>OW204027.1:1405000-2769587 GCA_934048045.1 Polygonum aviculare
TTGTATTTTTTATCCTGTGTTAATATGTTCTATGGTGGGATAATGAGCACACCAATTTATATGCTATGCCCTCATTCTTGACCCATTTGACATACAGGTAGATCTATGGAGATGACCTCTATAATCAGCACTGAAGACGTAGTCTAGAACTGCTTATGACAAGATCAAACTCTTTTTTTCCCCTTCATATTTTGACCATCTTCTTTGAGAATATGAATCTGTTACTTTTGCCCAAGGCAGTCTACATGATTAGATTAAAAATGTAAATGTAAGGATAAACTGGAAGAGATACAGCACATACCAGCATATCAAGAAAAACTCAATCTTATACCACAAATAAAAAGAATGAGGAAAAAAAAAAGGTAAAATGATACCTGCGATCCATCCAAAAGCTCGCCCCAGTAAACACTTCCAAAGGCACCTTCGCCTAGTTTGTTGTCATAATCAAAATTTTTTGTAGCTATATGCAGTTCGTTCAGAGAGAATTTCCTCCATGCTAGATCCTTCTTCCCCTTACTTCTCCTGCATGATTACCATACGCTCTTTCAAACCCGAATCATAGAGCATTTGACACCCAAAATATTTAATAAATAAATAAAAACGTATTGTTTTTATCTCCAGAATCATTAAGGAGAGTTGCAATCTGACTGCTTTAACTTATAAGTTGCATAGAGGGTGAAAGAGTTTCAAAACCAAAGAAGGAAAATACAGCATCCCTCTAGAATCTTGATATCATAACACATGCAAGGGATTCTTGACACCATAAAACCAGCACTGATTTCACAGCAATATTAAGCAACAAGAGACGATTCATAATTGACTGAAATGAAATGAAATCAACTTCTTGGGAGCCATCATCTTATGCAAATCTTACAGTGAAAAAGATACAGGTGCACAGTGTAGTAGTGTACAAAATATTTCCTTAGTCCATGAGCATGATCAACTAATATGCTTCTGTTACTAATGGTAGAAGCTTAACAGGATAGTTGCACAGCCATTGCACCTCAAAAAGAAGAATCTCTCATACACAAATCACTAACTATTCTTTGACCTCAAATTCCATCACCAAATACAATACATTAAACTGACCAGCTTCCAATGAACAGGGAATGAACTATGTCAAGATTAGCACAGACTGAACACATGACCTAAAACTCCAATTCACTTTCAAACAAGCATGGTATTGTTGCAAACAACAATCCTAAATTTCTCTATCAATTAAACAAAAATATCCTGAAGTTGAATCCCAACAATTGTTTGATCAGAATTCAGCCCTAAACACTTTATACACGCACAAGCGTTTAAATTTGCACATGCCTCTAAATTTAGGGTTCCAATTATCACACAAGCACCCAAAGTTTCCAACTTTCAACAACAATCAGGCCAATTGGCAAGCGAAAAGGAACCAAATTGAAGTGAAGAGAGTACCAATAGGAGCGTTTGCCACAACAAAATATCGACCCAAACGCCATACTCCGAATGCTCTTCTTTCGCTACACCTCCACTCTATTCCCCACTGAAAACCAGCTATTCGCTCCTATAAAGGGCAACCAAACTTAACGACTTCTGGAAGGAAGAAAGTTTCAGGTAGAAAGCAGCTTCTCGTCGTTGAAAGATGAAAGCTTTGAAGCTGATTTGGTGTGAATGGACTGTTCCGATTCTGGTAGAGGGTTTTTTAAGGGGAAAAGGGATGGGCGAAATGCGGGTTTCGTCTGAAGACACGCTAACATGAATTCCAGAGACAGAAAGAGAGGCTTCGTTGTCTATGTTGTTTCAATCTTCAAACTTTCCATTTTCAATTTGGTTACAAACATAGGCTGTATAGATTCTATAAAATGTTGACTTAAGGATAGTACAGTATTTCATTATTATACAAGTATTTTTGTTTTTGGTTGAACATTATTATACGAATATTAAATATGTATGGTGTCCAAACTGTCATTCTTTTTGTACAGAAGTGTCCAAAATGGCATTTTGATATTCTACCAAAAAATATGTCATTTTGATTGACCAAAAAAAAAATGTCATTTTGATACACACATATTTAATACGAGTACTCCACAAGTTTAGATAAACTACAAGAAATGAAACGTCTTAGAGAAATTCAGCTTATATCATATTTTCAAATGAGATTCAAATAAATATAATTCAGCTTATATTTTATAGTCCATAACATAAATTATTTTGCAAATTATATTTACCTATATTTGCTAATCACCAACTTGATATAACCAAATTAAATATGTAGTTGTTTTATTCGTAATATATAATGAATAACTTTTTACCTCTATATGCGTGAATAAACCAAAAAATATATCTTATTAAAATACAATATAATTTCAACAATCAAGATATTCGATCAATTATAGAAATATTTATATTAAAATTTAAAAGTTAATTCTTATCTAATGTTTGATGACAATATAAAATATATTTTATGTTAAAAAACTTTAAAACTACGTTGGACGATCAAGATGAATAGATAATATTTTTATCTAATTTTAAAAACCTCCTTTCAAGATAAAAATATATTGCTTACATTAAAATATAAAATATATTTTGCCAAAATTAAGTCTTATCTAATATTGGAGCATCAAGTAATAGAAATTAATTATTATTGTTTACGTATTGTACGTGGTACTAAGAATACTTGATAACATAAAAGAAAATCAATCAATGGTATATTTGAATGCATATTAATTAGGTATGGTTTATAGAAGAAAATTGAAGACAAAATTATTTAAGGAATGTAAAATTAAAGATAGATAGTATGACTTTTAAGATAAAGTTGAAAACTATATAATGAAGGAAAATAAAAGATATAGGGTTGTTATTATCTATTTGAGTTGGAGGAAAAAAAATTAAAATCAAACAGGTCAAGAATCAACGTAGTGACTCAAAATCGGCCCATATTATTTGCCCAAAGATACCCAATATCATAAAATTAGTTTAACCTGTACCCTGATGAAATATATTAGTTTAAGCGTAATAGTTTAACTCAAAATCAAGCGGGTCCAATATTGAGCTAAAAAAAAAAGCGAGTTCAATATGGGTTTTTGTTCATGTGATAGGGTTAAAATTAGTTTTATGAGAAAATATCATATAATCCTAATCATAGAAAATAGATTATTTTCTAAATAAGTGAAAATTATTGAAAAAAATGTATATTTGTCCATATTATTTGGCTAAAAAAATCAAGTTTGTTATCGAGATAGAAAACAATCAACCTATAAAGGGGTGGACTTTACGATGCATATTTTAAAATCATACCTTAACCTAAGTAATTGCTTGTACGATGCATATTTTAAAATCATACATTAACCCAAGTAATTGGTACAGGTTTGAGGTGATTCATATTGACTAAGTGCCAAAATCATACCTTAATCTTCAAATTGGTGTGGAGGTGTTTGTACACGTACGTGATTGAAAATACCGTGGTTTGTAATTCAGTTTGTGATTTCTTTTCTTTGTCTATTTTTAAAAAAGAATATTTTAAAGATAAATAATATGGCTTAAAGATAGATATTAGATAAGTGAAAGAAAAAAGAAAAAAAATTGGATAATTAAGGAAAAAGTAAAATATAAAGTTGTTAATATCTATATATTGAATTGAATAAGAAAATATTAAAATCATTATATGCGGTGGGGTCAGAATCAACGTGGTAGCTCGAAAACAGTCGGCTTTTATAATATATATTGATTGATTGATTGATTTGTTTTATCTTTCCTCATACTACTCTCCTGCATGAAATGTGGTCTGACATTTAAGAAATTTTTTCTGCCAAATCTCTGATTATATCTAATTTATTTTTTTCTTTTTATATTAAGAAATTTCCACACTTTCTCTATTGTGGATGCCCTTAAGGCCTTGTTACAATTGAAGGCAAAAAGTACTTTTTTAACTAGAAATGTGTACACTCTAATTATTTTTTATGGATTTCAAGGTAAAAAATAATGATTTTACAACAAAAATATTTTGATTCTACAAAGTGTAGCAAGGTCTAAGTTTTTCGTGTGGTTATCTCAACTCTTGACATCCTACACTTATACTTGGAGATTATCCAAATCGGATTTCCTTTTTATGTCATATGATATGTTTGGAATTAACAAATTTTTTGCAGTTAAATGATAAAGTATACACACAATCAATCTAAAATCCACCAATCAAAAGCTCACTTCGTTAATCAATCCTTATCGTGTTCATAATTATCATTTTGCCTATTTTTCAAATATTTTGTATACATTTTGACCTTTTAGTCATAAACTAGTACAAACTCCGTACCATGTACGGGTAATGTAAATATAAAACCGAATTAATCGATTTGAGATCGAATTTTGATACGAATACTCTTTTAACTTTGGGACCTTATAATCCGAATCCGATAGACCAAAGTCCGAACCTATTGACCTATATATGTACTTTTATTCATACAATTTTAATTCTAAAATAATCCTATTCAAATTTATATTATTAATGAATATACTATTGACACATGTGAAATTTTTTCACTATTCTTCAAGATTCAATAATGACAAAAATGTATACTAATTAATAAGAAAAAAATGTAAGGAATATAAAACAAAATCACTTCAATTTCCTTATTCGTATAAGGATATATAATTGAGTAAGATATTAAGTATACATAAGGAAATTGAATAAGATATCAAGAATATATATAAGTTATTTTTTGAAAATCAATGCAAAAAATAAAATCATTATTTTATTCAGGGTTGATGATGTGGCGCAAATTTTAACAAAGACTTAGGTTCCGCTTTATACTGTAAATTATAGTAGATACTTATATAAATTATTTAAAGAGTTTTCACTAATTTTTAAGTAGATAAAGCTACTAATTTTTCCTAAACATCTAGAAGCGATAGTAATTAGTGGAGTAATTCAAACATTAAATTGTACTCCGTACTACATATTTTTTAGACCAAAATGTATATATATTTGATTTGATTTGATTTGATTTGTTGGTTTTAAAATTAATAGATCGAATTTAATGGAACTGACTTTGAATAAAATTAAGTACGTAGTTTGACTATTCTCATGGCTTTGGTAAGAAGTAAGAATGTGACCATGTCAAAGTGTGGTCCACGGATAATTTTGAAGCTGATAATCTGACATAGTTGATTTTGTAAAAATTTAAGATTTTCAACGTCAAAAACGAACAGCAGTTATTAAGAGATAAGTCACATATATAGTTACCTAACTCGTGCTAGGAACTTATATTCAAGATTAATTTATGATGAAAACGCATATATGGTGGGCGGAAAATAGGTTGGAGTAAAGTTGATACTTGATAATGTTTGTGTCAACAATATTTATAATTTACTAGCTGTACCCGTACTTGTATTTTTATATTTATTTTTTGATATATAATAAATAATATTGATGTGAAATGTTTAATAAAAGTTTTAACATAATTTGGTTTCATTTAATATTAAATGTTTTTAATTGTTATATGATTTATTGAGAATATATTATTATGCAAATTACGTACTTATGTTTTATAGTCATTAAAATATATTTTTATGCAATTTATATTTATTTATAGTTTAGTATGCAAAGCACCAACTTGATATACCCAAATTAAATGTATGTTAATCATAATATTTAATGAATAGTATTTTGTCTCTATATGCATGAATGGACCAAAAAAATATCTTATTAAAATATAATATAAAATAATATACTTAATAACTTAATTATAAGATAAAATTTTAATTTTAATTTTAAATGCAAACAACATAACTACATTCAAAATAACTACAAAATATAATATAATATAACCCGAATTATTCAATATTAACAACGTAGAATGATGTACGTGAATATAATTGGTTATATCTTTTATTCAATATTAACCTTAAAGATAGTTAGATATATTGATATGGTTATTTTTGAATTAAAAACAGATGGTATGACTTTAAAGATAACGTTGAGGATTATATAATTAGGGGAAATAAAAGATACAGAGTTGTTATGATCTATTTGAGTTGGAAAAAAATTAAAACCGAACGGGACCGGAATCAACTTGGTGGCTCAAAATCGGCCGGCTTTTTTAGTATATATTGATTGATTGATTCATATTTTAAAAACAAATTTGAGGGTAGTTGTGTCAAGATGGGCAATTATCAAGAGATAAAGTTGTTATTTTCTAGTTTTATGCACGACTATAATTTATATTTTAAAGTTATATTTTAGACATTTTTAAAATAATATAATAATGTGAAAATATTCAATGTAAAATTTAATACAATTTGGTATGAACATACTATTTGTATATTATTTATATGATATAATGGGGACCAATATATATCTAATGACTTAAAGATAATGTATTTATTGAAATAAACAAATACAACAAATAAGTGTTATTTTATTGTGAAATAAATGCTAAAAATATGTGGAATTTATTTAATAAATTATAATAAATAAATACTATTTAAATTTTTAATAATAAGACAAACAATACCCGTATATTTTTATGATCCGAGGTTCGTATTATTTATTTGAAGATAAGAAAGTATTTTCCATTCAACTATTATATAAAAGTCATCCATAAATGAATTAGAGCTTTATCTCATAATGCAGTAATGCATTGAATACACAACATTATTATGATTCCCATAGGAAGTCGAACACTATATTGTATATACGGTTCAAATGAAAAACTTAATCAACTTCAAGCAATGAAATTATGGTAGAAGATATTGTTACGTAAGAAAGTTAACTTGATCGTGAATATAGTTTATACTAGCAAATGATCCGCACCTTGTACGGGGGTGGTTTTTGCTTTTATTATCTTGTACATAAATTTATTATAATAATTACAAATATTATCGTATGTCTAATTTCTTATAAAATGGTACATATCTTTTAGATTATAAAATAACATAATTCTCATATATCATCAAATACTTATATAAAAATGTTGTATTTTTATATTAATTATTTTTATACATACATAAACATATATATCGAGGAAGGATGCAATAAGAAGTATACAAATATCAAATAAATATATTAACAAATCATTATCTTACTAAGAAATCTATCTTTTATCTAAACATAATCAATATGTAATGCTACAGATATATTAAGGGTAGATATATCATCTAATCTTTTTATTAATATTATTATTGGATTTCAATATGAGATGATAGAAAAAATATTTAAGATATTATTTTAATAAAAAAAATGTGACGTAAACGTCATGGTAAAGTATGCTATTAATGATGATTTTTACAAAACTTATAGAACCAAATTACGAAAAAAGTACTTATTACCAATATAATATTTAAGTAAATAGGTAAAAATGATTATTTTTAATAAGGTATTTAGGATAAATTAATATATTAACCAAATAGGTATTGATATAATAATAAGACTGAGATTTATATGTTACATACAAAACAACTCAAAATTTAAGATAGAACTAATATTTTAATTAAATATGTATAAAATTAAGCTTAAAAGTAAGATTGATAATATAATTTTTTCATAAGGGGGTGATGTGGCGTAATATGATGGTGGAATTTGATTCCGCTTTAGTATTAAGTTATGAACTTATGATAGATAATAATATCAAATAAATAATAAAAATGTAAAATAATGAAAGTACGTACATGTTTTTGGATCATATATGATAAATTTATATGTAATAAATAGGGAGTAGAAAGATAAAATTTCCAATTTAATAGATAACAAAAGATAAAAATTTTAAGTAAAAGAATTTATATAAAATATATTATTTTAATAAAATGGGTGATGTGGCGCAATACGGTGGCGGAATTTGCTTCCGCTTTAGTATATAGTAATAGATATGAGATGGATAAAGCAAATTATCAAATCTGATTCTTTAGAATATTCCAACGTAACAAACTTTGAAAATTAATGTGAAATCGAACCCTCTATATATACGTTGATAGTTTAAATGTAAAAACATAATCAACTTCAAGCAAAAAATTATGGTAAAATATATTGTTAAGAAAGAAAGTTAGCTTGATCGTGAATATAATTTATATAAAAGATGGATAGAGCAATTTATCAAATTTGATTCTTTGAGAATATTCCAACGTAACAAACTGTGAAAATTAAGATATATTAAAAAGTACAGATTATCTTACAAAATGTGAAATTTTAAGAAGATTGAATATCTTAACAAATTTGAAATTTTAATAATATCTTTTACATAAATAGATAATAAGAAATTTAATCAGATTAAATGAAATAACATGAATAAAAATTATTTTTTACTCCCTCCGTCCCATAATGTTTGTCCACTTTCCTAATCCGTCGTCCCAAAATGTTTGTCCACTTTCATTTTATATCAATAACTTTCTTCCAATCTTACCCTATACAATCTCTAAATTTACACCCATTATCCAACTTTTCTACTTACTTTATCTCTTTTCAACTTTTTTCTCCTACAAACTTACAAAAATACCCCTATTCATTCATATCTTCTACCCACTTTAACCCACTTTTTCATTTCCCAATACCACTTTATACCTTACATTAAAAACCGCAAAAAGCGTCCTTTTGGACAAACATTATGGGACGGAGGGAGTATCAAATATGCGGTGGGGCCAGAATCAACGTGGTGACTCGAAAACGGTCGGCTTTTATAATATACTAGTTTAACCCCCGTACCATGTACGGCTAATGTAATTATAAATCCAATTTAATATAGATATGTAATGTCAATGATCATGTTAAAATTATACGATCATATATACTTATCTTCGTATTATAATTAGTGTTTTTTATCAATAGTAAATCAACTCATAATATAAATAAGTTGGATTTGTTCAAAAACTACTTTATAAATATCATGTTTTATTAAATAGTAATATTTATAGGAAAATTATAACTAATTCTTGGTAAGTGATAATTTATAATTTTCGGATAATTCATAACTTTTTGTAAATTTTAATTAATTTTTACGGGATAAGATTATATGAGATTCTAACTACTTAATTTGTATAAAGGAGGGCCCGATTGATTATTTTATTATTGAAATGACACGTGGCGTAAATTTTTGTGAAAAGATTGTCTCCGTTTTATACTATAGGTAGTATAGATATTGATTACTCCTAGCTAGTAGCTAGGCATATTCTACGTACAAAATTCTATTTGTAGTTAATAGATATATTAATTTTAAGGCTAAATAGCTGAAAACCACCCCTATAATATGCCATATTCTCAGTAACCACCCATTTAAAGCGATATTCCTGAGAACCACCCCTTTAACCATCTCCGTTAAAAACCCACCACCCCTCTTCACCTTTCCGTCCAAAGTCGTTAGAAATATCTGACGTGGATTGTTTTTTTTGCGTTTTTAGCTAGCTTTGCCTGTGTGGCATGCATTTGGTGGCCACCTAAGCTCCACCTCAGCTAACTCATTTACCCATCTTTTTTTTTTAATTTATGTTATCAAAATTATTAATTTACTGCATAAAAAAATACCCACAATTTTCCCAAAATTCTTCAATTAGGTTATCTTCTTCCTCTTCCTGCCACCGCCACCATCAACCTTGCTTATGAGCAAATCTTCATCATCAACCTCCCCCGCCATGGAGTCTAATCTCACCAATTTCTGCTCCAAATTTCTGATCAAATTGACCCCCAATTTCGTCCTTTTCGTTCTGGACTCGCTTGAGCTCCACCCTCATCCAGAGGCCGCCTTTCGGTTCTTCCTCTGGGCCGCCATGGCTGAAGCTCCACGGCTGTCTTGGAGGAGGAAGCCACGCTAGGAGGTCTGGGAGCCCTCGGATCTAGAGCAGCAACGGATGTAATCGGAGACGAACAACGGTGGATCTACGCCGAAGACGAGCTTCAGCCGGGCCAGATCTACTTCGATCTCCCCCTCACCTCTCCGGCGGCGGCGTTGAGCAGATCGAAGGAGGCGGAGGCGGAGGCGTCGGACTTGAAGAATCCTTCCTTCGTCGGCGGAGGCGAGACCGGACCAGGATGGCGGTGGCAATGAGTGTGGCGGCGGGGCTGGGTAGAGAAGGTTAGAGGGGGTGAATTTAGGGTTTGGCATCCTCACCATTTGTCTGTTACGATCTGTAACAATTTAGACAAACAATTGAAGAATGGAAAAATTGTGGGTAGAGATTTGGAGATTGAGAAAGAGATTCGAAGGGGAGAGGTCGATTGCATTCAATTTCTGGATCCCCATTACAGAGAACTTCGCTTGCCTTAAATGGCTTTCACCCTAATTACAAAAGTGACTCCAACTTTCTCCCTAATTAAAACACATACCCTCTTATTTCTCCTTATTACACAATCATAACATAGGTGAGATGGCAAAAATTTAATCCACATAAGCCAAAGTTGGCAAAATAAAATAAAGAAAAATGACACATCACTATTGGAAACGGAATTGGACGGAAAATGGGTCGTGGGTGGTCACATACTAACGGAGGGCATAATATGGGTGGTTCTCAGGAATATCGCTTTAAAGGGGTGGTTACTGAGAATATGGCATATTATAGGGATGGTTTTCAGCTATTTAGCCTAATTTTAATTCTAGACAACTAAACTATTTTGTCTACTAGTATTTGTAAGTCTTCATATTCCTTGTCATTTTGGCCCAATCAAACCGTATAGAAAATGGTAGTATGATGAAGTCAATTTGGCATTTTATAGAGTGTATATTTCATGCTTATAAGAAAAAGCTTTATTTTATGGAAAATGACTTAAAATAATCCAAAGTATAAAGTTTCAATCTAAAAATAATCTCAAATTTAAAAATCATCACTAATGATACGTACTATCGCAATATTAACAAAAAACGGTCTAGAATCATTTTTCGATAAGTTTCCGGTGGCATCGATGATATGATGATCGAAAATATTTCAACCAAGTGTAAAATATTAAGTTGTTATGTCATATTTTTTATTCCAGTATCATTAATTCCACCGGAAAACTCGTCGAAAAAGTCTTTCGAATTGTTTTTAGTTAATTTTGCTATAGCAATTCGTATCATTGGTAATAATTTACAAACTTGAGATTATTTTTAGTTGAAAGTGGATACTTGAGATTATTATATTCTAAGTAACCTTTCCCCTTCTTTTTCATTTTGCATGCATGCTTTTTAGACCTGTCGATCGTGTCGGGTCATTCGGGTCGGGTCATTTTGGGTTCGGGTTGAGTTCGGGTCAATCGGGTTACGGGTCAAACCGGGTCGGGTCGGGTCGGATCAACCCAACATGTCAAGAGTATCAATTTTTTTACCAAAACTTAAATAAAATATTATTTAAATAATCAAATCTAGTAATAAAATATTATTTTTAAATATTTTAATAATAAAATATAACATAATTTTCCAAAACAAATTTTATATATTGTTATATAGTTTAAAGTGTAAAAAATCAGGTCCGACCCAATGGGTTCGGGTTGCAATCGGGTCGGGTTGAAACTGGGTCACGAGTCTAAATTTTCGGGTTGAAACCCAAGATGTTCGAGCTGGGTCGGCTCGGATTTGCAGGTCGAGTCAGCTTTTGACAGGTCCAATGCCTTTTAACCAAGCATTTGTCCGAGAATATGAGTTGTTTTAAGTAAACATATATAAGAAAATAGAAGTAGGAGGAATATGCTTATCAAAAGGTTGTTGCATGCACTATCGATTAGCGTTAACTGGAGCAATTAGTTTTAGCGTACACAACTAAACATAATCTTAACAAAAAATAGAATTTAATAACTATGTTAAGCTCGGAAATTTCGCTTCATTATTTGTTTTGTTCCAACCATGTTTCATGTTTTTAGGAGTAAGTACTAAAAGATGTCTACATATATGAATATGATACGGATATATATGTACTTTGCAGAATATAATATCTATGATCATCGTATTATAGGATACCATAACTAATTCATAATTTAAGATAAGGTCAATCTCGTAAGCTGTACGTTTATCGTAAACTAGATTCATTAGTGCTTTTACATGCATTTGATTTATTGGTGTCCCGATTCAATGATCAAGTTGTTGCATGAATGGATGTATAAGGAAAATATATAACTAATAAGATTTGATTAAAAAACAATAAAGCAAGAATTAATTTCATTTTAAGTATTAAATTATGGATTAGTACAAACGATTGGATTTCTATAAATTTACAAAGATTTTCTACAAATTTGGCCAAGGCTACCAACACCGTACAAAGTACAAACCAAATGACAGTCAACAATAGTTGACCCACCAACTATAGACTCATTGACCACTTATGAAAACTCAGTAGATGTTGTTGATTTTGACAGCACGATTGACCTTGACTGCTCTGATGTCCATGATTGAATCATTCATTCACCCAGAGTGAGCCAAGAAGCATTCACCAAAATTCAGGTAATGAGAAACACTTGATTGCTAATGTAAATCAAGAATCAAGGGGCCATTAAACCAATCAGTCATTGAACAATCAGTAATCCAATATTGACAATTTGACATACACACAGATCAACAAGCTGAATTTCCTCACTTCTAACATTTCACTCACATCATTGATAACCACTTATGGTTTGATTGGTTTCACCACTCTTACAACTTACCAGAAGAGCCCACAAAGATAAGAACAGATAAGAGTTGCAATCACTAGACTGATGAGCTGAATTTACCAGGTCTGACAACGAAACCCGACTCAACTGTTTCGCCTTCAGGTTTCGAACCGGACTCTTCTGAAAAGATAACCAATCATCTTCCCACCATTCTTCACATCCACCACTCTCCTCTTTAAACAACTCATCTTCAAGATCAGCCATCTTCTCTTGAGCTTCTCCCTTCAACAAGGCTACCACCTCAGCCATCGTCGGCCTCTTCTTAACTTCCATGTGCGCGCACATGATTCCAACAACAATAACCCTTCTCATCTCGTCTTCTGCATACTTCCCTTTCAGCCTAGGATCAGCCAGCTCATTGAACTTTTTATCACGGATCAACGATAGAGCCCATTCACTGATGAACATCAGATTAGGATTCCTGCCCGTGGCAAGCTCCAACAATAGAATCCCCAAACTGTACACGTCCATGCTTTCTTTGGCCTTCCCGAGCATTACATATTCCGGGGCTAAATACCCATTTAGCTTCATTTGGGGGGGTGGACGAGTTGCACCATTGGGAATGAACTTGGCGAATACGAAATCAGCAACCTTAGCCTCAAAATCCGCATCGAGTAATATGTTGCTGGATTTGATGTCTTTGTGGATTAGGGTAGCTTCAGTATGAAGATATCTGGATCACCAAAAAAAGACAAAAGCATTAGCAAATGTGTGAGATTAAGGAGGAAAGGATTCAGAAGGTTCATCTGATACGCACGCAATGCCCTCAGCAGAACCAATGGCAATGTTCATTCTCCGGGTCCAATCAAGGAGGCCTTTTGCTGATTGTTGCCCATGAAGATGAGATGATAAGCATGAGTTTGGCATAAAATCATAAACGATTAGACGCTCTTGCCCTTCACTGCAGTAGCCGCGCAATGTAAGCAAGTTTTTGTGGCATAGTTTTCCCAATATTTCGACATCAGCAGAAAACTCTGCTTCAGCTCTGTCACTCCACACGTTCAGCCTTTTCACAGCAATCTGCAAATTCAGCTCTATGGTGTTACACAACATTGGGTAAGAGATTTCAATCAACCAATAGGAACCTAACAGAAGGCCAAAGGTAGACTTCATAGCAACTTTTTAGATAGTTAATTTTATTTTTTATGCTGTGTTAATATGTTCTACGGTTGCATACTTAGCACAACAATTTATATGCTATGCCCTCATTCATGACCCATTTGACATAAGGTTAGATCTATGGAGATGGCCTCTATAATTAGCACTAAAGACATAGTCTTGATTTGGTTATGACAAGATCAAACTCTTTTTTTCCCCTTCATATTTTGACCATTTTCTTTGAGGATACGAATCTATTACTTTTGCCCAAGGTAGTCTACATGATTAGATTAAACATGTAAATGTAAGGACAAACTGGAGCACATACAGGTGATACAGCACATATCAGCATATCAAGAAAAACGATACCTGTGATCCATCCCAAAGCTGACCCCGGTAAACACTTCCAAAGGCACCTTCGCCTAGTTTGTTGTGATGATCAAATTTTTTTGTAGCTTTACGCAGTTCCTTCAGAGAGAACTTCCTACATGTTAGATCCTTCTCCCCCTTACTTCTCCTGCATGATTACCATACGCTCTTTCAAACCCGAATCATAGAGCATTTGACACCCAAAATATTTAATAAATCAAAAAAACCCGTCTTGTTTTTATCTCCAAGATCATTAAGGAGAGTTGCAATCTGACTGCTTTAACTTTTGAGTTGCATAGAGGGTGAAACAGTTTCAAAACAAAAGAAGGTAACTACAGCACCTACACAACTATGCTTTTGTTACTGATGGTAACAAATATGCTTTTGTTACTGATCAACTAAATATGCTTTTGTTACTAATGGTAGAAGCTTAACAGGATGGTTGCACAGCCATTGCACCTTAAAAAGAAGAATCTCTCCTACACAAATCACTAACTATTCTTTGACCTCCATCACCATCATAGGCATACAAAGAGACCAGCTAAATTTCTCTATCAATTAAACAATACATTAAACTGACCAGCTTCCAATGACCAGGGACTGAATTATGTCAAAATTGGCACAGACTGAACACATGACCTAAAACTCCAACTCACTTTCAAACAGCCTAAAATTTCCCTATCAAATTATCATTGAACACAAAAATACCCTGAACTTGAATCCCAACAATTGGTTGATCAGAATTTAGCGCTAAACACTTTATACAAACAAAAGCTTTTAAATTTCCACATGCCGCTATGATCATTTCTCAATCATCTAAATTTAGGGTTCCAATCATCACACAAGCACCCAAAGTTTCCAACTTTCAACAATAATCAGGCCAAATTGAAGTGAAGAGAGTACCAATAGGAGCGTTTGGCACAACAAATTATGGACCCAAACGCCATACTCCGAAAGCTCTATTCTTTCTCTACACCTCCACTCTGTGCCACTGAAAACGCAACTCGACAGCTTCTGAAAGGAAGAAAGTTTCAGGCAGAAAGCAGCTTCTCGTCGTTGAAAGATGGAAACTTTAATGGATTGTTCCGATTCTGATGAAGGGTTTTTGAAGGGGAGAAGGGATCGGCGAAATTTGGGTTCAGTCAGAGAACACGCTAACATGGATTCCAGAAATTGAGAGAAAGAGAGGCGGTCAATTTTCAAACTTTCCATTTTCAGGTTGGTTAGTTACTTGGTTACAACTCTACAATCTCGTAAGCTGTAGGTTTACCATAATACTAGATTCACTAGTACTAAGATTTGATTAAAAAACAATAGAGCAAGCATTAACCAATTTCGTCTGAGTATTAAATTATGGACGAGTACATTCGACCAAAAAAAAATTATGGACGAGTAGTCGAGTACAGACGACTCGATTCTATAAATTTACAAAGATTTTCTCAAAATGGCCAAGGCTACCGACACAAACCTAATGACAAGTCAACACTAGTTGACCCACCAACAATAGACTCATTGACCGATTATGAAAACTCACTAGATGTTGTTGATTTTGACACACCCAAGTCGTTGTTTGTACTTTTTCTACAAGAAAAATGTTGCACCGTTCTTGTCAAGTCTTCACCAGCCCTTTTTTGTGCTACTATAATCAAATTCCAAGTGCACAAACAAATCCATATGGACCATATCCATATTATCCCCTCCATCTTTGAAGCACAAACCTAAGCTATCATGAAGGCTAAGCTTCTTCCGAACCATATCTTCGCAAGCGAGACTGGACCCATTAGCCGATCATGATCCAATCTTAGCTCACGTCGGTATTTGAAATCCCCGAACTTATTGGTATCGACCCGTTTAGCTTGTTCTCTCTTAAATGGATGACCCGAATCTTTGGGAGGCAACAGACTGACGTCGGGATTGTGCCTTTGAGCTAGCTAGGTTCAAGTTGGAGATCCAGGATTAGGATGCATGAGTAGGTTTTCCATGCTATGATCATGTTTCTACCAAGGTCTAGTTGACTTTATATATCAAAGGCTTGCAAAATAGTCCGATTCTTTAAGGAATTGGGCGTGCGACATGATTTTGGATAAGGGCCAAGACATTCAAACAACCTCCAGATCCGGGATCCGACCTGAAAGCTTGTTTCCGCTCAAATCCATGGACGTTATTTCAGTAACCGGACCCAATGAAGTGGGTATTGAACTATTGAGATGGTTTTCTTGGAGATCAAGAAGCCTATGATGAGTTAAGTTGGCAAGGTCGTTAGGAATTTGGGCAACAACGAATTATTACAGTATTCATTCATATCTTGTAATGTGATATTGTGATTACCTCCTCTCTGGCAACAAAATCTCCCGTCCCAAAAAAGAGGGGGGACTCGGCATTCGGTGTATGCGTCATTCAAATCATGCTATTCTAGCAAAGCTCGGTTGGCGTTTAATGCAGGAACCAAACTCAATTTGGAGTCGAGTCATCAGGGGCAAATATTGTCAAGGACATCTTGACATTGACATGTTCTAAAATAAATCTCGTTCTTCTCCGACTTGGAAAGGTATTGTTGAAGGTGCACATGTCCTTTCTAAAGGTCTGCGTATGGTAGTAGGAAATGGCCGAAACACTCTGTTTTGGTTTAACCCGTGGCTCAACGACACTCCTCTAATTGATCAAGCTTCTGTGCCCCCTCCTGAAGACATTGCGGCTCTTACCGTGGCTGAGGCTTGGCAAACTTCGGATTGAAATTGGCCTCTGCTCAATCCATGTATTCCTGCAAATATTAAGTCTTTTCTTCAGTCCATTAGAGTGCAGGCTAATATTCAAGAAGATGACAAGTTTTGTTGGGCTTCCACTTCTTCTGGGCAGTTCACAAGTCAATCCGCTATGAAACTTCTTCAGCAATCCTCTCCAATTTCCTCTGCTGTTAATTGGAACCATATTTGGCGTCTCAAGGTGCAGCAGTGGGTGAGGCAATTCTTATACATATTGATGCATATCGGCTTGATGTGCAACGCCAACAGATTTCGGCGCCATATCGCCTCATCCCCTGCGTGTCCGAGATGTTCACAACCTGAGACGGAGCTCCATCTTCTTCGTGATTGCCTTGATATTCACAACATCTGGCTGGCTCTTTTTGAAATTACACTCCTTCATTCTTCTCTTCATTCTTCTCTGACATGCACCTTCAACATTGGATCTCATCTCATATTCAGAAAAATGATCGTAGCAGTTTTCTCTTTGCCAACATGTTGTGGATGTCTTGGAAATGCCAGAATAAGCTCGTGTTTGAACAAGATGACAATTTGTCTAGTCTCTCGACTATTGTTGTTTCAATCACGCAAGCCTTTTACGATGCAAGTCGCTTTAGACCAAGCCCGCACAACTCAACGACTTTGGGGATCGGCCATGGCCAAAATAAGAACTAGACTCCTCCACCGGAGGGTTGGCTCAAACTCAATGTCGACGCTCGCTCGAAAGGCAACCCGGGTCTTTCAGGCGGCAGTGGGATTGTTCGGAATGCATTTGGGAGTATATATTTTAAATACGCATATATATTTGATGAATCACGCTTTAGATAGGCATGTAACTGTGGTACTTCCTACTACTAAATACTGTCCGTTGGATTTTAAATGATCTACGATCTATAATAAGTGAGATTAAGGTGTACTAGTACACCACAAGTGGAAAACACATGATAATATCCATAAAATCCCGCTTGAATTTTTTTTTACCCATTTTTGAAAAAATCATGTGATTTTCTCCACCTTCAATTGAAACCTTTTCGGCTTCCCTTTTTCGTTTCAATATTGAATATTCTCTTTTTTCATCTCATTCCATACTGAAAGACTACCCTCGTTCTCTCTCTGCGATTTTCGCTCCGAAGAAATCCTCGCCGGCGCTCTCTGAATATCGTCGCTCGTCACTCGCCGGCGCTCTCTGAAAATCAAGCAGTAGAACTCGCCATAGCATACCGCCGACTGATTTCGGTTTGAGGTTGGAAGACTGCGAGTCTTTAGGGTTTCGTCAAAATCGGTAGCAAAACCCACATATTTCAGGCAAGTAATCACTCACATTGTGTTCATTCATGTCGATTTATGTTGTTTTGATGATTTTAACTCGTAATTTCGAAGTTGGTAGGAGGTTTGGTGTAGTATTTCAAAATAGGGTTTTGGTTTTCGGATTCCTGATTTTGGTAGAGTAAACTTGTTATTGAACTGATATTTAGGGTTGTTGTTTCTTTGATTAAGCATCCTTGATGTTTATTTTTGTTTTTTCGTTACCTAATTTTGGGTTGTTGTATCGTGTTTGGGGGTTGGGTTGTTGTCCATTTTGCAGCTAAGCACAATGGCGAAATCACCTAATTCAAAGGGTTCAAGCAAACGCAAACATGGAGGTTTGTTTTCGATTTCAATTTTTCATTATTGGGGTTGTTCTTGTTTGGTATGTGCTCTTTGAATTTTGCAATAATGTATCAAACATATTCTTGATGCATTCTATTCCATTATTAATGAATTGGAATTAGATTCAACAACCTAATGTACTTTGAAGAGTTTTTAATTGTCAATGAAATATATTTTTCAATGGTTGTTTGATGTTTTTTCATCGACGTTGTTCTGTTTTTGCAGCAAGATCGTTCTATGTTGAATGGATAAGTTTAGTTTTTCAAACAAAAACAAGAACTTATTCCAAAAATAAGTTCAAAAGACTGTGGAAAGAATTGGTATTTTGATGAAATATATTTTTCAATGTTTTTTTTGATGTTTTTTCATCAACATTGTTCTGTTTTTGCAGCAAGATCGTTCTATATTGAATGGATAAGATTAGTTTTTCAAACAAAAACAAGAACTTATTACAAAAATAATTTTACAAGATTGTTGTTGTTGTATCTGAAGTACGTAGTAAGGAAAAAATAGGAACAGATTCAATAGCAGCAAATTTGTTATGTGTATGTTGCACTATAATGATAGTAGTTATATTTAGTCAGCATAAATGATAGAAGTAAGTTCATTTTTTCAATTATAAACAAGAACTTTTTCAATAGTAATGTTCATGTATATTGTATGTGTATTCGATCAGAATAGATTTTACATTTCATTTATATGAGTTTTGAGTGTGCTTATTTTGTTCAGGCCACGTAGATGAACAAGCCAAGTTGAAGAAATCAAAGTGGCTAAGGATGAGGGACCATGAAGAGTCGGATGATGAAGTCGATCTTTTTGACAACCTGACAAATCTTTTTCAACTAACAATATTGAATTTTTCAATTCGGGAACACTACATTTTCCATATTATGATTGTACGCCAATGAAGAGACAAAATCGATTTATTACATTTTCAAATATACAACATTACTTTTTTAACGATTCAATGTTAATTTTCCTTGTCAAGCAACATGATTGTTATTGTTCAACTACATAACAATACTTGTTCAACTAATCAACATTATGGTTTCTTATCGAGGCACATGCATGTTATTATTCATTCATGTAACACTAATTTTTCAAATACTCTTCATAACTTTTTCAACTTGATTGTACTTTCGAATAGTGCAACTAATTTTTCAACTCTTCAACATTATTGTTTAAGCTCAAAAACTCGGGTAATGCAGCGAGTACTATGGTTTCTTATCGAGGCACATGCATGTTATTATTCAATTATATAACACTACTTTTTCAACTTTGATTCATAACTTTTTCAACTCGATTGTTCTTTAGATTAAGACAACTACTTTTTCAACCTTTGAACATTATTTTAACAACTCAAAAACTAGGGTAATGCAGCGAGTTCTATCATGCTATAATACGATGTTACAACCAATAACTAAGAATC
The DNA here is from genome assembly GCA_934048045.1 of Polygonum aviculare. Classification (NCBI taxonomy): domain Eukaryota; kingdom Viridiplantae; phylum Streptophyta; class Magnoliopsida; order Caryophyllales; family Polygonaceae; genus Polygonum; species Polygonum aviculare. The sequence continues at coordinate 1,424,856 of OW204027.1, forward strand.
TTTTTTTTGGATCAATCGAATCAAATCAGTAAACAATATGATAGCACAGTCTTATGGTATCCAATGCTTTATGTTGGAGTCCTTGTCATCAAACACACATTCAGTTCCATACATGAATGCTTCAGGTTCATACTCCGCTTCCTCATCATCACATTATCTACTTCAGCTGGAGAGAATTCTTGATCATTATTAAACGCATACTCCTCCCGTTTGCTGGTTCCAACTGCACAAGCAAATACAATTTAACAACCTGTTAAACCTTTTTCAACTAACAATATTGAATTTTTCAATTCGGGAACACTACATTTTCCATATTATGACTGTACACCAATGAAGAGACAAAATCGATTTATTACATTTCAAATATACAATATTACTTTTTCAACTATTCAATGTTAATTTTCCTTGTCAAGCAACATGATTGTTATTGTTCAACTACACAACAATACTTTTTCAACTAATCAGTATTATGGTTTCTTATTGAGGCACATACATGTTATTATTCATTCATGTAACACTAATTTTTCAAATACTCTTCATAACTTTTTCAATTCGATTGTACATTAGAATAATGCAACTAATTTTTCAACTCTTAAATATTATTGTTTCAACTAAAAAACTAGGGTAATGCAGCGAGTTCTATCATGCTATAATACAATGTTACCACCAATAACTAAGAATTTTTTTTGGATCAATCGAATCAAATCAATACACAATATGATAACACAGTCTTATGAATCCAACATCTCATGATTGAATTATAATACGATTAAACGAGCAATAACTTCAAAAAAACAATGTTGAAGAGAGGCGTGTAAAAAATATGCATCTTCGTATGAAATAACCAGCTCGGACCTTGAAAATGTAAGACATAGTTATTGAATCTAACCTCTCACGAAAGCTATTCGTGATTGAACGTTCGTCATGTTGTTGTGTTTTTCAACTTTTGAGTTGTGTGCACGATGAGATGATTGGATGAGACGAAGAGGATAGCTCGATGTTGTTCTATCGTGATTTACCTACGAGTATTTTTTGCAGCATATCTCACTCGAATTCTTGATTTTTCAATATGAAAATAATGTGTGTTTTCTTGTATTGTGTAACCGTTTTTGGGATAGGATCTCCCCAGATTTTTTTCGGAAATTAGGCTGCTAATTCCCTACATTATAGGAGCTGTTTTTACTTATGGTAACCGGAATAATGCCGATTTTTCATCCCATAGAATCCCCAAAATCGTGCCTAATATGCACCATCATCTCCTATCATTAATCCTATTTAAGCCAATGGCTAATAGGATGCCTAAGGAAGCACCATAATAGGTATCTCACCAAAGCGTTCCCCATATTTGATATGAAGTATATATTTTTCAAAATCGACCCACGAGTTTAGGTAAACTACTAGCAAATGACCCGTACCTTACGTAGGTGTTATCTATTTATTAACTACTTTGTATATGAATTTAATACAACAATTACAAATATTATCATATGCATACTTTGTTTTAAAATAATAGCTAGTTTTTGGATTATAAAATGATATAATTCTTGTACATCATCATATATTTATATAAAATTAAATTTAACTTATATATTAACTTGTGTACACACATAAACATATATTTAAATTATTGAGAGAGAATGTCATAGATAAGATGCATTATCACATTTTATTAAATTGATAAAAATTGTTTGGCATTTAAATTAAGTTGTGTAAACTAATTGTATAACAAAATCATTAAATTTAAATAAACACTCGGATTAATATAGTACTACATTAAAGATATAGATTATATTTAATACAAAACCAAATTATATCGTATATATATGTTATTATGTTGTGAAAAAATATACTATTATTTAATAAAAAGAATTTAAAGAATCATTATCTTAATTAAAAAAATCTATCTTTCTATCTAAATTTTATGTAATATTAGAGATATATTTATGGTAAATATAGCATCTAGTCTTTTTATCAAGATTTTAATATGATATAATAACAAGAAATATATTTAATATATTATTTTAATATGATGAGTATTTGATTTAAATATAGTGGTAGAATATGCTACCAATATAAGAGGTGTCAAACGGGTCGGGTTGGGAGGATTCGAGTTCGGTCTTTTCGGGTTCGGGCTGAGTGCGGGTTCGGGTCAATCGGGTTATAGGTGAAGTCAGGTCGGGTCATAACAGGTTATTGTGCGGGTTGGGGCGACCTAAATGGTCAAACATTTGAATTTTTAATGATTATTAAAAAAATATCATGAATAAATAATACTATTGAATAATAAAATAATATTTTTAATATATTATTTTTATATATAATAGTTTTTATAATAAAAATACTATAATATTTATAATAAAAATATATTTATTATACATATATAAAAAACCGAGTCGGTCAAGTCGGGTTTGGGTTTCAACCCAATTGGGTTCGGGTTTATTGAGGGTTTGGTTTTTTCTTTTGCTCGCTACTATTCACGCCGGGATTTAACCCTAAAATTTCGATCGATTTGGGTCGATTTTTCGGGTCAGGTCAGGTTTTGACAACTCTAGTACTATTACACCTTAATTATATTTTTATTTAAGAATAAACAAGAAAAAGGAATTTGTTTGCATTTCAAGACAAAAATCTATTTATATATAATAGCTATAAGCTTTAGAGCAATTACATTACGTCGTGTAGGATTTTTTCACGTGTCATCCTCATATTTCGCCATCTAGGATTTTGACGCATGTTAGTCTATTGTTGCTCCATACCATGTATTATTTTTTTATTAAGCAACATCATATTTATTTATCTATATCATATATATTTGTCTACATAAGATTTTATTATGCTGCATTATATCCATTTATTAAGCCACACCAAATCTATTAAGATAAATGAGATTGTTTCCTACCAAAAAGATAAATATAGAGATTGTTTATAATAACAATTAACTTTTTATAATTGTACAAATCTTATCCATAAGATATTAAATTAAGAAATGAAATAATTTGATAATTATATTTCGTTCAATATAGATATTATTATCAAATAGTCAAAAAATTTCATTTCTTAATTAATATGTTAAGTAGTCTTTTCTTTCTTATATGAAGATTTGATTGTATACAACTTATCCCTTATGTTCTGATCAAATAGTCAAAAAAGTTCATTTCTTAATTTATATGTTAAATAGGTCTTTTATTTCTTAACTAAAGATTTAGTTGTGTATAGTCTATCCTTTTAATTCCTTATATGATCTTAATCTTTATTTTAAGAATGACTATATAAATGAATATAAAATTTACAAAGAAATCCTAATTTTGTATTTTATAGCACTATTAGCTGTATATAAAATTTATATATGAGATCGATATACTATTTAATGATAAATTACAGGAAATTACATATATATGAGACCGATATACTATGAGATCGATATACATTTTCAACCAAAACAAATTTGTAATTTACAGTATATTTGGTTGGTGGGTTTAGATGGGATTTTTAGGATGGGAAATGGTTGGGAATAGTCTTCTCTTGTTTGGCTGAGTTTTAAGATGAGATTTAGTTAGATTTCATAAGAAAATTTGGAAGGAAATGATGGGAAAATGAATCCCACCAATTTGATGGGATTCGGTGGGAAAATGAAATACTCACTCACTAACAAAAAAAAAGTAAAATCAAATTAATTTATATTTTTTTCTCATCAAAACCCATATGTATCCAAACATAAGAAAATCATATTCTCGTCTATAATTTTCCCATCCTTTCTCTTCTCTTCCTTTCTCATATATCACTATCCTTTCTTTTCTCACCAAATCTCAATTGCCAAACAGGCTGTTAATGTATTGTCTGATCCTAAGTTAGGATCCCACGATTCAACTAATCTTGTACTAATCTATGTACGATCCTATTTTACATGAATTAATACGTACAATTTGTATCATTTCATAAAATTTGGATTGTAGAATGGTACGATCCGAATCGCAATCCTAACAACCTTGATCCTACTGCACCCCTAAATCTCATGTTTGATGTGGTCCTTATATATTAATTATCGGTTTTTCTATTGTGTGTCATACCAAAAATAAAAACTAAAACCCTAAAAAGGAAACACTGAATCCGTCATAAAAAAGATTAAACAATCAAAATTTTGAGATTTGAAAAACCTCTCTTTTATTAGTCTCTTATAGTGTGCTCTTAGGATACATGGTAGAAAAATTTATTAAATATTATCGTTTTGAGATGTTTGTACAAATTAGTAACCTTATTTACTTTACAAATAAAAGTCAAAATATATACAATTTTTTTGAGAAATAGGTAATATTGCAATTATAAACACGATGATAAGTAGACCTGTCAAAAGCTGACCTGACTCGTAAACCCGACCCGACCTGACCCAAAATTTCTGGGTTTCAACCCGAAAATTTGAACTAAAACCCAGTTTGAACCCGAACCCGGTAAACCCGAAAATTTATGGGTTAGGGTCGGGTCAAACCCACTGGGTCAAGAAATCTATAAGGCGAAAAACTTATTTTGAAAATACACTCTAATATAATAAAATGTCAGATTATGGGTAATTGTGCACCAAAAGATTTTAATTATATTACAATATATAAAATTTATTTTAGAAAATTATGATAAATTTTATTATTAAAATATTTAAAAATAATATTTTATTATTGTATTTTATTATTTAAATAATATTTTAATTAAATTTTGGTAAAAAAATAGATACTCCTTGACCCGTTGGGTTGATCTGACCCGACCCGAAAACCAAAAGCAACCAGACGTAATTTGACTCGTAACCCGATTGACCCGAACTCGAACTCAATCCGAACCCGAAACGACCCGACCCGAACCCGCCCGACCTGACCCGATTGACAGGTCTAATGATAAGGATTGATAAAAGAAGTGAGCATTTTGATTTACGGATTTTAGATCAATTGTTTGTATACTTTTCAATATAGTCCATTTTGATTGCAAACGAAAATAATTTATCATTTAACTACCAAGGTTGAACTAATTAATTCCAAACATCTTCATGTGTAACATGTCAAGAGTTAGATAACCATGAAAAACTTTAGACATATTATATCTATCTATCTATTACTATATACTAAAGTAGAAGCCAATTCCGCCACCATGTTCCACCACATCACCCTCTTACTAAAAAAATTATCTTATCAATCTTAGTTTAAAGCTTAATCTTATACGAATTTAATTAAAAGAGGGCGGTTCACGTGCATACGAGTCTCTAAGATAGACCTAAGAAACGGCGCGCTAGCGCGCGTGAAACCGCCCTATAAAAGCTCACAAGAGCTTATTAAAATCGCAATAATAGAACAATTGCACACATTAATAGAGATGAATCGATTAGGCCAAGAACAATTGCGTAAACAAAGTTTCAAGCGACTTACAAACCATGTAGGCTCTGATACCAATTGAGTGACTCAACAAGGGTCGGGTCCCGACTCCCGGGATCTCTCCGAACCGCTCTCGAGATGACTCGATAAACGAGCGTAGGGATAGGCGTTGGCAAGCCAACGATGCCGAGTACGAACTCGACGGTGGAAAGGGAAAGTAAAAGACGACAATCAAATTAAGAATTGAAAAGACCTAATTAAAAAATACAACTGAACTAGTTTAACCCCCGTACCATGTACGGGTAATGCGATTATAAACTCAATTTAATTAGATATGTAACGTCAATGATCACGTTAAAAATATAGGATCATATGGATGTGTCTTCATATTATGATTAGTGTTTTTTTACCAATAGTAAATCAACTCATAATATAAAAATAAGTTGGATTTGTTCAAAAATTACTTTACGATAAATATCACATTTTATTAAACAATAATATTTATATGAGGATTACAACTAATTCTTGGTAAGAGATAATTCATAACTTTTAGGATAATTCATAATTTTTGGCAATTTTTACGGGATAAGATTATATGAGATTCTAACTACTAAATTTATATAGAGGAGGGTCAACTGATTATTTTTATCAAATCATATATATATATATATATATATATATATGTATATGTATATCTTTCTATTGTGATTAGTGCTTTTTTATATATGCAAGGGCCCGGTTGATTAATTTATTGAAGATATGACACGTTGTGCAATTTTTTGTGAAGACTTTGTCTCCGCTTTATACTATAGACAATATAGATTTTTCGGTAGTTTTTAGAACATTTTTGTACGTGATAAGATTATATGAGATTTTAAATGCCTAATTTTTGGGATAATTCTTGGTAAAGGATAATTCAATTATATGAGATCTCTTGGCAACCGATAATTCATAATTTTCGGTAATTTTTAAACATTTTTATACGGGATAAGATTTTATGGATTCTAACTACCTAATTTATGAGATATTCTTGATAAGAGATAATTCATAGTTTTTGGAATAATTCATACAATTATACTTATCAGTAATTTTTAAGCTTTTTTTATTATTATTTTTTTGGTCAAAGTAAGCATTTTTTTTTGTACGTGTATTTTTATTCAGCCTAATATAAAGGTGAAAAATAGTTTTTTGTACGTGTATTTAATTGTTAAATACGTTGGAATTAGCTATTTCATAATTCGCAATGAATATGTACATATATGAATAAACAAAAAATATGTACGTGTATGAAAATCATGTGCTAAATATAAAAAAAAAGAAATAATTTTCATAAACGTAAAGTTAACGGGTGTTCGGTAAAACAAGCTGATTGTTGATAAAAGTAGAGGGTAAAATGACGAAAAGGGTATTGAGGAGGGAGAAGTAAGATGAGGGGTATGGACCCACCTATACAAATTTGGAGAAAATGGGAATAAGCTACCATAAGCTGGATAATCTACACATGAGGAACTTAAATTTTTAGCAAAAAATAAGCTACTATAAGTTAGAATAAGCTATCATAATCTACTCTTGCCGAACACCTCCTTGCAAGCTTATTTATTTCAATAAGCTATCATAAGCTCCAATAAGCTCCAATAAGCTTTTGCCGAACACACACTTCTTCTTTTTGGCAATACATAATGTTTGGAGATATTTAATTATATGATTTCCACAATATTTGAACGTGATTTCCATATACGTAATTCTTGGTAAGGGGTAATTCATAATTTTCGGAATAATTCATACATTCATACTTTTCGGTAATCTTTAAGTATTTTTTTTATTTAGCCTAAATTACATGGCATTAATAGGATTTTTTTATTCAGTGTTAATGAGGTGGCGCAAATTTTTACACAGAGATAGGTTTATACTGTATTATAGTAGATTGGATAAACAAAGTGACGCTCGGGCAAGAGAGTAATCTCAATCTTGCAAAGGCAAACGTCATCAGAAATACAATAGAGTTTAGTTTAAATAGAAATGCAAAACATATATGGCCCGACCCAAATAGACACAAATGGACCCAACCCAAAAATATGAATAGAAACTAATATATAGAAGTTGCTAAATATAGAAATAGCTAGATAGACATCGATTAAGGTTCGGCTAGGCCGGGTCTCGGTCCAAGGGGGACGCCAAGGTCTCGGACGACTCGGAGTCTCTGAATCGGGTTCAGCCCGAGGCTGGATCCGATCATAGTCGAAACCTTTGGAGGTCAAAATTTATATTCTCCACCAACTTTAAGCAAGCGAGCTTTCCAAACCACCATTCACAGAGACTGTATAAGTGGAAAAGTTAAAAATTCTATAAGCATTTATGGTTAAAAATTAAAGGAGGTACACATATAAAATGCATGCATCCAGGAAGAAAATATCAGCAGCTTAGCAACCTGGCACAAAATGTTTCAATATCGGTAGCAGTGTAGCACAATTATACATGACATGACAATCTACATTTATTCATACGCTTGAAATAATCAAAGTAACCATCGATCGATTCGGAGAGTAAAAGATAGTTACAAATTGATCTGTGAGTTACGTGAAACAGTAGCTAATTTGTATAAACAGACAACAGATATAAATTCTTAACAATAATCCCTGGGTGACTAAAGCCACTAATTCTCTTTGGCATCTTCAGCGCCATCTTCTGTCTCTTGATCACTTTCATCATCACTTTCATCATCACTTTCATAACTAAATAGGTCACTAGGTTCACTAGGTGCCTCTTGATCAATCCACACATTTGGCACTTCTTTGATCATTTTCCATACTTTTCTCCGCTCCAACGAAAACTTGATACGAAAGCAATCTTCCACTATAAAAAACTCCAATGAAGTCGAAAGTTTTCTGTCAGTCAATAATTGGACTTGTGGACAACGAGATATTGCCAAGCGCTTCATGGAGGAAAGATACGGAAGTGAAGGAAGCTCCGACAAATTAGGACAATCCTTTATAATAAGCTCAGCAAGGCATGGAAAGTCACCTTCTTCTGTCTCGGTCCAAGAATTCAAACTCAGCATCTCATCAAGAGTTAGCTTTTGAAGCTTTGGGAAAGCAGCATAACCATTTTCACCTCTAACACCCACCGTCACTACACTATTTAAGCTAATCAACTCAAGATACTGCAGTGATGGTAGCTTCTGCAATGATGGAAGCATGGAAACATGTACACATTTGAAGAGGATAATTCCAGCAAGCTTGTGAAACGATTCATCGGCTACCCAAGTTGGAAGATTCGGACCACCATAGCATCGTATATGCAACTCTTCCAAGTCGGAGTGAGGACGAAGGTTTTTGAGTACACTGTCATCAACAACTTCATTTTTCAAGTCCCGTAAAGGAAAATCACTCCATCTTAAATCCAACTTCTTAAGGCCGTTCTTAGTGGAAATTGAAGCCCACTCAGCATCATCTGCACTCTTGATATTCTCCAACCTTGCAATGCAAAAGTCACCCGTCAGGTTGTTCAATTCTCTCAGCTCCCTGATATTAAATCCTTCTTGAGCACCAACAAGAAATGCTGATAAAGTCTGAAGCTTTGTAAGCGCACCCAATCCTTTGGGCATGGCTGTCAACTGGCCAAGAATGTTGAAATCAAGATGCCGAAGTTGACTTAGCGATTTCATATCCCTGGGTAGTCTCCGAAGGCCAGAACAGCCTTTAAGCTTCAAAGTTTGTAGCCGTTGTAAACAACTAATGGCCTCTGGCAAATGTTCAAGCGGGGTCCATGAAAGATCAATATATTTCAAATGTGCCGTCTTCCTAATAGAACTCGGCAGCTCCTTAATATCTGTTCCACTCAGGTCGAGCACTGCTAAGGATGTGAAGCCAAAAATTACCTCCCACACTTGCTCAAGCCTAGAGCCACAAGAACCATGAAATGACAGAGCATTCAAATTCTTGAACTTGCGAAGCGTCTCCAATATTGCATCATTGATGTCATCGTAGACGATAGAAACATGTAAAACGTCTTCAGGTGCAGCAATGTGTTGACTTGTTCTCTCCAATATGAGGTATTTTGACTTATCTTGAATCTTAACCAAATCGGAGTTCACCTTTTCAGTATTCAATCGGTACAGAGAGCTGGAATCAGAAAGAGGCGATATGTATTCTTCACACATGAGCTTTTCAAAGGAGACGGCACCGTTAATCTCCAGAGGCTCATTCCTTATGGATCCCATGGCCATCCATAACTGAATAAGCTTTTCTTTCTCAAATCCAACGCCTTCACAAGAGAGGAAGAGCATTCCCTTTGAGAGAGGCTCTGATTCATTGTTTGCCGCATCCTTCTCAACATCAGTCTCTTGGTTGGGATCCCCCAGTTTTATATCCCCTATGATGGTTACAAAATTAGCAAGATGCATCTTCAATAGCAAGAGATCTTTTTTCTTTTTTGAATCTAAATCATAAAAGCAGATGGAGGAATGAAATACCTTGGCTATCAAGACCATCGTTTCTTGGTATTCTGCGGACAGTAAGCGGTGCAAAGTTGTGGTGAAAGGACAGCAGCGGGGGCAGCGGAAGCGGAGGAGGGGGAGGAGTAAATATGGTAGCTCGGCCTTTTCCTATTACTGAACAAGGGTACCATCTCGGTTTAGCTTCTATATTGTATATTTATCTTTCTACCAAATATATATAAATTCTCTTTTCTTTATCCAATATAAAGTGTAGACAGTTGGATTATTAGATAATAATATAGACAAGTAGTCAAAAGTACAGTAGAACCTCCATAAGTTAATACAAACTAATAATTTTCTCCGGTTCCTATTTGGGCTAGTGTTAAATTTGATGATTTTCAATAAGATAATAAGATAGTAAATTTTTTAAAAATCACTATATAAGGTCCCAATTAAATCATAAATTAATAATACTGTATAAGAAATGTACAACAATACCAATCATCCAAAAAAAATCGGAAATTGTCCATATTTTATTTTTAGTAAATATGTCAATAGTTTGGCTATACTTATATGATTTTTGTAGTTTGAATTATCTTTGATTCAATGACAATACTTGTATTATATAATTTGAAATATTTCTATTGCTAAAATCTCTACAAATTAATAAATATTAATGTATCGATGAATTAATATTTCTATAAAATACTGTAATAAAATACTCCGATTCCGATTCTATTAATTTTTAGAGGTTTAATGGTAGAAGCAAAGTAGCAATATTCAAGGTGTAGAATTACCTTCAATTTCGGAGCCACAAGAATAAAGTGCACAACGCCAATCTTGTCCTCTTCCATGTTTACATCCTCTGATAAACTCCGGGCAATCTACTATCTTCACTACTCGACAACTCCTGGGATTTACATCTTCTGGCGCCAGGTGTACTTCCCTCAAATTCATGCACCGGCGAATAGTTAGATGCTGAAGAGATGTAAGAGATTCTCCTTGGAAAATCTCTAGCTCATCACATTCGATGACTGTTACAGATTCAAGAGATGACCCTTTGTACCGTGCTGACAGCAACTTCTGCATCACCTCCATATTCACTGTACCGGTGATCTCCAGGAAACAAAGGCGCGGACAATACAGGATTGAGTTAAACTCTGGACATCGGGTAATATGTAACTGAGAAAGAGAAGGAAAGGGAAGCAGGTCTTTGTCTGTAGCCACTTCCTCGTCTTCGCCTCTTGTTGCCACTTCTGTTTTCCTCCACCACCCCTTCAATTCTGGCAGATTTTCTAATGTAAGTTCCTCCAACTTAAGTGGAAGGAATGATTCATTAGCATCAGCTTCCACGTCAGGATTTTGTGTTCCCAAATATCCGTCCTCCCCTTGTATGTACTCCAATTGCAGCATATCAACAAGAGACAAATGATTCAGATGAGGAATGTGCCTCAAGGGCGGGAGACACTTTACTCTTGAACAGCTAAACAGATGCAGAGATGTAAGTTGAGGCAGTATAGAAGCTGGATCGTCATTGCTCAACAACTGTGGTATTCTCTTGCCCATGTAACCACGTACCCTAAGCTGTTGTAGATTTCGAGGTGGTTGCCAGCATTTAACTTCATCCCATTCATATGTCTGATCAATAAAGTGGATCTGCAAGTGTCCCTTAAGCTCCAACCTCGGCAAAACATCAAGCCCGCTCTTTGGACGCCCTGATGTTCCTCTACTCACAATGAACTCATCCAAGCGTTGAAGAACAGTCAACTCCTCAAACCCTTGTGGCATATGCATCAAATTGCATCCCTTGTTAATCAGATGCCTAAGATTGGACAATCTGCTGATATCATCAGGCAACATCTGAAGTTTAGGACAGTGACTTATGTTTAGGGTACACAGATTCACAAGCGCGGTGATAGAATGAGGGAGAGTTGTGAATTTATTCCCTGAAACGTTAAGGTATCTCAAGTGGAACAACATCCCAATTTCACTTTGAACATTTTCAATTTCCAAGTGTGGCAAACTCAGTGCACGCAGCACCTGAAACGGTCGAAACCAAACTTTTTCTCCTAGATTGCACATATCCCCACAGCTTATAAATGAACGTAGATGTCTAACATATGCCTTGTCCAAGTGCGCAGCCAATGAGCACTTGTTATCAAAGCCAGATACACTTACATGTCGTCTACGGTCCCCAGCCACATGTTGTGCCAAATCATAAACTAAATCATGCATTTTGCACCTCATATCATCTTCATAATAAGATTCTGCATCTTGAAAAAATGACCTCCTTAACAAGCCCATGAAATATGACCGACCGACATCCTCAACGGTTTGCTTCTTCTCATTAGTTGACATAATATATCCTTGGGAAATCCACAGATATATCAACTCATTTTTCCAAAATTCATGACCTCTAGGAAACAACGCACAATATGCAAAACAAGGCTTTACACTTGACGGCAAATGATCATAGCTCAATTTTAGCACGCCCATGATACCATCCTCATAGCCTTTCCCTAGCTTTGGGAGTTCTTCATTCCTAAAGGACTCCCATTCTTCTATGGTGTTCTTTTCACAAAGAAGGCTAGCCATAATCTTTATTGCTAAAGGAACATTTGCACACTTGTCCACAATCTCTTTTCCGAGATCGGTCCATCTCGAGTCTTTCTCTTGCTCTGGAGTAAACCCGACCACTCTTTTGAACAGATTCCATGAATTCGCATCTGACAAGCCAGGTAAGCGATAAGTCTGTAATGCACCCATAGCCCCTTCAACTGGTAAGGATGTGGAGGTAACGACTATCTTGCTCCCTTTTGAGCCATTACTCAACACACTCAAATGGTCTTGCCACATACCATGACTTTGATTGGAGACATCATCTAGGACAAGCAAGAACTTCTTACCCTCTACTAACCCCCTAATTTTGATACGCAGATCATTCAAACTGATATCACCACAGTCTCCCTTGAACATAGATTGAAAAATTTTCACAAGGATCTCTTTCTCATCATATTTATCAGAAAGGCAGGCAAACCCCCTATTATCAAAACCTAGAACCTCTTCCTGATTGTAAATCAGATGGGCGAGTGTTGTTTTCCCCATACCCCCTATTCCAACTATGGCAACGACTGGAAAATTTTGTGGATCATCGTTTGACACATCCATGAGCATCCTCAAAATGGCTTCCTTGTCCGCATCTCTACCAATAACATCCTTCGAATCTACTACAAAAGCTCCCGGACCTCGTCCTTCCCACATAATACCGTGTACCGGCCTCCTCTCACTCCGGGATTCCACAATTCCAACGTCTTTCATTTTCTTGGAGATACCATGAAAACTAACCAAAATTTTCAACAATTCACGTTCATTAGAGTCAATCCTCCGCATCAACTCCCTTCTACAGTAGGAACCAAGGTCCAACGAGAACAGTTGCCGAAACGAAAACTTGGAGCCGAAGGCCACTGCGTCGAACAGATCCTCTGCAGCATACAGTTTATTCCGGACCCACTCAAGACAGTTCTTGACTTCGACGGAGGATTCTTGCTTCTTCTCAGCATCAGGGAGCAAGGCTTGGACGGTCTCGATCATCCCCCTAAACTTGTCTGGCTCAATTCTAGGCGCCAATTTTTCCAAAGCCCTCATGAACTCCGGGGAATTCAGAGTGGAAAGCAGGTTCGCAGCAGCTGCTTCAGCCATGGTTCCCGATCAGGCGGCGAGTGTTTGTGGAATTTTTTCAGGGTAAGGGCTGGAAATTTGAGGATCTGCAGAAACCGCACCTCTCACGCATGCAGTTGATTATTGTACCCGTATTTACACTTTCTTTATTCTTTTTATCAGATTCCAATATTTTACTCTAAATCATCAATGACTTTTTTGGCGTGAATATATAAAATTGTATTCCGTATTTACCTATTATTACTTCCTCCCTCTCGTTTGTTTGTTCAACACGATATGATTGATCGGTTATTTTTTTTTTGGTCAAGATGATTGATCGGTTATGAATAAACTATAAAGACATATGGTAGGTGGACTGATTACAAAAGTTGAATAAATGTGGGGTAAATTAAAGATGAGATGAATGATGGTATGTTTATATTTTTATAAGGACAATAAATTGATACAAATATGAGAAAATTGGATAATCTACTATCTACTATAATCTATACTATATATTAAAGCCGGAGAATTTCGAGCCTCCACGTTAATTCTGACCCCACTTGATTAACAATTTTATATGTTTTATTTTTCTTAATTATCTCTTTTTAAAGGCATATTATTTATCTTTAGAATTTCTTTAATTATCTAACCTTTATTTTTATCCTTTTTCTTACTCATCTAATATCTATCTTTGAAACAATATTATCTATCTTTAAAATTTCCTTCTATAAAAGATATATATTAACTAACTTAACTTTTGAATTCCCATTTTAATCTATCTATTTATATATAAGAGTTAATATATAGTATATATTATAATAGATACACAAATTAACGAAAAAAATGATCATTACCCGTACATGGTACGGGTCTTCAACTAGTTACAGTATAAAGCGGAACCCAAGTCTTTGTTAAAATTTACGCCACGTCATCAACCCTTAATAAAATAATGATTTTATTTTTTGCATTGATTTTCAAAATTGAAATCACTTATATATCTTCTTGATATCTTATCCAATTTCCTTATGTATACTTAATATCGTACTCAATTATATATCCTTATACGAATAAGGAAATTGAAGTTATTTTCTTTTATATTCCTTACAGTTTTTTCTTATTAATTAGTATACATTTTTGTCAATATTGAATCTTGAAGAATAGTGAAATAATTTCACATGTGTCAATAATATATTCATTCATAATATAAATTAGAATAGAACTATTTTAGACTTAAAATTGTATGATTAAAAGTACATATATAGGTCAATAGGTTCGGACGTTGGTCTATCGGATTTGGATTATAAGTTCACGAGTTAAAAGCTTATTCGTATCAAAATTCAATCTCAAGTCGATTAATTCGGTTTTATATTTACATTACCCGTACATGGTACGGGGTTTGTACTAGTTAAGATAACATGTAATACTCCATCAGTTTTACAATAGTTGTATGGATAGTTGTCAAAACTTGACCTGATCCAAAAAAACGACTCAAACTGATTGAACATTTTAGGGTTGAAACCTGACGCGAATAATAACAAGTAAGGGAAAAACACCGAACCCGACCGTCACGATTTTCTATATATGTAGAATAAATATATTTTTTAAATATTATATTTTATTATGAAAAACTATTAAAATAATATTTTATTATTTAAACATTATATTATTTTAATAATCATTAAAAATTCAAATTTGTGACCTATTAGGTACATCTGAACCCGCACAATGACCTGTCAAGACCCGACTTGATTTGACCTATAACCCGATTGACCCGAACCCGCAAACAACTCGAACCCGAAAAAACCGAACCCTAACCAACCTGTTTGGCACTTCTAGTTGTATGTAATATAAAACCTTTCTTCCGTAAACTACCTCTACCAATGTAGAATTAATTATCAATATAAATAAACATAATATATATGATTATTATAAAGTTCATTATTAGAGGTATAAATATAAAAAAAATAGAGAAAAAATATTAATTGAACTATTATTTTGAAACAAGAACAAATGGATTTATAAACAATCTACTATGATATACATTATATATAAAACAAAAAACCCAGGTCTTTATTACAATTTAAACTCAAAAAGCGGGGCTATTGCACGTACGATGACCGCAATCTGAACGAACTCAAGACAAACAACGGTAATCCATGTTTTAAACACAAATGTTTGGGATTTGGTTTTATTGGTATTTGGTTTTATGGAAACAACGGGATATTTAGCCGAGTGAATACAATTGTTTTAGGATCTACCTCGCGTTCTGCACACGGTAATCTCGATGTTTTAAAAAGTTTGATCTTTACTTGGGAATAGTGTTAGCTCGCGAAGTTTTTGACCCCCTTCTCTGTTCGCCATGCCCACCAATTATACTTGTAACCCGACCTTGGACTCAGGGGAAATTCCGATGTGGGACGACAACGCTCTGTACTCGTGTCACTTTCTTATTGGCTGTTCAGGGCGGCGCACTCGTGAGTCTCAACCTGTAATCCACTTGACTTGATGGGAAGTTGTCTACTTGGATGAGACACCTCCCACTTGGACGTAATCAACGCGATGAGTTTGTGAAGACGGCAATTTATGAATGAGGTAGATGTTAATTATTGAAGTCCATCGCAATTACGGTCAATGCATTGACCAATGATGTGGAATTTTCTGCCATGTCATCCAAATCGAATAAAATAATAATTTAAATTTTTTTGATATCTTAAGAAACTATAACTTTTATTTAAATGATAAAAACATTTTACATTTTAGGTAAAAAAGTTTTTTTTTTGTCATTTTCATGAAGATTCTAAATAATTATTTAATATAATGGATTTGTATTTTATTTATTAAAAATAAATTAAACATCTTAATAAGTTAATACAAAAAAATGGTTTAATAAGTATTACTCCAATTATAAGCACAAAGTACTTGAGGAACTAATCTCACATAATAATCGTAATTAAATTGATTGAAGTTGTACCAATGAGCAACGATTGAGTAATGTAATTTAATTATTTTCATTTATCATCAAACTGTTGTAAAATTAATAAATAATATATATATGAAACTTTAGTTAAATTATTTTAAATTATATCAATATAATAATCAAACATATATAGGTCAAAAGGTTCGGACTAGATCTGTTGGATTTGGATTATACATTCTCGATTAAGACCAAACTTGGATTCAAATTCAATCTCGGATCAATTCGGTTCGATTTATATTTACATTATTCGTAGAGATTTGCAATAACGAGTATATATCACTAAAATTATTAGATGGAGTCAATATAGTAAAATAATACAGTATGTGGATATAAAATATAAAGTGTTACCAAATAAAGAGGATACTAAAGTAAAGTGCAATCCAGATGGAGTACTTTAGTAAGTTGATAGTCCAATTAGATTTAAGTCTTTTCATTGAAAAAAATACTGTAAAAGCATATATGCCAGACTTGGTCACTTGGTTGATTGATTGAGCAAAAACAATTTATTTATTTTGCCATGCGGGCCGACTAAAGTAAAATAAAGTGCCCTGCGGGCCTCACAATTTACATATTTTTCGGGTTAATGAAATTGTTTAACTTACCCATAGGTAGGGTCTATCACCCTCTTTAATTATGGAAGGATTGAAAGATTGAAATCTATCTTAAACATGCAATCATTATACATATTTCCTTACGTTTCACTTTCAACCTTTTTTCTTTCCTTCACTTCAAAATGAAATCACTTAGTTGTTTGATTATACATTAGTTTTTGTCAAAATTATAAATCAATATATTTTATAAAATGCGGCCGTTTTCGAGGCAGTTTAATCTGACCCCGTTTGATTTTAATTTATTTTTTCAGTTTAAATAGTTATTATTAATTTGTATCTTCTACCAAAAAAAACAAATTTGTATCTTTTACAATTAACAATATACAACTTCAAATCAATTAAGAGTTCCCTTTTGAAAACCCCTTTTCTAATCGTAGCGTCGGTTTTCTTCTCCGCTGCCTCTATCACTTTAGCCTAGTCCATTGGTCGTCTACTTGGCTCTTCACCGAGCTTTCGGTATGGCCTCTCCCCTTCAATTGACCCTTACGTACCTTCATGGCGTCCTCTTCTTTTTGGGGCGTCATTGAGGGGAGCTCGTCACCCCCCCCCCCCTGAGTGGGAAGCGTCCCCGCTTCCATCAAATAGGGCTCGTCTTCGGGTTCGATGTAGGGAGACAAGTCCGAGACGTTGAATGTAGCATGCACCGCACCGTAAGAGTTGGGCAACTTGATCTTGTATGCATTCGGCCCAATTCGTTCCAACACCCGGAATGACCCGTCACCCCGTTAATGGAGCTTAGTCTTGCGGGCCGTGGGGAAACGGTCCTTCCGGAGGTGGAGCCAGACGAGGTCGCCGGGCTCGAAGATCATAGTAACTCGGCATAGGACTTTGCGCCTTGTATTGCTTGGCACGCCTCTCTAAGTGCTCCATGATTTTCAAATGGAGGCGCTGGATGCGTTGTGCTCTATTCGCGCCGTCAATGTGCTCTCCTTGTTGCAAAGGCCTCGGGGCCATATCCATAGGCATAAGCGGGTTCCTGCCATAAACGACCTCAAACGAAGTCATGGAGGGGGCTTAGTGTCGTGACCTGTTATAGCAAAACTCTACGGTAGATATTAGTTCCTCCCACTTTCGTGGGTTGGCTTTGAGCATCACTCGTAGGAGTGCGCCCAAAGTCCTATTGGTGACCTCCGTTTGGCCATCCGTTTGGGGGTGATAACTTGTGGCAAACAACAATTTAGTACCCAACTTACCGACAACGTCCTCCAAAAATGTCCTCCAAATTTGGTGCCGCGGTCGCTTACAATCTTCCTTGGAACGCCATGGTATCTCATCGAGCATGTCATCGAGCCGTGGAATGGGATGCCGTTATTTGATTGTAATTTGATTTATGGCTCGTCAATCCATGCACATACACCATGAGCCATCCATCTTGGGGACTAGGATGACCGGCACGGCACATGGGCTCAATGACTCTCGAACATAGTTGCGATCGATTAAAGCTTGTACTTAGCACTCGAGCTCCTTTGTCTCATCGAGGCCGGACTTCTATGGAGCACGGTTGGGTAGCGAGGCACCGGGCACCTGATCAATTTGATGCTTAATACCGGAAGGCGGTAAGCTCGAGGGTAACTCTTGCGGAAAAACATCTTTGAACTCCTCAAGCACATGGGCCACGGCAGGCGGCAAGGCCACGGCCCTGGCCGGAGCGGCAGTGCTAGTAGATGCCAAAAGTGTCGGCACCAATAGGTACGTAGGATGAGCAACGAGACGGGGCTGTGGCAGGCAGGTCTTAGGTTCGGGCGACCAGCCCTCGGTGCTCCACCGAACCCTGCAGAGGCGCTCCCGAGGTTACGTCTCTTGCGCCACGCTTGATCGTGTCCAGGGCGTTCTCGGGCGTGGCCGGGCCAATGGATTTAGGGTGCCCAACGGCCTTAGCCACTTTCCTAGTATTCCCGGGGCCATCATAGAAATTCGGCTTGGATGCGGAATGATTTGGGGGCTGTGCTCTTGCAGCTCATGCCTTCTCTTCCTTGAGCGCTTTGGAGTGATCTCTTTGAACTTGGTCCTGTAAGATCTCACTAGGTAGCATAGGTAAGGGCTTGACGCGCTTCCCGTGGTAATTGAACACATATGTGTTCAAGAAACGATTGTGACAAACACACATATCAAATTTCCATGGGCGCCCTAACAAAAGATATGGGGTGTCCATTGCAACTATATCACAAATAATAGATTCTTGATAAGGACCAATGGAGAAAGAGATTTGGCATTGTTCAGTGATGCGCGTACCTGAGTTAGAGTTGAGCTACTCAAGACCATAACTGGTAGGATGGGGAGTGTGTGCAAGCTTAAGGTGATTGACCACCTTCTCATTGATGCGGTTGGCGCAACTCCCGGAATCAATGATGAAGATGAGGCTCGTTGTGCCTACGAGGGTCGTACTGTGAAAAAGCTTCTCACGCTGATCTTGTATGGAAATCTTGCATAAAATAAGATTCTTTTTACAAACTAGGCTGAGACAAGTACCGAAGTCCGTCGGGGTTGGGGGCAATCGAACTCCTCTTCAGTAGGCACCCCATATGCATCCTCTTGCTCCTCTTCGGGGGGCACCTCGTCGTCCATGAACTCGTAACCTCTGGTATGAGCTGAGAACATCACCTTCTTGGCATTGGGACAGTCTCGCTTGAAGTAGCACCGACCACCGTAAGTGTAGCACTCAATGTCCCGAGTTTGCTCACGAGGTGGCTCGGGGGCGGTTTTCCCGGCTGAACGGTTTGTGGCGGTAGGCGTGGTATTGGCGCGCCTTTGGGACTATGTAGTCAATGGTGCATGTCCAGGAATACTTGAAGGAGATTGATTAGATAAACCATATGGACGAGAGTTTCAGGAACCATACCATTGACCTTGTTGTCGTGAGGCATAGGCGCGTTGTTCCTGCTGCTAAATGTATATCTTGTGGGCTGTATGAATCAGTGTTTGAAGGTCCTTGATTGGCAAAATATCCATATGGTTCCTTATAGAGACATTTAAGCCACTAACAAATTTAGTCCGTAAAGTTGATGGAGCCACCGCAATATTCTCCTTGTAGTACATGTCCTCCAATTTTAAAAAATGTTCGTTGGGAGGTGACTCGAGCAAAGTCGTTGTCCCCAAATCAAAGATAATAACCCAAACAAACCAAACAAGTATAGTAAGCAAGTAAGGGGTCGAACCCAAGAGAATCAATTTCTTAGATTGATTTTAGTTCGAATCATGCAAATCAAATAAAGGGGGGATCTTGAAGGAGGTTTCAATCAGTATTAGTATGCAGAGTTCATTCAATCAATTCCACTTTAATAATTCATTGATCATCAATTCATCCACTTCTTTATACTCCTAAGTCAATTCCAATCCTTATCTTAATGATTTGCTAGTCCATGGTCCTTGCAAAACTATGTTATGAACAAGGACGCTTAATCCAAATCATGCAATACACACAAGGATAATAGGAAATTGAATCATGCAATTAAGCTACGAGTTTCATGCATAAAACAATCATTGAATACTCTTCCCTAATGTAGTCCACAGTCCTAGAATAGAGTTGTTTCGAGAATAGGAAAGATGCATAGACAACAACCAATCCTAATTCAAACAATAGATCTAACCCAATCAGACAAGTTGATCAGGCTCATACAATCAAACAAAGATCATGGCATGAAGCACAAGAGTATCAATAAAGACCTAGGGATAATGAAGTTACCAGAAATTCACAACTTCATAATAAAGTTTCCTTGATTGAATAAACTCCAAGGGAGATTAGTTCTCCATTACAAAGAAAATTAAAACAATTAATTAAGAAAAGGTTAGGATACAAGAGATATGAATTTGATACCTAAAACCTAAAACCTAAAGCAAGTTCCTTCTTATATATCTCAAGGAACAGGCTCCCTGAGATAAATAAGGAAAGAGGAAAATGACAGAAAAGAAAACAAGATAGAAAAGATCTCGCTCGGCTCGGGATCTGGCATCACCGTGCCCGCGGCGCAACCACCGCGGCCGCGGCGGGTCTTCCTTCGGGTTGGTTATGTCGGCTCCTACCGCGGCTGCGGCCATGGCAGCGCACCTACGACCTTCTCGGAAGTGGATCGTCATCACCTTCCTTCACCGCGACCGCGGCTCGAACACCGCACCTGCGGAAATTGGACAGTGGTGAACTTTTCTTCGAACTTAGCTCTAAAAACTCTCGTTTATTCACTTCTTGTGTCTTCGGTCTTCATATTACAATTAATAATGCTCAAATCTAACCTAAACACACTCAATAATGCCCTAAAATACAAAAGTAAAACCATACAAACTAGAGCAAATTATATTCCCCCATACTTAGATCTTGCTCATCCTCGAGTAAGCTCAAAACAAATATGACAAATCAACACATCAAGGTCTTAGGAAATAAAAAGGAAAACAAAACATTCAACTCACAACCCGAACCCAAAATAGAGAAATCATAAGCATAAAACAATGAAGCTCAAACACACACCTCACAACAAGATATATCACTCAAGCTCTAAAAAGTGTAGAGAAACCTAGGATCTACCCAAATCTAACATCTAAGCCCCAAAGTCCCCAAGCAAGAATGATCCTAAACACTCCAATTTTACCGCTCAATTCTACTTAGGCTTCCTTTCGGGTTTTCACCTAACTGCTCTTTTCATTTTTCTAAAGGGTGTGCTCACAAAAACTCACAGCTCTCATGAACCTCATATTACCCCATCCTAATGCTGGTGCGAGTTACCTGTTTATTACCTGAGCCGCCCTTTCGGGTTTTCGACTCATCCAAGGATTTATATACCTTTCTCAACTTTTTATGGCTTTTTCTATCTTTTTCTTTTTTCTTTCTTTCTTTATTATGCAAAAAATATGGTGCAAGTGCTCCATGAAAAGAAGAAAATAAAAAACGGCCATTACGGATATCCACTCAAGAAAAACGGCCAGGTCGTAATGACCATCAAAGTGATCAACCTTGACTTTCACCTCGTGACGAGTAGACCGGTGGGGCTCGTAGTCCCCGTGGTCTATACCAAGGGTGTAGCCGCGGTCAATGGGGCTCCAAGGGCGGCCAATGGGCGGGGGTGCGTCATACTCGTGCCTATTGCCACGGTGTTGAGGGGGCGTTGGGGACGCCTCTCGGGATCATGGTGGGGCGCTCGCCCGGGAGGGGGGCGAGCATTCGGCGGTGGGTGAGCTGGTGGAATCCAATCCGAAGGACGGTCATCCAACTCGGGAGGGTCGCCCAAGGGGGGGGAATTGTGAGGATTTGCATGCCGGAATCTTCGTATTCCTCACTATCAAACTCATCGAAGTCGTCATGCAAAACAAGGGTATCGGAATAGTACCCTGCATGCCCTTGCCTCGTTGTGGGGGCTTGGGAATGCTCATGAATATGATGAGATTTCTTGCCATAGTAATCCAAAGGGGGTTCCGGAAAGCGTTGGTCACGCCCTTGGAACCGCCTTCGATTTCGAGCATTGGCGCCGTGGAGAACGGGCCGTTACTAAGGTCGTGGAGTGCCCGGCGTTGGACGACGGGGGTCACTCCTTGGGTAATAACGGTCATCAAATTCATTGGGAGATAGAGTCATACCTAGGTCATCCGACTCGTGTTCGGAAGAGACATAAGCATTCGGGTCGCTTCTCAAGTGTTGAACGTTTAGAGACTCAAGGACCAAATGTGGTCGGTGCATGGTAGGAGCCGATGGAGCGGCGGGAGCTATAGGTTGTTTGTCCCGTCGTTGGTTATGGCGAGTGCTAGAACCGGCGTCCTGGTTGGCGCGCAAGGCCCGGGCCCGGGCCAGAGTCATAGGGCCGCTAGGAAGGCCGAGCATGGCTGTTGTTGGGTTGATCATAGGATCGACATGAGAAAGGGGCTGAGTTGAGGTAATAACAACCGTGTGTGGTGGACCTGAGGCCGCGGGTAAGACACGGGCCGTAGCTTGGGCCGCAAGTATGGCCTCACATTCCGCCAAGCGACGCGGCAGCTTGGCGTTTTCTCGCTGCTCCTGGGTGGCCTCCACATTCATAGCGGTTGGATTGATGGTGTCCTCGTCCAAGATTTGTGTGTGACCTGCATTGACCACATGGGAAGAAATGGCGAGTAAAATTGAACAAGGCAAACGTAAGTAAACAAACGCAAGACCTATGCTCTAAGGATGAGCAAAGCACAATCAAGGTCTCGGGTAGCCTTTGTGCGTGAGGCGGCTTAGGCTAAGGCACTACAATGCAACAAATAAGCACACAATCAAGTTCAATACTACCAACAATGAATGACGTGTAGGTGATGCAAGTGGATGAATGATTTCGCACTTTTTTTTTACGCCAAGATGGTTGCCTTATTTTGGCTTTCCACTTGGTAGTTCGTTTTTTTGTTTACTATTGGTTACTAGCCAAAACACACAAGATACAAAGTAGAAGAGATGTAGGGCGGATAAATGATACTGCTTCCACAATGCACAACCTGGCTACTAAGTACATGAATGAAATCAATTACAAACAATGTTAGTAGCAATCATAAGAACTATGCACTAGATGAAGCATATAGCAGAGGCGAAAAAAAATTTGTATTTAAACGAGATGGATGAATTGTGTCAAAATCTCTTCGACACATTTAGGTTAGGGGAGGAAAAAAATTTTGATTTTTTTTTAAAGATGAATAGGCGGATAGGGTGTGTGATTAATGTGCTTAGATCGACTTAGAGACTTACAAGACCTCGGCTCTAATACTAGTTGATGCGCTCATGACTCGGGCAAAGTCGTTGTTCCCTAATCAAAAATAAATCCCAAACATGCAAACACAAGTATAGTAGGCAAGCAAGGGGTCGAACCCAAAGGAATCAGTTTTATTCAGATTTTATGTGGTTTTCATGCAAACAATCAAAGGGGGGGTTTTGAAAGTTGTTTTCAATCAAAGTTATCAAGCAGAGTTCATTCAATCAATTCCACTTTATTAATCCGTTGATCATGAATTCATCCACCTCTTTATATGCTTAAGTCAATTCCAATCCCAATCATTAGAAATCGCAAGTCCACGGTCCAAGCAATTCTATAACCCTAGGCAAGGACGCTTAACCTAGAATTAGCATAGAGCACAGGGATAATAGGAAATCAAATCATGCAATCAAACTACGAGTCTCATGCATAATTTAACCATTGAATACTCTTCTCTAAACTAGTCCACGGTCCTAGAATAGAGTTGTTTCGAGAATAGGAAAGATGCATAGACAAAAACCAATCCTAATTCAAACAATAGATCTAAGTCAATCAAACAAGTTGATCAGGCTTATAAAATCAAACATAGATCATGGGATGAAGCACAAGAGTATCAATAAAGACCTAAGGATAAAGAGGTTACCAGAATTTCACAACTTCATAATAAAGCTTCCTTGATTGAATAAACTCCAAGGGAGAGTTAGTTCTCCATTACAAAGAAAACTATAACCTTTATTGAATTACACTTGATTGATAGGAAATTGGATATCTTTAAGCCTAGAAAGGTTCCCCTTATATAGCCCTCAAGATCACCCTTTTCGGACTAAACAAGGTAGGAAACCGAAAGATAAGAAAGGAAACAAGATAAAAACACCAAGATCTCGTCAAATCCGAAGTCGGCTACCACCGCGGCCGCGCCATGAGATCCGCGCCCGCGGCGGCCTTCAAACGGTCAATTCCCGGGTCAGCTTCTACCGCGACCGCACCGGGCTCGACGCGTCCGCGGCCTTCAAGGCTCAAGATGGTTCACTCCTCCACTCCACCGCGCCCGCGCCATGTGTAACGCGTCCGCGGTATCCATGCAGTGGCGATTCTTCGTCTTTAAGCTCTTTAACTCTTAATTCTTCAAATCTTGTGTCTTCGGTCTTGATATTACAATAATGCTCAAAACTAACCTAAACACTCTCAATATAGCTCTAAAATACAAGAGTTAACCCATACAAAGTAGAGCGAATCAAATTCCCCCATACTTAGATCTTGCTCGTCCTCGAGTAAGCTCAAAACAAATACAACAAGAAAGCACATCTAAGATCTCAGAAAATACAAGGGAAGATAAAAACACTCAACTCACAACCCGAACCCAAAAAATAGAGAAATCATGAGCATAAAACAATGAAGCTCAAACACACACCTCACAACAATGATATATCACTCAAGCTCTAAAAAATGAAAGAGAGCAACCTAGGATCTACCCAAATCTATAATGAAACCCCAAAATCCCCAAGCAAGAATGATCCTAAACACTCATATTTTACCGCTCAATTCTGCTTAGGCGCCCTTTCGGGTTTTCACCTAACCGCTCTTTTCATTTTTCAATAGGTGTGCTTACAAAAACTCACAATCACTCATAAACCTCATATTACCCCAGCCTAATGCTGGTCTGGGTTACCTGCTTTTTACCTGAGCCGCCCTTTCGGGTTTTCGACTCATCCCAGGATTTATATGCCTTTTTTCACTTTTTATGGCTCTTTCTATCTTTTTTTCTTTTTCTTTATTTCTTTATTATGCAAAAAGGTATGGTGCAAGTGCTCCATGAAAAGAAGAAAATCAAAAATCTGAAGCAAATATCTAACTACACTAACTAGGATAAGCGAATGCGAGTACTCCTTCCCCCATACTTAAATCCTTCATTGTCCTCAATGAAGCAAAGAGAAAGGATATAAGCAAGGAGAAAGGTATATCAGAAGACTCACAAACGATGAAGAGAGGTGGAATGGAAGAACTCTTCATATGGTAGTAGAACGAAACACTTCGTAATTCCAGGTCTGGTGGCTAACCGCGGGCGCGGCCGGTATGGCGCGGGCGCGGAATCATTGCAGAGAGCGAAGTGCTCGTCAAGTGAAGCACCGCGGGCGCGGCTGATAGAACGCGGGCGCGGTCTTCGTGCAGGGACAATGTCTCGGCTTCGTCTCGAACGATGTGATGTGTAAGCAACCTTCGTATCTTGGCTCGTCTCTTGGAAGATGGACAAATACTTGAACTCGAGCCGTGGAGAGAAGAATTCTCGGGGAAACAAAGCTCCCCCATACTTAGGCTTTACACATAGCCAAAGAATGAAATTACAAAGATGAATGGAAAGAAGAAATAGAATGGTGGAAAGATAGAAGATGGAAAAGAATGATATAGATGGGTGGAAGATATAGAGATAGAACGGGACCAAGAAGTCCTCTTTTTTTTTTCTTTTTTTTTTTTTAAAAACGAGCTAAAACCGAGACGCAGTATGGTTGCCGCGAACACGGGCTAGTACCTGTTCGTCGGGGCGCACTGACGGTCCACCGCGGGCGCGGCCAAGGAGGCGCGGGCGCGGTTTCACGCCAGGCATGTCCTTTCGGACCTAGTACCTGCATGTTAGCTAAAAACACAAGCAAATCCTAAGCTAGGAATGGAAAAACAGTCTATCTAATCCTTGGGTTGCCTCCCAAGCAGCGCTTTTTTTTAACGTCGTTGGCTCGACGTGGATATGATCAATACGGGTCCTCATCAACATCAATTCGGACCGTGTTGCCACCATGGGATATGGAAAGAGATCCATTGGCAACGTCAATGATTGTGTTGGCGGTTTTCATAAATGGACGACCAAGTAAGAGAACCGGGTCGTACCGCCCTTCGCCTATCTCCATCACATAGAAATCTGCAGGAAAGATCAAACTACGATAACAAAGGTAATCTCCCAAGTGCAACTAGCAACAATAAAACTAATATTAAAACTGTTACTAATGTGAACTCTACAACCCCAAAAATGGCCGATCAACCCACTCCTAATCCAGCTGTTCGAATTGGCATTCCCACCATTTACATGGTCCCTAATATTGATCCTAAAACTCTGTTCGCTCCAATTGGCAACTCTAGGCTGGGTGAGCAAGACCATAACTCTACCCAAGGCCAGAGCTATGATCAGAATGTAGATGAAGACACCAAGCCTAAAGAGGGTGAGATCGCTGAAGATGATGTGTTCCTCGAAGCTGACATGGGTGAAGGAAATGTGATTGATAAAGAAGCAAACAAAGGAATAGGGTCCGATGTGAACCAGGAAGATTCCGAAGAAATGAAGACAGATCGCTCTATTGGAGATTTCAGAGCTGCTATTGGTTTGGATAGCAGGCCCGGTTGATGTCATGCTTTTTAGTTAGATTTTAAAGGTTACTTTCTAGTTTGTTTTGTGTATTTTAAAGGTTACTTTCTAGTTTGTTTTGTGTGGTTTTGCATGTAATTTCAATTCTCTTTCGAGGGTTGGAGTCATTTGTGGTTGTTTTCGTGTTATGTAGGTGTTTGGAGCATTGAAGAGGAGTTTTCTAGCTTTTCCGAGCATTTTAGGAGGAGGTGTGAAGATGGTGTGTGGCGGTATTTGAGAGTGAAGTCAAAATGTCAAGTCAAGTGGAGTTTGCTATAGAATTTCAAGGATGGATTTGCAAGTTCTAAGGTGTCTTAAAAGGAGCTACAAGAAGTCTAAAGGAACCAAGAAACATCAAGGAAGAAACACCGAAAGAAGGCCAAGCTTTGGAGCAAGTTTCGAGACGAGACAAGAAGAAATCGAAGTCAGCTGAAGGTCGGCCACAACCTACTCTAGGTCGACATCGACCTCCTCTAGAGCGGACGGGCGAAAACTTGCGGCCTGAGCAATTGACTTTCGGGTGTTTTATTTATGTGTCTCCAAGATAGATTGTAATTTCCTTTTTATAAAATATCTACCTCTATATAAGGGGCCTTAGGGTGCCCTTCTCTAGGATTATCACACACATTAGAGGGGGATTATTTAGGAGAGATGATGGCTTGCATCTAGCTCATGTTTAGGTTGTGCATTAGGTCATGTTTCGTGGTTTTCGGTTTGCGTTTATCTCTTTTTAGTTAGATTTTTACTTGTTTTCGGTTTAGTGCCTTCGTTCGGACTCTACGCCTTGTTTGTGCGTTTTTAGGTGAAAATGGAAGAGATTTGGTGATGGGAGATCAAGAGGAGCTTAAGAAGACGATATTAGCTCGAAGACGGAGTCAAGGAGAGGCCCGAAAAGATGCCACAAGAAGCAAACCAAAGACCGAGCAAAACGAGAGCCGAAAAGACGAGCAACGAAGCCAAACCCGGGGCCACAACCCCCGACCCGGCCAGGTCACGGCCAGGGTCATGGCCGGGGTCGGGCTCCCTTGCCAAATCATGACCAAACCGCAAAAATCAAGCCCCGACCCGGCCGGGTCACGGCCAGGGTCGGGGCCGGGGTCGGGGCTTTTCTTCACATTTGCTTTGGTTTTGCCTTCCGGCCTCGGACCCGGCCGGGTCACGGCCCGGGTCGGCCCCCGGGTCACGCCGCGGCGCTCCGGATTTCCTCTTTTAGCCTTCTTTTCCTTTTAGGGTTGTATAAGTACCTCTTCTTTCCCTTGGAAGACAATCTTCTTTCCCCCTTTTGGGGACTTTTTCCCATTTTAGAACTTTAGCCTTTTGTGAAGATTTGGAGAAAATTGTTTGAGACTCTTGCCTTTTCTATCTATGGATTGAAGTTTGGTATGAATTTCCTCTTTTCTTCTTCTTCATTTCCTTTGTTTTCCATGTTTATGCTTAGCTAGGTTCCTAAATCCTAGGGTTTGGGGAAAACCCCATGGATTCTAGGTAGTGCTTTGAATGCTTGCATGAATTGAGATTTGAATTGTG
Source organism: Polygonum aviculare (assembly GCA_934048045.1). Taxonomy (NCBI): domain Eukaryota; kingdom Viridiplantae; phylum Streptophyta; class Magnoliopsida; order Caryophyllales; family Polygonaceae; genus Polygonum; species Polygonum aviculare. The sequence continues at coordinate 1,453,491 of OW204027.1, forward strand.
GTTTGTATCAATCCTATGTGCCTAATGCCAAATTGATTGTGATTTGAGACTTGTTGATGATTAGAACCGAGAGGTTAGGTTGTCAATAGGGAGATAGGTTAGGGACTTGTGTTGAGAGACCTCCTCTCTAACTTGAACTATAGGATTGATTGCTTGATTTCCCTTTGAACTGAGAATTGAACTGGGAAGTCTTGAGAGGTTGACCTACCGATAGAGGGTTTGAGTTGGACAAGCTCACTCAAGCCACGACGGTGGATGAGAGGCTTGAACCTATTGAGCCACTATTGAGCCTAAAGGGCCTAGTTTGCATGTCAAGCCACGAAAGTGGATGATTGTCGTAATCTAGGTACGATTTGTTTAATTCGATAGGATTAAACATTGATTCTAGGTAGATGCCTCCAAACCATGATTTGATCTTGATTCATGTATGCTTGCAAAGTGCTACTTGGTTCCATAGTGTGAGTACTTAGATCCTAGGATTGCCTTTCCCATAGTAAACTTGCATCGTTTTGTTGGTTGTTTTCTCCTTTTACTTAGTTGTTATTTGAGTTCTTTAATTTTAATCCCAAATTGCCTCATATTAGCCTAGCTACTTTGACTGTCGGTTCACCAATTCTACTAAAGTCCTTGAGATTCGACACCTTGGTACTACGCGATCCGTGCACTTGCGGTATTGGTCTAGTAGCCTATCAAGTTTTTTGGCGCCGTTGCCGGGGACTTTAGCTAGTTTTGGTTGTTTCCGACATCCGGTAGTCTAGGTCCTTTTGCTTTTGATTTTGTTTCTTTTTGTTTTTGATTGTAGGTTTCTTAGACCATGAGTATGTTGAGACTTGAACAATGGGAAAATGAGCACTTCCATGAGTACTTCTCTAGATTTCTACAAGTTGTGCATGAACATGACTCTTGGGGTTATCAATACCACAAGTTTGAGTTGTGCAAGTGCTTAATTGAGGGTATGAATCCCGAAACTTTTGATTTGGCAATGTACATGAGTAAGGGGAGATTATGGGATATGGGAAGTGATGAGTGTTGGGACTTCTTTTTCTTCATGAGTGATGAATGTATGCAAGTCGAATCTCCACCGATACCTCAACCGGATGATACTTCTTATGCTTATCTTGAGAGTTTGGTAGAGGATCTTGCAAACAAAGTCAATAGCTTGGTTGTGGAGCATTGTGATAAGTGTCAATCTTCCCTCCACTCAACAACCACTTGCCCATTCTATGAGTATGAGAAAGCGGGAGACATCACATTGGAATCCAATGACCATGAGTTAGATGTGCCAAATGAAGACATTGTCTTCACGGATGAGCCCTTAGAACTCAATGAGCTTGATGGATCCCGGGGTGATGAGATGGAGAGTTCCGATGCTTTGAAAGAGATGGGTGATCTATGTGACGATGAGAGGTTCTCTTATTATGAATTAGAGGATGAGAGGTTCTTTGATGATGGATTAGAGGATGATGAAAGAAATGAGCAAGATTCCGTCATTGAGGTGTGTCCTTCACCAATGGATCCTCCTCCTATGCTCTCTACTTGGGAATCTCCTCTCTCGGTCTTAGATACCCCTTGTAAGTTCTTCCCTAACTTCTCTCCTATTGCCATTCAAGATGTGCATGATGAAAAACCATGTTTAGAGCTTAAAGTGGAATCTAGAGTTTACTATGAGGTTGCCTTTGAGGAAAGTGCTCAAAAGAGCTTTGATCCATATTATATATATCTTGAGAATCCTCCACCCAAACAAAAATGGTTTCAACATATTTCCTTTCATGAAAGTAGTGCTAGCCTATTTGATAGGTTAAAGCGGTTTTTAAATGCTATATTATTCATTTTTAAACCATCATTGGGCTACTTGCACCTTTGTGAGATGTGCTCACAAAGTTTTGATAGGTTATTGAGAGCATTAACAATGATTGATCTAAGCATTTGATAAGGCATCATGGTCAAGCTATCGACCTTAAACAAGCGCTCCTTGGGAGGCAACCCAAGTCTTTCTTTGTTAGTAGGTTAAGTTGAATAAAAGCTAGAAGTGGAAAGATGGGTAGTTGTTGCTAAGTGCTCTTTGTTGCTTGCTTGGTAGTGCTTGATTGCCATGTTGCTTGAGGCTTGCTTGTGGTTGTCCTTGCCGGGACAACATTTTGCTATTGTTGCTTGTGGAATTTCTTGTCTAGTTGTGTGTAGGCACATAGCAAAGATTCTTGACCCCTACTTCCGTCTCCAAATTGGTGAAATCCTCAATTCCACCGCCTTCTCCTCCTCCAAAATAGATACAAGGTGAGTCCTTCCTTCTCTCCTTTCTTGCTTTTATTTTCACATTGAGGACAATGTGATGTTTAAGTTTGGGGGAGGGAATTCATGCTAGATAGATGCATTCATGTTTCAATTCTTGTCTTGCATTCATGTTTACTTTTGTCTTGCCTTTTTATTTGCATGCTAAAAATCCAAAAAAATTGAAAAAATTGTCAAAATGCCAAAAATTTCATGCATAATAGGATGCCATCAAATTTTCTTAAATGAGAATCCCTTGTCTTCAACATAGTTAAATCCATGACTTGGAAAATTCCATATCTTTGCTTGGATGGATGAAGCCCTTATTTTCTTGCATGATCATGGCTTGTTTGCTTGACTTATATTTGGATGAGCATGTGGACTCTTAAGGTTGTAGACTAATGTTGAGATTCTAGGTAATGAGCACCTAGTGAGATTTCATCTTTAGCCTCTTTTTCTAGGACTTTGTCCTCTCTTTTCTTTGTGTGTGATTTCTCTATGCATCTCTAACTCTAGAACTTGAGATTGTATCTTTGTCAAGGCCGCATTCATGACATTTGTTTGTGACATTAAAGTGATAGAGGCATTGTTTTATTAGCCCTGCTATTTCCCATATCCACCCTATATTAGTGCCAATTTTTCTTGAAGCCTTAATTTTTTGAGCCTAAAAGCCTAATCTTTAAAACTCCACAAAAATTGTTTCCTTAGCCCAAATGGCTTGACCTTCCTAGAGAATAGGAGTCATGGAAATGAATTTTAAGTGAGTTTGGGTTTGAGAGGAAGATATCATCTTGGTGGAAGAGAATTTCAAAAAGAAAAGAAAATGCAAAAGTGAGGAAATGTTTAGAAGAAAAGAAAAGTGTTGAAAATAGTGTTTGAAAGTGAGTTGGTGACATGAAAATAAATGTGCAAAAGTTGAGAAGTCACAAAAGTTTTGTGAAAAGAAGAAAAGCAAGTGCAAAAAGGGTTGAGTTTCAAATGAAAGAAAAGTGAAAGTGGGAGAGTGAACTCCAAAGTTTATGATGTGTTGAAGTTGTGAAGTTTTCGGGTTTGAGAGAGTGTTCAAATGCTTGAATTGGCTATTTGGTTGTAAAGTGAAAGTTATGACTCTTATTCTCTAGCTTAGCACCACATGGCCAAAAATTTCCCTCACCCAACTCTTCTCACCTAGCCCCACTACAACCCTTAAAAAGCCCACTTGATTAGTGCCACTTGCATTGTCTTTAGCGGTGGAGATTGAGATCTCTTTCAAGCTTATGGTAGCTTAGGGATCATAAATGGATTTGAGTGATAACTTTGAAGCCCAAACACATGGAAAGAGAGTAAACACATACCCCCTAGTGAGGCCTAGAATTGATTCATGTGTCTTATCTTTTTGAGTCATAAAACATGTGCAATGATTCCGGTTTGTCGAGTATCAAGTTCTTTGATCATTGCTTGCTTTATTTTGAGGTGAATTCTTGAATTGCACTTGATGTGGGATGAAGAGTCTGATTGCTTGCTTGAGGACAAGCAAGGTTCAAGTTTGGGGGATTTTGATGGCTTGCATCTAGCTCATGTTTAGGTTGTGCATTAGGTCATGTTTCGTGGTTTTCGGTTTGCGTTTATCTCTTTTTAGTTAGATTTTTACTTGTTTTCGGTTTAGTGCCTTCGTTCGGACTCTACGCCTTGTTTGTGCGTTTTTAGGTGAAAATGGAAGAGATTTGGTGATGGGAGATCAAGAGGAGCTTAAGAAGACGATATTAGCTCGAAGACGGAGTCAAGGAGAGGCCCGAAAAGATGCCACAAGAAGCAAACCAAAGACCGAGCAAAACGAGAGCCGAAAAGACGAGCAACGGAGCCAAACCCGGGGCCACAACCCCCGACCCGGCCAGGTCACGGCCAGGGTCATGGCCGGGGTCGGGCTCCCTTGCCAAATCATGACCAAACCGCAAAAATCAAGCCCCGACCCGGCCGGGTCACGGCCAGGGTCGGGGCCGGGGTCGGGGCTTTTCTTCACATTTGCTTTGGTTTTGCCTTCCGGCCTCGGACCCGGCCGGGTCACGGCCCGGGTCGGCCCCCGGGTCACGCCGCGGCGCTCCGGATTTCCTCTTTTAGCCTTCTTTTCCTTTTAGGGTTGTATAAGTACCTCTTCTTTCCCTTGGAAGACAATCTTCTTTCCCCCTTTTGGGGACTTTTTCCCATTTTAGAACTTTAGCCTTTTGTGAAGATTTGGAGAAAATTGTTTGAGACTCTTGCCTTTTCTATCTATGGATTGAAGTTTGGTATGAATTTCCTCTTTTCTTCTTCTTCATTTCCTTTGTTTTCCATGTTTATGCTTAGCTAGGTTCCTAAATCCTAGGGTTTGGGGAAAACCCCATGGATTCTAGGTAGTGCTTTGAATGCTTGCATGAATTGAGATTTGAATTGTGGTTTGTATCAATCCTATGTGCCTAATGCCAAATTGATTGTGATTTGAGACTTGTTGATGATTAGAAACGAGAGGTTAGGTTGTCAATAGGGAGATAGGTTAGGGACTTGTGTTGAGAGACCTCCTCTCTAACTTGAACTATAGGATTGATTGCTTGATTTCCCTTTGAACTGATAATTGAACTGGGAAGTCTTGAGAGGTTGACCTACCGATAGAGGGTTTGAGTTGGACAAGCTCACTCAAGCCACGACGGTGGATGAGAGGCTTGAACCTATTGAGCCTAAAGGGCCTAGTTTGCATGTCAAGCCACGAAAGTGGATGATTGTCGTAATCTAGGTACGATTTGTTTAATTCGATAGGATTAAACATTGATTCTAGGTAGATGCCTCCAAACCATGATTTGATCTTGATTCATGTATGCTTGCAAAGTGCTACTTGGTTCCATAGTGTGAGTACTTAGATCCTAGGATTGCCTTTCCCATAGTAAACTTGCATCGTTTTGTTGGTTGTTTTCTCCTTTTACTTAGTTGTTATTTGAGTTCTTTAATTTTAATCCCAAATTGCCTCATATTAGCCTAGCTACTTTGACTGTCGGTTCACCAATTCTACTAAAGTCCTTGAGATTCGACACCTTGGTACTACGCGATCCGTGCACTTGCGGTATTGGTCTAGTAGCCTATCAAGAGACAATTTGCAAGACAAGTTTGGAGGTTTCTTGGAGAAGTTTGTGGATTTGCTTAAGTTGTAAGTTGAATTCTCTTTTAATTCAAGTTGTTTGTTTTGAATCATGTTTTCTTCTTCTTCTATGATGATTGATTGCATGATGAAGTGTGAGTAGTAACCTTTTCTAGGGTTGGGGTGAAACCCAATATGATTATGCATGTTGAAAACTTGAATGCTTCAAGATCATATCTATCTATCTTGTGCCTAAATCCTTGATGGAAGTTAAGACATATCTTGTGATTAGCCATAGCGAAGGTGAAAGTTGATTGCTTGATTAGATCTAATAGGATTGTTTGCGAAAGTTGATATTCCTAGGTTGAAGGATAAATATAAAGTTGTTTAATTTGCGAAAGTTGATTGAATGACTTGAATTGTTTGCGAAATTTGACTCTTCTATGATCTAGATTGCATGATAGTTGTTAATTCTTGTTGGAAGCATGCACGATTATGTTGTGGTAGATCCTTGGTCCTAGATCTTTTTCGCGTTGATTTTCGAAGTTTTTTTCGTACCCAGTTTAGGTCGTGGTCGACCTCCCTCAGGTCTTTGTCGGCATACTTTGTGTTTGGGTTGTGTGTGTTGAAGAAGGTGAAAGTCGTGGTCGGTGTCACTGTCGACCCTTACAAGGTCGAGTCCGGCCTATTCTAGGCTTGTGTGTTTGTGTTGTTTTTGTTTTGCTAGGATTGATTGTTAGATTTTAGATTCTACTAATTCCCGTGGACGATCCTGACTTTGCTATACTCAGCGGGGTCTTGAATATAAATTTATTTGTTCAAGAAACCCTTCAACAAATTGGCGCCGTTGCCGGGGAGTTAGAGTAGTTTCTTTGTCTAGCTTTGCTTTAGGTGAGGAACTAGTCCAAACCCCTTGTGTGTTTTTGATTGGTTTTGTGTTGTTTTGTTCTTAGGATAATGTAGCCATGGCGACCTTTGAGGCCCTTGCTAGAGAGTTGGCGATCTTCATCTCGAAATGCTAGCCCTACAAAGAGAAAGAGATGCCGAGGCTTATGCGACTCAAAGAGAATGGGAAGCCCGAACCTACCTCCAAGCACAACTCAACGCCTTCGAAAAGGACGCTCTACCTCAACATCAATTTCAAAAGCTGTTAGCCGCACATTATATGCCACCTGAATTTCAAGAGATACCTTCATGGGCACAAAGCATCCAAGAAAGCATAGACAGATTGAGTAATGATGTGAAGGGAGTCCACGCGATGTTGGGTGATTTTGACGTGTAGACAGAGAACGTGGACACCCAACTTGATGACATCCTAGCTGAACCAAGAAGAGATGAGACTTGGAGGAAGGAACTACACGAGCAAGAAAGGTTTCCAAGTCAAGACGAGATGACCCGAAAGTGGGTCGACATTGACTATGAAGAGCTCGTTATCAAGCCTCCCTTAGTCGTATCGACCTTCCTTGCCAAAGTGAGATTCCCGATGATGCTTGTTCTCCTCCCAAGGCTCCTAGGTTTGATCTTGACCCTCCCTCTAAGGCCAAGGAACCTTCCGTTGAGCATATGGATCCTCTATCCGAGTCATGTCCTCCACTCATTCTAAACCAATCATTCCTCATCACAACCGGAGCTATCGTAGATGTTAAGAAAAGACTCGTATCATGTTATAACGGTGAGGATATAGTAGAGATCCGCTTCGACAATGCTTGTAAAGATAACTATGAAGAGGAGATGAAGAATTTGGGGGATGATCCGGAAGAAAGTTTCTTTCTAGATGAGGCCGAGAAAAACAAAGTTGAGACCCAAGTTGAGGATAAAAGTCTTTTGCTAGGTGAAGCCAAAATTGGAAAGGTTAAGAGCCAAGAGGATGAAGGATGGACGGGGTCTTTGCTAGCATAGATGACACCAAACCCAGTCGTGAAGGAATGTGAAGAAAATGTGGTCGGGTTTGGACCTTCATTGACCCGGATGCTAGCCAAGAGTAGACCAAGCATGAAGAGATGAAGATCGTCACCGTGGTTCCTTTCGACTTTCTTGAGTCAATCATGGTCTATAGGTTTGAAGGTGCCTACAAACTCTATCATTTTCCCTTCAAGTTAGGATGCAAGGAGCTATGGACCTACAAGGACCCCTTTACTGAGTATTGTGAGGAGGCGCCACCTCAACCACCAAACTGGTTTTATCCCGATCCATCTCATGAAATTTTTTTTTGTACTTTTGATAAGTTGAAACAATCTTTGAATATTATATTATTAGTTTTCATTTACCAATATACTACTTATGCTTTCATGAGGTGTCTTCACAAGACTTTGATAGGTTAGAGATTGAGCACAATATCTATTTGAGTCAAAATTCTCCCTAGGACAAACTTTGGCCTAAATCGGGTCTGATCAAGGTAAACCACGAAGAACTAGTGAAAAATCATAAGCTGTGTATTGTATTGAATGTGTGAATGAATGAGTGTTACAACGTATCCTCCTTTAGTGTTACAATTGGCTCATATAGCCCCCTTAGAGAAGGATTTATCTTGTACAAAGATATGATTTTACAAGATTCTATCTAATCTGAATCCTAACAACGTAATCTGGAAAAATCTATCTTATATCTTCGCGTCTATCTTCTTTAACCGATTCTCTTCTCGTCGCAACTCTTGTCTTACTCAAAAGAAGTGTCCAAGAATCGTCACTTAGGTCTTGATACTTCGTTGGCTAAAAAGCGGGTCTAACAATACCCCTAAATGTAGCGTCCGAAATTTGATTTTCAAATTTCGTACGGTGCATTTAATTGATGTGACAGTGGAGAGGCCTCGATTCTCGAGATTGTTCTTCTGCAAAACCCTGCTAAACTCCTCTTTCTTTCCATCATTGCTTCTGCTTCGTCTTCTCTCCTTTCATTTTTTGCTCTCGATTTGTTCCAGGTAATCGCTTCTCCTTCTCTCTGCGTCTTTCTTGTTCTTTCTTTCCCATGGCTCACCGATCTCCTTTTACTTCTTCCCAATCCTTGAGTGAGGTCGAACTTCACCCTTACGAGATGACTCGGGATGAAATCACCGAGTGGATCTCTTTTGGGGGTTTCCCGGAGGAAACTCGATTTCATGCCCCGACGATCGAAAAGGTTGATTGGGTCCGTAAGGGTTGGGTTTGCTTCCTTGATTACCCCTTTACCTTAGGTTTGAAATTCCCTTTTTCCGACTTCATCCGAGACTTTATCGGTACCCTAAAAGTGTCTCCCTGCCAAATCCTCACCACAACCTGGCGCCCAATCGCTCGAATTGATGAGCTTGCTGCACAGCGGGGGCTCAAAATGACCATGGCCGAGCTTCTGTTAGCTTACAAAATTGTTCCTCAAAGAGCTGACCGTATTACTCTTCATGCCCGGAATGTCAAGAACCCCTTAATTCCTAAGATGAAAATGCCCTCTCGGCGTTGGCAAGCCCGGTTCTTTTTTTATTGAGTTAGCGTCTCTAAGAGGCATTGATGATGATGTGAAAGAGGTCTTTCGAGATGCGTGGAATACATCTCGTAAGACCTTGTGCTTTTCCCGCTGCTCTACTATGTTTTATGTTTTGATTCATTTTGAGCTTTTTTGTTTTCATTTGTGCAGTTCCAGTGGGGATTAACTCAAGGTGTACTGACTCTGGTGTTTGTCGAAGCTTGTTGAAGATCAAGGCTGAGAAACGCAGGCGCAAAAAAATCCGCCCCGAACCAGAAGGCTTTGAAGAAGAGGAGGCCCTTGAATCGGACGAGGACGAGACCGAATGGACGTGACCCCACTGTCTTCTGATATGGCGAGTTCATCTAAGAAGAGAACAGGTTTGTGAAATCTTTAGTACCCATGTTCTGTTTTTTGCTCCGACGTGATTCGTTTATAGTCTTGTTTTTGACTCTTTTTGCTGATTTTGGTTGTGCGTAGGCACCAACACCGACACCTCTGCTACTGCTGGTCAATAGGTTGAGGTCTAGCGGTCTCAAAGCCCTGACCTCCCCGACCCCTTCTCTGGACTCTAAGAGGACTCAATCTTCGAAGCGAAAAGGACCGGAGATTCTCGAACCCCGGCTACCAAGAGGAAGGAACCCAAGGACCTCCTGAGTGTTTTTGGTTACACTTTTCTATCCAGCGTCAAATCCGATTTCCAAGCCCTGTCCCTTAATGCTGCCCTTTAGCCATGTGGGGACAACTCTAAGGCTGGTAAGGATTGTATTATTCGTTAATACTTCTTTGCGACTTTTTTAGCATCTTGGTCTTGTTTTTTATCTGTTCTGCTACGCTCTCTTAGGCCTTTCAGGAGCTGATGGTGACCAATAACCGCTCTCGGGATGAATTGTCTAAGTTGGAGGACACGCCAAGAGCGCCGGGGAAGCGACCGCCGTCTCCGAGAGGAAAGTCCGCAAGCTTCAATCCTCCGTTAATGTTCTATCAGTTCAAGTGGAGGATCTTCAAGCCGAGAAGGCATCACTGGAGTCCTGGATGCAGGAGGCAAAGCGGTCGGCTAAGGACTTCTCTCAGGTGGTGACGCAGGTGGCGGGATACTACACGCTCAAGGCCCGGTGGAGTTGCTCCAAGATATGGAGGACGGGAAGGGCGCAAATTGGGAGCTCTCTGCCCAACAGGGTGCTCTCGAAGAGTTCTTCCCTTCGTGCAATCCCCCACCTGGCCAGGAATTCCTGGAGGCAGCAGAGCAGGCTGGTGATGAGGATGTGCCGGCTGAGGAGGACAAGAAGGTGGAGACCCCAGATGGAGGTGTTGATGCTGCCGGTGCCAAGGGCGATACTGAGGCCAAAGGCGAGGGTGAAGACTCCAAGGGCGAGGAGGAGGTGAACCCGGAGGAAGATAAGTAACCCTTGCCCTTTTCTTCAAAAAACTTTTATGCGTGTGTCTTGTTGTTTTTCTTTGGTGATTTCATGGCTTGAGGACCTTAAGACTTTATTGGTACTTCTTTGGCCTGAGGGCCGTGACTTTGTTGGGTTTTTGGCCGTGGGCCAAAAAAGACATTATGGAATCAACTTTTTGTAATAGTTTTGACGCCCCTTGAATGGCGCTTTTTGGTATATTTGCTGATTTGTTGTGACATTTTCTATATTCGCGTTTTGTTGGCAAATTTAGAGGGAGGCGATGGTCTTGGAGATTATCAGAGGACGCATCTGTGTGTATATGGATGCGTTAGTAGATCAGCATCCGGGGAAAGTATTATGTGGCTTTCTCCCATGGCGCATTAGTCCGACACTGAAAGGGTTTTCAGGTCTTTGCGCTTTGTTTTCTGCAAAGGTCCTGATTCGGGCTATTTTGTATGGGTTAACTCTTAGATTTTAGGGATATTATTGAGAGTGTTTAGGTTAGGTTTGAGCATTATTGTAATACAAAGACCAAAGGCACAAGGATTCAAGAATCAAGAGTTTTAAGACGTTTTGAGCTGTCTGCGCGACACCACTTTCTTGTGAAGGCTATATCTTGAGGTACAGTGGTCGGACTGAGCTGATTCCGGTGCCATTGGAAAGCTAACTCGAAGGGCCTCAATTCATCTTTTTACACTGAAGTCAGACTCTATGCCGAAGAGGGTCAAAACAGCTTTTGAAGTGACGCTAGCGGTTCTGTCCAGATTCGGCGACCGCGGATTGGCCGACGCGACCGCAGTGGCTGGCCGAGACGACTTGTTCATTCTGTCGCGAAAGCGCAGGCGCGGTGGAGACGACGCGACCGCGGTGATGCCGAGATCCGTAGCGGACCAAAATCTTTCTATCTTGTTTCCTTTTCTATCTTTTGCCTCTTTCCTTATCTATCTCGTGGAGCTTGTTCCTTGGGCTATATAAGGAGGAGCCTCCTTAGTTTTAGATACGTTATACATTCTACATTCTACCTTCTTCCTCAAGGGAGAAGCTCTGATGTATGAACTTGTGAGGTTTTGGTAATTGATATCTATCATTTGGTTAATATTAATTCTCTTGTGCTTCATCTTATAAATGTTAATTGTTTCTCTAGAAGTCATGACCCTATTAAATTGATTTATGTTCTACTGTTTGATTAGGTTTGGACCGTGGACAAAACTAATCTGTGAAAACAACTTAACATAGACTTGTTGTCTATGCAACTAGGATTAAGAATAGAATTGATTGTTTTATCTTGCAATTGACTCGTAGCTTGATTGTTTGATATTATATCCTGCGTATCCTTGTTCTCTATGCTAATTCTAGGTTTAAGCATCCTTGCCTAGGGTTATAAAATTGCTTGGAACGTGGACTTGCGATTGTTAATAATTAGGATAGGAATTAGTCATAGGTGTGAATGAAATCAATAGATGAATCTATGATCGAGTGATTATATTAGAGTGGATCTTTTGAATGAACTTGTTTCCATTATTTGATGGTTTGTTTGCTTGTTTTGTTTTCCTAAGTTAGTTTAGTTTAGATCTTCCTCTTAAATCCCCCCTTTCTTTGGTTGATAATTATATTAATACTAGAAGCCATACTTCTCTTGGGTTCGACCCCTTACTTGCATGCTATACTAGGTTGTAGTTTGGGTTATTTATCTTTGATCTTGGCACGACGACTTTAGCCGAGTCAGGTCCGTACATAGTTGTTTTACGATTAGGTGCCCTTTGGATCCTTATGTTTAGTCCTTAGGATATATTGTCCTCGCGGCGTCCCGTTGCTATATCTTTCCCCTTCCCATACTAATCCAATGTTTCTACATTGATTGGACTTAGATGGGGGGTAACCAATTTATGGGTTACTTCACCACGTTGTATGTGTGACGACATCACCATTTCTAGACGGTATAACCATGTATTTATATAGTGGTTTTTTGTGTGTTTTTCTATCGCGTATTTGTTTAGTCGGTGAAACGTGAAATAACGCGTAAGATAAGTTTGAAGCGGTAGCTGAGTTGTCGGAGAGTTATTTTCTCGCAAGACATCACAAATAGAACTGAAAAACTTCTAAACTATGAATTAAAGATAATGCATCGACAGTGAGGGCTAGCGCCCCGGAGTCGCTTATTGAAAGAAAATCAAAGAGGTCCTAAATAAGTCTTAAACTAAAGCTAAGTATTGACTAGAATTTTAATGGGAACAAACCGATTTAAAAGTAATACTTCTTCTGGTGAGTTGCGTTCCAGCTTTGGGGCACAACTTTTCCATCTCTAGACTCCAGTTGGTAAGCTCTGTTCCCCACTACCTTGGTTATCTTGTAGGAGCCTTCCCAAGTCGGTCCTAGTTTGCCGGCATTGGCCTTTGCGGTATTCTGGAAAACTTTGCGCAACACCCAATCCCCTAGATGGAAACTCTTCACTCGAACATTCTTATTGTAACATCGTGCCACTTGGTGCTGGTATTTCGCGTTGCGTGCATGGGCAGCCTCCCTGAGCTCTTTGATCGTATCTTGGTCTGCTTCTAATTCCCCTTTATTGCCTTCGGAGGTGGCAAGCCCGTATCTGGCGGTAGGTACCGTGACCTCGGCTGGAATTACGGCTTCGCATCCATGGACCAAGGAGAATGGTGGTTGGCCGGTTGCTCATTTAGGTGTAGTGCGGTCAGACCAGAGCACATAGGGCAGTTCTTCCGCCCATTTTCCTTTGGATTTTATTAGCCGCTTCTTTAGGTTGTTGATGATGACCTTGTTACTTGCTTCGTCTTGTCCATTGGCCTGTGGGTATCTTGATGTGGACGTAACCAAGTCGATGTTCCATTCTTTACAGAAATCGCGCATCTTCTTGCTTATGAACGGGGAGCCGTTGTCGCAAGTGATCTCTGCTAGGACTCCAAACCTACTTAGGATGTTTCTTTTTATGAATGAGATGACTTACTTGTCCTTGATTTCTCGAAAGGCTTCAACTTCAATCCATTTGGAGAAATAATCCGTCATTGCCAAGAAGAAGACCTTTTGCCCCGTAGAAGGGGGTAGCTTACCAACGATGTCCATTCCCCACCTCATGAATGGTTAGGGGTTGATTGAAGGATGTAGGATCTTCGCTGGTTGATGAGGAACCGGCGCGTTGCGCTGGCACGCGTCACAAGCCTGAGCGTACTTGGTAGAGTCTTGACAGATTGTAGGCTAGTACCACCCCTGCCTGAGGATCTTGTTGGCTAAGCTCCGTCCTCCGGTGTGATTACCACAATCTCCGTTGTGGACCTCATGCATGACCTCTTCAACGTCCTCTCTCTCGACGCAACGTTGTAAGAAGCTTGCGGCAGATTTGTGGAAGAGGAGCCCATCTAGAATAGCAAAGCGTGTTGCTTTTGATTTCAAGGCCTTGGCTTCGTCTTTGTGCTTGGGCGTTTCTCCTCGTATGAGCCAGTCAAGGTAGGGCTTTGTCCAACAGCTGTCTGATCCGACCCTTGGACTGGTGGATCTTTGGTGCATTTCTGGGACCAGTGACTCAGGTGGAGATTCTTTAGCCTGCGCAAATGTTTCAGCTATGGCCGACTGTAGTAAGTGGACCAATGATATGCTCTCAAACTCCTAGGGATCTAGGGTTGAACCTAGCCCAACCAGGGCGTCGGCTGAGGCGTTTTGCTCAGAGGAATTTGTTCAAATTCGATCTGGTCAAATTTTTCGGATAGTGTTTTAACTACTCCGAGGTAACCGATCATCCTATTGTCTTTAGCTTCAAAGATGTCCAAGATTTGATTGATGATGAGTAGGGAATCGGCATGTACCTTGATTCTTTTGGTGGTGTCTCATCTAGTGAGAGCGAGGATGAGGGCGAGCCAGCACTTCAAGTATCTTCTTCGTAGGATGTTGTTTCTACTTCGGATAGTGAGGATATTAGCTCGGTCCACTCTTCACGTGGCTCGGGTGATCACCTTGAGGGTGAACCTATTTTTGAGATGGTTAAATCTCGTTCTTCTAAGAAAAAGAGCAAGAAACTTGATGTGGATCCTACTGTTATTGGTCTCAAAACTCAAAGCAAGTTGTCTCAACCTCAAGTTAGCCTTACTAGGAGCTCTCGGATTTTACTTGCTCAACCGGAGCGTGCCCAGGATAAAAGGGTGTCCTAATGAGGGTCATCTCTTGGAATGTGCGGGGGTTATGCCATCCCCGGAAACAAAATGGTGTTCGAAAGGTTATCCGCGATAAAGATGCTAAGGTTTGTGGGCTTTTTGAAACAAAATGTGGTGGCTACGACAAGGACATCTAGTTCACCGCTTTGTCCCAGGGTGGAAGTTTGCTACAAATTTTCACCTCCATTCTTGTGCTAGGATTCTTATTATTTGGGTTCTGATTTTTGTGGACATGATCATTGTTAATATGTCTATTCAACATGTCAGTTGTATTATCAAGTGCAAGTCGTCCGGGTTTGTTTTTGGAGCTTGCTTTGTTTACGGCCTTCATTCCGTTGTTCAAAGGCGCCAGGTTTGGCTCTTGTAGATGGGTTGTTCACTGATTTTCCTCAGCCTTGGTTGGTCCTTGGGGATTTCAATTGTGTGATGGCTGAGAATGAGAGGCTCCATGGTGATCCGGTGTCCATGTATGAGTCTAGGGACATGGTTCGTGCTTGCCAGAATTTAGGCGTCACTGACGCTATTTGCACTCCTCCTTGCCCTTATACTTGGACGAATCAACATATTTGGAGCAGAACTGATCGCGTTTTGGTTAGCCCTTCTTGGTCCAATTCTGATTTTACGTTTGTTGCTAATTTTCTCGAGTTGTGGCATTTGTCCGATCACAAACCGGGGATAGTTTCCTTGCGTAGGCCGCCAAGTCCGGGCGGGAAGCTCTTCAAATTTTTCAATATGTGGGTTTATCACCCCAAGTTTTCTCTTCTTGTTAGTGAGGGCTGGAATTCTAATGCTAGGGGTACGTATCAGTTTCGTCTTTGCAAGCTTCTTGGTGGGTTAAAGGCTCCGCTTAAACACCTTAATAAGGAGGAATTCAGCCACATTTCCATTAGAGCGAAAGAGGCTTCCACCGATCTTGCTCTTGCTCTTGAGAATCTTAGGCTCAATGTGGACTCTCTTGATGCTAGAAGTGGTGCGAAGCAAGCTAAACGTAAGGCTCAACGTCTCAATGCAGCTGAGGACAATTTTCTTCGACAATAAGCTAAGTCTAAATACATTCTCAATAGCGATCGGTGCTCGAAATACTTCCATGCTTTGATGAGAGCTAATGGGCGTAGAAGTATATTTTTTCTATTTCTTCGCCGGATGGCTCTTTACTTGATACCGAGGAGAATGTTGCTTGTGGCTTTTTGACTTATTTTCAAGGCCTCATCGAGTCTGCCGGTTCCATATCTTTTCCTAGCCCGGGTTGTTTTGCACCCGGCTCTTCTTTGTCCGTGCCTGATTCCGCGTCTCTTGTGGCGCCGGTCTCTATTCGGGAAATCAAGTCCGCTCTTCATGCTATTGGCGATGATAAGTCCCTTGGGCCCGACAGCTTCTCGGCTAAATTTTTCAAGGCCACTTAGGATATTACTGGCCCTGAATTGTGTGAGGCTGTCAAGGAGTTCTTCATTAACGATAAACTTCTTAAGCAACTTAATCATTCAGTTATTGCCTTGTTGCCTAAGGTGGACTGTCCGTCGTTACTTGAGCATTACCGCCCCATCTCTCTTTGTAACATCATTTACAAGATCATTTCCAAGCTTATGACTTCCCGGCTTTTCAAATGCCTCGGAAAGTTGATCGATCCTGCTCAGAATGCCTTTCTTGAGGGCCGCTTGATGTCGGACAATAGTTTCCTCGTTCAAGAGCTTCTTAGGAGATATAAGGTCAAAAGAGACACCAAACGTTGTTTTCTAAACGTGGATCCGGCCAAGGCTTATGACACTATATCTTGGGACTTCTTGAAGTTTGCCCTCGGCCAAATTAGTGTTCCGAACTTGTTTGTTCTTTGGATCATGGAGTGCGTCTCTTCGGCCACTTATTCGGTTAAAATCAACAAGAATGTCCATGGCTTCTTTCCAGGCAAGCGTGGGCTTCGACAAGGTGACCCGCTATCTCCTTTGCTTTTTGTTATATTTATGGAGTTCTTGTCTCGTTTGATTAAGGCGAAAACTGCCCATAGCTCTTTCAGTTTCCATCAAAACTGTTTGAAGCTTCGTCTCTCGCACCTTATGTTGGCGGATGATGTCGTCATCTTTTGCCGTGGCGATGTTCAGTCGGCGTAAATTCTTGTTCATTTTCTTAAGATTTTCGAGACCCTGTCTGGCCTTGCCGTGAACCTGAATAAATCTTCTATATTTTGGGCGTCGGTTCCGGACTCTGAATCTCAAGCTATTATTGATATCACTGGCTTCTCGGTTGGTTCATTCCCCTTCCGATACCTTGGTATTCCCATTAGCCCAAATAAGTTGTTGGCTATTCAGTTCAATCCTCTTATCAACAAGATCGGTGGCCTTCTTAATTCTTGGGCGAAGAAATCCATATCTTTTGCGGGTCGGAGGGATCTTATTACCTCGGTTCTCCAAGGGGTCCAGGGCTTCTTGTTGGCCATTATTCCGATCCCGTCTTTGGTGATTGAGAGAGTTGTGCCTCTTTGTCGTAATTTCTTATGGAACAGACCAAGAGTCAAGTGGTCTACGGTTTGCCTTCCTAAATCCGAAGGGGGCCTTGGTCTTTTGGACCTTCAAACTTGGAATTCTTCTTTCATGATCAAACACTTTTGGCATATCTATGATCGTCGGGATTGTTTATGGGTTTGGTGGGTCCATCATAAATACCTTGGTGTTTCGGAGCCTCTTGATTGGGTTGTGCACCGACGTGATTCTTCGTTGATCAATGAGATTTTGAAAGCTAGGGACCTTGTTATTAATTATGGACACCACACTTCTAACGTTCATGATACCTTGCGTTCTTGGTGTGTGGGCGACCGTATGATTGTGTATAAGATTTATGATGATATTAGGCAGCGGGCTGCTGTGGTTCGTTGGTCTAAGGAAGTAGGGAAGCCTCACAACACGCCCAAGATTTCCTTTATTCTTTGGCTAGCGAAGTTGAGGAGGTTGTCTACGTATGATCGGCTTTTGTTCCTTGATGTCGAGCCGGATTGTCGGCTTTGTGGGCACGATTTGGAGACTCATGCCCATCTATTTTTCGATTGCTCTTATGCTAGAGAGATTTGGAGGGAAGTCCAGGTACGATTTTATATCCCTGCTTATGTTCACTTTTTACTAATTGCATTTAGATGGCTTCGTCGGTCTCGTCGGGCTCTCGGGGCACCAACTAAGGATTCCATGGACTATGCTCGTTCTTCTTTGGTCACTACATGCCCCAGAAAAGTACCAGACTGTACCCTAAAGATGCACTTTTGGGGATTTAGCTTCATGTTGTATTCCTCAAGGATCTTGAAAGTTTCTTCTAGGTGACCCCTATGAAGGGAATTTTTCGCGCTTTTCACCACCATGTCATCGATGTATACCTCCATTATTTTGCCAATTAAGTTGTTGAACATGTGGTTGACCAATCTCTGGTATGTCGCTCCGGCGTTCCTTAGACCGAATGGCAATACACGATAACAATAAGTGCCCTGCCCTATGATAAAGGAGGTCTTTTCTTTGTCTTGAGGCTCCATCTAGATTTGGTGATACCCGCTGAAAGCGTCCATAAAGGTTAGGAGCTCATAACCGGATGTTGCATCCACCATCGTGTCAATGTGAGGAAGAGGGAAAGAATCATTTGGACAGGCTTTGTTGAGATCAGTGAAATCCACGCATACCCTCCATTTCCCATTCTTCTTTGGTACTACGACCACGTTGGCTAGTCAGTCAGGGTACTTCACCTCCCTGATCTTCCCAGTCCCTAACAACTTCTTCACTTCTTCTTCGACCGCTTGGACCCGATCTAGTGCAAACCTACGCCTTTTTTGCTTGACTGGTGGGTGTTTGGAGTCGACATTGAGCCTGTGTGTGATGATGGAGGGATCGATTCCTGTCATATCTTCATGGCTCCAAGCGAAACAACCTTTGTGACTTATTAGGAACTTTACTAATTCTTCTCGAATTGAGGGCTCCAACTTTTCTCTGATCTTGACCACCTTTCCTTCTTCGAGGGTCACCTCCTCCGCTTTTTCTTCAGTTTTGATTTGTGCTTGCGGAGGGGCGACATTATGTAATTGCTATGCTTCCGGTCTCAAGGTTGTTAGCTTGAGGGCTGCCTTTTAGCATTCTCTAGCCAACCTCTGGTCTCCGCAGATTTCTTCTACCCCCCATGGCATTGGGAACTTCAAAGTTTGATGGTATGTAGATGTGACCGCCTTCATGTCGTGTAGCCATGGGCGCCCCAGAATCACGTTGTAGCATGAGGGACAATCCATCACAAAGAAATTGACTTGCTTGTTGATCCCGTTGGCGAAAGTGGTAATGGTTATGTCCCCTACTATGTGTTTGACTTCGCCACTGAAGCCCACCAATGGTACCGGGTGTTTGTGGATGTCGCTCTCGGACAACCCCATTTCTTTCAGGGCGTCGAGTGTCATTAGATTGGTTGAACTCCCGGTATCGACCAGGACTCTCTTCATCAGCACGTTTCCCATGTGCAGGGATATCACAAAGCCGTCGTGGTGCGGCTTGGAGGTGTACCCGGCGTCGCTGTCGTCGAAGACAATGGCGGGTCCCGAAGGTTCTTCATCTGCGTATTTGGACTGGTGCGGCCGAACAAAGCTACCTTCTCTCGCATGGTGTTTAGCGGCCGAATATGTGAGACCACAGATATTTGATCCCCCAGATATGACGTTGACAACCCTGTCAGGGATTGGGGGGTCTCTCCTTCCTCGCGTCTCGGAACGGAGATTCTCTATTACTTCTTTGGGCACTTGGGCGTCTGGCGCTACGTCTTTGATCCTCCCCTCGATGATTAGACGAGATAACTCTTTCCGGAGCATGATGCAGTCGCGAGTCCAGTGCCCATGGTACTCGTGGTAGTCACACCACTTGGTAGTATCTCTATCGGCCTTCGGAGCCTTGTCCTTTCTCGGCCACCTCACGTGCTCCCCTAGCATGGTCATATTTCTTAGAAGTTTGTCCGTAGATATGTTGAGTTTAAGGGAGTCTAGCGACGGGGATGGCGGCTCCCGATTCTTGTCGTCCACAGGTCGTGCCCTGGCCATGTCGACCTATCCGTGGTTAGGACGAGAGTAAGGGTGAGCACGACGTTCTTTCCATTGGTCTGTCGACCCCTTGCAGCTATCGACTAGGCCCCTTTTTTTAGATCTCTCTACCTTTGAGGTTATTTTCCGCGAGGATCTGTCTTCCTCATGTCGAACGCGAGCCAAGGCTCTGGCTTGTACCTCTTCAAAGGTGTAACAAGGAAGCTTAGTGAGCTCTTTATACAAGCCGCCGTCGGGAGTAATCCCTTGCCGGAATGCTTCGACCGCGGTGGTGACGTCGCAAGACTGAATTGAGACTTTTTCGCGGTTGAACCGATCCAGGAATTCTCTGGTGGTTTCTTGATACCTTTGGCGATAGAGATCGCTGGATTGTTTCTAAAATTTCCGGCTGCTGGCGAACTGGGTGCGAAAGGAGTCTGAAAGATCAGCAAAGGAACCAATACTTCCGCGTGGGAGATTTATGAACCATGTCTGTGCCGGACCTGCTAGGGTCGTGACGAATCCTTTGCACATCACCGCTTCTTTGGAGTGAGATGGGACCGCACTTGTCATCATCTTTTGTTTGTAGATTGCAACATGTTCGTTAGGGTCAGTAGTCCCGTTGTATGCGGTCATGTTTGTTATAGTGAACTTCTTTGGGATTTTTACCCACGTGTTGCGGCGAGAGAAGGGCGACTCGTCGTACTCGTAACCGTAAGGTGCTTCAAGCTCTAGAGGCTGGAAACTTCTTCGGCCGGTCCTGAGTTGGTCGGCGATGGCACCGATTCGCTCAGTTACCTTCTTTCGTCTGGCTGCATCCAGATTGACTGGCCTTCGCCTCTCATGATCCTCTTCATCGGTTTCCTCGTCGTCATACCAGGCATCTCGTGATGTTGTTCGGCGTAGTCTAGCCTCTGACCGGAGATTCATTGGAGGATCTTCGTTGTGGAAGGCTTCCTCGCGGCGGGCTTGATGGAGGAAATCGGGTGCTTCTTCTTGCAGTTCGGGCGTCTTATCTCGTGTGTTCGGGTCTGCTGCCCCACTTGAGGTTCCTTCTCCAGCGTCGAAGTTGAGCCTCCTAACTATGCCGTCGGTGCGCCGTTGTACTCACAGTGATCGGCGGCTGGTAGCCAATACCTCGTACTGTTGTTTCAGCTGGTTGTTCTCTCGTGTGAGGCGTGCTACATGCGCATCATAGAAACTCTTCTGGTCGCTAAATTCTTTTTGAAGGAGTAGCATGCGTTCCCGAAGGTCGGTCACCTCCTCATCTTGCGACCAGTTTCCTGGGTGCTCAGTATCTTTGTCATGTTCAGTCATCGGAGTTTTAGGGTTCTCATTCCCGTTTCCCGACATTTTGTTTGTTAATTTGAGGAGGTGCTCGAATGGCGTTTCTTCTCACGGTTGTATTGATCACGGCCCCACGGTGGGCGCCAAATTATTTGAGCCAAAATTCTCCCTAGGACAAACTGTGGCATAAATCGGGCCTGATCAAGGTAAACCACGAAGAACTAGTGAAGAATCGTAAGGTGTGTATTGTATTGAATGTGTGAATGAATGAATGTTCCAACGTATCCTCGTTTAGGGTTACAATTAGCTTATATAACCCCAATAGAGAATGATTCATCGTGTATAAAGATATGACTTTACCGGATTCTATCTAATCTTAATCCTAACGGCGTAATCTGGAAAAATCTATCTTATATATTCGCATCTATCTTCTTTAACCGACTCTCTTCTCGTCACAACTCTTATCTTACTCTGAAGAAGTGTCGAATAATCGTCACTTAGGTCTTGATACTTCTTTGGCTAAAAAGCGGGTGCAATAAGAAGTATATCGAAAAGTGGTCCGCAATACCAATTGCCGATTCTAAGGACAAGACAAACCCACTAGTCTAAAGAACATTAATGATGGGGATTGATGACCAACCATCATCGTCAGTGGAAGTGCACTAAAGAATATTAATAATGGCCGACCATCATCATCAAAAAGATCTTCATATGCGAAATCTTTGACAAATAAAAAATGTCACTATATAAAAACGTTCTCGAGTAGAAACTTTATGTGTGACTAGATTAAAGCACCGGCAACTTGTAATGATGAAAGAAAAAACATATGCATCACATAAATGCAAAATGTCATTCAGGAACAAATAAATCTTTTTTTTTTCATTCGCATGCCTTTTCATAGAACATTTGTCCAAGGATGTGAATTACTCGATCTGTATTTTAAACTAGTTTAATCTCATACCAAAAAATATAATAAATTTGCTAGACACTTTGATGAAAAAAAATATTTTATTTATAAAACTTCACTTAATGGAACAGAGATCTAATTCAAAAAATTTATAAATATTATAAAGATATTTTTTTACATATCCAAAGTCTAAACTCTGAAACTACATGTATAATATTTCTTCTAGTAAATTTAATTAGATAAGATAAAATCTTTTAAATCATTTGATTTTCACCTACATTAATTTAAAAGATCATGTTTAATTAATACGCAGTATAGATATATATTCTTAGATAGAACATATACATATAGATATAGTCTAGATAATTTATTAATACTTTAATAAAATATTATATTTTTCAAAAAATAATATCAGGATTATATTTTAGAAATTATTTTCCGATTTTATCTTGATCTTTTATTTAAATGAAAAGATCATATTTTATCAATTAGATAGAAAAGCTTCCCAAATGGAAGCAAACCAACAAGTTGAACTCAGGTCTTAACAAGAAGTATGATGGCATGGCGACTTATCTTTTGTCTCAAAAGGACACGAAGTCGATGATTGTGGAGGATGTGGTTGGTCAACTGACCATGCTCGGAGGTATCCAACAAAGAAGAGAAGACAGATTTGACACTAAACAGGTCAAAAACATTGCTTTGAAAGTCGAAAAGGCTTTTCATATTGCTCAAGGACAAGATGATGAAGAGGTCGTCGACGATGACGTTGCTCTTGTTGTTAAGGTCGTGAAAAGACTTTGGAGTCGCAACAAAGCTCCTGCCAAAGCCCTGAAGCTGTTAAAGATCTAAAGGAGTGATATGCTATCACTGTTATGACAAAGGGCATTTCACTAAACAATGTCCAAAAAGGAGGCTGGGAAGAGCATGATGGCGACTTGGGACATTTCTTACGAGGAGGAAGACGAGTCGCCGACCAAAGAACATTGCTTTATAGCCTTGAGTGATGACTCCTCAAGTAAGGTAAGAGGCACTGACATTTCTTCTCTTTTGGCTAAAAAGACTCGTGAATAACTTTGTGCTATCATTGAAAAACTTGGCCTTTAAGTTTCGGAATTAAGTGAAGAACTTGATGAAAAAGATGAAAAATTGCTAATCTGATTGATGATAACTTAGTTTGGTCTTCGAAAGCTATACGTCTAGAAAAGAAAGGTGTCTCAAAACCTGTTGATTGATATAAATGTCCTAACCTTGAGTCTTAGGTTGTTGACTTACAGAAACAGGTTGACGACCTAGAAAAACAGGTGTCTAGTCTTGAATGAAAGAAACTCATGCTGAAACTAGGAAATGCTAAGTTGTCTAATGATATTAAAAATCTGAAGATAGATGATGAAGCTAAAAAACAGAAATGGAAGGATGAGTTTGTCGCAGACAAGGTCTAAGAAGTCAAGGAAGACTTCGGAAAATGGTTTGTGAAGGTTGTTTAGTGACCTGGTCTTGGCTATGGGAAAGACCAAAATGAAAAGGGGGACACTTTTAGCTCCCAAACATCTAAGGGAAAATCCCCTATGCATAAGCATAACTAAAGCTGCTCATTGCATGTGGAGGATCTCAAGGGTAAAGCGAAACAGAAGTGGTACCCTAATCAAAAGGTTTGTACCATGTGGCAAAACCAAGTCCAGAAAGCTGGCCCCTCGCAATTTGATTTTCAGGCCTGGGTCAACAACAAGTCTGTCTACCTTGGATATAGTAAGTATGTAGGTTTAAAATCTCACATCACATGTTGGTATTATGACAAAGGAGATCATTACCAACATGAGTGTTTCAAAAGAGCTAGAGATTTTGAAAAGGCTAGGAAGTCAAGGACTATGAAACAGAAATCTAATGTAACCGACTCTGTTAAGAGCCCAAAACCTGCTAATGCTAATGTTTCTAGTAATACTATGAAATCTATTGTTCGACCCAGAGGAGTTGTGAAACAACTCTGGGTTTGAAAAAACTAATCTTGTATGTGTATGTTGAAATGAGTGTCGACGACCCCTGGTTCATCGACAGTGCGTGCTAAGCTCATATGACTGGAAAATTTGAGGAATTTGTCTCATTTCGACAGCACAACGGAGGTAATATTACCTTCAAAAACAATAGCAAATGTGTGGTTTCTGGAATTGGAAAAGTGATGATCTCAAGTAAGGTTTCGGTTTCTAATGTTAGTCTGGTTGACAACCTTGGTTTTAATTTGTTGAGTGTAGCTTAATTGTGTTCTAACAGAAAAAATCAAGTTGTTTTTGATTGATTCAGGCTATTTTGTGTAGGTTAAATCTTGTATTTTGAGATGATTTAGTGAGTGTTTAGGTTAGTTTTGACCGTTATTGTAATACGAAGACCGAAGACACAAGTTATGAAGAATCAAGAGTTAAAGAGCTTAAAGACGAAGATTCGCCACTGCATGGATATCGCGGTCGCGTTGTCTATGACGCGGGCGCGGTGGCGTGTAGAGACGAACCATGAAGAACCATGAAGGCCGCGGTCGCGCTGTCTGTGGCGCGGTCGCGGTAGAAGCCGACTCAGCAATTTGACCAAAGAAGACTGCCGCGGTGGAGACGCCGCGGTCGCGGTGCGGCCGACTTTCACGCGGACGATATTCTATCGTTTCTATCTTGTTTTCTTTCTTATCTTTCGGTTTCCTTTCTTATCTAGTCCGAAAAGGTTGATCTTTGGGGCTATTTAAGGGGAACCTTTCTAGGTTTTAGAGGATATTCAATTCATTAGACAATCAATTGTTCTTTCAATAAAGATTGGAGTTTTCTTTGTAATGGAGAACTAACTCTCCTCGTGAGTTTATTCGATCAAGGAAGCTTTATTATGAAGTTGTGAAATTCTGGTAACCTCTTTATCCCTAGGTCTTTATTGATACTCTTGTGCTTCATCCCATGATCTATGTTTGATTTTATGAGCCTGATCAACTTGTTTGATTGACTTAGATCTATCGTTTGATTTAGGATTGGTTGTTGTCTATGCATCTTTCATATTTCTCGAAACAACTCTATTCTAGGACCGTGAACTAGTTTAGGGAAGAGTATTCAATGGTTTAATTGTGCATGAGACTCGTAGCTTGATTGCATGATTTGATTTCCTAATATCCATGTGCTCTATGCTAATTCTAGGTTAAGCGTCCTTGCCTAGGGTTATAGAATTGCTTGGACCGTGGACTTGCGATTGCTAATGATTGGGATTGGAATTGACCTAGGCATATAAAGAGGTGGATGAATTCATGATCAACGGATTAATAAAGTGGAATTGGTTGGATAAACTCTAATTGATAACCTTTGATTGAAACCGACTTTCAAACCCCCCCCCCTTTGATTACTTGCATGAAAACCATAAAATCTGAATAAAAAAACTGATTCCTTTGGGTTCGACCCCTTGCTTGCCTGCTATACTGTTGTTTGCATGTTTGGGATTTATTTTTGATAAGGGAACAACGACTTTGCCCGAGTCATTGATCATAAGCAATTTCAGGTGATTGAAATAAGTACAAGTACGACGCTTCTGAAGGGATTATACAGAAACAATATTTACAAAGTTGATCCCAGCTTCCAACCTGAAGAGAATTTGTGCTTGAAGACGGTTGTAGAGGTCGCCGACCTCTGGCATAGTAGATTCTATCATGCTAGCCCGTAGTTATTGATAGTTCGTGGTTTACTCAAGTTTGATGTCTCAAAATCTGGTGTATGTGATGCTTGTGTGACGGTTAAGCGAGTAAGGTCTCCCTTTAAGTCCAAGAAGGAGGTGAGCACCTCCAAGCCCCTTGAGTTGATTCATATGGACTTTTGTGGATCAATGTGCGTGCAAAGTAGAGCAGGGTATAGATATGTCTATGTGATTGTTGATGATTATTCATGCTATACTTGGACTATCTTCCTTGCTTCTAAAGATCAGGTTTTCGAAGAGTTCGAGACATGGGCAAAAGTTGTTGAAAGGAAACTTGGTATTTCATTGGTGGCTATCCGATCCGATCATGGCACAAAGTTTGAGAACTCTGAATTTCTAGATTATTACAAGAAGAATGGTGTCAGCCACAACTTCTCTACGCCTCGAACCCCACAACAGAATGGCGTGGTCGAGAGGAAGAATTGAGCTTTGAAAGCGATGTCGCGGACCTTGCTTATCTCTAGTGGTCTTCCAAGAAATTTCTGGGGAGAAGCTATTCATGCAGCTTGCTATGTGATGAACAAAGCCATGTTGCGTCCACTACTTGGAAAGACTCCTTATGAGCTGTTGAGAGGAGTCAAGCCCAATGTCGCCCACCTTCACACTTTCGGGTGTAAATGTTATGTTCATAACAATGGGAAGGACAGCCTGGGCAAGTTCAATCCAAGGAGTTATGTTGGCACCTTTGTTGGCTATTCTCCAACAAGCAAGCTAACAAGGTGTACAACAAGAGGACCAAGAAGATTGAAGAAAGTGTTCATGTGGTGTTTGATGAAAGCACCATGGCAAGTTCTCTGATTCAAGATCGTGATGATGGCGATCAAGGTTATTACCTATGTCCTGAAGATGTCTTTGACAAGGACAGTGCTGAAAGTCTGTCTGGTGTCGCCAACTGTGACAGTGTCGTCGACTCAGATCAAAATGAAGGGGCATATCAGAATCAAGATCAAGATTAGGTTGTAGATGCTGTGCAGGATCAAGACGTATCCAAGGCTAGAGGATCAGGTCAAGCAATTCAATAGTCAGATCAAGCAGTTCAAAGTTCTGTTTAGGGTAGTTCGTTAGAGACCCCAGTGGTCAACGTCCTGACTCAACTACCGATTAAGAATTATCAGCATAAGGGTGCTCATCCGATCACCAACATCATCATTGACTTTTCGAAGGGTGTGTAAACGAGGTCCTCAATTAATCTATTTGCATTCATTGCCTTCATTTCTATGTTGGAGTCAAAGAATATTGAGCAAGCTTTGAAGGACTCGGATGGAGTCATTGCCATGCAAGAGGAACTTCATCAATTTAAGCGTAACAAGGTGTGACACTTGGTCCCAAGGCCGAAAGGAAGAACAGTGATTGGAACACGTTGGGTGTTCAGAAACAAGCTAGATGATGCTGGAAATGTCGTGAGGAACAAGGCTCGGCTTGTGGTGAAAGGTTACAATCAACAAGAATGAATTGACTATGATGAAAACTTTGCCCCGGTCGCTCGTCTCGAGGCTATAAGGTTGTTGATTGCTTATTCTACCTTTCATGGATTCAAATTGCAGCAAATGGATGTGAAGACTGCATTTCTCAATGGGTACTTGAAGGAGGAAGTCTATGTTGAGCAAACCCTAGTTTTTGAAGATGTCGCCAACCCGGATCATGTCTATAAGCTTAATAAAGCTCTTTATGAGTTGAAGGAGGCTCCTCGCACGTGGTATGATAGGCTATCGTAGTTCTTAATCCAACACGGATATGTTCGATGAGAGATTGACAAGACCTTATTCTTGTTGAGGAAAGGGAATCACACGTTGGTGGTTCAGGTTTATGTCGACGACATCATCTCTGGCTCAACAGATCTTGAGTTAGTGAAGCAGTTCGCCAACCTCATGTCGAGTGAGTTTGAAATGAGTATGGTGGGTGAACTCAAGTTCTTTTTAGGACTTCAGGTCATGCAGAATGAGGAAGGTACCAAGATTCATCAACAAAAATACCTCACGGAGTGCATGAAGAAGTTTGGTCTTGAGAGCTCTCGCTCTTTTGATACTCCCATGTCGCCGACCAATTCACTTGGAAAAGATGAAAAAGTTCCAAAGGTCAATGCTACTTTGTATCGATGTATGATTAGATCTCTCTTATATCTTACAGTTAGTAGGCCGGATATTGTCTTTGTTGTGTGCCTTTGCGCAAGATTTCAAGCCGATCCAAGGGAATCTCATTTGAAAGTTGTGAAGAGGATCATTCGTTATTTTAAGGGTAGTGATCATTTGTGTCTGTGGTAACCGCGTGCCAGCGACTTCAACTTAGTTGGCAATACCGATGCAGATTTTGCAGGGAATCGTGTTGATAGAAAGAGTACATCAGGGATGGCCCAGTTTCTTGGTTCTTGCTTAGTCTCTTGAGGATCTAAGAAGCGAAATTCAGTTGCTCTATCTACAGCTGAAGCCGAGTATGTCGCCACCGCAGCATGTTGTTCACAACTCTTATGGATGAAGCAACAACTCAGAGATTATGGTGTTGAGTGTAGGTCCGTGCCCAAACTTTGTGACAACACAAGTGCTATTAATATCTCAAAGAATCTGGTGCAACATTCAAAGACAAAGCATATTGAGATAAGGCATCACTTTCTTAGAGATTGCGTGGAGAAAGGCATGGTGTCCATGAAGTTTTGCAGGACGGATGAGCAAAGGGCGGATATTTTCACCAAGGCTTTAAATCGTGAACCCTTTGAACGACTTCGCATGGAGCTAGGTATGATCTCACATGATTAACTTGTTAATCGTTCATGCTATCCTCTTATGACTGCTTGAAATATGATTGATTACCATTTTGAGAATTTCATGGTTTTATAGTGTTAGTCTAATGAGGTACATGTGCATTTAATCAATGAAATATCCTGCTTGTCTGCATGTCGACGACTCCTGCATGTTGTGATTATTATTACATATTCAATTGAACTTTTTCTTTGAGCCCAAAAGAATTAACCTGATGACCCTTTAACCCTCATTACAAGCCCAAATGTTGGTTGATTCTACTACTGTCCCCGACCTATCATGCTTAAGAGTCTCTATGAGCCTATTTACTTGTTTGTGTCATTTAAACGGAGACTTATCAACTTGATCGACAAATTCCACAAAATATTATTTTCTATGCTTGTTTGTTAATTCGAGGAGGTGCTCCAATGGTGTTACTTCTCACGGCTGTATTGATCACGGCCCCACGGTGGGCGCCAAATTGTTTGATCCAAAATTCTCCCTAGAACAAACTTTGGCCTAAATCGGGCCTGATCAAGGTAAATCACGAAGAACTAGTGAAGAATCGTAAGTTGTGTATTGTATTGAATGTGTGAATGAATGAATGTTCCAACGTATCCTCGTTTAGGGCTACAATTAGTTTATATAACCCCCTTAGAGAATGATTTATCGTTTATAAAGATATGATTTTACAGGATTCTATCTAATCTTAATCCTAACGGCGTAATCTGGAAAAATCTATCTTATATATTCGCGTCTATCTTCTTTAACCGACTCTCTTCTCGCCACAACTCTTATCTTACTCTGAAGAAGTGTCGAAGAATCGTCACTTAGGTCTTGATCAGTGACGAACGCAGAACGAATTTAAAGGGGGGGCACAACTGCCCAGCTCGTGTACGAGATCCAATGATTTAAGAATAATCGATAAATTTAGCTACTCAATACTCTTAAATAGTAATAAAATAGGTACTTATTTTTCAAAAAAAAAATTTACGGTATGTATGAAATCTAATTTATGCAGTAAATAGCTAGTTTATAAACAAAAATTTGAGAGGAATGCATTAAATTTGAATAAAAAAGCTCTTCTACCAAAAAAAATTGAATAAAAAAATAAAATAGTGCTATGGGGATTTGAACTTTGGTGAAACTCAAACAAAATTAAGCAAGAAACCATCTAGACTAGTTGATTTTCATGTCATTATATTACAAAGTTAATTAAAATATATTAATATTTAATCAAAATTACATATATACCGAAAATTAACCCGACGGAAGAGGGGGCATGGGCCCACTCATGCCGCCCTAAGTTCGTCTATGGTCTTGATACTTCTTTGGCTAAAAAGTGGGTCCAACAACAAGTATATCGAGACTTCGAACAAAAAAAAACAAGTATATCGAAAAGTGGTCCGCAATACCAATGGCCGATTCTAAAGGACGAGACAAACCCACTAGTCTAAAGAACATTAATGATTTGATGGCCAACCATCATCGTCAGTGGAAGTGCACTAAAGAATATTAATAATGGCCGACCATCATCATCAAAAGGATCTTCATATGCGAAATCTTTGACAAATAAAAAATGTCACTATATAAAAAAGTTCTCAAGTAGAAACTTTATGTGTGACTAGATTAAAGCACCGGCAACTTGTAATGATGAAAGAAAAAACATATGCATCACATAAATGCAAAATGTAATTCAGGAACAAATAAATCGTTTTTTTTTTCATTCGCATGCCTTTTCATAGAACATTTGTTCAAGGATGTGAATTACTCAATCTGTATTTTAAACTGGTTTAATCTCATACCAAAAAATATAATAAATTTGCTAGACATATTGATGCAAAAATATTATATTCATAAAACTTCACTTCATTGAACAGAGATCCAATTCAAATAATTTATGAATATTATAAAGATATTTTTTTATATATCCAAAGTCTAAACTCTGAAAATACATGTATAATATTTCTTCTAGTAAATTTAATTAGATAAGATAAAATCTTTTAAATCATTTGAATTTCATCTACTTTAATTTAACAGATCACGTTTAATTAATACGCAGTATAGATATATATTCTTAGATAGAACATATACATACAGATACAGTTCAAATTATTTATTAATACTTTAATAATATATTATATTTGTCAAAAAATAATTTCGGGATTATATTTTAGAAATTATTTTCTGATTTTATCTTGATCTTTTATTTAAATGAAAAGATCATATTTTATCAAACTAGATAGAAAATACTATACATATAGATATAATCTAGACTTTTTGTTTAAAAAAATCCAACTTATATTTCAAAATAACTTTAGCTTATGTTTTAGAAATTAATTTCTGATTTAATCTTGATTTTTTGTTTGTGTGAAAAAAATCATTTTTCATTAAATACTAATTTGTGGAGCTCTAATTTGTGTCTTTGCTTTTGGCAGTATTGGTTTACATCTCTTTCTTGAAATGCAAAACAAATTTCTTTTTCTTGTTTATTTTAAAATAGAAATATGATTAAATGGACGACAAATGATTGTTTATTGATCTTTGGCCAGAAAATAGACTTTGTACAAAGTATAGGGACACCAAACAAATAACTTTATTTTTGGGACATGAAAAGAAAAAGCCACGGATTAAGGAAATTTCCTAAACTTACAGCACTAATTTTCCCTCTCCCAGTTCGACCAAAAAATTTTTTCCCTCTCCCACATCCTCTGTCATTCCAATCGGCCAAAAGTTGGTATAGCTTGTTTCTCTCCTTTTGGATCAGTGAACAACCTCCTCCCAGATCTTGGATTAGTCATCTATTGCTACATAGTTTCTACAGATTGGTAATTCTAGTACCTCTTTAGCTCTTCACCTTGCACTACATAATGGATCTAGTTTAGCTATTTATTCGGTTCTACTTGAATTATTGTCAAATTTGTTCGTTGGTCCCCTTGCAGACCGATGGATTTTATTGCAACCAAACTAGCAACAGGCATGGCTGAGTTCATGATGAAACAACTCTTGAGCTACGTGATGAAAGAAGTTACTATGATATGGAACGCCGATAAGGAGCTCGATGAATTAGTGGCCACCTACAGGAAGATCGGACTTATTCTTGCCAAGAATCCTCAAGTGAACAACGTGCCTGACTTCGAAATCTGGTTGCTCGATCTGGAGGGATATTGCTACGATACGGAAGACCTTTTTGACGATCTCCACCTCAGCCGCCCATCCAAGGAATCGTTTGAGAATCATACCCGTGTCCAAGTTCCTAAAAAACGCTCTCCAAAGCGAGTCGCAATTGCCCACAAGATTATCAAGCTCCAAGATGGGCTGAATACCGTGTATCAATGGATTGAACGTGTCCATTCAACAAGCCAGAACAGTTTAGTGCAGAATCATGGAGAGGAGCCACTAGGTTTACTGTTGGATATAACGCCGCTTTTATCAGGGACAAGCAGGGAGGGGGATAAGCAAGCCATCATTGAGAAGCTGACTTCTTTGAAAGAACGTCGTTGTTCGGGGGTGTCGATAGTTGGCATTGATGGGCTCGGGAAGACGGCACTTGCTCGAACCATTCTGGATGATGACGCTGTCAAAACCGAGTTTCCACTCATTGCACGTGTTCATGTTTCAGGCCACTTCAAACTTAAAGATGTAGCCCACAAGTTAGGCTCAAGCTTGCAGGTTGATGGATTACATCAGAATGACAATGCTCTTTACTGTGCGCTTCAAGACGTTTTCCGCAAACAGAAAACATTGATAGTACTAGACGATTTATGTAGTGTGACGAACCGAGATTGGGAAAAATTTAAATCCAACTGTCTAAATGTTAGTCCAGGTTGGAAAGTCCTCATCACCACCTGCAATACACATGTTGCAGAGGTAACTGAGAGCATTCCGCACTACTTGGATAACATGACGAATGAAGATTGCAATCGGCTGATCATCGAAAAAGCAAATCTTCCCAAGTCTGACTGTGTACTTTGGGCTAGCGATATTGAGGTCATCGCAAAAAAGTGCAAGGGCTTGCCAATTATTGCTAGTGAAGTTGGGCTTATATTGTCTAAGAAAAGAAGTGTGGATGAACCAAGGGATACCATTAGGCTGTTCAAGAACATCAACAACCTTTTGGAATTGTCAGAACTTGAACAAGTTCGTTCTTGCTTGATATCGAACAAACGAGAGTTTGCACCAGATCTCAAGAGGTGTTTTTCCTATTGTTCATTGTTCTCTCTCAACCACAGGTTCATCAAAGACGATCTAATCCAATTGTGGGAGGTAGAAGGATTTGTGGGGAATGATTCGCGGAGTGGAAGCCAATGTTTTGCTGATTTGTTGTCAAGATCCTTGCTTCAGCCTTTGAATTCAAGCAATGAGATACAACCCACCTTTAAAATGCTTGCATTCAACCATGAGTTTGCTGAGCTCATCGCTTCTCAGATATTTCTCAGGATAGATGAAGGTACAGAAGAACGCCCATCCACTTTCAAAAGAATTCGTCATTTGTCTTTGCTCTGTCAAAATGTTGATATCTCATTGTTGAAGCAACTAATGGAATGTGAAGGGTTAAGAACATTCCTTTTGCTGCATCGACGTGTGCCTATCAAACGCACCATTACTTACTCTAGCTTCCCAAGACTTGAAAGCCTTAGATTGCTAGACTTGAGCCACACAGATATATGCAAACTCACAGAGCCTTTAAATCTTCTTGAACACTTGAGATACTTGGACCTTTCTGAGTCTGACATCCAATCTTTACCTGAACCTATATGCTCACATTTCCGTGCATTACAAGTTCTCAAACTCAAAAACTGTTCCAAACTTGACAGGTTACCCCATGATTTGAACCAATTAATTAGCCTTAGACATCTTCATGTGAACATGAAACTCTTGACTAGCCTACCATCCGACTTAGGAGCGCTGACAAATCTTGAATTTCTTAGTTCATATATGGTGGGAAGTAATGAAGGCCATAAGGTTACTGAATTGAGGGATATGAAGAATCTTAGAGAAATTTGCATTTCTAATCTTGAGAATATTGACAGTAAATATGAGGCTCAGGAAAGCAGGTTGACAGCAAAGCAGATGCTGACAAGGCTAGAATTGGAATGGGGTAGCTCAACAACAGAAAGGATGAATTTAGTTGATGTTCTTGAAGGCCTTGAGCCAGAGAAGGGCTTGAAAGATCTCGTAATAAGAAACTACAAGTGCCGCCATTTTCCAACATGGCTCGTCTCTCCATCACGAATGCTTGTGAGCATTTACTTGGAAAATTTTCATGTTTGTAAGGGCCTACCCTCCTTAGGGCAACTTCCTGTTTTAAAGACTCTTGCTCTCCATTCGTTTGATACTTTGGAGATTGTTGATAGACGACTCTTTGGTCAAGGGGAAATAGGGTTCCCAAGGTTAGAGTCATTGGAGATCCGCCACATGAGAAAGCTCCTTTTTTGGATTGGATTGGAGGTTGGGGACATGCCTTGCCTTCACAGTCTGAAAATCATCGATTGTCCAATGTTAGCTTGCTTGCCTCCATTGAGCCACCAAGCTCGCTTGATAAGCTTGGAAATCATCGATTGCCCGACACTGAAAGCATTGCCAGATTTATCACCATCATTGAATGGTGAGCGTGTAAAAGTGATCTTGAGAGGGAGTCCTTTGGTAGAAGAAAGATGTCAAGTTGATGGAGCTGATTGGCCAAAGATCAAAGACAAGGCCATCATACAAATATTTAGTATGGCTCCAACCTCACCCAAATCAAGTGGTGCAGCTACAGAGGATGATAAGGTATGACTTTTTTGACCAACTAAACGGACAGGGTCCTTACTATGCACGGGACATGTTTATATTTATATACCTTTTTTTGTGGGGTTTCATGTTTATACACCTAGTTGTATGCCTAAATGACCAAGTCTTATATACACTGAGTAAGAAATAAAAATCTTATAGAAAGTTTATATTAGATAATTGATCAAATCATTTCATATTATGATTTCAATGACTCATGTTATTAAATTAGGGGTAATGAAAGGGTAGAAAGATAATTAAATCAAGGCTAACACTCCGTATAATAATATTTGCTTAGATTATAATGCAACTTACAATTAATTGTAATATCTTTATCTTTTTTTATTAATATTTTCAATTAAAATATTTTAAACGAATTCCAAAAAGCCAAAGGTTATATGATTTTGGAAACAACTATTTAGCAAGCTATGTTTATGAAACTCACTATTAATGACCTTTAATTTCATTGTAATGATACATAGAGGTAAAATATATTATTTTGTAAAACATTGTTCATATTTGTTATGCTCCACCAGGTTTATATATTTTAATTTGAAAACAATGAATTGAAAAATAAATTATATCAATTTGTATTTTATATGTGTAAATATATATGGTCAATACTACAAATATATTGTGTTAAATTATATAATTAATTAGCGTAGGGTTAAATAGGGTGAAAATTTTACTCTCATTAGATTGAATGATATAAAAATATAATGAAAACAATATTATTTGTATAAAATATTGAACATTTATTACACACTTTGCGTCTACTTTATGTGTTACTAGCAAATGACTTGTACCTTGTACGTGATGTTATTTATTACTTTATATATGACCCTTATGTTTTAAACAACTCGTTTTCTAAGATAGAACTAATATTTTAATTGAATATGTATAAGATTATTATAAAATCAAGATTTGATAAGATATTTTTTTTAATAAGGGGGTGATGGGGCGCAATATGGTGGCAGTATTTCCTCGCTTTGGCATATAGTAATAGATAGATTTATGTGAATATATTAACTTCCAAATAAAAAATGATAAAGATAAAAGGCTTGCCAAATCTACTATAATACAGTATAAAGCGGAACCTAAATCTATGTTAAAATTTGCGCCACGTCATAATTGCTAAATAAAATACTAATTTTATTGAAAGTGTGCCTTTTAAAAAATGTCTTTATATGCTCTTGATATCTTATCTAAATTTTGATATCTTACCTAATTTTGTTATCTTAAGAAAACATAATTTTCATTTAAATTAATGATTTTTTTTCAGTTTAGGTAAAATATTTGTTTACCCTTTTATGAAGATTTTATATAATTAATTAAAATAATAGATTTCATAATTTAAATTATAAAAAAAGTCAAAATACATATATAGGTCAATATGTTCATATTTGAGTTATAAATTACCAAGTAAAAAATAGGGTCAGTTTAAATTTAACCTAAGATCGATTAAATCGGGTTTTATACTCACATTACCCGTACCATGATTTGCACTAGCTCATTATAACACATCAAAACTTTATGTCATGTAAGGTTCCTCGAGAAGAGCAGCATCCAACTTCTCAGCGTCAACATACTACTAAGACTAATCCTTTGGTACGTGACAAATGATAGTTCACAAATTTCATAGATTACAAAACATAATCTTGTCAGCCAAGTTTATCTTATACCTATTCTGCAGGAACGTTCGAGGATTTGGTTCTCAAAATGCAGATGTTTTGGCGCAAAAAAAGAGAGTTAGAAGGAGAGCATCACGACGTTAGATATCTAACCGTCTTGTTGGTGGATCATGCATTTCTGTGTTTGCCCGTCCAGTTTATCACTTAAGTCTGATAGTTTAGTTTTTTGGTTATTTTAGTTTTTTGTTTTAGTTTTCTTTGATTTATTTTAGGTTTTTTGTTATAGTTTATTGAGTTGGTTTGTTACATATCTTTAAGGTCGTACTGGATGCATTCTATCCACATCTATAATGTTTCTATCCTGACCTCCTAGCTCCTACATTTGCGGATTTTTCTGAATAAATGTTGTTGTTGTCGTTGAGAATGATTCACAAGGGATGGAGTGTACTAACAGAATCATCCGTCTACTCAGCCGTTTGTAAAAGCTGTACAGGTACACTTTTTTACAACCTTGATTGCATTCTTTCATTGCGTTGAACATCCATGAATTGCATGTTTTCTCTCAAAATAGTGGTTCTTACTAATATAATTAATCACACTTGTTCAAGCATAAAGCATGGTTGCAGAAAGGGTTTATACTAAAAAAACAAGATAAAACTAGAGTACTTGTAAATTGACTAGTCTCATTACTTATGGGTTTAGATTAACTTCAACAGGTGGATTTTAGCTGGTTACGCACTGATTGGTTCGTCAAAGCTTCGTTTTGACTATATCTAGTTCAACTGGGGTCGCACACCTAGCTTTGACACGTAAGTATCCCAAAATGAATTCTTTTCATCACGAAGTTGAACTGCTGACTTTACAGATGTGGAGTAAGGCGCTTATCACCTAACCAACTCCCTTCATAGATTAAATTATAATAACATTAATATATAAATATATATTCACACATTGCAGATATTCAACTTAATTTACATTACTAAATGGAAGTACTTAGGGAGGTGGCTGCGGAAGGAGGGTGGGTGGGTGGAGAATCAAGAACAATGACATTGTTGTCACTAAAGGGCAAGGACTGAAGAGAGATGACTATGAGGATCAACAATGGCGTTTTTTTTCCTTCTATCTTTTGATTTCAGATTTCGGACTGGAATGGGCTCTAAGTTTATTGTCTCCTAGATTCTTCCTTGGTAACATTGCTTACAAACTGTAACTTACAATGCCTGCACTTCTCAATCTGATTTGTTTTGGTTGAAACACTTATCAACCTGATTTACCACCTTTACAACACAGGATCCATTCCAAGACAATTAGACAAGGCATCGATTGTGGTTGTCTTCCTTTGATACGTTAATTAGTATATTTTTTATTAACGTATTTTTATAAATGTAAGTTTATCACTCATTTTGGATTTTCTTTACAACTCTTTTCTAGGACGCATTTGTTGAATAGTTACATTAGTGTTAGGGTTTATAATAAATTAGGTATATATATATATATATATATACAGTGGCGGATCCAGAGCTTGTTCAATTGGGGGGGCGGACTTTAGGCCAGTGGGTCAGTAGTCGGCCGCTCGTCGGCGTCTTACTCAGTCGTGATTGCTCCCTCGTTGTCCGAGACTCGGAATTGCCTTGGTAGCTCGTCGAATTCGGCTAGTCTCTCCTGAAAACCCCAAATTCGTTCAGCGGCTGCTAACCTAAATTTTTTTTTTTAATTTCATGCGCATTCTTGTTAATGTAAGAGATTGGAAGGAATTTATATAGAGCTTTGAAAGGATTTACCTCACAAAAGTTATACATATTGTTCCAAGTATGTTCATATGATCAAGCAGGTTGGTCTCAAAAAATATGATCAAGCAGGCCCAATGGGACAAAATAAGGCCCATTTAACCCAAAAGCTAGTTGTTTTGCCAAAAAAAAAAAACAAAGCAGCCAGCATTTTTATTGTAAACGACGTCGTTCGTTGTAGGGTTCAAACCCTTCTCTTCTTTCTTCTACCTCACTTCTGCCCCAGTCAGTCAAGCCTGACGCCGACGGCCGTTCCTCCGGCTCCGGCGCTTGAGTTCACGGTTCCTCCCGCCCCGTCCCCGCTGCCCAATCCCGCCCCGTCCCCGGCGCCCAATCCCGCCCCGCTCCCGCCCCATCCCGCCCCGCTCTCGTCACTCCGGCCGCCCGCTCCTCGGTATTTTGCAGCGGCGCTCCGGCGCGATGGGGGGGCGGCCGCCCCCCCTGGATCCGCCGCTGTATATATATATATTATATCTTGTTAATGAAAAAGCAATTAACAGAAGAATCAATTCTACAGTAATTATCTCTAGCCCCTTCTCCCTTCTCTTCTACCCCATTCAGTTTTTCTCGTCCCCTCTAATTATTAATTGGGTGCTCTAATCAACTTAGTTAACATCCATCTCAACCGGTGGAATCAGTTACAAACATATTTTTCCCCTTCGGATCATGTAATGTATCAATGTTTGAAATTCTCTGGACTGAGGGTCGAAGAAATGTATATAATTTCCAGGGTCGATAGATTCGGTGTCATTTGTTAAAATAGAGGAGAAATAGGCACCAACTTGTATGCTAGGCTTGTTAGTCCCAACTTGTATGCTAGGCTTGGGATTTGGTTTTATTGGTATTGGAAACAAAGCGATATTTAGCCGAGTGAATACAACTGTTTTAGGATCTACGCGTTGTGCACACGATAATCGATGTTTCAACAAGTTTGATCTTTACTTGCGAATAGTGTTAGCTTGCGAAGATTTTGATTCCCTTCTCTATGCGCCAAGTGTTGGAATCTTGATTCCGTTTGTAGGTGTTGGGCTCTCTACAACAACTGTTCCCACCGAAGATCTTCAATCTGCTGGTGCCTGGCGTTGTTCCCCCTATAACAGCAACTCTGTCAAACCAGGGAACAGTGCTCTGTTGTTGTTGTAGAACGCCTTTCGTGGAAGTTGTTGAAGACAAACTTTCTTCAGTAGATCAATCATATGTACCTGTACCGATATAGGTTTGAATCGTGTAGTCACTTTCCGAAATCAAATATTTCGCCCCTTTCGAGCTTTAGGGAATCCACGAAATTTGAAGTGAGATAAGACAAACCCTCCAATCCATACAAGGCTCTTGTAATGGATCGAACCTTAGAGTACATGTAAAATGGACTTAGACTCTTCATTGAAGTTCAATCATGGAGAAATCGTTCTCCCAATGACCAAAAGAACCAACCAAAACCAAACGTTCTTCTAACCCCAACACTATCGTCCCTACAACCTTTATATAGAGGCAAGGGAGCAGTTACAGGGAACGGTTAATGGC
Organism: Polygonum aviculare; assembly: GCA_934048045.1. Taxonomy (NCBI): domain Eukaryota; kingdom Viridiplantae; phylum Streptophyta; class Magnoliopsida; order Caryophyllales; family Polygonaceae; genus Polygonum; species Polygonum aviculare. Next base: position 1,492,204 of record OW204027.1, read on the forward strand.
AGTTACTAGCCGTTACTGGCAGTTACCTATGGTTATCGGTGGTTACCAACAACCACACGTGGAAGACATAATATTATCCACGTCGCCATTAATTAACAACATATTAAGGAAGTTACAAAGTGGTTTCACGTCAGTTACATGACGGTTACACCATCTGACTCACATAGGAAACAGTCACTATTCCATTAGATAGAACAATCCGTCAGACACATCTTTGTTCCTTCTAAGACAATAAAGTCATTGTTACCACCCAAGTAACAACACTTGTCAATCATCTTAGACATCAAAGTCGTTGTTCCATACCAGGTAACAACACTTATAGATCAGCTTGAACAACATGTCTAACTCTTGTCTTAGAGACACCGTTCCACTGTTACCCTATAGTAACATACTGTTACCCTATAGGTAACAACATAATTCCTTAATATCTCCCTCGAGATCTCATCTAAGCTTACACGAGTGTGCACTCCGCACTCCCAGACCCGTGATATTGCGGAGTGAGTCTCTCATAGTGTCGTATGAATCCCGACCACACCAAATGGCACTGTTACCCCTAGGGTAACAGTAGGTGATAACACTAAAATCACCAACACCAAGCCTGCCATTTATACTTATAACCCGACCTTAGACTTAAGGGAAATTCCGATGTGGGACGACAACGCTCTGTACTCGTGCCACTTTCTTATTGGCCGTTCAGGGCGGCGAGCTCGTGAGTCTCCACCTGTAATCCACTTGACTTGATGGGACGTCGTCCACTTGGATGAGACACCTCCCACTTGGACTTAATCAACACGGTGAGTTTGTGAAGACGACAATTTTTGAACGAGGTAGCTGTTAATTTTTAAAGCCCATCGCAAATACGGTCAACGCACTGACCAATGATGCGGGATTTTCTAAGTATCAATAATGCCACATCATCCAAATCGAATAAAATAGTAATACAATTTTTTTGACATCTTAAGAAACTATTACTTTTATTTAAATGATAAAAACATTTTACATTTTAGGTAAAAAAAGTTTTTTTGTTGTCAGTTTCTTGGTGGAGTGATGAGGTGCAGGAAAAGGTCAAGGGCAAACAGCTTGCTTTCAGAGCTTGAGTAAGGAGTAGTGATCCGGACAGGGAGTTGAGATCAGCAGAGTACGTACAGAGCGGCGAAGAAGGAAGCAAAGAAAGCGGTGGCAATTGCTAAGGAGAAAGCGTACGAGAGCCCTTACATAAGGCACTCGGCAAAAAGGGGGGAGAGAAGGTTCTGTATAGACTTGCGCGAGAAAGGGATAGGGAGAGTTCAGATTTGGATAGAGTCCGATGTATCAAAGATGAAAATGGAAAGTGGACGATTTGGAAATAAAGCTTCGATGAGAGAGATACTTTTGTGGTCTCCTTAATGACGGTTGGGATTCGGCGGAGGTGCATCATCATTCAGTGGGTCCGTTCAGTTGTCGTCCCTTTAGTCGTTTTTCTTTTACAAAAGTCAGTGAAGTGATTTGCAGAATGGGCAGTGGGCCCGGACGAGATCCCGGTAGAGATTTGAAAATATTTGGGTGTGAGAGGCTTAGAGTGTTTAGCATCTCTTTTCAACATCATATTTAAGACGGCGAGGATGCCAGAGGAGTGGAGGCTCAGTAAATTTCCCGTTACATAAGAACAAGGGGGATATTTAGCAATGTGTTAACTATAGGGGTATAAAACTCCTTAACCACACAATGAAAGTGTTGGAGAAGGCGATCGAGTTGAGACTGAGACGTCTAGTTCAAGTATCAGAGAATCAGTTTGGTTTTATGCCAGAGAGATCGTCCATAGAGGCTATTCATATGTTGAGGAGGCTTTCAGAAGCGCATAGAGAGAGAAAGAAAAACTTGCATATGGTGTTTGTCGACCTGGAGAAAGCCTATGATAGAGTACCCAGAGAGTTGATTTGGCAATGTTTGGAAGCGAAAGAGGTGTCAGACACATTCATCAACGTCATTCGAGACATGTATGAGCGGTCAATGACGAGTGTTTTTATGCAAAAGGGTGATACAGAGTTTTTTGTCATAAGGATGAGTCTGCATCAAGGATCAGCTCTGAGCCCATTTCTGTTCACTCTAGTATTGGACGTGTTGACAAGAGATATTCAAGAAGAGGTGTCGGGGTGTTTGTTGTTCACAAATGACATTGCTTTGGTGGAAGATTCGAGAGGTAGAGTTAGTAGCAAGTTGGAAGTGTGGAGGGAGAGGCTGGAATCTAAGGGGTTTAGGTTGAGTAGGAGCAAGACAGAATATGTGGAGATCCCTTTCGGTCGGGAAAAATGAGCCTAGGAGTGAGGTTCAGTTAGGAGGTGAGGCCATTGCACAGAAAGAATCGTTTAAGTATCTGGGATCAATTCTGCAGAATGACTGGTGTATTGATGAGGATGTGAGGTCTCGTATTCAGAGAGGGTGGCATAAGTGGAGGGCGGCTTCAGGGTTTTTGTGCGATAGGAAGGTTCCTCTCAAGCTAAAGGGAAAGTTCTACAGGTCTGTTATACGGCCTGCGATCCTCTATGGGGTTGAATGTTGGCCGACAACTAAGGCTCAGGAGCAGAAACTTGTAGTCGCGGAGATGAGGATGTTTAGGTGGATGTGTGGCCACATGAGGATGGACAAGATTAGGAATGAAGAAATCAGAGGCAAGCTTGGAGTGGCGAGCATAGGAGACAAGCTGCGGGAAGCGAGACTGCGTTGGTTCGGACATGTTCAGAGGCAGAGCCCAGACGCAACAGTGAGGAGATACGAGCGGTTGGATTTAGGGGCATACCGGAGGGGGCAGAGGCTGTTCGAAAAAGCTCTAGATGGACAGCATAAGTCAGGATCTCAGGCTTTTAGGGATGTCAGAGGAGTTGGCTCAGTGCAGGGAGAGGATCAGCGTATTAGACAACTAGTCAGCGTGTTGGTGTTGCCTGGTAGAGATGTGTGATTCTTTTGCGAGTCAGCGTCTTTTTCTGTATAGCTTAGTCTTTCTCTTCTCTTCTTTCTTTCTTTTTTCGTTCCTCCTTTTCCTTTTTCTTTTTATTAGCCTTTGTAGTAGTTTGTTGAGTGTTCCGGTCTTTGTACTTTAGGTCGTATAGGGTGCATTTCACCTAGGTCTGGAATGCCCCCACCCTAGCCCCCAGATCCTACTCTTGCGGGAATCCCTAGGTATATGCTGTTGTTGTTATTGTTGTATTTTATTTATTAAAAATAAATTAAACATCTTAATAAGTTAAATACAAAAAAGTTGTTTTAATAAGTATTACTCCAATTATAAACACATAGTACTTGAGATACTAATCTCACATAATAAGCGTAATTAAATTGATTGAATTAATACCGGTACCAATGAACAATGAGTGAAAAATGTAATTTAATATTTTTCATTTATCATCAAACTATTGTAAAAATTAATAAATAATATATATATATGAAAATTTCATTAAGTTATTTCAAATTATATTAATATAATAATAATATTAATAATAATAATAATAATAATAATAAATACATATATAGGTCAAAAGGTTTGGATTGGATTTATTGTATTTGGGTTATATATTCTTGATTAAGACCAAACTTGGATTCAAATTCAATCTCGGATCAATTCAGTTTGATTTATACTTACATTATTCGTACATGGTTTGAGATTTACAATATGAAGTATGTATCACTAAAATTATTAGATGGAGTCAATATAGTAAAGTAATATGTGGATATAAAAAAAAAGTGTTACCAAATAAAGAGGATACTAAAGTAAAGTGCAATCCAGATGGAGTACATTAGTAAGTTGATAGTCCAATTAGATTTAAGTCTTTTCATTAAAAAACGTATAGACTTTTTGCACACACGTTTTTTACTTTTTGCACTACGCCGTTAGGAAGAGTCGCTTTCGAAAGGCGTCAAGTAAAATAATAATAAAAATAATTACGAAATTGAGCATTGGCGTTGAACGACGCCGTTGACTGGCGGCACCGGCCGTCATTGACCGGCGCCAGAGAACACCTTTGGGAGGCGTGGCAGGACGAGAGGCAGGCAACGGTGAGGCACGCGACGTCATCGGAGGTCAGACGAGAGGCAGGCGTTGGAGGCGTGGCAGAAGCCTAATATTAAAATCTTATTCAACATGGCAAGTACTATCCCATTTTTTTGGCAAGGATCTTGGATTTGCTATAAATTAGTAGCTATAATTAAGTAGATAAAAAAAAAGTCAATCAATAAAATCCTATTTGGCAATTACTAACACACTTTTCTTTTGGCAAGGATCTTGGATTTACTTGCCTTTGATAAAAGTTGTTATTTACGTGATTTGTATCAAAATCACGTACTTATCCAAATTAATCTCCGTTGAACCGAACGTCTGAGTAGAGTACTGGTCGTATCCATTGAAACGAGAAACTCAGAGGAATCAAACAGAAATCTCTCACCCGATCCAACTACACAATCGGGAACAACAGCTAAAAAATTGGAAATAACCTAATACGTCGTCCGGCATTCACATCCGTAAAATTGCTACTCGGCGTCGACAAAGACGATCGGACGATAGGCGGCTCGAGCGGACGACAGACGGACGGTTGCAATGGATGTGCTTCGTGGCCTCGTGGGCGAGGGAAGACAACCGACGCCTTCCATAGGTGCCCGGCGACGCCTTCCTCCGGCGTCCAGTGACGCCTTTAAATGGCGTCCGGTGACGCGGAGATTTTTTCGGTCTTCGATTTTTTCACAATTTAATTAATATAATAATCGGACGCTTTTAAATGGCGACGCCATTCAATGACGTGGTGCAAAAAGCCAAGAAACGGTGTGCAAAAAGCCATGGCGTTAAAAAAATACTGTAAAAGCAATTTACAGTATGATTGAGCAAAAGCAATTTATTTATTTTTCCATGCGGGCCGACTCGTCAATTTAAGCCAATTTAACAATAATAAGTGCTCGTTTGGTTAAATATAGGAATTGAAATTCATAAGAAGTTAAATCACATGAAATTAATTTTCATATATTGAATTTCGCATGATTTGAGAAAAAGTGTTTGGTTGTACTTAATTTCCTAGTGAATAAATTTCTACATTTTGTTTGGTATGAATTGAAAAAATATAGGAATTTACCTAAAATTACAACATCAACCTTTATCCATTAAAAATAATAATGTCAATCAAGGGCATGAATGAAATTTGTAATTTAAATTAAAAAAATTATTTTAAATATATGGAGGAATTAAATCTTACACACTCCACCATTGTAATTACAATTCTTCCATTTTGGGGGAAGTATAATTCATGCGAATTTAATTTTGATGTTAAACAAATATAACCAAACACATGTTTCTAAAGTCAATTCCTGGATTTTTTTTAATTTTCATGATTTTAAAAGTTAATCAAACAAGCACTAAAGTGAAGTGCCATGTGAGCCTCACAATTTAAATATTTTTGGGATTAATGAAATTGTTTAGCTTACCCATAGGTGGGGTAGACCTGTTCAAACTCGGGTTCGGGCCGGGCCAAAAAAAAAATTGTCCATATTAGCGGGCTGGGCTTGGCCCGGCCCGGTTATTCGGGCCCATTTTTTTGTCCATACCCGCCCACAATTGCGGGCCGGGCTACCCATGGGCAAATCGGGCCTGTCATATAGCCTTCCACAACCTCCAAAGTTGTTGTTTCACAAACAAGGGAGATCGATGCCGGTGGAGAACGGTCGCCGTTGGTAAGAGACAAAAGGAGATCGAAGGGTTAAAGGCCGGCCTCTCTCTAGAAGAATAGGAGTGGAAGAAGAGGGTAATAGAAGAGGCTCAGAGGGAAGTCTCTTGGTGAGAGGGATTTGGTGAGAATAAGAGTGATGACCGGCGGTAGTTTGCACTTTGCAAGAATACAACTAGGGTTTACCTATTTAGTAAATCATAAATTTATAGGCTAGGCCGACGGTAAGGTAGTGTATGGGCTAGTTAGTAAATAATAATATTATTATTAAATGTTATATATTAATTATATACAATTAAAAAATATATACGGGCCGGGCCACGCTGACAGGCTTTTTTCACTGTCCAAACCCGACCCTACTTTTAGCGGGCCGGGCCGGGCCGGACCACACTAACTAAACCTTGTGTCCAAGCCCGTTTTTTCACGGGCCGAGCTGGGCGGGCCAACCCGAGTTTGAACAGGTCTAAGTGGGGTCTACCACCCTCATTAATTATGAGAGGACTGAAAGATTGAAATCTATCTTAAACATACAATCATTATACCTATTTCCTTACTTTGGTCCCACTTTCAAACGTTTTTCATTCCTTAACTTGAAAATGAAATCACTTAATTATTTAGTTATATTTTAGGCTCCGTTCGGCTAGTCAAAAAAAGAAGCTAGCTGGAGCTTTTTCTAGCGTTTTTTTGCCAAAAAAGCTACCCCTAGGGGGTGGAAGCTTTTTGAAAATGTTAGAAGAAGCTAGTGGGAGCTTTTATTTAGCATTTTCAAAAAGCTCCTATCCCTTAGGGGTAGCTTTTTTGGCAAAAAAACGTTAAAAAAAGCTCCAGCTAGCTTCTTTTTTTGACCAGCCGAACGGAGCCTTAGTTTTTGTCAAAATTATAAATCATTATATATTGTAAAACGCGGCCGTTTTCGAGGCAACGGAATCTGACCCCGTTTGATTTTAATTTATTTTTTCTGTTCAAATAGATACTAACAACTATGTATCTTTTACAATTAATAATATACAACTTCAAACCAATGAAAAGCTTCCTTTTGAAAAGCCCTTTTATAACCCTAGCGTCGGTTTTCTTCTCTGCTGCCGCTATCGCTTTAGCCTTCCCTACCCACTGGTCCTCTACTTGGCTCTTCACCGAGCTTCGGTATGGCCTCTCCCCTTCAATTGACCCTTACCTTCAATCTTCCTACTGGATGCTCGTCGTCGTGGATCTCTTTCGATCGGCGTTTTTTGTTCAAGCCGTCGTTGCGCCGTCTCACCGCCGGTCCTTTGGTCTTCGTCGATGGATGTTCTCCCTCTTCCCCTGCATGCCTGTCCATGTCCGTGGATGTGGCTCTTGCTGGCTTTTGTGGCTTGTCCGTAGGGTAAGGCTCCTCTGGGTTGGATCTATTCACAAGCATCAGCCAGATCCGGTGTTGGCCGTCTTTGGATCTCACCACAACTCCCTCCGTTGGCGAGTTTTGGTGGCTCGTCTAGATAAGTCTTTCGTGTCCCTTTCCTTTTTCGATTCATGCTTTTTGGCTCTCACTACATTGTTGTTGTTGTGCGAGTGCTTCTCCTTTTGCCTTTTCTGTGTCTTCTCTCACTTGCGTTTGTTGGTGGTTGTGTTGTTCGGCCCCTTGTCCTTGCTACTAGCTTGGATCTGCCTGCTCTTCTCAGGTTTTACCCATCCAACTCTTGCAGCATCTCCTTTACTTTTCTTTTGATTGTGATTTTTGTTGCTATCCTTCGTTCTCGCTTCCTGAGTTGTGTTTGACTTCTGCTTATTATAACATCTCTTGTGTCTTGCCTCATGATTATCTTATCTGCGTTGTTACTTGTTCTGTTGATTTGGGTCCTCGTTGTTAGGATCCTTTTGATCTTTATTTTTCATTTTCAAATGTTTTTGCCTAGATTTTCCCTTTCGCCCTCTTGTCTGGCTCTTTCTTATCTATGTTCCCCCTATTGTCTTTGTTTTTAAGGGGTTTCGTCTAGGTTTCATTTTGGAGCTCAACTTTCTTCTACCTATTCACCTTTGTTGTCTCTTTGGGGAGTTATTATTTTTGTTAAATCTTTCTACTTCACTTTTTCTACCCCTTGCTTGACATGTTAATTTGTGAGTACTTTCATATGCTATTTGGCTTTGTACTCCTTGCTGCTGCCGTGTTCTTTGTTGTGGTTGCAGGTGCTCCTTGATATTTTTCAGTTATTGACTCTTCTAATGGTTTGGACCTTTGGTTTCCCTGTGGTGAGGCCTCCAGTTTTGAGTCGCTTTACTATGGTAAGATCCTTCTTTCTACCCTTTCTCCAAAACTTATCACCTTTTGGTGGTTGTGCTGTTCGGCCCCCTGTCCTTGCTACTGACTTGGATCTACTTGCTCTTCTCAGGTTTTACCCATCCAAATCTTGCAACATCTCCTTTACTTTTCTTTTGATTGTGATTTTTGTTGCTATCCTTCTTTCTCGCTTCCTGAGTTGTGTTTGACTCCTTCTTATTATAACATCTCTTGTGTCTTGCCTCATGATTATCTTATTTGCGTTGTTACTTGTTCTGTTGATTTGGGTCCTCGTTGTTAGGATCCTTTTGATCTTTATTTTTTCATTCTCAAATGTTTTTGCCTAGATTTTCCCTTTCGCCCTCTTGCCTGGCTCTTTCTTATCTATGTTCCCCCTATTGTCTTTGTTTTAAAGGGGTTTCGTCTAGGTTTCATTTTGGAGCTTAGCTCTCTTCTACCTATTCATCTTTGTTGCCTCTTTGGGGAGTTATTACTTTTGTTAAATCTTTCTACTTCACTTTTTCTACCCCTTGCTTGACATGTATCTCTGTGAGTACTTTCATATGCTATTTGGCTTTGTACTCCTTGATGTTGCCGTGTTCTTTGTTGTGGTTGCAGGTGCTCCTTGACTGCTCCTTTGGTATTTTTTAGTTATTGACTCTTCTAATGGTTTGGACCTTTGGTTCCCCTGTGTTGAGGCTTCTCGTTTTGAGTCGCTTTACTGTGGATAAGATCCTTCTTTCTACCCTTTCTCCAAAACTTATCACCCTTTGGGTGATTGAAAACTTTCTTGACCACTTTGTCCTTGTGAAAATGAAAAATGTTACTACAAATTACACAACACTACCTCTTGATTTCTGAGAAACTTGGTATGACATCTCCCTTGAGACTATTGTCAGCTGTATGACCATTATACATCAACTTATGGGTAAGACTTTTGCAATTTTTGCTGATCCTCTATTTTGTAACACCCTCTACCTACTACGAGAGTATTACCGCCAATAATCTCAAATTTACCTAATCCAAAATTACTCATGCTTTTAAAAACGAAAATCACCACGATCATGGAAATGCAAGACGTTGCTTTTACGAGCATATGGAAAAGGATTAATGATACGCACAGGACCGAACCAAGGACGAGACCGGCTCATGAGAGGCGAGCTCCCATTATATTTAGAGATCAATATTAGTTTATTTTAGTATTGTTTTATTTTATTTTAGATTGTTTTTATTTGATGTAATTTTGAACTAGAGTTTTACTCTCTTCTCAGGTTTTCTTGCGGGTTCTTTTTCCCGAGTCGTAATTTCTTTGAACCCGTACGGCATAACTTATATACCCCTTTGTAAGCTAATGATGAGGTTAATGAAAAATTATCTCTTCTACCATAAACTCTCTCTTTTCTCCCTAACCATAATCCTCCTCGAGCTCTTGCTCGCCTATCCTTGTGCTCGACCGAATCCTTGCATCGCAAGGCTTGTGCGTTATCACCTTGATAATACAACAATTAACTTAGAAGGCAACGACGAAAAGGAAATATATACAGACCAGTGACTCAAAGAGGACTTTTAAGGAAAGACAATCTAGATTATTACAGTCATCCAACAGAAAAACAGGCGGATCAGACTTCTTTTATGGTTTGTACCCACCTCTCTTTTCAGAAGTACTTCTTATATGATCTACATGCCAAAATGATATTTATCTTCGTCTTCTAGCAAGTTAGTCATTTAGCTCAACTCCTTGGAATCCTGCTAGCCACAACCGATTCGCGAAAAGAAAAAGAAGAAAGCGGACGAATTAGTCTAATGAAAGACTAAGCAAGTGGAACGTATCTAAGGTTCATAAAGTTATAACCCAAAAAGTTGGTATCGAACTTCATAAAGTACTTTACCCTTTAACACCTTTTCCTAAAAGAGAAGATAGAATAAATAGCCTCAACGACAGAATGTCGATGAGCTGCCTTAGAAAGACATAAGAGAATTTGTTGGGACTCTTTATTCACATCAATACACTGAAAGAAATCATCCACCGAGCAATCAACTCAAACTCACCAACCTGGTATTTTAATTATGTACATAACGCGGTTATCTTGCATTACTTTCAACCAAGCATTCAGTTTGATAGCTTTAATCAACTCGGACCATTGCCTAGGTCACGAGAATATTGGATCCTTGATCAAATTTTTCGAGCGCGTAGCGTTGATGCACTTAGCTAGAGTGCGTCACCCCTCAAGGACAGAGTGGGCAGAGTCCTGACTCGAGTACCGAGGTATAGAGACATCCCAGTACAATCTTTTAAAGAGATGTTATCAGACGCTCAAGTCCCATCCCTGAAACTACCCTAATACATAACAATATCTCAAACAAGACATATTTACACACAAGGTCTCACATATCAAACCTAAAATCGAGTTCTATCGCAATACTGAAATAACAACAAGGTCATTAATTTTAACAACCTAGTTCTTTTTATTTGCACATAAATCAATCCCAACAAATTGGATCACATGGAACTAAGTATCTCATTTAACGGAACCAGAGAAGAAGAAACGTCCACTTGCCTTAACGTACGAGATGGCACAAATATCGAGGTGTTACTGAGACTCAAAATCTAAGGCAAAATCTTCTAAGAAAAACCAAGACGAATCGAGACACACAAATCGAGGTGGCTCGGATTACCTTCAAATTGCAGGAGAAGGTCGGACATGGAATTCCTGTCTCAAGTAGGTGGAGTTCACTGGTGGTGCTCCGGCAAAACTCCGGCAGGTCTCCGGCGAGTCTCCGACGATTTCGATTTTGCTAGAAAAATTCTCATCAGCTAACTCGAATGGGTTTTCACAAAATTGATTGAAGATCCAAGTATATTAACCCCTCACCTACCTCAAGAATTATTTTGGAGCATTACCAAGCTCAAATTGTGGCCCAATCAACTGAGTTACCAAGTCGCCCGAAACAGAACAAACTGCGCAACCAACTTCAACACTTAATTCGACGCATTTAGCTTGAGCTTTTGAGAAAACGTACAACATGAATCTTGTAGAGGACTTCCTAACTTAAACTCAGGAAGTGATTTAAGAAACGAGAGAGATATAGTTTAATTACCGAGACTGATCGGAGTTTCTGTTCCCAAGCAGGTCCGACACCTTCAATGGTAAAGTTACCCCACTTTGAGCTGGTTTCTTGCCAAACTCACAACACGAAACTTGAAGAGAACTTTCTAATATAAATCTGGAGACTTGTTTCGTCAACTTTGAGTGAGAAACGAGAGAGATACATAATTTTAAAGCTAGTCGTCAAAATCTAGACAGAACAGAGAGATGGCGAGAAGGAGAGCGTTTTGGAGCAAGTTGAGAGCGTTTCAAGGTCCAACTATTGTAGCTAAACATTCCTGATAAGAAGTAAAGTGTCACCCAACATTTTCTATGCCAATCCCTTCCCAATCTCTATCAAAAACCAGCTCCAAGTGAGCTGTCACTTGCCCAGCGAAACAGAGGACACTTAGGATGTCAAACGAGGCATATGGTGGCTATCCCGGGCAGTAATTGAAGCATGAGGTGGCTAGCTCGAAGGACCCAAATTCCTGATAAGAATTTGGGTCTATTACGGTAAAAAATGACGGAAAGGGAACGGTAGCAGCTGCTGGCTGTTAATATGTCAATATTGTTAGCATAATATTTGTTAGCGTGATTTCATGTAACAGCTTCCTATGCTAGCTTATCTTGTTAAGATTGCATTAGGGTTTATTTACACAATCTGATCCTTTGTAATCAAGGCTATAAAAGCCCCTCTTTATCTCATTAATAAAGTACGACTGTTTACTAAACTTTGTTATGGTATCAGCCTAAATTCCTGGGCTCTCTTTCTTTTACCTACGCATCAGCACAAACCTACAGAACCCTACACATGGCGGCTGAATTTCCCTCTGTTCTTCCGAACCCTTATCAAACTGACAACCCTTTCCTACTCGTACAGCTTCCGCATATCCACAAACTCACTTCCACAAACTATCTTGCCTGAAGCACCCAAGTTACTTTAGCGCTTGAAGGTTACGATTTATTTTCGTATCTTAATGGCGCTATGATTACTCCTCCGGCTGAAGTGGTTCGTGACAACAGAAGCGTGGCTAATCCTGCTTATCTTGCATGGAAACGCCAAGATCGCCTCATCCACAACGCGCTAGTTGGAACTCTCTCGGCTAGTGTTTCGTCTCTAGTCACACAAGCAGGTTCCTCTAAGGCTGTTTGGGATCTCTTGAAGTCCACCTATGATACGGCTTCTCGGGGTCACAAGCAACAACTCAAGGCCAAGCTACGCACCGCTACAAAGGGCTCTAGATCCATCTCTGAATTCATGCGTGGCATGAAAGTCGATGCCGACTCGCTGGCCTCTCTCGGTGCACCTCTCTCTCAAGAGGATTTTACAGACTACATTCTCCGAGGCCTTGATGAAAGCTTTCAGTCAGTCATCGATGGTGTTCAAAACCGGGATACTCCTATCTCTTTTGAAGAACTCCATGAGAAGCTGATTGTTAAAGAGCTTGCATTGACACACGTTGGATCCAAGGACACCTCTCCGGTCACCGCTCTACATGCGTCCAAGGGAAAAGGTAACAAATTCAAAAACTCTTCTCTTATGCATTGGCAGCCCTCCTATCCTCCACCACCTCCACAAAACTGGACTACCCAAAACAATCCACAACAGCCCAACAATTACAAACCAAACTCGTCCTTTCCTCCAAGACCTACGAACCCATCCTCATACAACCAACAAAAACCTTTTAAGGGTAGATGCCAATATTGTGTTGGCATTGGCCATGTAGTGAACCATTGCCCCAAATTTAAGGAAGACCATCCAACCTTTGTCTGGCCATCCACCACTCGATTCCCTACACAGCCTCAACCACAAGCTCACACTCTTACCACCACCACCGCTCCTCAATGGCTAGTTGACAGTGGCGCAACCCATCATGTCACCAACGACCTTGAAAACATGGCTTATCATCAACCATACTCCGGACCCGATGAACTTTACGTTGGCAATGGTACGGGCTTATCCATCTCTCATTCAGGTTCTCTTGTTTTAAACTCAGTGAATCCACCTTTTAAACTCAACAACGTTCTGTGTTCCTCATATGACTAAAAATGTGATTTCCGTTTCCAAATTTTGTCAACAAACCGGTCATGAAATTGTTTTCTCATCCGACTCTTTTTTTGTGAAGGACAAGATGGGCACCACCATGCTTAACGGACCTTGTGTCGACGGCATTTATATGTGGCCTTCCACCTCTCCACAAGTTCACACTACCGGCACCATTTCTCCACAATATTTGCACCATCGATTTGGTCACCCCTCCACAGCAACTTTCAAACAACTTCAGCATTTGTTTCCTCATTCAACTAGGTCTTTTGCAATGTTAGATTGTCATGATTGTCAACTTCATAAGAGCCATAGGCTCCCTTTCTTTTCTTCTAGTATCGTAGCAACTCAACCGCTTGAGGTTATTTTTTCCGACGTCTGGACATCTCCATGTTTATCATATGATGGCTATAAGTATTATGTTATTTTTGTGGATCATTTTACAAGGTATATTTGGCTTTATCCATTAAAAAAAAAATCAGATACCCATGCTACGTTTGTCAAATACAAAGCTCTTGTTGAAAATTTCTTTAACACAAAAATCAAAACCTTATTTTCGGATAATGGTGGAGAATATATTTCACTCAAACAATTTCTTGCTACAAATGGAATCACTAATCTCACCTCCCCACCCCACACTCCACAACACAATGGTATTTCGGAACGACGTCATCGTCACATTGTTGAAACGGGTTTAAGTCTCTTAAGTTTTTCGGGTATGCCTTTGGATCATTGGCCTTTCGCCATGTCCACTGCAGTATATCTCATCAATCGACTTCCAACTCCGGTCTTACAAAATGATTCACCATTTTTTAAACTCTTGAGAAAATAACCTGATTACACTAAGCTCAAATGCTTCGGATGCCTATGCTACCCTTGCCTGCGTCCCTACACTACAAACAAACTCCAACCCAAATTTGTTGCCTGCGTACTCGTTGGCTATTCTACCACTAAATCGGCCTATTTATGTCTTGAACCTCGTACCAAGCGTATTTACGCCTCCCGTCATGTTCAATTTCTTGAGACGCAATTCCCCTACAAAACACCTACACCCTCGGTTCATGGTGAAGCAAGTGTCGGTGAGGAATGGGGTTCAATTTCCTTACCCATCTTGCAACAACATGTTCTAGCCATACCGCCCAACAAATCTCTCTGTAAGTGATTTGGAATGCGTATGTTTCATACTTGATATATTATGCATTTTTTGTGTATGGGTTTGTCATCATCAAAAAGGGGGAAATTGTTGGAAATCTAGTGTTTCAATGGGAACAGATGGGTTGTTACCATAGAAATAGTAGTAGACATTTCCTTGTGTTTTGATGATAACAAACGCCATGAGACTTGATGGTTTGAGTGTTTCTTGAGTGTTTTAGGTGAAACAAGTATAACAGGGAACAAGAGAAGCCATTAAGAGAGGGAAACAGTGTGGGTAACAGTGTGAGGTAATAGCACACTGGTACCATGTCAAGGAATGGTGTGAACAAACATTGTCGCAAAGTCAGGGAACAGTGTCAAGGAACAACACTGTTACCCCGGAGGGTAACAGTGTCAGGAAACAGCAGCGTCTGCAGGCCGTGGCTTACTATTCTTAGTAAGCGCGGGGAAGAAAAGCGCGAAACCCTAACACGGCGTGTTAATGGGCTTTTATGGGCTTGAATACAAGTGAGATTCGGCAGAAGATCATGTGCAACGAATATCCATGAAGATAAGATCAAAGTTTGTTAGAGATAGAGTTGTTAGGATAGGATTGGTTGTTGAGTTAACGCGTGAAGATCTTGGTGAGGATATGAACCAGATTTCACGTGAGCAACTTGATTCGCTCTACTTTGTATGGGTTAACTCTTGTATTTTAGAGCTATATTGAGTGTTTAGGTTAGATTTGAGCGTAATTGTAATATCTAGGCCGAAGACACAAGGATGCAAGATTCAAGAGGTTTAAGGCGTTTTGAGCTGTCTGCGCGACATCACTTGCTTGCGAAGGCCATATCTTGAGCTACAGAGGTCGGATTGAGCTGATTCCAGTGTCATTGGAAAGCTAACTTCAAGGGCTTCAATTCATCTTTTTACACCAAAGTCAGATTCCAAGCCTAAGATGGTCAAAACAGCCTCCGAAGTGACGTCAGTGTATCTGTCGAGATTCCGCGGGCGCGGTGGGAGCGACGCGACCGCGGTGGCCGCCGAGACGAATTGTTCCTTTCTGTTGCGATAGCGCGGGCGCGGAGGTGTCGACGCGGTCGCGGTTCGGTCAAATTTTCACGCGGACAAGATTTCACCGTTTCTATCTTATTTCCTTTTCTATCTTTTGTCTCTTACCTTATCTATCTCGAAGAGCATGTTCCTTGGGCTATATAAGGAGGAGCCAGCCTTAGGTTTTTAGTATCTTCTATTCTCTTACGGAGTATCTTCTTTCTCATAATTCAATTCTTCTTTAGTTTAGTTATGGAGAGCTAGTCTCCTTGGGTTTGTTCAAGGAAGAAGCTCTGATGTATGAACTCGTGAGATTTTGGTAATTGATTTCTATCCTTTGGTTAATATTGATTCTCTTGTGCTTCATCCCATGATTTATGTTTGATTTTATGAGTCTGGCCAACTTGTTTGATTGACTTAGATCTATTGTTTGAATTAGGATTGGTTGTTGTCTATGCATCTTTCCTATTCTCGAAACAACTCTATTCTAGGACCGTGGACTAGTTTAGGGAAGAGTATTCAATGGTTTAATTATGCATGAGACTCGTAGCTTGATTGCATGATTTGATTTCCTAATATCCTTGTTCTCTATGTTAATTCTAGGTTAAGCGTCCTTGCCTAGGGTTATAGAATTGCTTGGACCGTGGACTTGCGATTGTTAATGATCAGGATAGGAATTAACCATAGGTGTGAATGAAATCAATGGATAAATCTATGATCGAGGGATTATTTCATGAGTGGATCTTTTGAATGAACCTGCCTCCTATCTATTTGTTTATTTGTTTGTTATTTGTTTCCTAGGTTAGTTTAGATATCTCTTTGATTTCCCCCCATATCTTTAGTTGATAGATTTATTAATACTAGAAGCCGTTAGTTCTCTTGGGTTCGACCCCTTACTTGCTTACTATACTTAGTTTGTAGTTTGGGTTATTTATCTTTGATCTTGGCACAACGACCTTAGCCGAGTCACAACTCTATAAATACCTAGAGCCTATTCAGAAGTTAGTTCACCGATTACAAAACCCTTAGAGTGCTCGTGTGAAGAAGAAGAAGAAGTCTCGTTGAAGTTGTTGGTAATCACTGTTACTGTTATGCTAAGTTTCTTAGACTGAAGAACTAGGGTGTGTAGGTGCGTAATCTAGTGATTAGATTAGACTACTTGAAGTCCCTGTTTGTCTTGAAGTAACTTGTAAGTGGCATTAATAAAGTGATTGTTCAAACTCCTCTAACGAGGGAGTGGTTTTTCCTTTGAACAACTAGTTGGTTGGTTGAGGGTTTCCACTATAAGTAATCGTGTCCATATACTGTTACCCTTGCGTGTTAGCATCGTTTCGGTATTTTCCGCTGCCCAGTTCACTGTTACCCCCTAGGTATCAGTGTCTGTAGACTAACACCGATCCTAACAATTGGTATCAGAGCAAGGTTTGCTCTAGACGTGTGTTAGCATTTTCAGGTGAAGATGAGTAACCAGGAAGGGAACAACAATGGACAGTCCATGACTCGTCCCCCACTATTTGAAGGAGAGAAGTTCAATTGGTGGAAAAAGAAGATGGAGACATTCATCAAATCAGAGGACTTGGATCTGTGGGATATTGTCATCAGTGGTCCCAAGGAAGTGACCATCAAGGATCCTAATACTGGTGAGAATGTTCCCAAACCAATTAGCGCCATGACTGCTAAGGAGAAACAGTTACTCTCCTACAACTATAAGGCAATGAAACTGTTTAATCATGCCTTGAATGACAATGAATTCTCTAGGATTTCAGCATGCACTAGTGCTAAGGAAATTCGGGATTTGTTATGTGCAACTCATGAAGGCTCCCTTCAAGTTAAGAATAATAGGATAGATATTCTTGTGAAACAATATGAGTTGTTTAAGATGGATAAGAGTGAATCCATAAAAGATATGATGGCTCGTTTCAATATTATTGTCAATGAGCTAACTTGTTTAGGAAAGAAGTACACCATGGAAGAAAAGGTGCGTAAAATCCTAAGAAGCTTGCCCAAGAAGTGGATTCCTAAGGTAACAGCGATAGAGGAAGCAAAGGACCTGAGCAAGTTGCAACTGGAAGATCTTGTGGGATCATTGACTTCTCACGAGCAAAAGTTGGCGTCCTATGAAGAGGACACTCCCAGCAAGGACGATATTGCCTTAAAAGTCTCCAAAGCCTTGGATCAAGTTAAAGTGGGAAAGAAGGAGGATGAGGATAAGGATCCACAGGTGGCTCTCATCACTAGTGCAGTAAGGAAGTACCTTAGCAAGAAGAACAATGGTAACAGTGATAAAGGTAAATCTTCTAAGAAAGATAGCATTGTTTGTTACAATTGTCAGGAAAAGGGACACTTCGCTAAAGAGTGTCCTAAGAATGAGTCGGGTAATGAAGAATCATCCAACAAGGGAAAGATCTCCCTTTTTTCTGCATGGGATAACGACTCCGATGGTGAACCTGAGTCATGGGTCAAGCCCAACAAGTGTTTCATGGCTATGGAACAAGGTGAATCTGACATTGAGGAAGATGTAAGTAAAGATTCTGATCTCTTTACTGAGTTGAAGTCATTTGAGAAGAAGTCCTTAATCACTTTCATTGAAAACATTTTGGATGAAAAGGAACAACTAGAAAAGGAACTCAAAAACTTTGATAATTGTTCTCCTACTGTATGTGATGCATGTCTTATCCTTAAGAATGATATTGATATCTTGAAATCTACGAATGAGGAATTGCATGCTAGTGTAGAAAGTGTTAAAGTTGAAAACTTGAAACTTTTGAAAGAGGTAGAGGGAACGGTTCCCTCTGATACATCTGAATTGAATGAACTTAGAACTAGGGTTGATGAGCTTATTGCTACTAACCTTGTAAATGAGAAGAAAATCTATGAGTTGCGGTTTGTTAGGGAACAACCTGGTCGTAACATTGAAGACAAGGAGGAATTGTTCCGTCTTCAAACAAGTTTACAAAGTGCTAATGACAGGAACAAGCACTTGGAGGATAAAGTAAGTCTTCTTGAAAACCATGGTTATACTGGTCAATCTTGGTTTGTTGGACAAAAGGCACATCAGATGTGGCTAAAGTAAGCTACTGGGAATAAGGCTACTGGTTCTGGAGGGAACAATACTTGTGGTTACGTAGGGAACAGTACCGCTGCTTCAAGGTACAAGCCCAAGATGGGAGATAATGAGCGTGACACCTATGGTTTGGGCTACAAACCAGAGAAGGGTGAATCAAGTGCACAAGGTGCATGGCGTAACAGTCCGAAAGCTGAAACTAGGACACCACACAGGGGTAATAGGTTTCAAGGACGTAAGGCACAACCACAGTTCCAAAGAGGCTATGGGAACTGGGAACAGCGTGGGCACTATGCTTTCAGGAACAACAAAAGGTTCCATGGACACAGGAACAATGCCCAGCAGGCGCAACAACCATGGAAAGGTAACTTTCCTAATTCTTGTTGCATGAATTGTGGACATGTTAAGTCTTTTGGTATGAGGACTAACCAAGGGGAACCCAAACTGGTTTGGGTACCCAAAATCAAGACTTGAGTCTGTTTTGCAGGGAGGTGTGAGGGGAACAGCCTTAGGAGGAGGTGTTCTCTAATCCCTCACAACCTCTAGTGGAGGTGAGTCCATGACTCACATGGTAGTGTGTAGCAAGTGCTTAAACTGAGGGGGAACGGTGCCCCGATCAGAGTAATGGCGACAAGTTGAGGGGGAACAATGATTATTGTTTCCAGAAGAAGTAACAGTGTGATGTGTGGCTGAAGTAGATAGGACCAAGTGGCGGACATCTTCTTTGAGGCATGAGGTGGAAAGTCCTACTATCATCTAAGGATGTTTCTAGGCATGATCTCCTTGCGGTAAGCAAGTCCCGGTCCTTTATTCCCCCAATGATTGGTTAATTAGGCAACATCTTATGGGGAACAGTGCATCTGTTATTGTCTGTCTAATGGCTACTATATGTTGTCTCTGTGTTGTGCGATCTAATATTGCATCGGAATTTGAGAACATTGCATGCTTTAATAGTTGAAAGCTAGAATGAATGAACTCAAAAGCACGTTTCTTTGTAGCCTGAAACAACTGACTTGATCTTGTTTAACCCTCATTACAAGCCGAAAGGATAGTCAGTTGTTCAGCCGTCCCTAAGCCTTGTCCAGGTAACGGTTCCTATGAACCCATCTGTTTGTTTAGCCCACAACGGGGATCAGTTACTTGGATGTAAAAATTCCCTACCTTATATATTGTTTGGATACATTATATGTTTCTGTCCTTGATGTGTTATCCAAACACGGCCTATTTCTATTCCATATCATGTCTATGCTCTAGGATGCGTGGTACCTATTGCTGCAGGGATCAATGGAAAAAGGAGAAAGTGAGGTTCTAAGGATGAAAAGAAGAGAATGTGGGTGGTCATGTGTTGGCCAGCAAAAGAAAAGGTGAGAAAAGAAAAATGAGAGTTTTCTTTAAAAAAAAAGGAGAGAAAAGGAAAAAAGAGGAAAGTTTCCTCAGGGAACAGTCACTCCCAAGATCAAGGCGATAAATGACGCCATGGAGAAAAGAGAGAAGCCTAGTAGGTTTTTCTGAAAAATGAGATAATAGATGGGATGTTACCTATACTTATGAAGGTAATGATGTGAAAGATGGAAGCCAAAGCGAATGTTGGTCTTGAGCTCATTGAAGGTAACATGGGAAACGTTATTCTAGTAGCTAAGACATGTTTGGAACCCTTTCTTTCATTCCACAGCCGTCTAACCCCCACAAAAATTGCTTCAAAGTCTTGTTGAGTTCGTTTGTTTGATGCTTTTGAACTCTATCATGATGTATTGCTTTGGGAACAATGTGAAAGTGTGATAATTTTGCAGGCATAAATAACTCTAGTAGTCTCAATTGAGACTTTGATAGCTCTGTATTGTTACCTGTTTGATCTAACCTTTTGATGATGCCAAAAGGGGGAAGTTAGGAAAAATGCAGAGATGAGCTTGCACAAGGAGGTGCAGATTTATGCTTATGTCGAGGGGGAATGTTCTGTCTAACTTGGTTGACAGGAAAGAAAATCTTGTTCCAAGGGAACAGCAAGAGAAGTTCATGATTTTAGGGGGAACAACAAGTCTCTCTGTAAGTGAGTTGGAATGCGTATGCTTCATGTTTTGTACTTGATCTATTATGCATTTTTTTGTGTATGGGTTTATCATCATCAAAAAGGGGGAAATTGTTGGAAATCTAGTGTTTCAATGGGAACAGATGGGTTGTTACCATAGAAATAGTAGTAGACATTTCCTTGTGTTTTGATGATAACAAACGCCATGTGACTTGATGGTTTGAGTGTTTCTTGAGTGTTTTAGGTGAAACAAGTATAATAGGGAACAAGAGAAGCCATTAAGAGAGGGAAACAGTGAGGGTAACAGTGTGAGGTAACAGCACACTGGTACCATGTCAAGGAATGGTATGAACAAACATTGTCGCAAATTCAGGGAACAGTGTCAAGGAACAACACTGTTACCCCGGAGGGTAACAGTGTCAGGAAACAGCAGCGTCTGCAGGCCGTGGCTTACTATTCTTAGTAAGCGCGGGGAAGAAAAGCATGAAACCCTAACACAGCGTGTTAATGGGCTTTTATGGGCTTGAATACAAGTGAGATTCGGCAGAAGATCATGTGCAACGAATATCCATGAAGATAAGATCAAAGTTTTTTAGAGATAGAGTTGTTAGGATAGGATTGGTTGTTGAGTTAACGCGTGAAGATCTTGGTGAGGATATGAACCAGATTTCACGTGAGCAACTCTATAAATACCTAGAGCCTATTCAGAAGTTAGTTCACCGATTACAAAACCCTTAGAGTGCTCGTGTGAAGAAGAAGAAGAAGTCTCGTTGAAGTTGTTGGTAATCACTGTTACTGTTATGCTAAGTTTCTTAGACTGAAGAACCAGGGTGTGTAGGTGCGTAATCTAGTGATTAGATTAGACTACTTGAAGTCCCTGTTTGTCTTGAAGTAACTTGTAAGTGGCATTAATAAAGTGATTGTTCAAACTCCTCTAACGAGGGAGTGGTTTTTCCTTTGAACAACTAGTTGGTTGTTTGAGGGTTTCCACTATAAGTAATCGTGTCCATATACTGTTACCCTTGCGTGTTAGCATCGTTTCGGTACTTTCCGCTGCCCAGTTCACTGTTACCCCCTAGGTAACAGTGTCTGTAGACTAACACCGATCCTAACACACAAAGAAATCCATATCCATATTATCCCCACCATTTTTGAAGCACAAACCTAAGTTGTCATGAACGCTAAGCTTCTTCCGAACCATATCTTCGCAAGCGAGACTGGACCCATCAGCCGATCATGATCCAATCTTAGCTCACGTCGGTATTTGAAATCCCCGAACTTGCTGGTATCGACCCGTTTAGCTTGTTCTCTCTTAAGTGGATGACCCGAATCTTTGGGAGGCAACGGACTGACGTCGGGATTGTGCCTTTGAGCTAGCTAGGTTCAAGTTGGAGATCGAGGATTAGGATGCATGAGTAGGTTTTCCATGCTATGATCATGTTTCTACCAAGGTCTAGTTGATTTTATCAAAGGTTTGCAAATTAGTTCGATGCTTTAAGGAATTGGGCATGCGACATGATTTTGGATAAGGGCCAAGACATTCAAACAAGGAAAATCCAGATCCGGGATCTGACCCGAAAGCTTGTTTCCGCTCAAATCTATGGACGTTAGCTCGGTAACCCGACCCAATGAAGTGGGTAGCCTATATATGATGAGTTAAGTTGGCAAGGTCGTTAGGAATTTGGGCAACAAGCCAACAACGAATTAATACAATATTTATTCATATCTTGTAATGTGATATTGTGATTACCATACTTAACAAGTTTGATAATCGAATGATTTTATTGGAACGTACATGTATTACGTTCAAAATCGATCCTCCTTTATTTATACAACTATTAAATATAATATGTACGGTGATTGGTGTCCAAAATGTCATTTAAATACGCATATATATTGATACGAAGTACACATTTTTCAAAATCAACCCACGAGTTTAGGTAAACTACTAGTTTAGTCCCGTGCATTCAAGACACCAATTTGGTTCAACTAAAAACTTAGTTTAAAATTTATATAAATTTATTCAAACAATAGTTTGATATTAACGCTTGTATTTTTTTTACTTGTTTTTTATAGGATTTATTTTAATAGTACTGTGTTTTTGCTATAATATACTATTCTTTTAATCGAACAAATATTTTATAGAATTATAGTTTTTTGTATAAGGATTGCATACTCCTAAGATTTTTAGAATTTATTTTAATTTTTATCGATTATAATTATAATTTAACATATCATTAGAGTTGACTTTTATCTTTTTATATTATTATTTTAATATCGAATCTAGTATATAGTAAGATTAATTAACTAGATTATTAACAAAAATTTATAGATACAATTTCAATAATATATATTCTTTCATATTTTACATACATGTGGGTTCTACAATCAAATTAACCAATTAAATTGTTTTAATAAAGATGGGTGATGTAGTCCAATGAGTAGTTGACACGTGTTGTGCTATATATTATTTTTAACCTCCGTTTTAGTATATAATTATGATTAGTATTAATCTCATGCCTTGAAGACACGAATTTGATTTAACTAAAATTTTAGTTTAAATTTTATATAAAGTTATTCAAAAGAATAGTTTGATATAAAAAACTTGTGTTAATTTATTTAGTTTGTTTCTTATGGGATTTAATTATTGATATAGTATTTCTGCTATAATATATTCGGTTAATCGAATAAAGATTTGTAGGATTATAATTTTGTATAAGGATTGAATGCTTCTAAGATTTTTAGGATTTATTTCCATGTTTATGAATTATAATTTTAATAATTTATTTAATTGGAATTGACATGTGCTTTTCTATATTATTATTTTAATCTCCAATCTCACATATAGTAAGATTAATTAATTATGTATTTAAGGAAAGTTTATAAATGACATTTCAATGATATATACTCTTCCATATTTTACATACATATAGGGTTTACAACCAAAATCAACCAATTAAATAATTTTAATAAAGATGGGTGATGTGGTCCAATATGAAGCTGACACGTATCGTCATAAATATTATTTTAATACTCTTCTCTCTTCAAATATCATATACTTATATAGAGTAAATAAGCTTATTCATATTAGATAGATTTTTCGATCATAATTTTGGATAGATTCTACAATAATTGACTTACGCATTCAAATATCAAATAAATTTGGATTTCTTCAAATATGCAATTCAAACTTTAATAGGAAAATAAAAAGAAATCAATATCATATAATTTTGGATTTCCCGATCATAATTTTTATCTTTATTTATTCACCGCAAAAAAAAATGATTTAGCGACCACAAGGTGGTCGCCAAATCGTTTGATTTGGACGCTAAACGTACTTAGCGACCAAGTTTTGGACGCAAAAAGTGGTCGCTAAAAGCTCGGTCACGAATGCAATTTAGCGGGCGACCAAGTGGTCGCCAATTAGTCGTGAAAAGAAAAAGGAATAAATTTAGGAAATTTCCAAAAGGTAAAACACTAAGGTCCAAGACATTCAAACAAGGAAAATCCAGATCCGGGATCCGACCCGAAAGCTTGTTTCCGCTCAAATCTATGCAACATTAATATGGTTGTTGTGGAGATCAAGGACTCTATGATGAGTTAAGTTGCCAAGCACGTTGGGAACTTGGGCAACAATATTATTCCTTGCAATCTCATTACATAGGTATCAATCCATCTTAGCTAGGACAAAAGATAACTTATAACATCAGATTACAAGATATGGGATAAGATAACGGGAAAGAATTTAAACGAATAGTTCTTTCCTAGTAGAAGCAACAACATTGGTATTGACCCGACGAGATTGGCTGCTCGAAACAAGCACCCTGGCTATGACCCTGGGCTATACAGTCTTTTGTGCACTGAGGGGCGTCAGCGGCTTGTCCGTGCTTGCACTGGTAAAGACACGGACCTACTGGCCCTTGCGCCTTCACCGTTTCTTCTGCAAAAATAAATAGAAATACGTTCGTATTATAATGGGTGGTTATTCGTAAAATAAAAAGAAAACAAAAATTGAAAAAATGGAGGGTAAGTTGTAACTATACTAACGTTGTGCAACCAATATTGCAAAGCATAGGAGCATTGCCATGGCGAATTTGGAGATGGGAAAGGTTTTGATGGCCATTTTTTGAATCTTGGTGAACAAACTGTTTTTGTTTGATCTTTGTGAGAATGGTAAGAAAATGGAGTGGCTTGCGAGTCTTATATAGCGGTAAGAGTGATTAAGAAATTTGAATTATTGTTAAATGTTTTTTTAGGGGGTGATCTTTTGTTTCCTAATAAGATTGATATGGTTTATCGCCTCCATGACGAGAATGATTTTGTGTTCAAGTGACATGATGAGTTGGGCCTTTCTGTTCATGCCCATTTGATCAAATTTGATTGAATACACATCATTTGGTCTAATCTTCAAAGATTTGTAATTTAATTTTGAGAATACCATATTCAGCAAATTAAATACATAATATCTCTTTCCCAATTGAGAGATTTTATTCGTAGATCCAATTTATGTTTTCATGTAGTTGGCATTCATGACAAAGATATCAAAATCTCGCACATGTATTATATCGGTTTTTCTATTATGTGCCCCTAAGGACATGTGATACCAAAACACAAACTAAAACCCAAAAATAAAATAGTTAACCCGTCATAAAAAAAGATTAAAAACTCTAAAATTACAAAATATTTCCATTATTAGCCCCTTATAGTTTTTTCCGATCAGATATTAGCCCCTTATAGTTTGCCCTTAGGGCATATGGTAGAAAAAGTGACTATATATAGATACAAATACAATACAATGGAATTGAATCATCAAACTATAGTACTTTGATGTTTAAACTAACGTTACACATTACAAGAATGAACATTCCCACACACACAAATTGAATTGCCAATCCTCATAAAGCAGCAAGCAACCCCTACCTTAACGAACCATCTGATGTACATTTTCTGCTTTCATCGTAAACCCCGGCAAGAAAGTCGAAGAGGATGCCAGCACCAACGCCCACGGCCAGGTCAATGGTGTAGTGACCCCGGGTGCCAAGGAGCCTAACCGCTTGCAAGAAGTTGAGCACGTCGAACGTACGAGCCAGCTCCTTCCTCTGCAGCCGCCTCATGTCAAGAGACGCTATCACGGAGCCAGCCACGTGGCCTGAGAAGAAGAGAAAGAACGAGACGTTCCCTACTGGGAAATCGGCTCCAGAGCCTAAGAAATCCTGGTACATTGCAACAACATAGGAGACTAGATTGAGAGAAGGTTTCACAACAAGGTAAATCAAATCTCCATACAAAATCCCAAGGAAAATCAATGAAATGTGATCCTCTATAGTATCAAACCAGCTTACTAATACTAAGCAAATTGCTTAGTGATTTTCCTAACGGTTTTCAGGCTCATTTAACATTGTTACCAAGCAAGATGATGTTAATGAAGAAAGAATGGCAGTTTGATCTATGGGTTATATTATTCATTAGAAAGTAGCTAAAAACCGAAAATAAAAATGCACAAGATAGGCAGAATTTTCTGTTCACCCACTGCATTAAAGAAGACTAATCTTCGATTAGGTACAACAACAGGACATACAATTCAACCAAATCTACTCACAAAAAAAAAAACTTTTGGTAAACAATAGCGAATCAGGCATCAATTCTACAAAACCAAAGCCAAACCGATGATTCGCCAATACTTAACTCATCAGACATTTCACCCTAAGAGCCCGTGAACCCGAGTTCAGATTACTATACAACTCTAATTTGCACAGGTTAAAATCTTTATGAAGTGTGCAGGCAATTAGTTAGAACTTAGTAATCAGATCCCACATGTCAGCATAGTTATCATTTGACCAAAAAAACTATACTATGTGACAATGAATGATCAACTCATCGGAAACCCGAGTTCGGATTACTATACAGCTCTAATTTGCACAGGGAAATCTGCAAGTTTATTATCATCACCCATCAGATTACTATTCTTTATGCAATCTGCAGCCAGTTAGTTAGAAGTTAGCAATCAAATTCCAACTGTCACCAAATTCCTCATCTGCTACTATGCAAATCTAGTCTGTTTCCACACAGCTGCACTTATCACTAATCATCCTATACTGAGACAATGAATGCCAATCACATATTTGCTGAATTGCTCCACAACCATTTGGTCCCAAACTCATCATGACAAGGAAAGGGGGGAATTGAAAGGAAGGAGAAAGAACCTGAGGCAGAGGAAGCTGAGTGGAATAGCCAAGAATGCCCCTGCAAGTGAACATGTACAAGGCAGCAAGCCCAGGCCTTATCCGTCCTTCCACCAAGAACGTCCACAATATGTACGCCGATTGCATTGCCACAAACACCTACACCCAATTAAAAACCCTAAGTTCTTGTAAGGGGGTGAAATTACGATTGTGCCCTTACCGTGTTGAGGGCGGCGAAGAGGGTGTTGAGGGCGGGGGAGGAGGCGAGGAAGCGGTTGAGGGGGCGGGTAAAGACGAACCCTAGATCAAACGGGGGTGACGTGGCAGGGACCATGAGGAGCGTGTACTCCACGCCCATGAAGAAGAGGAGCGCGCCCGCGAACAGGCACGGGACGGGGTGGGATCGCACGGCCCCCGCCACGTCGGATGGGCCCCATTTTAGAAACGCCGCCGTTTCGAGGAGCCCCCGTTTCGGCTTTATCTCCCGGGTTTCGGCGGGATTGGACGGGCGGCGGCGCCGGAGAGGGGGCGCATTGAGCGTGGCGGTGGAGGTGGCGGAGGGAGGCGGCGGCATTGTGGGAATCTGCGGTTGAGAGAGAGAGAGAGAAAGGGAGATTGGGATTTATGGGAATGGTGTGTGGGGTCAAGGGTAGCGGATGTACCGAGGAGGAAAGTTAATAGCCGAGAGAATGGTTGGCGACTCTCTGGCACTTGGCGTGATATTTTGGAAATGGGCACGAGCACGACATATGTTTAGGCGAAACTAACCGAACTGAAACGTGTCAAAGGACACTTGGTCTAGCGGTAAGACCTCAATGGGAAGAACCTGAGGTCTCCGGTTCGATCCTCACTAGTGACGAAGTCACACATTTGAATTTTCAGAGCCTAGCTCTAGGCTAATTCTCACCCGTTCAAAAAAAAAAAAAACCCAAACCGAAATGTAAATTCTTGAACTTGAATCGAACCGAAGAATTTTTCATTCGGTTTTTCGGTTGTCAATAAATATGGTATTTTTCTTTACAAAATAATAAAAAATGAACTGTAAAATCTTAAAAATTATTGACCGGAGAATCAAATCGAACACCGTTGGTTTTCGTTCGGTCGAATTTTTCGATTCTGACTGAACAAAGAGTGTTTTACCGTACATGTGTTACAAGAAGTTATTGCTTTGTCTTAAATTTCGAACAAAAAAAGTGCTCTGCCTTGAATATGAAATATCATTTAAGTACGGTGTCAATTTATGATGATTTGTCTAATCTTAGACAATTCAGTACGTAGTTAGTTTGTTCTATACATTTGCAAAGTTTATATAGCTTGTGAACGGTAGTTATTGTTACTTTGATGAAAGTTAGATATATTTTCTTGTCACGCTCTCGATCTGAATAAAGTTGATACGTACTTGGAATAACATCAAATTGAGTTTAATGAATGAGTTAACGTACTAATAAATATTCAATAGTACTACTATTTATTGCATGGAATCATGTTGGAACCGACTCTGAAATTTACAAGGCCTGAATGATACACTGTAATGGTAACGGTGTGTTAACCTACGTCCACGGACAGAGAAATAATATATTATTATGGAAGACTAAATTCAGATTATAGAACTCTAAGTATTTCGAGAGCTTATATAGAAACTCAAAAAACCCTAATTATAATTATAGACCGCAGACTCAAAACAGATTGCGAGAGACCCAGAAACAGAAAATATAGTGTAGCGTTTGGCTATTCAAGGGATCAAACGGCTTGTATACCAGACTTATAGGCCCTTTGTTAATCCGAAGTTAGAAATTTTCTAGGGAAATTCCGGATGGTGCCCCTGAGTTTTGTGCTTTTCCGGATGGTGCCCACAAAAAAAAGTTATTCCGTCATATACCCCTGAGGTTTCGGTTCAGTTCGTTCCGTGCCCAAAATCCTCAAAACTAACCATTTTTCAATCTTTTCCGTTAGCCCATTATTAAAAAAATGAAATTAAAATTTAAAAGGTAAAAAAAAGGGAAAGCGAGTTTGTGGGTTTGGGGTTCCGGTCTCCCACAAACTCAAGAAGGAGGCGACTATGGGCTCCGACGAACGAAGGGCGGGCTGCGGACGACGATCACTTCGGGAAGGAGGCGATTCGGGAGGAAGGTGGGCGGAGCCCTGCGGACGGCGACGACTCGGAGGTCTGTGCGGCAACGAGCACCATCGACTCGGAGGTCTGTGCGCCGGCGGTGATCCCGCCTGATGGAACCACTTACAGGCATTTGATCTGTGGGTTTTGCGATTTTGGAGACGTGATTGAGGCATCTAAGATGTGGAATTTGATGGTGGACGGAGGGTTTGATGCTGATATGGATGCTGTCAATAAGATGATCGAGACTTTTTTCAAGAAGAATCAGTTCGATGAAGCCTTGAAGCTTTCAGACGATGAGGGTGGACAGGAATGATGAATTGGGCCTGTCGACTTACAATTTGGTAATCGATTGGCTCTGTAACAAGGGCAAGCTTTCGCAAGCACACCACGTGTTTGACGAAATGCGCCAGAGAGCTAGGAATCTGGCCGAATGATGATACCGTTGCGTCGTTGCTCTACGGGCTTGTGTTGAAGAGGAGGGTGCGGGAGGCTTATTTAATGGCGGAGAAGATCGAGAGGCCTAGCATAACGGTGTACCACGCTTTGATCAAAGGGTTGATGAGAACAAAGAATGCAGCTGAGGCGATGGAGGTGTTTAGGGAGATGATCAAAAGAGGGTGTGAGCCTACAATTCATACTTACATCGTGCTTTTATTTTCAAGGTTCTAATTTGATGGTTACATTATCAAGAAGAACTGAAGATGGCATTTGTAATTTTGATGGTCACAATTTGCTTTGTATAGTCTTGAAGAAGAACTGAAGTTTGCATGTTGTAATATATGCCTTTTTAAAGTTGAATATAGTTCTGGAGATTCATTGTAAAATTCTATACTTACCTAAGATTATTGTTTCAGAGTCAACAATGTATGCACTGGTTTCTTGGTGCTTGGTTGATTTGCTGTTTACAGGAGTCTAACAATGATTCTAATCTCATTGCCATCACATGCACACTACAAATGCATTAGAAATACAACTGAATGTAACCATCTTTAACAAGAATTCAAATGCACCCATTACACAACACAATACTGTACTCTGAAACATACAACATTACACTATGTTGTTAAATAAATTTGTGAACCAAGTCATTAAATAATTAGGTGATCGTTAGGTGCTGTTAACGGCAAGAGATGGTGCCGCACCAGGCAAAAATGAGTGCACCTGTTTAATTTACAAGTTTCAGATCGATCAGACACTATAATTTTCCTAAAATGCTCCCAATCCAGCTGTATATAGGATCAATCATGTTTCAAACCATACATCTATTGCTCAGAGTTATCACCTTGGCCTCAACAAGATGGCCGAATTTGTCAAATGCATCTTTCAACCCTCTGTCAGTAGTTGAACAGGAAAGGCTTCAAAGAACAGCAGCGATATTCATCTCCTCCATCCCCCATTTCCTTCCTCCCGAGTCGCCTCCTTCACGAACTGTTCGTCGTCCGCAACGACCTTCGTTCGCCGGAGCCGCCCTTCCTTCGCCGTTGCCGTCCTTCCCGTTTTTGTGGGAGACCGAAACCCCAAACCGACCACAGACGCGACTTCGCTTTCCCTTTCTTTTTTACCTTTTAAATTTTAATTTATTTTTTCTTTTAATTATGGGCTGACGGAAAAGTTTGAATAATTGTTAGTTTGGGGAATTTTGGGCACGGTGCGGAAATTTCCAAAACCTCAGGGGTATTTGGCGGAATAACTTTTTTTTGTGGGCACCATCCGGAAAAACCCAAAACTCAGGGGTACCATCCGGAATTTCCCAATTTTCTACGTTAACTATGAATAAAATAATCTTAAAAAGACAGCTAAATGGTGTGTTTTACGTGTATATGACACCGTGAATGCTACATTCACTTCAAACCAGCTAAAATAGTTGTTGCTAGCGAAGTTAGAAATGTCATCGTGTGAATCTTAAGTAATTTCTTAACAAAACATTAAATTAAGATTTCCAAATTTGGCTTCAGCGACGGAAATTTAAAGCAATCGGATTCGATATATATTGGGTCGGACCATATTGAATATTGGATCTTTAAAATATGGGCCTCATATGAAGTTGTAATGCATCGGCCCAACAAAAAAATGGACGGATAGCAAGAGTATGCTCAATGGTAGTTTTTTTTTTGAGCAAATGCTCAATGGTAGTTTGGTTAGAAGAAAACAGTCGAAGTTAACCCTTTTTTTTCTAATCAATGAAGATTAGGATCCCGCTCTAGGCGGGATTCTTAGTGCATCATTTCGAATGAGAGGAAGAAGTTTGTGATAGTTTCAGATAGCTTACCATGAGAGGTCTTGGCCCAAGAAAACAATTTTATCGGTCACAGAATTACAGTATCTACCCCCATGAAATATGTGGATTGATTCAAAACCCTTGAGGGAGACGATGATGTGTGTAATTATTCTTTCAATTTCTCATGGGCGGCTATTCTGTCCTGTTATAGCTTTGATAAGTGTCGTGTTAACCTCCTCCACCTCAAGTTTTCTAATGCCCAATTGTTTAGCCTTTCTTAATTACTCCAAGTTAACCCTTATTATAGGCTAGTTATTGGGCGATAATATTCATAATCACTAGTTCACGAATACTAAACGAAAAAACAAGAAGAATTTGGGTCCAGGCTCGATGCCAAGCTAGTATACTGAAGTGAATCATTCCCCCTTATCAACAAAAGAAATCTTACAACAGAATATTATCTGACTAGACATATCCAAAGGGAACAAACACGAATTCGGTTAGAAGAACCTAAAAATGTAAAATATCTCATGTTCTTGATCAACATATAGTATTTTTTTTTAAAACAAAAACTATTTTATGAATATAAGAAAATGATTTTTGTACGTTGCATGACTTGTACAGTTATACCTATCTTAAAAAAATATGATAAGGAATAAGGCGGGTAAAAGATTCAAAGAAGTGCGTGAGAATCTAGTAATCTACTGTGGGAAATGCTCGTCGGTCGCGCTGGCCCATTGTAAGCCTCTATAAATCTCACTCAACTTATCAACAGATCAAATCCAAATCCAACCAACCTCTTCCCGTTAGCTCTCTCACTCACAAATCACAAGATCAATCCGCAAAGATCATGGGGATCGTGGTGAAAGGTGGATACACCTACGACAAAGACACCCGACTAACCGTCGCCAACGACACCGTCGTCTTTTCCAACGGCTCCACCGTCTACCACCTCACTCGTGGTCATCGCGACCTCGTTCTCACCGACGCCAATGCCCGCCGCCTCCTCACCCTCCATCCCAAGGTGATAAAGTTTAAACTAAGCTATGTTATCTGGAAACTCTAATGAAATAGTTGTCTATGAGAGTCGAACCAATGACCTTTTAATAGTGCCTTTATTAAATGACTCAAAATAATCTCAAGTATCAACTTTCAACCAAAAATAATCTCAAGTTTGAAAATCATCGCCATTAATACGAACTATCACAATAGTAACCAAAAACGACTCGGAAGCTTTTTCCAACAAGTTTTTCGATAGAATCGATGCTTCGGGGATCGAAAATTTGACATAACAACTTAACATTTTACAATTGGTATAAAAATATTTTTGATCGTCTTATCATCTATTCTATCGAAAAATTTATCGGAAAAGGCTTCCGAATCGTTACTATTGTAATAGTTCGTATTATTGGTGATGATTTTCAAACTTGGAATTATTTTTGGTTGAAAGTTGATACTTGCGATTATTTCGAGTCATTTTTCCTTTATATGGAAATGATACATTTTTTTAGTGTCCATGTAGACAATAAGCCTACACAAAAGGTGGGAAGGGTACGGCGAGGGATCGACGAAGCCGATCTTCACCGTGTGCAAATCGTCAATGATCGGGCGGTCCGGATTGAGCGCCAAGGTCTTCTTCAATCCTTTAGCGGGAGATTTCAAGATCGAGGGCTCGTTCGAAAAGAGAAGGTTCACAGTCAAGGACATCGGAAGTGAATCGGAGGTGGCGGAGATATTAATCGACGGTAGGGATGGAAACGACGTGTTTCTTCTCTACGTCAAGGCGGGGTTCGACAGCGCCTTTGCGGTTGCGATTGTGGTCGTGCTTCGCGAGATCGGGCCCGACCCCGCGTCGCCGTAGACGGTGGAGTTGGGTCATGGTGGTGGTGCTTCGTTTTATGACGCTATAGCTTTTGTAAGGTTTGTGTCGTTTATAGCTAAGACTTATGAGCACTAGAATAAATGGTCTCACGTGACTTGTGTGCGTGTGCTATGGATGT
This sequence comes from Polygonum aviculare, assembly GCA_934048045.1. NCBI lineage: Eukaryota > Viridiplantae > Streptophyta > Magnoliopsida > Caryophyllales > Polygonaceae > Polygonum > Polygonum aviculare. The sequence goes on from OW204027.1 coordinate 1,525,065, forward strand.
GCTTATAGGAAAGTATCATGTAACGGGTTGTTAATGGATATTAGTAAATTAACACGTTTCCCGTATATGTTGTGTACGTGTGCGCTTCGTGCATCAACTTATTGATTGAGCGTTTATGGGTGTACCATGAGGTTTCTGGTCCGAGACTTCAGTACAGTATATTAGTTTGTTGTATTATCTTTAAAGTTGAAATAAGAATCTATAATTAGAAACTAGAATCATAAACATCGAAACTATGAATACATTGTATAATAAAATTAAATATAGAATTATGATTTGTCTAAAAATATGGACTCTTTAACTTTTACCCAAGGAAATAGATTAGAAAAATGTTAAAACTAGTCGATGAACACCAAATTGAATTACAGTTGAAACTTGAACTTAGGCGGTGTATGGAAAACTGATGGTCAGGAAGTTTCGGATCGAGAGGATGTCAGAAAAGGGGAAGTCTAAGGTTTATGATATCGTAATTCAGTTGATGGCGAGGGAAATACGACGGAAAGAAGATAATGGCTCGTACCATTTTCAACCATGCAAATATAATGGAAAGGATATGAATCTAGTGCAATATGTTTTATCCTACGCGCGATGATAAGAAAGGACATAGTAGTTATGCTAAGTTGTCATCCTATCGTTCTCCGGGTCACGTGGGAGTACGATTACGCCCTTCGACGTGACCCTCGCAGTCGTGCTCGAGTAGATCAGCCACGGTGCACGGAATGTTGCCTTAGTCGCCTCCATGGATGGTTTATTCTAAGACGTTGAATTTTCTTTCTTTTTTGGATACTTCATTAATTCATTGTGACTTCTAGATACTACCCTTAAAGTTAATCGCTTGACTAGATAACTGAAGTCATTGATTCATTGAGCTTTGGGTATGTAAGGCGTAGGCAGGTGACTTTACCTTGAAATGATATTGTGGTGGATAGTTTTTTGGTTTGATTGAAGGGTGTGAATTTGGTTGAAATGATTGAAGGGTGCTTTGTACCGTATCTATTAAGTGATTTTGTTGATGGATATTATGCTTTGCATATATATTATAAAGCATCTATAGAATATATAGCACAACAATATACAGTATGTGATTCATAACTCCTATTACTTTATTACATATTATACATGCCAAGGTTATAAGATGCCATTGGAAAAGTAGTCAAAACTCAAAAGGGGGGAATTTTACCTTAGATTGTGTATTTTGACTTGTCAAGTTTCATCACGTACAAGGCTTTCATATAGTATTATGGCACAATATATATTGATTACGTTATTATGACACCTTGGTATATCGATTAACGTATTCATACGATGGATATTATTATATTGTTCCAGTTATGTTATGATTTTTGTTGATGTATTCGACATGCCTATAATGATGATTTCTTGTTGTTTATTGTTGGTTGTATGCACAACTACTACCCCAATGTTTCTAATTTTCTGACCCAAATTATGGTACACATGGAGAAATTGATGTACTCAAAAAGAGTAGAATGGGACCAAGAAGATGGAACATGTGTGAAACTGTATTGAACAAGTTGAATACAGGAAAAAGATGGAGATGAGAAGTCAAACTCTCTGGGGTGAGTTTCAAGTCTTTAACGTGGTGATAGAGTGTGACTTAAGATTAGTAAAAACAAAACATTTTCATTTATATCTTCGACAAACAAGTAAGGACGCGGTGGGGGTGGGACGGAAAATAGGAAAATGATTTTCGTACGTTCTATGACTTCATATTGACTTGTACGTATCTATCTTAAATGTTAAGGAACCATGGTCGTCCGTCGCGCTGGCGCATTGTAAGCCTCAATAAATCTCACTCAACTTAACCATCGATCAAACCTAAATCCAACCGTTCAAGATTCAACCAACCTCTTCCCGTTACCTCTCTCACTCACAAGTCACAAGATCAATCTGCAAAGATCATGGGGATCGTGGTGAATGATGGATACACCTACGAGAAAGACACCCAACTCACCGTCACCAACAACTCCGTCGTCTTTTCTAACGGCTCCACCGTCTACCACCTCACTCGTGGTCGTCACGACATCGTTCTCGCCAACACCGATGGTCGCCCCCTTCTCACCCTCCGTCCCAAGGTACATGATTTAAGTTAAATTTGAACTAAACTATGTTATCCGAAAACTCCGATCTAAGATAGCGTTTTCTCTGTACTTGTTTCCTGATATAAATTTAATGTGTCTTGAATCTGAATCACACGACACGGGGGTCTCGATGTTACCAAACCACGTAAAACCCCCCGTGTCGTTCTTGTTTATTGTTCTCGTTCGATTTCTCGTTACAACAACGTTTTTTCGTGTTCTTGTAGACGCTAGCCCTACACAATAGATGGGGAGGTTACGGCGAGGGATCGAAGCAAATCTTCACCGTGTGGCAATCGGACAGGATCGGGCGGTTCGGTTTGACCGCCAAGGTCTCCTCCAATAATGTGGCGGGAGAGTTCAAGATCGAGGGCTCGTTCAAGAAGCGGAGGTTCACAGTCAAGGACGTCGGAAGCAATTCGGAGGTGGCGGAGATATCAATGGACGGTAGGGACGGTGAAGACGTGTTCCTCCTCGAGGTTAAGGCGGGGTTCGACAGCGCCTTTGCGGCCGCGATCGCGGACGTGCTTCGCGAGATCAGGCCCAAACGCGCGTGACCGTAGACGGTGGAGTTGGGTCGTGGTGGTGCTTCGTTTTATCTAGCTACGGTGTAGGTTTTGTAAGGTTTGTGTCGTTTATAGCTAAGACTTAAGACCACTAGAATAAATGAAGTCAAGTGACTTGTGTGCGTGTGCTATTTTTCTTTCTTTTTTGGTCGAGTGTGTGCGTGTGCTATGGACATGCTTAGGAAATTAAGTATAACGGGTTGTTAATGGATATTACTAAATTAACTCCACTAAATCGAGTAAGGATCTTCTACAACACTCGGTGTGATCTTCGGTGCTCCACTTTATTAATTATACTATAAGTTAATATTAAATTTTTAAAAAAAAATTATATTTGTATTATAAATGATAAGTATCATATATTTGTACATTTTTATGATAAAAAAGTTATTATTACTATTTTTTACATTAAAAATGATGAATTAGCCATCTTTTTGGCTATTAAAAATATTCACTAGACATTTATATCACAAAAATTCCTAAATTACATAAGAATAAACATTTACAATATAAATATAATTTTAAATTTTTTTTTATTGTTGTTTCATAGTGTAAATAATAAAGTTGAGCACCGAAGGTTACACGGAGAGGTGTAGAAGATCCTGATTCAAATAAATCGCATAGAAGTCGATTGTCACTCTCCGTCATAAGGTAATTAATTAAACTTAGGTCTTTCTACCTTGTGCCTTTCGATAAGAAGCTATAATTAGAAACTACAATCATATACATCAAAACTATAAATACATTGTATAATAGAATTAAATGTAGCCATGTTGGACTCTTAACTTATAGCTAAGGAAATAGATTAGAAAAAATGTTTAAACTAGTCGATGAACGCCAAATTGAATTAGAGTTGAAATTTGAACTTTGAGCAGAGGTTGAGTCAATGTCGGATGTGTAGATCAGCGATCGGAAAGTCAGGTTTGACTGCCTAAGATAGGTTGTTAAAGTCGATGGGTCATATATGGCGTTGGGGTTCACATGTTGGTTCATGCGCATATGCGCGGTAGGTCAAACATATAAGAATGTGGGGTTCCACACTAAAACCGGGTAGCTCATGTACTTATATAGGACCGAAAATGCGCATAAGCATGGTACGCCTAACACAGAAGCTCGTGGGGTTCCACCCTAAAACAAATTGGTAATATGGGGAGTAGTCCATGTACTTATATGGTGGGTGATTTAGATTCTAATTCCCAATATGGGATAGGTTTAATCTCAACATAGGTGTATGGAAACCTGATGGCCAGGAAGTTCCGGATCGAGAGGTTGTCAGAGAAGGGGAGGTTTAAGGTTTATGATATCGCAAATCAGTCAATTACGAGGGAGATACGATGGAAAGAGGATAAGGGCTTGTACTGTTTTCAACCATGTTTGCAACTATAATGGAAAGGTATGAATCTAGTCCAGTATGTTTTATCCTACAATGACAAGAAAGGAAACGATTACATTACTTTAAAGTATTATCGTATCGTTCTTCGGGTCATTTTGGAGTACGATTACACCCATCGGTGTGACCTTCACAATCGTGCTCAAGCAGATCAGCCATAGTGCATGGAATGTTTCCCTAGTCACCTCCGTGGATGGTGTATTCTGAGGCGTTGAATTTTCTTCGTTTTTGGATACTTTATTAATTCATTGTGACTTCTGGGTACGACCCTTAAATGTTAAGCGCTTGACTTGACTAGATGTCTTAGTTATTAATTCATTGAGCCTTGGGCATGTAGAGCGTAGGTAAGTGACTTTACCTTGAAATGATATTGTGCTGTATGGTTTTTGGTTTGATTGAAGGGTGCTTTTTTCTTGGGTTGAATTGATTCAAGGGTGTTTTGTACCATAGAATAAAGCATCTATAGAATATATAGCACAACAATATATGCTATTCATAACTCCTATTATTTTATCACATATTTACATGCCAAGGTTATAAGATGCCCTTGGAAAAGTAGGTAAAACTCAAAAGGGGGGAATTTTAACCAGATCGTGTATTCTAACAAACTATGTTCATTTTTTAACCCAATAAAAATCTACAAAAAAAATTCTGCTCCAACATTCTTTGAATACATTTAACATCGATCCCTTTCATAGATTAATCCAATTTGTGAAAATTTCGACAAAAAAAATTCTAATTTGTGAAACTCGCTCGATCGATAATTTGTAAGGTATGTACACTTAATTGTGTTGAAGGCGCTCGTCTTTTTCAGGTAGGGTTGTAATGGACCGAAATCAAGCCTTGACTTCGAAATAGTACGTTTAGGCTCGGTTCGCTTAAAAGTATGCGAGCTTGAGCTCGAGCTCGGTTTGAGGCTTCGAGCATATAACTTTGTCTTTATTTAGATACGTTTCGTTTAAGTGCTTGTCTAGCTCCAACCTCCACGTCGGGCTACAAGCCGCTCGATCTTTTAATCAGTTTGTTAGTGAGCAAATTAAACTTGCTAACACGTTTACATATTCTCATATATAAGCGAATAAATTGCTTATTTTGCATTTTCAATTTTTTTTTAAATGTAAGTACGTAATATCATATAGGGGCATACGAAATATATTTTAATGTAATAACATTATATATTTGATATTTTCTACGAACATATAGCCAAAATTGTAGATAAACACTAATCGAACTTGCTCGTGTCCAAACAATTCCAATTATATTATGTTCATGTTCGGTTTGTTTTCTTTCGAATTGGTCAAGCGCACGGCTCATTTAAAAAATAGAATGAAACATAAACGAGTTTTAATCGAAACAGACACCGAAATTCCCATTTATATCTCTGTTCTCGAGTACTAGTTTGTGTGTTAATTCCACTAGTTCATTTGCTTTACTAATCCAACTCATGAAAAAAGGTTTAAGAGCATGTGCAATGGTAAGGATTGCAAATCCTCTTAGCACTCTCTTTCCTCTATGAGGATGTCCTCTTTGATGTAGAAATTATAAGAGGATCCTCTTTTGAAGGAGGAATGGAAGTAATCCTCCTTCTACAAAGGATTACTCACATTGGCTCTTGTGCCAAAGAGGATACAACTTCAAATTATATGTTGACATGTGTAAATCTAAGTACTTACTCATTTTATTTCTTCCACTTCAATTTACACTTAATATTTTCCTAACTAAAAATTAAATCAATATGAGATTATCTTAAAACTACAAAATTAGTTAGTGTTTCTATTTTTTTTTTGTCTATAAAAAGAGTTCAAATTTACCTTATTTTTACACAATTCATTTTTTCCTTATTATTCCATGGATCATAATGTCTATAATAAATGTTATTTTTATTCTATACCTTTTAATACTTTAGAGTATTGCTTAAAGATATGTTTATATAAATCAAGAGCTATGTCTCAATAGTAATTCTTGTTTTTTATAATATCATAATTCTTTTGTAGATACTAAATTAGTTAAATAAATATAATTTGAGGAACTAAGTTAGTAGAATTGATTAATATATAAAACATATAATGGATATATATATATATTTGAAAGTAAGAAAAGGACAAAATGAAATGAGGATCCTCTTTGTTGTGGGGGTAAATTGAGTAAGAGGAAAGGAAGGAGGAAAGGAAAAGTGAAAAATGAGTTGGATGAAAGAGAAAGTGATGTGTCAACTAGATAGAAGGAGAGAGAAATTCAAGAGAGGATTCAACATCCTCACCATTGCATATGCTCTAAATGGCAAATTTGATGGCGAAAGCATGGATAATATGACGTTTTTGTGGAGTAAAGTGACGTATTGTTGACGTCAATACAGAGGATGGCTTTCACCATGACGAGTCTCAGGCTTTGGATTAAGTAAACAAACCAAAAAGACATACCCTTAAAAGCTTTCTCACTAATTAATTTGCTAAACTAATCTTACACCACATCAATATTTTGCACTAGGGTTTTGTGCATGCTTCAAACGATATGGACTTAATATAGTACTGTCACTAGTTTAATATCACTAGGGGCCTTTTTTTTGGTAAGTTGGCTTTTAAATTGTATGTTTATTTCATTATTTAACTACTTGAGAATATAATTTTGTAGTTTGTTTTATTGATTTCATTGATTTGAGCAAGGAACCATTGATGGTGCATCTATTATCCAATTTGGTTTGGACCAGACTTAGACTACATCATAACTCAAAACATGATTACAATCATAAGATAAACTAGGTGCTTAGCCGATCGATGCATGTATAAGATGTATTTGACTTGTAAAGTTTCATCACAAGGCTTTCATATAGTATAATGGCACAATATTGATTACGGTATAATGACACCTTTATATATCGATTAACGTATTCATACGAAGGATATTATTATATTACATACTTTCGTGCACATTTTCGGTAGACTTAAAAGTAAAAACAGTTAGGGCAGTGTGAGCTAGAGGCAGCTCAAAGCTAGAGATAGCACGCGAGTGGCGAGTGCTTATGTATATATCATATAGTATTGTCTAAATTTAATCAAGTAAATTTATCTTATTATTCAAATCTTAGTCCTCTGGCTTCAAACATTTCATTAATCGTTGAATTTTGATGTAAACCTTATAGTTAATGGAAAAAAAAGGTATATGGGAAATTGGACGAATGGTAGACCTATGAATCGGATCGGTTATTGGGTTCGAGTTCAGTTATTTTTTTTGAATGTCGTAAATCATTTGAATGTTACGTTCCTATAGAAAAAGTTGTTCAAGTCAAGTTTCGATTTTCTCGTTTAGATTGGAGTTATTTGTAGGTCGGGTCAGGTAATTTCGGATCAATGATGAAGAGATGTTTAAAGTTTCAAACCCAACACACATTTTAGGAAATAGGGCTAACTCCTTGGGGTTTAAGCATTATTGTTGTTTAGCCAATATTTTACATAAATTAAAACTATAGTATAATAACAGTTAAATATTATCCAAATCAAACAGGTAAAAATCGAGTTAGGCTAGATTTTCAGGATGGATCATGTTTTCCAAACAAATCGTGTAGGTACATAAGATTAGCGTGGCTATGCGAGTAAGACGTGAGACGATGTGTAAAAGCATTTACCATCAAATAAGTTACCCACTTATGATTTATCTCATTTATAAATTCATTTCATCAAATAAGCCCACCTTTCATTATTGTATTATAAATACCATTAGTGTCCCATTGAGCCTAATTTCATTCCACAAACTCTTCCCGCTCTCGTTAGCCCTCACGTACACCCAAAACAGAGCGATCGAGAGTGCAATCCAAACCGATCAAGACGGCGCTTCCGCTTTGGATCATGGCCTTGGCTGCCGACCAACTTCGCGTCGACATGGACCGCTTGCTCGGTTTCCTCCTCCATCAGGTTCGCGCCACGTTCTAACTATTTTGTCAAAAAAAAAATGCACAATTAGTGACCCAAAAATTTTGAATCGGATTTCTCGATTTGATTCGGTTTCGTCTAATTAGGGATTTCTCGACGAGCACTTCCTCCGACTCCAAGATCTCGAGGACGAAACGGCTCCGGATTTCGTGGAAGAGGTCGTCAACATCTACTTCCACGAAACCGAAAAGCTCTTGAAGACTCTCCATGAATCATTGTACGTAGAATTAATCCGCGCGATTTCTATCTTTTTTCCGAAATGCATTCTCCATGAATTCAAACGCTTTGTGATAACTCTCGGTATATGGAGGATACTTTCTCTTTTAATTTCCAATGTGGGAAGAGTTTCTGTCTTCCACGTTCTGACAAATTTTGGAATTTGGACGGAGCAGAACGGAGAAGGAAGAGACGAAATTCGAGAGAGTACAAGTGTGCGCGAACCGGATGGCAGGGAGCAGCTCGAGCATTGGCGCGAAGCGCATTCGCAATGTTTGTATCGCCTTTCGTTGCACGGCTGAACAGGCTAACCGTCCGGGGTAAGGGATTTAGCACTTCTTTCGGATCGATCTTCATGCGAATCGCGTTTTGAGTGTTTTTGTGGGTTGGTTAAGTTTAAACTATGATTGTTCACAGGTGCTTGAGAGCGTTGGGAGTGTTGCAAGAGGAGTATTGCTATCTGAAACACAAGTTGCAAACGTTTTTTCAGGTTAAAAATGCATTGTTTGATTTGTATCCATTTGATGTGTGTTTACTATATGTACAAACTTTCAACGGTTCAATGTTTCCCGGAGAAAAGTTAATTGAAAGTTATGTATTAGAAAGTACTTAAATCAAATGCAAATTTCTTGAATTCGAACGTATGAAGGCTCATTGGGAACGAGAAAATGTTTGTAAAACGCTACACTAAAGTCTAGGCATAGCACATACGGGTTAAATTATAAAGTAACCGATAGTGAAATTTAATGCACGGTCGATCACTGACTCGTCCTATATGTAAACTTATCCGTTTTACGCATTAGCTCACTGGTTAAAAATTCATGGATTTACCATAAGGTCTCGGGTTCGAAATTACAGGGCAAAGGTTTGCTCTCTTTTCTTTAGAGCCGGTTAGTAACCGGTTCTCACCCAATGTAGATGCTCTGGGCCCCAAGTAGTACTTACGGCGACCCTAAACCATTTACCGTATCAATATATATATGAAAACTTGTGTGCTCGTATTCAAAGATGAAAATGTATGATTTTTTTGGTAACATGAAAATGTAGATGAAACAAGCGAGAGCGCTAGGAGCTGGAGCTGGTGTTGGATATATGGTGTTGTAGTACCTTACAACGTCCGAGACATATAACTATTTAGATTCGTCTCCTTCTGTTGTTTTGTGTACCTAGAGAAAGTACATTTTTATGTTTTCAAACTACTTTGTAAGTTTTGAGACTTGTTATGATATGTTGTATTTATGGCCTTATGTGAGCAAAAATAAAAAAAGGATTAATTTTGTTTTTTGATAGATGAAAAATGATTAAGTAACCCTTAATTTCTATGTATGATTTTTATTTTACTTTATTTTGTGAGGAGAAAGATATGCTCTGATGTGCGCTTTAAGGGTCTGCTAGTCGTGAAGCCCAATTCAACTGCCATCTGCGATTACATGGGCCTGATTTTGTTATTGTTGGGCCGTGGCGGGTTTAAGGATGCGAAATCAATTTGATGTTTTTGATAAATCTCAAAAAGAATGTGCAAGTAGGTGTTTTTTTATTCATTTATTTAGAAGTTAGATTAAATGTAATTTAAAAAAAAACTAGTTTAACCTGTTGTGTTGTTCACCAGTATGATTCAAACATTTTTTTTTAAATATTTTAATATATAGTAGAATATAGTTTCTATATCTTTATTTTGTTACAACTTCAAAATAAGACAGTTTATTTATTAAAAGCATTTAAAATTGGGTCTATATTAATTTGTATAAATTGTAACTCAAAGACAAAATCATAAAAAAAGAATTACCATCTTAAAAGATAAGGTATTTTACAGTCAACTGTTGTATTTTTTAATATCTTTTACATTTTATCAACAAAAAAGTCTTTTGCATCACTATATCAAATTGTTTATTTTGATTTTTGTAAATTTATGTTTTTAAGCAAAAAGTGATAGAAATAATTCGAGGTTGTTTTACGTGCCAATTTTCAAAAGTTTGGGAGTTGGGAACTTGGGATCAAGGTTTGATAAGAAACAAATGGGGCTGGTTTATGTAAAAAATAGATCCTCAAACTGATTATTCATTTATATAAATTTATGTATTATACATAAATCTATTATGGAAAGTACTGTTGTAACCTGGGGAATTTCTCAAGAGAATAAGAAGAGAAGAAAAGAATGAGATGAGAAGAAAGATACGGAATAGAGAGAAAGAAGGTTAGGGAGAAACAGAATTTGTTATTGATTTTCTGAATGAGCTTTCAGTAGGTGATTGACGCCTTTTTACAGGTTTTCATCAATCCCAAACAATTACAATTAAGCTCCCAGCTTTATCACAATATTAATTACACAATTTTCCCAATCATTACAATTACTCAACATATAAAGTTGTAAGGTGAACTACTAATATATTCCAATATCTTAGTTGTATATATTGTGATATTGCTACATAAGTTGAGGATTGAGAATTGAGAATCTTACAACTTCATATAGTAGGATATATATACATAAGAAGATCTTATATATATATATATGTTAATATATAATTAGGTTAATTAAATTGAACAGTTAAGTTAAAAGATTAAAAAAAATCATTTTTGAATTGAAAAATGTCAAAAATGCTAAAAAAAGCAACGCGAATAAAAAATAATTTTTAGGAGAGCTAAAATAATATGAATAAAAGACTACTTTTTTAATATGTGGTGGGGTCAAAATTGACACAATGTTTGAAAAACGGTCAAGTTAAAGTTTTAATCAGTTAAGAGGTTAGATAATGTGGCATACTCATTACTCAATACTCAATAGATCCACAGGTAGATGAATTGAGTGGGAGAATGATACACTGACAAAAAGCTTTTTTTATTCATTTTTCACTTGGTAAAATCTATGACGGATTACTAGACAAATTCAGTAGATTGAAGGTTGGGAAGACTCGGTAGCTAGACAAACGGGCATGAGAAACCGCAAAATAAGAAACACTAATCCAATAGAGAAGAGGAGGAGGAGGAGGAGGAGGAGGAGGAGGAGGAAGATATTGACATGAAAAACCATATGAATTAGCTATTGAGTTAGTATGATATAAATACAAGAAAGCAAAAACTAGTAGTATAATGTCATTGGGGTGTAAGTCAATAATTGCATTTGATCTCGGAGGCGAAAGTGTGGCGAAACTCTTGAGGACCCATCTCAAAGAGCCATCAAGACCGATTTGGTCCCAACAAGAAGATCCGCTCATACTAAACGGTGCATCTTATATGGAAAGAAAATGATGGATCTTAACAAAAACGAATTCAAACTAGGACAGCTCTTGATGCTTCAAAACTTCGAGTTTCCGACCCATACAGATCACATTTAAAACACTTGTTAAATATTAGTTGAACATATTTATGATAGATCGACCAGTATCAAAACTAATATCATATCTAGTTTTAGTACAACCACTATCCCGGATATTTCAAAAAAAATGTATGTGAAATGAGTCGAACTAAATCAATATGGGAATTCGTTATCCATGACCGAAGTATCAATTTAAATCTACTTCAAACATCATTTTATAATTCTAAACATTTATTTTCATCATAATCTTACTTGGTCCAATCGTTCCGGAAACATTTTACACAAATATATTATACTAAATTTTATTTAAAATACTTAGTATCACCCGAAAAATTCAAACTCGACCCATACAAGCCCTAAAAACTGGTAACACGGAACCTAACACAACAACTACTAAACCAACTTATTGATAGCCAAAAAACGATATATGACGTCATAATATTAAACACGAGATGGACTCATGTGCCACGGCCACACGGTATATTTAATTCATCAAATCCGTGTTTGGTAAGTTATTAGTGGAATAATCAATTCAGATCAATCTTATCAACAGTAACCCACATCGTACGTATCCCTCCATACCATTTATATATAATAACTACAATTCCACACCACCGCCTATCTCTTTCTCATTCCCTTTCCCCACCACCACACCTCTCTCACACACAATTTCCCCTCTTTCCCTACTTGTTTTTCTTCCTATCTTTTCTAAATACAAGAAGAGACGACACTCTCCGATTCCTCATTACAACCAGTTATTGACTAAGGACGTTGTCGGTTGTTGTTGTTGGTTCTACCACGGCCCGATGGGAGTTGTAGTGGTGGAAGATGGTTACACGTACGATGAAGAAAAACATCTAACGGTCATGAAGACGTCCCTCTTCTTCGCCGGCGACGGATTCACCGCCCACGACTGCGGCGGCCGCCTCGTGTTCCGTGTCGACACGTACGGCGGCCCCGAAACCCGGGACCACCGCGAACTCGTCCTCATGGACCCCTCCGGCCACTCCCTCCTCACCCTCCGCCGTAAGGTAATCGATCAATTAATTAACCACCGCCCACTCAATACTTAATCCTTAAATCTCACTTAATTAAATTAATCAGACTGTTCAATGTTCATCATGGTTTCTTGATTAGGGCCAGATTTAAATTAATTAGATCCCATGTGTTTTGTTACTTCCAAGTCCCAACCGATTCTGTTTCATATTTTAACGTACGTACGCTTGCTATTTTAAATCCCTAACCTCAATTTTCATGAAGTTGTCTGGCAAGTTTAACTATTTTAATCCATAGGATTTGTAAATCCAAAGAGTTTAAGAGTGATTAAATTTGATTCAAACCATGAAAAAAAAAGAGTGATTAAATTTGTGAATAAGAGATATATTCTTACTACAAAATCTACAAGAATCAAATTAACTAAATGTATATATTCTATAGATTGATTTCCTGAGATAGGCATAGGATCCAAGATACTTGTGTGTAGTCAAGAATACTCATTATAATAATGTTAGTGCTCACCTTTATAAAAGTTGGGCTATTATTTATGCTTTATGAGAATTCAAAAACTATATTCAATTGAAACCTCGTTATTAGAAAATTATGAAAGAGAAATCACATTCAAACTTCGTTAGTGTTTATTTTGAATTGTTCCGCATGTATTCTCCTTGGTTGTGTTAATTATCCCACCCTTAGTTAGGCCTTAATGATATTACGGTTTTACCAGGCTTCCTTATAAAAAAAGACTAAAAAATGCGTAGAATTATAAAATTATACAATTATAAATTTTGAATAGAAAATATTTAACTGTATATTATAGTATGTTAGACTTTACTATAGTTTGTGCTCGTGAATAACGGCCTATTAGTTAATCGTTCTTTCTATACAGTATTATACTAATATTTTTCCGATTTTAAAACTAAAATATACAAAAAAAAAATCTAAGAAAATAATGATTTTTAGATAAATAAAAATAATAAATTCTTAAAAATAAACGGTTAATAAAAAAACCCGTTACATAATTTGTTTAATCAAATTATTGAAATAATTTGAGCAGAGGCCGAGCCTCCACCAGAGATGGGAAGGGTTCACCGGAGAAGGCGAGGACGGGTCGAAGCCGATCTTCAGCGTCCGTAGATCCTCGATAATCGGACGGTCAGACGTGACCGTGGAGATCTACGGGCCTCCGGCGACGGAGTACCTTATCGAGGGATCGTACGCGAAGCGGTGTTGCACGGTCTACAACGCCGGAGACCGGTCGGTGGTGGCGGAGATACGTCGGAAAGTTGACGTCACCACCAACGTCACCCTCGGAAGAGACGTTTTCCTCCTCAGTGTTAAGCCCGGGTTCGATTGCGCCTTCGCCATGGCTCTCGTGCTCGTTCTTGACCAGATCGGAGGAGACGATGACGTCGACGGAGATGGTGGTGACGAGGAGGCGGTTCCCGCCGGCGATGGGCCCCGGGAAGACAGCTCCGGTTCCGGGAGCGGTTGAGTTTGTTTTCTTTTTGTGGGTTTCTTGTGTGGTTGGTTTAGAGTGGGCGGTTTTATGTGACATTTTGTGTCATTGTGATGAATCTTTTTCAAGTTTTTTGGTAATCATGTTTGTGTATACTCAAATGATGTTTTTTTAATCATTGTTTATGATGTCTTGTCGAATATATATAGATATTTTTCTTACCAAACTAATAAAGAGAAAAAAGAAAAAGAAAATTATGAACTTAGAATTTTTGGTCGACGATATTATCCATCATAGTTGAATCAAAGAACTACTCAGAAGATTTAACCGACTAAACCGATTAACTAAATACCTGAAGAGCAATTAACCGACTAAACCGATTAACTAAATACCTGAAGAGCAATTATGAACTTAATATTAGTTGCGTTGCATTTTTTCTTATATTCTTTTTTTTGTGTGGAATTTTCACTTATATTCTAGTTCAATGGAGTTTGAAATAAACTCTATTGTGGGTGCGTCGTGTGTGGTTTCGGTAAGATCAAATTAAATTGAAATCTAATGGAGATGATATTTTATTTTTTTATTTTATTGTGTTTTATCTATTTGCATGGGACTTTAGAAAATCTTTTAATTTACATTAAACAGTACCTAATCCAAATCAATTGGAATCATATATGACATCAACTTAATGCCAAAGTTTGTTAATGTTTGATACAATTCTAAAGATTTGTGCCAAAAGAAGTGTCACTTGTTCAACAAAAGAAAATGAAATTTCTATAATGGCCTAACTATCTCTTACTATTAATTAGTTAAAAAAAAACAAGTTAATTCATCAATGGACATTAATAGATTCTAAAATTGGACTATCCGCAAGATATTGTGTGAAGTTAGTGCTAAATTTTTTTTTTGGGTTGAAGAAGTTAGTGCTAAATGAACATTAGTGGATTCTAGAATAAAGATTTGCTTGTTCAAAATATAAGGTACGTTAGAATTCTTTCTTTTGACATAATTATTTCCTTTATTCTTTTGTCACTACAAGTTTGTGCATGTGCCTCGTGACTAAAGTAATATACGTTGCCTTTGCCTTCACCTAATCATACTAAAACACCCATAAAAGAACAAGCATATTGTATAAATTTTTTTTGATCAGAAAGTATATTGTATATATGCATGATACGTAAGAATATACAATATCACACTACATTACAATAAAAGAACTTTCCCCCTATAAAGTTGTAGTTTAAAAGTAGTTCCATGAAAAGACTAAAAATCATGACATTTTGACATTGTCATCATGCGAAGGCGCATAATCATTCTCAAAAATCACAATAGATTGGAAGGAGCAAATTGAACAAGTGGTTGCCATGCATTGAGACTCTTGCAATGAAATTGACTTTGCAAATTGTATAAGTAGTTAACGTTGTGACGTGGACATTTTTGGTGTGTGGCCGGTGGAATGTAAGACGGTAGATATTAGTGTTTCTCAATATTTGACAACCACAAAGCTATTTCAATTGCATTTTGTAGTTTTGTCAACTCGATCAAACCCTAAAATCATACATTTTGGCTCACCAATATTGATTTGAGACGAAAAAGAGAGACATTAATAGTTGAGTTGTTGCCGGCTGACTTATGTAAGTTATACGGGCCCATTTAGATTGTCTAATTTCATGTATCAAGTTACCAAGTTTAATTCATATGGGTGCATCTTAGTTCATATGGCCATATGGGTGTATTAATTGGCATCTTATGATTTATTTATGTTCGTCGTATGTCTTTGAGGTTTTGGTTTGTTTACTCTATAACTTCACTCGTAAAACGGTTTTTGTGACATTTGAATATAGTTCAATGAGCTTGTTTGGATGTGATTCGAGTGTCGCTTGGCTCATGAGATGTCAGAGAAGCATCATGTATCGACTCAATGGTAGGTGGCATCGTGAAGATGAAGAAACAGGGCTTTGAAAATAGTTTTGAGTACCCTCAAAACCCCTTGAAATGAATGGTTGTTTAGAAATTCAAATCGGGGAAATTATTGTATTAATTTGAGCCCTTTAAAGGTCCAATCCAAGGAATTTGAGAGCCGAGAAATATAATGATTGGTTTAAATTTAGTCAATTCGAACCAAAGAGAGTCGTCAATCATAAAACCAAAATCTAAAGACACCAACGTAAAAATAATTAATATTAGGATACCAACATAAATAGTAAATATTATGAAACCAACGGCACCAACGAGAATTTTCCTTAATTGCAAAATATTATAAGTTTAATGTACTGAACTAGATGATCTAATCATTCCCGTACAAATGATTTAAATCGGATTTATATGTCTCAAGGGTGAGAAGGATATATATATGATGTAACTTAAATACTTAATGCATTAACAAACTTTGTTACCTTATACTGTAGTACATTTTGATAAAAAGAAAACTCAGATATAAGAACACCATCATATTGAATTAAATTTGTGATGGGCATGTCATATCACATTATCACCCTTCAATCACCCGAGTTGTTTATTAAATTTACATTAAATCTCTTTTTGAGGGTGGATAATTGAATGAGAATGGAGAAAATTCCATGATTAATTAATGTGGTCCCTAACTCGGCCCATCATCTGTCTAACGCCCACATCTTTTCCCGGCCCACGACAGCTCTGTGTAATTTTTAAAATAATAATTTTGGGTATTTCTAGAAGATAAAGTTGTATTTAAAAAATAATTAAAATCAGGTTCAAAGTTGTATAAACTTGTATTCAAAATTTGTTCTTAAATGACTTCGGGCACCTGCTAAGTCATTAGAGTATTAGTTGTAACGGAAGATTGAACGAGAACAATAAAGAGATAGGTATTTCGAGAGTTTATATTGAGAATGAGAAAACCTATTTACATTAATGGATCGTAGGTCCAAAACAGATTGCGATAGACCCCGAAAGAGAAAGTAGAGGTTATGTTTCGAACTCCCATGCTTTTTGTCGCAGTGTGTGATTCAGATTCAAGACACATTAGCAACAAGGTTACGTTTGGAACTCCATGGATGACGATGATCCCAATCCTTACCCAATCAACAAAAAATGTTATAAAATTTCTAGATTTGGGTCCTTCGTGTCGTTCGGACCTTTCGGTTCTTTTTGAATCATGTATGCGGACAACGTACACGTACCTATACAGCACATGCTATGCAAATACACACATTGTCCACCAACATATACTATAATCAACTAATTATGGGACGTGAGTTTATTAAACTAAGGAGTACTACTAACAAAGTAACACTGGTTTTGTCTTATGGGTCTACTTTTTGATGGCTGAAGAGTGCTAGGAAGTGGAAGGCATAATGGGGGTGGTTGAAATTGGATGATTGATCGTGCTTCATAGACTGATCATGTTTGATATCTTATGAGAAAAACTTGTGAGCTTTCTATGGCTTTATAGGCCTAATCTTCAAGAGTCCTCTAATTTCTTGAGTGGCCCTCGCTCAGGGAGGGGTAGTCCAAGTGGATCGGGTTAGTAATCGGCAAGCTTGGAGGAGGCGGTAGAAGTTATCGGTGATCGCAATGGAGTTTGAGGTTGATGAGTCCTCTAACTCTTTCAATGCCATGGAGTTTAGGCCTGCATTAGAGTTCCATGGTTCCAACAAACTTGCAAGCAGATCTAAAATGGGGTAAAAGGTAAACGGAAAATGACAAGCAATGCACATACTCTGAGCCAGTCATAATTAAGATACATGTAAACCTAGTTTAATACAAAAGAGCTACATCATCAGTCCAAAAGGCTACATTTAGATAAGCTACAAACAATGCCACAGCAAAAAAGCAAAAGGCTGGCACAGTTACTACTAAGTTCATTCAGCAGTCAGATCCTAGCATGAGTACAACATGGGTTTATCCTTATTGATTGCTACAACATTAGATCTAAGCTAGAAATTTCAACACAATCAACACTCTAAAGGTAAGTTATGCAACTTACCAATGAGGAGACATTGCACAGCTCATAAAGAGGGTGGCTGCTGTTGCTGTTGTGGTGTAGCCTCCCCATTGGTTTCTGGTGCCACTTCATCATTCTTCTTTTGCTGCACTGGCTCGGGACATGGAGGCACAACATTGCCATTGGATTGCTCCTTGATTTCTTGGCTATCAGTCTCAACAGAATCAGTCTTTTTCTCATTCGGGTTATCATCGCCTGCGATTTCCGCCTTTTCTGGCTCCTGAGTAGCTTGTTCAATAGCATCTGTAACATTTGGTTTTTCTCGCTCACATTCAGGGTTATCGTTCTTCTTCCCTTCAGTCACTTCCGCACTAGCAACTTCAGTTTCTGCTCCAACCTGAATTTTCTCATCATTTGCAGCAACGGCTTCTATCTCATGAGTTACCTCCATAGGAACAACTACACTCTCATCTTTTTTCTCCTCCTCTTGCTTTTCAGGCCCATTTTCTTTATTTCCTTCATCATCAACTTCCTTCTTCACTTCCTCTTCCTTCTTACCATCATCTTCCACCTTTTCAGCCTTGTTTTCTTCTCCAACTTCATCTTTCATTTCACAATCCTTCTTAATGTCAGTTTCTACACCTTCCTTCTTCACTTCTTCTCCCTTCTTACTATCATTTTCCTCTTTTTCAGTCCTACCTTCTTCATCACCCGCATCTTTCATTTCAGAATCCTTCTTAGTCTCAACACCTTCCTTGTTCAACTCTTCTTCCTTTCCTTCAGTTATTTCTTCTCCTTCAACTCCATCTTTCATTTCAGTATCCTTCTTAACATCAGCTTCCACACCTTCCTTATCACCCTCTTCATTCTTATCCTTCTCATTCTCAGTAGCAGCATCCTTTGCCCCCTTTGACGCAGACTGCTTTCTGCTTCGTTTCTTCGGGGCCTCGGCTTCAGATGAAGGCGGTGTTGATTTCACTTTTTCACTGATTCTTGACGACCTCCTAGGGGTGTCCCCCGTACTCCAATCGAACTCTGACACCGGAGGGTTACCGGGATGAGCTTTCAAGTACTGCTCTAACTGTCTCTTTTTACTTATCTCCTCACCGGTCGGTGCAATAAATACAATCTCGGTCTTCTTAGGTGTGCTTCCTCCTTTGGGGGTGTACTACAACCAGAAAGCAAACCTCATGAGCAGCACATACTTTTGCCCAGGCTTCACAAACTGACAACTTGATTGGAACTAAGCTATCTCAAGTTTTTCAATACTAATGATGCAAAACTTCCAACTACATATAGATCTCTGATAGTAATAACAAAAATACAGTTGGACATGTATGGTAGCAGTTCAAATTAAGTATAGAAGACAACTCTCTATCCACCAAAGAACATATATTTTTATCATTGATTTTCAATTGGAAGGCTAGGACTGTAAAATGCTGATAGATAATAGTACTTTTGCTCTTTTAGTTAAAGAGGGATTTTCCTTCAGGTACAAGAAGTGAAAAGTTCTGTATGTTCAATTGTAGAAAGAAACTCTGACAATTCAAAACGAAGCTTCAAAGGTAGTAGTAGGTCTCCCAAATTCACAACTTCAGAGTTGACAAACCCTAGATTGCACTTATAGGCCAAATTGGAAAAACCCTAGATTGCACTTACAGAAAAAATTGGATCCTACACAGCAAAATTAACTACATCCAAGGAAACACGAACTAGAACACCTCTGAAATTTGCAACTTCCCCCATCAATTAACCTAGAACGGACCCCTAATCACGAGAAACCCTAAACTGACAAGAAGGCGAATTCGCACGAACTTTCACCATTCAAATTAGAAGAAGAAAGTGTACAAGAGAGGTACCAATTTCTTCCACCCCGGAGGAGCAGAAAGCTCGACGGAAATCACCTCGTTCTCAGCTGAATTCGCCATCTTCGTCGCCTGCAAAGGACACAACCACCAAAATCCCCAAAATAAATCGAGCTTCGACACACAGGAAAGTAGAAATTGAGAGGGCGAGCGAATCCACCTGCCGACGAAAACGTGGAGATTGCAAAAAGGGAAGAGATGATTGCGAAGTGGAAAGGAAGGAAGGAAGGACAAACCGTCAAAGTTTCAGAGAAGGTGTTCGTGTTCTCGACGACCTGAAAAGACTGGACTCCGTTCTGAGCGTTTTTTTTTTGGGCGTGAGAGGCGGAAGGTTGAGAAGTTTCGAGAACGTGCCAACTGTCTCTTTTTGCCTCAACCGATAATTCCGTTAAAAAACAGGATAATTTGTCTTTTTTTTCGTCTTATACAAAATATGAATTTCAAATTTCAGAAAAAAAAGGTCGATTTTTTGAAATACATTAATTTTAAGTTTTTTCAATTATAATGCCTATTTTAAAATTTAAAATTATAGATTCCATTCATTTTAACTTAAAAAATAGTTTTAAGATCTACTAATAACACACTAAAAACACCCTTAAACGAAGACTTTCGAAGCTGATATAATCACGAGATTCAATCGGTTGAGCTGATGTGTCAAGCGCATTTCCTACTTCTCTATCTTGCTTTCTCCAAGGACTAATCATACATTCCTCATGTTAGTAATTACAATTCTAGCACTTTGATCTTGTTGAAACACGTGAGATATCTATAAAGATGTAGTTTGCACATAGTGCAAGCTTCTTATACGTGATTAGAAGCTTGAAACTTATTTTCCATCAAACGGTGATAAAAAGGGGATTGGACGTTTTGGGCTAAATTGATGAATTGGTCTGGGCTCCCATGGGCCCAAATACTAATAGAGTTAGTAATTTCTAAACCAAATTTATGCTCATCAATTTATAGGTCCACACCAAATTTATACTAATAGACTTGGACTCGGCGCTCATTGTCAACCCGGTGCAAAAGAGTATTAGCCCGAGTTATCCTTTATCTAGCATGGTATCCCAATATCAAGGCTTTACTAGACGTGATTGGATTATTCATCTTAAACATGTCTTTAAAAAAGCGAATTTTGTCGCTGACACTCTTGTTAGGCTAGTCTTTTCTTACCCATTAGGTTGCCATATCCTTCCGTTTCCGTTTGAAAGTGTTTGCAATGTTCTTTTAGATGATGCTAGGGGTCGCTCTACGCCTCGAATTTTGCCTGTAACGGATGTTTCTTAAGCTTATAAAGTTCTAAGGCTTTGCCCTTATCAACCAAAAAAAAAGGTCCACATCACATGTCACAAAGGGCCGGTGTTCTACATATTGCAATGCAACAATTATGCTAATGTGATGTAATTGTTTTAGTTGTAAAGTGGCGTTACAGTCTTTAAGTGTTGTTCAAAATATTAGAGTTCGATTTTCTCAGACAACACATACGGAGGAACCGATACCCGATCTCGACGTAGGGCAACATTAGTCGAGCAAGCTAGGCGAGGCAAAGGATAGTTTTTTCTTATAGCATGGATTTTGGTCTTATATAGAAGTTGGAGCAAGATAGAACAAACTATCACTTGATTCATTCCGCATATTGACAATGGGTGGCAAAATCTGGCCTGACTCAAGAAAATCGACTTAACTGTCGTGTTTGAAATTAACCTTATTGACATGAAAAAAGTATGTAAAAAATGATGTATGAAATCTGTAAAGAAATAACCAGAATTCAATTATATCCACACAACCTAAACCGAGAAAATCTCAAATATTAAATCTCAATCTCAATCGATGTATCTAACAGTATACATATAACTTCGTGGAATTAAACGTCTTGCTAAACAAAAGTAAGTAAACGTCCAAAAAACTTAAATTTGAACTTAAAGTATGCCAACCCAAGTTTGCACCACAAAAAATAAAACTACATTTTCTTGTTGACTTACTTTCCACGTTCTTGTCCCCATCAAGAGGGGTTAGTTAGTGCATGGCTTTAATTGCTCATACTAATTGACAACCAAAGACTACGTCTTCTTCTTCTTCTTCTTCTTCCTTTCTCTTCTAAAAAATAACACGAGGACAAGCATTTCATGGTCCACACATAGTGTGAACCGTAGATTTGATTACGTAAACTTCATTAGAAAACCATCACTATTAATTCTTGAGTCTTCATCTGTAGGCATTGTTCTTTTAACCTATACACACTACCCCTTTCATTAATTATTCTTTTAGAAGACAAATTAGTTCATCTCCTCATGAGCGCTTCCTAAAGCATTATTTCGAATGAAAATCTTAAGTTTTGGGTGGTTTCTTATCAAATTAATTGGAATATTATGACCCACACCACTAATCTTGTCGACCATAATGATGTATTATAGTTGTTTTCCGCGTGATGGATAAATATGATTTTGACACATTGCGACAAAAAGCATGAGGGTCTCGCTGTAATTTGAATTCTGTCTTCCATAATAATATTGTTTCTCTGTCGGTGAACGTAAGTAACATCCTGTTATCGAATCACGTAAATCTCTGTGCCGATTATTATTATTATTATTCTCGTTCGATTTCTCGTTACAACAAGATAAATCACGGATAAATGTGATATTGAACATGAGAATGTTTATGTTCAATGGGGACTGACTCGACAAAATTGTCTAGTGTCTCTGTAGCCAAAAGTAACGTTTCATTGTTGTGTAATTAACAGTCGAGCACATCCATAGAACACAAAATAGATCTGGTTTTGAAAATTTTAATGCAGTAATGGAAGTGGTTGAAGAGGTGGTGGACCTTGATAGTGACTAGAGTGCTTAATCCCTTTGATGAACGGGTATGTCTTATATTTTATGCTTATTTTTCGGAAATTTCGCCCAGTAACCCTCAGGTTAAGGCAATTTCACGTGGTACCTAATAGTTTTTTCTATTTAGTGTGGTAACCCTCACCTTTTATAGAATTTTGCCTCGTACCCAAACATTAAATTTGCCATAAAAATGTTAAGAGAACCCTAAAAAAGGGAGGTGAAAATATCCGTTCTTCATCTTCTCAGTTTTCAATTGCAAATTTGCAACAGCAATTGTTGCTCCATCTCACCCGCCCCGAACACCTTCTCACAAGAGCTTCTCTCCTTATCCTCCTATCCTCCCCGATGGTGAACAAAGTTTTGGTGGTGGTGGACGATTTAACAAAAGACGACATTAGACGACGGATTCGCTAGGTGTAGTGGGACGACATCGGTGGCTCGATGTGAGTCCAGCATGGTTTTCGACGACATTATTGGACAATAGTGGTGGCTTGGACGATGGTGGTGGCTTGGACGACTATGGTTGCATCCGACAAGGCATTTTAAGATAAGAGTTTCATCTTATCAAGATCTAATTGTTGAAATCTACAGTTCAAAATTCTAGGATATTTTTCTTCCTTGATCAATATTTTGTTTAGCGGTGACAACCAGTATAAGTTCATTGTTGGCTATATATTACTGTTATTGATCACAATTCTATAATTTTTATGCTTGCCTGTATATATATTACTATTAGTGATCACAATTAAACAATCATATTATATTGCATTGTTGGCTACTGTCTATTGATTCAAATTGCCCTATGTTTGCATCAGATTTTTTGATCTTAGTTTGCTAAAGTAATATATTTGATGGATCAGTTCTTAGTTAATTCGTATGTTAATATATTTGATAGATCAGTTTGTTGATGTACTCTGCACCAAGGAGAGATGTTGCCCGAGTAAGATGAGAACTATTTAAGTTAAGCCCACTCAACTTTTTCCACTCCTAGTTTACGTTTTAATATGTAAAGTTAATGGTTTGGGTACGAGGCAAAATTCTATAGAAGGTGAGGGTTACCACACGAAATAGGAAAAACTATTGGGTACCACATGAAATTGCCTTAACCTGAGTGTTACCAGGTGAAATTTCCGCTTATTTTTTTATGTTGGTCGAATGCTCTATGCTTTATTTGTCAATGTCAATTTTAATTATAACAATCAAAATGTTGATAAAAAATTATACGTATTCTAAAATAAAGAATTTAAACCAAAATTGATAATATCAAATTCAATTCATAACATATACAACAACAAAATGAAGATAAATATTAATTACAATTATAAAATAAATTATAATAATGTTTTAGTGATGCTTATCTCAATTTTTTCATTTAAAAATTATTATAAGAAACAATAATATCACCCAAACTTATTAAATCTATTTGTACACCCATTATAAAAATAATGTAAATAGTTATTATATTGATATCAGAAGTAGAAAAAATATTATTAGATCCCTATATTTTCAAACTCACTAAATAGTTCTCATTTCATATCATTCTTATTTATATTTTAAATTAATTCCAATTTCAACCACAATCGAAAAGGAATACATATGATTTTTTTTCGGTCAAAAAAAAAGGAATACATATGTCGTTGAAGAGGGATTGGATTCTATTTGAACGACTCTCCATTTGAACCAATTTCGAGTAGTTGTCATGCCTTGTGATTAGATGCATCTTGTTTGTGCTAGACTTCTTTTTTATTGTTGGACCGAGAATTACGTTGATGGTATAAGGAAACCTTGTTTACGTCATGATCACATATTCAAATGACCTAACTTGACCCATATTTGACGAAACACGATCTCTCGACTTATAAAACTTAGCGTAGGTCATATTCTGATCATACAAAGAATCTAATACTATTTGTGGAAGATACAGGAATCCGACCTATTCATAGATCTATGAAACACGTCGTGAAAGTATACATTCGAATAAATTTTGTACCATAAAACATAAAAATAAAATAACGTTTCATGTTGACTTGCTTTCCATATTCTTGTGGCCAGAGAAGGGTTGTTGGTAAAATGGCACTAGTTGCAGATAATAATAATTGGCAGCAAAAACTCCATGCAAATGTTTTGTTTTAAGTACTAAGTTACCGTGATTAATTTACATTTATTTGTTATATACATAGTTATATTTCTACTCGTTTTTTATTATTTTTTCACTACTTATAATAAATGAAATACAAAATAAAATAGTGTAATACTAGGACATAAAATTTAAATTAATAAAAACTGGGTTTTCACGTTTATAAAAAAATGAAATACAGTGGATCTGATTAATTTACATGAATTTCATTTTAAAAAACCCAACAAATGTTTTTTTTGATCCGAAAAACCCAACAAATATATATATGGGTCTTCATGGGCAGCTGCAGCCTGCAGGCATTGTTCTTTTCACCTAAACCCTCCACCCAATTATTATTCAAATGTCAATTCTATATGCCTTTCCAGAACTACCTTTGTTTTTGCACCCAAAATCATTATTTTATTGCTGTGTGTTTTGCAGTCAAGCACATGGAACATAAAATATATTTGATCAAAAACATGGAACATAAAATAGATTTTGATTTTGAAAATTAATGCGCTAATGGAAGTGGTTGTTGTTGATGGTGATGCCCAATTGCCCACCAAGCATTAGCATTTTTGTTTCTAAATTAACATTTATACAGCATTCATAATATTTATATTATTCTAATGATAAATGATGATTTAAATACACAATGTAGCAAAAAGCCGCCTTTAGCCCCTGAACTGCCCTCTTCCTTTTCCCCACCTGAGATTCAGAGAAGGTGAATGGAAAGAGATTTGAAACTATGCAAAGGTTGTGATCAGATGGGCCAAAAAGCAAGGTCCTTTAGCCATTTAGGTGAGTGTGAAGTGTGAAACTTCCTTAGTCTTCCCAGGGGTTTTGCTTTGTGTGACACCATATAAATCAATCTGTCTGATGTGAAGAAGACCCATTTCACCACTCTCCTTGAAAGTTGAAACCCAGAAATCTCTCATCACAATTTCATTTCCTTCTTCTAGCAAAGTATCCGTTTGTATTTTGTATCAAGAATATAGCTTTCCCTCTTTTGCTTGGAAATTTTCTCATTTTGTTCCTGTTTGGTTACTGGGTTTTCACCCTTTCCTTCCTTCTGCTAGAGAGTCTTAGAGACACCCAAATTGCTGTTTACAAGAGATCTGCCCTAATTCTGAGGACTGAGGTAGGCATCAATCTCTAATCTTGTTCAATTTCTAGGTCAAATTGGTAAAGTTAAGACCTTTTTTTGGTGGGTGTGATTGAATTTTCATGTTCATGTACCAATTCTCTGGGGGTGATTGAAATCATGTCGGTGCATGTGACCCTTGAATTTCTCTCTTGTTTCATGATATCCATTTGTTTCTGCTTAGTCCTTCTATTTGGACCCTCCTTAGCTGTTGTCACTCATCAAACTAGCCTTATATCTCCTGGTTTCCAAGCCTCTCAATCTGAGTGGGTCAATCAAAATGGCATGTTTTTGCACTCAAACAACTCGGCATTTGGTTTCGGGTTCTACACCGATGCTGATTCGTCGTCTTACTATCTTGTTGTCTTGCATTTGAGTAGTCAGAAGGTCATTTGGACTGCCAATAGAGACATTATGGTTTCTTCTTCTGATAAGTTTGTCTTTGGCACTAATGGAGATGCTTACTTGGGGAACTCTTCTAGTGTTGTCTGGTCTAGTGGTACCGTAGGAAACCGAACTAAGGCTATGAAGTTGGAAGACAGTGGTAATCTGGTTTTACTCGGCGAAAATGGGAAAGTTCTGTGGCAAAGCTTTGATCATCCTACTGATACTCTTATATCAGGCCAAAAGTTCAGACCAGGAGTTAGGCTTGAGAGCTTCCCTAAGAAAAACATGAAAACTTACCTTGAGATTAAGTCTGGTGATGCAATTTTGTACGCGGCGTACGACAACGGCCCTCAAGTGTACTGGTCATTGTCAAATGACACGAGAAAGGCCGTGATGGAGGCTGATGGGCGAGTCTCGTCGGCAACTATCGTGGGGAATTCATGGAATTTCTATGATGATCAAACCGGTGTGTTGGTTTGGCAGTTTAATATCTCAGCGGGGTATAATCCGGATGCGTTGTGGATTGCTGTGTTGAGTTCTGATGGCTATATCCAGTTCTTAGATCTTGAGGGCAAGGCCAGTTTTGCACAGATGGTCAAAATACCCCAAAATCAATGCAATGTTCCTATTTCTTGTGACCCTTTTGAGATTTGTTATAATTCAAACCAATGCCAATGCCCTTCGGCTTTCAGCTCCTCTCCCTTTTGCAAACCACCAGTTATGCCACTCTGTAAATTCCCAAATGTTACCTATCAGCTTCAGCTTGTTGATCACAGTTTGGATTACTCAGTCCTCAAACATGCTCCTCCAAAAATGAAAACAACTCTTGATGGCTGCAAGCAAGCTTGTGATAGTAATTGCTCTTGCAATGCGATTTTCTTCGACAACAGCACAAACAGTTGTTTTATGTTTGACCAGGTCGGGAGTTTACAGCGTCCTGAGGGGAACGCCACTGGCTACACGATGATAATGAAGGTAGCGAACGTGGGAGTGGGGAATCATGGGAGAAAACGCAGTTCAGGAGGCTCATTTGTTACTGCTGTTACTGTGAGTATTATTGTTGTGACACTAGTGGTAATACTGGCTCTTGTCGGTATTGGATTCTGGTACTATAGGAGGAAAAAGAGATTAGCTGAAGAAGCCTCTCATGATGTTTCTGAGGATGATAACTTCTTTGAAGGTATATCGGGGTTGCCTGTACGTTTCAGGTACAATGATTTGAGAGTAGCAACAAAGGACTTTTCGGCTAAGATTGGGCAAGGAGGATTTGGATCAGTTTACCTGGGAGTTCAAGCAGATGGGACGAAATTGGCAGTAAAAAAGTTGGAGGGAATTGGGCAAGGGAGGAAGGAATTCAGAGCTGAGGTTAATATCATTGGAGGTGTACACCACATTCATCTTGTGAAACTCAAGGGCTTTTGTGCAGAAGGTTCTCACAGGCTGCTCGTATATGAGTACATGGGAAACGGGTCGTTGGATAAATGGATCTTCAAAAGTGAAGAAAACCATCCGACGCTGGATTGGGAAACGAGGTACAACATTGCTCTCGGGACAGCCAAGGGGCTTGCTTATCTTCATGAGGAGTGTGAGGTGAAAATTATTCACTGTGACATTAAGCCGGAAAATGTGCTTTTAGATGATAACTTTGCGGCTAAAGTTTCAGATTTCGGTTTAGCTAAGCTGATGAATAGAGAGCAGAGCCTTGTAATGACAACCTTAAGAGGTACAAGGGGTTATCTTGCGCCGGAATGGCTAACCAACTTTCTGATATCAGAAAAGAGCGACGTTTACAGCTACGGTATGCTTTTGCTTGAGATCATTGGAGGGAGGAAGAATTTTGAGGCCGAGATGAATTCAGAGAAGTCCTATTTCCCGTCATACGCCTTCAAAATGATGGAAGAAGGAAATCTGAATGAGATTCCTGATGAAAGGTTGAAGAACGGCGAGTTTGAGGATCTTGAGAAGGTTTATACCGCTATCAAAGTTGCACTTTGGTGTATACAGGAAGATCTAAGTGTAAGACCAGCAATGACCAAAGTTGTGCAAATGTTGCAAGGTTTGTGCCCGGTTTCTGATCCTCCAATCTCTCATCCACCAGCTTCTCGTATCTATTCCGGCTTGCTTAAACCGAGCAGTAAAGAGAGTAGCTGCTCTCTATGGACAGTTGAGGATAACAGAGACTCTACACTTTCAGCCATTCGACTTTCTGGGCCAAGATGACTTAGGTAGATGACAAATTCAGTCTTTTTCCATCTTTTTTCCTTTTTACAGTATCTGGTTTTATTTGTAATTATATTCATTGTAATATTTATGTTTAATGCATTTCAGATGAAGGGATATAGGTGTTGTTTGGTTGTTTCAAGCCACAGTTGTGCATTTAAGCTTGTTTGTCTAAGCAAAGGTGAGTGAGTTGTAAAAAAGTACATGTTGCTACATTGGAAAGTTTAATGGAAGTTTTGATATGCATTTGAGTTGATCATTGTTTTTATAAAGTCTGATCTAATATGCTTCTTGAGAAACACAGTGGGAATGAAATTGGTCTAAAATGTTGTTCCGAAGCTCTTGATAAAACAATACATGGGCAGCTTCAATATCCTCAAATAACATTAGATGTAAAGACAAACACTTAGAGCTGTCAAAACTTGACCCGACCCGAAAAACCGACCCGAACCGACCGAAATTTTTTGGGTTGAAACCCGACCCGAATAGTAGTGAGCAAAGAAAAAAACCGAACCCGATTAACCCGAACCCGATTGGGTTGAAACCCGAGACCGACCCGACCGACCCGATATATTACATATATGTAGAATAAATATATAATATTGTAAATATTATAATATATTTTATCATAAAACCTATTAATAAATAAAATATTATTATAAAAATTTAATAAAAATAATATTTTATTATTAAATATTATTATTTAATCATAATATTATTTTAATAATCATTAAAAATTCAAATTCTTGACCTGTTAGGTCGACCCGAACCGCACGATAACCTGTCAAGACCCGACCCGGCTTGACCTGTAACCCGATTGACCCGAACCCGCACTCAACCCGAACCCGAAAAGACCGAACCCGAATCCACCCGACCCGACCTGTCAAGACCCGACCCGGCTTGACCTGTAACCCGAAAGACCGAACCCGCACTATACAGTGTTTGAAACACTGTATAGTTCAATATATAACTCATTAAACAATACATTTAAGTACAAACTACAAACTCAATTAAGTCCCCTTCATAGCATAAGGAGACAAAGCGTTCCAGTTTTCATAGCCCCAACACCATATCAAACAAAAACTACATCAGGTATATGAGTATATCAAACCAGATACCATAAACCTTTAGAGGAAAGAAAGAACAAACAAATCTGTTACCAAACAAGTGAAGTTTATTCATAGGCAGCATAGAACTATGACAGAATAGCTTATGTGGTCAGGATAGGAGGTAGGTAATCATTTTTCTCACCGAGTACCTTAGCCTTAGTGTCGGGGAAGAACTCGAACCCTGGTAACTCACTCACAACCCCGTCACTGGAAACCCCGATGGGGTAACGAAGAAGATGACCTGGCAAGTCACGTTCGAGTGACTCGCTTGAGTAAAGGTCCCAGTACTTGTCAGCAACTTGGTTCACTTTCTCTGCACATTGCTGGCTGTGCGGGTGCTTAAAGGACTCGTCTAGCATGCCAAGGTGTTCGTACCAAAGTGCCATACGGAAACCGTGGATTTGGCCTCTTGCTGGTTGGCTGTGGACCAGATGGTGTGGTTGGTAGGCTCCCATGGCTATCTCTGAGTCCCTTGAACCGTCCATGGATCTTTGGTTGATGTTGGCTGAGCCGACTATTATGTATTCGTCGTCAACTGCATAGGATTTAGGAAAACTTTTGTAAGTTAACTCTGACCCACTGACATAATTTGGATTACACTTTATAATGCATCATAATAACTGAATTTACATGAGATCTTGTATTATAATGCATTACTATCTGGGATAGAGGATTTGGATTGCATTAGACTAGTTTCTTTATCAAAAGTTCCATTTTGTCATCTATTTCTTACCATCTACAGTATTGTTGAGTTACTTTGCATTGTAGCTGTTTAAGTGCAGAATAATAGTGCATTAGCTTGGTGATCCAAATGCTAAGTTTAAGATCCTTATAATGAGCATTGTGCTAAACAAACCTTAGTCTAGAGTATGCAACACAAAGTTGTGGAGAAGAAGAGTTTAAACGTACCGATCATCATCTTCGAATGAACATAGATCATGAATCGTCGGGCCTGCTGAGCTCTCTCATAATCCGAACCCGGCTCAGGCCGTTCAGAAGGCTCATACTCACCACTCTTCTTCACCTCACGGTTTGCAAGACAGAAAAATGTCAAATAGTTTCTTGGATCTTCATCAATGCCCTTGTCTCTCAAAGCCTTAACAATATCCTTATACATCATACTCATCGTCCTCCTCTGCCAATCCAAGATCGCCTGCACGGACCCGCTCTCCGGGATCCCTTCAGGCCACATTGGAACCACGACATAGACAGAAAACCGTTCGCCCGCCTCGATCTTGCTGACAATCTTCATAGACAGCTCCTTTGGAATCAAATGTAAAGCATTGATCTCCTCAAGCTTGATGTCACCCTTGTTTTCCCAGCTGAATGAGCTTCCAAGAAAGTACTGATTCTCAATGTAGATAAAATCCTTAGCCCTTCTAATTGCATGAATATAAGCATCTTGAATACTCCTGTCAATGATATTATCTTTACCACTAACAAGCCCTGCTCTAGCTGCATCTTCAGGAGTATCAGGAAACCCGAACGCGGCCCCACCGTCAATCGACCTGAAAAGCTGAACGTTCCACGTCTCGGGATCGTCCTCATACGTCACAGACGACGGAGGGATGATGTCTTCAACATCCCTTAACCGAAGCAGCAAATCCTTCCCTCCTTGCTTCCTCCATCTCTGCTCAAAATTGAACAGCACATCCCAAGCAATCGGCCCTTCGAGCTTCGAATGAATGTCGTGCCATGGCTCCCGTGGCCCACCTTTCGTGATCGAACCGTCAGGGAAGTTAGGCTGATGGAAATCGTCGTGGTGCACAGTGTCGAGTGTCCGGAAAAGGGAGTGAAACTGAGTATCATATCTTCCATCACAGAGATCAATTCCTCCTACAAAGCTCAAGATCCTCCTCTTCCCGGACCCGCCCCCTGGCATCGTGCTGTCGACTACAACTATCTTCTGGTGATGAGTAAACATGGTGGAAATCTGCAAGTCCTGGATTATGCTTCCTCCATTATCAGGGTTCCGAGGACACAAGACACAGTTCACTGCAGAGCCCTGAAAGTATTGCTCGGTTTCTTGATCATGAGTCGCCATTAACCCGTCCTTCTTCAGTCCTCCAACCGAAGTCCTGTCATCCCAAACAAGCATACAGACCCTCACACCTTCATCAGCCTTCTTCTTAAGAAGCTCACCAATGGTCATATCCCCGTCCGGCTTCGGCCTCCTCGAATCCCGTACCAACGAGATCTCGGTGTACACCGACCAGCCCGTAACGTAAATCAAACGCTTCGCGTTCGTGATCGCGTCAAAGATGTCCTCCCAACACCTCTGTGGCTCGTAGTTCCGACCACCAGCAAGAGGTATCTTCGGTACAAAGTTATCCGGGACATGAGCGTCCTGGTAAAGAGACACCTTGCACCCTTTCCTCTGAGGGAAAAACGTGTACGGCACTCCTGGGAACTTGGTGCTCTTGATTCCGCGAGCCCAGTTACGATCCCGAGTGACGTCAAAGTACTGCAACTTGACGTGGATCCTGGCTCCGGAGTGCAACGGGTTCTTGTCGGTGTCACAGATGTTGACCCATTTGTCCATCTCTTCACCGTTTATGAGGTCCTCAACCGGTACATAGGCTCGTCCGATGAGGGTGGCCCCGATCGGATTGCTGTCTTTGACGGTGAAAATGACGTTTTTCGCTGGATGAGCGCAGTAGATGTGGAACGACTCGTACCACCTCGGGTTTGCTGGCTCGTTCTCGATCATCCGTGTTCTTCCGACCCGAGCCTTCTCGAGATCGATGGTTGCGTAGAGTTTGGGTATTCCCTGGCCTACGCCGACCGTCTCCTCTACATTTGCCAATAACTGCAATGCATAATGAGTTTGATTAGGCTCTATTTACTGAAAACCCGAGAAGAGAGATAAATCTCTAGTTTATAAAAATTACAAACTTAAAGTAAATAATCCAAAACAATAATTATTATTCATCATATCGTCGTGCTCAACGACGAGCTCTTGTTGGCCTCTCGTATTAGCAACTTGAGGCGTGTCAGTTTGATTAGGCGCGGTTTAGCCGATTAATGAGTTCTATTTTTTTTGGAACGTAATGAATGTGATCAAATGCAGGATCATCCGATTCAAAATTTACTAAATCTGGATCCCAATGAATAGACTCAATGAATATGATCAAATGCAAGATCATCCGATTCAAATTTACCAAATCTGGAGGCCAAAAACAAGAAAACTATCATCTGCTGAGGAAAAAACAGACCAAAACTCACCTTGCCAAAGACTCCTCGCTTGTGCAGCTTATCCGCCTCGTACACCGTCACATGGAGCGTTCCATGGAGCACAATCTCATCCATTTCGAAAGCTCAACCTACAGAGAAATCGCAGAAATCACGATCAAGATCAAGATCGAGAAGACGAACCAAATCGAATGACTCAACACTTTCGAATTCTCCAAAATTGAGCCAAAAAATTTAAATGATCAAAAGTCAAATTACAGATTCCGGATCAGAAATTCAACCACACTTTTGAATTCTGTGAAGCTCCGCCAAATTTTTGACAACGGAGCAAGCAAATTGCGAGCTGATAAAAAATGTAATCAAACTAAGAATGGAGAAATCGGGATCAGGAATTCAACCACACTTCTGAATTCTCTGAAAATTCCGCCAAAATTCGCGCACTAATCGAAAATCAAACGAAAACTGAGAATGTGGGATTCCGGATCAGAATTTCAACGACTGAACACCACACCTTTTTGTATTCTCTGAAATTCGGCCAATTTTTTTGAAAAAGGAGGGCGAACTGATCGGAAATGAAATGAAACTAATGTTAGAGACAGATCGAGTCGAAGATCGAGGAAGCGAAATGAGGCGTCCTAATCGAGCGAATAGAGCGAGAAATCGAAACGACGAAAACTACCTTTTGGAGCTACAGCGAAGAAGAAGAAGGAGATGGAAGAGGAAGCGGAAAGCGAAACGAGAGAAAATGCGGGAGGGAATTTTTATATGGAACGGGAAAATCTGATGGGTTCTTGGTGTGTATTGGAAGGACGGGGGCCCACGTGAGCGCGTGTGCACGCGCGAGAGAAGGGGTCCGGGAAAGCATGGAGAACTGAGAGGAGAAAGAAGAGGGCAACGTCAACGGCCCTCGGAGTCGGATAATCCGATTCAATTCTATCCGAAATAGCGGGTACTCAGAAATTTATTAGCTCAAAACGAGTGATATGTGTCCAATCTGTTATTAACTGGATATCCGATAAGAAATATCAATTTAGACTGGATATCTGAGACCAGATATTTCGGCTTTTCTAGAGGTTTTAAACTTCTTTTTCAAATTACATTATTAAAAATAAGAAAAAGATACAACTATATTGTAAGAATTGAACCCGAGTTAAACCTTGGAAAACACATCTTTTAACACACCTTTTACTTAAATATTTTACCGTTTTAGCAAAGTTAACATATAAATATATATAATACTGGATAATCGTTCACTCAAAACTCTGATCCGTATACGATTCGATTATTCGAAAAATTCTCGGATCAAATTGGATAATAATTTAAGATATCCATTTGGATACAGATTTTATCGGATCGGAACGGATCGACACATTAAATATTTTTACTCACCACTAGGGCAATTGGCAACGTTTTGTTTTTTTCCCATTTGTGAAATTAAAATGTGAAGGTTTAATTATTGGTGGTGTTATCTGAAATAAAAAAAAGTAATGGTGGTGTTATTATCTTAGGATAGTAATATAGTATACACTTTTCTATAAATGGTGTATTCGATATATATGAACAACTTAAACACGCACGTAAATACAACGACGTGATCTTATTCTATCGCAATCTTCTTTTTTAATAAAATCGTTATCTCCTTACTTAATTACATGCAACTATGCAATTCTTACACAACGAAGGGGTCCGGGAAAGCAGGTTCGGAGAACTGAGAGGATAAAGAAGAGGGCAACGTCAACGGCCTAGCAATCGGATAATCCGATTCGAAATAGTGGATATCCAGAAATTTATTTGATCAAAAATAGCGATCTGTATTCGATCCGTGATTAGCCGGATAAATGGTAAAAATATCATTTTAGACTGGATATTTCGGATATTCAAATTATCTATTTTAGACTTATTTTTCAAATTACATTATAAAAAATAAGAAAAGTAGTTACGATAAGAAAAAGAAACAGCTATATTGTAAGAATTGAATCCAAAACGAGTTAAACTTTGGAAAACACATCTTTTAACACACCTTTTTATTTAAATATTTTACTACTCCGTATTTTACTAAAGTTTACATGTAAATATATATAATATCGGATATTCTTTCACTCAAAACCTCGATCCGATTATCCGAAAAAATTCTCGGGTCGGATCATAATTTAAGTTATCCATTTGGACATAGATTTTATCGGATCGGATCGACTGGATCTGCAAATGTGATATTTTTGCTCACGTTTACGGGCAACGGGCAACGTTTTCTTTTTCTCCCATTTTGTGAAATCAAAATGCGAAGGTTTTGCGTTAAATAAATGTGAAGGTTTAATTAATGGCGGTGTTATTTCTAGGGGTGTTCATGGACGGATATCCGATCCGTTTATGCTAAATAGATCGGATATTACCGGATATTTTTTCTTAAAAGTGATATCCATATCCGGTCCGTATATACCCGGATATCCGACCCGTTTATCTCGGATCGGATATCCGGTTTACCAATTAACATGTAATTTTTTAAAAAAATAAATTTAAAACACGAAAATATTACATTACGCTAAGAAAAATATATAATTTTATCGGATCGGATCGGACCACGTTCCACCGGATTTTAGGGGTGAAATTCAATTCCATATCCGGTCCATTAACCAACTAATTTTCTCGGATCGGACCGGATTCGGATAAGTTTCCGTTGGACTCGGATTTTCGTGGATCGTATCGTCGGATCGGAATAAACGGTTCGGATATTTATGAACACCCCTAGTTATTTCAACCAAAAAAAATTAATGGTGGTGTTATTATCTTAGAGCAAATTGGTTTGGATAGTAATATACTCCCTCCGTCCCATAATGTTCGTCCAAAATGACGCTTTTTGCGGTTTTTAATGCAAGGTATAAAGTGGTGTTGGGAAATGAAAAAGTGAGTTAAAGTGGGTAGAAAATATGATTGAATAGGGGTATTTTTGTAAGTTTGTAGGAGAAAAAAGTTGAAAAGAGATAAAGTAGGTAGAAAAGTTGGATAATAGGTGTAAATTTAGAGATTGAATAAGGGTAAGATTGGAAAAAAGTTATTAATATAAAGAGAAAGTAGACAAACATTTTAGGACGACGGATTAAGAAAGTGGACAAACATTATAGGACGGAGGGAGTAGTATACACTTTTCTATAATGGTGTATTCGACATGAACAACTTAAATACGCACGTAAATACAGCACAGTGATCTTATTCTGTCACAATCTTCTTTTTTAATAAAATCGTCATCTCCTTACATAATTACATGCAACTATGCAATTCATAATTTCATACACATGAGATCCTAACCCCGTGAATAAACGCTTACGGAATCAAACACCTCATCTCTTAAACCAACTAGTTATATTGAAGTTGAAATATTTATCTATCTAAAAACTACCCCTTAATTCTCGTATAAACTATTCTTATAAGAATATTTCTATGGTATACCAGTATATGCCATAAGAGCTTAATTAAAAAAAAATTGGCAGCAATGTTTATCTTTTTTTAAATAGGGTTTTAGTTTCTAAGTTCTAACCCAAGATTTTTATGGTATACAATTAGACCTGTCAAAAACTGACCCGACCCGCAAACCCGATCCGACCCGACCCGAAATTTCTGGGTTTCAACCCGAAAATTTGAACCCGAAACCCAGTTTGAACCCGAACCCGGTAAACCCGAAAATTTCTGGGTTAGGGTTGGGTCGCACCCGCTGGGTCAAGGAATCTATAAGACGGAAAACTTATTGTAGAATACACTCTAATATAATGAAATGACAGATTGACGGGTAATTGTGCACCCAAAGGTTTTAATTATATTACAATATATAAAATTTATTTTAGAAAATTATGATACATTTGTTATTAAAATATTTAAAAATAATATTTTGTTACTATATTTTAATATTTAAATAATATTTTGTTTTTATATTTTATTATTTAAATAATATTTTATTTAAATTTTGGTCAAAAATTGATACTATTGACCCGTTGGGTTGATCCGACCCGACCCGAAAACCCGAAGCGACCCGACCCAGTTTGACCCGTAACCCAGTTTACCTGAACCCGAACTCAACCCAAACCCGAACCCGCCCGACCCGAACCCGCCCGACCCGACCCGATTGACAGGTCTATATACAAAAGCTGTTTGTAATTGTATCAAATGGTTATCAGAATTATTTATTTATTAAAAAATTAATAGATATTGGTTGTTTAACTTGTTTGTCGAAATGTTTGTACAAATGCTACCAAAAAATAATGTTTATATGTATGAGAAAACTTTACATGAGTAGGCCTTTTTGCTCTCGTTACATGGGAGAGGGAAGGAGCTTGCCCACACGTGCAAGTACGTGCAAAGCACAACCGTCCGACGTGACAATAAATTCAGGAGAAAGTTATGGGATAGAATGATTGGAAAGGAGTTCTTCATTTTTCCCACCAAATGAAAATCAAAAGATAGGAACGATTATGAAGTTTGACTTTTTATTTTAGTTTGTTACATACTTACATGTATATATAAGTAGCATGAATCAAGTAAATTGATTTACTCCGATCCACCCAATCTAGTTAAAAAAAAAAAAAAAATAGATTACGACTTAATTGTTTACATCAAAATACACGGTCAACTCAAATCTTGTCGATGTATCTCTTTCGGGCGGGAAGAAGTCAACAAGGATCCTCTGGTTTTTTTTCATGGTCCACTTGGTGGTCCATGATGGGATGTGTCGGTACGGTCGCACATGTGTGTATGAGCCTATTATATAAGTTCATGGGGTTCCACCCTAAAACCAATTAGTAATAGGGGAAATAGCCTATGTGTTTATATAGTAGGTGATTTACGTTCTTATTTCAGATGTGGGATAAGTTAATTCCTAAAAGTAGATTACTCTATTATAGTAACTTTTACAATATGATAATGCATTTTGTATTTTTTATTTGTTTTTCACCAATGAAAAAGAATTGAGCACAAAAGAGACCATGAAAAAGGGACCATAAGATCCTTGTTGGGAAGATGTCTAACTACTGGTTCTTTCATCTGAGAATCAGATTACTATTGATGAAACATCAAAGATTTTTCGCAGGATCAAGTGCGAGCTAAAATCCGAATTAATTTTATTACAATTGCTCAAAAGTTCAGAACAAGGATCTTCTGGTCCCTTCTGTATGGTCCCTTTTATGGTCCCTTCTTTTTGATTGGTGGAAAACTGATAAAAAATACAAAATAGACTACCATGTTTTAAAAAACATAATAAAAAAATCTACTTAAACCAATCAAAATGAGTGGACCACAAAGGGACCATACAAAAGGGACCAGGAGATCCTTGGTGAAAAGTTCAATACGTGGTGAGGTGAATCCTTACAATTACAATCATAAATCTATTTATATGCATTTTGGGAGGTTATTGTATCTCATCTCTCAAATTTCTTTCCGTCATTGTTGTGTAACACTCTCCAACTTGTCAATAGTGCAACTTGGACATTCCTTAGATATGACCCTCGGTCACTTTCACATGTAGATGTCATGTTCTAGCAGATGCTAATTAGGGCTATTAGGTTTTTAGTCCCTGGGGCTAATGTGCTATTTTTTGGCCCAATATTACTCCTTATTCATCTTAGTCATTGAGATGAGGTGATGAACAAGATGGTTTTCCATGTTTCGTATTTCTCGCTATTATTCAAACGATCTGTTTCCGAGGTGCATCACTGGCTGGTGGATGCATTTCATCGACAATCCCTCTCAAAAATGCATTAAAAATTCAAAAAGTGCATTCATAATTTAGGAAGTATTTTTGATACTTTATGATACGCTTTTAATATCTACTATATAATACAGTATAAAGCAGAACCCAAGTCTTTGTTAAAATTTGCGCCACGTCATCAACCCTGAATAAAATAATAATTTTATTTTTGCATTGATTTTCAAAAAATAACTTATATATCTTCTTGATATCTTATCCAATTTCCTTATGTATACTTAATATCTTACTCAATTATATATCCTTATATGAATAAGGAAATTGAAGTGATTTTCTTTTATATTCCTTACAATTTTTTCTTATTAATTATTATACATTTTTGTCATTATTGAATCTTGAAGAATAGTGAAAAAATTTCACATGTGTCAATAGTATATTAGTTAATAATATAAATTTGAATAGAACTATTTTAGCATTAAAATTGTATGAATAAAAGTACATATATAGGTCAATAGGTTCGGACTTTGGTCTATCGGATTTGAATTATAAGTTCCCGAGTTAAAAACGTATTCGTATCAAAATTCGATCTCAAATTGATTACTTCGGTTTTATATTTACATTACCCGTACATTGTACGGGGTTTGTACTAGTTATATGCATACAGTAGAATATTTCGTAATTATGTCATTTAGTGATGTGCTTCTAATTCTTTATGATACACTTTTGGTTTATGAATTATAACACAATTAGTTATCATATATTTACTCATAACTTGTAACATTTACTCAACATTTGATCCAAATTCTACGATGCCTAAATCTAAAAAACTTTGAGATCAAAGTTGAAGACTAGAAGTTTGTTTTTCTTTGAACAATTTAAAATACAAATACATCAATTTTAAAAGTTTTCATATATATAAAAAATCCGTCTATGTATTTGCACTTGAAATTTCGTATCACATAGTATAAGCATGTAACAGACATGGTAGAATCAATATACTTTTTGGACAGTAGATTATGGACAAAGTATACTTTAATTTAGAATCAACGTGTTGTTGATACCCGGAATTGTCACCGCGTTGGTGCACGAGATGATAATATCGACATAAAAGATTAACGCGCTAAGCACACTCTTAACGCGCTAAGCACGCTTTTAAACGCGCTAATGTACGCGAATAACTAAAATGAATAAGCGTACGAGTAACGGAGACAAACTTAAGCAGAAAGCTCAAGCAGGTAGCTCAAGCAGGCATGTCACCCTGAAAGTTTTCTATCCACGTCGGCCGTTTGTAATACAAGCCGGCAACTCCCTCCGTTATATATAGGGTGGTGGTGGTACGTAATAAGGGATCGGAAAAAAGCCGAGTCCCGAGACGTGTTCTCGAAGGACGGGCTCCGACGTGTTTGAGTCTCCGAGTAGCTCGCACTATTTTACGGGAAAGACCTTAAAAAGTCTTATAAGCCTCCGAAAAGAGAATAAAATAATACGCGGGGGGTGGGAGAGCTCGAAGCAATACGAGCCGGTTTCTAGTGCGCCGAAAGGCCCGAGAGTTTAATAATTTTGTCCCGTATTTGGTTCGAGATTTTCGAGCTTCAACACGTGTCATTAAATTCATCAATTTTGACAAGACTAGAATATCATTGGTAACTATATACAAAGCGGAGGTTAAAAATAATATTTAGCACGGTATGTGTCAGCTTTTCATTGGACCGCAATTTAATTTATCTAATTTGTTGAATTTAATTATAGACCCCATACATAATTTTTCTTATATACTAAAAACTTTAAATAAGATTTGTATCCAAACCAAACGTATTGTATATTATAGCACAAATAATCTATCGATATTATAAATCCCGAAAGAGGCAAATTAAATAAAATGAATATAAAATTTTGTACCAAACTATTCTTTTAAAAAACTTTATAAAATTTAAACTAAGAATTTAGTTAAATTTTTAATCGTGTCTTTAATCGTGTCTTTAAAACACGGGGATTATTAATACTAGTATGATTGTGTTTACAAATAACCAAAGTAATAGCAAGATCATTTTTTACCCTTTTAAGGCATTTAAAATATTCTACTTTAATGTAAGTAAAATTCAGCAAATAAGCGAGAGTTCTTCGTTCCACATTATTCAGTTTCACAGTTTAGACACAAAAGAAAAACAGGTCTTCTTCCCCGTCGGGCTCCGGATCCAGAGCGATTGGGTCACAGAGAAATCCTCTGAAATAGACTAGAATCAGCCATATCAGACTCACAGAGGAGAAATGGGGTTGATCGGCGAGACAATGGATTCCATCAAATCCATTCAGATCCGGCAGCTTCTCACCCAAATCGTCAGTTTGGGTTCGTCTTCTCTTTCTCTATTCACTCGTGATTCCTCAGGGAATAATCGCAATTTGCCCTACTAAAGATTGCTATAGTTTAAAAATCTATGCTTTTAGAATGTTGATTAGCGGTTCGTTGTTAGGTTTACCCCCTGTTCGGAATTGGGAATTAGGGTTTCGGATTCGTTGTTTGATTTCTAATTCGGGGATCCCTAGCAATTCAAGTCGGGATAGCCCTAGATTCGCTAATACTTTCCGGGATGAGTGAATGTGAAGTGAATCTCAATGAAATGTGTTTGGTTAATTGGGAATTTTGGCTGAAAGTTGTCATCTTTTAGTTGAAGACTTGAACTGAGATTGTTCTTATTTGGGCAATTACATCAGCAAGCTGTTAAATTCGAGATGCATGTAGTATTCATTTAAATTTCACAAGAAATATGAAGCTAATTTGAAACTGTTGAGGCCGTCTTTGCCCTATGTGTCGATCTTAGTTGTCTTACTGGCTTATTTCTACAGGTATGATCGTCACCTCTGCACTGATTATATGGAAGGCATTGATGTGCATTACTGGTAGTGAGTCGCCTGTTGTTGTTGTTCTTTCTGGAAGCATGGAACCTGGTTTCCAGAGAGTGAGTCCAACTGTTAAACAAATCGTTTCCTGTTGTATCTTCTGTA
Organism: Polygonum aviculare; assembly: GCA_934048045.1. NCBI lineage: Eukaryota > Viridiplantae > Streptophyta > Magnoliopsida > Caryophyllales > Polygonaceae > Polygonum > Polygonum aviculare. The sequence goes on from OW204027.1 coordinate 1,566,508, forward strand.
TTCAGAATTTAAGTATTGGTGGATCATTTTGGAACTGTTTTACTGTCTAAACCCGTATCTTATCATAGTATGATATCAAGAGATGACAATCATTGTTTTGAAATTGTAACCCTTCGTGAAGAGTTGATGATTTTATAGCTGTATTTTTTTCATATTTGTTTCTTGGTATTGTGACTTTACTTCTACCCAATTCTGGTTAATGTTTGCTCATATATGTTTCAGGGTGATATCTTGTTCCTACATATGAGTAAGGAACCTATCCGTACGGGTGAGATTGTTGTGTTTAATGTTGATGTAAGTGTACTTTACTTTTTATCTATATAAAATTTGTGCTTTCTTTGATGGGTTGTAGATGCTAGTTCAATTTCATATATGCTGTTGTTCATTGTTGTTCCTGTTGGAACTTTCCCAGTACATATTCTTAATTCACGGAGAATCACTATATCCAGTCCTATTGCCACATTGTATTAGCTTTTTTGCTGCCCCCACTACCTTTTTATTTGCTCTATTGGATTGCTCTGATTCATATAATGTTTAATGTAGGGCCGTGAAATTCCAATCGTCCATCGGGTTATCAAGGTGATATAACTGTTCTTCCTCTTCTATGTTTATTTATTTTCTTCATTTTTTTGATTATTTAGTGTGTCAATTTAGCTATTAAGGTATGAATATGCGATACTGAACACACATTAGAATTACTCTGGATTTTCTTCCCGGTTTCTGAAATAAATATAAGAAGCAAATCTTATCTGTAGAAGTACAGGCTTATCTTGGAAATGCTATGCTTTTATTGATCTTACCATTGAAGCATATTGAACCAGGGAAACGATCCTTATCATCCGTAAGTAATAGATGATTCGGAAAAACAATATGCTTCTGCACTATGTATAGCAGCAGTAGCTATCTTGCTACATAATCATTTTGATTTTGCCTCTGTGCATTGTCCTGAGTGACTGTAGTTTAATAAAATTGTTCAGGCCCCTCTATGCTGTTCTGTCTATTTCCAGAATTCTGAAACCTGAAGCCTAAATCTATCAATTATATTCCCACCTTCCTAGTTTTTGGAAGTATAGAATGTCTTGGTACTAGGGTTCTGAAAAATGTTGAAGTGAATCAACATCTGTACATCAGCCCATTCACGAGCTAAATAATAAAGCAACTATAGCTTTTTATATGTTTCTCCTTTTCAGTATAATTTCTTCTGAATGCTTTTGCTGTTTAACTTCAAACTTCTTCTTGTTGATAACCCCAATTCCATTTTCATCCACAAGCCTTCACATGTGAAATCTCCTTTCAGGTTCATGAAAGGCAAGAAACAGGAGAGGTTGATGTACTTACAAAAGGTACAGACCTACCATTATCTGTTATAGAAATTCATTTCCATGTTATTTGAATTGTACAGTACTAAGGTTGATATACTCACAAAGAGTACAATTACCTTTAAATATACGCATCTCATGGCCTTTTAACTATATAAAGCTCAGCAATGACTTCATTAAAACCTTCATGACCATTGAATATTTTTTAAAAATGTTGTTACTTCAGAAATATCTTTTGTATTCCACTTCTTATGTAAATGGTTATCTTTTCAGGAGACAACAACTATGGAGATGACAGACTTTTGTATGCACAAGGCCAGCTCTGGCTTCAGCGTCACCATATAATGGGAAGGGCTGTCGGGTAAAGCCTTAACCTTTTGTTTGGTGCATATATTGATATTAGTGTCATTGTGACTCGTGAATTTTCTAGACAATTAGTGTTATAAATATGATGATCTATTGATATGCCATGGATTCACCATTCTAACTAGGGATAATGTGATTTCACTAGGGATCTCATTATTGGTACTGATCATTATATATTTATAATTCTTATTTACATAATTTTCCCTCAATTTGCAGGTTCTTACCCTATGTTGGGTGGGTCACCATTATCATGACTGAAAAGCCTATTATCAAGGTTGGTAATTTAGTTTTGCTTGGATTGATCTATCATTTTTCACTATCATTTTTAGTTGTGATTGGTGAGGACCAAAAGAACTGTTAGTAGCTTAGTATCCATATATTGATTTATAATCAAGAAGAAAATAAAAGCTGTTAAAGTTTTTTTTTTTAACTCAACAACATAATTTTGTATTAAGAATGTCATTATTCCAATTAGCGTTTGCGTGTACAGAGGATCACAGTTTGTTTCGTTTGTGCAGTATATATTAATAGGCGCTCTGGGCTTGCTTGTTATAACATCAAAGGACTGAAGATGAAGTAGCGAAAGAAATAGCGGGGCTTCTCCCCTTTCCTTTACTGTTTTTGCCTCAAAGGCCAATGCTCGAATCTCGGCTATCGAAAACACTTGTAGTTGTGATTGGTGAGGACCGAAAGAACTGTTAGAACTTATAACTTGGGGATATAACATGACATTTTGTAAGCTGTCATTGTACTCTTTCTTATTTGATGTTCGATTAATTAATCAGTATATTTAAGTATACCTGTCAGGTGTAAGGTAACAAGTAGTACTTGGTAAGTTTATACTCCGTATTGCATTTTTTGTATGGCCACGCTTTGGGAGGTAGAATTGTGACCGTGGGCAAAACTTACAGGCGGAAAAACCCAAAATTACACGCACAAAATGCGTAGTTTTTTGAATTGGCCTACATACATGATCGACCCAATTCTTAACATATATATGTGATTTGATTTTGAACAAACTGCGAAATCTTAATTGTCATTTGTGAAATTCACATCCCAATCGATTCAACTTAGTAAACAACACTGTATAAGTTCTCGAACATACCTTTTTGATTTAGCTGTTCCGGTTCAAAACTGAACCTGAATCAAGTTAGTCTTCAGAACTGAACCTGAATCAAGTTAGTCTGGTTCGCTTTTCGGTTTAGAGTTTAGGTGAGTTTATTTTTCAGTCCAGATCAGATCCCATTTCGGTTGTGTTCGGTTAACCGAACTAACTCTTATCATTACAAACTTTGGTTTATTGTTTAGGTGGGGTTCATTTTTTGATTCGGTTAAGATTCCGTTCATTTGTGTTCGGTTAACCTAATTACAAACGTTGTTTTATGGTTTAGGTGAGCTCATTTTTCAATTCGGATTCCGTTTCATTTGTGTTCGGTTAACCTAACACTCGTAATTAGAAACTTTCGTTTATTGTTTAATTGGGTTTATTTTCCGATTCGGTTCAGATTCCGTTACGGTTGTGTTCGGTTAAAGAGGCCAATCAAGGCAGTGCTAACATTTTTTTTTTTGCTCTGAAGGCAGTGCTAACGTTATTCAAACGAACACCGGCAAATTCCGCTTTGAGAGCGTTCAGTTCACTATAAAACCTAAGCGACTGCAAATTTTTGCATCTTTCTCCTGACCTCTCCCTCCCTAGTCTCAATTCTTCACTCTTATGGCTGCTAGCCGTCTCCTCTAATGTCCAAGAGAGTCCTCTCCGTCATCAAACCCCGCCAAAACCCTAAACCCACTTCATCCCAAACCCCCTCATACTCACCCAATTTGCGAAACCTCGCCAATGGCGTCTCCCGAATCCTCCACACCCACCAAAACTGGGACCAAACCCTCCAAACCCACCTCGCCCAAGAGTCCGTAGACGCCTCAGAGATCGCCCCCTTGGTGTTCGATCGCATTCGGGACGTTGAATTAGGGATAAAGTTCTTCAACTGGGTTCTTCGCCATAAGTATTGGTCTTCTCTTGACAGGTACGGGTATTCTTCTTTTCTGAGGCTCTTAGCTAGGAGCAAGGCCTTTACAGAGGCCGAAGATGTGCTGAGTTCGTTGAAATTAGAAGGGCTTTTGCCTACCCTTGAAGCCCTTGATGATTTGATTTACAACTATTCGGTTTCTGGGTTGGTTGATAGAGCCCTAGAGGTTTATAAGTTGGTGATTGGTACTCATAATTGCTTGCCCAATGTGTTTGCTTGCAACTCTCTGCTTGATGGTCTTGTTAAACGTCGTCGGGTTGGGGTCGCCCTGAAGGTGTATGATGAAATGCTCAAGAGAGATGGTGTGAATAACCATAGCACTTGTATAATAGTGAGGGGTCTTTGTAAGGAAGGTAAGGTTGATGAAGGGAGGAGATTGATTGAGGAACGATGGGGTCGAGGATGTGTGCCTAATGTTGTGTTCTATAATACTCTTATTGATGGGTATTGTGGGATAGGGAAGATTTCTAGTGCTTTAGAGGTTTTCAGATCCTTGAAAGTACAGGGCTTTTTGCCTACTGTTGAGACTTATGGAGCTCTGATCAAGGGGTATTGCGCACGAGGGGATTTTGAAGCGGCTGATAAGCTCTTGGCGGAAATGAAAGCCAGGGGCTTGAGGTTTAATGTTCAGATTTTCAATAATTTGATTCACTCTAGGTTTAGTCATGGCTGTGCAGTTGATCCGTTAGCAATGATGAAAGAGATGAGTGAGAATGGTTTTGACCCGGATATCATAACCTTCAACACATGCATAAATGGTTTGTGTAGCTTAGGTAAAATTGAGGAGGCTCATAAGCTTCTACGCCTAGTGACTAAGAGGAGATGTTCGCTTGATGTGTATAGTTATACTCCATTAATACATTATTACTGCAAAATTGGCGACGTTGAGAAGGCTTCAGATTTGCTTGTTGAGATGACAGAAAGGGGTCTTAAGGCTGATATGGTTACTTATGGTGCTCTTGTCCATGGCCTTGTTGCTCGGGGCGAGGTGAATTCGGCGTTAGATATCCAGAAGAAGTTGATTGAAAAAGGGGTGTCTCTTGATGCTGAAATTTATAATACTTTAATTAGCGGGCTTTGTAAAAAAGGAATGGTTGTGGCTGCAAAGCAGTTGGTTGCTGAGATGCTTCACCAAAACATACTTCCCGATGCATATGTTTACACTAGTTTGATCGATGGGTTCATTGTAAATGGTAAGATGGACGAGGCAAAGAGACTTTTTGAGGTCACGGTTGCAAAGGGAGTGGACCTAGGTGTTGTGGGATACAATACCATAGTAAAGGGATTCTGCAAATTCGGGATGATGAAGGATGCATTGTCATGCATGAAGAGAATGGTAGAGTTAAACATCTCGCCAGATGAATTCACTTACTCTACAATGATAGATGGGTATGTGAAGCAGCATGACATGGATAATGCATTAAAATTCTTTAACGAGATGGTGACGAAGAAATGCAAGCCGAATGTTGTTACATATACAACTCTTGTTAATGGGTACTGCCGCCTGGGGGATTTGAACGAAGCCGAAAGAGTTTTTAAAGATATGCAATCCCATGGTTTGAAACCTAATGTGGTCTCATACTCAATACTAATTGGCGGATTTTGCAAGGGAAACGACCTTTTGAAAGCAGCTTCACTTTTCCAAGAAATGCTGAAGAGGAGTTGCATCCCAAATGACTGTACTTTCAATTATCTAGTCAATGGATTTGTGAATAATTCCAAAGATTTAGTAGTCTCTGGGAAAGACAACGTTACCGAGGAGGAGCAAACAGATGTTTTGCTGTTCAGCTTTTTTAAGACTATGATATCCGACGACTGGTTTCCTAGAACCGCTATCTATAACAGTATACTTGTCTGTCTTTGTCGATACGGAATGCTTCCAATTGGTTTGAGGCTAAAGGAGAAAATGAGCAACAAAGGCTGCATTCCAAATCCAGTTACTTTTGTTGCACTGCTCCTTGGGGTCTGTTTGGAAGGCAGATCAAGTGAGTGGAAGAACGTCGTTTCCTGGAAGTTGAACGAGCGTGAGATTCGTGTTGCTATCGAGTACTTGACGGTACTGAAGCAATATTTCCCTTTAGAGACTTCAGATCAGGCTTTCTCGGTTCTGCACGGCTTATTGGAAGAGTGCAGATTGTATAGTCAAGAAGGCCGGGCGAACTCCTTTGGAACATAGAATATTTCCCTTGAGTGCATGAGAGATTTTCTTCTCAAGACGCCTTTGCGGCCTGATGATGAATTTGGAAGTTCAAGTGCAGGTTAAGGTATGTTTAGCCATTTCCAATTTAAAGGAAACCCAGATGCAACATGATTTTAGGATTAAAACTAATGTCCTGTTTTATTCAAGTGGCTCAAAAGTTTGCACATGTATATATACTCTGGATTTATTGCTCTTATGATGAACTGGTTACATTTTCCCTTGTTCTGTTAGGCATCAACGGCAACGAAATCGCTTCTGGTAAAACAATCTGGTGCAAGGGAAATTAAGATGGAGCATGAGAAGTAGGTATTCATTTTCAGTGTTATGAAATTGTCTGAATTACTCTACTTGACTAATCTCCATACTTTGTGTAGTTTCGTCGTTGTATTGCAATGTGCTAATTTATCTACACACTCAAATATGCAGTTAGGTCTGAGATTTTCGTCGAATAGCTAAGATCATCAGCTGGGCAGCTTGATTTTTTTGCATTGCAAATTGCAATGTGCTCATTCATCTGCACCTATTTTGGCAAAAAAAGGTTTGATTTTCATTGCCCTCAAAACGCATACTATGACAGTAAATGAAAAAGTTGGCTCTAGAAGTTTAGAACATGGTAAGAGTTTGAATGTATACCTTACGTATGTAGCTGTAGTTTATCACTGTTCTTTTTGGGTCCTTGTAGGATGTATTTTTTTTTCCCTTAGCTTGTTGTTTATGCCTGCTATGTTCCAATTAGAGATTGTACAAAAGGATCCATCTTAAAAAACCATTATATTCAGCTTGTGAAGTTCAGATGTTGCTCGTCTTTGTCATGGTCATGACAAATGTGATATCATACCACCTTACGCCCTAAGTCATCATCAATCAATTATGTTTTTGTTATTTGCAACATGAACATTTTTTGTCGAAAAGGTCATTGTTTCTGATCGCATTGAGATCAACTGCATAATCAATCAAGTATGGTAATTAAACTACTTTTCAAAGTCAACCACTTTGAACATAATGGTCCTAACTCCTAACATGACGTAAATATGAGTGTACTTCCAATTTTGCGTAGTGGTACAAAAATTAGAACCTTACGATCAAATGCTAATGCAATACAACTAGGCATAAAATAGGTATAAAACAAGTAACACGACACATATGCACATAAGTCATCAACTATATTGCTTTACTTTTTTTTACCCACCTTGCATCTATTTTAATTGCAATTTGCATGCTCATTAAAGGCATTATTATTTCAAGCGCTTGAGGAGCCATTAACAATTCAACATAAGAATACATTATGCATAAATATATCATGTCATATACTCATATGTATACAAAATATCAAATATTAATTAAGGCCATATGGAAAACCATAGGATCAACCCTCAACTCTTCATATACACTCTCATTCATGCGCAATATGAATGTGTGTGAACAAATTAATGTCATGTATGAATATTGTGAAAGATTAGTACTGTGTATCACATGCATATATGTGAACAAGTAAGTGTTAGTTCCAAAATTAAGGTAACTACTAATCAATTAAGTCTGAACAACCAAAACACAAACATATGATAGAACGTGTTATTAGTGTATTAAGTTTGAAACGTTAATGATACAAAGGATGTCACATCGATAAACTTTTTCTTCTCCTGGTAAAGAGTCACAGTCACATAGGCTACTACACAAGTCAATCATACGTTCATACTTTATGCATGAAGAATTTAGAATTGGGTGCATGGGGAGGAACTTAGCGTTATATGTCATCAAATGATTCAGATCTAACCGCTAAAACTTATTACTCAGTTCACATTGTAATGTTGTTAAGATTCTGAAAATAACTTTAATCTATATTTGTAATATAGCTCTAAAATCTTGTAAATTGTATTTTTGGAGAATTTTGGCTTATTTTTAGCCCCAACACATTCCTATATCAATCTTTTAAATTGAGAAAGTCTTCAAATCTAGAAAAGGTTTCCCCAAATATAGAGTCATCTTCGTATTTCCATTTGCATTTTATCCTTTTTTCCTTTTATTTTTTTTGAGAAAATTAAATAAAGTTGCAATTTGGATCATTAATGATTATGGCTAAGCACTAAGAGCATCCCCAACAGTTTTTCTAAAATCTTCTCTATAATGGAGAAGCAAAAGCCAAATTCTCTAAAAAAAAACTGCTGCAACTCCAACAGCTTCCCTATTTTGCAAAATTTAGCATGTATTATTTAATACCAACATTTTATCTATTATGAAGAATTCAACTTTTATTACTTTATTTGTTTCATTTAACTAATAAAAAATATTATATTATATTAAAGAATACTTTATATTTTATTTAACTAATAAAAAATAAATATAGTAACAATCTTACTAATAAATAAAAAATAAATATCTTACAATTGTACACAAATAGTTATAAATGATTCATTATATATTGTTATTTCAACAATGAGAAAACAAAAAATTTATACAGTCTATGTAATAAATAAACACTTATTTTTAAATTGAATAATAAGAAATTAAAATATTTTTACACATGAATGAAACTAGAATTAATAAGGTTGCAACTTAATTAGTTGAGCTCTACAATTGCACAAATTTTGTGTTTTAATTAAAGAAGTTAATCAACAATCTTCTATATATGGATACAAAATCAATTTGGAGAATGTAAAATGAATTTGGAGAATGCTCTAAATTTAGGGAATGAAGTTCATTTTTCTCCCCCTTCTCCAAAATGGAGAATGTGATGGAGAATCTGTTGGGGCAAAAAAAAGAGCTATAATCCCCCAAATCCCCATTTTTCTCTAAAATAGAGAATCTGTTGGGGATGCTCTAAGTAAGCAATCAATTTGTATCATGTATTCACGTGGAATATCAGCCTCGAAAACTTGTGATCGAATGTGAATATATTTGTATGTGTGGAGCTAGCTTAGCTAAGCTAAGACTCCAAAGGTAACCTTTATTAATTATATAAAAAGTGATTTTATTAGCTATATAAACAAATGATTAAAAGAATCAAATCTTTCAACTAATTAAACAAGTTAGAGAAATATAGAGAGTAGAGAAGATCACGAACGTGGCCTTTAGGGTAATCACCCCACATAAATTAATATCATTTAGGTGCACTGTAAACGTGGTTAAATCTCTCTATATTGTTTTTATATAGTTAATTAATACCCCCTTCATTTTAAAATAGTTGTCTATGTGACAACTTTATCTTTTTTTTTTCATTTATACCCCTAATCTTTATCTCTATCATAATCATTATATACTTTTTAATATTTCATTACATAAATAATTAACAATAAATATATTTATAAGTGTAATATGGGGAAAAAAATACGTTTGAAATAGTAAACAACTATTCTAAAATGAAGAGAGTATAATCCAAATTTCTTCGATAGTTTCCCTGCTATTCTCTAGCCCAAAAATCACACAAATTAAATGAAGTGCATATTAGCACCGATATTATATACGGAGTAATCCAAGAAAACGTATACTTGAGCTGACGTGTAAACCTGAACATGCAAGCAAGCCAGCTAGACACAGGCTGGCCCACTATACCTGAAAATCCACGTCACCATCGTCGGATCCACGTGGCAATACATTTCACTTTCCACGTGTTTTGCATGTACGCTCATTCTTGCCCTACGAATATTACACTTATGCAAGACAAAAAAATCTACGTAAAGGTCATTTACTAGAGGTATGTAAACCCACAGAAATTTATAAAAAATCATAAATATTTCGTTTAATTTGGTTTCGTCATGTAGTTCACAATGTAATGCTAAATAATGCTGTAAGAAAATTCCTAATTTACCTGCTCTTGTGCTACGTACTTGCACATTTCTCCCACAATCAAAATCTTTGCCCATACTCCCAATTAACATAAAACTAAAGTACTAATGTCGTAATTATTACACAATTACAGTACCCGAAATGCAAATTCACGTAATTAACAGTACCAACCTGACTGAACTCCATATAAACCCCACCATCACTCGTTCTCACCATCCTCTGCTTTTCTTCCTCACGCATTTCTTCGCGATCAGGAGCGAAACGTCGAAATCCAGAAGATTTCGCCACCAATTCCCCAAGAATTGTCTCAATCCAACTTTCCAGACCTCAATTTCCAGAGGGAGAAAGATGAAAGGAGGTCATCAGCAAAACCCGCTCCGCCTGAAATCGCTCAACCACGTCTCAATGCTCTGCAGATCCCTCCCAAAATCCGTTGATTTCTACACAAACTTGCTCGGATTCGTCCCCGTTCGCAGGCCAAGATCGCTCAGCTTTAATGGCGCCTGGTAACCAATGTTCTTGGCTCCCCTTCGTCCCTCCTCTGTTTCTTGCAATTTCTGTTCATCAGTTGGGAATTTTGAAACCCTAGAATGCGGATTATGCCTGAAATTGTAAATTGGTTGATCTCTGGTGTTTGTAGGCTGTTCGGATTCGGAATTGGGATCCATCTGTTGCAGACGGATGATCTTGAAAGGTTGCCGGAGAAGGAACGAGAGATTGACCCCAAAGACCGCCATATTTCATTCCAGGTGAATAAACTCTCTTCTTTCTTGTAATTGTTTTAATTTTCCGTTATTTTTTTTGCTTTATTATTTTGTTAAATTGAACCAAAAAGTGATCAAATAAAATGACTAATAAATTGATTTCTTGGTGCAACCTTACCTGAATCTTTTCGCGTGTGATCAAATAAACTGACCACAAGTGAAAGGTTGCATGGATCGTACAATTAAGTAACTTGTTCATCAATCAATTCACTATCGATAGTCCTGTGTTTTTTGGTAGGTTGTTCGTGCAAATAATTAATCTTGTAAGAGTTTGTTATAAAATGCACAATTAATGTTTCGGTAGCTTAATAGTATATTAATGGCATATGCGATACTTTATACTTACCACAAGTGAACATAATGTTGTGTGTATATACAGTGCGACAGCATGGCAACGGTAGAAGAGAAGCTCAAGGACATGGGGTTGGCCTACAAGAAGGCCCGTATCGAGGAAGACGGTGTCTTTGTCGACCAGATCTTCTTTCATGACCCTGACGGGTTCATGATTGAAGTCTGTGACTGCGAGAACCTTCCGAACGTCCCTATCGTAGCCGGAGAGATCGTACGATCGAGTTCGAGTCTTAGCAATGTCGATGCCGTCCACCAAAAGCAGTTGCAAGAAATTTCATAACCAATTGACCCTTTAACTGGCGTGAATATGGCCCTTGTAATCTATTTCAAACCATATGTGTTGCTTCTTTTTGTGTGTTAGTTTCTGCCCTTTCAGGTTCCATTACTTAACCATGCTTTGTGTGGTACGTATAGTGTTCAAGACGTGAGTGACAAGGAATTTGCAAATTCTTATTCATCTAGCAATAGCATAACATTTAGTTGTATTGCTTGAGAAATTTTGATTTACTCTAGTAATTAAGTTTACATGCATATATACGTATAACTCGTATACCTTCGAATGGTATCAACATCTTTAACTTATTCTTAAACAAACAAGTGATTAACAAAGAGGCTAAATTTTTATGGCTTCATATGTAAATTTTGTTCATTAGTTGGAATCATATGTAACTTTTGTATGATACTTATAAAATAAACACTAAATTGTTATTAGTAAATCATATTTTCAACCTTATGCTAGACAATATAAAGAGCATTTGCGAATTGGTCAGACTATACGTACCAACAACACAGAAAGCAACACATATTATTCCTTTGTTCGATCATAGGACCGATCCACCAACTAATTAAAGAGCCAACTGGTTACAAAACTTGTTGCAACTATAAGAACAAAATCCTGCCTGGAGATAGAAGATATGAATGAAACTGAAGAATTTATAGAGACAATATTTTTGGAAAAAGTTTCTTGTTATTTAATATTTCCCAGCAACAATATATATATAAATATATAGGTTTACGTTAATAGCTATATCTTATCTTCCAAGCAATTATATTAATACAAACGATTGATTTCCAATTACATCGCTATCTATATCTTACCCTCCAAGCAATGATAAAATGAGCAATATTAACCAAATGTATGGTATTAAAATCACTTCAATATTGCTCAAAAAAACAAAAAATCACTTCAATAAAAGTTTGGGCTTCGTGAATAGTTGATATTTTTGTGAAAAATTTCGTGTTCATTGGAGCCCACTTAAGCGGCCCAATTATCTGGCCCATTTTATATTTAACTTAGGGTTGTGTATATTCAGCACGGACTATAAACTTAGAACTGTAAACTAAGATCGGATAAGACCGAAAATCAATAAATATCTATGTTATATATTAAAGTCGACTTTTCGAACTATCATTTTGATTTTGGCCCCACTACATAATTAATAAAAAAAATAATTCATCATTTTTAATTGTCTAGAAGAGCTTTTGTGAAAATTACCTTACTCATTCAAAAAAATAATTAGATTTTAAAATGTGTTAAATGTATTTATAGCGATCAATGCCCCAAAAAACGTTTCTAATTGTATAAATTTCTTTATTTTTTTTATATTTGCATCAATGCCCACAAAAACAGACTAAATACCCAATGTTATTATAGGAATGTCCGATTCTATTTTTTTTTTGAATTTTAACTTTTTAAATTCATTTAGAATTTATTTAATTACAAAAATAGATGGAGTAGATAGCAATCTGCAAGCGTATTCTCCCTCAACCTGGTTCGCCTCTCGACCTCCATGGCTCCTCAACCTTTGAACGACCATTTCCGCCTCCTCCGTTCCTCACTATGTCATCTCCGTTTCCTAATCCTATTCGTATCCATCTCCATCTTCCTTGCAACTTGTTCAAGGGTTGAGGCCCCGAAATTTTTGTTCGATTAAAATAATGTATTATAACATAAATAATGTATCATCAAAATAAATCCAAAAAGAAACAAATTATATAAAATAATACAAGATTTTATATCAAACTATTCTTTTGAATAACTTTATATAAAATTTTAATCAAGTTTTTAGTTAAATCAAATCGTGCCTTCAAGGCATAGGAATTGATACTAGTTTAATCTAAAAGAGGGTATTTTTTATTTTAGCAACTTTTTTTTGGGTATATATATGTAAATTGGCCATTTAAAATTTAGATAATCTATTACTTTCAGAAAGACGCGAAGCAGATTTTTTAAATTCTGTAACCTTCAACAAATACGCAATTTTTTTTTTGATAAAACAATTCGATCGTTCCATATATATACACACCTACACGCAAGAAGATGCTTCAGTTTGATCTATTATTTTTCAATTTACTAGCAACCTTGCCCCGTCCGATGGACGGGGGAAAACAAGTTGTCGATACTCAAAAAATGTGCATCAAATTCACCTGTATATCAAATTCACAAAGGGTCACCACATCACTCAAAAGGGCCACCACATCAGTTGTTTTTTCAGTATACTCAAAATTGTTTAATGCAATTTTGATAAAATTAAAATTACAATACCATGAAAATATATCACACTAATCCTTACAACTGAAATGCCACTCACAATTTATAAGGCTGAAAGAGAGTGCAACAAAAACAACCAACATACATCCTGTTTTTTAATTTCAATGAATTTTTTTGCTCAAAAGATAGCACTTTTATAGGAAAACACAGGTTTGTCTTGTCTTTCTTCTCTTTTTCTTCACCTTTGGTGGTTGTAACACCACCCTGATGGTTGCATCAAACACTGTGCAACTTCAATTAGTCAATGAAATTTGTGTCATTAATATTTAATTTCTGAAACAAAAACTGGTTAACCTGTTGTGTCTTGAAGCTACATTCAATGTAAAAAGTTGCACTTTTCATCTTCTTTAGCTCTTCTCCCTGCCCACAACAATAAACCAGAATATCTCTCATTTTAGTATACTGAAAAAACAATATTCTGGTTTTAATATAAAAGCTCAATTTATGCCATTTCAATTGTTATCTCTAATTCATCTTGCAAAGGAGAAAAAGACAGGAGAATTAATAATTTGCATGAGCAGTTGAGATAGGTGTTGCTCCTGGATGATCACTCAAGAATTGCTTGTCATCCCTTAAATCTAATCAAACAAAACACTAAAATATCACATAAAATACAAAAATAATCAAAAATTGTATAGGGAAAGAAAATAATGGATATTCACCTAGTTTTGTGCCAACAAGGATAATAGGAACATTTGGAGCATAATGCCTTAGCTCTGGAATCCAGTGCCAAATCCCTCTCCTACAATAAAGCTATTATTAGTTAATTAACAGTTCTTTCTTCAAAATTTTCACCTTATCATGTACTTCTTTACATACATCCTTGATATTCCAAGAAAAACAACACTATTCTCACATATCTCTATGTTAAAATTTTATTTGTGGATAACTGATCCTCGCATTGGCAATAGAGACAAATGACAACTCAATATGGTTGTCCATGACAATGCTTTATTCTGCTGGTTTATACCATATAATAATTCGATGATGAAAAAAGAAAAATTGAGAAAAATGAAACTGCACAGAAGGAGTATATAGAAATATTAAGCAGCATTGACCCTAGCATCAATAGCCACAGGCTTTCCTAGTGGACTCAGCTCTGTTTCAAGTTCAATGATAGTTTTGTCGATAAGAGACTGAAGGCTGGGAATTCGAGATTTGATTACATTTTCCAAGTGCTGAAAGATGGAAGGTGAAGCACCACATCAATTACAGAAAGTAAAGTAATAAGCTAATGTTGTAGAAGTGTAGACAAAAAAAGGTCGGTTTGTACTTTTGTACCAAACCAGTTTCATGTAACCGTTAAGTACCTTGGAAAGCATCTTTGCCAAATACTCAGAACACATTCTATTAGCGAGGTGCCTGTACTCTGGACTATTAGCCCAAAATTCCCACTCTTTACGACGAGCAGACATCATATCAACATTTTTGTTAATATCAGCTTGAGAACGGTTGACAATACCAACCAAGGGATACTGCAGCCTGTACACTCGTCCTTCCAGGATCTAGAGAACAAAGAAGTTCCATTAGTAAGCTTTAGTAACTATAGGCAATAGAGCCATCTCCGATAATGATGATAGCAGTACAAAAATAAAAATTATACCATTTTGCCATTAAGGGTCTCAAATACGTATTCAAATATTTATATGTAAATACTTACATCCACTGCATCAGTGCCCTTATCCATAAGATCAATTTTAGTTAGAACTCCAAATGTTCTCTCTCCTGAAATTTGATAACCATAATTCATCAAGAAAAGCTCAACCGTGTCCAAAATTACAAAATTTGTGTTCATATTCCTCACCAAAAACTACACAAATAAATACATACCCATATTGTGTTTGTTGACTATGGTCTCATATATACTTTAGATATTTTCATGGATATGATAATTCATATAATAAGTTATATTCAAACAACAGAGTAATCAGAAAGCAAACACAACAACTGACTGATGATTAGAAGAAAAAAGAAAATATCAGACCTGGCTAAGATCCTTCCAATTTAAGACATCCATTGTTGAACACATTGGATATACCATCAAATCAAATCAAATCAAATTTTGGAGCCCAATATCTTAATAATTTTTAACAATTCTTATGTTTGATATGTCAACAACTTTTAACTCACCTTAATGGCTTCCAAGATCTTGCTGAAGTCCATCTTGTCTTCATACTTAACAGTGGTTCGGCACAACACAGATGCAGTTTTCTTGTGCACAATCTGTTTAAAGTATAAACCAGATTAGCAAAACGAATGACACATTGTTCAGAACAACAATAGAGTTTCACAGCCTTAGGTATTACCGATCCCAACCGCGCTTTTCCCTTCACAATGCAGTAAGGAATCTCCAGCTTCCTGCAAAGAGCTAGAAGCCAGACAACCAACTCCATTGGGTCTACATCATGAGCTATAACCACCAGTTGGGCTTTGTCCTGAACAACAAAAACAGAAAACCAATAAGCATAAGCATAGAGGAACACCCTAAGAAGAGAAATCATGGAATCAAAAAGGTTGATAAACCGGTAGAGATTTGCAACCTGCTCAATGAGGTATGTCACATGTTTGAGACCGAACTTCACGACAATTGGCTTCTTGGCAGTTGCAACATCCTTTCCAGCACCGTCAGCTTGAGCCTTGTTTAAAAGATGCTCTTTCTTGGCTGCCTTGTCTTCTAGCCTGTACTTCAGAAGCATCTTGAACAAGCTTGGTGCTGTAAAGAACATGAAAAATCTATTAGCAAGCTACAAAGTTGGATTGCTCGTTTGCAATGCCAAATAGAAAAACAAAAATGAGAATTTAAGATTGTCCTTTCCAACTTTTAAGACCATAAATCAGCTTACAAGTTACAGCACCAAAGGGTAAAAAACATCAACTGCAGAGTGTAGTTTACAGATTTTTACCCTCTAAAATCATATTGCCATATTGGTGTCAAAAAATATAGAGAACACGCAATATAATTTGTTCCATTCTAACACATTGAATGCTAACTACACTTGAACTGAGATCATATTGCCACTTCAAAAATAAATAGATAAAAGCAGAGGGTGGTTTGAGAAGGAAAGGAAAAACCAAGAACTTTAATCACCAACCTTTACTGAATTCTGATCAAGATGTATTGCTTCTCCACAATCAAACTCAACCTTATCCCAGTGGCTGCAAAAACCATGAAAACACCAAAATCACCAAAAAGTAATCAAATTTATAATTAACGGTAATGAATAAGGAGGGTTCATTGTGCATTCATTATTCATACCGTAGTACAAGGCACGAGTAAACCACCACATTGGAGCACAATGCTATAGCCTGCAAAAGCACAAAGAAGAGAACGATCAAAGAACTAAAAAACCTTTCAGCAGGATATATACCCTCTCTTGGTCCCAACAGTTTCCATTCCATCTCGAGACAATCTTAACAGAAATAATGCCCAAACTTGGCATCCTATACAGCTTGTGAAATGTCAAGAGAAAAATTGAAGTATCAAAAGTTGTGCTAAGCATGAATTTGGAACTTTAAACATTGAAATTTTGATAAAACTAAACTATAAACTTGACTAAATTACTTGCTCTCGGTCAATTGACATTATATATATATATCAGTGTATGATTGATTTGATGATAGAGTGTGAATGGTGATAGTACCTCGAGAACGCTGTTGCCGGCGAATCGCAATCTCTGTTGCCAAACATACTCGGCTAGAATTACACTACAAGGCCACACAAACATACCATACTCTTCACTCATATTCTGCAATCAAAAGCCCCTCCCAACCGCAGGAAGAACAATTCCAGTTACACAAATATCCTTGTCCAACTCGAAATTCCGAAAAAGAAAGCGCTTCTTCAAGATTGAATATGTAAAAATACCTCGATTATCTGAATCATAAAGGTGTCCCCAGCGGCGTCCAGTTCACTGAAGGAGTGGATCGATGTGGTCGTCATGTGGCGGGCGCCGCCTTGAAGCGATGAAACTGATGGAGATCTAAAGCTTGCTGCCATTCCGCTTAATAACCGCGGGCCAATCGAGCGTCTTCCCCGTGCATCGCCGGAGATTCTCGTCGCCGGTAAGCTTTGCCTCTCCTTCCGGGTTTCTCTCTCAATCGTGTCGTCGGGTAAGGCTCGAGCGAAGAGGGTGGTCGGGCCTAGGGTCGTGGTGTCGCTGATGTCGGGTAGTGGGTCGAGGGCTCGAAAGCGAGTCGGAATGGGGGCTGTAGGTGGCGGATCTGGCTGTCGAGGGAGTTGGGTTCCGGTGGTTCCACTGAGGCATCCGCAAGGTGAGTGTGAGGGAGTTCCGGCACACTGGGGTTCTCTGGTTTTGGGCGATCTTTGCAAGCGGGGTTAGGCCGGTACGGTGAAGAAGAAAGGCAAAAGGGAAGGAGGGTTGTGTGGTCCAGGGGGTCTTCGACTCTTCGTGTGGAATGGTAGTCAAAAGGAAGAAATTAGACTGCATCATCAATGCGGGAGAAGGCCACCAGACGGGTGAAAACCGCCAGTCATTCATACATTTTCACGCTAAAGTGGAGAATTAAGAATTGAGCATTATTATTTGACTCACAAAACCTAATTTCCTTCGCTTCATGAAAATAGCAGCTTTAAATGATCAACATTGATTCAATTGCAGAACCCAAATTTTCAATAGATATAGATAGTATTTTTATAATGATCATCAAGTTTGAAATTTTTTAAGAAAACAAAAAAGGGATAGGGTAGAAAGTCAAGTGACGATAATGGATTGGGATCTCGTTTATGTGAGCCCAAAACATAAACTTGATAAAGTTTCATTCTAAAATCAATTGACCGTATAAGGATATATATATATACTAAAACTATTTTCTTCTAATTTTAAATGTGAACAATAATTTCCTTCTCAAGTCAAACAATCTAAAGTAATTAAAGACTAATGTGGACAAGCCTCCAATAATATATAGATGTAAATAGGGAAGTAACAAATTAATTTGTTAAAAATTTAGTTTATTCATAATCATTTTTTTTTATTTTGAAATAATGTGTCACATGTATAAGAAGTGTGAATCACCATATACATCATATAAGTTATATGTAATATAAAGTAAATTATTAATCATTGGATGTGCTCCCTTTAGATTCAAGTGCATTGTAAAAGTGTTAAAGTGGATGCAATATTTGATGTTTTACTATACATCTTTAATGTTGCGCAAAGTATCTACTAAGGTCATTAGAAATGCACATTTTCTACTTTTGTACGTGATGCACTTTAACTTGCCTTATAGTCACATGTAAGTTTGATTCCTCACGTGATATCCGAACTCCATGTATAGAACTTTATAGAAAATATATACTATGCTATCGTTAGTTACAATAAAAGAGAGAGAACATATTAGGTAGGGTGAGTTTTGTAGGAAGTAACATTTCTGCGTTGTTTGGGCTAATTAATTAAAAGAACTATATAGTATATACATAAATTACTTTACAAATGAAACAGATGAATTGGACTCTGGTCGTGAATAAAGCAAGGTGCAGATGGATGGAGTGAATAAAGCAAAGATGATATAGCTAGCTAGTACGTAGTACCAAAGTGAATAAAGCAAAGTCACGTATTCCATTTTGAAGGTTGAGTGTTTAGTGAGGGAACGTATATTCTCAATATTGGAGCATTATACATTAATACATACAACCGGCCGTTCCCGTAAAAGACATGCAATTAATATTAAAAGGAAGGAAGGAAGTTCGGGGTACACAAAATTGATTAAGTGAAACGAGATCCGTGGAAGCACATTAGCCATGCGGACGGAGCAAGATGACAAAGAGAAGGAGTTCCAGAGGGTGCGGAAGGAACGCCAACGAAGTTTGCGAGGGATCATCGCCATAACGGGACCTCCCTACACTCGGAAAACGGAGCTTGCCGATTGTATAGGAACATGGGCAAATTGTCCAGCGCTGTGCATACAGCACTTGTTGCCCTCGACACCATCGGATCGGGATGATGTAGTGGCCAAGAAGAATGCAGTTGATGAAGCCTTCACTAGCCTCTGCAAAGTGGCCGAGTTTCACTTGTCAGTCGGTGACAACTTAAATAAGTTGTTTAACACGGTGGTGATCAAGTCCCGTTTCAGCTCCACATTCGAGCTCCAACGCTTGTTCGATCTCACCACTCCCACCGATTTGCTGTTCCTCCCAAAATACCCAATCTTGTTCATCGAGTGCCGCTTCACGAACGAGTACATGTGGAGGAAGCGCTTTAAGAAGATGAGGAAAGAGGCCAAGGACGACGACTTGAGTAGGTGGTACAGGCCAGGGAGTTGGGAGGAGATGGAGAAGGCCAGCGCGGATTATGAGTCTCAATCCCATCATCTAATTACTCAACTCCAGCTTCTCCATCAACAACATGATCCTATCCGTGTCCGAAGTTGGGAGGAGATGGAGAAGGCCAGCGCGGATTATGAGTCTCAATCCCATCATCTAATTACTCAACTCCAGCTTCTCCATCAACAACATGATCCTATCTGTGTCCGAAGGCTGGTAGTCGATCCCGATGAGGATATCTTCACCCGTTCACGCAGGTGGAGCAAGACCAAACTTCCTACTGATTTTACTGACGCTATTAAGTATCTCCTCACCACACCCCAACCTGAATTGCCTCAACAAAAGCATCATCCCTATCTTGATATTGATTATGTAGCAGTGGGACTCCGTGAGCTACGGCCTATTCTCTTTGAGAAGAGAGTGATGGCCAGGCTGGCCGCCGCTAATGGAAGGAACACCCACACCTACTGCCCCGGGGGCGACCAATGCGTCTTCCGACTCTACAACGTCCACAAGGACGACGACGACCACGTCGGTGTTGGCATATGCTGTGGGGTGTGCGGGGAGCAAGTAGATCCATCGGCCAGCAGCTACTACGCTTGTCGTCTTTGCATCCTCACTCTGCACAAACCATGCGCTCAGAGGCTTCCCTTCAACACCCTACATTTCAGCCTGCGATTCCTCATGCGAAGATTTCTGTATTATTACCATGAAATGATGCCGGAGAAGCATGCCTGCAAGTCTTGTTCTTTAGACGGAGGCTTTGATAAAGTTTGTGATGCTTGCCAGTTGCAGACGCATCTGAAATGTGGCCTCCTACCAACCATTATCCTCCACGACTCCCACCCTCCTCATTTCCTTTCCTTGGTGGTTATCAACCAAGACTATAGATGCAGCGCATGTGGACGCATCTGAAATTCACAATGTTTCGGTAGCTTAATATATTAATATGCGATACTTTATACTTACCACAAGTGAACATAATGTAGTGTGTATATACAGTGCGACAGCATGGCAACGGTTGAAGAGAAGCTTAAGGACATGGGGTTGGCCTACAAGAAGGCCCGTGTCGAGGAAGCCGGTGTGTTCGTCGACCAGATCTTCTTTCATGACCCTGACGGGTTCATGATTGAAGTCTGTGACTGCGAGAACCTTCCGATCGTCCCTATCATAGCCGGAGAGATCGTACGATCAAGTTCGAGCCTTAGCAATGTCAATGCCGTCCACCAAAAGCAGTTGCAAGAAATTTCATAACCAATTGACCCTTTAACTGGCGTGAATATGGCCCTTGTAATCTATGTCAAACCATATGTGTTGCTTCTTTTTGTGTGTTAGTTTCTGCCCTTTTCGGTGCCATTACTTAACCATGCTTTGTGTGGTACGTATAGTGTTCAAGACGTGAGTGACAAGGAATTTGCAAATTCTTATTCATCTAGCAATAGCATAACATTTAATTGTATTGCTTGAGAAATTTTGATTTACTCTAGTAAGTTTACATGCATTATATACGTATAACTCGTATACCTTTGAATGGTATCAAAATCTGTAACTTATTCTTAAACAAACAAGCGATTAACAAAGAGGCTAAATCATAACTTATTCTTAAACAAACAAGCGATTAACAAAGAGGCTAAATTGTTATGGCTTCATATGTAAAGTTCGTTTATTAGTTGGAATCATATGTAACTTTTGTATGATACTTATAAATTAACACTAAATTTTTATTAGTAAATCATATCGATCTTCAACCTTATGCTAGACAATACAAAGAGCATTTGCGAGTTGGTCAGACTATACGTACCAACAACACAAAAAGCAGCACATATTATTCCTTTGTTCGATCATAGGACCGATCCACCAACTAATTAAAGAGCCAACTGGTTACAAAACTTGTTGCAACTATAAGAACAAAATCCTGCCTGGAGATAGAAGATATGAATGAAACTGAAGAATTTATAGAGGCAATATTTTTGGAAAAAAGCTTCTTGGCTTCCAGGCTATGATAAAGTGAACAATATCTGGATTGATTTCCAATTTACATCACTATCTATATCTTAGGCTCCAAGCTATGATAAAATGAGCAATTTTAACCAAATGTATGGTATTAAAATCACTTTAATTGCTGTCAAAACAAAAATCACTTTAATAAGTTTGGGCTTCGTGAATAGTTGATATTTTTGGAATAATTTCCTTGTTATTGGAGCCCACTTAAGCGGCCAATTATCTGGCCCATTTTATATTTAATTTATGGTTGTGTATATTTAGCAAGTACGGACTAACTATAAGATCAGACCAGACCGACATTCAATCTATATCTATACTATATATTGAAGTTGACCGTTTTACCTGTCGCAATGTATGATAGTTTGACTTTACAATATTAAATTATAACTGATACTTTATAATCGAATATTGATATGAAAACAATATAATATAAGTTTTAACGTACTTGTTTTAAAAAATATAAGTATAGGGTACGGGTAATAATATAGTATATTATAAGTACAGAGCTTTCCATATATCATTCATCATTTTACTAATAGTTTTTATACGCCCATGATCATTATCAAACTTTTACTTAATTTAATTTTTTTTGATACAAAAAGAAATTTTTATGGAAATTAATAGATCAGAAGATCTCTAGAAAAATTATGTATAAAACTTAAAGTTCAATTTTTTTAGAAAAATAATTAAAATGGAAATGAGTAAATAAGAAGAAATCGAATATTGGATTTATAATGAAATTATAACCAATTAAATTATGAAAGGGGATCAGGTGAGATCAACCCTTAAAATATAAAATGAGATCTAATCTCATCCGTTAGATATCCAAAATTCAATGATCCGGATTGTCTCCACTTTTTTTAAGGCCCTTTTATATGTAAAGGGCATTTTTTGTCTTTTTCTACTCCCAATCTTTCTGATCGGCCTGCTGCTTTGTGAGTTCCCAGTTTTTTCAATCGTTCTCCTTTGAAAATCGCCATTCATCCAGTGTTCTTCCTCAAGTTCATCCATATAGTGTTCTTCTCCAACACGATTCCCTTCAATTCCATTCTCCAATCTGATTCCTTTAACTTCCAATTCACTTCTTATGGATTTAGGTAGATGATTTTCAAGTTTTGAAACTTGTTTTTTGTGAACTTCTATCAATTATGCTTGTAATTGTGAAACTCGTTAATATATGAATGTTTTCGCTTTAATCCGCTCTCTTTTGTGTGAACTCGTTGAATTTGCACTGTCAAAAGGTTATGAAAACATGAACAACTCAATTTTGATGGTTTCGATTGAATATGTATGGCTAAAGTTCATTCTTGTCTTGTTACCTACCATGTGTTCGACAAAATGTCTCAACAACCATGCCTTATTTTACATGAACCGTTATATGGCTTTCAATAAACCCTTACTTGAATAATTATAAACCATAATGATATTCTTTGTGAACCAAAATAATGACCGTATTTGCCCATTTGTAGTACTCATTATGTGTTTCATGTTGCTTCATACATAGCTTTTACATTTCTTTTGTAGATTGTTTATGTCTTTTACATTGCAAATTGACAATTTCGATTGAATAGAGAGCTTGAAATCATATGTTTGTCTGGTTGTCCACCATGTATTCGACAAAATGCATCAACACATGTGCCTTAATTTACATGAACTGTTTTATGTTTTTTAATGAATCTTTCCTTGAAAATTTACGAACCATAATGACATAGCAGGATGAAAGTTGATAGTGTACTGGCAACTAGTTATACTCTCTTTGATCCAGTTGATCATAGCAGGATGAAAGTTCATCAGCTCCAAGATTTGGAAGAGAAAACTCCAGCTAACAGTGTCATAGGCTTTCTTTAAATCAATTTTAATTGCACATCGAGGGCTGATGAATTTCCTGGCATAACTTTTGACAAGATCCTGGCAAACTGCAATGTTATGTCTGATACTGCGCCCTTTAATGAAAGCTGCTTGGTTGATGTCGATGATCTTGGGGAGTACACCTTGAAGTCTAGCAACTATCATTTTTGATATGACCTTGTAGATCACATTACAGCATGAGATGGGACGGTAATCAGATACACTGCACACATTATCAACTTTGGAAATCAAGGCAATCACAGTGTTGCCAATTTCTTTCAACATCTTTCCACTGGAAAAGAATTCTAACACTGCTTCAGAGAAATCATTGCCAACAATATCCCAGGTCCTTTTGAAGAAGTGGGCGTTGAATCCATCAGGGCCAGGAGCCTTGTTTTTACTTATACTCCAGATTGCTCTTCTAACATCCTCTTTGTTGAAAAAATTAGCCATGAAAGCTCTGTCAGCATCATCAATAATGGGGCCACTATGCACAATGGAGGCATCAGGAGGAGATTGAGAGCCTGAAGTACCAAGGAATTCTTTGAAGTGGTTGACAATTATGCTTTTGATTTTCTGATCATCTGTGGTTGTACTACCATCTTTATCAATTAAGGCTGTGACAGAGTTAAAAGCCTTGCGCTGCTTTATGGAGTTGTGAAAATAGCTACTGCAGCAGTCTTGGTATTTCAACCAATGGAGCTTTGCAAGTTGTTGATGCTGAACTCTTCTCTGCTTTAGAGCTCTTTTGAGCTGCACTAAAATCTGCTTCTCTTCTTCTAGGAGGTTATCAAGAGCAGTAGTGTTTTGCATCTCTGTCTGAATCTTTCTCAACTGTTTGTGGAGATCATTAATCTCAGAATCCTGGCTGTCCAGGTTCTTAGATTTGAGGCTCTTCAAAGGGCCTTTAAGAGTTTTGAGCTTATTCACCAGCTTGTACATTTTGTGTCCTTGCACAGAGTCATTCTTCCAGGCTTCACTCACCACACTAAGAAACTTAGGATGGTCAGCCCAAGTGTTATTGAATTTGAAAGGAGGTCTTATGAGGTCTTTGGATCCCTCAACAGTTAGGATACCTGGACTGTGATCAGAGCAGCTTGAAGGGTCAAACCTAACACTGTACTTTGGAAAGCAATCAATCCATTCCTGGTTGGCAAGGACTCTGTCCAGTTTGCACTTGATAAGATCATCACCAGATTGCTTATTGGACCAAGTATAGAAAGCACCACTATATTTCAGATCTTCAAGGCCATTTCTATTGGTGCAGTCAAGGAAATCTTTGCTAAACCTGGCATTACCTCCTTTGCCATACACCTTTTCCTTAGGATCTTTGATAGCATTAAAATCTCCCATAAGGGTCTAGGGGATGGTGCTTGTATTAACTGCAATGTTGTCAATCAGGTTCCAAAGCTCAAGCCTGTCCTTCTCATCATTAGAAGCATATATGAAAGAGATTTGAAAATTCCTCAGAAGCTTAGGAGAGTTGATGGAGACATGAGTGAGTTAAGCTGTTTCAATCAAAATATCAATAGTAATACTGCCGTGTGACTTCCAGAACAACCAAATTCTGCCATTGGATCCAATGCATTTGGTGCTCCGGTTCCAACCTTTGAACAGATTTCTGAAAACTTCATCAATCTTGTTATCTCTAACTCTAGTTTCAAGCAAAGCAATAATATCTAATCTATTATCAGTGGCTAACTTGTGAATGAAGTCAGCTTTAGAGGCATCATTGAGGCCTCTAATGTTCCAGGCTCCTATGGAGAGGCTATCCATGGGAAACCTCAAGTGATTTGGAAGCCTCAACATGGCTCCCTACTGAGTCTTCCACATCATCCTCAAGAGCAACAAATTTTGATTTTTCAATAAGAATATCTTTGCCTTTGGAGTTCTCTCCTGCAACCTCTTTCCTCTTTGGACTTTTACCTTTCATTGTTTCCCATTCATCCACTCTTGGTTCATTAATTCTAAGAGTGCCATTCTGTTTGGGGTACCTATCCACAACAAGCTGTCTTTTTCCTCCTTCTTGAATGAATAGGCGCCTACCAGCAGCTTTGCTTGACTCTGGGGCATCAACTGTAGGCTTTTGTGGTGGCCTTTTAACCCAGGTTTTCCTTGGACGAGGCATATGGTTTCTAGGCCCAAGTCTCTGAAAAACTGAGTTGATCTTCTTCTCACACTCCCCTTCATTATGGCCAAATACTTCACACTTGTCACATTTTTCTGGGAGCCATTCATATTGCACTTTTTGGTCAACAATTTCACCATCCTCTCCATGAAAAGAGACCTGGTTCTTGAGAGGCATGCAAGCAGATATTTCCACCAGGAATCTAGCATAGGATAATCTTTCTTGATTTTCTGTAACCTTGTCTATGATGATAGGTTTTCCCAAAGCACTTCCCATCTTCTCAAAAAACTCTTCATCCTAAAACCTCACATCCAGTTCTGGAAAGTTTGCCCAAACTTGAGTTGTTTCAAAACATGAAGGGTCCAGTTTAATACCTTCACTCCATCTCTTAAGGGCTAGAGGTTTTGCACCTCCAATCATCCAAGGGCCATTGGATAGAACCCACTCAACATCTTCCTCATGTTCAAACTTAAAGACATAGATTCCAGAGTCAGTAAGGATGATTTTAGGAGAGATTTTGACCTCCCAACGAGCATTGACAAAGTTCTGGATCACATTGAATGATGCTTTACCACCAGCCATCATACCTATGAGAGCATTTCTCCATTTCTGCACATTTTTCTCAACATCTTTCTTCTTAAATCTAATAATTCCATCTTGGTAGCCTTCTACAAAATTGAGTCTTTTGCCCTCCTTATTCGCCCTATTGCCTGCCAGAGCTTCTCTGTATGAGGGTTTCAAAGGGAGGGGAGCATGCTCAGATCTATGGACGGTAGAGGGAGGGATAAACTCACCCTCCTCTGTATCCTCTGAAGCAGGGCTCTTTTCAGTGCTCTCAAGGCTGTGGTCACCCGTGCTTGTATCCAAATCAGGGTTACTTGAGGCTTGAGTTTCCTGAACAGCTTGAATAGACTCAGCTGCAGGAATGTCGGAATCACCAACAGTCTCCTCCATGGTTTCTTGCAGGCTTTCAGCAGCAAGCGTACCATCTTGCATGGCTCTAGCAGTGCTTCTCAGAATTCTCAAGTTGTTAACTCGTATGGTGTTGTCCGAAACTGTGGGAGCTTTGGTTCCCTTGCTGAAAGAGTTTTCACATCCACTTCTGATGGAAGTAGTTGCTTTTTTCTTCCTCCCAGAGCTTTTCGCTCGCGCCATGGCCTTGGATCGGCCACCGGCGGCGCACCTGACAAGGCTGCAGGAACCCTAGAATGTCGCTTTTTTGTCGCTTTCTTTTCCGCGCGTGAGGCGCGTTGTTTTTTTAGAAGTTTATTTTTAGCACCATAATAATTCGATCATTTTTTAATATACAAGAAGGTGTTTCAATTTGATGCATTTTTCAAATTAATAGTATTTTTTATGATTATCAAATTAACCTCGTATTAGAAGTTTTTAAGCTTATAACAAAACTATAAACTAGTTTATTGGCTCTCTTAAGAAGGGATAGAGTATTTCATCAAAAAAAAAATGAAGGGATAGAGTAGAAAGCTAAAGTCAAACAACATAAAGTAAAGACACATGTCTCCAATAGTAGAAACATAGGGAAGTAATAAACTAATTTGTTACAAAAAAATAGTTTATACGTAATTACCTTTTCTATTTCGAAATAATGTTTTGGATACGTAAAAAGTGTGAATTATGTGCCTCATATAATTAAGTTATGTGTAAGATGAAATGTATTATTGGTTATTAAGTACATTTTGTCTAGATTAATAATGTATTCTTAAGTGTTTAAGTGTCTTTAAATTAGAAATACAATTTTGATAGTTTATAATACATTTTTAATGTTATACTGTGCATCTAATAGTGTTAAAGGCTTAATCCCAGTACTTGATATATTATGTTATGATATGGAGTATGAGATATGTGGCTAATAGAGTTTTATGGGATGTAGAGTTGTATAACGGGGTGATTAGTCATTATTTAAAGGAGCCAAGTTAACACGTGCTTGCTTCACACTATAAGGAATGATTATTTGATGAATAGGACGGTCTGATTACGGGTATAAAGATCTATATATTAAACTCTTAAACTAATTGGTAAACTTTCCTTTTATAGAGAGTACTCATGAAAATCGAATTGAAAATTTATGGGTAGTGCCCTAAAAGCTTAATTGATTAAGTTGGTACAAAAAAGGCCAACTAATTCGTAAATTTGCATCACATAGAAACGCAAACAATTAACGGCTCACATTTGTTTTTTTACAGGAAAGGAACTAGCCTAGTCTCATCCAAATGAAAACTATCATACAACATTCCTTGTGAATTGGAATGAGGTCCCTAAAAACCGGATCAGAGTCCAAGGTAGAAGAAGGTACACGGAGGAACGAATCCGCAATAAAGTCAGCCACCGAGTTGACATTCTTGGAGACGTGCAATACTCCAACTTTGAAACAATTAAAGGCCCGCATATTCTGTAGACTAATAGAACAACCACCAAAAATATTCATCTTTAATTAATTGTCTTGAAGATTTTTTGTGACAATTATCCTCCTCATTCAAAAAAAAATTAGATTTTAAAATTTAGATAATCTATTACTTTTAAAAAGACGTTCTTTTTTTTTTTCGTTGAAGATTTTTTAAATTGATTCCTTTCAGGATTGGCCCCAACAAAAGCAAATTGATTCCTTTCTAACTTAATTAGAGTACGTACTTTGAAGGATAAAGAAGAGTTCAATAAAATCATCATTTTGTGCCCACACCAAAACCAGTATCATTTTTTTTTTATCAAACCAAAACCAGTATCATTTTCCTTGGCAAAAAATACGCAATTCGTTCCATATATACACACACCCACACACAAGAAGATGCTTCAATTTGATCTATTATTTTTCAATTTAGTGTAGTAGTATTTTTTTAATGATCATAAGTTTGGATTTTTTAAAGAAAACTAAGAGGGGATAGTGTAGAAAGCTAAAGTCTATGAAACTCATATGGACCGATAATGGATTGGGGTCTCGTTTATGTGAGCCCAAAACATAAGCTTGATATATATATACTAAAACAATTTTCTTCTAAGTTTAAATGTGTAAAATACTTTCTTCTCAAGTCAAACAATACATAGTATATGTATATATGATCCCTCACGTGATATCCAAACTCCATGTATAGAACTTTATAGAAAATATATACAATATGCTATCATTAGTTACAATAAAAGAGAGAGAACATATTTTCTACCAAAAAAAAGAAAGAGAGAGAACATGTTAGGTAGGGTGAGTTTTGTGGGAAGCAACATTTCTGCTTGGTTTGGGCTAATTAATTACAAGAACTATATAGTATATGCATAAATTATTTTATAAACAGATGAACTGGACTCCGGTCGTGAATAAAGCAAGGTGCAGATGGATGGAGTGAATAAAGCAAAGATGATATAGCTAGCTAGTACGTACTGTAGTACCGAAGTGAATAAAGCAAAGTCACATATTCCATATTAAAGGTTGAGTGTTTAGTGAGGGAAGGTATATTCTCAATATTGGAGTATTGTACATAAACAACCGGCCGTTGCCGTGAAAGACATGCAATTAATATTATAAGGAAGGAAGGAAGTCATTAACCATTAGCCATTAGCCATGTGGACGGAGAAAGATGACAAAGAGGAGTTCTGGAGGGTGAGGGAGGAACGTCAATCGCAGTTGCGAGGGATCATCGCCATAACAGGACCTCCCTACACTCGGAAAACGGAGCTTGCTAAATGTATAAGAGCATGGGCAAATTGCCCAGCGCTGTGCATACAACACCTGTTGCCCTCGACACCATCGGATCGGGGTGATGTAGTCGCCAAGAAGAATGCAGTCGATGAAGCCTTCACTAGCCTCTGCCAAGTGGCCAAGTTTCACTTGTCACCCGTTTCCAATTACAGTACGGAGAGTAAAACGGTGGTGATCAAGTCCCGTTTCAGCTCCACATTCGAGCTCCAACGCTTGTTCGAGCTCGCCACTCGCACCGAGACGTGGCTCCTCCCAGCATGCCCAATCTTGTTCATCGAGTGCCGCTTCACGAACGAGTACCTTTGGAAGGAGTACTTTGAGGAGGCGAGGAATAAGGACGACGACGAGTCCAGATGGTGGTACAGGCCAGGGAGTTGGGAGGAGATGGAGCAGGCCAACAGGGATTATGACTCTCAATCCCATCAGCTAATTACTCATCTCCTTCTCCATCAACAACATTATCGTATCCCTGTCCGAAGGCTGGTTGTCGATCCTGTTGATGATATCTTCACCCGTTCACACACCTGGAGTCATACCTTGCTTCCTACTGATTTTACTGACGCTATTAAATATCTCCTCACCACACCCCAACATGAAATACAATTGCTGCTCAATATTAATCCTCCACAACACAATCATCCCTCTACTCCTGATATTACTACTACTAATAATAATAATACCATCGATTATGTAGCGGTGGAACTCCATGACCTACGACCTCATATGTTTGAGAGGAGGGTGAGTGCCAGGCTGGCCGCCACTAATGGAAGGAAAACCCAAACCTACTGCCCCGGGGGCGACCAATGCGTCCTCCGACTCTACAACGTCCACGAGGACGACGACAACCACGTCGGTGTTGGCGTCTGTTGTGGAGTGTGCGGGGAGCAAGTAGTAGATTCATCATCAGCCAGCAGCTACTACGCTTGTCGTCTTTGCATCCTCACTCTGCACAAACCATGCGCTCAGAGGCTTCCCTTCAACACCCTACATTTCAGCCTGGGACTCCTCTTCAGAAACCCATTGCATTTCTCTATCCTGATGCCGGAGGAGCATGCCTGCAAGCCTTGTTCGTTAGACAGAGGAGGAACAGGCTTTAATCTACTTTGCGGTGCCTGCCAGCTGCAGACGCATCTGAAATGCGGCCTCCTACCAACCATTATCCACCACAACTCCCACCCTCCTCATTTCCTTTCCTTGCTGGTTACCAACCAATACTATAGATGCAGCGCATGTGGAGACAGAAACTATGATTTCGCCTACAGCTGCAGGCCGTGTGGATTGTACTATCACTTGAAATGCGCTTTACTCCCTCTGCAGCTGCTCAGGCACCAGCACGGCGGACACGAGCATGTCATGAGGCTCCTCTACTCCCACCACGACACCGACCAGCCCGACGAGGAGGAGGAGGAGTCCTACTGGTGCGACGTCTGCGGCAAGGACATGGACCCGCACAATTGGTGCTACTCTTGCCAGGACTGCCCTTACTACTCCGCTCACCTACACTGCGCTCGTGGCTACGAGTACTTGTGCTCTAATGTGAAGAATTCCGTATTCATCCCGCAGATCCAATCCCAGCTGGAAGCTGCCATGGCCGAGGTTAATTCAGAGACTCCATCCGAGAAGTAATTTCAGTTCAATTTAACTTCTTTGTGATAAATCATCCACTCTTTTTATGTGGGTGTGCTCAAGTTTGCTTAATTATATGGTGTGTTTGTGTGAACTCCCTTTCTCAGACTGTCGCATTTGGTTCCAAGCCCCTCTACTGATCATAGCGGGGCTAATTTGGTTTCTCCATCGTCAGAGATTAATTGTTGCAACTTAAGTGTGTACTGCTGCTGGTTTGCTGTGTTAATTATATTACTCGTGTAAGTGTGTTTCATTTCATTTTCAATACAAATAAAATTAGCAAAACAAGCCTGTGGAAAACAAGTCCTCAATTCCTCATGTGCACTTGAGCACCCTATGTCAGACTGTCGCATTTGGTTCCAAGCCCCTCTACTGATCATAGCGGGGCTAATTTGGTTTCTCCATCTTCACATTAACTGTTGCAGCTTTATTGTGTACTGCTACTGGTTTGTTTATTGTGTTAATTGCTACGAGTGTACGTAAGTGTGTTTCGTATTGTTTGCAATACAAGGAAAATAATGATTGCAAAAACAAGCCTCTGCAAAACAAGTCCTCAATTCCTCATTATGTCAAATTTATTTCTCTCAAACTGGAAGCTCGTATTGGGCCATTATAGGCCCATGGCTTAACGATCCGTCGAATCTCTCTCTACCTAATTGTTCGTTATCATTGTACATGATTTCCACCCACTCATCATTCTGCACCAGCCAACGGAATTCATACAACTTCGAGAAGTTTCCTTTTCAAAACGGCGTAGAATTTGCTCTATATTCCAATTCTATAAAATGTTAGGCGGTCTAAACCATTGTCTTAGACGATTAGACGGACACCTAGGACCTAGGTACCGCGGATGAGGTGGACCGCCTAGTGCCTAAACGGGCCTAGAGAGGATCTTTGGCAAAATACATATACAAGCCCTCGTACTTGTACATTTTTTTCAATCAGGCCCTCATACCCTAGATTGTTCTATTAAACACCCAAACTTAACAAATTGTGTTCTATCAAGCACTTCAATGATGATGTGGCAAGTGACTGTATTACACTCTCCTACTAGGCGAGTGAAAGCTTTAAAAAACTGGAAAAACTCTTTTTTTTTGAGCAGGAAAAACATTTGGTAGAAAGAAAATTTAGAAATTAGTAAGATTACATAGTTTATCATTTATTATTTGGCTGAGGAAAAAAATAGAAATTTGAAAAAAAAATGACAATTGGGTGAAAATTGGAAGAGTTCGGAAGTCGGAACCCTTCCCCTTCCTCCAATGGGTTTCTAGTAGGGGTCCTCTCTTCATGCCCGCCGGCTAGCTTGCCCCTTCTATGGAGTTGAATTCCCTTCTGCCTTCTCTCTAATTATTCAAATTGGTGGAAGGCTTCCGACTACATCACCGCCAACTCCGTCTTCTATGGCCTCCAATTTCCAGATCTGAGTTCTATTCTTTTAGATCCAGTTTTCCTCTTCATCCTTCCCGTCGCCAACTTCGTCTTTTATGGCTTCCACCCTCCCGCCAACCACCGACTGCATCACCACTCACCACCTTTCCATGGTCGTCTGGGTACCAAACTCATCTTTCCGTTGAAACCACCACCGTCTGAATTTCACTTTGTCCCTCACTGGTTGATTCTCCTAAAGTCAGATCTAAAAAGCTTAATTTCAGAATCACACAAATGGAACTACATTAATAAATCTATGGAGGAGGATTAAGAATTCTACGTGAATGATTTTGGAAGGAGATGAATTTACAGAAAACTGTACGTATATGAGTTTTCAATTGTGAAAAAGAAAAGGAGTACAAGATAGGAAACTTTATTTTTTTTATTGGGAAAAGAATTATTATGGCAAGAAATAAAAAATGTATATCAAACGAGTTGAAATTTTTTTGGGTGATATTTGTCAAAATAAGATAATGTTAAAAGAGGGTACAAATCACTCAAACATGATTTTACTATTGCTTTACATTTCTTTATATATTATTTTACAAAATTAAAAAATTATTTACCAAGTGTTCACGTGGCATCTACGTGGCGTTCATGTGGCAGCCACATGGCATAATAAATGTACACATCAGCGCGTGTGAATTTCACACCACATGGTTTTGGGTTGTTAATGCTCAATAGGACGCATGCAGTTAAGTTGAAGTGCCTAATAGAACAATTTAAAGTACGAGTGCCCTCATATACAAGCCCTCGTACTTGTACTTGTATAAAAGGAGGAATAAAATAATTTGAAGACAAAAAATAAGGGCCAACCGCTATATATGCTCTAAGGAAAATGAGATATATTATTAACCGATCCAAGACTTACTCTTCTGGTCTTGATAATTTTTTAGGATGCTTATAGACTTATAGTTCATGATCAAGAATTAAAAAAATAACGAAGACTTTGAAAAAGGTGGTCGACACCATCAATAACAAAATATATAGTCTTCGTAAGTTCGTATCAAGCATCATTATGTGACCGGCGTTATGATGAACCCAAAAATAACAGAATATGTACAATTGACATATGGCCCTATTGATGGGCGATGTTGATTATTCCTACCAATTATAATGTTACTTTTTAGTATGGTTTCATTTATATCATACGTGTATACATTGGACTGTATAGTATAGTTCAATTTACTAGGTTGAAATGATTCAATACATTATATTGGACATTTTATAGTAACATTTGTTAATATAACGGTTTTTCTAACATGTACCCTAAGTTTGTATTTATTTTAACATGTGCCCTAGTTTACGATTCATATTTCAAGAAATCCTTACACTAATGAAATTAGGTAAACCCTAAGTAAATACTGAAAATCCTAATTTTTTTTTTTTTGGGTAGAATGAAAAATCCTAAATTAAAAGCTTAACACAACAATCTTTAGTATGAATTCAAGTTTTATTTGGTGTTGGATATGGATTGCGACAAAACAAACATAACCAGTACAATAACATGTTGTATTGGAAAAAATAAGTTATGATAAAACTGTGATAAAATTTACCTGCAATATACAGACTCCCTCCTCAGATCTAAAGACTTCATGGATAGATAATCATGGCAGAAAAAATAATAATAGTAAAGCATAACATGAAAAATAATGTAAAAGCAAAACCACATCAAATTGCCCGGAAATAAAAACTCAGCCTATAGAAGAAAACC
Organism: Polygonum aviculare; assembly: GCA_934048045.1. NCBI lineage: Eukaryota > Viridiplantae > Streptophyta > Magnoliopsida > Caryophyllales > Polygonaceae > Polygonum > Polygonum aviculare. The sequence continues at coordinate 1,600,603 of OW204027.1, forward strand.
GGAGGATTTACATGTTTCAAATGAGCCCCAAGTATCAACAGCTTCCTATCTGAGCTAGCCGTTTCAAGAAATACGAGATTTCGAATGGTCCATCAAGGAGATAAGGTAAGTTTCTTGATCCCAGGGAAAGAAGGCAGGATTGCAACAACAGGATCCCCATATCCAACTGGATCTGTTCAAGAATCGACATGGTAAAAAAAAAAAATCAGCAAAAAGATTCAGAGTCTGTAGGAAGATCAATTTGAAATGTTCAAGAGGTTATTATGATGGAGAAAAATGAAGAAAGAATAAGATGCTGAGTTTACCATCATCTGCCAAAAGAAACCTCACAACTTCACCGGCCACCGTAGCCTGCAGTTAAAAGATCGGTATATGTACTCAAACATAGCACAATGAAGGTTGCTTCTATACTATGTGAAGAGCTATGGAAAAAAGGTAGAATGTTTCGCGAACCTCTACAGCAAACTGACCACCCAGTTGCTCGATATAGCAAAGAGTTTGCCCTTCTTTGACTATTTGCCCCTGTTAATCCCGGGTTGCAGCATTACCAGAAAATGCGAGATAGTTAGCCCATTTCATGAAATTGTTATATCGTGCACTAAGCTGATGGGATTGATGTGACAAAACGACAGCAAGTTAGTTTTCGGAATCGAAGATAAGTTAACTTAGAGTTTGTCCAACAAAGCTACAAAAAAGAGATCTATGCTAGCTTTCAGCATAAATCATACATAGTTGAAATAGTGGATAAGGATTCAAAACCAGGTTGAAGATCAAACAGTTAACTCATGACTGATACTACACAAAAATGGCAAGTAACCACCACTTGGCAAAAAAGGCCCTAGATATGTATACTGCAGCTAAGAGTTTCTCCAAAAAGCTAGAAAAGATCACAACAAAAACGACAAGATTCAAATCTGGATTAAAGTATCAAACAGATAACTCGTTGACTTAGATGATACCACACAAAAACGACAAGAGCAATCACCACTTAGCAAAAAGGCATATATATGTGTACTGCAGCTTCCAGAATTGGAAACTCTTAAATTTCGAGGTAAAGATGAAAGCGCTGTACCACTTTGCAAGGTGGCGGTGCTCGTTTCTTCTTTATCATACGAGATCTTCTGAAAAACCCAACCTGCGCAAAGGACAGATGTAGAATTTATGATTTCCATCCCAGTGAATTCTTTTACAAGGAGAGGTAATTTAACAAAAAAATTATTACCGTTGGAGACATAACTAGTACCAAACCCTCATCCGCAGCTACATCCAAAAATCTATCCCCTTTCCTCTCATAAGGCTCTGACTTGACAAGAGCTAAAGAGGTTGACATGACCGAACCGTTCTGTGCTGGAGCCGGTGCTTCAATTGTAGCTTCTTCACTGACAGAAGCAGATACAGCAGCAGGAGGCGGAGGACTCTCTGTCAAGCTCCTTGTAACATGGAGCTGAAATCCATTAAGCTGGTCACAAAAGCAAACACATGGGATAAGTTGAACTGGTTTGAAGAAAGAACATGCAAAATGATAAAGGCATGGACAAGGGTAAATGGAGGATTTCTCATTTATATCTACCTAGATTTTCTCGACTCAAATTAGAACATTTTAAGAAAACATAGTATGAATAACAGGGTAAGTGACCCAGAATAGGCATTTTTCTTTAATTGAAAGCGATTCTCAGAAAGAAGCTGGCATTAGTGCCTTGGTTACCATCCACCAGTATCTATTACTATGCGCCAGTTGTTCTTGCTGGTGTCTCAATACAAAGGTCAAAGACTCAATTTCTTTCTTCTTGTCAGATATCAGTTGAATTATAGATCTCATTTTCACACTCTTTACTCCTTCCCAAAGACAAGTTTTGGGGAGGGGGTAAATATCCACATGCATGACATTTTTTATTCACAAATATTTAATGGCTTACTTTTAGTTCAAATTCAGCAACAGAAGTAGTATCACATAGTTCTGACACCAGATATTCCACCTGTTGAAAATAATAAACATTAGATATAAATCTGTTAGCAGCATGAGCACTATCATAAAACAACAAGCTAAAATCAGTCATTAGATTCCAGGAAGTACATAACCACTTCTACAACAAACATTTGATTATGGAATAATGAAATTAATGAAGAAATCAAAACTTATCATGTAAAACAATTATGATATAACTTTGATCTGAGAAGTAAACCAACACTCCGTATAAAGAGTACAAACTGCATCTCAGCCAGGGATAAGTCTTAGACTTCACACTAAAATCATACGAGCGTCTAACACTGGTGGTTCATATGTGGCAACTAAATTATACCAAAAATTGTTGACCCACTTTTTTGTGACTATTTACAAGTCAAAACATATAGGCTAGAGTCGATGGAGACATCATGTTAGATTAAGGGAGGTAAACATTTTTAGAGCCAACATTTTTTTCAAAAATCACTTCACACATATGAATAGATAGTCAAGTACATACATCTCGAGCATTTGGAATTAACTCGCTTGGATGCTGGGAAGATTCCCTTTCTTCACTTGTAACCTCTGAATTTGTAACAGCTGACACATCACAAAAAGGGTCTGTTTTAACAAATTAAGTAGTTACAGACAAATACAATCAGGGAAGAACTCATCAAATATAATGATTTTCATATTATTAAGAATTATGAGATCCTGATAGCCTATACACCTCCTACAAATTAAAAGCATGATAATACCATGCCTTTATCACCAGTAAACATATACAACTTTCCATGTCACCCTCACAGTGATTCTTGATCTCTCCTGGATGAGCAAAGAATGGGAATCCAATCTCATGAATGCAAATCAAAACAATAGAAACTGTTTCTGCAAAATGCGTGTAAGCAAAATTACTAAGTATTTGATCCAATACATGCTCCTCCAATCACTAAGATGAATCCTCAAGTATCAAAACCATGAATGACAGATTTCTCTAATAAAGCAAGATCAAGAGAACAATTGTGCATATAAATCACTTCAAGTGGCCAAACCACACATCAAAAGAAGAAAAACCAACAATGCAAAACTAGTGAAGTGGTAACTGACATTCAGTAGCGATTGCTGGACTACAAAAGACAGCCACTGACTTCTGTAATCTCCTTGACGATACAATGCCACCGTACTTCTTTGCTCTTGGTTGGACTAAGGCCTTAACGCCCTGTGACGACTGCAGACAAAAGGAATTCACTCTTTTGAACTCAGGATTCATAATACTAGCATTGTAAACCCCTAAATTCCCTGCAACCAGAAAGAAGTCAAATTAGTCACCTAGGACATCTTACAAGCAATTAACAACATAATCTCAAACGAATTAACAGCATACAAAATCTTCTGCCCCAAAACACCATAATCAATACTCACTATCTTGTAACGAGAGCAAAATGTCTAAAACTCAATTGCATGTCAATCATAAACAATGCTAACATCAGCGAAGAAATCAAATTTCGAATTGAGACTACACGGACTCTCCGACGGCCAAATCGATCGAATTCGCAATGAGCAACCACGCATTCGGAGAAATCCGATCCGAAAAGAGGAATTTCAGATACAAATCAACGACAACAACAACAATTGAACATCTCTTCGCATTTCCGCGCTAATAAAACGGACTCGAACTCGGCGATGCCACAGAATACAATTGTGAAGAGTAGAACGGAGCATAAAAGCAAGAGAGAGAGGGAATTACCGGAGGCGGCCATGGATGGAGGTTTGAAGAGGAGTTCAGAGCGAGAAGCGGAGTTTAAAGAGGAGTTGCAAATGGCGGAAAACGACGGAGGGATAGGGAGTGAATGAATGGTGGCGTGGTGAGTTTGGGTTGTGAGTTGCGTTTGGGCCCGGTTGTAGAGAGAGCGACGGAGCTCACGAAGAGAAGGGAATACACAAAATCCAAAACTTGTTCAGATGAATTAGGCACGGGTTGTTGACCGGAATTTCGTTTAAGCTTATTTCGATTAACCGAGATTTCGGTGCTAAATGCTAGGGTAATACTTTATCTCGGTTAATAGTATATCGGTTATCCGAGAGTTCGGCATGGTGATAGAAAATAGAAGTAAAACTAGTTTAATCCATGTATCATGTACGGATAACATGATTATAAATCCAATTTAATGTAGATATGTAGTGTCAACGGTCATGTTAAAATTATAGGATCATATTATCTTCGTATTTTGATTAGTGATTTTTTTATCAATAAGTTGAATTTGTATAAAAATTACTTTATGATAAATATCAAGTTTTATAAAGTAGTAATATTTATGGGAAGATTATAACTAATTCTTGGTAAGTGATAATTTATAATTTTCAGGATAATTCATAATTTTTGGTAAATTTTAATCAATTTTTACTGGATAAGATTATACGAGATTCTAACTACCTAAATTGTATAAAGGAGGGTCCGACTGATTATTTTATTGTTGAAATGACACGTGGCGCAAATTTTTTGTGAAGACATTATCTCCGCTTTATAGGTAGTATAGAAGTATAGATGTACGGAGTATAAAACTAAAGCCGAAGGATCGGAATTGGGAAAAATGTGTATACGTGTGAGTTTTCGACTTTGACACTATGAGTTTGATAAATAAGAAGATTCATATTATCTTTGACAATTCGGAAGAAAGGAGCCAGAATCGAAAAACGGTCAATTTTTGGTTCGGTTAACCGTTCCATTTTTTCTTTAGAATGATCGGTATGATTGATCATAAGAATGGTTAGTTTTCTAGTCGTGTTATTGGTTTTGCTTGGATTTCGCCCACCCGGTATACATTTATACTTAATGTCGAGGGTCAAATGCAGATTGGCATGTATGATGAAAATTGTGGATGCTTAGTGCTTACAAAGGCTTAATTTTAAATAAAGGCGAAAAGGGTCTTATTGCCTAAGAGGGGAGAGATGAAAATCGAATGACTTTTGGACGAAGATACTCTTTTAAATAATATGTTTAATTCATGCAATGCAATAATTAAACTTATAATTCTACATGTGTTGTGAACAACTACAACGAAAGTGTCTTACAAATTACATACCTTGGTTAAAATTAGTGAATCCTGCTGAGTGTTAAATTTTCAAGGTACTTTTGTATCTCTCCAAGGGTTTGAGATTGTGAGAATTGAAGTATACGATTATTTTGTATTCAAAAGGAAGATAAAATAGATAAGTTAGACTACAACTTTCTTACCAAACACATTGTTTCTTGCTCAATGTCCTCATAAGAATCTTGTATACCGCCCTTTGTTTAAGTTTAGAACAACAACTCGCACATGCAATACGATAGCAAAGGCGACACAACTCAAGTTAAAATACTGAAATCAGTAATATTAAATTAATAAATGGACAAATACCATGCACAGCCCATGGCCATTTCATCATAAAAGCCCGTATCATGCAATTGAAGAGCTATCCCATCACATAACACTTGTGAACAAACTATAACAAATGAAAGATTACATTTCCTTTTTCTTTTTTTTTTGATGAAACGAAGTATCACATTACATGTGTATTATAAAACCACCTTTTTAGGGTTCGTTTGGATTGCAAAGATAATGACATCGTTCTGTCATTATCTCGGCAATCCAAACACACTCTTAATGTTTTACGATGTTATTTTGTCCTTAAAATTAGGCGAGTCGGCGTGGGAAACGAACACTGACAACCCTAACGTCGTCAACAACGGGCCCACAAAGCGAGCCTTCAGTGGTCATACTATATCCATTACTCAAGAACCTCACCCTAGACCTCGTCTTCGTCGCCTTAAACACTAGCTGAGCCTTCACAAACCCGCCCTTGCCCGTGGATGTATATGGCACCCGTACGTGCTCGGTTCCAGCGAAGGCATCGACCTCGAGGGGCCCGGAGCAAGCGTTGCCAGCGTCACCGACCAAGAACGAGAGGACATAGGTCTTGCCAATGACTGTACGGAGGGTCTGGTAAATGGCACTTTCCCGGCCTGCAACGAGCTCAACCGCCTTCTTGCCAGAGGGCACGGAGAAATGTGGCGAGTCGATGTACTTGACGGCCTTGACAGACTCGATTACCCACCCTGGTAGTGGAGAGTCTTTGTCTCTGCTGTTTGATGGGATTAGGACCCCCCACGATGACTTGTGGAACACGAAAGGTCCCTCTTCGAAGTTACCGTTCTTCATCAAGTTGTCTGCAAACGTTAAATTTGTTCATCAAACAAAGCCTTAGCATTGTTTTCGTAATATACGTGCAATGTCCATTTGGACAGTATTTTGAAACGGAGAGAGTACGTTTTAATTGTTCATTTATTGCATATAGTATACATTACTCAAACTTGGTGTAGTGGACCATGCATACCTTTGGTCGGGCGAGGAGGGCGCAACTCGTTGATAGCAACGGTGTCAACGAGGGGCCCACAATCAGGATCATCCTCCTTGTGAATCGGATTCTGGAGCGTGATGTACACATCCTCGGCCATAGCCTGGAACCCGACCGCGTACGAGTCGAACCCCATGCTACTATACACGGTCTGGAGCGGCAGCACACTGGACCACGACCAGGACGGTGATGACTTGGTTGACGACGTGGGGCCCATGGCGGATGACGAAACCATTACGTTGAGCCTCTCTTCTTGGGCGCAGGTGCGGGCGAAGCTGAAGGTGATGGCGTAGAAGTTGCCCTTCGTGAGGCGCGCCGGCTGGCGGATGGAGGCGTCTTCGCCCAAGCGGACCGCGTACTCCCCCTGGGGCACGATGAGGACCATGTCGCCTTGCTTCTCCCCGTTTTTGATGAACTCCACGCGTCCCGAGGTTTGCCAGCTCGGGATCGAGTTCTGGCCGTTCACCAACTTCCCGCTCATCGCCGACGGGTTCGGTGGGGACTCGAAGTCTCCGTTCTCCAACATCCCTACATGCACCCACATTGTTATGGCACAATGTTAGTTGAGCCCTATGTGTATAATAAGTACGCAGGGCCGTCCAATGATTTTTGGAGGCCTTGTGCGAAATTTTTGGGGACACTGTGGAATAAACATAAACAAAATGCACATGAAAACAGAAGTTTGTTACGCTAGAAATTTGCTTCCGATCAAGTTTCGGAAACAAGTTAAACTATAGATTGTACAAGTAACATAGATTTTTTTGGTTGAGGGTATGTCTCGAAGAGTCAAACCGATGAACTCTGGTACAAGTAACACAGATTGATCCCCATATGTGTGACGATCACCTAGGGCATCTTTAGATCTTCCCACATAAGGTCTTAAGTTGCTTTTAGTTGTTTTAGATCCACAATTTGATACATGCAACTTAATGGAGTAAGTTGCATTAAATTATTTCAAATTACCCAAAATTCGTTACCCATTAATCAAGCTGGACCTTATGTCATAAACTCATAATGGTGTACTAAGTCGGGGATCGAAGCATGTGATCATGTGCACGGTAAAGATGCATGCAAGCTAGCTTTCATAAATTAATCAAGCAACAAGTCTACAATCTCTGACAGCTGAACATGGCTTACAAATTTAGTCAACAGTAACATTAATCCAACCATGCATTTTACCAATTGACCCCCAAAAATAACTATCTCAAAAAGGGTCTTTTCTTTTAATCTTCAAAGAGATCTAAGACTAAAGATGGAGGAGGCCGGGTATTCTCACAACTACACCAATTAATTAAATCTATAGAAAGTATAGAATGTAACCTACAATTTAACAAGTATGAGCTCATAAGAAAATGAAATTAATTACTTAATTAGTAAAAGGGAGAGGAGTTAAATTAACCTCCAAAAGAGAGATTGAAGGAGGCAACGACAAGGAAGAGCACTCCAAAGTGTCTCAACATTTTGTCCGTCTGAAGATTGAAGACGAGACCTTGTTTTTGGAGTGAGATGTAGCTATGGAGTTTCAACTCCTTATATGTGTTTTGCGGTTTGCAAAAGGGTTTGGTTTTGCTACTAAATTACTCGGGTTGCCACTCGATTGGAGTTGTCAGAATATTTTAGTTTTATAGAGTAGGTTGGAGGAGAAAATCAAAGGGAAGGATTTAGACATTACAAGTTGATAGTTAATTACGAGATTAATTAATTTATCATGGCATAAGATCGAGGAAGGATATGGGATAAGTTACTAGTACATATTTACATAAATTTCCACTTTTTTCTAGTTTTTTTTTGTCCTTGGTTAAGGATTTATACAACTTATCTTTTAATTTTGATGGTGTTTAATTAGACATCTAGTACTCTAGCAGTGAAGTACTCAAAGGTCATCGACTCGATTCTAAATAGCGGTGTAAATGAAGCAAAACCTTGTATATATATTAGTGCATCACATTATTAAGGTATCATTTGTATTTCAATTCTAAACTTATCTATAGAACTAAACAACACGATGCGTACTTCGTCTAGTACTTACTCTGAGCTCGGGAGCGCACGTACGATGCGTCCCCGAAGCCATTAGGTTAGTTCGATCTGGGTGTCGTTTTCTGTTTTCTTCTTATATACTGTATAAGCTTAATTCGTTTAGGGGAGACAAAAGTTTTGTTATACACTTTCTTGTTTATATTATAGAGTTGTTAAAACTCAACCTGATCCGAACCGATTGAGAATTTCAGGATTGAAACCCGGCCTGACAATAAGGTAGCAAAGAAAACACCCGAATAAGTAGGATCTTACCTACTAGAAGATACACCGCAATGTATGAAATTGAAAATCAATGTAAGACTAAAATGAAGAAAATGATGAAATTGAAGGATATGACTTGAAAGTTTTCATTTTGCATAAAAACGTATAGACACCGTTGAAGATACACAAAAAATACACAAAAAATATACAAGAATATCATTTGAATATATTTTCCTAAGATTACAATTATTTGCAAATTAATGCCGTAAATTGCTCGAGTGTGCATATGTTTGCAGGAAAGTTCTTGAAGATTGCTCTTCTATTAAATAGTATTCAATTATAGTGCTCATAATGTGGATTGTATACGAGGCATGAGATACGGAGTATCATAAATACAAAATAAAACTTTTGATTAGTGCTCATAATTAGACTTAACTGTAAAATGAATAAAATTTCTCGATCCAAGAATTCAAATATTTGAAACTGTCCACACAATATATAGTATAATTACATATCACCATAAGAAAATTCCAAAAAAAAAAAGAAGTTATTTCAATACTTCGCAATTTTATAGTAGTTATAAATTCAGAGACCACCAATTATGAAATATTGCATGTGATACGCAGATAATCAATTAGGGGACAATGAGCCATAATTGATCGACCTATAAATAAGCTGAACTTGGCTGGTTGAAACTTGAAAGTTGAATACTCTCTATCTAATTAAATATTTAATACGCCGTTGGACAAGAATCTATTATTAATGAAGTTAAGTACAAGATTTAAGTTCTTATATGTCGATGGTGCATGTGGCTCATTTGTCTAGAGACAAATTGGAGGCAACTTGATCGTGGCATATGAGAATAGGGTTGATTATGAACTTTATATTAAGTAAAGAACAATATCTTACATTCACCTTGTATAATCAAGTGATGTTGTGGGTCCCTATCTTATAAATTTGAGTGGTTTCAAGTACCATATTGCTTTTAAATTGAAAAATGAACACAAATATGATTTCATTACATTAGAGAAAAAGATGGAGTAACTATAGTTAGAAGTGAAATTATTTACTAGTCTATGTCGTTGTACTTTTTTTTTAAAAAAAATAAAAAATTATCGTGGTTATTTGAGACTACTAACACTTGAATAATCTTATGGCCGTCATATATACTTGTTGGACCGTGTGTATATATCGTTGTACTCTTTATGAATTTTGTACTAAATGTTTGCATTTAAGCAACAAAAGGGTCATATATATATATTAAAGTTTAATAGTGGACAATTAAATATGAGTGAACAAGTGAACAATTGTAGGCCTTTAGATGCTATTCCAATGGATGGTCCAGATTACATATAGAAATTTGGCCCAAATTCAAATTTAAACCTCATCCCTTAATTATAGGGAGTGTTAATTAATTTTTGGATTTATAGAAAAATCACAACAAAAAATCCCTTAATTATAGCAAGTGTTACTTAATTTTCAAATTTCAACTCAATCTCGTAATCATAGCACGTGTTAATTATATATTGGATATTCACACGTCTTGTACGAATTATTAAATATATATACATGTTATAGTCTTGTATATACACCCTGTGATCATTATATACACTACATTTACAGTCTTGTAATTTTCGGATTTACAGAAAAATCACAAAAGGAATCCCTTAATTATAACAATTGTTAATTAATTTTCAAATTTCAACTCAATCTCGTAATTATAGCAAGCGTTAATTGCATATTGGATATCCATATGTCTTGTACGAATTATTAACTATATACACATGTTATAGTTTTGTATATACATCATGAGATCATTATACACTATATTTACAATATTCCGGCAGAACTGATCAATGTACGATTAAACATACGAATACAATAGATTTCATATATACATTTATCAGGTTGTTATATACAGTATTACTGTACATATATACATATTGATCTGTAGAAATAGGTCACATAAACACTCTAACCACAAGAAATTCCGTATATACATGACTTACGTTTTCATATACAATATTACTATACATATATACATCTTTATCTGAAGAAATAGGTCACATAAACAATTCAACCACAACAAATTTTGTTTATACACCCCGCAGGTTGTCATATACAATATTACTGTACATATATACAATAATTGGCAACGTGGTGGTTGGTGATGGCTTTGGCGACGTGGTGGTTCCGACGAGACCTTCCAGCGAATTGGTGGTTCTGACGGCCGGCACAATGGTGGTTTAATGTGGTCAACGCAATGGTGGTGACCGGCGAAATACGGTGGAGATATACTAAATCAAATCAATCATATACATAATGAAAAAATTATATACATTCCTCGGGTTATCATATACAACATTATTGTATCTATATACATCTTAATCCGTATAATTAGGTCACAGAACCAATCAAGTGGAGACAAATTTCGTATATACATTCCTCGTGTTGTCATATACATTATTATTGTACCTATATACATCTTGATCTGTAAAAATAGGTCAAGTAAACAATTTACACAGAAAATCACGCCATATACTAAATCAAATCAATCATATACATAATGAAAAAATTATATACAAAATTACCTTATGCCATATTTATACGATTAATAATGCGCAGCATGGTGGTTCGTGGTGGCTTTGGCGACATGGTGGTTCGATGCGGTGGTTCCGATGGGGGGTTTTGCGCAATGGACGGCGAACCACCGGAATACAAGCCGGCGAACCACCACGATGACGGCGAATGGGGATTGCGAATGGGCGCCTGCGTAATGGACGGCTCACCACAATACATGTCGGAGATCACCACGATCGGTTCTGCGTAATGGACGGCGAACTACCGCAATACAGGCCGGCGAACCGCCATGACGACGGCAAATGAGGGACTGCGAATGGGCAACTGCGCAACGGACGACGAACAACAATGGATGACGGCGACGTGGTGGCCGGCGACGTGGTGGCCGGCGACGTGGTGGAGGCTGCAATGGAGGCCGATGATTTTTGGGAGCGTCTCTTCTGGATCTACAATGGAGCGTAAATTTTGATTTTACAAAATTGTATTTATGGTAGTTATAATATTGGTAGATGATGGAGAAAATCTCTCATATTTAAGATTTTTTGTGATTTTCTTATTTTTGGATATTGTAGACTAATATCTCACCATCCGTTACAAATCTCATCCATTACAAATCTCATCCTACGGATGGGATTTGTTCACTTGTTCTCTATAGAAGGTTGTTCACTATAGAACCTACCTCTATATATATATATAGTTCTCTAAAGTTCATAGTTAATTACACTTAGCTTTTAAAAATCTAAAGGCCCATTTGTTACTTGCATTTTCATATGAATAATGTCTTCTATTTTATATATATAGTTCTCTAAAGTTCATAGTTAATTACACTTAGCTTTTAAAAATCTAAAGGCCCATTTGTTACTTGCATTTTCATATGAATAATGTCTTCTATTTTTTGAATACAGAGTATATGATTTAGGTTATACGATGTGAACAAGCAAACTACGATTGTCAAATGTTAAGAAGAAGCAAACATAATCAATACGTTAATAGGTCTAGATACTTTGATCCATTTACATGTCTCATTTCATTTGTATGTCTCTCGAATCTCAATATGGACCGAATGAAATCTAAAATACCATGTGCATGCAAACCCAGACTTTACGCCTTCCCAGCAATTGCAATTGCAATTTTTATTCTGTATGATAGCTTGTAATAATCCCTCTATTATTTATCAATTACTTCAGTTTTTTTTGATATTATACTCAAATTACAGTTCCTGCCTCTTGGGCATGGGTTGGGTATCTTGCTCCTGCCTGGTCGGCTATCACTTGTGTAATTTTGAAGGAAACATGTGCCTTGATTCTAAATAATCCATTTTTTGGGTGACACAATTTGGGCATCTTTTTTTTTTCCTTTTATTTTTCATAGTTTCTCTCGTGTGGGCATGTGACTCTGTGACACAATATCAGATTCTCCTATGAAAATATCATTAAATTGTACAACTATTCCAAGTGTTATTTACTAACCATCTTAATTCTAATCAATAAGTACAGAAAATCTGCATAAAAAGAGTCAATGTGTATATTTATCTCACTATGTATAAGAAAGACTTGAAATAAGGATGGCAATTAGTCCTACATTTTTTCACATGTTTGTTAGATAATAGATAACTACTAAGTCAGGATTATCATCAACATATATGCATTCGGGCATCTAGTCAAGCGGTTAAGCTGAACGAGAATTCAGAGTTGAAGAAGAAACAAACCACAAACATACAGGAGGATTAGATGCATACAAGACAGACAGAATCAAACAATCAAATCCATTGTAATTGTTCAAGTTTAATGTTGTCAACAGACAGCTATTTTCTAGTCAGCAAGCAATCTGAGCACACGGTTGCTTTCAACAAGCAATTTGTGGGAAATTGCAAGGAACCTAAGCAACAAAAGAATATTGAGGCACTTGACTATTGAAATCTGTTTTTTTTTTTTGTTTTTTTTTTTTTACTTCACAGAACCGTCTGGGATTGTAGTCTCCAAGCTCTTACCTAGGTAAACACAGCAATTGCATCTTCTTTTTTCAGTGTATCTTACATCACTTCATGTCTGAGAATGCGAAACTCTTGCAAGATTGTTGATTTGGTTCACACGGGCACCCTCTTTCCGCGGTACCGATCAAGAAACTGCAGCATATGGAGAAGGTAAGTTAAAAGGTAAATATGATGGCAAGTGAACTAACTTCTAATGATGAAAGAAGAAGGATCAAGAATTCAATCTAAATGTTCAAGTCATCAAATAAAGAGCATTTGCCAGCTCACCATGTGACCAGAAACTAATGAACATGATGCTAGAGCTAATGCCTTGTAAATCACATGGTGCATAACATCAACACATCATATTCAACTTAGACAATGAGGTGGCTCATGGCCAAATCCTACCTTGTAGACAAACTTGTAGCAACACCATACATAATATATTACCATGCCCAATCACACAGCCTTAAAAAATTTCAGTAAACGTTCACATTGTACTCATCAAAATTGGAGAACCTCTGGTGGCTCAACTATAATATGCTAGGTAGAATAAGATGCTTCAAATTCTGGCTAAATAAACTTGTAGCTAAACTGCAAGCACAATCAACTATGAATACACAAGGACCATTTGTTTGTATGTTATTATGTATTTATTTTAATCTGCCTTCTCATAGAGCGGCCTCTTGTGAGCTTAAGCCAGTTTTTACTAGAACTTCATTACAGTCAATGCTAACAATCAATCATAACTATAGCCCTTTCCTCAAAGGATCCAAGCTTCCCAGAAGATCAATTCAATCCCCAAAAGTTTTATTTCCCTTTGACAAATGTCCAGAAGGTACATTTGCCGGTCCTAATATTGCTGTAGTACAGCCTCTCTAAATGGTAAAAGCAAACTTCAACCACAACTTTTACCGTCAAAATCGTAATATCAGCTAAGTATATACTACAAAAGCAATGATGCTTCCTTACTGGTCAACAGTGAAAGGATTGTTAGAATACACAGAGATTAAGAATACAAACCACCCTTCCATAGATCCTTGAAAGCAGAACTTTCTTGTAGCTAGTACATTCCAGATATATTTTTTGTCAAAAGAGAGAAGGATTGCTGCATCACCTAACTAACAATCCCCACCACTTTAGACTTCTCCTACCATGCCAAAATTCATAATACTCTATACCAGGACCATAATAATATTTACAGCTTGAAAAGGACAGTGAACAAAAATGCATCACATTCAATAACAAAACCACAACTCAGAATGCCCATAACAAATGGATATTTTGTTTTAAATATGTATTCTAAAGGTAGCATTAAAATCACATACCGATCTGATAAAAGGCAGTTGAAACACCCAACCGAGAACAGGTATCCCCTGTAGAAAAACGACGACTGTGGGCAAGAAGCCACTGCAAAATTGAGATACCAATGCATAACTACCAAGCACATCAATCATTATTTAATTATTTAATGATACGAAAACTAGGGCACTGTGTAAGGCAGACCTGAAAAGTATGATGAAGCCGTAGGTCTCTAGCATCATCCCCAGAATTGGCCAGCCAATTATAATGAAAAAGAAGCCAGCGCCAAAAGAGACAGTTCCCTAAGCAATCATAAGATAGCAGCCAATGAGAATATATGGAAGGGGCACAGACATAGAGAAAAAAGTAGATATAAAGAAAGGGTGCTGCTAATAAATAATCATACCTTCCAGTTTTGAGGTTTCATGAAAAACTGGAGAGTTGATTTAGGACCAATGGTCAATGCCAGTCCCGACATGAACAGAATCTGTGCAAGTTTTAAATGAAAAGACAGTTAGTGAAATCACCATACAGAAAGCATCAAAAAACTGAAATGTGCAAATTTAAAAGAGCTCACACACTTACATTTCCCATGGCAAGCAGCCCCTTGTCAAATAGGAACATGATCCCAAGGAATGTGAAGAAAACACCAAACATTGTCAAACCCAGTTCGATCTCTGAGGTAGAGGATTTTCAAATCAAATGCATCCATAATTACAATATGTAGAGATGAAAATAACACCAAAAGGGAAATATCAAATTGAATCCAAATAGCAGCCAAACCAGCAATTTTCCAATCATGATACAGCACAAACTATTTTCAGCTTTTCAGGAGCAAATGAGCAACTAAACAATAAAAAATGCGGTTGGAAGAGTTATGGGCTGAAGTATAATCAGCAGACAGAACATCATAAGCTTTCCAGCCATCCTAAGGATAAATAATTATACCATTAAGATGGAAAATTGCAAAACTAAAATTCAGTCAATATTACTTGCAAAGCACTTTCTTGTAATTCCTAGTACCGGAGAGAAGCCATCATCATTACCAAATGTCACACATAATGTTACAAGAATGCTTTACCTCAACAAAGTCACCACATTATGGAAGAAACTTTCTTACAAATATGGCAATAGCCAAAGCATGCAACTAATACATGAAGCTGTATGAAGCAACAAGAAGTTTGCTCAATCTTCATAAGAGACAAAGACTAGAATAAACCTACAAGAGTAGCCATTCATTCTCTACTATAATATATAGTTACATAAACCTTTACATAAAATACAGGTATCCAACTTACTCACTCTTCCTGTCATCCATCTCAAAGGACACCATTTTTCCAAAAAACTAGCTCCTCACCAAATTTGCAATATCCAAATCACTGCAACAGGAAAAATAGACAGTGAATCAAACAGAATAAACACTACATAAATCTAACTGAACATTGAGGCTCATAGCTTGAGACCAACAGGAACTAGTCAATATCTTTATAGAAGAACATACATAAATCTACATAATATACCGACATGAACTCGTTCTATTTGCTTTAAACAGAAGATTGAGGTCACAACTTGAAAGCCACAAAAACTTTTAACAATCTTATAGAAGAAAACCTTTGACCAAAAAAAAAATCTTACAGAAGAAAACACCCTACATAATATACCATGATCGCACAGGAAATTCTAGAAATACTCTTCATATAAATCTCCACAAGTGATCAAATCTCAGCTACCAAACCCCTATCAATCTCTCAGCAAAACAAACTGTACAAGAACACATAGATTTAAGCTTTCCACGCATAACAATAACTCGTGAATCTTCTCCTCCAATCCCGAAGTCATGGAAATGCTTATTAGTCTACAGAGGATGGCTCAAGCAACTCAATATCTCGTGCAATTGTAGCTATACCGAAGATCCGATCAAATCAATCAAAACCTAGATATGAACTCGAAGAATGGCGAGCAAATTACGACAACACGGACGAAATCAAAACGCAATTTCATCAAGATTAAGAAAACCTAGATATGAACTCAAAGAGCAGCGAATCAAATTGAATATCGAAATAGGTAATGGAATGTGCAAATCTGAGCAGTGTTCGACATGGAAAGAGTAGAGAGAGAGAAAGAGCACCTGGAAGGAGGATGAAGAATGAATGCTATTTCGCTTTCCTCTTCAGACGTCAGCTTCCCTACAAACAGACCCCAATTCTTACAGGCGAAGCGATCTGTAAACATATATGAAACTGCGTGTACCGTATTGTAAACATATACTGTATGAATGAATGGCTACTCATTCTGATCAAAACCTTGCACAGGTGGTTCCTCATTCTGATCTATGTTGTAAACACCATCCTTGTGAGGATGAGTTTAGAAAACGAGACCAAAACCTCACTATGGCTGAGAAAGCCTTTAATAGTGGGGTTGAACCTCACTATGTCCTTTTGGAAATCGGTATGGAACCAAGAAGGTGAAAATCTCTGTGAGATACTTGGGAATCTTTGAATCTATATACATGTCAACTACATGGTTGAGTTTAGTTAAGAACCCATGTGTTATTGAGTCAGATTGTAGTGATTTCTTTATTTCACCTTGGATGCAATATTACCAATGTACAAGAAGTCTGAACTTGTTGCTTAGTTATTGGAAGGAAACTATATTTGCTGATCCTAGATCAATGAGCATGAACTGTCTTGAATTCCTGCGTGTTGCTACAGTAGTAATGGATGGATAATCCTTGCCTTGCAAGGAATGAAGATAATTTTATTTACAAATGTAAAAAGAAATAAGAAAAAGATTAGAATATTATATTGAACTTGACTGATCTTTTAATAAACTTGCACTGCAAGGAAAAGTATAAGATTGAGATTAAGAAAAAAGAATGAAAAATTTAAAATTTTCCTTGCAAGGCAAGGCAAGAACAATCTTGCAGTGCAAGTTTTTGCGTTTCTTGCAGGTGTCAAGCTCTGGTCGGTTGCGTGAGTTTCTGACTGTGGTTCGAGATAATGTTTCGGATGTTGTCCGGGAGGTGTGTTTCCTTTTCAGGCGTCTTGTCACACCTCCTCAAGTCGGCTTCTTGCTGTCTTGCTCTCCGGTGGCTCTACACGCCTGTGTTAGATCCTCATCTAACCCGCGGAATTGCCTTTCTCCTACTATGTCGCAAGCTTTTCATTTCTTGACTAGGTGTTTGGGTGCCTTGTTGTTTGTTCTGTTTTTGCTTTTGTTTTGTTTGTTTCGTTTTTCATGTCTTTCATTTTCTTGCCTTTCATGTCGGTTTGTCCGGCTACCGAGTTTTGTCTCGGTCTCTCGATCTACTGGGCTTGTCCGGTATTTCGAATTCTTACCTTTTCAATAAAAAAAATATACTGTATGAAATTGCTTGCATCTCAAAATTTCGATGAATTTCGACTCATGAAATATGTACGAAAATTACCAAATTATCCCCATGTAAAAAGTTACAAAATGATCTCTATGTAAAAAAATTATCAAATTATCCCCATTTTAATTTTTAAACAATCCCTTATTTGGAGGGGTCGTTTAGAATGTTGTTCCGATTTCAATTTTTAAACAATCCCTTATTTGAAGGGGTTGTTTAGAATGTTATTACCATCTTTGTAATTCGCATTTACAATTTTAATGGACAAAAAATGTTTTTACAAGAATCAACCTCGTTAGTTTAAAAGTCAACTAAATGTTTAATATCTACACATTTTTTAGTATTTCAAAACTGAATAATCAGATTATTGTTGTACTGGAATTTGACATCAAAACATAAATTAATTCTCATACATGCTATTGGAGATAAACTAATAGCACTAAAAAAAGTGAGAGATTTCTTATCATACAATTGGTATCAAAATTTATACTAACGAGTTATGTTTCCACTCAAACATAACGAATCAAAATGAAAAATATCGATGCTTTTAGCCATGCCCCATAATCTTGAATAATGTTTTAAGCTAGTATGCTAATGGTATGAAGCAGAAACTCAAGCTAATCTTGAGATTAGCTTGAGATTCTGAGTTATTACTCAATTGTGAGCATATAACTCCTACACAGTACTCGCAAACTTTAGTTCTATACCCAACCGCAACATTTGTTCATCCTCAAGAGCTGTATAAAAAGCTACAATGTACTTCCAATCGCTAGTGCTCATTCGGAGGCGATATCCCGAGGATGCACCTGAAAATGGATTTGAATCAACAAACGAAACTACTTCACTAACATGTTGACAAAGAGTGATCTCATGGCGTACCTGTGGATGCCTATCCTCTCGAAAGCTCGTGCTTCGGACTTTCAACTCTCCTCTGCTGGTTGTCAGCTCGTCTAAGATCTCTGCATCGCACACTTGCACAGGTGGTTCCTCATTCTGATCTGCTTCTTCTTCCTGCATTGCAAGTTCTTGCAATTAGTTAAACCACAGTCCATCAAGTTCTTTTAGCCATGTGTTGTCAACACTATAGAGTTAAACAAGGGATAGGCATACCCTCACGGCGAAGCTGACACCGTGTGTTGGAGTTCCAGCAATTTCCTCGTATTCAGCAGCATCCAGCTCTTGTAGATGATAAGAATTGAAGATTTTAGGAAGGATGTACTGTCTTATGGCTATCAGGAGGAAGAAGGGCAAAGGGAAGAGGACTCCAGCTATGGGAATCCATGTGATTCCGAAACAGATCAGCAAGTAGACGAATTGGAATATTGTGAATCCAGCAATGTTCTTGAACGGGACGGATTCTACAAAGGAAGCGTGAACTCTTTCAAAGACCCTACAAAACAAAGACAGAGGCGTTACTAAGCAGAAGATCCCAAGCATAGTGGTTTACAATGACATGTGACTTACTTGAATCTTCTTCCAGGAGTGATGAAGAGAAGTAGTAATCTCTCCCAAAACTGGTTCCCAGGAAGGCTGTCAATGGCCATATACGCGAAATATCCCCAAAGGACTGATGTGGGTATTTTCTTTATAACAGGCATGGCAAATACTGATACCGCAACAAGAATGGATTGTAACAAGTTGCTCAATCTTTGCTCATTGACTCGCACGGGCAAGTAAGAATCAATGTGGTCAGGGTCAAATTCCTTCTTCTGGGTTCCATTGGTGTCGTCGTTCATTACAGCTCTCTTCAAGTCCTCAAGCTCTCTGACCACTCCATGAGTCTGGACAATTAGGAGCAAAAAATGCATAAGTTTTAATTGTAATGTGAGTTTTTCAATAAAAATTGATATGATACATTGGGAACTCTGTGGAAAGGAGGGACATGAGAACATCACTTTGGGCGAAAATGCCTTATTTTCAGATCTTGTGTGTAGAAAACACTATTTCTCATAAATAAATACTTAAATCTGAAAATGAGATTAAGCACTAAAAAAGATGTAGCTGATAATGAGGCTACTTTGTACTTTGGAGCATGCAACGAATTCTATAGTATTCAATCTTGAGAAATCTTCTTTCTCTTTTATAATTGTATTTGCTAAACCATTAAAAACCTTAAACAGTCCCAATTTCTCCCAACACAAGAACACATAAAGTTAAACTACGGTATGAAAATGGCCGCGACATGAGATTATATTTTCTGAAGTGTGTAGAAAGCTTACATCTGGACTGTGATCCATCTCAATGAAAACTTCTTGCATCTTTCCATACATTTCAGTGTTGCTATCTCTCCGCCTTATGCTTTCCTTGGCACTTTCTACCATCTTTCTTCTCATTATCTGTTGCCCCATCATAACATGTCAAATTCAACTAAATAACAGACAGTAAATTAGTAGTAAAGAATGTTCAAGTTGCATTGGTGTCCAATTACCTGTCTCTTGAGAGTAGCCAGACTCTTAGTATGCATGGGAGACTGCGGAAGGACTCCGTTTGAAGGAGGAAGCCCAACTAATCCGCATAGCAAAGTCTATAATAATATGTCAAAAACATGTGATTAGTCAAGTCCATTTAAATATTTAATCCAAATAGGAGGAAACCGAGAAATTCTTGTCCAAGTGAGTAACACACCATAAAACCTAGCAACAGAATGTCATAGTGGTAAGCAGAAGGATTCTTGAGGTTGAACTCCTTCTGTTGTGCCAGCTGTGAAGCAACGCTATGGTCGAAGAAGTATAATCCTGCTATCATTATAGCTGGGATAAGGGCAGCAAATATGTATCCTGGAGTCACTTTACCCATGTCCTGCAATTTACAAAAGACTCTTGTGAGTACTTTGACACTTGGAAGGTAAAAAGATAAATTTCCATGTTTGAACCAGTCTGTTATACCGCTGCCAATTAGATATAGAAGACAATACATCTATAGCACACAGTATACCACATAACCTTTTTCCATGAAGATGGTTGATCATAAAAAAAAGGGGTGATTTACACTTTGACTAGATAAGAAGCTTGTGATTAACAAAATGGAAAATCCATGAACTTCCAAGAGCCTGAAAGGAGAAACTCACCTTGATGACCGTCCAATGTCCCAAAGATGGAGATTCCCAAGGAAGAGGGCTGAACAGACGACGAGGAACTCCAGATGGGACCTTTGGAGGGACACTAAATGACAGTACTGTCCAGACAACGACCATCAGAGGTACCCCATAATCGGCAATGAAACTTCTGATGCTACCTAAAAACACAATAACACCACATATAACATTCTTAGACTTCAGGATGCTTTTCTTTAAAGATTTAATATCAGCTTCTCAAGTGAATGGCATAGAGATGCAGCACTGACCTGTTCCATACCACCACAATCTAGCTTTTCTACTCTTCAATGCTGTAAACAAGAGGCCTGTAGTGAAGATGATCCCGAGAAGGCCATTTGTGTACAGCCATTGGAACTGATATTGCTCCAAACTGTGGTCCTCAGATGTGGGAACGCTAAATTCACTCACAACGCCCTGGAGTACAAAAGTTTCTTTATTTCTTTATGTTCTTTCTTAAGTTTCAAATGGTACCATATTCAAACACCTAATTTAGGGTAGCCCTCTATAGTCAGTACCTTGATTGCCTCCTGGATAAACAGGACGGTAATCAGCATGCCAAAGAGTTCCCCTGCAACTCTAGTGAACCTGTTGATGATCGTACTAGCATTGAATATGGCAAGCAGAAACAACATCAGGGCTGTCCAAACACAAACCCTGCAAGGAAAAGAGTCAACTACCAATGTTACGTGGAAAAAAAGCTCCATATCCTGATTGCATTTCGAGCGCAGTAAGTAGAGGAAATGAAACTGTTTGGAAATTACCATCCAGCCCAAGCCAAGTAGAGTTCATGCCCCAAGGCATCTTGCTTTTTGGCAAAGTTGTAGAGATAAGAGTACATGATAACAGTTGGTTCAGCAACACCAAGAATCAATAGTGGTTGTCCTCCAAATATGGAGTGAATGATACCACATATGGCGGTAGAAGCTAAGGTCTCCACTGTGCTTAAGCTGCCATCTATTAGGGGGGCAAATCAGGTAATTAGGGTAAAAATTATTAGAGTTAAAGTTTCAAGGCCAACACATAAACCACAGTAAAGATTAGTCTCACAGTGCATTTTGTTTGATACAAATAACAGGGTAAGTTTGATCATAAACATCATTTTCATACCCTTTTAAAAGGCAAGATTGGGATGCAGAAGTACACAACTTATCTTAGGCTACTATTGCCAACCCCACATTTTCAAAACAACTCTTTTCTCCACCGCTACTTACTGACATTTGCAAAGATAAGAGTCATTTTCAGAGAAAAATCGCTTATAACCATCAAAGGATTCTTTTAACTTTCAACCAAACAAGGGGTCACTTTCAAACAAGCAAAGATTCCATGCAACCAAACAAACAAGGGCCAGGAAACTGCATAAGTTTAAGTATTCTTCTTCCTCTTTTCTTCCATCAAGTCAAGTTTACAGCCATCAAAGTAGAATTGCTCAATTCCAAAAATCTAAAACCAACAGAAGAACCACCTACTTGTATCTCTACTCAGCTGCTCGCCAAAGGCGATAACAGGAAGAGCAGATGCAAAGAATATGTAGGTAGTTGGTGCCCAAATCCTGCCATGGAGAAAAATTAGACAGAATGCTTCTTCAAATCAATAAAATTTCAGATCAATTCAAGCCATTACCCCAATCCAGAACGCAGCCCATTGAGCCAATCTTGCTTGTAACACAGCAATCTCCCATGAACATCCCTTGTAATCCCACTGAATGGCGCTTCGAAAAATCCCATCCCTAATGAATCCAAAAAAAGAAGTTCCGAAAATACATGAGATATTTGCAACCTACTTTCTACATGTGTGCGGAAAAGTTGGCCTTTTAGTTAAAACCTAGCCACTTTCGGCGGAATCGTGCTAAAAACCTAGAATCCCGGCCTTCTGTTTCAGCACACATTCGAAAATGTTCAGCCTGTTTCCGTTACTAATTCCGGATTTTTGCACCATAAATCGCCGAGAATCGCCATTAATACACCGATTTCAAGAAATGAATGTACGCATGAGCACATCAAAGAGCGAGATCGCTTAAATAACTCAAATCGATCGAACGGAAAGGGATTCGATCGCAAATCTCAACTCATGACAGTTTGAGAACAATAAAAATCTACGAAACCGTAATTGAAGGCAGCGGAAGAGGACTGTGAACTTACTGTCGCCGGAAATCGAAATCGCCGTCGTCGGAGCCCAGCCCTCTCTCTTCTCGACGACGAGAGAATGGGACTTGGGAGCGAAGGGAAATGAAGAAAGGCCGGACCTTGTATTTAAAAGAAGGCGCGCAGAAGAGAGAAATTGGGGCCCACGCGATACGGAAAATGCAAGCTGTCGTTCACTAGCACTGTAATTAGGGTTTTGCCTGTGTTTACAGTTATGCACAGTAAATTTGATCAGAAAATTAAAGTTGTGTGCAATAAATTTGATCAGAAAAAGCTACGTGACAGTAAATTGAGTAACGCCTTGGTACAATTATACAACAACTATTTCAGTTATATATTATTATTATTATTTATATTATTATTATTATTATTATTGTTATTCTTTAAAATTGTGAAAAATAATTTTATTCTCTGAATTTTACGGTAAAAAAATAAGAAATATCTGTTTTATTAAAAACTAGTTTTTACAAAGAAAGTGTAGCTATGACTAATTCGCACATCTACTTTGTTAGCGGAGAATCAAAAGTATATAAATTTCGTAATTCTTGCTCTTACTTTTTTATGAAATGATTTAAAACGCAAGCTATGTAAAATTTGATAGATTTTTAGTTAGTACTGTATGAACCTGGCTTAACTATGTCCTCCAATTATAAAAATGAGAGAACTATAAAATTTAGAAAGTCTAGTAGTTATTAACTTAAAATTAACTATAAAATTAACGTTGTGGGTTGGGATAGTTATTAACTTAAAATGATGATGTAATGTTGGACAAGTCAAATTACACTTCATTCTACTAAATTTATGACACCTAAACATCTGTTATAATGA
Source organism: Polygonum aviculare (assembly GCA_934048045.1). Classification (NCBI taxonomy): domain Eukaryota; kingdom Viridiplantae; phylum Streptophyta; class Magnoliopsida; order Caryophyllales; family Polygonaceae; genus Polygonum; species Polygonum aviculare. The sequence goes on from OW204027.1 coordinate 1,624,465, forward strand.
AAAAATGAAACACCTGAACATTAGCATATAGAGTTTGATTAATTATATATTATTTTAGTATAAAGGGAAGTTTTTTTTGTACGAAAGTTCTAACAACGAAGTAAAGGCTTTGGACTAAGTCGAACTCGTGAGTCATGACCACGTCACTTAACAGATTTGAACCAGCAAATACAAATGCAAAAATATATATTAACTTATTAAGATCGCCAAAAGTGAAAAGAATCTTGCTAGCTAGTGTAGTTGGTAAGAAGAAAACTTGGGCTTGAATGCTTGATAACCAACTTGTTTCCAGAAACCAACAATTCAGTCACGTCTCATTTTCGATCCTCTAGAAAACATGCTATTTATTTAGTTTAGGTATATATGAGGTAATGATATAAATACACAAAACCACTCAATTTGGTTCAACCATTTCGTTTTAGACCAAGGACTTACATTGGATAAGTATACTTGAAGTTGAAGGTATAATTACGTACGTCTATAGTATTATGTGTATGTTCGGTAGTATAGTTGTCATCAAGTTGGTCTCTTAAGATCTATAAGCGTTAGCATATGTCTTATATTTTGAGTTGTGATGGTACAACTAGTTATAAAGGAGAAGAACCATGGGAACAAAAGGGGTCAAAAGGAGAGACGTACAAAATGGTCATTAACTAAGGCCTTGTTTAGTTGATCAAGATTTTGAGGAGGTATAGGCTTTTAGAAAAACAATTTTTTGTAGGGAGAGGTTTTTTTAGTAGGCGGGAGCTTTCTTATTTATTAAACTTACGAAAATCTAATATAGCTAATGGTACTATAAGGTTTTAAAGTAGTTTTGAGTTCAAAATTACCAAAAAATATTATGAATTAAAATATTTAACAAAAAAGTTGAGGTAAAATATTTCAAAACCTCTTGAAATCCATCTACACCGTTTCTATTTTATCATTTAAAACCTCCTTAGACCTATTAAAACCTCCGTCTTCTAAAAAAATATGTTTTGTCAAACACTCATTTAAATAGGTTTTAAATTATAAAAACCTATGCAATATCGAACATAGCATAAGATATCACATCGGTTTAACTGTATAAGATGTTTCTGATTAATTATATATGTTGTTTCGTGATTAAGTTGACACTAATATGGTGCATGATTCTCCTCGTTCTGGATTAGCCGGCCCGTCGTATGTGATAAATGAAGGAAGAAACTGACGGTGTGGCCATTAGATAGTCTGAACAAACCAAGCCAGCTAGTCTTCAAGCATTTCAAATGACGTTATCACGTAAAGGTTGGATCGACGTGTGAATCTCGTGTGCTAAATATGGAAACACACGTGAATGGATCGGTTGAAGCCATCAGCGTATCTTTGAAAGATATCGAAGATATGTTTGTTTGGGAAAAATTTTATCTTGTTTAACTCTTATTCGGTTTATATCATACATTTTTAGATAGAATCTTTCTAGCTATAAGTATAAATAGGAACCGATGTCTAGGGTTGTTTTCAACAAAGTATAGAGAGTGTGATTGTTGTGTGCAATTGAAGAGAAAGAACACACGGTGACCTTAGTTGAGTTGAGTACGAAACTAAGGGTGTGGGTCGAGTTTCAAGGACGTTGAGGGGTCGAAATCTGGCTAATAGGAGTTGTGTACACCTAAGACTAAGATTTGTGTTTGTAAGTTCACACTTGATTAATAAGAATTATAAATTTGATTTGAAATTCGTTTGTGTGTTTATCTTTACTTGTTTGAATTATTCATTCCGATGTTAGTTCGTTGATCCCTCTGGAGGATCAACGTCTGTATCCTCACACGTAGATCCTACAAATACAACCCGAACTAAAATCAAAATTGGTCTCGCAACCTGCTTAGTATCGGGAATAACCGAAACCGAGATCAAATCGAAAGAACTAGTTATGGTCCGATTCCGATTTCTGGTTTCAAAAAATCAAAACCGGAACCATGACCACCTAAAGATAACAAGAAAATGATAGTATAACTTTAAAGCTATTATGTACTCCTATTTTATATCATAATTAATACTCTAAAAAAATCTAATACAGCGACATTTCTTTCAGTAGAGGATTTGGCTCCAACTTCGAAAAGGTATGTTAAGAGTCTTAGATAGTTGTCTCATTGAAATCAACGAGAAAGATACAAGAGCATTCAATGGTGAAATTGGAAGCTTCTTAGCTATTTTTGCAAAAGGAAAATAAAATTATATATCAAATTTGTCGCATTTTTATGTGGATGAAAAACAAAGGATTATCTCGTAATTGCTGACCAAATTTCCTCCCAACTTTTTAATCATATTGAAATCATTAAAAAATAAGGGAATTACATAGCATAAAATTTGTATTATCCAGATGAATTTGCATTATCTTCATTACAAAATTAAGGGAATTGCATACCATAAAATTTCAGCCAGTGGATGGGAGGTAGTGACCTGGTGGTTGAAATCACAAAGCCACGTATTCCGCCCGCAACCACCAACACAAAATCTTTGTTGATTCGTCAAAAACAAACTTGTCCAGATCCTGCTCATTAATATATAGTTATATACTGCACTACTGTGAGAATTCTTCTCTTTGTATTTACTTATTTGGGAGTATATATATTGTCTTCCTAAAATTTGGTTTTGAATCCGGAAAGCTTAGTACAAAACTATTATAAATAATCTCAAGTCTAGAGTTTTAATAAAAAATAATCACAAGTGCGAAAATCATCACTAAAAATACAAACTATTACAATAGCAACAAAAAATGATTTTGAAAATTTTTCCCGATAAGTTTTTCGATGGAATAGATGATATGGCGATCGAAAATATTCCAACCACTTGTCAAATTTTAAGTTGTTATGTCAAATTTTTGAATTCTCGAAGCATCGATTCCACCGGAAAACTCGTCCAAAAAGGTTTTCTATTTGTTTTTGGTTAATTTCATTATAGTTCGTATCGTTGATGATGATTTTCAAACTTGAGATAATTTTTGGTTGAAAGATAATACATTGGATTATTTTAAGTTATTTTTTCAAAAAAAGTTCTTGAAGAGCAGAAATCACTTATGTCGATTGATTCACTTTCAAAAAAATAATACTATACAGACATGTATATCCACTCCCAAGTCCCAACACATAAGTAGGTCAAATTGATCGGGTGGGTTGGGTTTGGGTACAAATAAAAAATGTGTTTGGTAATATTTTCATTATCATTTTCGGATAGACCGGTCCGGGTCGCTTCTTGTTTGGTCTGAGTTTAGTCAACTTAATCGGTAGAAAATATTGATTTTTACACTCTTTATTGATTATTAAAATTGAATATTATTATTTAATAAAATACGGAGTATATGTTATTTTGTATATTTTAATAATAGAAATATATTATACGTACTAAATGCTTATGATATATAAATATTTGTATTCACCGAGTCGTATATTTCAACCTATTCGTATTCGAGTCATTAGCAACGAGTTGTACACTTGTACTTGTTTGGTGTAGGCTTGGTCACCTTCTTATACCCTAAGTAATTTATCAAGCTTCAATAACTAGACACATGCACTACTTTCCATTAAGAAACATAGTCATGAGTCATATATGTTCAAAGTTTTGTATGGCACGAAGATGTAAGCTAATTGAGGAGAGATCCTTCTAAATTGCTCAGGTTTAACCATCACCAACAACAACATCCTTCCAGTGTGTTACAACCTTAGGAAGAATTTGAACAACTAAGATGTACACGCCTTTACCTCGAATACATACATTCGAGCTTATGTTTTCAAAAAAAACCAAAGAAAAAAGTACCAAAAGGAAACAAGGCGCCAAACCAAAACAGAGAAGGAAACAAGAAAGCTATAGCCTATATGTATATACATATGTACACACGTCAATTCTCATTCCGAGGGTGCACCTGAAAGTATTCACAATGAATTTGTTACGTAACACACAACAAACAAGATTACTTCACTATAGTTGCAACATCATATACACTTATCACAAGTCATGCATACCTGTGGGTTCCTGTCTTCACGGAAGCTTGTGCTTCTAACCTTCAACTCTCCTCTACTAGTTGTTAGCTCGTCTAAGATCTCGGCACCGCACACTTGCGCAGCCGGCTCCTCATTCTGGTACGCCTCGTCGTCCTACAATACAAATGCAAGAAGAGAAACATGCATGAAGTATATATGTAGTCTAAGGATGAAACAACTCTCAACTCGGTCTTCTTTACCCTCAACGAAAAGCTAAGCGCGCGTTGTGGAGATCCGGCGATCTCCTCATACTCAGCAGCATCCAACTCTTGGAGGTGATAAGACTTGAACACTCTAGGTAGGATGTATTGTCTTATGGCTATCAAGAGGAAGAAGGGCAATGGGAACAAGATTCCGGCTATGGGAATCCATGTGATTCCGAAACAGATCAACAAGTAGACGAATTGGAAGATTGTGAAGGCGACTATGTTCTTAAATGGGACTGATTCGATAAACGAAGCGTGGACCCTTTCGAAAACCCTGCATGGCCACGACATAATCGTGGAAGTAAGAAGAATTGCACGTATTTCAAGAGTTTTAAAAGTAGTTTTTTCCGAAGATCATGCAAGTCCTTACTTGAATCTTCTGCCAGGAGTTATGAAGAGAAGTAGCAATCGCTCCCAAAACTGGTTTCCGGGTAGACTATCGATGGCCATATAGGCAAAATACCCCCAAAGGACTGAGGTTGGTATCTTCTTTATAACAGGCATGGCAAATATTGATACTGCAACAAGAGTGGATTGTAACAAGTTGCTCAATCTTTGCTCATTGACTCGTACTGGCAAGTACGAGTCAATGTGATCTAGGTCGAATTGCTTCTTCTCGCTTCTCGTGTTGTCATTGTCTTCGCTCATGACCGCGTTCTTCAAGTTCTCAAGCTCTCGGACCACTTTATAATCCTGGACAAGAAAGAGCTATCAGAATAAGACCCTAGCATGAAAATGGTAAGCTAGATAGAAAGCTTACATCTGGACTATGATCCATCTCAATGAAAACTTCTTGCATCTTTCCATAGATCTCTGTATTGCTAGCTCGTTTCTTTATGCTTTCCTTGACACTTTCTACCATCTTTCTTCGTATAATCTGTTACCCAAAAGATTCATGTTAAGTACAGCTAAAAGTACTAGACTAAGAATGTATTAATGTAACAAGTTTGTTCATTTTGCAATATTGATATATCCACCTGTCTCTTGAGAGTAGCCAGGCTCTTAGTATGCATGGGAGATTGCGGAAGGACTCCGTTCGAAGGAGGAAGTCCGAGTAACCCACATAGCAAAGTCTACAATCGCGCGACGAAGTATATATATGTGATCACTCAAAAGCACAAATGATTGTGCATAAGAGGAATTAAGTCTAACCAAAGTTAAGTGAGCAACATACCATAAAGCCTAGCAACAAAATGTCATAATGGTAAGCAGACGGGTTCTTGAGGTTGAACTCCTTTTGTTGCGCCAGCTGCGAAGCGACGCTGTGGTCGAAGAAGTATAGTCCTGCTATCATAACAGCTGGGATGAAGGCGGCGAATATGTATCCCGGAGGCACTTTACCCATGTCCTACAAGTTATACATCAAAGGACTTTTGTAAGTAGTCCTAAAATAAATATGACAAATAAGTACACGAAATTCCAAGAGCTCGCGACGAGAAGTTCACCATGATCACCGTCCAATGTGCCAAGGATGTAGACTCCCAAGGAAGAGGGCTGAAAAGACGACGAGGAACTCCAGATGGAACCTTAGGAGGGATGCTGAACGACAACACCGTCCAAACTACAACCATTAAAGGTACTCCATAGTCTGCAATGAAACTCCTCATGCTACCTAGAAACACCAAATGTAAGTAGCATCCTTAGAGACTAAGATCAATCAATACTCTTGTATTTTCTACAAAAGCTTTCTATCAGTTTCTTGTGTTTGAAACTGACCTATTCCATACCACCATGATCTCGCTTTCCTACTCTTTAACGCCGTATACAACAGACCAATGGTAAAGATGATCCCGAGAAGGCCGTTCGTGTACAACCATTGGAACTGGTATTGCTCCAAACTATGGTCCTCAGTTTCAGGGACTCTAAACTCACTCAAAACACCCTAAAAATGTAAAACAAAAGTTGTTGCTTTCACATCTTTAATGATAGCCTTTCAAACATATAAATAAAGGGTAGCTCATATAATTGTATAAACTAGCACCTTGATCGCCTCTTGGAGAAACAAGACAGTGATCAACATGCCAAAGAGCTCCCCTGCAACTCTAGTGAATCTGTTGATGATTGCACTAGCATTGAGTATTGCAAGCAGAAACAACATCAGGGCAGTCCAAACACATACCCTGCAAGGAAAAACAGTTAAGTACCAACACTAATCCAAGAAAAGATAAAAAAAAACAAAGTTGTTTGAAAGCTACCATCCAGCCCAAGCCAAGTAGAGTTGGTGGCCTAATGCATCTTGCTTCTTGGCAAAGTTGTAGAGGTAAGAGTACATGATAACAGTTGGCTCAGCAACACCAAGTATCAATAGTGGTTGTCCTCCAAATATAGAGTGAATGATACCACATATGGCGGTAGAAGCTAAGGTCTCCACCGTGCTTAAGCTTCCGTCTGTCGAAAATCGGTCATTTTCGGGTAATCGTTAAGGTGAAACCGTTGATTAACCTTGCATTCGGTCAAAGAAAAACTACTAGAGCAAAGTAGACGTGGGTCCGGCTCCGGAACCGCCGGTTCCTGTTTCCACGTTTCGTGGAACCGGAACTGGAACCGATCCTTGACAGGTTTCCTGGTTTTGGAACCGGCTAAAAGTTAAATAATTAAAAAATACTTTTTATTTTATTAAAAATTTATTTTGTTAAATTCTGGTACATTTAACCTGGTTGATGTATAAATTTGGTTTCGGTTGTTATGTATAAACATTTAGTATTTGATTTGGATTTTTTTATAAGTTTGATATAGTTTATGTATATCTTTTGTAAAAAAAGAAGAGAAATTGGCAGTTTGGACAAAGGAGAACCGAAATTATAACCGTCTTCGTCGATCTAGTTCCGGTTCCCCAGCTCCAATGGAACGGGACCCAGGTCTAGAGGAAACTAGACCATGTAGATCATTCTCATATCCATCTAAAAGGATAAATGTAATTATTAATCAACCTTGTATTTGTTAACCATAGGGTCATTTTCAGAGAAAGATAGCCAACAATCATCAAAGGTTTCTTTTTAACTTTCAAACAAACAAAGGTCATTATGGATCAAAGATTCAATGCAACCAAACATACTAAAGACATATAATGCTATAGTTATTTTAAGCATTCTTCTTCTTTTGCTTCCGTTGACTCCCAAATTCATATCCATCAATTGGAGCAAAGACCTTGTTCTCTTTACTCATGAAAAGGATAGCATACGAGCCTATTACCTGTGTCTCTGCTTAGCTGCTCGCCGAAGGCGATAACAGGAAGAGCTGATGCAAAGAAGATGTATGTAGTCGGAGCCAGAATCCTGTCATGAAGAAAAATAGCCACATCAAAATTGTTAATAGATTGTGAGAGGTCATTAATCACCCAATTATCAATAAACCTCACTGTATAAATATAATTTCATCATAAAACCAATATTGACAATAGAAGTTGATCACAACATAATTAACAATTACCCGACTCCAGAACGCAGCCCGTTGACCCAGTCTTGCTTGTAACACGACAATCTGCCTTTGAAATCGCTAGAAATCCCACTGAATGGAGTTTTGAGGATTTTCATACCCAATGTTAAAACTGGGGATCCAATTAAGAAGAAAGCAATTAAAGGCTCAATCTTTCTATTTAAAACAGAGCGGGCAGGGACTCAGGAGGAAACAGAGTTGTATATTGTATGCAAGGCTGTCACTAACGTACTCCACACTTAGTTTTATAGTAGTTTCGTGACTTTCGTCCACTAAGCTATTTTCTTCAACACCAACAAGAAAAAAAAAATGAAGAATAACTGTAATTGTTTTTCTAAGAAATGTTTTATATTAGAAAACCCCAGGCTATTTAATTAAACTAGCAAAAGTCAAGCTGGTATAGGATTTAGTGTTGGAAAAGGCCGGGGTAGAGTCGCGAACGAACTCCACCCTGGCCTTCCTCGACTACTAATGAGTTTATGTAGATATCCGAATCTAATGTGTTCGCTCTTCCTTCTACTAATGACCGGACTCGCCACTAGAAACGAGTCATTACTTTCGTTTGGTCGGGATAACGTAGTCATTATGAACTATACAAGAGACTTTTTTGTGTCATTCAATGTTGTGATGTTATATCAATGGTATACGTAAGTCTACTTTTTTTTTTCATAACAATTGGTGAACTATTGAGTAGGAGGGTTTTTCATAACGTAGTCATTTTTTTCATAAATCGATCTCTCTATCGTTCTTTACTTTATTATTCTCGTTACGAAATAAATGAAGCTAAAAAATGCAAGTTATCGATCAGCTGAATCTAACTTCATTTCTGAGAGAAATCTCATCTATTAACCCTAATTTTTTCCTCATGAAAACCTCCAAAAAGGTCAACCCTGAAGATAAAAGGAGTGAATTACGACAATAGTACTCGACATGCACCACATGCGTAAAAACACAAAATTAATTGTTGACTAATCCTACCTAAAACAAAAAATTGCTGACGATGGTACGGTGTACGTAAATTATAGTTTAAGGCCAAGAGACGTGTTCAATTCATGCACTCAACCTTTTAACATTTTTATGTTGCAATTTTAGTTTCATTGTAAGGAGTAGTTACACTAGCTTACACCGTCAATGACTCCATGTTGTACGTACCTGGGAAATATATGGCGTGGTCCAGAATCAGCGGATCTGTTCCCTTTGAGTTTAATATTCTGGTGAGATTTAATTAAGGATGAAATATAATTATATTTTTATTAATAAGTTAATCGTAATATTCTCGGCTTATGTATTGAGGGTGACAATCTGCAAGTTGTCAAAGTTGTACAGGGTGATTGGAACTATATGTGGGAGGTGGAGATTCAGGGACTGGTCTGCTGGTTTCAGGATTGATCGATCTCTCACGCTTTTCGGGATGACAATTCTAGCTGATGACTTTATTGTTGCGTCTTTTCGTCATATTTTTTGCGATTCCTCTATATTCTAATTCGATCCTTAGGGACTTCATCCGTGAGTATACCCTACGCTAGATCTCGGTTTAGTCGGGTCTAGCCTAATCTCAGTCTCCATCAAAAAAATAATAATATGAGCTCAAGGTTTGCTACTTTTTTGCTTCAACTCAATCTAATGCAACACTTTGTAAGGAAAACCGTGATACTACATATAAATGGTTGAAACATGATGCGACTTATAATATATGGTTGGGATCAGTAGCACGCATCTTACATGTGAAGCAAATCAATGGGTGTGTTGTTGATTCACATGGAGCACACAGGTGTGTTATTCCTAGAGGAACTTGTTGTGCCCGTTGTGCCAACTAGACGATACGGAGGTGTGCGTATACTACAAAATATTGTACTCCATATTAGCGGGAAAAAATGGTGTTTTAGCGAAAGGGGAATCAAAGCTTCTTTATATAATGTCTTTATCTATCTTTTTTTAGATTCATGTAACACTACAAAGCTTCTCATTCTACATTATATTGTTTAAAACTATACGTTAGATATCTTATCGTACTTATCAAATGCCCATTGTTAAGTTTGTGGGTGGAAGAGAGACATGGAAGGGAAGACATGATCCCATGGTATTTATATTGGCTCAAATCGTATACGGCCCATTGAACTTTTACAAATTTGTCATTTAGACACCCCACCTTTGATTTGGACCTATTGAACACTCGAACTTTTTATTTCCGACCTATCGGATACCTCAAAGCTGACGTGTCTATTCACGTGTAATATACGCGATTCCCGGGCGTGTGGGCGTGTGAATTGCTAAAATTTGAGCTGATGACATGTAAATTCAAAAAAAATAAAAAAAATTAGTCCCACTTTGACTCTACGATTGCTTGCCTTTCTCCTCCCTTCTCCCTCCGATTTCTTTCCTTTCTCCGGCCTTTCGACTCCAGCCGCCATCCAGGCTCCTCCGACTCCGACCGCCACCCAACCTCTTCCGATGCCTCAAACTACCACCCCGCCAATCCGCTCGCCAACAACCACCGCAATCGTCCACATCCGGTGACCCGCCAGCGAGCACTCCTCTACTTCTCCGCCTAGCCCTCCTCCGGCCCCCACAACAGTGACAGTGACCTCCATGCCCTCGGCGGCCACAACCCTCCTGACCCCGGCGTCGGCCGACCCCACTCTGCCGACTGCCGTAACCTCCGCTCTGTCTACTAGAACTTCGGCCACAAATGGAGAAGCTCGGCACATAGAGAACGATTGTACTCACCTTCCCGGTTTTAGATATCCACCCACATTGTTTAGGATTGTCAGTGATTGCTTATGCGTTTTATGTAGCTTAAACGCAGTCAGCAGGCTCTGCATTTTTCATAATTTTAGGCCATCAATTAGATACCCTAGTACTACTATGAACTTGTATCTAACTTATACGAACAAGAAGAGATGTGTATTCAGCATCCATTGTGTCAATAGAGAAGTTCAGCAGTGTAGGCAAAGCTCTACTCCCGGTTTGCACTTTCGCAAAGATATTCAACTGGGAAAATGGCACCTCGACCTTTGGAAGTTCCAATCCAACTCTGCAAGTTCAACATCGAATCAGACGACATCAAATACTGAAAAAGCAAACTCAATCGATCATAAAATTGCGTCCATTAAAAATCGCACACGAATTCCAAATTTCCGTTTTAGGTCAAAACAAAAACAAACACAGACGAAAGGATTGTTCGATTTGGTGGAAAAGGCGACCTGCTGAGACGCCGTTTCATCCCGGAGAGAAGCTTAAAGTTATCCTGTTCGCAAGTAGCGAGCGCCTTGTCGACGAGGAGTTCTCTCTGCGAGGGATCGAGTTTCCGGGCGTCGATCGTCTCGAAGATCCCGCCATCGGAGTCGCTCCGGCCGACTTCCGACGGAGCACCGCCACATTGAGTTTCTTCACCGACGGAAGCCGCTCAACGGCCGCCCAGAGCAGCTCGTCGTCATCGCGAGCCAATTCCTCCGCTCTGCCGACTGACTGGGACTCCAACCTCTTGTTTACATTCTTTTTTAATTTTCCTTTTTCTTATTAACCTTTAATACATGTCATTAATTTAGGATGCTTAGGTGGATTAAAATAATTTAAAATCTGATGACGTGTAGCTGAGGTGGCGTGCGTGTAATACACTCGATCGAATATTCCCTCGACAGGTGCTCAATAGGCTAATAATACAAAGTTTGAGTGTTCAATAGGTCCAAATCAAAGGTGAGGTGTCTAAGTGGTAAATTTGTCAAAGTTCAGGGGACTGCATATGATTTAAGCCTATTTATATTCATATACACCATATCCTTACCCATGGTATTTTTTAATGTTTAGGCTAATCCAAAAGCTATTTTAGGAACTACACAAAAATATAAATTAACAAAAAAATAGAAATGAATCTGGACAATTCAACCTTGTTACGCGTTAATATTTTTTGTAAACGAGTTCACTAATTCCATTTTATGAATATACGGAGTATGATTTTTTTTTTCAAATTTGGTATTTTTTATGTGTTCATGAACACGTACAAATTGTTAAAACCGTATATAAAAATAATTAAAACAATAGTTTCGTAGTTTCTTTGTTGGTCAAAACATGATTTCCATAGTGATTGGCTTGACTGCATGTTTTTCAAATGCATTTTTTTTTGGGTCGAACGTTTTTCAAATGCATACACCAGCAAGCTTCGGCTGTATATTTTTTTTTTAATGCTCACGAAACCTAACGGTCCTTATCTAACCTTAATCTAGATTACCTTAAAACCCCTTAATCTAGATTAATGTTTTCATATTTCAGCAAAGTCTTAGCATATTCCTTGTCGTAATTATTTCTATCAACACCATGTAGATGTAGGCTAGCTAGCAATACCCACGTGTGTACGCTCAACATTTTTTTGAAGAATAGGATTACAGTAGGTAGGAGGAATTTTAATTTAATTGGACTATAGTAGTTTTCACCTTTTCGAAAATCAATATATAAGGAGATGGAGTCTTAGACTTTTTAATGCAGCAAAAGTTTTTGATTGATACAAGTAATGTAATCAAACAATTGACCATGGAATTCTACGCAACGCATAATAGATAGTTATCACAAGAGTTAATACTTTGATTTTTCAAGGGGTGAACAAGATTTTTTTCTTAATATTGTTAAAAGACTTCACAGAATCATTCGTTTGAACGATTTATGATTGATATTGAATAAATATAAGGAGATGGAGTATTATTCTTGTACACGGTCTAATAAAAAAATATCATTAGGAAGATCAAGCTTCTAGGCCGTTCGAGATTGATTCAATCATTTGGTATCATTCACTGTTAATCGAATCACACAACTCAACATATATGCATTGTCAGGATTGAAACTACTTCAGATAAACATATACACGAATGTGTGGCAAATAAAAATATATGGTAAAACATATAAATGCATTCTTAATCAACAATGGGAGGGATTGAAATCCTCTACTGATTAGGGTTTATCATTAAGATCTATCTACATGTAAAGTTGAAATTTTTTGACATTAAATGCATTGAATTGATCTACTCCAATTAAGTTGTATTATATTTAATGTAATATTTTATTGCTATTATTAGGTTATAAAGTTATTATTATTCTTTAATACTATATCCTATCTAATTAACTTTAACATAACATGTAAATCTGAAAATTTCCCTCATTAAATATCTTGGACAACACCTAATTCATGTTTTCTATCCGTAATCATAACATCCGCATTCGGGTCCCCACGCAGGACCATCTTTGTGGAGAACCGGAGGTTCATTCATCGGAAAACCAGTAGCAGAAAAACAGAAACACCAAGGCTACGGAGAGGCGTGTAGTAGGCACATTTTTTTCTTAATTACCTATATCGAGAGTTAAATTTTGAAATTCTATTGATCTCTCTCAAATTAAGTAATTTCATTTGTAGGTTTATTTACATATATATATAGATGATCTGGAAAAATGACATAAAATCAAATCCAGCAACTAAACAAGCGACTTAGCAATAGCTAAAATTTTACTTAGTTGTATTGGTATAGCTAAAAAGGTTTTATGATAATCAGCTTTTATTTGACATTAAAATATGATAATTAATAGGGAAAAAAGATAATAGGGATTTTTGTATGAAGTTAATTGGTTTCAATAATGTGTGCATAATGTCCATTTTCTATTTATGCATCTAAAAATCAAAGGACACATTATCTAAATAGTTGATCTGGAAAGTAAATCCTAAAATGAAAGTAGTAAATCCTTTAAATCCTATATATATCTATAAAAAATCTAATCAAATTGTTCCAATTAAGTATTCTTAAAAAAATCATACAAAAAAAAAGAAAATAGTACATCAAATATTATTAACTGTTGTTACATCAGTAGATAATTTTTTGAGTAGTGGTGTATATATAATATAGCTATAATTATTTCCATAAAATTATCACCTTATGTTATGCTATATAAATTAGTCAATTAGAGCCTAAATCTATGTATATAATATCGCAAGTGGAAAGAGCTATGACCCATTGATTTTTTCCATTACTGAATTTCATATATATGACAAATATCTTGTCTTTACTTTTCCATTATTAAAATCTTATTTATATATTGCTAAGATCTTGTCTTTACACCATTAATTACATAAAAATTGTATAAAAACTAAATACAATTAGTAAATCAATTAACTAAAATTTGTTGGATATATGACAAAAGTAAAATGTCTCATCTTAAAATGCATTGATTTAATAATAAAAGGTTCAAAATTTTGGTTCAAAAATATTTACCATTGTAACAAAAAATGTAATTGAATGTTTATAGATAAATCAAAATTGTAATTGGGAATTATAAATGTGCTAACAAAGATGGTTATCACAAAAAATGATAATGCAGATGGATGAAAATAAGGATAGGTTTGATTTTAATGTAAATTGTCAAAAACAAATCATAATAGGAAACTTAAAAATAAGTTACAATTATAATTGAAAATTAAAGATTTGGTAACAAAAATAGAGATGATCCTATCACAAATTTTCTAAAAATAGAGATAATCATGGTAAATTTTAATGTCATGCGGATTGTGAGGTGGAAAATTAATTAATTGGTAATTTATAAGGAGAATATGCCATGTGACAAAAGCTGAGGTGGCGTAATATAGGAATGTCATGTTGAAAAAGCTGAGGTGGCGCAACGTGGAGACTCCAATCCTTACAGCTTTTATATATATACATACATTATATTGCTTTCATCTACTTGATAATTTCCATATTGTATTTTGGTTTCCATGTTCTACAATATATCATAGTGCTCCATAGGGACAACTAACAATCAATATATGTCAAAGATAATACTTCCTGAATATACAAGGTTATACATGGCAAAAACTTACATGTTTCCACACAATTTGTCAATCTTATAGCAAGACCATTGTTAGTAAAAGATGATTTACACGTTTCCAACATCTCAAGGATGTATATACATGGTCCATTTCATCATCCCTGTTATTTTTAACTTATTACACATTAACTACAAAGCACATAAAGTAAAGAGGGAGAGCACACCTTTCTGGATTGTAGTGATGTTTGGGCTAAAATGTGGCCAGACAAGGGTTTCAGTATACTAATGCATCTCCGCAAAACTCTCATCATGTCTAAGCAGTTCTAATGTTTTTTCTCCTTCGAGCATCAAGATTCTATTTTGAGCCACATCTTGAGAAATTACCTGACCTTTTCTGCTAAACCCTAGTATATGGGCAAAGTTATTTTCAGGCTGTACAGTCAATTTGACAACATTAAACTCTCCCTTATTTGAAAAGATCATTTCAGCTTTAGTAGCACGTTTCACCGCAACTAACAAATCTTCATACAAGCAACATAGCAAAGCACCTAGCTCCCCAAGGCCTTCAAGGTAACATTATACTAATGCCCAGAGAAGTTGCCCATGTTTACAGTGTAGGAATTGAATGTGTCAGTAGATGCATCAAAGTATGTTATTGATGCATTCGTCATATTGTCCTCAGCCCCAGGGTGAAACCAATAAGGGAAGTGATGAATGACTTTCCCGTAGCTCATATAAGGTCGATACTTGAAGTCATCAGCTACTATTAACCTCCGTGCAGAACCAGAGGTTCATTCATCGGAAAACCATAAACTTCAAAATTCTATTGACCTCTCTCAAATTAAGTAATTTCATTTTAGGTTCATTTACATGTATAGATGATCCGGAAAAATGAGCTATTTGCAAAGTTATCTTACTAATCTACCAATGCAATCATTCATTGAATGATAGGCACAATATATAAATTTGAGTATGCTTTTAACAAAATGAATAAATAGGAGGATAACACATGATGTTTTACATACTAGTTTATCTATCACCTAATCTTTTGATGTGGGTCGGAGACAATTCTAACTCACAACCACAACTACAGGACAATAATACTCCTCTCTCTTCTTTTATTTGATTATCATTTTTTCCCTACATTATTATTAATTGTAATAAAGATGTATTGTTATATTCTAAGCTACTATATACAACAATACAAGCTAGACACTCATGCAATTGTACCGGATCCTCTTTAGCTAAAACTAGTAAAAGCTTTGCATGTTCTTATGGTGGTTGTGGTGGTGGTGATGGTGGTGGTGGAGATCAAAATTGATATTGTGAAGCGTTATCTAACTAATCTACCAATGCAATCATTCATTGAATGATAGGCACAATATATAAATCTGAGTATGATTCTAACAAAATGAATAAATAGGAGGATAACACATGATGTTTTACATACTAGTTTATCAATCACCTAATCTTTTGATGTGGGCTGGAGACAATTCTAACTCACAACCACAACTACATGACAATGATAATCTTGTCTCTTCTTTTATTCAATTATCTTTTCCCCCTGCACTATTATTAGTTGTAATAAAGATGTATTGTTATAGTCTAAGCTACTAAATACGACAATACAACAATACATGCCAAACACTCATGCAACCAAACCCTCTTTAGCTAAAACTTGTAAAACTTTGCACGTTCTTGTGGTGGTGGTGGAGATCAAAACTGACATTGTGAAACATTAGCATTTGTCTCTCTAGTTTAAAGGTAGATGTCATATTTAGGTTTTTGTCGGATACACTACTACTTGAAGATGTTTTGAGAAAGTTGAAATGTTTATCTTGTCAAAGTTCTGATGTTTAAGCACCCAGGCATGGATATGTGCGAGTTTTGGGCATGTTGTAGTAAATGGAGTGAACACTGTGGACATCTCAATCGGTGCTTTCATTCTTCCAACCGCATCTGGTGCAAAAGTTGCAAATGTGAGATTTCTCGATGAAATGAACTTGATGAAAACAATTGGACATAAAAGTGTCTTTCTTTTGATATGGTTGATAACAAGAATTAGTGCAATCGATAGTAAGAAAATATATTCAACATGTGGGAGTGCAAATGTACTAGAGGCATTGGGTGTTGTCATTGATTTGGAACTAGAGGTATTATACTCTAGAATGAATTATTCTGCTAGCTTGTTATATTTGTGAAGGGAAACTGATGATGTAATTGGATTTATGATGTATCTAGTGTTGCAATGAAGATTGTTAGATCTATTAGGAAGAAGATGAAAGTGAAAATTGTGTTTAATATCTTGGGACCTATGTTGAACCCAGCTCGAGTACCTACCGTTTGCTGCTACTTGAGTGTACAAGCAAGAGCTAGAGTGAAAAAACATGTCTTTGTTTAATAATTCATATGTGTAGAGTTCAAATCTTAGTACTAGGTAGTTAAACAGTCAGGAGATAGTTACAATTTGGAACGGGAGCACACAATAAGGAGATAGTTAGACAGTAACACCATCCTATTAGTTCATATTACACTCAACCAAATAGTAAATAGATATTACAATTAGTATTGACATATATTCCTTATATTTTATAAGATTTAACGTTAAACAAGAACAAAAGAAAAAAGTAGAAGAGAATAAGTAAAACGGCTATCTTAAATTTTTTAACGTTACAAAACATCCCAATAATTCATGTTGTCAGTTGCAAACCTGGAATATTAATATATTAGAATCATAATTATTGTGCATAAATATTAAATACTGCATTATAGTAGAATAGGTCTAACACGTTTCGAATTCAAAAACAACTCGTATAAATTGTGCATACGTTTAGGTCATCAAAGAGCTATATTGGATATTTGAGCATCATGGTGTTGGGTGCACATCTCCAATCGTTGGTGTCTACCACAAAAATCGAAGTCGGATCTCAATTTTACGATTGCCATTGACCATAATATATATCACTATATATTTCTCTATTTGGATAGTGAATTTCATTGTCAATGTAACCTTGGTAAGAAGTATTCCGTGCTATTTTTGGTTTTCCATGTTTGTATACACATAATTATTTACCTATACCATAGATGTCCTAAAATTTGGAGAAGTTGGAGATATTGTTTCCCTTAATTTATGAAGTAACTTTTGTAATTTGTTTTTCATTTTCTAGAATGATCGAGATATTATGATTTATTTGGATCAAGAAATTATGCCACTTTTTATTAGAATTTGAAAGTTCTTACTATAATGCATAATAAAACAAAAGAAAAATATCTGAGGCATCAAACTTAATAATTCAATATATATATATATGGGGGTTGTGGTAGTATTATATAACTTCTTTATAACATATAAATTTATTTTTATTATTACATAGATTTAGAATTCATCATGCTATTATTATTATCAGTAGTTCAATTCTCTCACAATATTAGACTCTCTACATTTTAGCCATAAAATAATAATATATTTTTGAACCTTAATACTATAAGTTAATAATATATTTTTGAACCTTAATACTACAATACAACTAATAATAAAAATAAAATTTATCCACATTCCAATCCGAAACATATATATCTTTGTATCATACTCATTCTACGAATCCAAAATTTGTTTAGAGTGTACATTTAGCGACATATGTATACTACTTGAGTAGTAAATTACACTCGGTATAAACTTCATCATTTTAACTTGTACTCACTAGCATGGTTACATATTTGATATTTTATCCTACATTCAAGTAAAGTATGTGATATTTTTTCCAAAATAACAACAATTTAAATATATTGAATCACAAATATTTTCTCCAATTCCTAACAAAATACTGTACTCGGCTGAATTCTAAAAGAGGCCTGGCCCAATCATAAATGGGCCGACTAAGACACCATTATCCCCGGCCCAACAAAAACAACTGGTAAACGCATACTCTCAGGCTCCGTAATTTCCGCTCATTATGAGGGGCATTATCGTCAATCACCAAAAAATCCTTGCCTTGCATTGAAAGCGTTTCAATTTCCCCACTTACCGAAGCGGTATCCAATCTTCACACCGCTCGTCTTTCTCCCTCTATAAAACAAAATCGAATCTTTGCGCTTCTCTTCGCCTCTCCGTTCCTCTTCGATTCGGATCACTACTCGGTTTCTCCTCACAGATTTCACCAAACCCCCAATTTCGAGAGAGAGGAAGAGGTAAGGAGGAAGAAGAAATGTCTGGGAAAGGCGCCAAGGGTTTGATTACAGGTGGGAAATCCGGAGCCAGCAAGGATAAAGACAAGAAGGCGCCAGTCTCTCGCTCTTCTCGAGCCGGTCTTCAGGTACTCTTTTCTGGGTCTCGGTCAACGGCGTCGTTTTGGGCTTGTTTTTTGCTAGATCTGTGTTTTCATGGTGGATTGTTTGTGGGTTTGGGTTCTCTGGTCGGATTTCTTCGGAATTGGGTGGAACGAAGATATTTTGACTCGTTTTGGTTTCATGGGTCTTGATTTGGTGGGGAAATGGGCGGAAAGTTCAATGTTTTTTAGCTGTGGAGGGTGTGATTGGTGGTTTTGGTGTTTTCTGGTATCTGCCTTTGGTTGGAAAGTCTGAGATCTGAGTTTTTAGTTAGTGGGAGTCTGTTTGATGTATGGTAGAGTGCAAAGTAGGCATTTTTGGGTTATACAACTTTGGTGTATGCTAATGATGTTTGAGGAAGTAGAGCTGTTTAAGCAATGATGATGAGTAAGCATGTTAATCTGTACTCAATAGCATTACTGGCATGATAGGTTGTGCATTGCAGAATTCTGGTATGTCTGATTTCATATTTTGTTTAATCAGAGAGTTCCTTTTGCTTTGAGTTTGATACTTTACCAGTATTGAGTGGTGCTAGATTATAGTAGAAGGCGATATTGTGAAGAAATATTAGTGTTGTTTTAACAATTTGTAGTGTGTAATAACAGTGGGTTGGTTGTTATGATAAGAATCAGTGAATGCCTGGGAAAACTGTCCTGTATTTTATAGACTTTTTGAAAGTTTGTCTTGAATTAAAAGGATTAGTTGTCACTCATTAGATATAACCTTTAGTTCAAGGCATTCTATCATTATATCTTTTAATCGCAGAGTTCCTTTTGCTTTGAGTTTGATACTTTGCCAGTATTACTATTGAGTGGTTTCTTGCTTTGCTAGATTATAGTAGAATGTAGTAGAAGGTGGTTTTGTGAAGAAATATCAGTGTTGTTATAGCAATATGTAGTGTGTAATAACAGTGGATTGGTTGTTATGATAAGAATTAGTGAATGCCTGGGAAAACTGTTCTGTAATCTATAGTCTTTGTGAAAGTTTGTCTTGAATCAAAAGGATTAGTAGTCACTCATTAGATATAACCTTCAGTTCAATGCAGTCTATCATAGCATGTGCCATAAGTGTCACCTCAGAGCTCATACTCTTTACTTTTCGTTCATAGTGGATCTGGACACATCGTATCTATTAGGATTTAGATCTCCGATGGATGGATAAATAGTTGCCTCCCATGAATTCATGATTAACTAAACTCTAATGTTTCACTTAAGTGGTTTTTGGGTTCGGTTTTTCTTTTGATCTTTTTGACTGTATATTCAAAGTCGAAGATGAAAACCCCTTTTTTCCTTTCAAACCTGTATAGTTTCCAGTGGGTCGTGTTCATCGTCTACTGAAGACGAGGGTATCTGCAAACGGGAGAGTGGGGGCCACAGCTGCAGTGTACACAGCTGCAATCCTGGAGTACCTAACTGCCGAGGTCCTCGAGCTTGCAGGAAACGCCAGCAAAGATCTCAAGGTGAAGCGTATCTCGCCAAGGCATCTGCAACTCGCGATTCGTGGAGATGAAGAACTCGACACCCTCATCAAAGGAACCATTGCTGGTGGAGGTGTCATTCCTCACATCCACAAGTCACTCATCAACAAGTCATCTAAAGAGTAGAGCTAGAGAAGTAACAGTATGTTAAAAAGACCCAACTCTTGTTGCTTTATGTTAAAAAGACAATGCTGTAATGTCTTCAACTTTAAATGCTTAGATCATTTGTGCTGCTTTTGTAGGTGTAGGTTGTTAAACTGTGAACAACTTGTGCATGGATTTCATACTAATTTAGTTGCACCACTTTGAACGAAATAAAGCTACAACCTATTTGTATACATGTTTGGCTAAGGAGTTTTTTGAGATGATATTTATTGCTAATTTGGAAGTGTTATTCACTTGGTTTGATTGAATCTTTAATACATTGATCTTTAGAGAAAATATGATTGGAAAAAGGCATTCCTGTATATATTAAAATGAAGTATCTAATTCATAGAAAATACACTTCATGCTTGATAACTGATGCATGTTTTGTCAGAGGATAGTCTTTTACACTTCTTGCCTAAAACATACCCCTTATGTAGGGTGATGTTATTCTTAACGACATCATTTTAAACCATTTTGAGGCCTTTGACCAACTACACAAGAGAGTAGTGATCTACTGGTAACAGCAACATACACTAGTTGCACAGATCTTGCAAGTAATTCCCTTAGGCCGAGCAATCCTTGCGACTTGGGTGCAGGTTGCGATGTTCGCTGGCCGACACACCCTGTTTGCTTTTCGGGGGATCCCGCATATATAACTCCCGCTAGTGGTAGGTGCGTGCTTTTTCGCGTACTCCAGACCCTTATCGGCGCCTTCGAAAAACTTCTTCGCCTTTTCGAGGGCACCGGCTGAGATCCCTGCATCTGCGACATTATACAACAAACGGAAACCACGTCAGTTCTTCTGCCTAGTGTTTTATAGAACATTGAATTGAATGCATGTAGCTAAGAGAGAGTCAGCAGAGTAGTAATGAAAGAAATGAACCTGAGAATTCAAGGGAAATGGTTAGGAGGAAGAGGAGGAAGCAGGTTAGAACAGGCAACTTTTGAAGCTTCATCTTATCGATCGATTGAAGTGTCTGAAACTCTCTGATCATTCGCTATATTTATATATAGAAGGAGAAACCAAAGATCTCATATGCAAGTTGATTGTTGTGTGATACTTCGGCGAATCAGCTTGTTTGTGTCCCTTGTTTCGTAAGGCTGCCCGTTTTATACGGTGTATAACGAATAAGAATGGCTTCAAAGATGGTTTTATCCTATATACTACTATAAATCCTGTCAAAGCCGTCGTGTTTGACTTGTTATCAATGGATTTTGTGGGCTTTGTTCTCTAGCTATATTCGGACTTGTTCGGAATTGGGTTTACTATACAGAAGGGAAAAGAATTATAAAGCAATCCGTTTGGCATGTCACACTGATATGATATTTTTGGTTGGCAATGCAACTCTAGTGTGATCGAGTGCTTCATAGTGGTGATGAGTCAATGATCAAAGAATTGGAGTGGCGATTAAGGACACTGATGGTTGAGCAACAATCCTAACTAGCCATTCAGGAAAGAAAAGAGTCCTTCTAATGCCTTCACAACTTTAAAACTCTTAAGACACTTTTCTTCGGGAGGTTGCTTCGTAGAGAGCTAAAATCTATCCTCTTTTTCCTAACTCAACTCATCCAAGAAGAAATTACAAAGAGACACAAGAAAGAAACACATGAAAATGACACTCTGCAACTAAATCATCCTCTTTACAAGCGAATCTGCACATCTTTCAGGCAACAATTCAAACCTCCTAGCTATGCTGATCTTTTACAACTGAATCTGCTGCTAGTAATCTGCTTATAAAGGGATAGATAGCAGCGAGTAGCGCCTTTGGGCATTCCTCGTGTGGAAGATGGCCACACCCAGAAACAGCAACTAGTCTCTGCATGATTTGAAATTAGGGTTCAGAAGTTTTCACAATGTTTCGGTCAAGTGGGTGCATTATATCACAGGCTTTGCACTAAATTCTGCATTATAATGTTTGTAGTACAAGAGGGTGAGAACATACAGAATTTACAAGTTTGGAAGCCATTGCTTGAGCAGATTGTAGGGATACGAGCTTGTCTTCAGCGCCTGCAACGACCAAGATTGGCAAGCGCTCTACAGATTGCAGCAATGTTGATGCAGCTAGGGTGGAGAGAACTGTCTCACACGGCAGCTTGCTAATTTCATGTAGTGCTTCATCCCATCCTTCTATGCAAAGAGGCGCCTGATTTTCACAAAAGAAATGTTAAAACAGATTGATTTCTTGATATACTTTTCTGGAGTAGATTTCAAGAGTTTGTACCTTGTAGAGACCTAAGATCTCTGTGGTTAGCTTGGCAGCATCGTACCACGCACGCCGGTTAACCACTTGGGTTATTTCTGTTCTAAGAAGTGGATGGACCAAGTGTTTTTTCCCGAGTGATGTGCGCAGGAGTATTCTTGCAAAGCTGGGAACCACATCTCTAGACAAACCTACACCTAATAATACCAAGGCTTTGATGGAAACCTGAAACAATAAAGATCAGGTTATATTAGCAAATTGCAGCTTAGTTACTTGCATACTAAATTAGTCTTATTGTGTGAATATCAGAGAAAAAGGCTCTCGTTTTTCCTTCCTAAACCACAGCTAAACACTTATTAAACCTCCATATAGGACTGATAAAAATAACAAACTGGCATGGTGAATCAATTATGCCGAACTCACATTGACAGAAGTCCATGATCGTTGCACCCTTTCTGCTGCTTTTAACACAAGCACACCACCATCATCATGACCAACGAGTATCACTGATGAAAACCCCATCTCCACACAAAAGGAAAGCAGCAAATCAACCTAGAAAGGTTTCAAAACGTCAAAAAAAAAGGTCAGCAAATGGTTGCCTTAGTAAATGTAGGATGTGTAACTTTATGACAACCAATTTCAGCTTGTCATCTTTAATGTATTGACTGAAAGATGTCCCAAAAATCAAGAATAAGATGATAATGTTTTTATCTAAAACACTTTATGAGGAAATCCAGTTTATCAAAGAACAAAAAAAAAATGCCTGCTAGAAGAAACAATTACAATAAACTTCAATCATCATGCCACAACATGAGATATAGTAGCATTAGCAGCTACTGCATACTTAGAAGCACAGCTATAGAGTTATAGCTGACACATTAATGCAAATTGAATGTCAGAATCAGCTAGATTGAGCAACAAAACATCATGATTTCCAAATATCAAATTTTGTTGCTTCAAGTTTGCTACAAAATAATACCTGGGTTTCAAGTTTGTAAGGATTCGGCAGCTCATTTTCTTCCCAGTCTTTTCTTTGGGGTCTAGGACTTAAACCCCATCCCGGTCTATCAAAAGCGGCTACCGTGCAGCCAATTTGCCTAGCAAGTGTCCCCATCACGTGCCTCCATGAGAAGACACCTCCTCCAAATCCATGCACCAAAACAATGCCACACTGGTCATTTGCCTCCAGGTCAAGATCAAAAGGGTCTAATTCACCAACAATCCCCTTGTCACCAACATTATGAAGGTTGAAGCCAAGAGTTTCATCAGGCAAAAATATAGAGCTAGCAGGGTTGTCTAACAATGGATCGTACAAAGAAGAGCTTTGAAAGTGATGATTAATGGGTAGATTATATTGGTTCTTTGATGGTTGATCATGTTTCAGCCCTCCTAAACGTGATGGGGAACCACACATGTTGTTGCTTTCCAATGTGGTAGTGGATGATGACGAATGCAGTAGTGAACTAGGCAAACTGAGCTTGTAATGTAGAGTGTAACCTTTGCAGGTAACAAATGAACTGCGGTCAACACCAGCAAGTAACCTGACTGGCAATGTACATTGGCTATGGGTTGATCTAAAAAGGTTTTTCTTCACCTCAGATTCAGCGTTAGGGGCTTTGACCGTAGGAGTAGGAGATCGTGGAACCTTCTGCAAGGCTGATAACAAGCTTTTGCTTGAAAACACCTGTCATACAGAAAATGAGAAGCAATATAAGTTTCTAAAGTCTACACATTGTAGCAACATGGCAAGAGACATGAACTAAGAGAATAGAAATTGGAAGGAAGAACTTGAGCACTGGTACAATTTATTATGCATACCACAACTGGGTCAGCACTATGAAATAGAAGCTTCCTTCTTGCTTTGTAGCTCGTCCAGTACGCTATAACTATATGGCCCAGAGCAAATACTACAGATGAAAGAAACAAGACCGGCATTCCCCAGGAATTTTTTATATGGAGCTTCCTCCTCAAGGGAGTGTGCCAAGCTTCATCCTCTATGTGGGAATTCATAGAGAAAACACATGTCTTGATTGAAAGAAGTATAATTGAAGAAAGACAACATAGCATCACGCTTCCTAGATATGGACCATTTGACATAGCTCGAATATCACAAAAGCTATAAATACCTGCATCCATGGGTAAAGAAAACGGATAAGACTCACACTCAGAAAAACTGATAAATATCCATGAAAAACTAACAAATAATTAAGAACATTATCCTGCTTTGTGATCTCTATTATCTACGATCAGCTACAATTCCAAGTCTCTTCTATTGAGCTGTTTAAGATTTCACGCTTCTACAATCGTGCATTTTAACTAATTCCCTCTATTCTTTACTGATCAAAACTCAAAAAAAAACTCATTTATGCATAACTATTCTCAACAGCTGAGTGCTCATTAATGTAACCTATTTCTATTTCTCTACTATGTCTTTAACCAGTAAACATTCCAAAACAAAGAAACACAAAAAAAAACAATTTCACAGTAAAACCATAGCAGGAAACAGGCAAATGTAGAAAACTGATAAGACTAACATCCAGAAAAAACCAACAAACAATTAAGAACATTATCCTGCTTTGCGATTTCTATTATCTACACTAATTTCCTCTATTCTTTGATGATCAAAACGAAACAAAAAAAGCTCATTTATGCATTACTATTCTCAACAGCTGAGTGCTCATTAATGTAACCTATTTCTATTTCTCTACTATCTCTTCAACCAGTAAACATTCCAAAACAAACAAACACACACACAAAAAAGACACAAAAATTCACAGTAAAACCATAGCAGAAAACAGGCAGGGGTAGAACTTTCTTTCCATACATACTGATAATGACAAGAGATCTGACAGCAGAAACCAGAGGAATATCGACCAAAGAACTCTTAAAGGAGTATCGAGCCAAATGCTGCCGAAATCCACGGCAACTCAGGCAAGTGAAATACGAGATCAAAACGCAAGGCACCAGCACATCTCCAACCGCCACCAACACCGGAAGGCACTGAACAAGAAAGGAAGCCACCATCACCACCACAAAGAACACAGTCCGTACCGCTCTCTCTAGCCTCCCAAACCAGCCTCCTCCAACCGCCATCGGCTCCAATTCAAACCGATCTCTAACTTACTAAGCCCTAACAATAATCTAAACTCAAAATCCCGCCGACATTCAACGGATCTAGCTCTATATTACGTTGATTGCGAAACCCTAGCAAGTACGGCGCCTTCGTCGACGATCTTGGCATCGTAATCATCGGCTTCTATGCGATTCCGAGAGCGAGAAGGGGAGAAAGAGAGCGGAATGTGCAGAGAAAGTGAAGACTGATCGATGATTTCAATGTTGCACGGAATGAACGAGTCCGCCATGGAAACGGATCCGAAGGTTCATGAAGAACACTCCGATTCTTCTCTGATTGAAGATTGAGAGAGAAAGAGAGAGGAGACTGAGAAGATGGCGGGATTCGTAGCTTCCGCACAGATCAAGCTCTCTCTCTCTTTCTTCTTCTTCGGTGTTTCTCTTCGCTTTCTCACTTTTTCCTCTGGTTTTCCACTTTTTTGCTTTCTCTTTCCCCCTTTCTCTGTACAGTCTATTTTTGAGTTGCTTTCTATTTTTGAATTTCGGTTTCACTGGTTGAATTTGTTTTTGTATTTTAGCGCCTGTTTCGAGATAATGGCAGATATTGTGGGCAGTTAATTCGGCCATTTTGATTTTTGAATCTAGTACAAGTGAATTTAGGTTTACAAAATGATTTTTCATAAATGTTATACATCACACTTATTTTTCCCTTAATATCACAATTTGTAAATTTAATTGATAAAAATAACCTTTAGATCTTAGAGTTTGTAATTTTCAATCCAACCTGCCAATTTATTTCAATTCTATAGTCCCCTCGTCCATCTCCTCCAAAGTCTATCGGATTTCTTCATGTGCCACTTCAAAAATCTATTGAAGCTACTGGATTGGTCATGGCGCGATCTTATTCTAAAGATACCCATAAATTACTCTATATCAAGAGTAAATAAAAGCAAAAACAATTATATAGTTTAGGGTTTTACTAACCCCCTGTTTGGATGGGGGTTTACAAAGGGAAAGTAAGAGAAAGGATGATACGGGAAGAGAAGAGAAAGTAAAGGATAGTATAGGAATTTTAATAAATATTGTTTGGAAGGAAGGGAAAGTAAAGGAATTGATTTTACGTATGTTGTTTGTGTAGGAGAGGGAAGGAAAGGAAATCAGGTCAAAAAAAATTAAAACATTTTGATCTTTTTCTTTTAAATTAAATCATGTTTCACAATCCACCCAAATCCCCTCAATTTTGGGGGAATCCACTTTCCTCCCCATTCCCGTATAATTTTCCTTCCCTTTCCTGGCACTTCCTCTCAAATCCTTTTTATTAATTCACCCAAACACCTAATTAATTTTCCCTTCCCTTCCCATACCCCATTATCCTTCTCAATCCCTCCTTCCAAACAGAGGGTAAGTGAGGGGACTTAACCAAACCTACTAGTGATTTGACACTTCAAGTAACTATTGTGTTTCTATTCAATTGAAGTTCCTTAAACTCATTCAATTGACTTGCTAGTGTGATTTATTTGATTAGGATGATGAAAAAGTTTCAAGATTGCAATAAAAACGGATTTTATTCATTTTTGTTAATTTCACTTAAAATAGAGTTAGTATTATAATTTTTTTCATCATCCTAAATGGAGCATCTACCAAGGTAACGTTCCCGCACTTTCGACCTTCTTGGAGCTTCTTGCTTCCCCATTCCCCTGCTTGTTCATCATGCTTCCGGAAGTTCCAACAATATTCTGCAATCCGAATTCATACTACTCTGAATCTAGAGTGGTGAAGAGAAAACGCGTCTTCTGATGAAGAAGAATGGAGAATGGAGGAGCCCCCAAGGTAAACCTCCAAGAGGAATTGCAGTGCAGACTTAATGACGCTTGGAGGGTCGCCGATCATCTGCTAGATTCCATCAAAACCGGAATCATGGAGTCCTGTATCGTGATGGAGGCCAAGATAGTCTATCTTGAGGCAATAATCGCTGAGCTTTACATGTTTTTTGAAGGTAATCCTCTAATTAGGGTTTATCCTCTGAGTATGTATTAGAAGTCATGACCCCTTTAATTTCACAAAAGGGTTCATTCGGGGTTGAATCTTGGTTGCAGTTCTAAGTAATAATTGCAGCATCATCTAGAAGGTTTTTCACATTATTTTAAACAATCTTCTGGTCTCTTTGACAATTATTAGCCAATACGGGTTTTTTGGATTTCATGATAGGATGGAGGGTACAAAAATTAATCAAGGTCATGATAATAATACTGAAACTCAATCTAATATTCTAGGCGGCTTGTACAAGCGAAATCTTTCTTGGATCTTTTATTATCTTATCCTAGTTTGGGATTTTTTATTATCTTGGTTTAATATCTCTCTTCAAGGACTTTGAAGCAGAGTATAGTAGAATCTTTGTTGACTTAATTAATGAAATGAATCAGCTATATGATGTTTTTCACTGGAGTAAAAAAAGGATTAAAAACGAGTGAAGTTTTGAAAGAATTAGGCTTAAAATTATCTTATTTTTTTTCTGGAAGGTTGGTGCTTACTTTAAGTGTTTGTATCTAGTGGTTTTATCTAATTGGAGTCAAGGGTGATGTGTTCTTACTCTTTTTTTGTGGGTTAGGGATGTGCTCTTCCTCTTTGAGAGAGCATATCATCATGTATAAAAAGTTCCGTACGTGGCACAAAAACTTATCTTAAATATGTGTTTAAAATACACATGGATGGTGACTGAATAAGTAAAAAAGAGCTGGACAGGTTAGGCTCCTTGAATTTTAGGGTAAGTTACCAATAACAAAGACAACAACCGATCATAAATACTTTATAACCAGACATTTTATTGAAAAGGATAACACAAGGTATTTGTTTTTGAGAATAGCCATCCTATTACAATATTCTACATCTCCATTCTAGACAGGTTGTGGGGGTAAAACATACATTGTTGTACGATATTGATGTTGGCTTGAGTCATTGCGATGAACAACGAGCAAAGACAAATCATCGATAGTGTATGGAGCGGCGGAAGGAGGGTTCAAAACTTTGTGAAAAACATTAGGTTTTGATACCGTATACCGATTATATTTAGACTTGATTGTTATTTGACAGGAATTTACAAAATAGTATATATATATATGTTGTTAACAATATCTTTAACACTCTTAGTGATCTTTATCTACTCACGCATTTATATACACACAGAATAAGGGAATAGTTTTTCTGTCACATGTTAACCCATTGTTTATTTCGTTCACGTGTTAAATTTTGATATTTGAAAATTATTTTTAATAAATAAATTTGGATCCTGCTATATTTTAACTAATGCTATTAAATAAAAATAATAATTGATTTATACTGCAATAAACTAGGCGTGTAAAATTTGAAAAAATTAAAATACATGTTAAATTATGAAAATCTTTAGTTTTCATATTATTTTGTTTGAAAAAATGAACAAAATTCATACGTGATACCAGAATTTAACGAGTTCATACCAAAACATTATATTAAAGCTAATCAAACTTATTTGACCAAAGAAAAAAGCTATTCAAACTTATAGTAATTACTAAACTTTGCATTATTAAGTGTGGCCCGTTAGTGGCACACATTAATTGACACACATTATATAGAAAGGCCAAATTAACAAAAATAGCATATCGCCTAATCGAGATTTAAAGCTATATAAAAACCATAAGTGGCCAAGTAGGTCATTCTTTTTTCACAAAAGAATGAATACACCAGAGTAATAAACCCAAAAACATTCCCATCAGTACTCTATTAAGACGTTAATTCGAGGAATAACAAATACTAAAACGTGTCGTTTTCAGCAATTATGCTCGATGGTTGCTTGTTTGGGGTGTGTATGAGTTGGTAGAGACTAGAGATGTGAGATGATGATATAATTAATGATGGAGCTGGATTCATGTCGTTATTAGAGTACTATGCCAACATTTGTTTTTGCTATGTATTGTCCAAATTCAAGAAACGGTCGAATTTTATTTAATCTTACGAAGCTTTATTTGTAGATTAGCATGCCATTTGGTACTACTCTTGCAAAGGTCTTGTTACCAACTCGACCTATATATTGGTAAGAGAAATGGTTAGAGTTGATAAATTTATCAAAGTGAAGGGATAGAGGTAGGGTTGAGCATCATTGGATCGAAACCAAAAAAACCGAAACCGACGGAGTTCGGTTCGGTTTAAGAAATTCCCGAATTTCGGTTTCGGTTTTTTTATTCGGTTCGGTTTTGAGCCGATGCTCAGCCCTAGATAGAGGTAAGAATCGAACTCAAGACCTCCCAACATTGTATCCCCCTTACCTGTTATCACTAGTCATCTAGTTTGATTTAGGTATGATTCATATACAGTATTTTTTAGTAGAAGGGTACGAATGTATGCATAAAGCACTCTATTATTCTTGACACGCGAACTACTAACTCTAAATTAAATTAAGATGCATAAATCTTATACAAAGATTCAAAATAAAAGAACTCATGGTATGTGAAGTTACGTTATTATCTTATAGGATATAAGATGAATCAACCCATATATTTATACACACGATATTATAATGATTCATTTTATTGAGATTCCATTTTTAATAATTCAATGAGACCAAAATAGGTCGACTGATCGGCCCATATCTCATATCAATCGCTCGTTGTATTGTTTTTTCTCCCATAAACTACTACCTTATGAATTGCATGAGATATTTTTAAATTAAATAAATTTATTATTATTATATAATAAAATAATAATAATATTTTGTTTTATTTTTTGGATAATGGAGACCGATCAATTTCACTATACAAAACTAATAAGTCAAGAGGCTTAAAAAATCAGTAAAACAAATACTATTAAAAAACAAATGTAAAACTGTGTAACAATAGTCAGATTGATCGATATGACGTTTATACTAAACCTTGATTGACCAAGGCAAACATAACTTTTATTCCTACAAGCTAGCATGGGCAATAGAACATGAGTACAAGACAAGTTGGCACAGAATACAATAATATAATTGATGATCTCATACATTACGTGAAAAGAAACAATACGAAGGTTTTTTTGGGCAATTTGAGGCTCAAAAGTTCACGTGAAAGCCTAGCACAAGCAAAATGACAAAATGGGTAAAAACTAAACGACCATTTCACAATCTTGTTTGATGACACCCTTTGGCATTGCTATTACGAGGCCCATCTCCTTTCACCATCAAAGC
This sequence comes from Polygonum aviculare, assembly GCA_934048045.1. NCBI lineage: Eukaryota > Viridiplantae > Streptophyta > Magnoliopsida > Caryophyllales > Polygonaceae > Polygonum > Polygonum aviculare. The sequence continues at coordinate 1,655,325 of OW204027.1, forward strand.
CAAGGTCTTTTTAGCTCTATTTCCCTAACAAATATTCCTCCATTTCTAACTCTAGTAGCCAAAATGTATAATACCAACATGCAAATTAACAATGAATATAAAGTTTCGCTAGGAGGCCAAAAAATGCAACATGAAAGGTGTATAATGCATGTGACAGTGTGAAATGATTTAAAGGGCACGTAGCTTTCCCAAAGATGGGGATAGAATTGTTACAAGACAATGCTTATTTAATGCAATATTCTCTGGTGTAATGTTTTGTGGCTTATTCTTCTATGTTCGTAGTTATACAGTAACGAGCCTCCATGATCGAGTACAATACGCCATCGTAATTCATTTCCACTTTGAAAACTACCTTTCATCTCTATTAAATATGGGATAGGATTTGTTTTTTTGTACGTACCAATACGGCCGATTCACGTATTAATTAAAAGATTATTCTAGCTATATATGCATAATGATATAATATCCGCATATAATTATTGTTTTTTCGATAGGGAAAGAAATTAAGCTAGTCCCGACAAACCGGGACCTAACTTAGAGCATCCTTGCGGATGAGGTCTCAAAGGACCGGATCAAAATACAGAGGGATCAACGAAACATGACGAAAGGACGCCGTAATGAAGTCTGCAACAGAGTTGACCTTCCGAAAAGTGTCCGAGATCGACTAATCCAGAAAGTATTAGAGCAAATCCCTGAATGTCTGTACGCAGAATCTCCACCCCCCACAGACAGCTTCAATCACCCTGCACAGTTTTGACGACTTGCAAATTATCACCCTTAATGAACAAACGAGGAATATCATGGTTGATGGCCTCCAATATCTACATGTAGTCCATTTCCGAGAACAATACACAAGAAACGACAAGATGTTCGCTACCTTTTACATTTACAAGTAACAATTGTAGTTCATCCTATAGTTTTTTTTGTTAGGTAATTCACCTCATAGTTCACTTTTGCGTTTGATGTGTGGATCCGATCCATCAAATGGATAAAATCATAAAAAGCTATTACGGCATGTTTGATGACATACCACTCATATACCCATTTACGTTATACGAAGGACTAGGTTTAGACTTTAGAATCATGCAATTAGACATGCGATTTGATACGGTTTTAACCAACGAACCGGATTGGGGTCTAAATGGTCCAAATTTGAATCTAAATCAGACTATAACCTAAAGCATCGGTTTGGCTACTCGGTGAAGGCTTAGGTTAAGATTCATGCAAATGATATGATGAACCATGAAACCGATGTTCTAGTCGGTTCCAAACCGTCCGGTTTAAAACTAACTGGAATCAGATAAACTCTTCAGTCTGTGTAAATATTTTTAGGAAAATAATAAGGGGTCATTATATTCTACTTGATGAGGGTTACGACTATGGTATGTGTGCAAAGACCAAACCGTCATCGTATCTAGTTTGTAATTGAACTTTAAAAATCAATTGAACTGAAACCGGCTCAAGAACCGATCAAAATCAGCGGAAAACTAAACTAGAGACGACAATCGAGCCTCGATCAATTTGGGTTAAGGTTTTCTAAAAACCCAAGCTGTAACTGGCGATTTCCGAACCAAAACCAACGATTCGATTAACCGATACACCACCTGTAATCACTCATCCACATTCATATAACCTCAATCCCATCCAACCCGATTCCAATATAATACCAAACAGACCCTAACAAACCCGAATCACGTAGAAGGTTTAACAACTTAAACCGATCGTCGCCACTCGAACATAAAGCTGGCCCGTTGGCCTCTTTGTCCACTACCATTTTGGCCAAGTCTAGGCCAAAACGACCCACCTTATTACACCCTTGTTTTTTTTGGTCCATCCAACCTTTAAGTAGCACCCACCCAAGTCCTCCAACTCCCTCTTTCTATACCATAAATCACACACAACCCTCCCCTCACAAAAAAACAACCCCACCCATGAGCAGCCGATCGATGCCGGAGGCCCCGCCGGCGCCGGAGCAATGGTTCGAGGACGCGTGCATCCTCGACATGGACTACTTCGTCAAGACCATCTCCGGCATCAAAGCCAAAGGCGTCCGGCCCGACCTCATCGGCTCCATCATCGCCCACTACTCCTCCAAGTGGCTCCCGGACCTCTCCCCCGCCGCCGACCACTCCTCCGGCAACAACTCCGGCGCCTCCTCCCCGGAGCAAAGCCTGACCGCCACGTGGCTCAAAAAACGCTTCTTCGTCGAAACCCTAGTGGGCATCCTCCCCGGCGAAAACGACGCCGTCCCGTGCAACTTCCTCCTCCGCCTCCTCCGCGTGGGGTCCATGGTCGGCGTGGGCCCCAACCACCGCGCCGAGCTCGAGCGCCGAGCCGCCCGCCAGCTCGACCAAGCCGAGCTCCGCGAGCTCCTCATCCCGTCTTTCTCCCACACGTGCGGGACCCTCCTCGACGTCGACCTCGTCACGCGCCTCGTCAAGCGGTTTCTGCTCGCTTCCGATGAGAGCGGCGGCGGCGGCGGGAGGAACGGCGCCGCCGTCGCTAAGGTGGCCAAGCTGGTGGATAATTACTTGGCTGAGGCTGCTGTTGATACCAACTTGGGGCTCGGCGAGTTTATCGACTTGGCCGGCGCGCCCCCGCCCCACGCGCGTGCCAACGACGACGGGCTTTACCGGGCCATCGACACTTACCTCAAGGTAAAATTAATTTTTTTTCACTGCCACGGTAAAATAAATTATACTCCGTCTCTTTGGTATATTTTGTCCATTTTTATATTTCGGTTGTACAAATAAGTTTATCCACTTGATATTTGAATGGTATTTTTCTTACCTATATTTCATTTTTAAAAACTTATATACTATCCTTTGATCACATTTATCACTTTATAAAATAAAATTGTAAAATTATCTCTATCTAATATTATATATTACTCCAAATTATTCACTTTTTTTATTATCAATTTTATCACTTTTTATTTTTTTTACTTCTATAAAATTATAAAATTAACATTATTTATTTACATGTATTATCTTAATTTTTTATTAATTATAGTGTTAATTGTGTTTTATGGACAAAAAAAATTGGGAGGGAGTGAGTATCACATGCGGTCAAAATGAAGAGCATTCGTACGTCATTTAACGGGTGTCTAGAGAAAGGTGGACATATTGAAAAAGAAAGTTTTACAGTATAACTTACTGTATGAGATTATTATTGTTTTACTATTATCAACAGTTGAATAGGTTTTTTTGTGCACGTACGTACATTTTTGCAGTATACATTGATATGGAAAATTTGGGCCAATTAGAGAACCGTATTACATACATAGAGGTCAGAAGAAACGAAAATTTGTACAAAATGTAAACATTATACATCAAAAATGTTAGAAGTTCTAGAATATCCTTTCTTTTTTCATTATACTTTCAATGTCATTTTCTTTAAAGAAACATCACTATCAAATTATAACAAGGCCAAATCGTTTGACAAAACAGAATAAAATTCACCATGCAATATGTTAAAACTTACACCAAACATGACCCAACACATAATATAATAGACGTAAGATTACCCTTTTAGTAGTGAACTTTTTTGTACACGAAAAAGTGTCACATAACAAGTTTCTCCAAATCCACACACTATATAGTCTATATGTTTTCTTTTTATACTTTTTTGTTTTGTTTTCTTATATTAGAACACATAATAATTGCTAAAAATATATAAAAGAGAAATCATCAAGAAAGCCAAGGTAAAGTTTTGTGACTTGTACTAGCTAAACCTATATATAGTAGCCTATAACTTTATCACAAGTCCCGTGAGATTACAGTGATCATATAATGGACTTTATAATTTGATCAAAAAAAATAATGGACTTTATAAGAAAACATTAATGCCGAACGAAAAAAACAGCTTCAAAACTCGAGAAATGAAGAGAGATTTAACACTGACACGACGGGACACAGACACCTCTATATGCTGAATTCAACCACCACCTTGTTGACGAGTCAACGCCAGCTTGACTTTTGATTCTTCATGCATGTGATTGATGTGATACATCAGTTTTGACCTCTTATGCGACGTGGTTTTATGCTTTGCATATTTATATATCAGTCGATTAAACCTTTCTATAATTGTATGCTTCAAGATCCACGTACTGTCTAATTTATTCATGTAAAACGTAGCACGAGGTATATATGTAAGATTAGCATATAGTATTGGACATGAGAGTCGTTGTTGATTTATGAGATCTTACAACGTGGTTTGTGATTTAAAAAAGTGGACTTGATCAAACAATGATGAAGTTAATGTGTCCGTTCGAGCGCACTTATGCACGTGTAGTTACATTTCTTATAGTTTACATTAACGGATTTGTTAATGTGTCTTGAATCTGAGTCACACACGACACGTCTAAGGGGTGGAGACTGTGGAGTAGTCCTCGGACCAAACGGTATACTTTGTTTTCTGTTTTCGAGTCTGTCGCAAACTGTTTGGGTCTGGGATCCATATTTATAACTATGGTTTTGTGAGTCTCAGTATAAGCTCTCGAAATACCTAGAGCTCTATAATCCGAATTTTGTCTTCCATAATAATACATTATTTCTTTGCCCGTAGACATAAATAACACATATATAGTTATCAAACCACATATCTCTAAGTCAATTCTGTTTATTGTTCTCGTTCGATCTCTCGTTACAACAAGATTCTTATAGTCTTATGTCCTTAATATTTAAGTCTATCTTATATAAGGTTTTTTTATTGATTTATATCATATTTGTGCAATCTCTTTTTGATGTCATAGGCACATCCAAGCGTAACAAAGCAAGAAAGAAAGCTCCTATGCAGGCTAATAGACAGCCGAAAGCTATCATCCGAAGCCTCCCTACACGCCTCTCAAAACGAGCGGTTACCCGTTCGAGCCGTCCTCCAGGTCCTCTTCTCGGAGCAAAGCAAGCTAATCACGCGACAGCTCGACTGGAGCGGGCCCTTTGGGATGGGGACAAGGTCGGGCCACCCGAGCCCGGCCACAACAGGCGGGATCGAGACGAGATGCCTTTCAAAGCGAGAGTCTAGCGTGCAACAAATGGAGATCAAGAGGCTCAAGGAGGAGGTCTTGAGGCTCCAAAGCCAATGCATGGCAATGCAAGTGCAAATGGAGAAGCTTGTGGAGAAGAAGAAAGGGTTTTTCAAGTGGAAGAGGATTGGGATCATCTCGTCTTTTCGTAGCCATGGCGAACGCGTTACGAGTAACGAGGTTCTCGACGAGGAGTGCCGGAGACGAAGCGAGCGAGCGATGACGCCGGTGGAGATGAAGGGCGGTGGACATAAGGTGGGTAAGGGTAGTAGCACACATCCCAAATGGAGGAACTCATTGTCCTAGATATATATGTTTTGCTTTGTAGTTTGTTTCACGCTTCTTTTTTTATTTATTTATTTTGGTGCTTGTGATGTTATGAAATGTAGAAAATCTTTAACCTTTGAGATTGAATTGTGATGTGGTATATAAAAGACGAATAAATATACAGAAATGTACGTGTTGCTCTTCGATGCTATAATCGCTATGTTATGCGACGTCCTTCATGTAATTCTTCATACAAAAATTAATCCCTTGACAAATTAATGATTTAAATTTCAACCAAACAAAATGGTTTAAAAAAAAAAAATCACTTTCGACCAAAAACAATACTCACAATGTAAATGATTATTTATTCATCCATGTTTCACGTTTTAACATGTCATATTTATTCATCCATGTTCAAATATAATAATCTCAACTTAGTAAATGAACATTGTTTCTAGCATAATTGTGGAAGAGAATACGTCATATTTGGTCCACCGAGATTTAACACTAATAATTGTCGATTAGAATAGATTTTTTTTCGGTCGAAGATTAGAATAGATTATATTGAGAAGCCCTCCAACATTCGTTACTTGTGTGTGTGATCAAATGGTTGATGCATCCAAACTTCTGAACTTTGATGACAAATTGAAATGTCACAAAAAAGATTGGCTAAATTGCAGATATACCCCAAAATAAGTTGATTAAATGAAATTTGCCCTTATTTAGACTAAATGGTAAGGAATGCCCTTTTGGGCATTTTTTCCCTATATCAACTTGTATATTTCCACTTTCTTTTAAATTAAGAAAAATAATTTAAGTTAATTTTAACGTATTGACTAGAGGTGGATGTCCAAATTAATTTAAAACTTCCCTAATAATACTCCTGTAACAAACTAGAACGTAAGAAGTGTAATTTACTTGCTTAATAAAACTAGAACGTGGATAAAAAAAAATAAAACTAGAATATAGCAAGTTTTTACAGGAAGCAATGTACCGTATATGAAATTAGAATCTTTTTTTTTGTCGAAAAAATTTAGGATGAGGGGATGGTGCCCCAGTCCAAGGGTAGGGAAGACCCAAGGGATCAGAGAGCTCTTACAAGAGGATTTACATATGCCTCACCTCAAGGAGACTAGGGGGGATCGAACCTGCGACCTGTCAGACCGATACCCTGTCATGCTCCACTAGACCAACCCCTTGAGGTTTATATGAAATTAGAATCTAGTTCACCATGAGAGCAAGCATTACAGAAAGACTTTGACTGGAGGGGAATCGACATAGCTAATCATGCACATTCACATATACTAATTCCATCCAAGTATATCTTGTTAGCAACTTCAAGATGGTACCGTAAATTTTCATAAACTAATCAAGAAGCATATCATTGATCAAAAGAATAATAATCAAGAAGCATATCAAACACTTGCTCAAAAAAAAAAGAAGCATATCAAACACCGGGTGGGCCTTATTCTTCCCGTTCAATCCGCCATAGAAGCAAGTGGTCCAGACCAAGTAATTGAGCCCTTGGTAAACGGGAACCTCTTAGCAGACTTTCTTATGGAGATTGTCGGCCATTGGGAAGACGCGGACTGTTTGGAGGACGGAGATGAGCCCCTTCGCCGGAACCTCTGCTCCAAATTCGGCGGTGACGAATCCGGCGTCGGGAGGCCATTCTTGTCCGTTAAAGGCGGTCGATCGTCCCGCTCCGCAATCGATGTACTTACTCGCAAGAAAATGTCAGAAATCGGAATCCCTAGACTACGGAACTTGCAGGCGAAATTGAAGATTACCACAAATTTCATAGGAAAGCAAGAATAAAAGACGACAAACAAAAAAAAAGTAAAATTAATTTCATTATTAAAAATCGAAATGGGGTAGAAGTGGGGCAATATTGCAAATAAATTGGGCATATTGCTGCAAATACAAAAAAATAGATACATTTTTGTCATTTTAAACTTATTTTGGGGTATGGGCCGCTATAAAGACAAAAAGATTCCGGGAAAAAGCCCTTTTAAGAAGGTTTTTGACCCAAAAGGGAGATTTTGGGCCTATAACAGCCCAAATTACAGTTCGGCCTAATTGGCCCAATTGACATTTGGACACAATTGAACTAGCACCCCTGTTTCATGCGAATTGCAGTACAAGTTTTTTCAATCAGATCAATTAGTTATTTTGACAGTCAAAATTGGAAATTGTATTGGTGGAAAAACACATACAACTTTATAGGTAACGAAAAGTAAAACATTCGTCATCATTTATCTTTAATGGACTATTTAGATACGGAGTACTAATAATTCTATCACTAAAAACAAAAAAATTGAGCATGTTTACGACTTGAGAAAGCTTTAAACACTTTCTTGTGGACCATAATGTTGGATCCTGTTTTCTGACTTTTACTTTGTGGACGGGATTTTATCATTTTCCTGTCCTACTTTCATCCAATAACATTATACAGTAGTTCTTCCAAACGTGTTTGAGAAAAAGGATATTTAAGTTTGCCTCAAACTCTTAAAGATTATTTTATACTCCGTAATACATATTGTATTTTATCTTTCAATTTCTAATATGGGAAGAGTAATACATATTGTATTTTATAGGTTATTTTTAGGGGAAAGTAAACCAAGAGATAGTTGAATATTTGAATATTCAAACCTTAAGCTCAATTTTTCAAAAACATTGATGATGTTTGGTGATTTACAACATTAATTACCCCTCTAACCTTTACGTGATTTGCTTGGATTCTAGCTGGTCAAAAGGGTTCCGGCTGCAAACCTCACGAGTGAGGTTCAATGCTTGTTAATATCATATTATTATGGAATTTATTGTACCCCCTTAATACAACCGAGCACGTAAAGTGGCTAATTATCGTTTCCAAAACAAAGGGAAATGACTATTTATTTAGACAAATAGTTATCTAAAATTTTAAAGGAAAATTACGCGTGATGATTCCGAGGTTTTGCAAAATTTTCCAATTATAAATCATTAAACACCTATTTCAGATATTTATAAGTATTATTTAACTTATTTTAATAAATAAACTACTTATTCTAATTTTGTCAAACACACCCTTAATACAGTTTGCTCAAGGCACCATTGAGATGGTCAAGATAAGGTTTGATGGAAGACTAAATGCGCACCAAGAATGGCTCAAATTTTGGGATTTCTTCCAACGTTCGTTTACATTGTACACTCTTAGCAATTTATTTTTGAAATTTCTAATTTCGTTGAACTTCGTGTGTATTGATCTTTGAAGGTTGGTGTCTCTTACAAATCATATACAAATAATCCTGGTACTTAAAGTCACATCCTAGCATTAAATCGATCCCTGGGAAGTCAAGCTCTCTAGTTCCCTAGCCCTAAAGTTCAACCGGATTAATTCGAAACTTAGGATGCACATATTCCATAAACATACAAGAACGTCCTCATTTGGGGTACATCCGTACATATATATGTCAAGATTTATTTGTCAAATCAACGATTGAGTATAAGATCGTAATAACATTAATGGTAATGTAATTTTTTTTTGGTTGAATAATGGTAATGTAATTTTAATTCAAAGGTTTTTTTATTCATCGAATAAACTTAATTTCTTGGATTAGTGTATACATGTCCAATTTCGTAGATGAACTGTAGAGTTAATATGAAATGAATAATGCTCTTAATTGTGTATAATGCGAATTAGAATGGTTCACGCACGCTCAATGTACTAATGGTATGTATTGAATAACCTAAATATTAACATTTAATACGTCTTCGTACTCCTCTAATCATTATTCATCTCCTTCCATTTTTCATCCAAAAAAGAGAAGATTATCACCATTTTCTATACAAATTTGTTTCCTTTCCATTTCATTTCCATAATTTTTTTATACCAAACGCCACCTTACTATATATGGGATGATATATCCTTGCTCTATAATTGAGTTGCCACCGGTTTATATAAGATAAAGATTTGGGTGAGACCCTCCAGGCTCCAGCTCATTTTGTATTGAGTTTATCACATCACCTATTTATTGTAATATAAATAATTTTTTTTTTTTTTGCAAAATGGTAAACAATTTATTAGAAAAGAAAGATCTCAACGATCAAATACAACGTCCCGAAACTCCAACCAAAAACACAAAATACAATCAACCTAGCACTCGAGCTTCCGGCCAGGAGATTACTAGGAGATCCAAATGGTAAACCACTCCTTCCTAGCAATCTCACGAAGCCTAGACGTGGAACAAACCACCTCACTGCATCCTCGCATGAGAGCATCATCTCACATACTCAGCAAAAGGCGCGAGAGGAGTGCTCATACAACCATCTACCCAAAAAGCCCAAAACAACACACCCGAACAAACACTAAGAAAAACACAAAGAAGAACACAAAACAAGAGTAGACCCCGAACGCCCTGCAAGGACCAAGCTATACCTCATTCTCATGCCAAAGCACTAGAAATACAGCCTAGTCTCGATGCTAAAACGGGGGCCAAACTTGCAAATGCATCGTCGAGATGGTTTAAAAAAACCAGAGCTCTCAGCAATGGCAGAGAGGGGGGGTCTACACCTAAAGAAGCAAAGAAACAACACTCACCCCACCCAATCACCAAGCCCCAGGGAACAAAGAGCCATCAAATTTGCAGCCTCCTCCTCATGGCTTCACCTCTCCTTCCTTCTATTTTGAGCTTAGTAATGATTCTAAGCTTACAAACCTCCATGATTTTTTGAGCACATCTAACTGCATTAGGATGGGATCCTCTAAAGATGCACTCATTCCTTGCCATCCAAGTGAAATACATAATGCCCAGAACAACAAGTAATTTGGTATAGAAAATATTTCCCTTCTTGCCACTACTTTGTAGAAACCAGTTCCAACTTTGCATCACATTATGAAATCTAATGTTGATTCCTACCCACCTCATCACAATCTCAGCCACATCCTTAACAAAAACGCAGCTATACCACAAGTGATCTTCATTCTCATCCCCTAGCTGACATAACTTGCACAGACTATTATCAATATAGCCATACTCGCACAATTTTTCAGCAGTAGGAAGCTTCTTAAGAGTGACTAGCCAAGCGTGAAAGCTCCATTTCCTTGACTGAATCCCCTTCCAAATTAGACAATTCCAATCCTTTCCATCAGCATGAAATCTGAAAAGGTCATAGACAAAGGCACTACTCATCTTACCTCTCTTGTCTAGTAAGCACACAGGTCTGTAGTTAGCACCATGCTCAATCTCAGGCTGCAGATGTAACTTGGTAATCACATAATCTCTTAGTTGGAGCAAGATTCTCCAAATCCAAGAGTCTTGTACAGAAGTTCTAACCTGCCAGAAGCCACATCTTTTGAGGAGGTTGTATCTAGCCCATTCTGTCCACAAGTTCTTTTTTCCCATAATCAGATCAAAGTAGAGTTTAAACATCAAAGTCTTGTTCCAAGATAGCAACTCTTTGAAGTTTATCCCACCTTCTTCCACAGGTCTACACACACAAGTCCAAGCCACCAGGCTTCTTTTCCCATTAATACCACCAGACCAGAGATAGGATCTGCACATAGCAATAATTTTGCAAACAACCTTCTTAGGCAACAACACTGATTGCATCCAGAAAGACAACACTCCCTCAATCATAGACCTAATGACTTGGCTTCTTCCAGCATAAGAAAGCTTAGTTATGTTTTGTCTCTGAAGGATAGAAGAGATCCTATTCAGCAAGGGAAAATACTCACCAACTTTAAGTCTTCTAGAATGAAGGGGCATACCCAGATATCTAATGGGAAACTGTCCAGGTTCAATCCCCAACAAGTTCTCATAGGAGTTCTTCAAGTCATTATTGAGACCTCCAAATAAAACTTTACTCTTAGCTGCATTAGCCATCAATCCAGATTCTTTACCAAAATCTAGCAGGCCATTCTTAATCAGCCTGAGAGTACTAGGGTTTGGCTTGCAAAAAATAAGCAAGTCATCAGCAAAAGCAATACTGACTAGCTTCATCTGTTTGCACTTTGGATGAAAGTTGAAACCCTTCTTCTTACTTAAGAGATTGAGTTTCCTATATTTTTATTAAGATATAATTAATTTAATATAAAATTTTACATGATTAATGTGAGGTTAGAATGGATAACTTTAGTATATAAGTATAGATATAGGTTTAATTGAATTATATTCAAATATAACCACAAAAAACAAAAAAATTGCATGTGATAGTGGCTTTTAATAAAATAGAATACTTCTAATTTCGAGGAAAGTTTTTTCAAATCACACAAGAATGAAGGATCATAAGAAAATTATACACGTATCACTCACACTACTACAATTACGATCTATTGGAGCGGTTGATTGTAGCGGTCCAAATATTGGAGCGGATTTTGGAGCGGTTTACTCTAACGTAGCGCTTATTGGAGCGGTTTTAAAAATCCCAAGTGTTACGTGTATATAGCAGCGGGTGGAGTTTATATTGGAGCGGTTTTATCGTTTATGGAGATATTGTAGCGGTTTAAATATTAACTAGTTGAAGACCCGTACCATGTACGGGTTATGATCATTTTTTTTGTTAATTTGTGTATCAACCGTAATCTATACTATATATTAATTCTTATATATAAATAGATTAAAAAGAGAATTGAAAAGTTAAGTTAATTAATATGTATTTTTTTTGTTAATTTGTGTATCAACCGTAATCTATACTATATATTAATTCTTATATATAAATAGATTAAAAAGAGAATTGAAAAGTTAAGTTAATTAATATGTATTGTATCTTTTATAGAAGGAAATTTTAAAGATAGGTATTATTGTTTCAAAGATAGATATTAGATGAGTAAGAAAATGATAAAACTAAAGGTTAGAAAATTAAAAAAAATTAAAGATAAATAATTTGGCTTTAAAGATAGATATTTGATGGGTAAGAAAAAAGATAAAATTAAAGATTAGATAATTAGGAAAAATAAAACATATAAAATTGTTAATCAAGTAGGGCCAGATTTAACGTGGAGGCTCGAAATTCTCCGGCTTTAATATATAGTATAGATTATCTCGGGCGCGCGGAATATAGGGGCTTTGCCAAAATATTTTTTTTTGGGAACAAACCCTAAATTGAAAGAAAGGAGGAATTTTGGCCGGAACAAAACCTCGCTCCAGTCCTCAGCGAACTTGGGAAGAAGAACTTCAGCGAACTCCACCTCTCACAATCCACTCCAGTGAGCTCCATCTGCGACCCCGCCATCCATCTGCCACCGCTCGACCTCTCCTCCCCGGCGAGTTCCCTGCCGACAGCCTCGTGGGCAAAATCGGGCGTCGACAGCCTTGTGGGCAAAATCGGACGTCGACAGCCTCATCCCTCCCGACGTCGACAGCCTCCTCCCTCCCTCTCCTACCTCCAACGATCTTAGCAACCTTCAGAAAGGCAATGCTTCCTCTCTCTTTGTTGTTCATTTTTGGATAATCGCTCCTGAATTTAGGGTTTTAGTGCTGATTTACACGTTTCATTCGACGCAGACATTGCTAAAAACAACGAGGTCTGTGCTGCCATTATCATTCCGCTGGAGAAGGTTCTTCTCAAAATTGGAGAGGTTAGTGTAGTATGATTGTAGTTGCTTACATGTTTCACTTAATTTCTTTGACTCTTCATCTTCATTTGCTGGTGTGTGCTGCCACCTACTGTTCGGAATTTGATTGTTTTCGCCTACTTGAGTTTCAGTTTCTAGATTTAAAGTTTCTGTGAAATTTGGACTTGCAGCACCTCACTGATCTGTCTGGGAGGAAAACACTTGTTCGCATCACTGGTACGCTTGGGTTTTATGCCTCTTTTCTTTCTTTATTGTTGTGATTTATTGAGTTCTGCACTCTAAGTACCACTGTATTTTCCGGTGATTGTTATATGTATAGTTTGGATTTTTAGCATGCTCAATCTATTCTTTTTGTTAAGCTCTCTGAAATTGGGCGACGTTCAGTTTTTCTGTAATTTTGCAATTGCTTTAAAGCTTCAGTCTTTGTCTGGGGTTGCACGAATTTCCTATACAGCTGTGGTGTTCTGTAGATTTATTAGTAGGAAATTGGAGACTAGAATGTTTATCAATTCTCTCTTTCTACTTAGTGAGTTTTCAGAAGTAATTTACCATTTCTCTTCTTTCGTTACTACAATCTAGAAACTTCTGTTGTGCATAGCTTGTCTCTTTGTTGCCCTAGCGAACTAGTGTAAGTCTTTGGCATTTGATTCTTTGTTTTTATTCTCATTTCTGTGTGGCATTTTTACAGGCCTAACTGTCGTTTGATGAATGAAATGCTTGTACCTAATGCTTATGATTTTGAAGATGCATTCAATTTGGTCTTCTGAGTTGCTGTACTAGCTCTTTAAATATACCTGGGCTTTTGTGTAGCATATAAGGTGTTTGTATATCATCTGTCCCCTGTACTCAGTTTAGATGTACTAAGCTCGTGTTTGATTTTCAGCTTTGTGTTGATTTTTTATTTGCCTTTTCTGAACCTCTGAATTTGTGCGAGGACTCCTAAGTTGGTTATGGCCGGTACTTTTATTTTTCAACAGGTTTTTGGCTGGTGGTGGTGTTTTGTTGAATATATATTTGAAGTATCCAATGTTGTTTAGCTGTAATTATGTATACTGTTCAAACTTTGCTTTACTGTGAAACTTCAAACTTCAAACTTCAAATGAGGGTTGACAATGTGGACATTGTTCTCTCTGATTCTGGTTCCTTTTTTTTTAACCTTATCATATCGTGATCTGTGCCTCTCAAGTTCTTCAATTGATTGCTCTTTGCAAGAATTAATTTTTGTTTTCGTTTATTGTGTTTGAATGCATAAAATAAGACTGGGGAAGTTTTTGATAGATTCAGATTCTGCTCAGAGACATGGTGAGAATTTGTAAGCTACATGGAGCCCTGATACCAAGCTGATTGCTATTCTTGTAAGTGCTTAATTTGTTGCCATTTAGTTAATTTATACATCACAGATTCACGGTGCCATTACATTTGTTTTTGAGATCCCCCTTTCTTCAAGCTTATGATATGCACAATTAATGCACGTGCCATTGTTGTTTGGAGTAGTGTGTATATTTTAATATATAATGTGATCATTGCCTAGCAGACCTTAGTATATTAGCTTGCCAATTCGACATAGGTCTGGACCTTTATTAGACCATGTCAAATCCCTGTTTCATGAGTTTTAAATTCCTCCACATTCTTAGATTTGTTAGTTTGCAAAATTAATTGAATTAGTGCTTACATTTGAGTCTTTCCTGTGCAGTTACTTCACTCTATCTTAACAATTTGTGTGGCCTCATGATATATCCAAATGTATAAGTGGAAATTATTTGGTTAACTGGACAAGGATGCTGGAAATGAGCTACATGTACTGTATATTTTAAGTGGATTGGAGAAGAATTAAGCTTACAGCTAGTTTATAATTAACTAAAAGTACACATCAAATTTCCAACTGCTCAGATCCTCTACACAATTGAAACCCAAACATACTACCTCCATCTAAATATCTAATTGTTTTATTCAGTAGATAATTTATTAATCAGTCTATTAATTATTTATGCTTAATTTATTCTTTCTCTACAACATGAAGGCTGTCATAGAACACTACAGTATAGGAAAAGAGGAACTTCAGCTAACCAACTCAGCTTCTGAACTTAAGGTAAGCATCATCCTCGTATTCTTCATTTTTGTCTTCATTTGTAATTGAATGATGGACACCTTAATTTTTTTACAAAAGCAGTTTTTAAACTTATTTGACAGGGTTGCATCAAGTATACATGATCAGAGTTGCAAAAGTCTTAAGGTTAGTTATTAAATATATATCGGTATTTGGTTTATATTTATTGGTCAGCTGGTTGCACTAACTTATAAATCATATACAAAATAGGAACTCTTTTTTTAACATAGATAATTGATTTTTTGCCTGCTGCATAAAGTGATTTCAACTGGTTGCACTTTATCATGTTCAAAATAAAGTGCATATGCAATCTTCTTGCTAGGGCGGCATGAATTGCTTTGAGCTCTGCTGCATGCTTTTGCAATGGTCGCTTATATTTCTTGCCTGCTTGTTTCACTTCTCATGTTGTTATTGTTGTTGTTCATTGTACTTGTTGTAGCCAACTAGCCATTGATGGCAGAAGAACAAAGAGATTTTTTTTTTGTGTATTTGAAGAAGATTGGAAAAAAAAAAGCACAGAAATGAAATTGGTATCAAACTAATGGATTCGATCACAATGAGCCAGCTGGAGAGCTCATATCCTGTGATGGAATTTGGAGAGCCATAGAGGAATGAAATTTGGAGAGAAATGGACAGGGTCACAAGAGGGCAAAGATGAGGAGAAAGCTTAATAAATGAGGTTTTTTTGTATTTGTTCAATTGAAAGAAAGGGTGTTTAAGAGGTACGAGTGCATGTGATAGACTAGGAAGGGGACCTATTGAATGTGGAGGGTAGACAACATTTAGGACTAACTGGCCCTTCATAAAAAAGATTAGAGCTTTTGATGGGAAGTTTCTTCAAGTATACTTCTATTCGGTTATTACATAAACATTAGGCTATTGGAGAAACTTAGCTTGTTATTTTACACAAATCTGCCTAGATTTTGCCTTAGCTTGTTATTTTACGTACATGCAGTTGCATTCTTCTCTTGCTATTCACCTAGCTAGCTTGCTAGTTAACTTTCTGATCTACAACTACTAATTAATTTTCCTATGTTTGTTTTGTGCAGGTGGATATATAGATCAATCTAATGCTAGGCTAAATATTCCTTTTGAAGGGCTACTATATATATATATAGCTAGTTAACTAAGTAGCTAGATTACTAGTTTTGAGTACTGCACGTTTAGAAAATTATGGTGTGGTTTTTATTTACAATTAATTATATATCTAGCTAGCCTTTTTGATGTATGGTTATGACATTGATCGATTTTTCGATCTTTTTGGGCTATATAATTATTATAAAAGACACAATTTCCTACATCATTATTATGTGTTTTGAAGTAGAATATATAGTAATTTATTATTAATATTGCATTGTACACTTTGAACCTAATTAATATTTAAAATGGGTTGCAAAACAACAAAATATCTTTTTAATATATATTTATAGAAATATATCAAATCGGTTTAATAGGATTAATATACAAAAACAAAACAATTCAAACCCGCTACAGTAGAGTAGAAAAAACGTTATGAAATAACCACTACAATATGTTTCTATAGCAACGTTTGTTTCCTATTTTGGAGCGGTTTGCTACTAAACTTGTGAAACCGCTCCAATAGGTCCAAAAACCGCTCCAATAGACCTATTGCAGCGCCAGCAGATGGAGCGGTTATGACCGCTCCAATAAATCTATTGGAGCGGTTTGCTTAGTTTTAGTAGCGGTTTTAACCGCTACAGTAATCCCTTAATGTAGTAGTGTCAACAGGAATTTAATTTGATTAGTTCAACTCTAAAGCCTCGTCCCATCAAAACATGTATAAATTGGTTTAGAAAAAGTTATACATTAAAATAGAGGGAAATATATGGGAGGTAACTTGAAGAGCCAAGAGATTACATATTGAAGATATATAATGAATAAAGATATCGAGGATACTAGAGTAGTTATAGTGTTTGTATAAATTTGTTTCAATATGAACATAATTGACCACAAATTCGATTATGGTCCATACTAATGAAAGCTCCAAAATTTTCTATGTTCCTATCTTAGGTCACGAACTCTTGCAGATATCCTAATTAATCGCGGTAACCCTAGAGTCTGGAAATCACTCTTATTGGCTGAATTGCTTGACTTAGTTGATCGGAGATATTGAAATAATACTATATGCGAGATAGATTAGATGGGGATAATTTTATCATTTTATAGAGGTAAGATTTTAAAAAGTGATAAAGTTGATGAAAAATTTGAGTAATATAGATTACGATAATTTAATAATTTTGTAGAAAAAAAAAATCAAATTAATAGAAAAATTGGATAACAAGGATAATATATCAGAATTTAAAAAATAGTATTATAAGAAAAAGTATGATGTAAATGTACACAATCGAAATGTAAAGATGATTTTTTTTTTTTTGGGAACCGAAGAGTGTATATATATCTCCTTCTAGAAGCGCATGTTTCTTTCCTTACAAAGTGGTCGACCACTCGACCACTCTCTTCTTTGGTCTGATAGAAAGAAGGAACTAAAGAGAGTGACATGAGAACAAACTTTATTGTAGTATTGACCAATGTATTAGGATGGCGTTGGTGTTTTATGCCCGTGAAATAAGGGGTTGAACTACTACTCCATAATATTTTTGACAGATTCTAATTCTAGAACACTGTTCTATTCTATACAGTATTACATTTTATGAATTTCTGTGAATTTAACTAGTCTTGTATAGTTTTTTGGTTGCATAAAGTTGCTTTGTTTAGCTATTCTTAAATAATTTGTCATATAATGATTTAATATTTATTCATAAATAATACGTTTAGCACTATTTTGTTCATATTTAGTCTATTTTCGTCTTGTTAATTAGGGGTTTATTTAATGAAAATTTTACGTATTATTGTTGATATATGTAATAATTTGTATGTTTATGTTATTATATGTTAATTTGCACTTGTTACTAAAAATAAAAACAATAAATAGGGTTGAGCATCGGTTTGAAACCGAATCGAATCGAAAAAAACCGAGTTACATTAAGAAACCGACCCGAATTGAAACCGATAAACGTACCGAAACTGAAATTCGTGAATTTGGTGAATTGAAAACCAAACCGAAAAAATTCGGTCAGTTCTGTTTCAGTCCAAATTTTCGATAAATATAAGGTTTTCCTTTGGAAATTTTTAACTTAACCAAAAATTAACCGAAACCGAAACCGAAATCCAAAAATTTATTTAACCGAGGAGCAAACCGAATTCCATCAATTTCAATTTGGCCATTAGGCCTAATTATTTGACTCCGACCGAACTATACTTGTAGGCGGGCATGATTCCATATCAATTAGTTAGCATTTATTTCTCTATCTTATTTATTATGCTATCCATATTTATTCTGCTTTATCCTTTATTAGGATAGTTACTCTAGTTAGGATATTATTTATGGAGGAGAATCTTATCTTCGCTTGAGATAAGATATTGGTTGACTTGGGGAGCAAGATATCGCCCAACCGAAACCCTAACGGGCCGATAAGCCTAGGGGCGCGTGCGCCCTCCCCCTCGCCTGTCCCTCTCCTCTATAAATACACATGTATTCATGTGCCTGGTAAGTCAAGTTCTAAGCTATCGCTCTGCCTGACGCCTTTATTCGACATTGCCCTTACTGACTTAAGCATCGGAGGTGGATTAGGGGTCGCTCGCCCCTTGGTCCATTGTTTTGTAGGTCATTGAAGGGAAAGAGGCTCGTAGAGTGGAAGAACATTGAAGATCATTGAAGAAGGAGCGGAAACTTGTACACGGCATATTTTGTGTACTAACAGTACTCATCCCTAACAGAAAAACAAGTTTCCTATGGATATATAATGACTCTTCACAACAAAAGTAAAATTTCAATCTATAAAACAATTTATTTTGTAAAAGGGTGCACTATTGATGATGGTAATTTTCGAACAATAATCCAGTCAACAAGAATCATACATTAGGTAAACTCGTCCAACTCGACTCGGTAGAAAGAAGGATTGCCCTCCCCAATTAAATGAACAAGATTTATGAATAGATTTAAAAATCTTTCAACATTCTAGTTATAGTAACCAACCTCACTTAGGCTAATTTATACTCCTATAGCCTACTAATACCATCAATTGAAAAAGAAAAGTGTAACTCATGACACGAAAACGGTGTTAAAGTGTCCACTAAGGTGGGAGAGCAAAACTCTCCCCATATTGGAAATTAAAAGAGAAAATGTTCTTCATACAATGTAAGTACATGAATTACTTCGCTTATTGTCAATTGATTTTATGGTGGAAACCCATGACTTATGTGTTAAGCCTACCGCGCATGCGATGCATGTATACATGGATCGACATATGAACCCCCCATATCATATGTTGCTCATCTAGATTTAACACACACAACCCACAATTCAACTCGATCAAATTATTTGTAAGATTATTCAAGATATAATGCATGCATTATTAGTTATAATCCAAACCCTACTTCTAAATTAAAGTACTGAATTTGTTTGCTTAGGATAAAGTCAAGAAAGACAAGAATGACAATCAGTCTTGGATCGTGATTATTATGCAATTCTTTTTTTGGTTGAGAAGTGATAATTAAACAGTAATTAATCCGGAGTAATGTATACATCCCATAACGACTCCACACGCGCAGGTACGTATTCAGTGACGATGTGTGTATATTGTATGGCAAAAAGGCACATGACAATTGCCCAATTATGTATTATTCAGTGTTAATCGAGAGATTCCTTGCTATAACATGTTTTACACAGAACAATGTTTTTTGAAATTGTATATTAAAGGCAGGGTTGGGCATGGGTCTGAAACCGAAGTGAAAAGATTGAATCGAATCGAATCGAAATCGAAAATTAATATTTTAGACTTTGATGAACCAAAACCGAACCTATTTTTTATTCGGTTCAAAGATTTTGGTGTTCGATAAATATAAGACTTTCTTTTGAAAAAATAATCGAAACCGAACTGAAACAAAAATTCTGAAAACTATTGAATCAATGATCATCCAAAAATCGTCAGTTTTCGATCCGATTCAGTCTATTTTTCCGATTTTGACTGGACTATGCTATTAGAGGCGGGTACCAGTCCAAAAACTAGACCGCGACCGAATTTCCCCAATCTTATGAAACGGGGAGCGGATCGGAATCCCCGCGATCCGGTCCCAGTTTGTACCAGTCCGGTCCGCTCCAAAAGTTCAGTCCGGGACATCTTTTGCTGAGTGCTACATGCTAAACGAAGGATTTTCCTGTAATATATATGCATGGCATGTCTTTTCAATTAGTTTATTATAAAAGAGAAGGTCTATGATTAATCATAAGTTTAATAGTGCCAACACGTAAGTTATTGGATTATACAAATGGTACTATTATCCGAATATTAATATAGCAGGAATTTATCGACGCCGATATTTTAATTATATTCTGTGTACAGAAGGAAGTCTAGTTGCATTTGGAATGTGCTTTGCTTCTAGAAGTTCAATTTCTTTTTGCCAGGTGGAATTGTGCCGATACCCATTTACTTTTCCTTTTTTGCGTGAGACAATTGATACCTTTTTATTTTATATTCGTATTTTCTACAAAAATAAATTAATTATATTCGTACTGTTTTACTTCGAATTTATTAATTTATTTTTGGGGAGGAGTGGGATCTGTATTGTGTTTTCTAAGAAATTATGTAACGGATTATCTAACCTAATCATACTAATAAAAGAAAATAAAATCCTATAAAAAATGTTATTTTAAGAAACTTAACCTATATACACTTGTAAAGTATGTGTTAGAATTTTTTTTATTATAACAACGTATTCTAATATTATCCAGATAGTTTAGTACGTGCTAACCCTAAATGACCTAATTAAACTCTTTATCATCATATAATAGCTTTTCAACTAAATTTTTTATTTAAAACATTTATCCGGATCCATTTTTCATCTTCTTGACCCAAAACCAAATTGACATATTATTCAGATTTGAGAATAAAATGGAGTGTTTTTTCTTAGACAAATAAGCCTAAAAAAAGTAGCAATGTTCTCGGATATAAGTAATTTTCCCTAGTTTTAATACTCCTTAATAAATACCTATACCACTTAGAAAACCATTTTACGTCTCCAACATTTGAAATTTACATCCATCCCACAAGAAATTCCACAACCATATATATCTAATCCGAATAAATGAAAAACAAAGTCTTCTTACATTAACATTCACCAAACATGAAACAACCAATCTAAGTCTTAGTAAGTTTAATTTTATTTGTTAGTCGGTCGTATTCCTCTAGCAAGTCAATCGACCAAAACTCCTGGCACAATCCGGTTTCAAGACGTCTCAATACGGTTGATTCCTCACATGAAAAACCAAGTACTCAACTACCAAGGGAAGAAAGGCATAGTACTTGACCCTCACGAAATTACGATTTTCACAAAACTAACAACTAAAAAAAAAGATTTCAAAAACAAGAAAAAAAAAAGAAGACAAATTCCTTTCGGTGCCCCTGAGGTTTTGTCTTTTCCTTTTAGTGTCCAAGAAAAAAAACTTATTCCTTTTGGTATTCTAAGGTTTTGGCTTTTCCCGTTCATGCCCCTCTCCGGTTCAAATTAGCTAATTTCAAGCTTACCATTATGTTCATCATCCTCAAATTAGTAGGATTCAACTTTTAAAACACTTAAATTCATAACCAAACTACATCAATTTGGATTTTTAAACAATACTTTATTTTAAGGGGTTGTTTACAAAATTGTTTAAAAATTCAAATTGATATAGTTTGGTTAGGAGTTTTTATATTTTAATAGTCAAATCCTACTAATTTAAGGGTGCTGAACATAATCGTAAACTTAAATTGGCTAATTTGAACTGAAGAGGAGCATCAACGGTAAAAGCCAAAATCTCAGGGATACTAAAAAGAATAAATTTTTTTATTGGACACCAAAAAACAAAAAGGTAAAAACTTAGGAATATCAAAAGAAACTTCCAAAAAAAAAAATAATAATCAAAATTCGAAGCTCCCAAGAAGCCGAAATTTGAACCTTCAAAAATGGCCGCTGCCTCTTTCCCCTTGTTTTCTCTCCCTATATAAACCAATTTCTCTCACTCTCTCCCTCCATCTCCCCTTTCTCTCTTTTTTTTTTCCCACTTTCCAAACCTAGAGAAAAGCTGCACATTCTTCACTCCTGTCGATCGCTCACCTTGTTCAGCAAGCAAACCTCAAAATTCTCCGATTCCTCCATCCTTTCACCAAATCAATCTCTCTCCTAGCATAATCGATCGACCGATTTCGCTCCCTGAGTGCGCGATTAGCCTCTGGATAACGACGAAGAACTAACCGACAGAGCTCGATTAGGTTTTCTAATTTGTGCGAACTTCGTGTTCGTTGCGATTTTGCGAAATGGATACAGGAAACGATCTCTACAGAGTGAGCAGTATGAGGCGGAGCTCGAACCTGTGGAGGAACAACTCGAATCAAGTGTTCTCTGGCTCGACGAGGGAGGAGGACGACGAGGAGGCGCTCAAATGGGCGTCGCTCGAGAAGCTGCCGACCTACGACCGCCTCAGGAAGGGGATTCTGATGGGATCCAGAGGCGCCGCCAACGAAATCGACGTTCACAGTCTCGTCGGCGCCGAGAAGAAGAGCCTCGTCGACAAGCTGATCCGTGTTACTGAGGAGGATAACGAGCGGTTTCTGTTGAAGCTTAAGAATCGCGTTGAGAGGTGAGTTTTTGGTGATTTCAAAATTTGAAACTCTGCCTTCAATTAGTATCTTTCTATTTTGCGCTGGTTTTGGTTTAAAATTATTAGAGACAAAATTTGTCCATAGAAGTATTTCCAATTACGATTAGATATCGCGTGTTTAGAAATCAAGGTTCTAGATATAGTCTGAAATCAATCAGCTTCTCCGTAAGCAAGGCAAGAAAACGAAAGGAGTTGCTGGTTTGAGAATTGAGAATTCTAGCGCGCAAGCAAATCTAGGAATTTTTCATCTCCGCCATTTGACTAATGAATAAATGAGTCAAATGAGGGTTATACAGCTTAGCTGTATCGTATAGTGATATAGAGAAAGCTGTGTGAATTATTTTTTTGGCTGAAAAAGCTGTGTGAATTTAATTGATTTAGGTAACGAAAACAAAATAAATACTGTTATAGAATGATAATATTACTGCAGTTTTTTTATTTATATATTTATGATTATATAGTGATATTAGTATATTAATTATATTAAATTTTAATTTTATTATTTTGAAAATAATAATGATATTATAATTATTTATAATATTTTCCTTTATATACTTAGCTTATGACAAGGGAGTTGTAGTGAATATGGATTTGAATAAATAATAATTCTCTTACAAAACACAATACTATAGTTGACCAACATAATATTAAAACTGGGCTTTTTTAAAAATATTTTTGGGGTTAAAACTCGGTTTAAATCGGAACTAAAATGTGCACAAAAAATACAACTAAAATTAGACTGTTGCTAAGTTGCTATATACGGAGTATGTTAAAAAACACAATTAAAACTCGGATTGGGCCATATCAACTTGCTATAGCTCCAATAAAAAAATTGGCTATTGGTTTATTAGAATAATTTATTTGCGGTGGGTGGACTGGATACTAATTCATTGGAATAGCACAACAAGAAGAGGATGTCTCCTAACTTACTAAGTGAATTATAAAGAATACCTGGATAACTAATCCATATCTCAGACAGGCCTCTGTTTGGTATCACCGGACAACAAGTAACAAGTACTTGAAATTTCAATTTATTAAAATGGTTTTGGTATCACTGGATTAATAGGTTCATATAATTTGTTTTGTACTTGTGCACTCATTTCTGTGTGGGATGAACTGGCTGCTATAGTATATGTCATGTATGCACAAAGGAAATCCAATTGAAACAAATGTGAAAGAAGAGTTTGATTGAATGAAATTTTGTTCGTTGTCAGGGTGGGCATTGACATGCCAACAATTGAAGTGAGATTCGAGCATTTAAGTATTGAGGGAGAAGCATATGTTGGCAGCAGATCTCTGCCTACGTTCATCAATTACACCACTGACATTGTAGAGGTAACACCTTTTATTCAATAGTTATTTTCTTAGATACAAACTGCATATATTCACAATCTTTGCTGATCATTTTTTTTTTGGAACCTCCACAGGGCTTCTTGAATATTTTTCATCTCCTTCCCAACAAAAAGACGCACTTCACCATCCTCCATGATGTTAGTGGAGCCATCAAGCCTAACAGGTAAGCGAAATCAAAGAGAACGAGCCTGAAATAAATCACATCTCACGCTTGATTATCTTCTATCTTGATGCAACAATTGGTTTACACAATAACTGTTGCATATGCAGAATGACATTGCTTTTGGGTCCTCCAAGTTCTGGCAAGACAACCCTGTTGCTGGCTTTGGCTGGAAAACTTGACAAAACACTTAAGGTATCACTAATCATTTTAGTTTATATACATATTGTTGAAAAGAAATCACTACATGGAACTTAGAATCTTCTTCGGTTTTATGCAATTGCAGTGTAATGGCAAGGTAACTTACAATGGACATGAGATGCACGAGTTTGTTCCTCAGAGAACGGCTGCGTATATCAGCCAACATGATGTTCATCTGGGGGAGTTAACCGTGAGGGAAACCTTGGCATACTCTGCTAGGTTTCAAGGGGTTGGAAACCGATATGGTAAGCTTGGTTATTATATATTTAGATCATCTTTTGCTCTCCTACAAGATAATTTTCTAATAAAAAATCTGTACCTCAGTGTGATTGATTTATAACGGACATTATTGTGGATCACAATATGCAGAAATGCTAGCTGAATTGGCAAGAAGAGAGAAAGAGGCAAACATCAAGCCTGATCCTGATATTGATCTCTTCATGAAGGTAAGAGAATGCAGGCCCTCTATGTTGTTGGGAGTCCTTTTCACAAGCATATTTCTTGAAGCAACTTCCTCTTTGAATAAAAAGAAGATTGGAGTGAGACTCGAGTGTATATTGACTTTCATTTTGATAAATGTGTTTTAGGCTGCAGCATCAGAGGGCCAAAAGGAGAATGTTGTCACAGATTACATTCTAAAGGTTACATTCACCTCTGGTTTTCTTCATGAATTTTATGACTGTCAAGTTAAATGACCTGACATTTTCTACTTCAAACGCCTTGCAGATTTTAGGATTAGAAGTCTGTGCTGATACCATGGTGGGAGATCAAATGGTTCGTGGTATATCGGGAGGGCAAAAGAAACGTGTCACCACCGGTAAGTGGCAAAATCACTTGTAGAACAAACTTGTAGATCTGTTCAAGCTAGACCCTCATGTGATTATTTTGTTGCAGGTGAGATGCTTGTTGGGCCATCTAAGGCTCTCTTCATGGATGAGATTTCTAC
Source organism: Polygonum aviculare (assembly GCA_934048045.1). Taxonomy (NCBI): domain Eukaryota; kingdom Viridiplantae; phylum Streptophyta; class Magnoliopsida; order Caryophyllales; family Polygonaceae; genus Polygonum; species Polygonum aviculare. The sequence continues at coordinate 1,680,657 of OW204027.1, forward strand.
TGGTTTGGACAGCTCAACAACTTACCAGATTGTGAATGCACTGAGACAATCTGTTCACATCCTCAATGGAACAGCTTTGATCTCTCTTCTGCAGCCTGCACCTGAGACTTATGATCTCTTTGATGATATCATTCTTCTTTCTGATGGAGTTGTGGTGTATCAAGGTCCGCGTGAGAATGTGCTCGAGTTTTTTCAGCACATGGGGTTCATGTGTCCAGAAAGAAAGGGAGTTGCAGACTTCTTGCAAGAGGTAATAAACAAACTTTTTCCAATATTTTGGCTATTAAACGTTTGCCTGATTAATACTTTCTCCCTCAATAATCAATATTGAATGGTGTCCTTATTGGTTTCTTGTACGAACTGGATGGTATAGGTGACCTCAAAGAAGGATCAACAACAGTATTGGTGTCGGGAGGATGAGCCATACCGCTTCATAACTTCCAAGGAGTTTGCGGAAGCTTTCCAATCATTCCATATTGGTAGAAAATTAGCCCAAGACCTTGCTGTTCCTTATGACAAGAGTAGAAGCCACCCAGCTGCTCTTACAACTGATAAATATGGTATTGAGAAGAAGGAGATATTTAAAGCAACCCTCGCCAGAGAGTGGCTGCTCATGAAGAGAAGTTCATTCGTCTACATATTTAAAATATCTCAAGTAAGATCTTTTTTCCTTTGAATGGGTCTTCTAAAAAAAATATTTATGGTCTTAAACTGATTTCATTTTGATATCAAACTCACCCTCTGCATCTTATGTCTTTCAGCTTACAGTTGTTGGATTAATAGCCATGACCGTCTTCTTCAGGACCAAGTTCGACAAGGATACGACCACCTCAGGCACAATCTACACGGGTGCTCTCTTCTTTGCAGTAATCATGCTCATGTTTGTTGGTATGGCTGAAATGTCAATGACCATTTCAAAACTCCCTGTGTTTTACAAGCAAAGAGATCTCCTCTTCTTCCCTGCGTGGGCTTATGCTCTCCCAAATTGGTTCCTCAAAATCCCACTCACACTCGTAGAAGTTTTTGTTTGGGTCTTCTTGACTTACTATGTGATTGGATTTGATCCAAATGTGGGAAGGTTGTTCAAGCAATTCCTCCTCCTCGCACTCGTCAACCAGACTGCTTCTGGTCTGTTTCGATTCATAGGAGCTGCTGGGAGGAACATGATCATTGCAAACACTTTTGGTTCATTTGCTCTTCTTGCACTCTTTGCCTTGGGTGGATTTGTCCTAGCAAGAGGTAACAACATTTAGATAGCACTTTAATGTACTTGGATTTGTCCTACAGAAGAATAAGAAGTTTAAAAATAACTCATACTAATATGCTTGGTTTTGAGTAAATTTTTTCTTTCTTGGAATACACAGAGAGTGTGAAGAAGTGGTGGATATGGGGCTACTGGTCTTCCCCGTTGATGTATGCACAAAATGCTATCTGTGTAAACGAGTTCCTTGGGCACAGTTGGGCCACAGTAAGTTTACCATTATTTGCGGTAGTTTCTGTATTGTCTTAGTTTGATCTGTTCATTGGACTAAAAATTGTCTTCTTTCCCCTCTGCTTTGGTTTCAGATGGCTCCTGGTAGCAATGTGACTGTGGGTGTTCAAACCTTGACCAGCCGTGGATACTTCCCACACGCATATTGGTATTGGCTTGGGGCAGGGGCATTGGTCGGATATATCTTTTTATTCAACATTCTCTACACTTGGGCTCTCACTTTCCTAGGCCGTGAGTACTTTTCACTTGCTTGTTGGCACTACATTCTTGACATAAATTTTGTGCACACTGTTTTCTTTTCCCCTTTCAAAAGCATAACAAACCAAATGCTTTCCTACTATTTGCAGCATTGGAAAAGCATCAAGCTATGATACAAGAATCTGAAGATGAAGAGAAGAAGAGGAAGAATAGAGCAGGAGCTATTGAATTGTCACAGCATGCAAGGAACCAATCCCAAAGCACAACACAAGCAGTCCAAAAAGGAATGGTTCTTCCTTTTGAACAGCACTCTATCACATTTGATGAAGTCAGATACTCCGTTGACATGCCAGCAGTAAGCTTACGAATACTATGATCTCTTCTTTCTTTATAAAAATTAAACTAATATGATCTCTTTGTCCTAAAAACAAAATAATATCCATTGAAAACGGTTTGCAGGAAATGAAAGTACAAGGTGTGAGTGAGGACAAGCTGGAACTTCTCAAGGGGATAAGCGGAGCCTTCAGGCCTGGTGTTCTCACTGCTCTTATGGGTGTTAGTGGAGCAGGAAAAACCACTCTCATGGATGTTTTAGCTGGTAGGAAAACCGGTGGTTACATCACCGGAGATATTAGAGTTTCCGGTTACCCTAAGAAACAAGAGACCTTTGCTAGGATTTCAGGGTATTGTGAGCAGAACGATATCCACTCGCCTAATGTCACTGTCTATGAATCCTTAATCTACTCTGCCTGGCTCAGGTTGTCTCCTGATGTAGATCAACAAACTAGAAAGGTTTGTGCTTCAGACATCTCTATTCTGATGTGAAAACAAGACTAAATCATTCTTGTTGTTTTAATAGCTTTTCTGTGCTTCTGTTTATTGTAGATGTTTGTGGAGGAGGTTATGGACCTTGTTGAGCTGGACAACTTGAGAGAAGCACTTGTTGGGTTACCGGGTGTAAGCGGTCTTTCAACTGAGCAGAGGAAGAGGCTTACTATTGCTGTAGAGCTTGTTGCGAACCCGTCAATTATATTCATGGATGAGCCAACCTCTGGGTTGGATGCTAGAGCCGCTGCTATTGTGATGAGGACTGTTAGGAACACTGTGGACACCGGAAGAACCGTTGTGTGTACCATTCATCAACCCAGCATTGACATTTTTGAAGCCTTTGATGAGGTAAAAAGAAAAGAAAAAAATTGCTTATTCTACTATAAACTTTGTTGGATGTGCATCTAATAAGTGCCTGTTTGGATGCATATTACAGTACATGCATTGCATAGCATGTTTTATGCATTTTAAAACCAAACAGTGTAAATTGGGTCACACAATGCTTACCAATAAATTCTTATTGCAGCTATTTCTCCTAAAGAGAGGAGGACAAGAGATATATGTTGGACCTTTGGGGCGCCAATCTTGCCATCTTATCAAATACTTTGAGGTGAATTTTCTTCAACCATACATAATCACTGAATATTAGTAAAAAAAATCAATGAAATGCCTTGCTAATCAAAGTATGATCTTCGCGGTTCAACAGAGCCTTCCAGGAGTACCTAAGATCAAGGAAAGCTACAACCCAGCTACATGGATGTTGGAGGTCACAACTCCTGCTCAAGAAGTTGCTCTGGGTGTAGATTTCACTGATCTATACAGAAATTCAGAAGTGTACAGGTATGAATTGCATACACATTTTGTTCTCATTTAGACATGCATGATTGTTTTGTATATAGTCTTAATAATCAAACACAACATCCTCTACAGGAGGAACAAGGCTCTCATTCACGAGCTAAGCACACCGCGTCCTGGCTCACGTGACCTCCACTTCCATACTCAATATGCACAACCATTCTTTGTTCAACTTCTAGCTAACCTTTGGAAACAACACTGGTCATACTGGAGAAACCCGCCATACACTGCAGTCAGATTCCTCTTCACAACGTTTATAGGCATCATGTTCGGGACCATGTTTTGGGACCTCGGGCAGAAATTGTAAGTTCCATTAATTTCCTCAATTCAATCTTCTTAAATTGAACTCTCTACTGATAATAATCTTGCTTTTGTGAAAAAATCAGAAAAACGCAACAGAATCTGTTCAATGCAATGGGCTCCATGTACGCTGCTGTCCTGTTTCTTGGTGTACAAAACTCCTCTTCTGTACAACCCGTTGTGGCCGTTGAAAGAACGGTGTATTATAGAGAAAATGCAGCTGGAATGTACTCTGCCATGCCATATGCTCTTGCTCAGGTGAGTTTCAATTTTCAAAAATTTGAATACTAGAAAAGGTGTTTCCAAAACTGTCATAAGCTCATAATCATTCTTATGCTGCTGAACATTTCAGGTTTTGATAGAGATACCATACGTCTTCACACAATCTGCTGTATACGGAGTCATAGTATACGCCATGATAGGATTCGAATGGACAGCTGTGAAGTTCTTCTGGTACCTCTTCTTCATGTTCTTCACCCTTCTCTACTTCACCTTCTACGGTATGATGACTGTCGCCGTCACACCCAACCACCACATCGCTTCCATTGTTGCCGCTGCCTTCTACTCCCTTTGGAATCTCTTCTCCGGATTCATCATCCCAAGACCCGTAAGTTTCTAACTCACATTGTCACTCATAAGCTTGAATGTTCATCTATATGTCTTCATAACAATCCTCATGAATTTTTTATATGATTTGTTTTCTCTTTTTATGTAGTGTAATAGTTTCTAAATTCGGGATTCTTATCCTATCTTTGGTTTGTTGTCGAATCTGTTTCTATAGAAAATCCCGATATGGTGGAGATGGTACTACTGGGCATGCCCCGTGGCGTGGACTTTGTATGGCCTCGTTGCGTCGCAATTTGGAGACATACAAGACAAGCTTCAAGACCGGGACCAAACCGTAGAACAGTTCGTTAGGGACTACTTTGGCTTCAAGCACGACTTCTTAGGAGTCGTTGCTGCTGTCATTCTCGGAGTTGTCGTGATGTTCGCCTTCATCTTCGCCTTCTCCATCCGGGCATTCAACTTCCAGAAGAGGTAGAAGAACAGGGCAAAGGGGAGTTTTCAAATCGGGAACATCATCATTCATCATTCATCATACATAAAATGTAGATTTCTTGTTGTGTGTAATGTGTGCTTGATCATTTTGCTTCTTTTTGTATTTTATACATTAGCTCATTAGTGTTAAGGCTGTATAATATCACCGGTTAATACGATAATGCATCATCCATGATAAAGTTCCACTTTCAAGATAAGCGAACAAAGTTGATCCCTCTTTGTCATAAAGAACGAATGAACCAAGGTGTTTTAACTCATCACAAAAGTCCTAAAAATAAATCCAACTAACCGTTACTTGACTGTCAAAATTGTCAAGTTTGTAAATGACAGAAAATATGAGCGTGGAAATCTATTCCAAATGACATTGAACCAAAAGTCATGAAAAAACAGCTAGATGGCAAAATTCCACACAAGCCAACACATGCCAGGAATTTCTTGCCAGTGTTCATGAGAATGAAACAAAATTCACCAAACCGTTTGAATGTTCTCCCTCTAATTACCTATTCCAAAGTCAATGACGTAACTCCTTTTCAATCTTCCACAGGATGAGTTAATACAGACGAAATTTAAATTTCACGCACCAGATTTACGACTAAGTTTTGAAGTATATGTCGTCTGACAGAGACTACAATATTAAACGAAAAGATTCAGATTAATCAGTCCCTGAATTGAGCTCAAACGGCTATACAAAGTTTACCTTTTAACTTAGTCATCAAACGGCCTGCTTCGTCACCCAAGCAACAACCCCCAAATCCCACCAAGTTAGAGAAAACTGGTCTGTTTTCTAACAGGAATCAGGCCACTAAGAGCTTCTGCAGTACAAATCAATTGTTTAGGATAAGGGTGTGTTTGGATCGCACCAGGAGTACAAACAGTCATAAACTATAGCAAGCGGTTGAGGATTGAATATCACAGTAGATATCACATAGGAATGAATACAAATCTTGAGCAATTTTTTTGACACATTTGCCCTCCTACACTGATAAAATATGGGCAAAATAAGAAAGAGAGGAATGAGAAGGTTGTCTTCTCCTCAACCCTACATCCTCTACATAGCTAAGACTGATAACTTTCATCGATAGAGATTGTTCAAACCTCTCAACAGATGCAAATTTTGAAAGATGATAATGACAGCTGGAATATAGGGAAGTTAATAAATAAATGTAACGCATTAGTGTGCAAAATCAGCACAAAATAAAGGCTTAGGCTGACCCGAATTCAGCTAACCACTTCTCGTGGCGTTCGATATCAGTAGCAGACACACTCGGCTGGACTTTGCGTATGGCTTCTTCAAAGTCGCACATGGCAATAGGGTCTTTGGAGATCTCGTCTTTTGACATGCTCTTGATCTCTTCCCTGGACTTTCCAGCAATTTTACGCCTCATGCCATTGAGAGAAGCGTCTCTGCAAACATTTGTTAGATCATCTCCACTGTATCCTTCTGTTCTTCGTGCCACGTCATCAATATCAACATCAGCAGCCACCTAGGTTTGGATGCAAAGCACGCGTAGTGAGAAAACTAAATCATCCAAAAACTTTTAAAATGGTTTGGATTTAATTTTTTTTTTCTAAACAAGGAGCCAGTATTAAACCAAGACGTCTTCATGGAGATGGAAACAGAAACCATGAGAAATAATTGTATATACAGCTTAAAAAAGACTTGCATGCAGGAGTACTTCAAGGAAAGGCTAAAGTGATAATGAGTCGTTGTATAGTTAGTAGTAGTGAAGCTTCGAAATTTCCAACAGATGGATATCGTAGACTACAAAGGATGAAACATTTTTCTAGTGCAAGAGTCAGTGCCACTTCCACAGGAATCATGCACATGCAATACATTCAAACAAAGAAGACAAGTTTTTTTTCTCTGAAAAAACCTCCAGTTCAAAATAGTTATGATCTGGTGGTACTTGCAAAAGAAGTTGAAGATAGTTCAGCTTAGTAGAAACATTTATCAGTACTTTGCTCCTTCTAGAAAAAGCAAAGGCCAAGGTCAAAACTTAGCCTAACTAGCAGACAGCAAAAAAAAAACAAATTTATGGTGGAAAGACTGAAAACAGAGACAGAATACAGTAGATATATGACATAATACAGTAGCAGCAACATAAAATCATTCTGTTCGAGAAATTAGAAAAAAAGAGTTTAGTAACCTCGACAGATTTCAAATTGATGCGTACAAGCTCCTTTCTGCTCTCAAAATTTGGAAGAGGTATATATATACGTTTCTCCAGTCGTCTCCTATTGTACCAAAAGCAAACATAATTAGCCAAATTTGACAATAATTAACAAGAACACTATCGTAGTCACAGATGATTATATAAAAAACCAAAGTTCACAAAAAAGTTACTTCATAGTCACAAATGCAAGAGTAATTGCAGAAATACCTGAGAGCCTCATCTATATCCCATGGGAAATTAGTAGCTGCCAGAACCATCACTATTTTACGATCTTCACCAGAAGAGCTGTTATTCACACCATCAACTTGAACAAGCAGTTCAGACTTTACTCTTCGGGATGATTCATGTTCTCCTGAAGCCCTAGTATACATAATAGTAGCAATCAGAATAATTAGAAAACTGGCTAGAATATGAGCAGATGGGAGAAACACTCAAAACAAATGTACATAAATGCACTTTGGTTAAAAGACGGAATGCTTTTCAAAAACAAAAGAAAGAAAAAGGCTAATAGTTTAAAACTTGTACAGTGATACAAGAAGGTAGCAGGGGATTAAGATATCACAAGAACACCCTGTATAGAAACTAAAACCTAGTTGAAGATTGTTTAGAAGCTGAAGATTAGATTATTCAATGTTTACTTGTCATGGGAAGATATTAAAGCTCCAACCTAAATGATTGGCCGGTTTTTGATGATATGTTAGGACTTTACAATTAAGATGTTCATGCATTTTTTGTCTGGAAAGATAAATTAAGCTTTACCTCCTATTAAACTACTCTACAAGCATAGTAAATTCAAATTGTTGGAACTAATGACAACAAAACCTAGTAATGAAAAGGTAAGGACCTTACCCTCGAGCATTACAAAGAGAATCGATCTCGTCAATAAAAATAGTACTGGGAGAATAAGCTCTAGCCAGGTCAAACAAGACTCGGACCATCCGCTCACTCTCACCACGCCATTTTGAAGCCAATGTTGCGGAGGAGACATTGAAGAATGTTGTTCCACATTCGGTGGCAACTGCTTTAGCCAAAAGTGTCTTACCGGTACCAGGGGGACCAAACATTAGCACACCCTTCCATGGTCTCCTGATTCCCTACAGCAGAATACAACTGTTACTTCAACAAAGTGTTTTGTTCACAGCAAAATAATGGAACTAAAGCTAACCCAAGCTTAGAGATCAGAGGGCATGATAGTGATTATAATCCTGTTATCTAATGCCCATTTATCTAATACCAGTCTTCAAGTCATTCAAGTGACAAAATATAGATACAAATTCAAATGACTTAGCATACGTATGTAGCTGTGACCCTGATAAAATACCTGGAAATACTCGGGCATCCATATTGGAAGTACAACGGCTTCCTCAAGAAGTTTTTTTGCTTCAGTTAGTCCTGCTACATCATCCCATCTGACCCCAGGAGTAGAATCCAGGACATCTCTCTCAAGCATTGCAGCCAAGTCAGCATCAGGACCGTCATACTGTCCTCTTTTTGGCCTTCCGTCTTCAGCATCACCATTCTAAGATTTGCTCAAGTCAGTAGATTATAAATCAGACATTGTACAGATAATTACAAGAGTAGTCGAGTACCATTATATAAACATGAAATTGGAACTAACGGCAAAGTTAATGCCTTACTGGTAAATTGTAAGTCGGTTTCATATTATGGAAAAAGGCTTGATTTTTTCAAGCAATATTTATTGATCAAACACTAAATGCTACCAGAGAGCATAAAATATTACCAATTGTAAAAATCAACAAAAATCCTTAAGCAAATCCTTAAAAGGAGGCAATCCTTAAAATCGTTTTATTTCCCTTATTCGACAGTTAAAAGCATAATACTACATTCTTATAAAGGAAAAACATAAATGTTATTTCTATTTTTGTATTAAAAATATGAAAGAACATTTCTTCAAGTCATTAGTCAATAGTCTCACTAATGAGTTCAAAAAAGAAAAACAGACCCCCTTGGATTTCACGCGCCAGTTTTACGACAGCAATCTTTATCAAAGCGACAGAAATAGCATAGCAATTACGTGATTCCACGTCTCATATGTTTAATGCCAAGCAACAATATAGGGTAATTATTCGCGGGTATTAGCAATTAGCAGTCAAATAAAATAAGTTGAAGCTTGAATAGACATACTGCTGAGTCTCCCTTGGATTTGACAGAGCTTGTTCCTTTTTTGCCGGTGGATGATGCACGAACTCCGCCACTACTTCTGGCAGATGTGCCTGCTTTTGCACCACGAGCACTTGTACCTGGCTTCACAGAGCTTCGAGCCCAAGCCCCATCTTGATTAGATCTTCTTGTGCCCACTTGGCCAGGCCTTGCTGACCTCCTATTACTATCCTGGCTTGGAGGCCTCCAAACATCAGGATCGTCCATGGTAGGAGGAGCAGAAGAGGTCGGGTACTCATCCAATGGTTGAAAAACAAACGATGATTTGGTGTTGATTGGAGGAGATGCAGAGCGCCGTCCCACTGGAGCGTCCTTGAATGACCTTCTCTCAGCATCTAACTGTTTTACAACATCTGTTTCCTCTGAAATAGCCTTCTTCACGTTCATCCATTTTGAACGAATAATAGCATCATCAATCGTGTTCAAGTGCCTGAAAGAAGCACCGGATATAAAGAAACTCAACTCAAGCACAAAGAAACTCTGGAAAACCAAAAGGACAATTCCAAAGGCATTCTCAAGTCTCTCACACTACATTATCTGAAACTCTCAATGTGCCAGATTGATCTACAACGTCTCTTCTGACTATTGGTAGTACAATGTATACAGTCATGTCTGGAGTCCAAGAAACTATTCAGTAACATAAACAAGTCTGCCAACTATTCTGAGTGTAAGTGCTATCCTTGATTATTCACACTGTAATTTAATATGTACAACTATTCTTTCTTCCCCATGGCAACCAAGTGACACTAACAACTTCAGAATCCTCCTCCTTAGAAACCACAACAGATAAACCAATAGAATTTACAAATCAACATACATACACTCCAAACTTTGTTTGTTTACTTATATAGCACATATTACTGGCCTAACCCTAATTTAACAAATTCAACATTAACAAACCCTATAGAACACTGAAATCAGGCATCGGGAGTGAAATCGGCCACCTAAACCTTTCCATAAACACTCTAAAGTGACCAAATCAACAATCACACATCCAAGACACGATAAGAGACAGATTAAAACCACGACAATGCAGAGCACAAGAAGCTAGGGTTTCGCAAAATAAAGAAAAGAGAAGCTAGTACTTGTTGATCTGCGCAATGGCGCCATCGAAGAAGATGACCGAGGTGTCATAGAGGCCTTCCATGGCGTAATCCCTCGCAAGCTTCAGGTGATCTTGCAACCCCGTCAGAGTCGCCGCTCCGCCCATCCTGTCTTCGATCGATGAAATCGGAGACTAACAATGCGAAGAAAGGACTAGGTGGTGACAAGCTCGGAATCAATGGAGTCGGAACAGAGATCGGAATTCGATCGGAAGAGCGGAAGAGGAAATCTAGGAGAGCGACATTCTCAAGATTTGTTGGATTTGACTTCTCAGAGGAAGAGGATACTTTGTGGAGGAACACTGCCTACTGTAAAGAAAGGAGCCCACCAACTCTCTTTTTTTCTTCCTTTAATTTGAAATTTTAAAACAATAATCCGCCTGAATTTGCCTGAAAAGTGAAATCCGAAGATGGGCTCGGCATCGAAAACCGAAACCGGACCAAAAAGACCGAAACCGAAACCAACTCTCGGTTCAAAAAAACCGGAACCGAAATTCGAGAATTTGGTGAAGCGAAAACCGTTCAGAAAATCTAAAGTTTTTTTCTTTAAGAAAATCAAACCGGACCAAAAAATAATCGAAATAGAATCAAACCAAAACCGAAATCCTGAAATTTCTTGAACCGAAAACCGAACTGAACACCATCGGTTTTCGTTCGGTCAATTTTTCGGTTTCGGTCCAATGATGCTTAGTCCTAGTGGCTAAATGGCTAATATGGGAGTTTTTATTCTACCAAAAAATGTGTAAGAGTTATATCTCAAAAAAAAAATGTGCCTGAGTTTTTGTAAACATACTTTAATTCACAAAATAAATTCACAAGTCACGGAATTTTGGAAATGGTTAATTAAACATCCATATTTATCATAGTATATTTGATACCGCCTCCGTTTGAAAATAATTGTCATTCTAATACATGGTTGTTAATGATGACTAAGATTACTTACTTGCTTGTATTTTTTTTTTTTCCCCCTATCTTAAGTAGGAGACACATTTGACTAGATATAGAATGAATTGATTGGTTCGCAACCGATGAAAATTGGATTCTCTTGAGAAACATGTCGATCTTTTGGGGTCTACGACGTAGTGACGGCATAATTGTAAGCTCTTCTACGTGGCCTTGTGTTCAGTCAGACTCGAAGTAGGCAGTTCAGCTTATGACAACTCATAAACTAAGACCCCATAAGAACTACTCTTATTGAAGAAAGACTTCGGCTCCTGATGGTGAAGAGTTGGTTGATTGATGGTGAAGAGTTGGTTGATTGAATTCAATTGCATCCCTCGACCAGCAAACAACGTGGCGGATTGTGCCTGAAATTATGGTATTCGACCCTTATATATAAAATGGCATTGTTGAGGCGTTAGATGTGGCACATGGCGTGTGACGAAGGTCTAATAAAACAAAATTAGTAAGTTGGGGGCTTAATAGATAATTTTTTAATTAGGGGTCTAAAAGGAAAACAATTACAAGTTTGGGGTCTATTCAACCCTTATATAATAGGCACAAAGTTGGGAGTCTATTCAACCCTTATATAATAGGGTCTAAAAGGAAAACAATTACAAGTTGGGGGTCTATGCACCCGTACCGAGAGGTCCATGGTTAAATGGCTTATCTATCTACATGATCCATGTTTCTTCATCACACACAGAGGCGGACGCACATGGTGCCGAGTAGGGGTTGTTGTCCCCTTTGGGATTTTACATATTTTTAATATTAAATAGGATATTTTTTCCGTTTTGCATTAGTTGTAAATCAAAATATTGTTTTCAAATTACTTGTCTATTTAACAATTGTTTACCATTTTTTCCATTTATAACTTTGATAATTAACTCTATAATAATCCATATTGACTTTATATGTTTCTTTACATCAGTAACTAACTCTACATTGATACGGGTAATTTAGGAAAAAGAAATCTTAATATAAATATGCAAATGTCTCTATGGACAACTATTGTAAAACAGATGTAGTATAAAATAAAGCTAACGCAGTTGATTATAAATAGTTGTCGTTTATATGCCGGCCCATTGTTCAAAATTCTACCGATATTTTTTCTCCATCACTATCTCTTAATATTATTTAATATAATAATTTTTTTTGTCCATTCAACGAGCTATAACCGATAATTTTTGTGGGAAGAAGATTAGTCGTGTTTAATTATTTATTTTATTTATTGAAACTATTTTTTATAATGTATATTATTTAATATTTTATTATTAATAAGAATACATGTCAGTTATTTTTTACCTCGCCGTTGTTTTAGTTGCTACTAAACACCCCTCTAACAAATATTTTTGGGTCCATCGCTAGTCACACACAAATAGACACGTCCCTCGTTAATTGACCCATAGTTTTTTTTTCGAATCAAAGCCAAGGAAACCTCAGCAGGCCGATGACCTAAATACTCGCTTCGCGAGTGTAGGATTAATTGACCCACAATACTTTAACTCTTCTTACTCTCCATGCATGCATATATAATTACTTATTTATTGAATGATAATACTTGAGCCATATGATTTTGTCATGTACACAAATTTCATATCTCACAAAGGTAGCAGAGAATTACAAGGGATGGACTTTATTTATCCCCACAAACACTAATCAATTTTTACATGATTAGTACGTGGGTTTATTACATTGATGGGTGAACTATAGGAATTCTCTTACAATTGCACAAACAGACCGAAAAGCAAAATACAAGAATGTAAAAAAGTTCATCAGCATAAAAACAAGGAGATACGAATCCAATGCATTTTTCTCATTCCTGGTTGCTATTTGGCTCACAATCACAACAGAAGATCTTCAAGCAACACTCACAAGCCTCGTAGCAGCAAAAGCAGCAACACATTGTGAACAAGCTGCATCATCATAAACAAAATGAAAAAAATTATCAGTCTTTGAAAAAGAAAAAAAAAAACTAATGGATTGATATTAATAAACACAAACCTTGAAGTTGACTAGTTGAGTACTAAACTAAAAGGTTTTTATCTTCTCTAGCTAAAACGTTATAGCAAAAACTTTGAAGTTGTGAGGCATTGTGTTGATTAGTGATTGCTTATACAATACTTTCATTAATATAAAACAAAGTTTTAAGACTTAAATTTTGATCAAGCTCACATGTCCGTTTTACGTTCTAGGTGATTAATCAAGAATAAGTTCCGAAAACCCCTGTTCCTAAGTGGTAAAAAGTTTTGGGTAGTATTCAGATCGTCGGTTCGATTCCCACAGAATATGGGTACTGCGTGCATAATCACCCTGGTATATCTGAGTAACCGAATAAACGTACGCTCGTGGCCGGGATCACACTCCTCTATGGTTTTCGGATCCCTTTCAAGAAATGAGCTAACGTCGTGGGTCGTAAGGTTCACCTAAAGGGAGTGAGTCGAGGGACGCACTCGTACGACCCAACAAGCACGGCCGGCATGGGATTAATCGAGTGCTAGTAGTCCCGGATAATGAATACTTTATAGTATTAAAGCGAACTTCGAAAAATATAAGTATAATGAATACTTTTCATAAAATCCGTATAAAAAATTTAAACCAACACTTCATTTAGAGCAGAGCTTTACCAGGCATAAAGAAAGCCCTTCTCTTCATGGCGACTCTTAATGTGTTCTCCATATTCCGGCATCTTCTTCTTCTTCTCTTAAAACTTGAAAGTACTCAACCAAGAATCTTTGAATGGGAAAAAATCAAGTTGAATTGTACGCTATGCAATGCTTATCTCCTTGTACGATCTATATATATGCAAGGAAAAATAATGGATATAGTTTAAGGACACCTAATTTTTCGGTATCTTTTGAATGGTAGGTCACATGTAACTTTCATACGTACAGCGATGGCTTAATGGCAAGTGTTACAATGAATTTTATATTGGACAATTGATTTTGTGATTGATCATTAATTATTTTGGATTCTACTCCCACTATTCCAATTTGAAAAAGGCCTTAAAAATCTCACATTCAAATTGATACATTAATCATGTTCATAGCCATCCTGGAATGGGATGGTCATTGGAATCTCCCTTAATGATCACATGGTCGATCTTTGAACTTTTAGGTACGTACACAAATTTATAGCTTCTTAATATCCAGAAAACAATTAAAAACGACTTTTAAGTTTCTAGAGATGATGAAGTCCTTTCAAATCTTTAGTTGATATCTAATAATTAACATATATACTTACTCTTATTTTACTTTCAGAAATAAATACATCGAATCTTGTAAAGTCATCTAATGGTTGTAATTAAGTTGTAAAGTAACAAGATTAAAGACTTATCCCACATAGGTAATTTAAATATAAATCATCCACCAACCACCATACAAGTACATGGACTTTCCCTATTGCTAATTGATTTTAGGGGGAACTCCATGAGTTTATGTGTGGGCCTCGAACCCACGTGTGAACCCCGCATCATATATGAAACACCAACTTTAACATAATCTATGAGAGTCGAGGGCCTTGAATTTGACATAAAGTATAGGTAAAAGTTACACAACACCGAAAAAAATATATATCCAGTTCTTGGACGTTGATGATTTTTTTTGTAAATCAGTTCTTTATGTACTAGATGATTTTCCTATTATGAAAAAAAAATAGTTAAAGATAATTTTTTATATATTTGATAAGACTCAACGTCTCTTATATACAAAAAACATGTTTTATGTCATTTGAATATCTATACTATATATTAAAGCCGATGAATTTTGAGTCTCCACATTAATTTTGACCCCACTTTATTAACAATTTTATAAGTTTTATTTTTCTTAATTATCTGATCTTTAATTTTATCTTTTTTCTTACCCATCAAATATCTATCTTTAAAGGCATACTATTTATCTTTCAATTTTATTTAATTATCCAATCTTTAATTTTATCCTTTTTCTAACTCATCTAATATATATATATATATATGAAACAATATTATCTATCTTTAAAATTTCTTTTTATAAAAGATACATATTAATTAACTTATATTTTCAATTATCATTTTAAGCTATTTATGTAAGAATTAATATAATAAACTCGAATTAAAAAAGAATTTTAAATGGAAGAACCTTTTCTAAATTAATTATTATTTTTTTATCTTTGACACTTAATCAATTTATATTTATTAACTTTGACATAAACTATATACTATGACTATCATGTCCCTAAAACTTAGTTTTTATCTATCATAATCAAGCAAATAATTTGTTCATGTTATTTCAACAATCTAATTACATTCTTTATTACTCCGTAGTCCGTACGTATCAGTTTATGTAAAAGATATCTTTTGAGTTTTGATAAAATATTCTATCATTTTTTATATATTAGTTATCTTTTTAATCTCTTAATGTAAGAAGTATATAATTTTTTTAATATAAAATAACTTAAAAATGGAAACCCTTTTTAAATTTAAATTAGTATTCCTATCTTTAATATTAAATAAATTTATATTTACTATATATTTCATAATAAAATAATTGTTGATTAATATCATAATCATGTTGGACTCATTTTATACTTATAAATTTTAATGTTATATTTTAATATTTTTAATTTAAAAAAATTCATAGTAATTATATCTCATACTAATAAATTATAGTACTAACATAAAAAATAAGATCAAACCAAAATAATCAATTAAAATATCTCATTTTATATTAATATTGACTTATATTTTCTCAAAATTGTGATTATAGGGACAATGATATATATTAACCATTAGAGATAAATTTTGAAGGGTGAAAAAGTAAGTAAAGTTTCTTTACTAAATTAGTCTAAAATGAAAATATGTTTTATATTTTTATAATCTCACACATGCAGTACCACAAAGCTAAAAAATAATTTTTTTCGTATAGAAAAAAATGACATTTTCATGTGCTAAAATTTTCATTATATGTTTTCACTTATTAATATCCTATTTATAATAAATATAATTTTAAAATTTGAATCGTGAGTCATTGTCGTACATGGCACGATAGGTACACCTAATTTTTTTTAAAAATCTTGTTGAAGAAAAGCCACGTTTTGAGCTCACAAATTTATTCTTCCCCCATGACATGTTCTGGAAATTGTCTACCTTTAACATGAACTACTACTGTTATTTGTACAATTTTATGCACATTTAGTCTTCCCTCATGACATGTTTTGGCAATTGTCTACCATGAATATGACCTAATGTGGTTGTTATTTATGAGGAAATAATTTAGGTAAGGAACCCAATGCTAGTTAGGGGTGTTCAACGGGTCGGGTCGGGTCGACCCGCGGCCCGCAAAAAATTCAAGAAGTGACCTGCGACCCGACCCGTGACCCGACTCGTGACCCGACCCGCGGGTTTGCGGGTTTTGCGGGTCGGGTCGCGGGTCGGCACGTTGGCCCGTTTGACTTGGTCAAGCTTGTATTATTTTTGCAATACGAAAATAAATTGTAGATTGACCCCAAATACGGTGAATTTTTCAAAAAATATATATATTTTAATATTAATAAAACTATTAAAAGATATATTAATCCTAAAAATACATTTTAATACTAATAAAACAATAAAAACATATACATTTTTAAAATGTAACGGGTCGCGGGTCGACCCGCAAAGCCGCGGGTTTAACCCGACCCGACCCGCGACCCGCAAACTCAAAAAAAATTGACCCGCGACCCGACCCGTTATGTGCGGGTCGGGTCGCTGCGGGTTGCGGGCGACCCGACCCGTTGAACACCCCTAATGCTAGTAAAATATCTAAAGCTTTTACGGATGAAATCCCTACGAATCAGGTCAAAAGCATCCAATGATCCAAATGAGATGAGACACAACGAAATGATCTGATAATGTAACTTGCGACAAAAATTTTCGAACGACATGTAAGATGCTCGTACTCTGAAAGTAGTATAACAAACCTTTGATATGGATCGATCTGAATCAACTCGATCTTCCAAGGGCAACTCCAATCATCATGCACGATTTGATAAGCTACAAGTTGTCGCACTTGATGTAGATGCATGTGAAAAACATCAAGCTAGACGGATGGATGGCCTCAACGATGCGTGGGACCTTCAATTAGGAATATGGAGTGGTTATCGATGAGTCCTCCGTCGAAGCGGACTAGTGCTCCCCTTAGTGGGTTCCTTGCATTTTCTATGTTGGCTTTTATCCAATCATTTATTTGTTTATGTACGTATAAACTCAGATGTATTACTCGGGCTACTTTGATTTTTGTTGTCATCACTTGTTGAGAACTTTTTTGTTCATGTAGTACCCATATGCACCATCTAGAAACAAGCAAACCATTCCTACTTAGGTTTTGGATCCTTATTCTTGCAACTCACACATCCTTGTGAAGTTTGGATTCATTCATAAATTATTACTGTGAAGGTAGTTGCAAAGTACTTCTTCTCGGACAATGTTTCGAGTGATGTTAGATTTATGTCTCAAGAGCCTTGGTCAATCAAATAATCTTTTGATAAATGAATAGCTTGTTCATCCCCTACACGCCCTACCGGTATGAATAGCATATATCATGAGATTTTAATTACCATGTATTTATTGTAATTTATCTAATCTATATACTTAAAGAATACGTTAAAACCCTTTTATTTAGAAAATTCCTGATAAATTTTTATTTGGCTAGAATCATTTTTTTTCCCCCAAGATTTGTGCTTTTTTTTTTTTGGCTGCAATTTACACAAATATATGCTTTCTTTTTAAGAGTAGAAAAATGGTATGTTTTTTTGGTCAAAAGAAAAATGGTATTTTTAAATATGACATGATCTCATAATAATTATTTTTAATTTGTTAATTTCAAATGGTGGCTACCAGGGGCGGACCTGTTCAGGGACGAGCGGGGGCAGTTGCCCCCTCTGAGATTTAAAAAAAAATCAGTGAAAATTGGAACTAGTAGAAGTCGCCTAACCCCGATCTGAACTACAAAGTAGCAGCTTTCAAGGTTTCATTTTTAATTGGATTGGGCTTTTGGGCCAAAATCCAGCCCAACTACAATTGGAGACTAATAGTACAAGGAATCGTATTATGTTCTTGTTAATAGGCACCATTGGTGAACTTTATCCCTTCCTTTGACATATATTGTAGTATTGTATTCGGCCTAAATCCCTCCTTCAACCCTGGTTTGATTTTTCTTGTTTGATTTTCTTTTTCGTTAGATTAGGATTTGTTCTGAGTTTTAATTATTATAGAGTGAGAAAATGAAGAAATATAATAACTCTTGAATGAATTATTACAGATTTAGGGGTTTTTTGTTTGATTTTGAGAGAATGAAGAGATTTCTAACTTGTTCTAAAGATTATAGTGGTCTTGAATACTTAATTTCTTAACGGGTGCATTTCACAATTCTATAGTTACATTATGCATTAGGTTCGTAAACCTTTTGCCCCCTCTGACACAAATCTCTGGGTCCGCCACTGGTGGCTACACGTTACCTTTCAACCAAAAATAAATGGTAGGTATCGGTTTATACGTATCAAGAAAATTAGTGGAAATGATTACCCTTAATTAATATAATTCCAAACGAAATGAGACAAATATATCATTGTCATTATAAAGATAAAAAAGGATATTTTCCATTTCATTATAGATCAATCAATCAGCACCAACAACAATACATTATAAATCAAATTAGAAGTACAATCTCTTCTTTCCCCCCTTTTTTTTAATGTTTTTGAAACCAAACTCGGTCAAATGAAATACTTGGATCAGTCACTCTTCACACACAATCCTTGAAAAAACAAACAAATATACAACAAAAATCCAAGAACAATATAAATCATGCATTTTGATTGTTTTTTTGGGGGGAAATTAATCAATCAATACTGTTGAATGAATGGGAGAAGTAGGGAAACTACTTCTTCTTGTCGTCGTCAGGCTGACAGCAGCAGAGGATCTTCATGCACCCCTCGCATGCCTCGTGGCAGCAAAAACAGCAGCACAATGTGAACACGCTGTTCCATAATCCACATTTCATCCATCAATATTCAATAACACAACATAACTATATATCAGTTTATGCATATTTTGTTTTGGTTGAGTACACTTCCATTAGAGTCGAAGCGATCATCTTTAGATATTATTCGGGCTTAATCGCCTAATTAGATGTCCAAAGACTAAGTTTATGCATATTTATATAAGGTGAAATGCATGTACTATGATATATTATGTTATGCTACAATATATGAACCAAATACACCCTTATTATTATGCATATATCTTTTTTTGGTCGAATATTATTATGTGTTTATATATATATATATATATATTTTGATCTGATGTGTTTATATATATATTGTTAATATAAACTACGTCGTATTATTGAAAATTTGATTTAGATTGAATCTGACTTGAATTCCTTTATATAAAAAGACCAAAACAGATCCGATTCGGGTACAAAATTTACAATCCTAACTAGGAGAGATAATTTGTAATGGACAATTTTGGTACATTTTCTTATCAAGCAATATCTCATTTGCTATTCCATCCACCCTAACATAAGGGATAACCCTAGTTATTTGTCAACATTTGTGTGTTATATACAAAGTGAACCCGTCATAAAAAAAATTTAAAAAAATCTCAAAATTTTATTTTACTAAATCTTTTTTGATATTAACTTCTCATATCGTGCCTTAAACACATAATAGAAAAAACGTTATATAATCTGAACAAAAAAAATGAAGAAAAACCGTTATATAAATTACACATATAACCTAAGCTAAAGCCTAAAGGAAGAAAAAAATGTAGTTCAAATGATTAGTAGGTAGGGCTAATATATAAAGAGAGATTAATAAACAATTACGAACCAAGCATAGAGCCAGCCTCTTTCATGGTGGCTGCTCTCTTGGTGGCCGCCGTGGTGTTCGTTGTGGTGGTGGCCGTGGTGGAGGTGGAGTCCTCTGTCCTGCTCCGTTGTCGTCGACGAAGATGTACCCTTTTGCAAGTCCATTGTTGACCCTTTTTAGAGATTTGAGAGAAAGAGAAAGCTACTCGGTTTCTTGATTTGGCCGAAGAGCTTTCTCAATCCCAATTTTAAGGCAAGAATTAGGGTTCCATGGATATGGCCCTTATACAGTAGTGAACATGAAGCTAGGTTTGATTAGTTCTTGTTTACAGCTAGATTATGAATTGAACACTTCTTATGTACGTGATCATCGCTAGCTCATTCATAATTGATTAACGTGGGTTCAAGACTTCAAGAAATTGCCTTCCCTTAATCTGTGGGTCATATTTTAGACAGATATGGCAGCGAGCTAGAAGTATAAATTATTTTGCTGACCGATGTATATATGCTACGTGGGATGCACGAAGCCAACGCCTAGTAAAATTAGGATTATTAGGATTATTTCTTATACGTGGTGTGTTACATTTAATAACTTCATCTCCAATTTGTTACTTATCTTTCTTTGTATCAACAAAATAACCTTGAAATCTTATTTTTCAATTGTTTGTTATTTTTCATATAACTATAGTATGCCATTTTAATACGATGTAAATCACTAGCATCAAATTTTTATCTTTCTTTTATCGATGTTGCTATTGTGTGCTCTAATTAAGGACACATGATAAACGTACATACAAAAAACAGATACTAAAACTCTAAAAAGAAAGTAGTTAACCCGTCACAAAAAACAAAATTTAAGATTTAACAAAAAAAATTATTATTAAACCCCTATAGTATGCCCTGACACATGACAAAAAAATCCTTCTTCTGTCACGCTATTTTCGAACAATTCAATACAATCACATCATGGTATAACCGTACAACCCCATGAAAAAATGGAATGCGATAAAAAAAATAGAGCATATATGTGACAAAATTGTGATATGATACGATCCAGAGATTAAAACTGGCCATGGGTTGATTTATGGGTGAGTGGTAGGGCTGGGGACCGGTCCAGCATCGGGAAAATCCGGTCCGGATTTGACCGGTTTGTTATTTTTTTTAAAAATAATTTTTTTTATGAAAAAATATTTTTTATATAAACAAATTATAATATAGTTAAAAAATCATATATGATTAATGAAAAGTATAATATTATTAAGTATATAATATAAATATAAAATTCATATATTAAAAATACACTATATAACACTAAAATTAATATATATTTTTATACAAATCCGATCCGGACCGGGGCCGGCAAGTTCCATTTTAATGGATCGGGGGCCGGACCGGATTTTGCCCAACTCTAGTGAGTGGAGCATTGCCACCACTCTTTATCCACTAGTAAAAATAGATCACTCAACCCACCCATCACCCCCAAAACCCTTCAACCGTATCCAATCCACCCGTCACCCGTGGGGTGAGTCCGGTGACCCATCACTCGTGAATTTTTAAATTATAATAAAAATTTATAAATTAATTAAAAAAAATTAATGCAAATACTATGCTTACTTAGAGTAATATCCTAATGTTTCGACAAAAAAAAAATTATATCCAATCGTTAACTACATAAGTTATGAGGTACTAATGGTAAAAATCTATTACATTATAAGTCCTTATAAGGATAAATTAAACTATACATTAAGAAAAACCCCAAAATTCTAAATTCGACAAAAGAAAACTATTAATCCTTAAAATTAACATTAATTTTTCCTAAAATATATTAAATAAATCCCAATTCGGAATTGTAGATTCAAAATAGTGATTTAACAATTCTGAGATAATCGGAACTGGAACCAGAACCAGATCCAATTCAGTTTTAGAAACCTACAGCCAGGGTTCCCCCCGGTTCGTTTCGAGGGTTCCGTTTCGGTTTTCCGGTTCGACCGAACCGGACTCACGAGTCACTAAACAAGGGTTTGCATTATCGGTATTTCCCCCGCTCTTCCTCTACTTTTTGAAATTCCAAAATCCAATCGCTCTTCTCGCACTCCCCTCCAACTCCAACTCCTCTTCTCCATCGCCCCCAAATTCGATTCCAATCGGCCGAGCAACCTCGCAATCCTGTACTGACTACCAAGAAAATGGAAAGTCCTCAAAGCTCCGTTCTCGTAGATCCACTCGCCGATTTCTCTCTCGTCTCCCTCTTTCCTCGCACATTCAACCAGCGCGATTTCGATCCCGACCCCAATCCTCGGTGCAACGACCCGCTCGAAGCTTTCGGCCCTCACCTCGAATCTATGGTAAGAGTTTCAGTTCTTTCACTTGTGTTTTTCCCCCAATGTTTTGCTCTCTTGACTAGTCGGTTAGGTCAAGGTTTTTCCGGACGAAATTAGGGCGAATTGTGCAGTAAATTACTAATTCGCGTTGAATGTTTGCTTAGTCTTGGCCCTGTGTCGAGGCTGTGAGTTCTGGTTTGTTGATGTTGCATGATTATGGCTTTGCTAGCTGGTAACGTTGTGCTTTTGGTTAATTTAGGCTTTGAAGAACCCTAGCAGGCTCTCTTGATTAGTCGGTTAGGTCAAGGTTTTTCTGGACCAAATTAGGGCGAATGTGCAGTAGATTACTAATTCGCTTTTAATGCTTGCTTAGTCTTGGCCGTATGTCGAGGCTGTGAGTTCTGGTTTGTTGATGTTGCATGATTATGGTTTTGCTAGCTGGTAACGTGGTGGTTTTGGTTAATTTAGGCTTTGAAGAACCCTAGCAGGTTCAGTTCTTTCAATTGTGCTTTTCCCCCAATGTTTTGCTCTCTTGATTAGTCGGTTAGGTCAAGGTTTTTCCGGACGAAATTAGGGCGAATGTGCAGTAAATTACTAATTCACGTTGAATGTTTGCTTAGTCTTGGCTCGTGTTGAGGCTGTGAGTTCTGGTTTGTTGATGTTGCATGGTTATGGTTTTGCTAGCTGGTAATGTGGTGGTTTTTGGTTAATTTAGGCTTTGAAGAACCCTAGCAGGCTTCTGGGGGAGGCGAAGAGCATTCTAGACGGTGGACTAGAAAGTTTGAACGATGATAATTTGGAAAATGTTGGGACTCAGGACTCTGTAGGGGATGTCTTAGGAATAAAAAATGCTAATTTGCAAGGAAACGTTGAGAATCTGAAACATGCTAGAGATGAAGACAATGTGGGTGATATACGTGGAGAAAAGCAGGAGAATCTGAAAGGGCGGAGGCCTGGTCTGGGAAGAAAGAAGGCTCGTTTCTCCTTGAAACCGGTTTCCAGGTGATATACAAATTGATTTTACTGTTTTTGCAGTTTTGATATGATGTTTGTTCTACTTTTTTGTCTTCTGGGGGTGGAAGAGTTGGGCTCTGTGCTGATAATGGTTGTGGTTTTCTTGTAGTCAACCGACGGAGTTCGTGCCTTATGTAGACATGGACAAATTGTCAGACCCTGAGGAATTCTTTGCGGCTCTTGAGAAGCAGGAGAGTGAGTTGCTTCCTTTTCCTAAATGTTAGATAGTGATGGTCTTTCGTGCTTACGTATGAAAAATAAAAATATTAAAAAGCAAAATCCTAATGATGTTATACAACTAATTGTTTAAACAACAAACTATGCAATACAAATTCTGTTAATCTAGTTAGTATACATAGTTTATAACAATTAGCAAGAATATATAAAAGGTACATAACAATAAGCAAGATTATATATCACCTACATTCGTATAACAGACAAAAAGAGAGGACATAACACATGAAAAGGAAAGATGAAGAGGTGATTTGGACTAGTCCTATTTTGGTTGCCTTGTCTAGGCCAAGTGAGGTGTTTTGGTAGAGCCTAGGTGTGTAACGTGCACTTGTTTAAGCACTGCTTAACATGCCTGAATTGATATAGATGCCAAGGATGAGTGGAGAAGACAGAGTGGTCAACCATTGATGGATTTAGATCAAAATGTGCCCCGCAAAGGTGAAAGACGCCGCAGACCTGGACTTTTGGGGTAATGAAATTGATTTTTCTCTTGTTGTTGCATATGTACTTTAGATGATCTGTCCATGTAAATATCTCTGATTGCATGATTGGTTTAAGTCAAATTATAACATACTCGACTGATTGTAGGAAGTCAGCCACTTATAAGCATCGCGTTTCAATAGCGCCTTCTGTTGACAACTATACCTTTTTGTCATCGCAAGAGACTCTTTCTCAAGATCTTTGCAGCCCAACCCCATCCGATCATGTCTTGCAACCAGAGCAATCTGCTGTACTTCCACTGTCTTCAACAAGAGAGGGGGCAGGTATTTGGATGCAACTGTTAGAAGATTGCTTGGAACATAATCTACTTTTGTGATATAATTCTACTATGTAGTTGATATGTTTCTTTACTTACAATAATGGCAATATGCAAAGCGAATGCTGAGAAAGAAAGGCCCAATGGTATCCGTGATGAATTACTATTGCAAGAAGATAAAGATGATGGAGCTGATGAGATGATTGCAATGCTGCAAAAGCGATTTAAGCCCATAGAGATCCCCGAGTCATGTCTCCCTGAGTTTAATAGTATTTTCGAAAATGAATTAAAGACAATAGGAGAGCCTGTGCAAGACTCTCATGATATAATGTCTGATCTTCATAATGTTGTAAGTGCTATTGGCAAGGAAACAACTCTTGGGTGTGATAGTGTGGAAAGACGCTCAGGTCAATCATCAATATCGCCAACACCACCTAAAAGTCCATATTCATCAATTTCATTGCTAAAGGCACGTCTATTCCAGTCTAGGAAGGAAAAAGATAATTTCTCAGCTCTTGATATTGATGTATCACCAGCAAAGGCTACTTCCAGTCAAGATGGATCTGATTGGGCTGCTAGACGTTCTAAGAAATCTGTTAAAGACAATAAAGGCAACTCAATGATGCCAGTTGTCTCATCAGATTTTATAGAGTATGCAAAGTTAGATGATGGCCCTGTGGAACATGGTGAAATGGATATGGATCCAAAATCTCCTCTGCATGAAAAAGAAAGTGACACAGCAAATATCTTGGAAACTGCTGAAGACATTTCCAAGACCTTGGGTGTAAACTCAGATGGTATAATGCAGGATGATTTCGATCACGCCTTTAGTAGGGATCAAAGTCCAAAGCCAGCAGCACATTCGAAAGAAAGTAATGTAGCTCATAAGGATGTTTGTGATTTTGATGCTGAGAAGTTGGCACCATGCCAGGAAACTATGGGAGACAGCTCAATAGTGTCTGATACTGCACTGAATACTTCACCCCAGGTTGATTTCGATAATGACATCATGTCCGATAATACAAGAGATGGAGTTTCAGAAGATAATCCTAGCGATGTTTTTGACGGTGCTGCCATTTCTGCTAATGAGCATGCAGAACCAGATGTCAGGGTTAGTTTGAAATTTATCTTTTATAAGTTTAATTATGGTTTTTTGGTTTAAAGGTTAAGTAAATAGTCTTTCAGATATTGGAATTTGAATATGATACTATAATGAATCAATGTGCAGGTGCTGGACAAGGATGTTCAAGTCTGTAATATCGAAAAATCAAATAATAACAAGGGTAAGTGGAATTTCCCTCCCTCTGAATTTCACAAGTAACACGGGTCTGGTGGGGACTATCAAAGGTCTCCACTAGTAATTCTGTCTATATGTGATATCTCTGCAGCCGTTAAAGTTATATACGAACAATTTCTGCTGCATATGGCATCTTTTTGATTTAGTTCTTGTACAGCTAGTTCCGTTTAGAAACTCATTAACAATTTCTGTAACTGCACACCGGTGGAATTCTCTGTGAATATGGTTTCACCATGCTTAATTTCTTTTTAAATATAGCACAGTAGCACCTGAATCAGTAAGCCATGTGAATTGGTATAGGGAATGGAGTCACCATACGTAGATGAAAGTTTTTTTTTTTGTATGGTTGAGTTTATGCAAGATTTGAGTAGGGAGGAGTGTTTAATAAAGTATTGCTACCATTTGGCTCATATTTTGCTTCTTTTTGATCTGTCTTCACAGAACAATCCACTGCCATTGCTATTGATAACCTGGAAAAGCATGGAAGTTCAAGTGATCGTATTAAATTATCCACTGCCGATGCAGTTGGTGGTGACCTTGACCATGTCAGACCTTCAAGCAGCTCAGCTCGGCCTCTTGAAGTATGTGCCTTTGTTCAAATACCCTCGTTGCTTCCTGATTTATTTTCACCTTGGTAAAATATCAGTTTTTTGTTTGGGGAAGAATATGATTTCCTTATTCATCTAGAATTCTGGAAACAACATCTAAAATGAACAGATTATTAAGTGAAAGATTCTGTCTTCGATAAAATTAATGTTTTGAAGTTTGGTTCATCTAGAAAGTTGAAAATGCTCACCCATATGTAATAAGATGGCATCGGAATAGAGGCTATAATCTATCTGCAACTTTTTACTTGAATTAAATCCGAAGTTTTTCTGATCCTAATCAAATCTAAACTTCCATGGTTCAGAAAACTCCTAAGGCTTCTTCCAAGAAGTCAGAATCTAAGAGAAGCAAAGCAAGAGCTAAAACGAGAGCTGCAGTAACAAGGAAACCATCACGGGAAAGTGAATTCTGTTCGAGGAACACTCTTCTTGGTGATTACTTGCGCCTTGACTTCTGTCCACACACTTTGTAACATATATTTTGCTAAATCTTGCATAACTATGTGTATATTTGCAGGTTGTGGTACGCAGTGGGAAACTGGGGTGAGGCGAAGCACCAGGATCAGAACAAGACCTCTGGAATATTGGAAAGGAGAAAAACTATTATATGGAAGAATTCATGACGGTGAGTTCAAATTCGATTAGTACTTAGTTTAAGCTTCCTTTTTTAACCTATTGCTCTTTGGTTTGAAAGCCTGTTTTCAGAAACTTTTACCCCAAAATGAAACCCTGGATAGGAGTAAAACTGTTATATGTTTTCAGGATAACCATTATACACTTATGTGGCTTCATCTTATGCAGGTCTGATAACGGTTGTTGGAACCAAGTATTACTCACCTGGAAAAGAGACTGGTAAGGCTTCCTTAAAGGTGAAATCGTATGTTTCGGATGAGTACAAGGATTTTGTTGAATGGGTTGGTCTACATTGAAAGTCAAGTGCATTGCTCATCAAACTAATGGAGAGTCATAGATGCTATGATCTGACCAAAATCGTCTGCTGTGTACTAGAAATCCATTTCCTAAAGCGACTTGTGAGTAAGATTATGGTTCCTTGTTACCATTGCCATGACTCATGGCAGCTCAACTGGTGTGTTCTTTACTGCGTACTGTTGCTCAACTATGTACGGATGTATGATGAGTAGTCTTAACCACAGATCGTGGTAGGTATTGTGGCTCAATCTCATTCTGACATTGATTGCTAAATGTGATATGTAATTGGACTAGTGCTACGTAAACAATTCAGGTTTTGATGCCGTATTTGAATGCTGAATTTGTTAGGAGGCTAATTTATTGATGACCCTTTTCACTACCAAACAACGTGTGGTCAAAAGGCTTAGTTTATTAAAGAGCAAAAACCAAACAATGAAACATATGAAATGGCAAAAGATTGCATCTCCTGATTTTCATATGATTATATGAAGATACGAAAATCTTCCATGTTCTTACAAGCGATCCATTTTGTGCATTTCATTGGTCCATGTCGACGACCCTTTGAAACTCGGGTCGAACACGACAATCGGGCGAGACCCATGAGCTAGCATAGTTTTACGGGTCGGGATCACGGATCGATCCCGCTGAGTGAGGACGAGTAAGTCGGGTTGGGAGCACGATCTATTTTTCGAAACTTAAAAAGAACAATAACGTTGTACTCATTCCAACGCTAGCTGTGATCTATGAGATGAACGAACATACACACAACTCACAAGTCAACACTACCTTTCACTATATTCTATAATCTTAATGCATGACGAATCTTCACTGGCTTCTACATCTATTTTTACATTCACCATCAAAATTCCTCCCTCTCGATCATATACATTATGGAGTTGATCCCGGGTTTACCCAACGATCTTGCACGCCAATGTCTGCTCCGAGTCCATTTCCAATCCTTTCCTTCTCTAATAACCGTTTCCAAAGCCTTGAACCGAGAGATCCGATCCGAAACCCGGACTTCCATCAACGTCGTAGGCTCTCGGGTCAAGCTAGGCCCGTCTTCGTCCTCCCCCTCGATTCTCGTGTTCGACCCGAAAACCGCGATATGGACCCGAAAACCGGATTTTGGCGGGCTAGTCGATGTCGGGTCGAACAAGATTCTAGCCATCACTAACGGATGGGAGGGGCATTGGCGCGTAAACATGGTCCAAGTGTTTGACTTTGTGACCGGTCAATGGCGCCAAGCCGCTGACATGCCAGCTGGACGAGCTGAGTTCGATTCACAATTGGGTATTACATGTCTTAATTCAGTTAGGATTTTTTCATTGTTAGGGTACATTACCGATTCAGTTATATTTACATTATTCTTTGTTTCGTGCTTGATATCATCCCGTGCCTACAAACAAAACAAGAAGCCGTATGGATTATGGATAAACTCAAAGATATATATGATTAAATTTTAATCCACATCTAGCTTATATTTTTATCCAACCGAACCTTCTAGCAAGTTATGTAACTTATATTTTATCCATCCGAACAAAACTATCTTATATATAGCCAGTTATATACCTAAATTTTTATCCAACCGAAAACAATCATCTTGTAGCTAGTTAGATAGTCACCCATCATCCAGCCTATTGTTGTCCTATATATAGCACGGGCTTTTCCCATAGCCAATGCACAGCTTACAAGTCCGATCAAGAAAGCTTGATTGATTAAATTGAGGGAGTTAGGGTTTTCAAAGTACATCAATATGGGGTTTAGGGTTTTGTTTACCATTGTTCTTGCTTCATGTTTCTTCTCATACGCCTTGTGTGAGAAAAACGAAGACGTGCAGGTCACCCTAAGGGGCGCGACTTCCATAGCCAAGACCGATGACAACTTCATCTGCGCCACGCTTGATTGGTGGCCTCCGGAAAAGTGTGACTACGGCTCATGCCCGTGGGGAAAAGCTGGCCTCTTCAATCTCGTGAGTCGCATAAATACTCGTTTTTTTTTTCTGTCGTTTTCTAACTTATGTTCTCAAAGTATGCAAATTCCGTTATACATGCTTAGTCCATTCAGAATTAATACTTTTCGCTACATAAATTATCAAAAATATTTAATTTATGTTCTTAGAGTATCCAGATTTCGTTATAAATATTTCGTCCATTCAGAATTAATACTTTTCGTTACATAAATTATCAAAAATATTTAATTTATGTTCTTAAAGTATCCAGATTTCGTTATAAATATTTCGTCCATTCAGAATTAATACTTTTCGTTTTGTAAATTAATAAAAATATTTAATCTTATATTGTAGGATCTTAAGAACGAGATTAATCTTATAACATAGTACGTTTATGTTCTCAAAGTGTCCATTCAGAATCTTATATGGAAACCATGTTTCGTCCATTCTGAATGGACACGTTTTGTAAATTATTAATTCAGAATTAATACTCAATCTTTAATTAGGTTTCCAGTCTCCGACACGTTTTGTCAAAGACTCAATTTTCAATTTTTTTTGTTAATCATGTTGCAGGATCTTAAGAACGAGATTCTCTACAAGGCTGTAAAGGGTAAGCTGCTGGAGATATACAATTTGTTGTGCCTGTCTTAATTAATTAAAAATTAAATTTGTTAAGTTGAGAGTTAAACATCTCATATGTCGGTACTTCACTTGTCATTGTCAATGATGATTACTCTTTTTAACCATTCAAAACTTTTCAAGAAACTCTTTATCCGAATCATGGTTCCCATATATCACATAGTACGTCCTTTGCACACATCAGATACAGATATCTTGATTACCACGTTCTATGTTTAGCAAAATATAGCATTTGTTACAAATTGATTAAAATTAAAATTGAATTTGTTGTGCCTGTCTTAATTAATTAAAATTGAATTTGGTTAATAGTATCAGTCTTTAACATATTGATTGATGATTTTGTAAATCAAAAACAGCATTCAGCCCTCTGAGGCTAAGAATAGGAGGCTCACTGGGAAACCAAATTACTTACGATGTGGGGAAAGCAGTGCAAAGCTGCCCAAAGATGAAATTCCAACCCAATGAAAGATTTGGCTTCAGCCAAGGCTGTCTCGAGATGTCGCGATGGGACGAGATCTACAAGTTCCTTCATGAAACCCGGTAAAATATTTCGATTTTTTTGATTAGAAGCCAAATTTCATAAGATTTTTTGGTTTGTGTTTTTTTTGGGTCATGATAGAAAAACTATAGCAATATAGTTTAAATGTTTTTAAGAGATGGAAACTGATCTTGTAAAAATATTGGTTTCAGTGCTTTGACAACCTTTAGTCTTAATACCCTCATTGGGAAAGTAAGGCTCAATGGGGAAGATGACTACGTCGGAGACTGGAACTCGCAAAATGTGCGCGATTTTATGAACTACACAATCTCTAAGGGCTACAAGATCGACTCATACGAATTAGGTACACTTCTTTTGAAGTCTTAACTAGAATTTGCATAGTCTTGAACTAGAAAAATAACTAGTAAAGTTTGACAATATATTAATTGTATGATGTAGGAAATGAGCTATGTGGAGAAGGAGTATCAGGAAGGATTGATGCAGTTTCATATGCAAAGGACATGCAAGTTTTAAAGCAACTTGTCTTGCAACTCTATCCTGACCCAAGCAACCAGCCAAAGGTGTTGGGCCCCGCCGGGTTCTACGACGATAAGTGGTTCAACACATTCCTCCAAGTCTCTGGACCCAATGTCGTCGATGGCTTAACTCACCATATCTACAACTTAGGCGCAGGTAAAAAGAATAAATAAACGAACTTTTGGAAACACTTTTTTTTCTATCTTAATTGTCGTGCATGAGTTTTACCTTTGTTTCTTACGTTTCGTAGGAGTGGACCCGAAACTGATCAACAAGATTCAAGACCCTTATTTCCTTGACATTGTGGCCGAAACATACAAGGACGTCTCGGAATCTATTAAGAGGTTCGGGCCGTGGACCGGAGCATGGGTTGGAGAGTCAGGCGGCGCGTTCAACAGCGGTGGCAAAGATGTCTCCCACACTTTTGTTGACGGATATTGGTACTTGGACCAACTTGGCATGACTTCAACGTATAACCACAAGGTCTTTTGTCGCCAAGCCTTGATTGGAGGCCACTATGGTCTCCTTAACACCACCTCTTTCGTCCCTAATCCTGACTACTATGGGTTTGTCTTTCAACCTTAACCTTCAATAACTTACCCTTTTTTTATTCTTTTTTCTTGGACAAACTTTTGAGCACGTCTTAAACTTTTGCTTCTCTTTCGCAGGGCTCTTTTGTGGCATAAGCTGATGGGAAACAAAGTTCTTTCAACTTCTCACAACAAATCTCCTAAGCTAAGGACCTACTCTCATTGCTCTAAGACCAAGGTAAAGTAACCCCATTTATCTTATAAGCAACCTTTTTTTCTTGTTTTGTTCACATTAATTAAAGATTGAGTCTTTGATATGGTTTACATCTATTGTAGCCCGGAGTGACCTTTTTGTTCATCAACATGGACAAGTCGACGACATTCAACGTGTCGTTAGTGAACGATCTAAACCTAATCCAGGGGCCAGGAGACGTTCTGACAAAGGTGAAGGGATTCAAGGACAGAGAAGAATACCATTTGACACCAAAAGATGGAAACATTCAGAGCGATGTGTTGCTCTTGAACGGGACTCCGTTGAGGCTAACCGAGAGCAACGACATCCCCGAGATGAAGCCGAAGCTCGTCAAGGCGTCCAGCCCACTTCTCATCGCACCTCACTTGATTGTTTTCGTGACGGTTCGAGATTTTCAAGCTCCGGCCTGTGCTTAAAATTCAAAAATATAGATCATGGTCTAGTTTTGTTTTGTTGATTAGGAACATATGTTTTGTCTTTTCTTTTTCTTTTCTTTTTTTTGATAGAATCTGTTTTTTTAATAGACCTTGTTACACTGTTATACTTACTCCGTATTGTTTAAATTGATCAAATTAATTTCATCAACACATTGGACTAGTGTTACGTAAACAATTCAGGTTTTGATGCCGTAATCAAATGCTGAATTTGATTAGTAGGCAAAAACCAAACAATGAAACATATGAAATGGCAAAGATTGGATCTCCTGATTTTCATATGAAGATATGAAATTCTTGGATGTTCCTATCAAGCGATCCTTTTTGCGCATTTTATTTGTGCCTTACAGCATATACGGCTCCTCGAACTTGAGTAAATTGGTCACAAGTTCAAGGGGCCTTTTATTTGTTTATGTCGATGACCCCTTGGAACTCCGAAAGGAGGGGGCAAATGTTAGCGGGAATCGGGTCCAGATTCCAGTATTCATGTCGAATGCGACAATCGGGCAAGACCCATGAGCTAGCATAGTTGCATGGGTCGGGATCACGGATCGATCTGCTGAGTGAGGACGAGTAAGTCAATGGGTTGGGAGCACGATCTATTTTTCAAAACTTAAAAAGAACAATAACGTTGTATTCATTCCAACGCTAGCTGTGATCTATGAGATGAACCAACATGAACACAACTCATAAGTCAACGCTACCTCTCACTATACTCTATAATCTTCATATATGATGAATCATTGAATCATCCACGCCTTCTACATTAATTTCTATACTCCATCAAAATTCCTCCCTCTCGATCATATACAATATGGAGTTGATTCCGGGTTTACCCAACGATCTTGCACGCCAATGTCTGCTCCGAGTCCATTTCCAATGCTTTCCTTCTCTAATATCCGTTTCCAAAGGCTTGAACAGAGAGATCCGAGACCCTGACTTCCATCAACGTCGTAGGCTCTCGGGTCACGCTAGGCCCGTCTTCGTTCTCGCTCTACGAGACCGGACCACACCATCCTCCCTCTCGATTCTCGTGTTCGACCCGAAAACCGGGATATGGACCCGATTACCGCCGTTGCCCCATTCGCCTCCGGTCAGCCCGGATTTTGGCGGGCTAGTCGATGTCGGGTCGAACAAGATTCTAGCCATCACTAACGGATGGGAGGGGCATTGGCGTGTAAACATGGTCCATGTGTTTGACTTTGTGACCGGTCAATGGCGTCGGGCCGCTGACATGCCAGCTGGACGAGCTGAGTTTGGGCTCGCGAGCGACCCGGGTCGAGGAGAGGCTCTAGTCGCGGGGGCCCACGTTGGCGAGGAGCGGAATCAGACCATGATGTATGACGTGGCGTACGACGAGTGGGAGTGTATGGGTGACTTGGCAATAGGGAGAGCGTCTTGTAGCGCGGTGTTCCACGCTGGCAGGTTCCACGTGTTCGGTGGGTCCCATCCCCCGAACACCGAGTACGAGGGGTACTCGTACACAACTCGCATCGAGTCGCTTGATCCGGAGAGTCTGGAGTGGGGCCCACCGGTGCCTAAGGGACTAGGGCTTTTAGAGGAGCCCTCAAGCTATAATGAGACCTCGCTTGCGTTCTCTAGGGTGATGGGAAACGGGGAGGGTGCGTTGTACTCGGTACACGTGGACGGGCGTGTCCGACGTGGCGGTGTAGAGGGGTGGGAGGACGTGGCAAGGTTGCCAAGCGAGATAGATTGTAGGTTTAGCGCGGTGACGTGGAAGGATAAGATGTTGGTTAATGGTTCTAGAGTGTATTGTCCTTGTGATGAGCCCTTCTACACATACTTGCTGGATCTCAACAATGGGGAGTGGACCAAGGTGGATTTACCCGATGGATATACGGCTACTACTACAAGGATTGAAAAGGGTTGTGGAATGTACTTGTAATGCTCTTGTATTAGTGGTCGTGGGGTGTCAATCGGGTGGGTGGGGTCGGGTTCGGGTCGGGTCATTTCGAGTTCGGGTCAATTTGGATTTCGGTTAAATTCGGATATTTTAATAATCGGTCAGATCGGGTTGAACAATTTCGGGCCGGGTATACAATTAGTCGGGTAAAGTTTGATTCTTGGGTCAATTTCGATCAGGTCATTCGGGTTTCGGTTCTACTAAATTTCGGGTTGAGTTGGGTTTCGGGTTTAGTCGGGTTTCGGGTTAGTCGGGTTTCAATTTTGGCATATGTTGAATGAAATTTTTTGTCCTAATATCATTACCTTTAACACTAAATAGTAAATGTAGCACTTAAATTCAAAAATATGATTATAATAAAAATCATTAATTTTAATTTTGCAAATAAACATTTATTTGAGTGTAAACATATATTTTATGTATCTAAAGTATTTTATTACATGATCTTATGTTTTTTTTACAAGTATATATATATGAGATAATTCATGAAAATATGGTCATTAACTTCAAGGTTACGGGTTATTTCAGGTCATTTGCTTGACTTAGGAGAATTTGGATTTTCAACTGTTACCGGGTCGGGTAAGTTCGGGTTTTCGGATGGTTTCGGGTCGGGTTACTTCGGGTAATAATGGGTTAGTAAACTCGGATATAATCAATTACGGGTTAATTTCAGGTTCGGGTTGATTTCGTGTTTGGGTCAAATCGGTTTGGGTCAGAAAATCTCAGGTTCACACATTTCCCCCTCTTTTTCGGGTGTTAGGTCCGGTTCGGTGTCGGTTGGATCGGGTGGGTTTTTCGGGTCAGGTCAAGTTTTGACAGCCCTGGGTAATCTCTAACATATGAAATAAGTAAAGTTTATCGTAAGTTTACTGTCAAATCTCATAATACATTCACAACTTTAATGCATTTCTAACAGTTAACAATACATTTTTAATGTAATTTTTAGATAAAATATGTCTGATGATAAAATACATAGTACACCTCATATTACACATAACAATTCGCGGACATCTAACTTACACCGATATATAATCTTCAGTTTTTCTATTGTGTGTCCTAAGAGCACACTCTAAGCGTACTAAATATAGAAACTAAAACCTTAAAATAGAAATAGTGAATCCGTCACAAAAAAATTAAAAACAAAAAAATTCAAGATTTACCAAATATTTTATTAATAGCGGTTTATAGTGTGTTCTTGGGGGACATTGCAGAAAAACCCTATATTCTTGTAAGTTGATCAGATATTTTATTATTTAATTAATCAATCAAACGATGAATTCAAACACTTTGCTGGATAAGGTCTTTTTCCTTTTCCATATATATCTGGATTATTTCTCCCTTATCTTTCCCTGTATTTGGATTAAGAAATACGGGAAACCACAATTTCCCTATATATAGATGCAATTACTTGCCTTTCAACGAAAAAAAACAAGACGCAATTACTTGCTTTACAAGTTTGCAATACGTACCGATCACCATCACGTACATGTACATCAAAGGTTTATGAATTCAAAACCATTCCTTAATTTATGCAATTTCAATCATCTATTCATTTTTTATTGGTCCAATTCAATCACTAGTCATGGGAGTTAGGGAATACATAGATTATTACTCCGTATATAGGAATTTTTTGTTTATTTTTATTTATTTAGTGATTTTTATGATGAGTTTATGTATTTTATTTTAAGGTTTTACTTTATAAATCTGGATTACTTATCCTATATCCTTAAGACATGGATTTAAAAATCATTATTATAAACATATATTTAATTTATTTTATGCTAGAGTTGTTACTTATTACCCATTTTCCTAAGATTTAAATCATTTTGACCGCTGGTCGTTTTAATTTGATAATTGCAAATTTGCAACCGCATATACCTCGTCAAACCAGGAACATTTACACGATCAGTTTCAATAAGAAAAAGTATTAATAAAGACCGATCAAACTAACTCTTAAGATGGCATACATACAATATTTTTTAGTATAACACAATGGATAATCTATAGTAGAAAACTTCTTTGTGGGCTCAAAAGAAAAAAGAAAACTTCTTTGTATTTGGATAAAATAGAGACGAAAGCAACCGAAATTCCACACTATAAAACAAAAGTCTCATCCCATCATAAAAACCAAAATCCCACATCCCCGATCCGCCCCAAAATGGATCTTATACCGGGTTTACCCGATGACATCGCCCGCCAATGTCTGAACCGGGTTCCTTTTAAATTCTTTCACTCTATCCAGCCCGTTTCCAAAGCTTGGAATCGAGAGATATTGAGCCCCGACTTCCATCGGGCCCGCATGCTCGCAGGCCTCACCCGACCCGTTTTCATCCTTGGTGATACAAGTGGACGCCATTTGAGACCCGATAACGAAAATGGTCCACCCAAACGGCCCAAACTATCCTTTGAGCTTGGTATCTTTGACCCCGAATCCGAATCCGGATCCTTTAAATACTTGCCCCGAGCGCCCTCTTTTCCAGAGGAGGAAGTTTCGGGGTATAGAATTTCTGGGATTGTTGGATTCGAGACAAAAGTAGTCGTTATACTTTATGTTATAAGAGCTACAAGTGCTATTGAGATGAGAGCTACAAGTGCTACTGAGATGATCGTAAACTGGGTCTACGTGTTTGACTTCTTGACCGGTCAATGGCATCGAGGCGCTGACCTTCCTGGACCGGGTCGGAGTGTACTTGGGCTTGCTTGTGATCCGGTTCGCCGGAAAATTCTTGTTGCTGGTGGTTACAATTATCGTGCTATAAGATTGAGATCGGCTTTCTTGTATGATGTGGCAAAAGATGAGTGGGTACGCCTAGCTGATATGGAAAGGGTCAGATTTGAGTCTAGTGCGGTGTTTCATGGTGGAAAGTTTCATGTCATTAGCGGGTACAGCTTTGTCATCTCTTTTAGTAGGAATTCAATCGGGTTTGAGTTCAATCATCTTTCGGTTGAGAAAGTGATTAAATCATTTGAGCATGTTTATCAATAATACGTATTTCAAGTATCTCATTTTTTCTCCTCTTTTTCAATTTGTCTCTCTGTTCCATCATCCAAGCACCCCATATCATTTTACTATTTTATCAATAGCATCTCTAACAATCCAAAATCTATTTTTTTATTAAGAAGTTTCAACTATGTTTGATGATAAACGAATTACATTTTATCAATAGTTTTGTGATTTCGTATGCGTTTTGGTTGATCCATAAGTTTGGAAGTATCAACATGTTTGATGATAAACAAACTACATTTAAAACATTACGTTTTTGTCAAAAGGACGAGCCTAACATATGTTATGACCGTTATAGTATTATCATTTCATTAATTAATGCAGGAGGTCTACATCACAAGAACGCCCATTCAACCGAATGACGTGTGTTGAGTCCCTAGATCCAGTCACACTACAATGGGGCCCAATCGACAACGAGTTTCTAGAAGCTTTGGCGAGTGACTACCATTGGGTGATGGGAAACGAGGAAGGAGATGTGTATCAATTGGGCCAAAACGTAACGTTTCGACGTGGCAGTGGAGGAGCGTGGGATTTGGTGGCGGAGGTGCCAAATAGGCTACAAGAGCACATGACATGTGCGATGATGTGGCGGGATAAAATGTTGGTAATAGGTAGGCGCAGGCAAGCTTATGTGTTGGACCTCAACAGTCGTGATTGGACTGAGCTTGAGTTGCCTTATGATAGTTTGTATGTCGGTTGTGGTATGGATTTGTAACTAAGTGGTGAAAATAGGGTTGATTTTGGAAGCATGTGTGATTTGGTTGATTGACCGGTTTGGAATGTAAAAAAGGTAATTGGAAAAGTTAATGATGTAACTTAAAACAAAATTGTTTAAACTATTGTATTTGTAAGTGACATGAGAGATTGTTTCCAGTGATCAATTACCTTTCTGTGTTCGTATTGTGCTTGATGTATTATTCATTGGTTAAACACTTATGAGTTTATTATAAGTGTTTTGGACTTTTATCCCTTGTGGATGCTCTGGTTCGACAACCATAATTCTTTTCTTTATAAAAAAATTACCTTTTTTCGACCAATTTTTTTTTGTGTGTTCATTAAACTAGTTTTATTGTTCAGACCCGTATTAAAGATTTTGGGGTCTTGCTCAATTTTTTTGGGAGTCCTTATATTAAGGAAAAAATTAGACTTTTTGCACACCTTGTAAAAATTTTAGCAGACATGTACTATTATGATTTTCTGAATTATAGTATAAATAAAAAAAATGGCCTAATGTTAATAAATTTAACTAAAAGTTATCAAAAAAGTATTTTATTACAAAGTTTAACTATTTGAACATATATAAAAAAATGTCAAAATTATGTAAGATTTATTTTGGTTCTAAAATATTAATGATATGATTTAAATTCCGAATTCTCAAAATAAGTATATAAATTTTTTACCTATTTAGTCTTATCGGATAAAGTAAAATCAATTAGATGGTTAAAGATTATCTATGAATTCACCTATTTTAATAATTTTTATTATAATATATTGATATTATCAGATAATATTTTAATCGATAGATCTCGTAATTTTGTTTAAGAATATAATTTAGGGAGTCTAAAGGTTTCATAACTTATTACATATATTATTTAATGATATTAGCTAAAATAGTTCTACAAAAGATAGTATTTTTTATTAAAAATATATTTTATATTCACAAGTGCACAAGTTCATGTTTTTATTTAACTAATTCTAATAATTCTAGATATTTTTAGTTATATATAGATAATTTCGTAAATAAATATTATGGCATCTAATTAAGAAAATTCAAAAGATTATTTTATTATATATATCACATGACGTAAATTTTTATGAAGATTTTTGTTCTACTTTATAATATAGTACGCTAGATCTTGTTTTATGAAGATTTTTGTTCTACTTTATAATATAGTACGCTACATATTGTATGTACGTCAATTATGATATATATTTTTTTGGTCGAAGTCAATTATGATATATTAAGACTTCTTAAACCGCTCCTTGTTAATAATATGTTCTTGCTGAAAATATCATATGTAAGTTTCTGGGATTTGACTAGGTATGCATACGGTTGCAATTATCGAATGAAAATGTCAACCAAGTGAAACAAGTGGTTTAAACTTTAAATATGTCAATCGATTATGAATTGTATTTGACCGGTTTTATAATTTGATTCGGCATCTGTTGCTGCGGTTCAGTTGCTGCGGTTCAGTCTAATGCAGCGGTCTCTGCTGCGGTTTGAGTAAGTGCTGCGGTTTTGCTATGATTTCGCAGGGGTTTAAAGTTCCGGGTCTAATGGAGCGGTTTTTGAAATTATTACAAGAAAATGAAAAAGAAAATAAGACCGGTTTTGGGTAAATTGTGAGCGCGCACTAAAATACCGCCCCGCGCCCGAAATCCCAAATTCATTTTCCAATCAAATTCTTGTCTAACCCTAGCCTGAAACCCTTACAGGGCGAAAATGGAAGAATCGATTAGCAGATTGGGACAAACCCTAGCTTCCTTCTGCAATGGCGTCGAGTCCAGCTGCCAGGCCCTCGACCAATCCCTAGACCGGCGTCCAATTCCTCTCGGTTCTCCCCCCTCGCATCTCCCAAAACCTATTTCAAGCAGCATCTCGGAATTTTCACTGACCAATTCTGCGTTTCCGTCTCAGATTCCGCCTCCAAAACCTTCACGGAGTCCTTCAATCGCCGAGTTTCTTCCTCGCCGGCGAGCTCAACCTCCTCGAAACGATGTCGTTTGGTATCGTCTCCTCGAGGAGCTCCTCGGCCACTGCAATTAGGTCTACAAGAAGAACCAAGCAGATCTCGACAATTTCACCGACCGCCTTCGCTTCCTTGGCTGTCATCTTTCTTCCTGTAAGTCAATTTTCGATTTTCTGTTTCCCGTTCAGGTTTTTGATCGATTTCTTGTTGTTGATATTAGCACACGTGAGCTGTGATTTTGTGCTGATTTTTACACTTTCCGTTTGTGATAATTCTTTAGTGTCTGATGATGATGGTGTTGAAGATTTGAACTTGGAGCTGTCGGATTCTTATCATGGATCAGTCATCAAGGAGCTTGAACATGACTCTTTGTATGCTTTCAAGCTTAACCTGTTTCTCTACTGCACTCTTTTTCTGCTCTACTAGAAATTAGATCTGTCATTTATTTTTCCCAGACAATACTCTCTTTCTAGTGTTGATTATTGAGATTTTGATAATGAAAGGTGAAACTTCTAAACTAATGCTTAAATGTAGAGTTCTTATCACATTCCCTATTTTCGATTGCTCCCTTGATTTGGTGCTTAGTTACTGAAATTATCACCTTGAAAGTTGATATACTTTATATCATAACGATGCTTTCAATCACCTGTTTCAATGGTTACTATGTCGAAATCAGAGGGAAGAAGGACGCCTCAGACCAGGCGTCAGACGCTTTTGCAAGGTAAACAGAATCAGATGAACTCGGCCTACAACGTGTATGCTTCTCCGATCTGTACAACTTCTCCGCTGCCAGCTTCTTCCGGCTGTGCTCGTGTTCCTTCTATGGTGCCAAACGCCGGACCTCTCCTCTGCAGGTCAGCTGAAGTGTCATTAATCTTCGTTTTTCAGTGCTTATATCTGTGTACTGTCAATGAAATTGACAATTGTTTTGGTACTGTTATGGCTGGTTTACTCATATAAAAAGAACTGAGATGATATGCCTTATTTACGACTGGGATAAATGGAATAGGACTTGGATAGCATTTGGAAATGCAAGATGCAAGGAATTGAACATGGAGTTCTTATATAGTACAAGTATGGGAGAAACTTATCTCTGAGAAGGCAATTGACAATAGTTTTGGTACTTTCAAAACCTTGACTATAATAACTATATGGGTTGGGCTATTGCTAGTGTTGCTACTGTTTGTTGGTTAGCAAATGGGTAAGTAGTTATTAGATGTTAGTGCTAGCTAGTGCTGATTAATTAGCACCTTCTTTTTATGTGTTCTTCTTTTTCCAGCTTTACCGTTTCTAAGAAGAGACCACCTTAATCGACAACAATTAATTAGCCCTAATCTCTTCTCAGTCTTTAACTGCAAACATGTTTGGCGCCTTGTTTGGATGGAGAAAGGCCTCCAAGTGGTAATTAGATCATTCAATTCGCCCCCTGTTTTTTTCTTTCTATTTTATGTCTACTTAATTTTCCAAATAATAGAATCGAATTTTGCGTGCAGTAAGAAGCTGATCAAGAAGGTGAAATGGTGTTTGAAGTTTCTGAGGAACAAGAGAACAGCCATTGTCAAGCAATTGAGAGAGGACATTTTATTAGTTGCTTATATCATCTATCTATTCAACCCTTGTGGAAAAAAATCCATACGCTATCCATTTAAGATTTTGTTTGTTTGATGTTGTTTAATAAAACTTTGCATAAAAACTAAACAAATCTAATTATTTTATCTTTTTTTTTTGGTAGAATCTAATTATCTTATCAATTATATTATCTAATGCTTACGATACATAGCAAAAAGACCGATTCAGTTATATCAATTATCTTATCTAATGCTTATGATAAATAACAAAAAGACCGCTTCAGTTATATACTAGTAATTGACCCGCACCTTGTATGGGGTGTTATTTATTGATATAACATCTAATCTTTTTATTAAGATTTTAATATGATATGATAGTAAAAAAAAGTTAATATATTATTTTAATAAAATGAATACTTGGCTTAAATATAGTGGTAGAATTTGGTACCATTGATGATTTTTAAAAATACCATAATAAAATTACAAAAAATAATTTATAATTAATATGATATTTAATTAAATGGGTAAAAAATTATGATTATGAATTATAAATTACGACTAAATAAAAATATTTTTTTAAATAAAAAGTTTATGATAGATCTATGTATTAGTTAAATGGATATAATGATAAAGTTGATATTTATACTTTTGGATAGAATTATTAATTAAACAAATCAAATTCAAAGGTAGGACTAATATCTTAATTATTTATAAGATTTAATAAGACAAATTTTTAAATAAGGGGGCGATGCGGTGCAATATGATGACAAAATTTGCTTCCACTTTAATATATAGTAATAGATTAGTAATAGCAATAGTTAGATTTAATAAAAATATACTTATAGATATAGATATACCATGTATAATACATTGCGTATTATATATATATCTTAGCTAAATTTGTTAACATGATTTATTATATCTTTACAATTTATATAAACTAATATGTTTTTACGTAATATATCAATACAATGATATATTAACATGCTCCTATGTAATTAACATGTTTCGTAATATACCTTTACAATGATATATATTACTCAATATGTTTTGTTATATCTATACAATATATCTTTATCTAAGTAGTAGAAAAAATTAATATCATAGAGAAAGATAAATTTTCCAATTCAATAAAGGATAAAATAATTTATATATAATATACTATTTTAATAAAAGGGGTGATGTGACGCAATATGGTGGCGGAATTTGCTTCCGCTTTAGTATATAGTAATAGATATTATCTTTGTTTCGTACTTGATACTATCCCGTACCTACAATTCTACAAACTAAACAAGAAGCCGTATGGATTATGGATAAACTCAAACATACGATTAAATTCTAATCCAAATCTAGCTTATATATTTATCCAACCGAACAAAATTATCTTACAGCTAGTTATGTACCTTAATTTTTATCCAACCAAAAAACATTATCTTATGGCTAGTTAGATAGTCACCCATCATCCACCCTATTCTTGTGTTATATATAGGACGGGCCTTTCCCATAGCCAATGCACAGCTTACAAGTCCGATCAAGAAAGCTTGATTTATTAAAGTGAGGGAGCTAGGGTTTTTGAAGTACATCAATATGGGGTTTAGGGTTGGGTTTAGGGTTGTGTTTACCATTGTTCTTGCTTCATGTTTCTTCTCATATGCCTTGTGTGAGAAAAACGAAGACGTGCACGTCACGCTAAGGGGTGCGACTTCCATAGCCAAGACCGACGACAACTTCATCTGCGCCACGCTCGATTGGTGGCCTCCGGAAAAGTGTGACTACGGCTCGTGCCCGTGGGGCAAAGCTGGCCTCTTCAATCTCGTGAGTCGCATAAATACTCGTTTTTTTTTCT
The DNA here is from genome assembly GCA_934048045.1 of Polygonum aviculare. Lineage (NCBI taxonomy): Eukaryota > Viridiplantae > Streptophyta > Magnoliopsida > Caryophyllales > Polygonaceae > Polygonum > Polygonum aviculare. Next base: position 1,723,617 of record OW204027.1, read on the forward strand.
GTCGTTTTCTAACTTATGTTCTCAAAGTATGCAAATTTCGTTATACATGCTTAGTCCATTTAGAATTAATACTTTTCGTTTAATAAATTATCAAAAATATTTAATTTATGTTCTTAAAGTATCCAGATTTGGTTATACATGCTTAGTCCATTCAGAATTAATACTTTTCGTTTTGTAAATTATCAAAAATATTTAATTTATGTTCTTAAAGTATCCAGATTTCGTTATAAATGTTTCGTCCATTCAGAATTAATACTTTTCGTTTTGTAAATTAACAAAAATATTTAGTCTTATATTGTAGGATCTTAAGAACGAGACTAAACTTATAACATAGTACGTTTATGTTCTCAAAGTGTCCATTTAGAATCTTATACGGGAACCATGTTTCGTCAATTCTGAATGGACACGTTTTGTAAATTATTAATTGAGAATTAATACTCAAGTCTTTAATTAGGTTTCCAGTCTCCGACACATTTTGTTAAAGACTCAATCTATAATTTTTTTTTTGTTAATCATGTTGCAGGATCTTAAGAACGAGATTCTCTACAAGGCTGTAAAAGGTAAGTTGCTGGAGATATACAATTTGTTGTGCCTATCTTAATTAGTTAAAATTGAATTTGTTAAGTTTTTTTTTTGGTCAAAATTGAATTTGTTAAGTTGAGAGATAAACATCTCATATGTCGGTACTTCACTTGTCAATGATGATTTCTCTTTTTAACCATTCAAAACTTTTCAAGAAACTCTTTATCCGAATCATGGTTCCCATATATCACACAGTACGTCCTTTGCACACATCAGATACAGATATCTTGATTACCAAGGTCTATGTTTAGCAATATATAGCATTTGTTACAAATTGATTAAAATTAAAATTGAATTTGTTGTGCCTGTCTTAATTAATTAAAAGTGAATTTGATTAATAGTATCCGTCTTTAACAAATTGATTTGATGATTTTGTAAATCAAAAACAGCATTCAGCCCTCTCAGGCTAAGAATAGGAGGCTCACTGGGAAATCAAATTACTTACAATGTGGGGAAAGCGGTGCAAAGCTGCCCAAAGATGAAATTGCAACCCAATGAAAGATTTGGCTTCAGCCAAGGCTGTCTCGAGATGTCGCGATGGGACGAAATCTACAAGTTCCTTCATGAAACCCGGTAAAATATTTCGATTTTTTTTTGGTCCTGATAGAAAACTATAGCAATATAGTTTGAATGTTTTTAAGAGATGGAAATTGATCTTGTAAAAATATTGGTTTCAGTGCTTTGACTACCTTTAGTCTTAATACCCTCATTGGGAAAGTAAGGCTCAATGGGGAAGATGACTACGTCGGAGACTGGAACTCGCGAAATGCACGCGATTTCATGAACTACACAATCTCCAAGGGCTACAAGATCGACTCATACGAATTAGGTACACTTCTTTTGAAGTCTTAACAAGAATTTGCATAGTCTTGAACTAGAGAATTAACTAGTAAAGTTTGACAATATATTACTTGTATGATGTAGGAAATGAGCTATGTGGAGAAGGAGTATCAGGAAGGATTGATGCAGTTTCATATGCAAAGGACATGCAAGTTTTAAAGCAACTTGTCTTGCAACTCTATCCTGACCCAAGCAACCAGCCAAAGGTGTTGGGCCCCGCCGGGTTCTACGACGACGAGTGGTTCAACACATTCCTCCAAGTCTCTGGACCCAATGTCGTCGATGGCTTAACTCACCATATCTACAACTTAGGCGCAGGTAAAAGGAATAAATAAACGAACTTTTGGAAGCACTTTTTTTTCTATCTTAATTGTCGTGCATGAAATTTACCTTTGTTTCTTACGTTTCGTAGGAGTGGACCCGAAACTGATCAACAAGATCCAAGACCCTTATTTCCTTGACATTGTGGCCGAAACATACAAGGACGTCTCGGAATCTATTAAGAGGTTCGGGCCATGGACCGGAGCATGGGTCGGAGAGTCAGGTGGCGCGTTCAACAGCGGCGGCAAAGATGTCTCCCACACTTTTGTTGACGGATATTGGTACTTGGACCAACTTGGCATGACTTCAACGTATAACCACAAGGTCTTTTGTCGACAAGCCTTGATTGGAGGCCACTATGGTCTCCTTAACACCACCTCTTTCGTCCCTAATCCTGACTACTATGGGTTTGTCTTTCAACCTTAAAATTCAATAACTTACCCTTGATTCTTTTTTCTTGGACAAACTTTTGAGCACGTCTTAAACTTCTGCTTCTCTTTTGCAGGGCTCTTTTGTGGCATAAGCTTATGGGGAACAAAGTTCTTTCAATTTCTCACAACAAATCTCCTAAGCTAAGGACTTACTCTCATTGCTCTAAGACCAAGGTAAAGTAACCTAATTAATCTTATAAGCAACCTTTTTTTCTTGTTTTGTTCACATTAATTAAAGATTGAGTCTTTGATATGGTTTACATGTATTGTAGCCCGGAGTGACCTTTTTGTTCATCAACATGGACAAGTCGACGACATTCAACGTGTCGTTGGTGAACGATCTAAACCTAATCCAGGGGCCAGGAGACGTGCTGACAAAGATGAAGGGATTCAAGGACAGAGAAGAGTACCATTTGACACCAAAAGATGGAAACATTCAGAGCGATGTGTTGCTCTTGAACGGGACTCCGTTGAGGCTAACCGAGAGCAACGACATCCCCGAGATGAAGCCGAAGCTCGTCAAGGCGTCCAGCCCACTCCTCATCGCACCTCACTCGATTGTTTTCGTGACGGTTCGAGATTTTCAAGCTCCAGCCTGTGCTTAAAATTCAAAAATATAGATCGTGGTCTAGTTTAGTTTTGCTGATTAGGAATACATGTTTTGTCTTTTTCTTTCTTTATTTTTTTGATAGAATCTGTTTTTTTTTTAATAGACATAGTTACACTGTTATACTTACTCCATATTGTTTAAATAGATCAAATTAATTTCATCAACACATTGGACTAGTGTTACGTAAACAATTCAGGTTTTGATGCCGTAATCAAATGCTGAATATGCAAATTCATTGACCAGGTCGATAATTCGTGAGTGCTTGATTAATATTACTTACTGATTGTCTAACTAATTAACGAATAAGCAATCGTTTCATTCACATTATTGATACCATGACGTTCCGGAGGCAGAGTCAACATTTGATCAGGTCTCTTTCAACCCCCCAAAAAAACGTGATCAGATCTTGTGTCTAGGCCAATGTGTGGCCTAAGGAGCAATAAACGCAAAAACAACTCTCAAACCTGAACTGATCGATCGACCGTTGCCTTCCCACAACCACCACATATGGAGCTCATCCCGGGGCTAAGCAACCATCTCGCTCGCTCGTGTCTGATCCGCCTCCCATACAAATCCTTCGAAGCCGAGACTCTCGGGTCACACCCGACCCGTATTCGTCCTCTCCCAAAGGCCAAAGCTCATTGGATCCTTCTCAAACCATCACCTCACCCCCCTACGTGATCACCGTCTTCGAACCCGAAAGCTGCTCATTTACCAAATTGCCCCCAGGACCCGACCTCCCTTACGTGGAAGGTCGCGGGTATATAGGTAGAGTCGCCGGAGTTGGGTCAACGCTCGTCGTTCTCATCTCCGGCGGTTTCGACGACAGGGCGTTCACCAATATTGGCGTCCACGTGTTTGACTTTCCGACCGGCTAATGGCGTGAGGGCACCGTTATGCCAGGGCCCGACCGGGTGCTTTACAGGCTCGCCAGCGACCCAGTCAGCGGGACGGCGACTACACGGAACACATGAGGTCGGCTCTGTTGTACGACGTGGCGAGTGACACGTGGAAGGCCGTGGGTGGGTGACATGGAGAATGAGAGATTCAACTGTGAGGTCATTTTCGACGGTGGCAGGTTTCACGCGGTCAACGCGTTGGACCAGTCGCGTGAGAGGTGCTTGGCTGCGGAGTCGCTTGATCGATCCCGACACGTGGCGGTGGGGCCCGCATGCCGATCGAGGGTGAGCTCGTGGATGCAACCTTTAATACTGGCCAGGTGATCATGGCGAACGGGGAAGGTGACGTGTACCGGTACTACCTTGGACTGATGGTCGTCGACAGATTGGAAATCCGACGTGGCGGAGAATGGGAGAAGCTGCTGGACATAAAGACGAGGCCCAATGTCTTAGTCAGCGCGATGACATGGCGGGATAGAATGTTGATACTCGATGTTGGGCTCACGTTCTTGATCTCAAGAGTTTCGGATGGACAAAAGTGGCTTTGCCGGAGTACTTCGAAGCTGTTATATGTGGTCTTATATTTGGGCGTGGAATGGACATATAGTTTGTACTTTGTAGCCTATGGGCGTTTCAGGATGTATAGGTTTTCTGTTGTCTTGGGTGACTTACTTTATATGGTTGGTGAATGCTGGTTGACATGAAATTTGGGTGAATTTAAAGTTGTCAGATGATGGTTTATTACGTTTGGTGTGAGTTTGGATTCAAGTTTTTAGGATTAGATTTTTCGGGTCCAGATCCTTAATTAAGGTTGGATGGTTTATCATATATTGTTTGATCTATTTTTTTTACCAGGAAATAGATTAGGCTATGCCCGTTTAGACGAGTTGCGAAGGGCTCTCAGAGAACCAGGTCGGAGCTAAGTGGCAGAGAAGATGCACAACGGAACATCACCACGATGTAATCAGCAATAGCATTGGCTTCTCGAGGAGCCAATGGACAACTCCAATCACCATGTATAGCATTAGCACCTGCAAATTGTCACCCTCGATAAATTGTTTGATCTAATTGACAATGTTTTATGACTTTTATCTTATGGGTCATTGCTTCTGTTATAACGAGAGATCGAAACGAGAACAATAAAGCAAGAACAACATACAGATTTACGTGGTTCGGTAACGATGTGTTACCTACGTCCACTGGCAGTGAGAACCCCGTGCTACCTGTCGCAGTGTGTGATTCAAGTTCCAGGCACATTAACAGCTTCCCTAATGGATTTGCAATTCATCATCCAACCAATAGACTATATGGTGCTAAACTGCTAATTGCTAAATCCTCTGTTGTGAGAGTGTCATTGTCAAGAAAAATAATTGCCTCTGAATTTTCACACAATGGCCAATCGACTAAGACTTTCCATTTTTTTCCCCAGAGTCAATAAAGGCTTCTTTTGGTTTTATAAGAATTCATTTTACCAAAAAAATAATTTAGGATCCATGAATTAGATAAGATTTGAATTTCTGGCACATCATTAAGACATATACACATCTACCCAATTCTAATGAATATAAAATCTTCTTCGAACAAAAAAAATGAATATAAAATCTTCTTACACATAATTGGGGTTAATCACTTAATCTTGTTTAAGTCAGTTCTTTTTCGTTTCATGGCGATGAAACAAGCACTAGTGCTCGTTTGATCCAATAGAAAGGAGATGATTAAAACAAGCACAAAGATCATAATTTGCTCTCTTGTGTCAACAAATTAACTGTCCAAGGAACACCTGAAAAAACTGCAATTTGCAGCTTGATCAGCCTTCAAATTATGTAGATGTCAGAAGTCAAAATGGCAACAAAGTGATGTAAGAACTCAACAAGTTTCCCACATGAATACATGTTTGAATTTGTGGCATGAGTTAATTAATGGAAGACGGCTAGAACCATTCAAAACACTCTACAAAATTCAAACCAATAATGGCAAAAAAAAAAGGAATATTCAACCAACATTTGTGGAAATTATTATCCTTTGAATGAAGCTTATATGAAGAACTCCATTTGACAACTATCTTCACACCTAAATTAAAATCATCTCTAAACACCTTCCAACACCGTATACAATAAGTACTCACTCAACAATGTCTTTTGCATTGCTCCACCATTTTTGCATCCTTGTTCTACTTCCATGTCTCATTTCTGCACAAACCAACAGAATAAGCCCAGGTGCGACGCTCACCGCAGGCAACGGGTCATCATCATGGGTATCTCCATCGGGCGAGTTTGCTTTCGGGTTCCAGCCTATCGAAACGCAAGGCTACATCTTAGCCATATGGTTCGACAAAATACCCGAAAAGACCATCACTTGGTCAGCCAATGGAGCTAACTTAGCTCCAAATGGTTCAAGAGTGCAGCTAACCATAGACGGCAGCCTTGTCCTTAGCTCCCCAAATGGCACCAACCTGTGGAGCTCCGCGGTCAGCGCAGCCAACTACGCAGCCATGCTCGACAGCGGTAATTTCGTGCTACGAACCGCGAATTCTGTTCCTATTTGGCAAAGCTTTAGTTTTCCTACGGATACCATCTTACCGACGCAGAACATGAGCGAAGGCGGCTCATTAGTCTCACGGTTTTCAGATGCGAATTACTCGAGTGGAAGGTTTCAGCTCAAGATGCAAGAAAATGGGAATCTTGTGTTGTACACACTCAACTGGCCACAGGAGTCAACTGATTACTATCAGTATTACTGGACTGCCACCAATGGGAGTGGGCAGCCGTTGGTCTTCAACGAATCCGGTTCGGTTTATGTAGAGACTACGAACCGGACAGTGGTCCAAGTGTTCCCGGACCAAGAAGGCGCGAAAGGCTTCTACCAAAGGGTGATCTTGGAGTTTGATGGCGTTTTGAGAAAGTATGTCTATCCAAAAAAATCAAGCTCAACAGCCACATCAAAATGGACAGAGAAGGGCTTTGTGCCTCAAGACATATGCAATGCTATGCAAGGGGTCATTGGAGGAGGAGCTTGCGGATTCAACAGCTATTGTCGAATCGGAAGTGATCAAAGGCCGGGTTGCACGTGTCTACCAAACTATTCGTTGTTGGATCCGACGGATCGGATTGGAGGATGCAAGCCTAACTTCACTCTACTGAGTTGCAATCAAGATTCACAAGAGAATGATCAATTTGATCTTCAACCGTTGGATAATACCGGGTTTTGGGGATCAGACTATCAACAGCTTGATTTCACAACAGAAGATGTTTGTCAAGAGTCTTGCTTGTCTGATTGTTTTTGTGCAGCTGCAGTTTATGTTCCTAATGACAACCAAAAATGCTTCAAGAAGAGGTTTCCTCTTTCTAATGGCCACTACGGGTCTGACGTCGCCTCGAAAGCTTTTATCAAAGTAAGGGTTGATAACTCAACTCTTACATCTTCACCAAGTGGGAATGGAGGTGAAATTGTGAAGGATGATCATCAAACTCTGATTCTTGCAGGCTCATTTTTGCTCGGCGGTTCGGCTTTTTTAAACATTCTCTTCATTGTTCTAGCTGTCCTTACGGCCAGGCTTTGCACTTACAAAAGAAAGCCAAGAGCTCAAGAAAGCCAAGATCTTATCACAGGAACAAGTATGAGAAGCTTCAGCTATAAGGAGCTTGAGGAGGCCACGAACGGGTTCAAGGAATCCGTGGGTCAAGGTGCATTTGCCACGGTTTACAAGGGCGTGCTTGATTCGGATGAAGCAAATGTAATAGCCGTCAAGAAGCTAAATGAGTTGGTGCAAGAAAGCCAAAAGGAATTCGAAAGCGAAGTTAGAGCCATAGCTAAAACAGGACACCGGAACTTAGTCCAACTCATCGGGTTCTGTAACGATGGGAAAAACCGCCTTCTAGTCTACGATTACATGCCAAATGGGTCCTTGGCCGACATTCTTTTCAAAGATGATCACAAGCCAACTTGGCTCAGGAGGATCCAGTTCGCCTTGGAAATCGCGAGAGGGCTCAACTACTTGCATGAAGAGTGTAGCATCCAAATCATTCATTGTGACATAAAGCCTCAGAACGTGCTTCTAGACTCCTCATTCACCGTGAGAATCTCAGATTTCGGTCTCGCAAAGCTTTTGAAGAAGGATCAAGCTCACACTTTGACCGGCGTTCGAGGAACCAAAGGCTATGTTGCTCCTGAGTGGTTCAGGAGCATGCCGATTACTACAAAGGTGGATGTCTATAGCTACGGAGTTATGTTGTTGGAGATCATTTGTTGTAGGAGGTGCTTTGTCGCGGATATTGAGGATGAGAGTCAAATGGTGTTGGCAGATTGGGCTTATGATTGTTACAAAGAAGGCATGATTGATAGATTGGTTATGGGCGACAATGAAGCATTGACCGACCTAGGGAAGGTGAAGAAGTTTGTAATGATCGCGCTTTGGTGCATACAAGAGGATCCGTCGAACAGGCCATCGATGAATAAAGTTGTTGAAATGATCAAAGGCGCGCTTGAGGAGTCGCCGCCTCCGGATTTGGCTTCGCATATTATCTCCATGGAGGAGGGTCAAGGAAACTCACTGTCCTCCATAGTAGGGGACTTCAACAACATGTGAGTGTGTGTGTCTCTCTCGCTAATAAAGATCCTTGTAATGTGTGATCGATAAGTCATGTCTCTAGTTGAGAAGTTTTTGAGCTAGAATGCATTTTCTTCTTACGGTGTGATCATTTAAATGAATTCAAATAAATGTAAAATAATGCTAGTTGTTTTGTGAATAGGGGTGGACTCTTCTTAGTTATACTAGTGGGATTGCCCCGTCAAATACGATAGCTATAAATAGCTATATTATTTATGTATTAATTAGAGTAGTTACTTAGTTTATGTATTTATCAAATTTTATTTGACAATTTTTTTATATGAATTAAATGATTGAGATATTAAACTTGAAACTAATACAAATGACAAATCGACAAACAATACACTTAATATATATATATACATCTTAAAGTTTTATCATTTTTTTAAACCAAAATTTACAGAAAAAATAGTGTTATTTTCTGCAATACGAAACTTATCTTTTAGATTATAAAATAACACTATTATCGTATATCACCGGATATCTATACAAAAATATTTATAAAAATATTTATATTTATATATTAACTTTTTATATATACGCGTGAAATTTCCATTGCTTATTCTATATTTGTTCCAAGTCTGCTTGAATTTTATCAATGACTACTCGCTCCACAAGCAACATTATTCATATATACCATGACAGCACCGGCACGAATTGCAGAAACATTCTAGAAAAGATTTGATCAGGTCTCAATGTCATAATAATCTTGCATGACTTGGTGTAGCTTGAGAATGAATATATATATAGAAAACCAACTCCGAAGCTACATGCATGGAGTTGATACCGGGCTTAACCAACGATCTCGCACGCGAGTGCCTGATCCGGGTCCCCTTCCAATCCATTCGTCCGATGCTATCCGTTTCCAAAGCCTGGAATTCGGAGCTCCGAAGCCCGGAGTTTCATCGCCATCGCATGCTCTCGGGTCGCACCCGACCCGTTTTCATCATCCCCCAACCCTCGAAGGATTCTTACTATACGGGCACCTACTCGGTCACCGTCTTCGATCCCGAAACCGGATCATGCACCAAATTGCCCCCGGGACCCGGTTTACCCGCACAACACCCGCCGGGCTTCTTCCGAGTCACCGGAGTGGGCTCAAAGCTTGTCCTTTTCATTGCCGGGGGCAAAACCGAGACACTCAGCAATGTGGTCCACGTGTTTGACTTTTTGACCGGTCAATGGCGTGAGGGCGCCGGTATGCCCGGGCCCGGGAGGATGCTCTTCGGGCTGGGCTGCGACCCGGTTGGAGGAAAGTGTCTTATCGCGGGCGGGTTAAAGGGACAAGCCGTTGCTACAACGACCTTGAGGTCAACTTTATTGTATGACGTGGCACGTGACACGTGGGAGGCCCTTGGTGACATGGACAACGAGAGGGCCTGTTGTGAGGCGATGTTCTACGGTGGTAAGTTCCACATCATAGGCAGGTTCGACCCGTCAGAAGTAACGTACCGGCCCCTGGCCGCGGAGTCGCTCGATCCCGACACGAACCAGTGGGGCCCGTGTGTTGAGGATTTTGTTGATGAATACTTGGACGGCATCGGTGTACGTGTGGTCATGGGCCAAGGGGAAGGTCAACTCCTTGGTTTCTACTTTGGGAAGGGTCCAAGCTCGGATGTGGACCGACGTGGCGCCAGGTGGCAGGCGGAGACGGTTGTGCCGGAGGATTTCAGGTTCTTTGAAATTTCGTGCTTTATGACGTGGCGGGATAAGTTTATGTTGATAGGGTTGGATGAGGGTGTATGGCGTGCTTGGGCTTATGTTTGGGGTCTCAAAAGTCGTGCATGGACTAAAGTGCTATTGCCTGAATATTTCAATGCTTATCATCCGGGTGTATTTGGTTGTGGCATGGACTTGTAATCTGAAAATAATGTATAGTCGGTTTTATTAGGTTGGGGTGATTTTCAACCTTTAAGTGTTCAATATATGTATAAACTGTGTAACTTTGTTGTTTAATGATCGAGAAAAGTTGTACAACTTCCAGTTTCCTATGTAATCTTCAAATGTATGTCGATCGAACATACAAAAAAAAAAGGAAGAGGTTGCAGCCCTTCCGACATCGATCTGCTCAAATGATTGAACATCTAGGTGTAGTAACTAAAGATCGTCAGTTCGACTCATACTCGAGCGTCGGTTGATAGAGTTTGCAATCAAACTACATACTGAGTTTACGACATATAGCATCTTTTATTAAAAAAAAAAGATCAAATTTAATGGCTGGGTCTTGATTTTTTTTAGTGGAGCAAGAGAGCGTATTGGTCTAGCAAGTTGTAAGTTTGATGCCGACTAATTTCCTTAAGGTGAGCATATATATGTAAACTTTTATAAAAGATCCTCGAACCCTTTAATCTTTCTTTTCCTTCGTTGGAACAATATTCACCCTGTCCTAAAAATTTTCGACCAAAAAACAATAGAAAAAAAAAATTATGTGACCGATCAATGAAAATTGCGGGTCACAATGAATTGCATGTATACTTGTTGGCTCCAGCTATACGCGACAAATCAATAAGCTTGTTTGAAGTATATTATTGGAGTATAAACAACTTTTTTTGGTCGAAGAATTATATAAACATTTTAGATACATATCCACCGTTAAAAACTAGACCGTTATCTTTGGTTCTTTACCAATTATTTTAAATTCAATTAAACTTAATTGATGCTCCAATAATATCATTTTGAAGTCGTCTATTTCATATGTTGCCACCTAATACTGAATTGACATGTATACAAATAGATCAAAAACTTAATTACTTATATCAGGGTCGGCTGTTTTGAACAGTCAAAATATAATCTATATATATATAAAAGTCGTAAGGATTGGAGTCACTACATTGCGCCACGTAGGATTTTTCCACGTGTCGTCGTTATATTACACCACCTATGATTTTTACACGTGTCATCATATCGTTGATCCACGTCATATAATTTTATTTCTTAATTAAGCCACATCATATATGTTGATCCATGTCATTTTAGATTATTTATTTATGTTAAAAATATTATGTGTATCAATTTCTTCCATAAAATATGCTCACCAGATCATATAATTTTGATATGGAAATATATATTTTCCATTTTAGTTAATAAAGATTCATTGTTCAAAAATTAGATGATAATAAATCTTTCTTAATTGTTTTCATCCAAATTAGTCTTTCCTTAACGAAAGATAAAGATAATATGTAGAGTACCAAATCTTTTTAATACAAAACTTTTTCTTAACAATGAACTGTATATCAAATATAACATGTATAAAAAAATTAACTTTCAAAAAGTTCAATCGGGAAAATCTTAATCAATATGAGTTCTATTTAAGTATTTGTGATTTTTTTTTGAATTATAACTATCATTGGTTTTATTTAATTACTAATTATTTTTTATCTTTATATATTTTAAAACTCTACTCTAATCTTAATTTAGAGTTGTAATCTATTTGCTCTAATAATCGTAACCAAATCCGAGATATGTTAAGATTTATATGTATCTCCATCTTTAAGTAAGGCGCTATAAAGATAATTAAATTACATGTACTATAGCCTTATATATATAGATTTGTGCTTCTTCCACAAGTTGATTCATTAAAATCTATAATCAATAATGTATCTTTGTATTTTATGTATATGTATAAATGAATTCAATCACAATAATCAACAATTTTTTTTGTTTGACCAAAAAAAATCAACATATAGCTAAATTAGCAAAAAGTTATGTTTAGCTAACCATCTAATAATCTAAATCAACCCATGACATTCCATACGTAGTAATGTGATATATAGAAATATCTAATGTGATATACAGAATATATATTTGCACTATAATGTATATTAGGTTTTATTCTCACCCCACCTTGTGTTTTTAATAAATTGTTTTTAACAGTTTCTATTAATTTCGTAATATTTTCTATACCAATTATTTTTTGGATTCAAAATATCATGATTTTTGAAATATATTATATTTTAATAAGATCTTTTTTTAAAAATCTATTTATACATATAGAGGTAAAATATTATTCATTAAAAATAACGATTAAAATAAATACACGTTTAATTTGGGTATATCAAGTTGGTGTTTTGCATACTAAAATGTAAGTAAATATAAGTTGCTAATAATGTATTTTATTGACTATAAAATATAGGTACGTGATTTGCATAATAACATATTCTCAATCAATCAGTTAACAATTAAAAACTTTTAATACTCGATGAAACCGAATTATATTAAAAAATTTATCAAAAATTTCATATTAGTATTCTATTTATTATATATCCAAAAATAAATTTAACAGTACAAGTCGTGCATGGCACGACGGGTACAACTAGTAAGTGGTCTAGAGGAGGAAAGGGCACCACTTCAACAATGTCAAACCCTCAAAAAATCCCATACATGAAGAAACCTTTATGCCATCCCATACCATTTTAATCATGGAGCTAATACCGGGCTTAACCAACGATCTCGCGCGCGAGTGCCTGATCCGACTCCCTTACACAACCTTACGTTCCATCTTATCCGTTTGCAAAGCTTGGAATTCGGAGATCCAAAGCCCAGACTTCCATCGCCATCGCGTGCTCTCGGGTCACACCCGACCCGTTTTCGTTCTCCCTCAAGGTCAAGGCTCTTCGTATTCCTCGGGAACCACCACAACCACAACCGCATACTCAGTCTTCGTGCTCGACCCCGAAACCGGGTCATGTACCAGATTGCCCCCAGGACCCGATTTACCTCCGGCAAGGCCTGTTTATTGTCGATGCACTAGAGTCGGGTCAAAAGTTGTGGTTTTTGTTACCGGAGGTACCAAACAAAAGTTGACCAACATGGCGGTCCACGTGTTTGACTTTTTGACCGGTCAATGGCGTAATGGATCCGTTATGCCAGAGCCCGGGCGGGTTTTCTTCGGGCTTGCGGCCCATCCGGTCAGTGGGAAGTGTGTGATCGCGGGCGGCGGAAATGAGGACGTAGTTGCAATGAGGTCAATTTTATTGTATGACGTGGCGAGTGACACGTGGAGGGCCTTGGATGACATGGAAGTTGAGAGGAACACTTGCGAAGTGATTTTCCACGGTGGCAAGTTCCAAGTCATCGGCGGGTATGGGGCGTATGACGAGTCCAGCAGAAGGGGTTTGACGGCTGAGTCACTCGATCCTGACACGTGGCAATGGGACCCATATGTCAAGGGCGAGTTCGTACAACCAATATACCTGGCTCGATCTCAGAGAATCATGGAGAATGGGGAAGATAACGTGTACCTTTTCTACATTGGGAAGGATTATGAGCATAACGTGAAAATCCGACGTGGCGACAGATGGCAGGCGGTGGTGGAGTTGCCGGTGGAGTTGAGGCAAATTAGCCTATCTGGCGTGATGATGTGGCGGGATAAAATGATAGTGATAGGATTTCTTGAAAGTTGTACACATTGTTGGGCTTATATTCTTGATCTCAAGAGCAGTGAATGGGACAAATTAGCTTTGCCTGAATATTTCATGATTGATCGTCCCGTATTTGGTTGTGGCATGGATTTGTAATTTGTAGGATAACTGGATAAGTGTGTGTTGATAAGTTTGAAATCATGTTCATTTACTTGGGTGCATGTATTTGCCCTTCGTGTGACTCGTATGTATAGTTCTGATGGATCTCACATTGTTCCATTGCTTGCATTGTAGAATTCCTGTGTGATTTGGGTCATTTGGGTCGTCCAATTATGGCCAATGTTAACGAGTTTCGAATAATTTGTTCATGAATTAGCCCAAACATTTGTCCAATGTTCTAATTTTGTATTCTTCCTAATATGCATAGAAAATTGAATTGAGAGTCACCCCTTTTGAAGGTTCTACAATAGCAAACGTCTTAACCGATGGGAAAAACACGTTTTATCCGTTGACAATTATCATTCCGCACGTTTTGATTGGTTGTCCACTAATTTGTCAGAGTTTTGTGTGGCTTCAAGCGGATCACTAACATTATCATGTCACACACTATGAGCTTTAATATGCTAGGACAAAGCACAATTCACTCAAAACCGAAAAAACCGACTAAACCAAACTGAAACCGACGATGTTCAATTCAATCTTCGGTGTAATAAATTCTAGGATTTCGGTTTCAGTTTTGATTTTTTTTTGGTTTGGTTTGAATTTCCCAAAAAAATCTTATACTGGTAAAAGTGAACCGAACTGTTCAATTTTCCACTCACTTAACCTTGAATTTCAGTTTCAATTCGGTTCGGTTCGATTTTAAAACGCTCGATCCTACTTGAGCAGCACACACTCGTTGGCGTCGGACCGAGGAATAGAGCGAACAAAAATGAACGCAACGTTGACGATAAGACGATGCTTCTGCGCGCTCAGCACACAACAATCGCACTCACCTTCCTCCACCACCAAGAAGCCTCTCGTGTTTTTAGGCTCTCCGGAAGTTTCCACCAAAGTTCTCGACGCTCTTCTCACCTCTTCCGAGAGCTCCAACTCCAACTATCAGGTAAACAGCAACTTCTTCAATTCTCGACGAATTACTCCATTCGCCGATTCGGAATTTGCTCGAGCGATAGCGAAACCTAAACTCGATTTCCTAGCGTCAATGCCGTTTCTTCTTCTGCCTGTGGAAGCTAGGGTTTCGAAATTGTTACTACGTGTGTTGTCTAAATTCTGGTGATTCGCTCGATTTGGAATTTGCTCGAGTGATAGCGAAACCTAATTTCGATTTCGTAGCGTCAATGCGGTTTCTTCTTCTGCCTGTGGAAGCTAGGGTTTCGAAATCGCTGCTACTTGTGCTGTCTCCATTTCGCCGATTCGCTCGATTTGGAAGTTGCTCGAGCGATAGCAAAACCTAAACTCGATTTCCTAGCGTCAATGCGGTTTCTTCTTCTTCTTCTTCTTCTTCTTCTTCTTCCTGTGGAAGTTAGGGTTTCGAAATCGTTGCTACTTGTGTTGTCTCCATTTCACTGATTTGCTCGATTTGGAATTTTCTGAGTGATAGCGAAACCTAATTTTGATTTCCTAGTGTCAATGCGGTTTCTTCTTCTTCTGCTTGTGGAAGCTAGGGTTTCAAAATTGTTGCTACTCGTGTTGTCTGAATTCTGGCGCTAATGGTGTAGGTTGTGGCCGTTGTTACTCAACCGCCGTCTGCAAGAAATCGGGGGAGGAAGGTGCTTCCGTCTCCTGTTGCGCAATTTGCTCTTGATCGAGGATTTCCTCCTGACCTCATTTTCACGCCTGAGCGCGCCGGAGAGGTAATCTTCTGTTTTCCGTCTTTAGGCGTTTAGACTGATTGATAGATGAGTTAGGATTAAGGTTAATGAGGTGCAGGAAAACGATAATCCTCTCACTTAGAAGTTAGAACAGTTGAAGTGAGCTAGGATCTATCTAATTGCTGGTCGTGCTATTCAGTAGCTGATACATATCTCGTTCCAATGGTGATATACAATATTGTCTTCTTTTGATTGGATGCCTTGATTTTGATTTTTGTCACAAGTGCATCCAGTTTCATAATACCTGCAGCTGAAGCGACTGAATTTACATTGTGTTTATCTCCTTTATAGTATGGGCTTTTTGATTTGTTTCATTAAGTTAATGTGATTGGTAATCATGTTTATGCTCTCTGCAAAGCATAACCTTCTTCTTTTTCATCCAGGAAGCGTTCTTGTCAAATTTGAAATCCTTGCAACCGGAACTTTGCATTACAGCAGCATATGGTAATATCCTGCCCACCAAATTCCTCAACATACCAGCTGCAGGTTAGTGAGAGACATTTGAAACTTTTTCCGTTGAATGTTTATCTTGTTTAAATCTATCTTCTTATTCGGTTTAATTGCTTACAAAACTTACTTCCATTTTTCCTTACAAGTGCATTTTAGAAATCGCCAAAGCATATGCTACAAGTAAAAAGAACAAAAAAGCACTTCAGAATAGTTTGCTGTCTGCTTGTATTGCAGATTATGCTTTTGTTGTCTAGTGAACGAAAATTTGTCTTTCTAATAATATGCTCAGAAGGAGAATACCTACTGCATTGCTTATGAGATGGTAATTTATGCTCAAAATGACCTGGTATGTTATGCTCCAGTCTGCAATTGCAAGCCCTGGAATATGCAGCATGTTAGGAACTAGTGGAAAAGTTGAAGGAACTGCGATGATATCAGATATTTTGCAAATACATATAACCAAGATGCTATGGAGTAAAATAGCTGACACGAACTTTCTAATTTCCCAAGGAAATATGCTTTTCTCTAGCTTCCAGATGTTTATATGAGAAATGTGCCCCTCTAATCATGCCATCACTTCTGACCACCATCTCTACTATGCCGTTCTTGTAGCTTTCATCTGAAGTGCACATACATCTTTTTTAGGGACAGTGAATATACACCCAAGCTTGCTCCCTCTGTACCGTGGTGCTGCTCCTGTTCAAAGAGCACTGCAAGTTCAGTATGATTAAAATTTATGAATTTCTCTTAGAGGGCTAATTTACCCGCTCATATTCTGTATGTGACATGAGTGCTTCATTTTCTCGTCAGGATGGTGTGAAAGAAACAGGAGTGTCTTTAGCATTCACTGTCAGAGCGTTAGATGCTGGACCTGTCATTGCACATGAAAGATTTGCCGTTGATGATAATATCAAGGTATGCACTCTTAGA
This sequence comes from Polygonum aviculare, assembly GCA_934048045.1. Classification (NCBI taxonomy): domain Eukaryota; kingdom Viridiplantae; phylum Streptophyta; class Magnoliopsida; order Caryophyllales; family Polygonaceae; genus Polygonum; species Polygonum aviculare. The sequence goes on from OW204027.1 coordinate 1,740,520, forward strand.
CTTATTCGAATGTATCAACAGTTTGTACAAGTGCTTTTAGCTCATAAGGTTCCGAACATCATCCATCAATATAAGATAAATTATTTAATACATGATGAGTTGTATAGTTTCACTAAGCAACCAGAATGAAAATTCTTTGAAAAAGAGGCTAAAGCCTTTACAGTATTCTAGGTACCTAATTGGAATTGCTGCATATTTTTATTTATATACAACATCATTTATTTCACAGAAGCTACGGGCTCGTTCGGCACCACATAGATTATCTAAAATAAGCTATTATTTTTAAAAAGTGCTTTTGTCCTCCAAACAAGGCATATTGAGGAGAGTAACATATAAAGTGAAAGTGGGGCCCTTATATGTATTTTATGGGGTGCAATAGTAAAAGTGTTTGTTCTAGAGACCTCTTTTCCAAAATAATGGCTTATATATCATAAGCCAAGTTAAAAACGAACGGAGCCTACAGATTGACCTAACAAACTCTCCCTCACAGCGCATAAAGGCATAACTATGTGATTCCGGCTCCCCATGTGTATAGCCCCACAGAAACAAATGAATCTGCTAGATGCCAAACAAAACTATAGTATTATGCAGCCAGCTTTAATATCTGCAGAAAAACTTCAGGGAGAACTTTTAATGTTTGCCTCAATACAGACATATCACTTTTAATGTTTGGTTCATATATTTAACAATTCCACGTTGTTTTATTCTTTTTGCCTTCCCATGAAGCTGGGACAACTACATATCTCTGGGAATGTAGATTTTAAATGAAGGATCGACACACGAAAACCATCTATGCATTCATCTGACCTGTTTTCTTTATTCATCTTGGTGCAGGCACCCGAATTATTAGACATATTGTTTGGCCTTGGTATGTCTCATACCTTTTTGCTAGTTACACTGATATCTTCCTATAATTTGAGTTTATCTACCCTACAAGCAGAGTATTTCACATTTTGCTGTCAGCATTCATGCATATACTGAAAACACACACAAATATATATTGCCTTTCTTTGGTTTTGTTTATATAAATAAAAGGATTTTGTAATATTTAAGTTATTATTCCCTGACTTGATCAGTTTTGGGTGTAGGCTCCAAACTTCTAGTTAATGAACTACCTTCAATACTTGATGGATCAGCAAAGACTAATGCTCAACCACAGGATGATTCTAAGGCCACTTTGGCTCCAAAGGTAATATATAGCGCCATTATCTGGGAACATGAACTGATAAAAACATATCCCCTATTTATTGATTTCATTGCTTGCCTAAATTTCAGCCAGTATGATTACTTCTTTTAGAGGAGTAGTTTTGTATTTTAACAGTTCAACAAGCAATTTTCACATGGAGGCTTATGTTATGTAGATTACCCCTGAGGAGTCATGGCTATCCTTTGACCAAGACGCTCATGTTCTTCATAATAAGGTAACATTGTTGTTTAATCTTTCTGGGTTGCACTCTCCACAAAAAAACTTCTTTTAGGTCCGGGCATTTGCAGGATGGCCTGGGACCCGTGTCAGGGTTCAAGCTGTGGACCCAAAGAATGGTGAGTTAAACACCATAGAGCTAAAAATCGTCACCACCAGAGTTGCTACTGACTGCAAAACCAGTGAGCCTGGTGCTATAATTTTTAACAAGGGCGTGTTAGCATTCCCTTGTGCTGAGCAAACTACGCTGGAGGTCAGACACTCTTTACTATATGCTTATCCTAATCTTCTTTCACGTTAACAACTGAAACAGAACAGCAATTCATTACGTTTTGCTAGCCATTTTGCTTCTAGATCATGCTGGGTTTTGAATATTGTGTATAATATGATTGTTAGAAGAAAGTGAAAGACCCATTATATTGTCAACGCCAAAGGGATTCAACTTCTGTGGTTCTTTCTGACCAACATAATATTCTCTCTCAAATTAAAAGTTTCATTTTTGGTGTCTGAACAGGTTTTAGAAGTTCAACTCCCTGGCAAGAAAGTGGCAAGTGCTGCTGCCTTCTGGAATGGACTAAGAGGTCAAAAGCTTCAGATTTTATAGCCATGGCAGATGCTGTCGAACCTGGGTGATATGCAGATCATTCAACTTTCTGCTTAACTCTGTACAACAGTCGATTCTGTTGATCAGAACTCTTTCACTACGCCATGCAACAGAGAAATAGGGTTTCTAAAATCCTGCGCCAGAGTTCTGTTCTTGACCACTTTTGTCTTGATCCTGCATTTAATTTGCCCATTGATTGATTACAACTATTTGCGAGCTCTTTTGTTTCTAACATTCTAAATTGTAGTTAAATTACGGGACTAACACAAGCTATCCTCAAGTTAAGCCATCACGTTGTTGAGCTTCTACGTCGCTTCACACTTGATATAGGGCATGGAAAACCCCCTAGATACAAGTCATGGCTATATCATCATTTGTGTTTGTTGTTTATATAGTCTCTTATATTCCTAAGTGATAACTATGACATGGATGGAGCTCGGTACTCATGTTTGTCCAAGAACTAATTTTTTTTTATCTTTGGAGGAAGTTCAAAACCTTAACTAATTGCCCTGTAGGCTTATTGGCTCCCAAAAACATCCTGAGTTTTTTTAAATTCACTACATCAATAATGTTTTTTTATAGTGACCAAGGACACATTTAATAAAGAGTAAAATGCAGAAAATCACCCTTTAAATCTTCACTGTCGGCACATTCCATGTCATATGCAGGATCAACCAGTCGCACGAGAGGTGTTTGGTAGTGAAGTCACTTGATCTCGAAACAGGGGAATGGTGCCTGTGTACTGAGGATGGGTTTGTAGATGCGTATTTCGACAATATGGAATATCAATGTGTTCATGGGGAACGTGAATGACATCTTCCGTTATCGATCACAAACTGGAAGTCCGATGTTGTGCAAAATGGCGAGCAGTGGTGGTGGAGTTGCCAGAGGAGATCAGCCTCAGGCGGATACCATTCGCGACAATGTAGCAGGATAAAATGTTGTTTGCTGGAATCCCTGAGGATCTTGGAGCCTGGTGGTAAACTCGGGCTTACATTCGAGATATCAAGGAGTTGGGGACGGGCGCAAAACTGGACGTGCCGTATGGAATATTGGAATGTTTGCTCGAAATGAAAGCTGTATACAGTAGTGAAATGGAGTTATGATATCTTATTTTGTAAGATGTGTGCCTTCATGGATCAGAAATCTTGGCCACGTTTCAGCTTTGCGACTTGATTTACTTACGGATTGTTTCAGGTCTGTATGGTCTTGGTCAATTTGGTAGTTTAGTTTCATTTTCAAGTTAATTTGGATTCATATTTTCTGGGTTGGTTTTGTCAGATCTGTTGAGAGTTTAAGGTTCAAGTCTTCCAGATTTGTTTGTCTAATATCTATTTCATTTTCTATAAGGTTGTGCTGATAATTATCTGTATGTACTAAGAAAAATCACGATCGACTCTCTTTCAAAATTTGAACTTCAATTTTTATTTTGATTGAATGAGGGAAAAAAAAATACCGTTGGCGAAAAGAAGTTCCAATGTTTGACCTTTTTAAACCCAAAAGTTGACTAGCCAAATAGCATTACGTATGGGCATCTACCAACACTTCATTTTAGCAGACCAAATTGCACACACCAAAGTGACTACTGACCAAAAAATCCCAACTAACAATCAGATTCAAGCTCAATCAAACCCAAGAAAATGTTACAAGGCAGAATCAAAAAGAAATCTACAACCCCGAAGTTTAGAAGTATACCTTTGGCAGCCCCTTGGTTCAAGATGAATGAAAGAATGAGAATTTCCTGCAGATTTTCTGAAGAGGAAACTCACTTTATTCGCATGCATTTGAAAAGGACTTCAAAGAACATCTTGTACATATGCCTCTTCAGGTACATTCTTTCTACCTTCTCCCTCCCTCTAATTCCCATCTGTTTCCTGGCTGACGGGTTCCTCAGCAAGAACTTGATGTTCTTAGCCAAGGCTTCGGTCCCAGACCGACCCACAGGGTGGAGGAGCCCTGTAATGTTCTGATCGACAATCTCTTTTGTACCTCCAGAATCTGTACCCAATACCTGAGAAAGATGGAGCAGTTCAGTGTAAGGTGAATCATAGGATACTTTATAATGTTCTTGACATGTACTTCAAAAGTTGCTGATAGAAAAGTTTTTGCAATGTATGAATTGCAGGATTTTAGGTGATCAGAAGTTGCTTTAAAAACAATGTAGTTTTGAGTAGCTGGCTGATGAGTAAAGTTTATGTGATATGTCCCATAATTAGATCACTTAATTACAATCATTTTCCCCTTTGGAGTGGTGAAAGATCTTGAATATATTCATGGAAAAAGTTTCTTTGTAGAGGAAAATATAACAAAAAAAATTAGATCTTGTAGAAAAGTGAGCTGGAATTTAAACAAGTCAAGTTACACAGAAACACACGTGAAATGGTAAAGCAAAAGTAAATAGCACTTTGGTGTTTATAGATGCAAGAAATATAAGGGAAACAAAAGATAGAAATTGTTCATACCGGAAGTCCAAACGTCATTGCTTCAATTGTTACTCTTCCAAATGTTTCTCCAAGGCCCTGTTAACAATTTTATGATTATTAATGGGTTTCCAATTTACCATGGAAAAGATCTCTATACAAAGCACTGCATAGCATATGGCAGCTCAACGAAGTAAACAAATTCGAGCTTGAATTCTGAGACCCTCCAACTTGTGATAAGCACTAGAATGCACAAATCAAGCTACAGTATTACTTATATTAGTTTTTTCAGGATTCATGTTGTCTAGCTTGAATAGGTTGTGATAGGAATTGAGACATATGGGAAGTATCTTGAAATTCGTAGAGGGAGCAAATTAACCATTCAAAATAAAATCACAAACACCTGGTCTCAGCACAACATGACAGAGGAAAGATTTAACAACAAAAACTTGGAAGGTTAATACCTGAGAGTTTATAACATAGACATCAGCAGCAGAATAAAGAGATGAAACCCGCGTAGTGGATGGAGTCCAGACGACTGACTTGGACAAATTTTTGTCAGATAAGAACTTGATAATTTCTTTAACATAGAGAACCTTGTTGCTTTTAGATCCAGCTGAGCCAATAAGGATTTTGAGATTCTTGTCAGGATTTTCCTGGTTAGAGCTAACTTTAATGGTACCAGAATTATTATTGTCCTTGGATGGCAAAACATCAGATTTGCCTCTTTCTTTTGCACTCTCTGTGCTCAAGGAACGGCCAGATTTTTTCGATTTTCGAAGCATGCCCCTTAATCTTAACTTCTCTGTTAAGATGGACCTGTCTGGTAATTTGCTCAACAAGCTATTGACTCTGGAGTTTTTTTGAGAAGATTGTTCATCAATGACCAAATGAGCAGATTCAACAAGCAGAAGCTGCCCCTTTGCAGCATTTATGCTACTCAAAGCCATTACAAGCATATCATCTTCGTTTAGCCCCATCTGTTCCCTAACAGCTTTTCGCAATACCTGCCTTTTCTCCAGCATTCTCTCTGGGTTAAATCTAGGTGTATTAAGAGAGCAGGGAATTCCTGCTGCAAAAGCTAGTTCATCGTTGACAGATAGTGGTATCAGAGAAATCTGAGTGGTTAATTTGATCTTTTCCTCTTCACACCAGGCCAGCCATTGTTTTGACTGCAACTCTGAAAGAAAAATGAGCATTTTCACTCGGTTGAGGAGAAGCTTCGAGCGATCAAAGTACTCACGTCGGTTCTCCATGATCCACCATGCTATCTGATTAGATCCAGCAGAAAAGTGCTGAAGATATTTCTCTGAAATAAATACAGTGAACATTTGTATGAATGAGCCACAATTATGCACGTTGAAAAGTCAAAATACATCTAACAGAGGGGTTTAAGGCCCTGAAAACCTAGATCTTTATTCAAAGACAAGGTATAAATTTATGTTTCAAATGTTGTATTTTGCTGAACAGTTGAAGAGGAGGTTTGCTAAATTGTCATGGGAAATGAATAATTGAATCTTTAGAACAGCAGAAGTCTATCGAAGTTTGACTGGGTCATATGAAACTGCAACATCAGGTACAAAAGAACTCTAATCAATAGATGATAGCACAACTGTGCAGAACAAGCATTTAAACCTATAAATTCTCAAAGACACAACATGGGAAAGTAGGGTTTATCAACAAAAAAAACATAGCAAGAACAAGGATTCAGCTCAGAGTTGAACATAACCCAGGGAATTCTCTGATTTTATAAGCATGCATTATCAAGTTACTAAATTGGCTTTGCAAGAAAAGATTTTCTTAAATCGGATTTTAGAAATGCAGAAAAGTCCTCACCTATCCAAGATGCACAGACTGCCGATCCAGCAATGACAAGGTCTGCTTTCATGGCCGCTTTGAAGCTGTGTTCAGCTTTGTCATCAAGCACTTTAACCCTTCTCCTCAAGAGCTCTGGCATCAGCCCACCTTTCCTACTAAGAACCACAGCCTGAACAGTTGCCCCACAACTCAACAACTCTGTTGCAAACTCTAGCATGGATAAAGGAGCACCCGTCATTGAGAGCTCATGAAATATCAACACAAAACTCCTAGACCACACCAATTTCGCAAACAGTTCATTACGGTCACATGTCCCAGTTCTCTTCTCAGGACTCCACTCCAAAATCCTATCCTCTTCTGCACCAAAAGGACCAACAAGAAAACCATAGGTGGCATTTTTACTAGGAAGCTCCTCTTCCTGCACCTCAACTCCTTTATCTTCAGCCTCTTGTCCTCCCTTTACTCTCCTACGTGGTCTACCACGGGGAACACGTTTTCCTCTTTTAATCTTCTTCCTAGACGATGACACACCTTCCAAATCTGCACTCACTTTCCCCTTCTTCGCAAGGGCCACGCTTCCATTGTTCGACATTCTTTCCACATCCAGCCCAATACTATTTTCAGTAACATTACTAACATCCACCAACTTACCATCCGATGCCAATCCTCGCCTATAAACCTGTTCACCATCCACAGCCTCTTTACCTCTACTTTGCTCATAACCAATAAACCCTTCCTGCTTATCATTGTGTGCCCATCTCGACTGCACATAGAACCCTCCATAAGTCCACAGAGTAATCAAAAGCAACCAGTACACCACCCTATCGCTCCTAAAACACTGAAACAAAAACACACCTCTCCTCCCTTCCCTCCGAGGCGTTCGACATGAATTCAGCCTCCGAAATGACGGAGAGCCCCTAGGGCTCATTGTCGGCGTTGACCTCCCAGACAATGTCTGCTTTAGCGGCCTTAATGAAGAAGGCCTCCCCACATTTACTTGCAGATCCCCCTTACTCTCCTCCATGGTCAAATTGAAGCTCTACTGGTCTCAAATCAGCACACTTAAAGACCTTCGCATAGTATAAAGTACATAGAAATTAAACCCTCCCACACACCACAAAATCACCAATCCTAAACACAATCTCGATTCCGCAACTTCAGATTCTGTAAACGACGAGTCAAAGAGCACGAGTAACAGATGGAAAATCAAATCGAGTGCTCAAACTATCCTAAACACAATCTCGATTCCGCAACTACAGATTCTGCAAACAACGAGTCACAGAGAGCGAGTAGCGAACGGAAAATCAAATCGAGTGCTCAAACTAGCATAATCAACTTCAGATTCTGCAAACAACGAGTCACAGAGAACGAGTAGCAAACGGAAAATCAAATCGAAACACAATTTCGATTCCGCAACTTCAGATTCTGCAAGCAACGAGTCACAGAGAACGAGGAGCAAACGGAAAATCAAATCGAGTGCTCAAACTAGCATAATCAACCTCAGATTCTGCAAACAACGAGTCACAGAGCACGAGTAGCAAGCGGAAAATCAAATCGAGTGCTCAAATCAGCGTAATAATGATAACCGAGTAAAGGCAAAACGAGTCCACCGTCTGTTGAATTTGAGGAGTAGGAACTCACATTCTGTTGATTAAGAAAATGCAGTCGAAGCTTCCAATTGAGCACAGCTGTCGATCTACATAGAGAAAGGAGTGAGAACGGCGCCGACAATTGAGATCCAGCTACAGCTCGTTGAATGTCAAAGCTGGAAGCTGATGGAATCGGGAAAAGCTTCCGAAATGAGATGGTGATGTTTTGTCTTCATGAGAAATCGAAGGAGAATAGGGAACGAGAAAGGGATTGGAAGGTGGGAGTGAGATTGTGAGAGTTCCTCCTTGATAGTAAAGGGAGGTGATAGTCTGATAGAGGACTGTCAATTTTTTTTTTTTTTTTTTTTGAAAAGGTAAGAATTCGAAATACTAGACAAGCCCAGTAGATCGAGAGACCGAGACAAAGCTCGGTAGCCGGACAAACCGACATGAAAAACAAGCACATGAAAAACGAAACAAATAAAACAAAAGCAAAAACAGAACAAACACAAAATACAAGCACCCAAACACCCAGCCAAGAAACTGAAGAGCTTGCGACGAAGTAGGAGAAAGGCAATTCCGCGGGTTAGATGAGGATCTAACACAGGCGTGTAGAGCCGCCGGAGAGCAAGACAGCAAGAAGCCGACTTGAGGAGGTGTGACAAGACGCCTGAAAAGGAAACGCACCTCCCGGACAACATCCGAAACATTATCTCGAACCACAGTCAGAAACTCAAGCAACCGACTAGAGCTTGAAACCTGCAAGAAACGCAAAAACTTGCACAACAAGATTGATAAAAAGGAGGGTTAAACCTCCATGTTCTTGCCTTGACTTGCAAGGAATAATTTTAATTTTTCATTCTTTTTTCTTAATCTCAATCTTATACTTTTTCCTTTTTCTTTTTACATTTCTAAATAGATTATTCTTCCATTGCTACTGTAGCAACACACAAGAATTGGCTTCCACAGTCTTTTTCCTTTTTCCTTTTTCACCTTTTCATCTTGTATGAATATAATTGTTTAGAGTCCCATATCAATTTTTCTTCATTTTTGTGTTCAATGCTTAACGATCTACTCCATGATTTGTCAACATAGATTTGGTTCATAAACCCCATCCTTTTCTTCTTGTACATAGCATCAACATTCCTTTCGATGTTTATTATGGGATTGCAAAATCCCCAACTATTTCTTAAGGACATATGATCCAAACAACCATAGATCATATATACATTCTTGCAATCAAGATAGGTCCTGGCCATTACATCCACACTTATTAAGACAGCATGTCCAAAATACAAGATGACAGATCCTGACAACGGAGGTTCACCTATCACATTCAGTACCTTACATAGCAGCCAGTTTAATTGTTCATAACATTTACTTCTAGGCACACATGAACTGCTTCTAAACAGTACGAGTTTGCATAACATTGATGGTTTCTCAAGCTTCATTTTCAAATTCCCTTTGTTCCGCTTAGTTCCATACGAACTAAGGTTGTCTTGGACAACTTTTACACCACTCTTTAAGGTTTCCTCAACCATAGTGGGTTTGAGATCAGTTTGTTCAATAGTTCTCACTTGAACACCACCATTTATGGTCTCCTCGACCATGGTGAGTTCTTGTTCCAATTGTTCAAGTGGGTAAGGCTCACTTGATTGTTCAGTAGAGAGTATCGTATCAAAGGAGAGAGCAAACTTAGCCCAATTCTTACCTCCTCTATCCTCCTTCATTACAGTAATTGGCTTAGTGCAACAGAAATAGTCATAGATTAAATGCAGAAAAAAGTTTTCGATCGAAATTGGAGGACAGAGAGACCAGAATGCATACACATTCAATCTCAGGCCCCGTAATCGCGATTTTATGTAAGAAATTAACCATAAACCAAGCAAATTATGCCTTGAAAAAACCATTTAAGAAAGGTGGGAAGAACACCACCTTGCTGGAGGAGGAAAGCCAGCAGCTGCTGCCTCCTTCACCATTATGCGCTCCGCTTCGCCCTCTTTCCCGTCCAACAAGCCCTTTTGACCGGATATCCCCTCATCAAGACTCTGGAGTTTTGTTCCCAGATTATCCCCAAATATTTGGCAAAACCCTAGACGCCTAAATTTCAATGTGTTGCCACCCACAGGAAAGGGTTTCTTTTTGCACAGATCACGGTTGATTCTACCTTGTTCCTTCCTCTTTCGATCGAGAAGGGCCTTCTCTGCCCTCAATTTTTTGGAACTTCGTCTTGGTAAAACCGCTCTTCTATGGTCGCCAAGGTTCGGACCGATCCAGAAGATTGACGAAGCAATCGGTTGCTCAGTTGGATAAATCAGGACACAGTGCTCTTTATTGGAGATTTGGAGGAGGGAGATGAGGATTAGAGAAGCTAATTGTTGGGTTTTGAGTATTCGAGTTGTTCGTGGTCGCAGGTTCGCCATTGAGGGATAGAGGACTGTCAATGGCGGACCTGGGAGAAATTTGTGCGGGTGAATTCCTTTTTTATTTTCTCCTTTTACTATTTCGTGAAATTTGTGTCATTTTTAAGACCGTGTTTGGTACGCCTTGCATGTTTTTTGCAGGAAAAATCTTCACATAATAAATTCCGACGAAGTACAACACAAATTTACGCATGCGTGTGTTCGAGTACGTGTAACAAAATTAATTTTTGTCACCTTCAACCCAAAAAAAAAAAAATTTGTCACCGAAATATGTAACAAAACGAAAAATGGAAAACAGAGAAAATTAAATAAAATTGTGGATGCCTCTTATCCTTTTTTTTTTATTTAGGTTCATCTAAAACATTCATAAGAGATGACTAACTTTTTTTTTTGAGAGTCAGAGATGACTAACTAATTCTAAGAGAAGATGATAAATAGTTACCCTGAAGTCTCAAATCCGACCGAACTAATGTACCAAGCACATTGTCTCTTATCCTATAATTTACTCCTTTTTTTTAATAACAAAATTTTATAAGGTAAAGTCTGGTTGATTCTTTGCGTGGAGTTTTGGTGTAAACACATTATTGATTTCACCTATTTATAATTCTCTTTCCTTCATCCTCTTCTGGAGTAATGATAAATGCATTGGGTTCTCTTCCACCACTATAGCTTACAAACTTATCTCCCATATGTTGTTCTCGAGTAATGCCTTAACTTATTTTGTTGTCACTCTGACATTTTGTAAAGGGCCGTGCATTATTTTAACGAGTCTAAGAGCATCCGCAATAAATAAATTCTAAAAAAATCAATAAAGTCAAAATTAAAACAAAAATAATTTCTCATATATTAGAGAAAATTTCTTGCAGTAAAATAGGAGGAGGAAGTAGAAAAAAAGTTCTCCTATAAAAGTTGACATTTATCAGATATTAATCTTGAAGATTTCTCCATGGATACTCTAAATATACTCTTCAATGTTTACCAAAATATAATATACTCTTCAATGGGAGTAGTTGAAACGTTTTAGTTCAAGTCCACATGAGCCGATGTCATTAAACACTTGTTTGAAAACAGCATAGTAACCGTCATTACAATCCGGACTGTAGTGCTGTAGATGGCTCGGCTCCAAACATTCATGGCACATGTGACATGTCGGATGTAGATCAGTACATGTCACTCATTCTCCCATATAAAAACAGTATTTCATTTGGCGTTTCAATGTGAATGGTATAAAATCAACATCATACAGAATAAATAACACATTGCTACTGAATATAATGTAATCAAACTTCATAGAAATGAGGATAGAATCACAGAGTGGACTGTGGTTTACGTGATGAATGAATAATTAAATTCCAATTTGAGTTAAACGTCCAAAAGCTCAAATTGCACACTCTTTTAATCGAGATATTCCATCATCACGTTTCGTATCTTACTAGACAAATATGACATTATCGTTTATGGACAAGATTCACAACAAATCACAAAGAGTGAAGTTTGTGAGAACTGGTTACTAACCAGCTCTATAGAGCATAGGGCAAACTGTCGCCCTAGAGTCTTAAACCCGAGACTTCATGAGAACATCTAGACGAGTGCTTAACCGAGCGAGATGAAATGCAAAACTATTGATTTTGAAACTATTGTCTGATTGCTAAAACCGTAAGAACATCTACCATTTATTCAATTCCATCCAATTGCAAAACGAGAGTCCATAGTCAATACATTGACCCAAATGAAAACAAAACCCAGCAACAAAGATAGAATATCAATCTCATGCATCTCTCAAAATAGTCTCAACCAGAGTTCTTCAACATGATGTTCACGAGTCATTGAAAGACCAAATAAAAACATAAAAAAACAGGGGGGAAAAACACAGTAGGAAAAGGACAATTGTTTCCAGCACATAGGTCTTGAACTAAAAAAGCCTTCTTTTTTCTTTTTCTTATGCTTCACAATCTCTCATGAGCTTCACAGAGGAAAAAAAAACAAGCCAATCTAAAACCTGAAAAATTACAAGAGTAACTTCAATGAAAATGCCAAGCATAAGACATTGGAACAACAGAATAAGTAAACTCAAACCATTACCGTAAATTTTTACGAGGATTAACACCCAACAAGCTGTCCCACCCTTTCTAAGCAGAGCCATAGCTTTGACAAAGCGGACACCATATGCAACTGCAAAGAAGCACGACCAAAAGCTTAATGAACAAATGTAATTCCCAATAGAAAAAGTAGTCCAAGATTTCTTTGTATTGGAATGCTCAAGACTCTAATTTAACAATCTTAGCCAAAATTCTAGAGTAAAAGAATATGCAAACATTAAAACCTTGAAAGGACCTATTACAGAAAATTACTATTTCTTGACTACAATTTATCAAGAAAGTATGCAACGTGTTGTTCGCTGAAGCTAAGGCCTACACAAGCAAACCAATTACTGGAATACAACTTTACCCATTTAGATATTAGTATTTATGCATGTGGTAAGAATCTACACTTACAAACTAGTACCCAAAAATACAAAAAACAAAACTTATAATAGAAAGGTTTAGAAAAAACTAAAGTAATAATTAATAGATCTAGCAAATATTTCCTCTATGCCATCTTTCATTGGAATATGGAACTCCCAAGTGTCCAACAGACTTTGAAAGAGGAATTCAAGCAGCGGCAAATATAAAAATGAAGACTAAACGATTGAGGCATGAAATATTACCTAGAATAAATTGTGAACATGTAAGGCCCAAAGTGAACTCAAGCAAGAGCTGAAGTTCACAAGAGCCTCAATCCAGAAGACCAATCAGAGAGTTCTCACACGTTACAACCAAGCCAATGATGATATTAAGTTGGGGGAAACGACAAGCAGTAATCTTATTCAAACTACATGAACCGTCACTTCACTGGCCAAAATTCATCTCGGAGTATCTGCGTCAAAAAAGAAAGCGAGTTAGTTTATTCAATATGATAAAATTACAATAAATAACAGATAAAAGCAAGAAGAAACCAACAACTGTACACCAAGAATAACTAATATGCTACCTGCGAGCTTTTTGTCTTTGGTTGAACTCATCATTTACAGGATCTGCATCAAGAATAAATGACATATAGAATGAACTTAAGCGAGAGAAATTATTCATAAAGGTTAACTTTAAAAAGACCATTTATAGCCAAGGAAAAGCAAGATCCATACCAGATTTCTGTTGAGACATCCCCTCATTATTAGGCTTATTGATATTGTCTTTGCTGCAAGATGTCCATATAGGATTAATATCACAAAATAACAATAACAGAAAGGCGGAGCTTAGTCAGTTAATAGTATAAAAGCACATCAATGATAGAAATGCCAGCTCAGTCAGAACAAATTTACATCACACCATAAAATTAACTATCTTAAAAACACATCACCAAATTCAAAGCTAACTTCTTATGCACTATAGTAATAATAATCAAATTTTAGATGCCAATATATGAGTACAGATAAAGCAGCACAGCAGTTTGAATGAATATACACTTGCTCACTACCCCCCTCAAAATCACAATAATAAATTCTTAATCAGATCACATGCTCAAGCTCCTTTATACACAAGGACAACTTCAACAATAGAAGTTGGGTTGGTTCCACATAAATAAATAAAAAAAACGTACTTGAAGGTATAGTTCCATATCAATGCTATCACCACTCACTTAAGTGGCACAGAAATCAGTACAAGACATCCAATAATATCTCCAACACCGTCAAAATAGGGCCAATAATTCTAACAAACACAGAAAAAAGAGTTTGGAAATGAGAAGAAAGTACGTCCGCAAAATCAACACAACACCAAGACAAATATGAAGAAATGCACTCCATTTCATAACAAAGAAATAAAATTACAGGAATTCATCAAATTATACAGCATAATCAAAGACAGATATCCAATAGCATTCAGTCAAAAGAAAATGAGGCTTAAATGAGTATTTTCCTTGCCCGTCATATGTCCCATGCTAAGAGATATAGTATATCTTATCAGTTACCACTTGCTTTTGCTCAAAAGCTCATAACCAAAATAAAGAAAATGAACAAAACAATCAGTAATCTTGGACAAGACCCGCAGTTTGACTCACTTAATAACTATTGTTTTGCCACTATTAATCAAGGGGGATATGTTTGTAGTTATACTACAGTTCAAACATTGAAGCCAAAGAATATCAAGAGGGAAGATGCCATAAAAATAAAAGAACATCACATATATTTATCCAGAATCAAGTTAATGTCCTATACAAACCTGGATGCAGGCAAAGCAGGTGTCTGACCCGTAGGGCGGGCATGATAGCTACCGTCAACAGCAACATAAGGTGGGCAGTAGGGAAGCCTAAGTCCATACAAATAGCATTAGTTGGTGGAAGCCTAAGCTCATAGATCACCGCCATATCCAGCAAGCCACTATAATAGTTTAATAAACCACATATCTAAAGCCATGAAGAAAACATACCATGTCATTTCAGAAGTTCCCATACCAAGCTGTGCAGCCTGTGCTGGACCAACATATCCAGGAAATGCCATTCCTACAGCAGGAACACCCATACCACCCGGATGTTGTCCGCCAAATTGCATAACTGCAATTATTTGACCAAAATATTACATCTCATCAGGAATAGTTAATATAATATAACAACCGTGCAATTATGTTTTTATAACAATTAAGGCATAAACTAACTTAAGTGACAAAAAGTGACACCATAACAAACCCCCACCAGATTTGTTTTTGCAAAACATCAATTAATATTTTTAGCAACGGTTTATATGACAATTACAGTAATATAGTCTAACTGCATGCTTAATTTTTTTAACAGTATTCAAACCTAATTGCCTATCATGAAATCATATACTGATAAGAATAACCAAACAAACGCCATTTTTCCTCAAATAATGAACTTTTAGTAGACAAGGGGGGAAATAAGCTAACCAGGGAGCTACATAAGATTATCTACCTGGCAAAAAGGCTGGAGTTCCAGAGAAATTCTGATCTCCATGGCCAGCTCCCATAGCTCCACTTGATCCCATAACTTGAATACCACTATAAAGAAAGGAACCATGACCACTCACTTGAGTGGACCCTTTTCCCTTTCCAACCATAGAAGTCTTCGAGTTACTTGATTCTGGTGGATCTGCATCTCCAGAATCAAGTTGTGTTATTGACAACTTAGAATGGGGTGGAGATGAACTTTGAGATGCCCTAGCTGGCTTCTGTCCCATCTGGTGAGCTGAGCCTGAAAAAGAAGCTGGTCCTCGACCTTGAATATGATTTCGCTGGCCTGGGTGGGTTTGAGATGCAGAAGAAGTCTTGCTAAATTGGTTTTGACTATGAGATGCTTGAAATGCGTGTGATCCTGAAGAATACATAGCTCGACCCTGCCCCTTAGACAGAGAAGCATTAGTAGAAAATGAAGAATGTGCATTGCCCATTGGTCTTGCCAAAGAGGGGTCATCTATATGTAATCTCTCCATCCCAACTGAGTCAGCAACATTCTTGCCTCTCAAACTCTCCTGCATAGGTGAACGAATATTCCTATTTCCATTGCCATTTTGATCATCTCTTTTCTGATTCACTGTGTTTTCCTTTCTTGAGGTCCCTGAAGGATAAAAAGGAGGAGAAGCTACATTTAGATTGGATGCAACTGTTTTGGCAAGCATTGGGCCAGAATCCATATTTGTTGTTGATGCATCAACTCTCCGGGAACTAGCATATGAAGCCTTATCAAGAGGCTTCTGAGACCTACAACATAAAGCGAGGTAGCTGTCAAAGACTGAAATAAATACGGAAAATTCGGTATAGTTTATGAAGAAATTTTGGAAGTGAGCAATCTCTGCTAGGAGCAGGAGTTGCAGAGTTGAGAAATCTGCCTATTACATAGCCAGACAAATAGCATTTAATTATACAATATATAGTACAACAACTCGCAAAAAAGATAAATAAGTGAACAATAAGCATGAAGCCTAGATCTTCCTATCTCCCTCTTTTATGTCAATTTCCATAACAGAGAAAAGCCAATCTCCCTTTCCCTTTCATTTTTCTTGCTTTCCCAATTATTTATATTACATTATCATACTACCTAAATTTCAAATCATACTATTTCTCTAACACACTATTTGAACTTTTTACCTTTAAAGCTAAATACTACAAGTTTGTTGGGTACCTCAATTCAGTTCATTGGGTTTTGAATTTAAAGTTTGTTTAGAATCTCTAGGTGACTATAGCAGCAACTATGATAAACTTTAAGCATTTCAAAACTGAAATGAGCTCAAGATAAAAATGCATGGCACAAGTTACAACTCAATATATATAAGACAGTCAGTTCACAATTTGCTAGTAGCTATTAAAAGGCAATAATAGAATTAGAAGGCAATACAGGAATTGCTTCTAGTGAATTATCTTGATTTCTTCATGTAGGTGAGTGGTTTTTCATATTACTTACCCTAAACATCCTAGTTCTGGTTTTTTGACAGGCTCAGTTCTTAGGAAAAGAATTCACACTTGTCTAGAAAGCAAATCAAATCTGAAAACGCACAAAACTCAGGCACTCACTGTTTGTTTTTGGAAACGCATAAAATGTAGGAAAAGAATTCACTCTTTATAGTTTTTATGTTCTAGCACAATCCTGTTAGCATAATCTGCTGATATCTAAATTCAAAATTCTAGAGCCACCATGCAAGATGAAGATAATATCAATCAACAAAATAGGACTCACTGTTTGTTTTGTGGCAGAGGTCCCTCGCTTTTAACCTTCGTTAAAGCCTGATACCGTCTAGGGCCTCGACCCCTTACAGTCTTAGGTGCAACATTGGTGTTGTTTTCAACATATGATCTTGATCTGTTTCCTCTCACATATGCACGATCTGCACCTCTTCCTCTTCCACGGCCTCGAGAACGACCTCTAGAAGACTTCCTCCCCTGATTGAATGAAAAAGAAGATTACTTGAATTCAGAAAAAGGAGTAATAGTGTAATATTTTCTGGTAAAAGAGAAAATATGATACGTTTCATATAGTTCCAATCAGAAACAAAAGTTTTTTAGCAGAACCAAGGGGTATTATAAAAATATAACTAGAATATTTCAGGATATTCACCTCATCATACGGTCTTTCTCTCGAGTTCAGCTCTTCAAATTTGTCATGACCCCATTTCTTGTCATCTTTTGATTCCCACAACTTTCTTCCAGCAAAAGTGCGTCTGAAATTCATTCCATCAAAGTTGTTAGAGAAGACTTGGAGGTGTATAAGCAAACAAACAGTAGAAAGCTCATTCCATAACTTATGAGGACAATGAACCACATGTACCCATTGTAAAACAGTAGAACGGAAAAAAGAATACTGAAGTCAAACCGAAATCCATCTAGGGTCCATTTAGTTTGAACTTGATGAGCTCAGACAATGTATTGGAAGGTAGACATTTCAGTACTAATTCAATATGGAGTATTGGTTATCTTATAAATTGTCATTTCTCTCCCATTCGGCGAACTCTCAGTTCAAACATTAATCCTTTATATTCACTTCAAACATTAACTCATTTTTATTTGATTCTATTGAAATGCATTTTGGCAGCCCAAAAAACAGATCAAGAACACCCAGTCACAGCCATCCGTAGCAGCCTGCACCAAGCCGCATTCTATGGGAGGAAGAGAAGAAAAGATCCTTATAGTCAGTGCCAATCAAGAACAAATCATCAAAACTGTTGAACTATAAATGTTCAAATTGGAAATGCATGTTAGACAATCAAAACGACCTCCACAGATAACCTAAACCTATTTTGTAAACTCCCCATTCGCGAAAGTTAGTACACTAAAATTCTCCATTCTACTGATAGCAGAACGCCACACAACTACACAGTAACAGGAAAGTTCAAATTCAACAGGCTTAAGCACATACCTGTTTCTACCACCCATATTCTCCCTAAACCTATCATCATGCATGTAAAACGCCCCAGCCGTCGGCACCATGGAAGGCTCATTCTCCTTTTTACCCCCCTCCCCCTCAGCCTGTTCTTCACCAACCTCTCCATGGCCTTCAACTGACTCTCCAACCTCCTCAACCGGCCCCGTCGCCTCGCTCTGACCACCACCACGACCACCATTCTCCCCATACTCCGCCACCACTTCGACTTCCTCCTCCTCCTCCTCATACTCATCGTAATACTCCTCTTCCTCCTCCAATTCGTCCTCATCGTAGTCGGCAGCTCCGCCTTGACCGTCCGATTCCGCATCCGAAGCCCTAGCCGAAGTCATCTCCCCATCCCCTCCCAATTTCTCCTCCTTCTCCTCCTCGTCGTCGCTCGCCTCCCTCCTCCGCATCTTCAGCGACATCTTCACCTCCTCCGGATCGCTCTCGTACTCAGTCTCCTCTTCGCCGTCTCCCGCCATCGGAAAACCCCTCCCACTCCGAACTGAGAAACGGAAATCTCAAATCGCGCGAAGTTCTCCACGAATCAGGCCTTCCGAACTGATCGAGAGCAGATGCGAGTGGAATTAGGGCTTGATTTTGAGATCCGGGGGATTAAACCCTAGATTTTCTTCGAGAGAGAAAAGATTGATTTTTCTCCCCCTCTTCTAGTTTTCCTCCTTGTGATTGCCCTTTTTGGAGTAGTCGTCAGCGAAACAAGAGACTCGGGTTTTGTGGATTAGGGGAGAAGTTGGGAAGCTTCTTGAGACTTGATAGACGGATAGAGGGGTAGAAGAGTAAATTCTGTGATTTTAGTAGGGGTAGTTTGGGAAGAGAAGTTTGCGTGGGGCCCAAGATTAAGTAGAGATTGAAGAAGATAGATTATTTCCCAGGACTGACAGTGACTGGGCTTACTGAAGTAGTAGAGTAACTGAACCCGCATCTATTGAGTTCAGATTGAAGATTTACAAACAAAAAAACAAAATGTATTATTTTCGGATCAAAAAAAAAAAAAATGTATTATTTGATATTTGATTTTTTTAAATAAAAAAGTAGTAATTTCGTCAAGTCAATTTCAATGGATTTGCTAATATATTCTCCAAAATAAATGCACAAATTCTTATTCTCAAAAAAAAAATAATGATCTCATCACAATGTTAGTACAATAAAATGGAGGTTGAAATAATATCTAAATAATAACCGACTCTATAGTGAGCAAATTATTCATGTTTATTAAAGTCAAATTCAATTTAGATTTTTTAATAAAGAATTATGTATTCACTATTCTATATCCCTGTTACTAATAAATAGTATAATTATTTAAACTCTACTTTGGTTACTAAATATTAATATTACATTTATATTGTTTCTAAAATAATGTATTAGCTTGATGATATAAAAATTTGAATACATCCAAACTCATGCATGCTACGTACACTTATACTAATAGTTTCTCTATATCAGATGATAGGACATTTATTATTCACGATTAGAAAGTATTAATTTGTGACTACATTTAGGAAACATGATACATTTGTTTGTTAGTTAAATTTAAATTTCCTTTTCTTAAGTGTTTTGTAATCAATGAGCCTTTGGAGAATTCAATTCCCCAAATGGCTTACCAAATGGCTCAAATCATACATAGCCCCATGTACTTCCACAAAATTGTCACTTAGATACCCGACCTTTGAGTTGGCCCTATTGAACACTCGAACTTATGATTTTGTACTCATTGTACAACTTAAAGGGGATAAGAACGCTCTCTAATGCCCACCGGAGATACAAACTGGAAACCACCGTTAGTTCCATCGGCGATGGAAACCGACAGAACTAGCAAGAAATCGAAGCGCACCATTGAGGAAATGAGTGATTCTCAAGGCAGGGAGGAAAGCTTTCCTACCCTCACTGAAGCCAATAAGATCTTGGGTGGGGGGAAATCCGTTTTCACATATAAAGACTCAGTTACAGGCAATCGGCAAGATGGTATGCTGGTGGAATATTCAAATCCTTTTGGGAAGAAGATGAGTCAGACGATGATCTAGTTGATGATGTTATGCCAGACTCGGTCGACCCCAAGTGTCCAGTGATTCTCTTAACTGCTGAAACTAAGAGAAGAATTCGGAAACCTTGGAGGAAGGCCATCATTGTCAAAATTCTGGATAGAAGTGTGGGTTATATCTACTTGAGGAATAGCCTTACTCAGAAATGGAAACCAAAGGGAGAATTCTCGATGATTGACACCGGAAACGATTTCTATGTAATTCGATTCAGCAATGATGAAGACTTACACCATGTTTTAAATGATGGCCCGTGGCTTATTGGGGACAGCTATCTAACAATCCAAAAATGGCGTCCAAATTTTATTGCGGCAGAGGAAAAATTGAAACGAGTGGCGGCTTGGATAAGGGTGCCGGACTTAGCCATGGAATACTTTGACAAGGAGGTCCTCGATGACCTTGGAGTTACGTTAGGGAAAGTCCTGAAGGTTGACAGGACAACAAACGCTGTCACCAGAGGAAAATATACAAGGTTATGCATTGAACTAGATATTACTGAACCTCTTACGTCAAAAGTCTGGATGAATGGGAGGTACTGGAAAATTCAATACGAAGGCTTGCGCATGATCTGTTTTGGATGTGGGAAAATTGGTCACACTAAAGAACAATGCAAGAACACTGACCAGATGAACCCCGAAACAGAACATACCAACGATTCATCTCCATTTCCAAATCTTCAAGCTGAAATCCAGGAGGATTTTGGAGAGTGGATGGTAGCAAAAAGAAATAAAAGTCGGAGGAACGTTAAGGAGGGTGGCGCGCAGAGAAAAGAAGGTCCGTCGGAACAACATTCTGACCGGCAAGCGCCCATCGGAAACCCGCCCAACAAGGACAGCAACATCAAGGAAACTTCAAACAAGGCCAATCAGGGCCCGGTAATTCCGGTTCCGAGTTCTGCTCAAACCGGATCGAGCGCGTCTGGATCTCGTTTCCAAATTTTGGATGAGATTGCAGATATTCAGGACACAGTTGAGGAGGCGGAAATTAAGGGAATCGAAAGCAGTAAGATTAGAATGCAAATCAAGGAAACATTTTCGGCGCAATTGCAGGGCGATTGCAAAGGAAAAGAAAGCGCTAAATCAACGGTACCAAGGAAGATTCAAAAAGGGAAGGATCAATTAGGGAAGGATGTTCGGGTAAACAGAAATATGAGTATCAAAATTATGGAAAACTCAAAGGAGAAATCAGAGGACGTAATCAAGGAGAATTCAAAGAAATTACAGAATAAGTTCACAGTGGCAACAGTCAAGGAGACTGAGAAAGGAAACACTTCAAGGGAATCTGTTAGAAAGGAGAAATCAGACAAGAGTAATCCACGAGAAAGGAAAGAAAATATTATGGGAGTCCGGGAGATTGCTACGGGAAAGGAAATTTCACTCAGGCCAGAATGGCAGTCCAAGTCCCCTAGTAGAGATAAATACCCAGTGTCAAGCCCCAAGAAAGACAACAATCACTCATCCCAGCTAATAGTTTTCAAACACTCGAAAGACCCCCCCTTAAGAGATGACAGGCCAATGGAGGAGGTTGGTTCCTCCCTCTGCTCCGAGGGTAGGATCGATCCGGCTCTGGACACCGGAATGGAAAATGCTACTCAAGAAGTGCAACGAGGGAACTCTGAGTCGCCAAACAGCATACAAGATAGAGATGCCGTCATGGTCGATAGCTATGGCAAACAACCTCGATAAGTGGTTTGTTGAGGATCAAAATCTCTATAATTTGTTTATAATGTTAGCTCCTAATCTGAATATAATAACGTGGAACGCCCAAGGGGCGGGAAGCCGTGATTTTCTTCTTGCCTTGAAGGATCTTATTCGTCGTCATGATCCCGCTATTCTGGTGCTCTTGGAAACAAAGATCAGTGGGGAGCAAGCGGACAAGGTCTGCGATCGTATTGGGTTTGATGGTAGAATTCGTGCTGAGGCCCGGGGTTTCAAGGGAGGGATTTGGGTGCTTTGGCGGAAGGACAGAGTGAAGATTGACTCTGTTGACATCCAAAACCAGGTGGTCTCAGTGAAGGTCAACAGGACGGGAGAGGCGCAGTGGCTTTTCTCGGCTATTTATGCAGATCCGAGTCCGTCGAACCGGGTGGCTCTGTGGAATCGGCTAGCAGATTTCAAGAACTCGGTGGCTCATCCGTGGCTTCTCATGGGTGATTTCAACGAGACGAAGGAAATGGAGGAAAGAACTGGTGACTCAGAGGAACTTCGGAGAAGGACGAGGAAATTCAAGCGGTGGATTGACGAAAGAATGGATATGATGGACTTGGGCTTTTCCGGGCCAAAGTTCACTTGGCACAGGGGGAGTGAGCCTTCCACTAGTGCTGGGGGCAGACTTGACAGAGGAATTTGTAATGTGGAGTGGCGGGAATTGTTTGCAAAGGCCTCCATCCGGCATCTTCCAGCTATTCAGTCAGATCACTCGCCCCTGATCCTTTCAGTGAACGGTTTTGAGGAGCACTCGTCTCTCTCGAAGCCTTTCCGATTCCAAGCTGCGTGGTTGACCCATAGTGAGTTTCAAGCATTTCTAGTGAACCACTGGGAAAAAGGTATGCCGCTGTGCTTCTCGTTGTCGACCCTGGCGGCTCAGCTGAATGAGTGGAATAGAGAAGTGTTTGGTAATCTATTTCGAAGAAGAGACAAGTTGTACAGGAGGATTGAAGGAATCCAGCGGGCTTTATGTGATCACACTTCTCGCGGGCTTTTCGACCTTGAAAGGAGGCTGAGAAGACAGTTGGCCGTGGTTTTGGATCAGATTAACATTTTCTGGGCTCAGAAAGCCAGATCGGAGGTGCTGTTGGAGGGAGACAGGAATACTCGCTTCTTCCACGCAAGTACGGTGGTTCGCAGACGCCAAAACCGAATTGATGGGTTGCTTAACTCGGATGGGGAGTGGATTTGGGACCAGGTTTCGTTGCAACTCATGGCCACGGAACATTTAAGCAGGTTGTATGCTGAGGAATCCCCGGATGATGGTCCTTTTGATATTCCTAGAGGGAGATTTCCGATTTTAGACGAAGAAGCTGTTAGCGGTTTGAGCAGAGGCTTCAGTGCTCAGGAAATCAAGGAGGCTTTGGATTCAATGAGTCCCTTCAAGGCGCCGGGGCCGGATGGGTTTCAAGCTGTCTTCTATCAGAGGAATTGGGTTCATGTCAAGGAAGAGGTGGAATCGGCGGTTCTCGATTTTCTTGCAGGGAAAGGAACACCAGAGAAGCTGAACGAAACTTTGATTGTTCTTTTGCCCAAGGTTGAGAATCCGGAATCGATGAACCAACTTCGTCCAATTAGTTTGTGCAATGTGGCTATGAAGATTGCAACCAAGGCCATCGCTTCCAGATTGAAACCGATTATGAGCCGCATTGTTGCGCCGTCGCAGTCAAGCTTCGTCCCGGGGAGACAAATCACGGACAACATTGTGATTACCAAAGAGGTGATGCACTCTATGAGGGATGCTCGAAGCAAACCATTCATGGCGATCAAGATCGACTTTGAGAAGGCGTATGATCGTGTTCGTTGGGCGTTTCTCCATGACACATTGAGGGAAGCCCGGTTGCCGAGCGACTTGATCAAGGTGATAATGGACAGTGTAACTTCATGCTCGATGAAGGTGCTATGGAACGGGGGAGTTGGCGGCGGTTTTAAGCCCAGTCGTGGAGTTAGGCAGGGTGACCCGCTGTCTCCGTACTTGTTCGTGCTTTATATGGAGCGGTTAGGCCACATCATCGACGAGGCTGTTGCTGCGGGTGCTTGGAAGCCAATTCAACTGTCGGACGGCGGACCAGACATTTCTCACCTTTTCTTCGCGGATGATCTTATCTTATTTGCCGAGGCCTCGGAGGATCAAATGGACATCATTCGGTTTTGTCTGGAGAAGTTCTGCAAGGCTGCTGGTGCGAAAATTAATTTTCAAAATTCCAAGGTGTGTTTCTCCAATGGAACCAGCGATGATTTGGCCTTGAGCATAAGTGATCGTGGCGATATTCCGAGGACGGAGGAGTTGGGTATGTATCTCGGGGTACACATGTCCAAGAAGAGAGAGTCGAAAGAAAACTACCGTCATATCATGGATAGGGTCAAGACGAAGCTGGCGGGGTGGAAGTCGAGGACGCTCTCCTTGGCAGGTAGAGCAACCCTTGCTAAGTATGTGATTTCATCCATTCCTTATTACTCTATGCAAACTGCTAGCTTGCCCTTACATGTGTGTGATGATTTGGAGAGAAAAACTAGAAGTTTTGTGTGGGGTTCTACAGATGAAAGGAAGAAAATACATCTCATCAATTGGGAGACCCTGAAAAGATCCAAGGATGATGGGGGTCTCGGGATGAGGAGCATGAGGCAAGTTAACTCAGCGTTCATGGCGAAGATGGGCTGGAAACTTATGACGGATACCGATTCCCTTTGGTCAAGAGTTGTTCGGGGCAAATATTGCAGCGGGCGACAGGACAGGGATATGTTTCAACGCAAGGCAGGGGCCTCGAATCTCTGGAATGGGGTGGTGAAAGCTAAAGGGCCTCTATTGCAGGGGGTCAAAACAAGGATTGGCGATGGGAGAAAGACACTGTTTTGGGACCACGTTTGGGCTGTAGATAGACCCCTAATCGAGCTGGCGCTTGAAACGGTTAGTGATGAAGATATAGGCAGGACGGTGGAAGAGTATTGGGGTGTTGATGGCTGGATGTGGGACCAATTCGCTCACTTGTTGCCTGCTGAAGCCTTGGAGGAGATTGCTGGACTCAAGGTTGTTGAAGAAGGTGTGAGTGATAACTTCTTTTGGAAGCTGACGGTGTCTGGGAACTTTTCTCTCAGTTCTGCCCTGGAGATCATTAAAAACGAGCACAGCAATGGTGGCGATGTCCTTTGGAAGAAAATCTGGAATTTGGAAGTGGCGGAGAGGGTCAAGACTTCCATATGGCTGGTGGCGCACGATTCGATCATGTGCAATGTCAATAGGAGAAGGCGCCGGCTGTGCGAGGAGGACAGTTGCGGGGTCTGCCCTGGGATACCGGAGTCTACGATCCATGTTCTTCGTGACTGTCAGCGGGCTCGTGTGGTTTGGGATGGGCTCCTTATTGATAGCAGGAAGAGACATTTCTATGCTTGTAACTTGAAGGAGTGGCTGTTAGAAAACTTGAGCAGGGAGGGTAGCTGGCCCAGTGTGTTTGCTTATGGTGCTTGGTGGAATTGGAAGTGGAGAAATGAAAGAATTTTTCAAAACCAACCAAGTTTTCAGGGAGACAAGCATATGTTTGTTTTACAAAAGGCCAAAGAGTATTCAGAGACTGTGGTGAGCAGGAAACGGGCTGTGTTTAACTCTAATCTCTCTCACTGGACGAGGCCTGATCAGGCATGGAAGAAGCTGAATGTGGATGGGTCGTTTACTGCTGGAAACGAGTACATAAGTGCTGGAGGATTGATCAGGGATGATGAAGGGGATTTTGTGGCTGCGTTCGTCGCTAAGGAGCAAGGGAATTCTGCCATTAAAGCCGAGCTAATGGGGTTGGTGCAGGGGCTGAATATGGCGTTTTTCCTTGGGTTCGAGAATTTGGAGGTTGAAATGGATGCCTTGGAGGTGGTTCGGGCTGTGAATGATGATGCTGTGCAGCTGAATGAGCTTTGGAACACTATTGAAAGTTGCAAGAAGCTGATTGGAAACAAGAGGTGGAATGTCAAAGTGAAGCATATATCTCGTAGTGCTAATCAAGCGGCGGATTGGTTATCTAAGTTTACGGATAATTGTAATGGTGATTTTGTTATGTTTAGTGACCCTCCTATAGGTCTCGTGTCATTCATGGAAATAGATTCCTGGATGAGCACTAATATGTAATAAGTTTATGATTAAATAAAACGGGCATTTGGCCCTCCTTTGGATAAAAAAATGATTTTGTACTCATTAAACACCTCGCGAGCCAGCTCATAATACACATCATTATATATTTTTTTACTTAATTCACGTAATCACTCTTGATTTAGCCACGTAAGCCTATTACGCCACATAAGCAAATTAAAAAAAGAAATTAAACACCAATTTCTCAAAATCCCGTTCGTTCGTATGTTTGCCCTGTCCATCTCTGCACAGTAGCCAACTTCCCTCGACACATCTCTGCACAATAGCGCTTTCAAGCACTTCTCCGGCGGCTTCGACGAAGAAGAACGACGCCAGGATCCTCGACGAAGAAGAAGAAGACACCTTCAAAGTTAGGGGTTGAAGGAGGACGAATTTTCCGACATGAAATTGGAGTCGCCGAAGTCCGTAACAAGGGGCTTTTCCCCCAAATCGGCTTCCTCAGGCTGTAGCTGTTGAATATCGGCTGCAGAGCTCGCAGATCTCCGATTTCCAGGAGCACCTCGTTCGCGTCGCCTAGATCTGTGGTCGCAATCGCAGTCATTTTCGGATGAGGAGGTCGAAGACGATCGGTGTTGATTTCCGTGGATTTGCTGTTCAAGATACTACTCTGACTGTTGATTTTTGAAATTTGAGGAGGAGTTGTACAGAGCAGATGCCATGGAAGAGGATAATTGAGCTGGGTGGTGAGTTGAAGTTAGGGGCTTGCAAAACATCTTTGTGAATTGAAGAGGATAATTGAGTTTGGTGGTGAATTGAGTTTGGTGGTGATTAGAAACTGATTTGGACGCTTCCTCCATTTTTGTAAGTTGCTTACGTGGTAATAGACATGCTTATGTGGCTAAATTTAGAGTGCCTATGTGGATTAACTAAAAAAGTGTGTGATGATGTGTATTACAAGCTGGCGTATGAGGTGTTCAATGGGTACAAAATCATAAGTTCAAGTGTTCAATAGGGTCAACTCAAAAGTGAGGTGTCTAAGTGACAATTTTGTGAAAGTACAGGGGGCTATATATGACTTGAGCCCTTACCGAATGTAGAGAAGAGTCAATTTTTTCTCCCATAGAGAATGGATTGGACCAAAAAACTGTCCCAAAAATCCAATTTTCAAAAATATGCAGCATCCATTTGAGTTGTATTTAGTGAGTCATTTAATAGAGTACAACTTAATGTGTTACATTTGTCATTAGAAACATATTGAGACATTCAGAACCTTGCAACTAGAGCTGTCAAAACCTGACCCGACCCGAAAAATCGACCCGAACCGACCGAAAATTTTTGGGTTGAGACCCGACCCGAATAGTAACGAGCAAAGAAAAAAACCGAACCCGATTAACCCGAACCCGATTGGGTTGAAACCCGAGACCGACCCGACCGACCCGATATATTATATATATGTAAAGTAAATATATTATATTGTAAATATTTTATCATAAAACCTATTATTAAATATTATTATTTAATCATAATATTATCTTAATAATCATTAAAATTTCAAATTCTTGACCTGTTAGGTCGACCCGAACCCGCCCGATAACCTGTCAAGACCCGACCCGGCTTAACCTGTAACCCGATTGACCCGAACCCGTACTCAACCCGAACCCGAAAAGACCGAATCCGAATCCACCCGACCCGACCTGTTTGACACCTCTACTTGCAACGGCATGATGAGTTCAGGTAATGAAAGACGAGTGCGAGGAGACCCGTAAAAAAAAATTCTGTAACATAAGCATGAAAATTCAAGATCTCATAGATCTACAAAAGAACATCCCAGTACTGAACCCCAGAGATCAGGTAATGAGGAAAGCCATGAAGATATGCAAATACAAGTAATAAAGAA
This sequence comes from Polygonum aviculare, assembly GCA_934048045.1. NCBI lineage: Eukaryota > Viridiplantae > Streptophyta > Magnoliopsida > Caryophyllales > Polygonaceae > Polygonum > Polygonum aviculare. Next base: position 1,768,437 of record OW204027.1, read on the forward strand.
CCAGCTTGTACGAAGATTATAATAAAGCTATAAGAACTAACAACCTTTTCTACATACACAATGAAGCAAAAGTATATGTCCTTTTTATAGGGACCAGAAAACCTTGGCCAGGCAGAATACAATCTACAGCAGACCAGTTCCCGTTGATAAAATCTGCGTTCGTCTACGAAAAAACCTGAAACAAATTAAACACAAGGATTCAAGTTCGATCTCTTGTTTTTCAGTAATTCAATACGACAAAAGTATACTAAGAGTTGGGTTTCTTACCTTGATACAGCTAAAGAGGGCACTCTCTGTTTAATGTCTATGGATGCTGAGTAAGCACTGCAAAACAGATAAGCAAAAATTGCAGTGAGATCAAACAGAAATGAAAAACATGAGTTTTGATAGACTGAAATTGTAGCTTAAAAACTCAGTTTCAGTGGCCCAGTTGGAACTCAGTTTCTAATTTCTATTATAGTTGATTTTGGAAATAGCAAGGAATCAAGGGTTTGGGAGAGTGAGGTGGCATTTCAAAGTAAAAAACATCTAATCACCAGAGACAAAAATTGGATATTCACACTGGGCCTTTAGGCTGAAGGGGTTGCTTCTTTATTCGTACCCCACTCTTCATCGGCTTCGTTACCATTAACAAGCACAGCACCGTCATTAGAATCAGCATCCACAACTACTGCCTCTTCCTGACTCTCATCTTCTCCGTTTCGCTCTTCTCCATCGTCTTCTTCTTCTTCTCCGTTTTGCTCTTCTCCATCTTCTTCTTCTTCTCTGTTTTGCTCTTCTCCGTCTTCTTCTAATACCTGAAAAGTAACAGAAGACGTACATCAGGATTCCGTAATCATAGAGACTATTGTAAAAAGACTACACAATTGTACGCTGCAAGTATAAGGGAGTCAAAAAATTCACAGAGCTCATCTTATATTATTACCTCCTCGTCATGGGATGCATAATCTCCATTTTCAACGAGCTGGTCTTCACCTAATTGCATGCTTTTGAAGACTTCAACGAGGTCAACCCTTGACTTGTCAGCATAGTTTAAGTATTCCTCAGCAGAGGGATAACTAAACCTGGGGGATGTTAAAACTTCAGTATTTTCATTTAGTTATTGAATTGACAAATATAAAAAATTTAGACTGGCTCTCATAGTCTAGCGCATACATGCATTACTAATATAATCAAATGGATAAAGCAATAGAATTGCCGGCTATTAAATAATTCCTCTGCAGCTTTGAACATGAAAACACTTCTGGAAAGATCTTATGACTACAAATGCCTCTGAAAAAGATCTACATCTATATAGCCTTGCAAAGTAGAATGATTCCCTCTGATGCTTTGTCAATTGAAGTGGAGGTTATCAGTTATCATACCTCGTCTCTGCAGCTTTGGACTCAACCTCAAGAGCTATTTGCCAATCTTCAAACAGATTAGGGTACTCTTGAGGATCTGCCAATGATTCTGCTGCCTTTGGATTGATCTACAAGTAGGCACAGATAAATATATGAGGTGAGTGTGGAAATAAACAGACTATCTGAAAGTTGTTCATTGTTAACCGACGAGATAAAGGAACAAGTTTAATAAGAACGAAATAAACAGTCTGACGGTCTTAGTATATACACAAGCAAAAGGTTCAAACTGGGTATTTATTTGACTATCTTGATAATCCAGAACAAATGTGAATTATAAGGAAAACTTTTGATATTCATTGAAAGTATTTAGGGTTTTGAACAAACTCATAGAGTCGAGTCTTTGACCCAAGAAAAGAACTGTAATGTGCAAGTGCCTAACCTTGCTCAGATCTTTTCTCCACATTGCAGTAATTTCTGAGACCTTGCTGGGGAGATAAGATCGTGCCATCAAAGCAGCCTCAGGTATCCGGTTGCTGCAGGACGGGGACAAGTAAGACATAAAAATAAAAAAGGATTCATAACACCCTTCAGACTCTTCTGATTTAAAAAATAAATAACCTCACCTGTCAATCAATACTTTAAGGCACTCTTCCAATTTACCCAACATGAACAGACAAAGGAAGGCAACATTATTTTTCCCTTGCTCTTGAGCTAGGTTAGCAAGTTTAGATATTCCTTCAGCATCACCAATAGAAGAATAAAGCAACAGCAGTCCACTCAAATCCATTGCATTCTTCAGACATTCCTCAGCCATCTCCAACTGTCATAAAATGAAGAGCATAAGACCATAGGAAGCATGAAAACAAACTCTAAGACCTCAAATGATTAAAAAATCAATATGTCAAGACAAAGATAAAAGAGAGATGTATCTGTGGCTTTTAACATGTGCATTTTGAGACTGAGTCTGGAATTAGCTTTTTTAATGTTGGAGGAAAGATAAGAAACAAGTAGTGCAATTTATTCAGGGTAAGCAAGAACCTTTCCACTGGACATGGCTAATTCCCCCAACTGTCTCCACTTTGACTCACTCTGAGCCTCACTAGCAATCTCCTGCAGACAGAACATATCCATAATCAATAATGGCTAAATATGGAAATGTGAAATTAGAGCTTCTAGTTTAACCATAACTTGCCTGTGCAATATCTAGTTTACCAAGCTGAATGGCCAAGTCAAATCTATAATCAGGCTCTGTTGCCACTTCAAGAGCCTCTTCTATCATGCCACGTGATTCGAGGAATTGAGCCACACTGAAAGCAAAATTGTCGAATTGAGAGTTTTAATGATAACAGATTCAAGGATCTAAATTTCATTTAAGAGCCGTGCTTGCAATACATTAACTCGAGTAAGTGTAACAGCTTCTGATATGCTCAGCATGACTCATGCATGAAAAATCTTGGAGCACAGAATGATAATGCATTTAATTCAGAAATACTAAATAAGAATGCCCAACATATGGCTAAATTGAAGAACGATGTATAGTATCTATAAAATTGAAAACAAAATAATAAAGCTGTCATGAGAAAATGAAGCATTAGCTTTGAATAAAGTTGGTATATATTCCAACCATTAGCTTTGAATTTTTCCTGGACACTATACCCTCCCTTACATATGAAGCAGAAGATTATGGACCAGAGGCATTCACAAACATAAGTAAATACATTAAATAAAATACATAAAGCTCTATTTACTCTTACCTATTGTGGTGCTCCTTAGGAATATTAGGTAATAATTCGTTGGCCCTTTCAAAGTCTCCACGCATCACAAGAGTCTTATATTCAATCAGGGTAAGAAGCAGTGTGTATCCCATGACACTGAAAAGACAAAGACAAATAGGGATATAAATGAATTAAGAACCTGAAAAGAAACTTTTTGAAAGGCTATTTTTTCAAGCAGTCTTACTTGAATTCCTTGTCAATTAGATACACACGGCTCTGAGCAGCAAGATACCCTAGTAAGTACATTGGACGATCCAAATGATACATAGTAGTAACCTGCAGCAAGCAACCGAATATCATATCTGCTTCTAGAAGCGCTCATAAGCAAAGACATTTTAAACACAACAAGAAACGTTTGGTAGGGAAAGCTAGCTATACCTCACCACCAACACAATAATTAAGCCTCCCATGAGAGTTGTTATAAATGAAACAGTCACCAACCCATAAACCAGTTCTCACTCGTTCATCTGCTTCATGGAGAATGGCAAATGCATCCTCCACACCTTGTTCATCAATTGCGTTTCCGCTATCTAAATATGATGATACCGTGTCACGCTGCAAATATGTAACCACAATCAGTCCACTATCCCTAGCTTTATAAGAAAATATTCTAGGAACTTTCTCTGTGAATAAATACTCTTGATTTGTTTCTGAAATGATTACCTAATCTAAATGAATCACACTTATAACTCCCTAAATATAGCCACAAAACTTCTCAAAGTAAGAAAATCTTCAAGCTTACGTAACCAGTTGAATTATGACAAGTAAATCTAAACTCACTTTGCACATAGTTTCAGGCACCAACAATTTGAAATACACAAGAGGCTTCTCCGGGATTCTAGGATCATAACCAGTTGAAATACATAATTTCTGGCAGCTATAAGATGCTTACATTGTACTTGAGTATATAAAAGGATGTATCACTTGCAATAGCCACCAAATCCCCACTGTCAGCCCAGTAGAGATTCTGAAACAATTAAAGAAGTCAGTAAACATTCCATAGCACACTGTCTCACTTATGACTGAAAATTACAAATGGTTTCTCATCTTACTTTAACATTGACATCGATTCTGTAAATTAAACGGCATTCTGCCCAGTCATAGAAACAAATGAAGTCACTGGAGCATATAGCCAACAATATTCCTCCATAAATATGCTCAGCAGAAAATGTTGGTCTCATACTCTTCTTCTCCTGAAAAGTGTCATCAATGTCATGCTCATGTAAATTCAATATGGAAGTGATATCAAATGCAAATGTAGCAATCCTGAGCTTTGAGTAGAAATCAATATTCTAAAATTCCTACAGGCTAGAGTCGTAATAATTATCTTCAGGAGTACCCAGAAGGCTTCATAGCACCTATAGACTTTTTCATTACTGTAATAAGGGCATCCTATTTAAGTATAACATTTATATATAATTGCCTTACTAATTGAATTCCACTTCTGCATATATCAACTGACAAACCTGGGAAGTTTTTAAGTTTCCACATAAAGCTTGTTGATGGGGAAAAGATGTGTTTCTACTAATGTTTTAGGAATGAAAGTATGAAGCCAAATCATGTACATTACAAGTGAAGTATCATTGTTGCATAAGAAAAGAGTCTTAGTAAGCAGCATGTCAGATAAGTGGTAATTGTGAACAGGCATTACAATGAGAATTTATGTTACAAGGTATTTGATCATTATGGGAAGACTACAATAACATAGATACCTGGAAATTTTTACTAAAGATCTTTATCTTGGATGTACTTTCCCTAACAGCATATTCACCATCTGAAGACCAAACAAATTCCAATGCAGAACCGAAGGACCTATTTCTCCATGCCACAGATGTATATATGATGTACTCTCCATCCCCACAAACAACAGCAAACCTTCCGTTTGGGTTGTGCTTCAGGTGCTGTAAACATAACAGCAGTCAGACATCAGATAGTCATACTATGAAACCTTTTTTAAAGTCTGTCCAAGAAGATTAAACTAGATATAGGCCAATATATTTCTAATACTTTTCCCAAGATAATTATTATACTATAGCTTTTGAAGAAACTCCAGGATTAGCAAATAATATGTTTGAAAGAGCCTCATGCAGAATCATTGCACCACACTTCCCTTATTGTTCACTGTATAAAGAGTTGCACACATTTATGATGAAGGCACAAATTTACCTGCGGATAAAGATCACAACTTCCCAACTCTTTCACAGCCAATGGTAATCTTTCTCCATCAGTAACCTGAGTATCAAATAAAATCTCAGAATGCAATGATGAATATTTTCATGCTTCCATGAAACAAGAATACATATGATAGCTACTAGAATCTAACCTCATAACCAGATGAAACACGCCTGATATCAGCTGTTTGGATCTCATTATGTTTCGCCCATATTATCTTTCCTGAATTATCCATACTAGCTACAGGTATCTCACGACCAAGCTTAACCATAATACTCCCTTCATCATAACCAATCACAACACTGCAAAAGTGTATAGCAGAAGCTGTGGATTTATGACATGTAAAACTCGGAAACAACTGAAAATAAATTTAGAGGGGAAAAGCAAGTAATGTACCGTCTGGATCCCTTCATGTAACCAATAGCCCAAACTCTTTCCAAACCATAGTTTAGGGTATTCTCAAGTCTGCATTATATTTAAAGGTATACATGAGCCTCATGCAGTAAACCGGTCAAATGGCCCAACATAATAGCTACACACAGTTTAGAACAGAGCAAGACATGCATAGTTTAGGGTGTTCTCAAGTCTGCATGACATGTTACAGGTATACATGAGCCTCTTGCAGTAAAAGGGTCAAATGCCCCAACATAACAGCTACACACAAGACGCTGGTTTTGAATAATCAAACAGTACATTCCAATTAACTCGAAGTGGTCTCACCTTTTAAGCTCAGTTCGTTGATTTTACAAGAAACCAAAATCTTACAGAAAAATGAATCAAACATTTTACTGAAGTGGCATATAACAAATGTATCTTCAGAGACAAAATTGCCTGCAAGGGTGCACGCCGAAATGACTGAAGCCAAACTATTCAAAGAGCAGAGCATGACATGGGATAACTTGTACGCATAAAAAAACTTAAGTCGCGAGAAGAAAAGAAATGATTCATGTAATTTACGTCTCTACTCTCTACTACAACAATAGGTCCACCAAACAGATTATCACAATGATATTCATCTCTTTTCAACAGGGGGGTTCATAAGAACTTCAACAACCAACTCAACTGAATCTTATAGACAGGCTAATGCAATCGAAGAAACTTACCTGTAAGTGGTAGAGTGCCAGATCCTAACCGTCCCATCCTCAGATCCAGTTATAATTATAGGGAGTTCAGGATGAAAGCACACTGCAGATACATTGTGTGTGTGTCCATCCAATGTCTGAACACAGCTTTTAGTTTGATAGTCCCATACCTAGAATTTGGAAAATTATAAGTTAGCAGCTAGCTTTACAAGATCCATCCATTCCAAATCCTGTAAAACAAACTAACTTTTGCAGTGTGATCGTCAGAGCCAGTTATCAAGTATGGTTTGTCACCCCCAGTGAAGTAATCCACGCAGTTCACTCCTTTCATATGGGCATCGAGAGTAAAATTTGGGTCAGGCGATCCAAGGTTCCAGATCTGAGTACAACATTATTGGAGAAAAACTTCAGAAATATGCCATGTCAACTAAAATATCCAAAAAAACGAGACTGCATTCAACACGTTGCAAGAATGGTACTCTGGCCTCACCTTTACAGTCCGGTCAAGGGAGGCACTTGCAAATGTGTTGGTATCTTTTGGATTAAAGGTCACTTGCATCACATAGTGGGAGTGCCCTTCAAAAATTTGCGTACACACCCAACCCTTATCCCAATCCCACAGCTTTATCAGCATGTCATCAGATGATGAGAGCACATAGGGAAGTGTAGGATGGACAGCTACACATCTTATGTAATCTGTATGTGCTTCAAATACTTTGACCTTGTCCATAGTGTTGTAATTGTATACACGTATGAGCATGTCATCAGCTCCAGCAACAACCCACTGCTTTCTTGCAACAAATTTGGCAGATCTTACTGCAGATGATCATAGAAGTAAGCATAAAGAATAGATTCATTATGGATTTGAAGGAATCTCGTAACCCTGTCAAGGATGATTCAAGGCAGAAGGCAAAAGATGGCTACACAGAACATACCTGGTAACTCACACATCTCAAAAGACTTTGCCACATCCTGCAAGAAGCATCATTGGCAATCATTAATATGCTATTTATCCTTAGTTGGCAGCATAGCATGAGCAAGATATGACATATTGTGGTAGAATATCAGCTTTACACTTTACAAATAAGCCAACATACTAAACATGGAGCAATAAGTGTCTTCGACCATCTTGGGACAGACTCAATACCACACATTTATCTTAATACACCAAACTAAGTTATATGCATACGTGTGTAAAGAGACAAGACAAGATTCTGGAATACTTAGAATCATTTTACAATGGAACGTTTTAACCGCTTATAAAATACACTTGGCACCAGAAGTTGAACACACTAAATGAAATATAGATCCTATCACCTGCTTTGGTTACTAGACTATCCCAACATAACAGACTATCACTCATCCTATAATATTTAAGTGCAAATTCCCTTCACCTGAGATGTTTACTAAACATTACACAATTGAAGATCCATGCAATTGCAGCATAAATTGAGCTAATAACGACCACATGTACAGAAATTTACTAACCTTCGACTGATAATTCCAGATCATCACGGTCCCAGAATACAAACTCGCCAGAATCCTGAGACAGACACCAATCAGAAACTTTGCACTCAATAATTCTGGCACTTGCTACTGCGTAAAACTTCAAACTAAGAAACCAATGCACAAAACCAAAAATTAAGCAGGCAACGCACCATGGCTCTGTCGGATGCAGATCCACAGATTTCACTCTCTCCGATCTTTGAGCGAGTTTCCTCTGATTCAAAAACCACAATCAGCGCATACTCGCAAGACATTCCATCCACAACAAACCAAAAGATCCAAACACAATTCCGCGAAAGAAGAACGAGAGTTACCTTGATGTCAAGTCGAAGCGGCTGATTGGATCACGAACCAAAAACACAAGAAACAAAATCAGATCCCGATCATAATCGCACAAACTCAGACACATTAAACCAGAAGGAAACGAAAATCCACAAGAAACACGCTAATGAAATCAAACGAAAAACAAAGCGAATTCAGATCAGATCCGAGCTATATCAGCGATTCAAAGTATGAGCGAGCATTGCACTAACCATCTTGAGACTGTTGATCCGAAGCAGAAGGTGTGTGGAAGCAAAACGAGTGAGCGATTCGCGAACCCTAGGGAACGAGCACAGAGAGATCAGGAGATGGAAGAGCCGGAGAGGAAATAGATTGCAACGGATCTCTCAGTGGGAATGAGCCTTGTCCGGTTCAAGGTGTAGGAGCGATATTTATACGTAGATAAAATTAATTAATTAATAAAACTAACTAAAATTGGAGGAAATAATATACTTAATTATTTCTGTTAAAAATTTCGCTTTATCGGTGATCAAAATAGTTCAATCTGAAGTCAAAATACAGGATTTTTCATTTTGCTTTGCATAGAAGGCAAAGAATTTTCGGAGTCAGAGCATTTTCGTAGGAAGTAATTGCATCTTAGTGTCATCGGAGTTATTTGGACCGTTGGATCCTGAAAGCTTACATGATGAACGGTGGATGTTGGCGTCGGTGTGTTGTTAGTTTTTACTTCTTGCAAGCGTGGGCCAAAGTTGTGTCAATTGTGCTTTGTGATGCCGGCCTCATGGACATACAATCCACCCCTATTGGGTCTCGATTTAGGCTCGATTGAAGGCCTGAATTGATTTTGAAAGGTTGATTTTAATTTGCAATCTTTTATTTTTCCAATTCCGATGGCTTATATTTTCACGTTCCAATGGCTTATACTAGAGGTGTCAAAAAGGTCGGGTCCGGTGAATTCGGGTTCGGGTTAAGTGCGGGTTACAGGTCAAGCCGGATCGGGTCTTGACAGGTTATCGTACAGTTCAGGGCGACCTAACAGGTCAAGAATTTTAATTTTAATGGTTATTAAAATAATATTATGATTAAATAACAATATTTAATAATAGAATATTAATTTTAATACTTGATAATAATAATATTTTATTTATAATAGGTTTTATGATAAAAATATATTATAATATTTACAATATAATATATTTATTCTACATATATATAAATATATCGGGTCGGTCGGGTCGGTCTCAGGTTTCAACCCAATCGGGTTTGGGTTAATCGGGTTCGGTTTTTTCCTTTGTTCGCTACTATCAGGTTGGGTTTCAACCCAAAACTTTTCAACCGGTTCGGGTCGATTTTTCGGGTCGGATCAGCTTTTGAGAGCTCTAGCTTATACCATCTATTAAGTGTACATAACTTTGGTTAATCAAAACACTCTCATCTTTATTAGAAACTAGTATTAGTCCCGTGTAGGCACGATTTTGATTTAACAAAAAAATCGCTTTCAATTTTATATAAGCTATTTACAAGAATAGTTTGATTTTATAACATCTTGTATTGTTTTATTTAATTTACTTCTTATAGTATTTATTTTAATGATAGATTATTTGTATTATAGGACACTCCTTTAGCCAAACAAATATTTATAGGATTATATTATCTGTATAAGGATCGAATACTTGTTTTATCAATAATCTCTTTAGTTTATAATAATAATAATGATTTTGTAGTTATTTGGAAAAAAAATCAAATCTAAATTATATTTTAAATTTTTTATATATGTAGAATCCACAATAAAAAATTTACCAATAAAAAATAATTCAATTAAATGTCAACCAATAAATTGATTTAATAAAATAGTTATGTGGTTTAATATATCGTTAATATACTACTACTATTAATTTAATTATATCTTTATTTAGAGCTGAAATATGTTGTTCTATATTACTATTTTAATCTCCAATTTAATAAAAATTAATTATTTAAATATTTAAGAAAACCTTAGAGCACACACAATGGTAGACCAAAACTTGGTCATGTGAATAAAGAAATAATACATTTAATGAAAGTGGAGAAAACCAAGATATGTTTGGTCATAGTGGTGAGTGGTAGCTGACAAAACATAGGATGTGCATAAATTAGCACAAGTACGGAACCCTAACGATGTTACTGAGATCGCCAAAATCACATTACCTATAAATAACTTATCAGACCGGCTATACTGGAAAGCAAGTAAGAATGGTTGGTACTCAGCCAATGTCACAATGAAATGGATCCAAGATCACAAAACCAATTCTAGAGTTGACCTCAAATGGATTTCGAAACTAAAAATTCCACCAAAACAGAAAAACTTCATTTGGAAACTTTGTCGCAATGGACTGCCTACAAAAACCAGATTGGCAGCAAACCATATTGATGTGCCACAAGGATGTGGTTTTTGCAATGAAGATGCATTCCACCTTTTTATCAAATGTAGTCATGCTCGCCATGCTCTCAAGGAGCTTAACCCCGCACTGGATCGTGTGGTCGGCCAGCTTGATGAACAAGATCGACCCCCTTTGAACTTTATTAATGAACTACGTGCTGGACTCAACACAACTCAAATTGAATTCATGTTCAATCTCTGGTGGTGTGTCTAGTTTTTCAGGAACAAGAACACTTTTGATGGGATTGGTCAGCCCCATTTGAATCCAAAAAATACAATGGAATTTGCTTGTAGGCAAATGTCTGATTAGAAAAGAGCGTTAGCTTAAAAAATATATGAAAAGAAGGTAAGAAATGTAGAAACGAAAACTGCTTTCCAAACCGTCAAAAGGAGGAACACTAGATGGACCAAACCTCCAAGTAATTTTTGCAAACTTAATTTTGATGGTGTCGTTAACTCCTGTGGATTGGCTTCGTTTGGTTTTATCATCAGGGATTCTGCAGGTAGCACAGTTGTGTCTGATGGAGGTTTTCTCGGACGACGTTCCGTGGTGTTTTCCGAAGCTTTTGCGCTTCGGTAGGGGATCTTGGAAGCCATTCGGCTTGGCATTCCCCGTTTGGTGATTGAAGGTGACAACATGCAGGTGGTTAATGTACTGTTGGGGGATTGGAGCTGCCCATGGGAAGTGGAACTCATTCGGGCGGACGTTCAGCTTTTGCTTGGCAGCTTTCAGAGTTGGGGTATCCGACATATCTTCAGGGAAGCCAACTCGGTTGCGGATTATATAGCAACTTCGTTCCATCAAGTGATGTCATGTTCTCTCAGTTATGATCCGGTCCTCAGGGACTCATCCTTTTGGATGCCATAGGATAATCTCTTGTTTTGTAGAAGCTAGCCTAATTCTTTCCTTTATCAAAAAAATAATAGTGGTGAGTGGTGACCAAACTAAATTTTTTGTCTTTCATTGACATGATGACACATGTCACCTTAGAAAGAAGAGTGAAAAAAAGATAAAAAAGTTTAACAAAAAAGAGAGAAAGATAGTACAATATTATATTCTTGTGACCAAAAACTTTGCCCTACCAATAATTGTACTCAATAGGTATGGTTTCAATGATATATATTCTTTGATATTTTATATACATGTTGGATCTATAATCAAGTTTTAACCATTTAGATTATTTTAATAAAGTTGGTTATACGATCTAATGGAAAGTTGACTGGTGTCGTGCTAAGTATTATTTTAGCCCCACTTTAGTACAGTTAAACCTCTATAAATTAATAGGTTCGGGATCGGTATATTTTATTATTTTACAAAGATATTAATTCATCGATAAATTAGTATTTATTAAATTATATAGAGATTTTAGTGATAGAAAATTTTCCAATTAAATAATATAAAGTATTGTTATTGAACCAAAAATAATATCAACTACAAAAATCACAAAAGCATAACCAAAATATTAACATATTTACAAAAAAATACAACATAGATAATTTCCGACTAAATTTTGGATGATTGGTATTACTGTACGTTCCTCGTATATTAATTATTAATTTATGATTTTATTGGGACCTTATATTTGTATAGTGGTTTTTTGAAAATTTATTATTTTATTCTCTTATTGAAAATCGCCAAATTTTATACTAGCCCAAGTCGGGACCGTAGAAAAATATTAATTTACCGTGTTTATTAATTTATTGAGTATTAACTTATGATAGATGTTTTCATTAAAAAAAACTTATGAATGGATGTTCTAGTGTATACAGCTATGATAGAATCATTAATGGTATGCGATTGATCCAAATAGCCAAGCCTAAGTAAATGGATAAAGCTTTCAACCAAAAAAAGTAAATGGATAAAGCTACCCAACTACACAAGTTGGGTGATAAGTTGAAGTTTTAATTTGGTGTGAATGTGGATAAAGGAGCGGAGCTACCGTTGGCATTTACCTAGTCGTGGGTCCGGTTCCGTATTTGGGGTTCCCATACCGGAACCAAGATGTAATCGAAATGGACGGTTCGATTCTGGTTCGAACCGATTTATTTTAAAAAAATCGCGATTGCGGTCATCTAAACGCAATTGTTGATTTTTCCGATTTAGTACCAACGTTTTGAAACCGGTGGTTCAAAGCCGGATCAAACCACTTATTCAAAGGTTTCAAGAACCCTCGAACTGAAACCGAAACCGGGGTTGATCGAAACCACCGGTTCCACCCGAACCGGCGGTTTTTGCTGGTTGGGTTCGTCGATTCAAATCGAGCTTGACCCAATGACTACATTTACCATCTTCATCTGCCTTACCACTCACAGAAGCAAGTAGATTGTGTGAAATAATCAACCTCGCAAATCAAGTGATGGAAGTTATCTACTCATCCATTATCCAACCCATCATAGTATATACAAATCTTCCGTATTGTCTTGAATATAATTAATCAACTATACACTAATCTTTGAAAAATGGCTGCATGTAACTACAAAACAACAATCACAAGATGCAGCATTTGTTTCATTTCAGGTACATAATGTTGATTTTCCTTGACCAAAAACAAAAGAATAGTGACCTTTTCTTGCAAATTGTTCCTCACAACGGGTGCTATTCTGCAATTTCTCCAGAATTTAAAACAGAAAGTATAGAGTTGCACACTTGCATGTCAGAATCCTCTTTGACTCACAACCAGCCAGGTGTGAAAGCCCATCAGTACATTATGATATGGTATCCAAACCATAAACATAATAAATCTGCATGTGAGAGCCAATCTTGAACCCATCCCAAGTTCCCAACCCTCCTCAAATTTTTCAAAATGACCCAAATCATAACGTCTCCGCCACCAGCACAACCACCGCTAGCACTCGCCGGCGGCGACAGCGACGGCAGCGGAGAGGTGGTTGTTCACAGGGTTTGTTTGCCGCCAAAAAAGACCACCTTCCAGAAGCTAACTCAGAGGATCTCTGAAGTCTTCTTCCCAGACAACCCTTTCCATGGCTGCCTATTTGATGACTCTACTACACCTCGGGAGGGTGGAAGCTTCGGAGGGAAAAGAACCTTCCAGAAGCTTCTTCTCGCTCTTCAGTTCTTCTTCCCGGTCTTCCAGTGGGCCCCGCGCTACAACTTCTCCCTCTTCAGGTCTGATGTTGTCTCTGGCCTCACCATTGCTAGCCTTGCCATCCCTCAGGTAATTAATTAGTACGTACCGGTGAATTAATTAGCTTTATCAATTTACATTTTTTATTAAAAACTAAGTTGATCATAAACAATCCAGTTTAGTTTCAACCAAAAAAAACAATCCAGTTTAGTTTCTGTTTATGTGCAGTACTTTCTGTGATAATAATCCAATTAGCGGGGAGCTTTTTATATTTTATACTTTTAGTAATTTTCTGGGAATTTTTTTTTATGTTTTATTTGGTGGGAAAATCCAAAATAATTTTTCTGGGAAATATCCCTGTCTTTTATCGTCACATTCTTCAAACTACAGACTGCAGAGCTTTCTTTTGAGAATTTGAGCCTTTCTTTGTCTTCATTGTTGTTTGTTGATCAACATACGTGGTAATGAAAACTTGCTTGTTGTTTCAAAATTCTGTGATAAAATTTATATAAAAATATTATTAATAAACAAAATATATCTAATTAACAAGAAAAAGTTTCTGCAAATTTGATATTTGTTTTTGTTAGCTAGTATTGTTGAAAATGTCAACTTGTTTTTTTCCCATTGTAAAACAGGGCATTAGTTATGCAAAGCTTGCAAATTTACCGCCTATAATTGGACTTTGTAAGTATTACTTCCAAACCCACCTTTGTTTTTCATTTGAATTTCTTGATTGTTAGGCTAATCATGGATTTGTGGTTTTTGCAATTTTGTTTAATCAAATTGTGTTAGATTCAAGCTTTGTGCCACCACTGGTGTACTCCATATTAGGGAGCTCAAGACACTTGGCTGTGGGCCCAGTTTCCATAGCTTCTCTTGTGATGAGTACAATGCTTGGAGAAGCTGTCTCTTCTGTGAAGGAGCCAGCTCTATATCTCAAGCTTGCTTTTACTTCCACTTTCTTTGCTGGCATCTTCCAAGCTTCTCTTGGCCTTCTAAGGTATAACAAGTCACAAACTAGTGACCGTTTGCGCTTGTGTCATTAACATGTTTGTAAATGGTTCAGGTAAGCAATGTGTGTTTGTTTCAGGTTGGGTTTTGTCATTGATTTCCTGTCAAAGGCCACCTTGATAGGATTCATGGGCGGGTCAGCGTTGATCGTGTCGTTGCAACAGCTGAAGGGGCTTCTAGGGATTGTGCATTTCACTAGCAATATGCAACTAGTACCTGTTCTGTCGACGGTTTGGGCACGCAAAGATGAGGTACTCGTGCTCGTCGTTTTTAACTTATAAGTTCAACACCAAATTGTATGGTCTTTACCAATGCAAAGTATTTGTTGATTTTTGCAGTGGTCATGGCAGACCATGTTGATGGGCTCTGCCTTCCTTTTCATCCTACTCATGTCAAGACATATTGTAAGTTTTTGTTTTTAACTAACCAAAATCTACTTTTAGAAATATTGTAAGCTTTGCAACTTTGAGAAATCTGAAAATGACTTCTTTCTTATCAATTACAGAGTGCTAAAAGGCCAACCCTTTTCTGGATATCAGCAGCTGCTCCTTTAGCATCTGTTATACTCTCCACCATCATAGTCTTCGTCGCCAAGCCAACCAACCGCCAAGTCCCGATTGTAAGAGCTTCTCAATCCAATCTACAGCACTAGTTTTGTTCTAATCAGTTTTTAATCTCATTCTTAAACAAAGATTTCATTCATACAATTTCATACAGATTGGACACTTACCCAAGGGCCTCAATTCGCCATCTATAGATATGTTATACTTTCGCGGTCCATACTTGGCACTCGCAATCAAAACCGGTTTGGTCACGGGCATTTTGTCTCTCACAGTAAGCTCCTTCCTTCCACACCATCTTATATACATATAAGATTGGGTTTTGCTAATTGCTCTCATGAGCTATGTTCACAAAAATCTCCCTATATAATTAGTATAACAAATCGAAAAACTTGTATACAAATACCTCATTGATCATAGGTTCAAATCTCCTTACTTTTATACGCAGTGAAGATTATAAGACATAAAACCTTGAATATGATTTGGGTTTGACAGGAAGGAATTGCTGTTGGAAGAACATTTGCAACTCTAGGAAACTACCAAGTGGACGGTAACAAAGAAATGGTAGCCATTGGTATCATGAACTGGCTTGGCTCCTTCTCTTCTTGCTATGTTACCACAGGTAGGTGATTAGTTTTCACTCTTCATGCACTTAAACGCTTAGAATTTTCTTCACTAATGGTTTAATATGCAGGGTCATTCTCTAGATCAGCTGTAAACTACAATGCAGGAGCACAAACACCGGTCTCAAACGCGGTGTTGGCATCGGCTGTACTAGTCACAATGTTGTTCCTAATGCCTCTGTTCTACTAC
The DNA here is from genome assembly GCA_934048045.1 of Polygonum aviculare. NCBI lineage: Eukaryota > Viridiplantae > Streptophyta > Magnoliopsida > Caryophyllales > Polygonaceae > Polygonum > Polygonum aviculare. Next base: position 1,784,486 of record OW204027.1, read on the forward strand.
ACTCCGAACGTGATCTTGGCTGCAATCATCATCACTGCTGTGATCGGGCTGGTTGATTACCGGTCCGCCTTTGAGCTGTGGAAAGTTGACAAGCTTGACTTTGTAGCTTTCTTGTCTTCCTTCCTCGGCGTCCTCTTTTACTCGGTTCCAATGGGCCTTGCTATATCGGTAAGCCTTCATTCGCTCACGAGTCGTCTGCTGAGCTTGCTTGTTTCCTAAGATTTGACATTGTTTTCAGGTTTGGATTTCGGTTTTCAAGATTCTGTTGCATGTCACAAGGCCAAACACCATGGCTTTGGGTAACATCCCGGGCACACAAATTTACCAAAACATAAGAAGATACAAAGAGGCTGTCAGGATCCCATCGTTTCTCATACTCGCCATCGAGTCTCCAATCTATTTCGCCAACTCGACGTATCTACAAGAAAGGTGAGCTCCTATAATCACAACATATGTGTCCGGTTGCCTTCAGGGGGCATGTAGTCGAGTGTTTAAACCTCCAGTGGTAGTACCCAGAGGTCACGGGTTCGACTCTCTTGAGAAAGTGCTTATAAGTTCATGTTTACAATTTCTATGTAACAATAAAATGAGTTTGTCTTACAAACTGTAGGATACTAAGATGGGTGCGCGAGGAGGAAGATAGAGTAAGGGCAAACAATGAGAGCACAATCAAATGTGTGATCTTAGACTTGACTGGTAAGCTTACACAAACCTCTCTATATTGTACATAGTTTACCACTTATGTACAATTTGGGGTTAATCATGAGTTAAAAATTTCTTGTTCATCAGCTGTCACAGCCATTGACACTAGTGGTATTGGCGCATTATGTGAACTTAGAGAGATGCTAGAGAGGAAATCACTACAGGTAATTTACAACAAACAGTGTTTAACCACTTTAAACCAAACTTGTTGGCCACTCAACACCTTGCTCTATTTGTTAACCTTCCATTAATACATATTGTAGCTTGTGTTAGTAAACCCAGCTGGTAATGTGATGGAGAAACTGCACAAATCGAAGGCGCTGGAGTCGTTCGGGGTGCACGGGCTCTACCTTACCGTTGGAGAGGCGGTTTTCGACGTTTCTTCCTTCATGAAGCTTCAGCCATGACAAGGACAGTCACAATTGAAACTGAATAACTTCTGTTTGTGGTTCCAGAAGAACTACCAATTGCTAAAAACTCTTTTCACATTAGGAGGTACATGTAATGGGTCAATAAGAAGTTCTTTCACTCTCGTTGTGTTTTTTAGGGTGTTAGTATGTTGTTTGTAAATGGTCCATTGCCATCTACTAATAAGCACAATAAAAACTCTGTTGAATGTATAAGTTTTAGGCGGCCAAAGGCAAAGAAGAGTGAACTAAACTTTGATTTGGTTACCCAAAATAAACACTCTGTTGAATGTATAAGTTTTAGGCGGCCAAAGGCAAAGAAGAGTGAACTCTTTCTTACAAAGTTACACGTAGTTCAATTACCAAATGTTACAAATTGATCGTAATATAAAACGGAAAACTAAGATATTATATAGCTTAATCATTGAATAACAAAAAGACCGCATAGCGCAGTGGATTAGCGCGTCTGACTTCGGATCAGAAGGTCGTGGGTTCGACTCCCACTGTGGTCGGTCTACTGTTTTACAGTTTTTTTTAACTGTGATGACATAATAACAACCCAATCCGGCCATTCTTGAAATTTTCGAGTAAAACGAATGTTCACCACAGCTACACTCAATCTTTCCACTCATTTCTACACACCTGACTTCGGATATTATATAATATATTGATCATAACAAACTATACAATATATTAATCATAGGATATTATATAGCTTTATCATTGATCAACAACAAGACCGCATAGCGCAGTGGATTAGCGCGTCTGACTTCGGATCAGAAGGTCGTGGGTTCGACTCCCACTGTGGTCGATTTAATTTTTGTCATTTTCTTTAGCTGTGATGACAAAATAACAACAGCTACACTCAATCTTTTCAATCATTTTACACTAAAATCATTCAATTCTACCATTCCTGTCTCAACTTGATACCAAATTTTCCATCACACTTCTGCAGGTCAAGGTATGGATTTACACAAATCAGAACTATAAGGGGAGACAATACAAAAAATTGAGCTGAATCAGCCACTCAAATCAAGTAATTACACTCCCATCCTGTATACTCACTAAACGTCGCCGTGTCGCTCACCCCGACTCAGCCTTTTTCCTCCTCCCACCTCTCTTGACAGTAGTAGTAGCAACAGGCGCTGGCACCACCTCAGCCTCTTCACTTCTCGACACCGGTGGAGGCGGAGGCGGAGGCGAATTCACCATAGCCTTAAGCTTCAAGATCTCACTCTTAGAAGAAGCCAATTGCTTCTCCAAACCCTTCACTTTCCTCTCCAAACTCTCTCTTTCTGCACCAAGCCTCTTGATCACCTCCTGTGCATCCTCAAGATTCTCTCTCGCCTCGAAAACAACCCTCTCCCTCTCACCAACCTCATTCATTAGCGCCTCCTTCTCCCCCTCGAGTTTCCCAATGTGGGCCCTCGCCATCTCGACCTCCTTCGAAAGGGAAACCGTATTCCTGTTCATCTCGTCGAGCGCCTTCGTTGCCTCGTCGAGGTCAGTTTCGAGCCTTTTCCTCGATTCCCTGTCCTTCGTTATCTGCTTCTCGAGCGACTTGAGCTGTGCGTCCAAAGAAGCTGCCGTCGTCTTTTCCTCTTGCAGGCTTAGAGTTGCAGCCTCTGCTTTCTGGTAGACCTCAATGAGCTCATTCTGTAAGCTCTGACGGTTTTCAACACTTGCCTTCAGCTCATCTCTCGTAGCATCCAGCTCGATTCTGGCACCTTCCATAACCGCTTTAACCATATTCAGCTCATTTGTGAGTTCATTAAACTTGATCTTTTCCTCCTCCACAGCTTTCGTTAGCAAGTTTCTTGCTTCCGTGAACTCAGTCTGGACTCGCGAGAGCTCAGACTCAAGGTTTGAGTTCGACTTTTTCAGCAACGATAGCTGATTGGCGAATTCTGAGGCCTCGTTTCTTGATTTTCCCAACTCTTCTTGTGCGAGTCCGAGCTCCCGCTTCAGGCCATTCACGTTCTTTGCCTCCAAATCGAGTTTCTTCTTCAACTCATCCCTTTCTCGGGTCAAGTCAGATATTGAAGCCTGATAATCATTTGCTTTAACCTTCACTAGCTCGTATTTCTCTTCAAGTTGATTCTTTTCCCTCTCTTTTTCCTCCAAGAGGTTAGCATCAAAGGCGGCTTTCTCCTTTGAAGTCGTCTTTAGCTCATCGTACTCCTTCAATACAGCATCATAGCTTTTCCTCAGCTCATCCCGTTCAGCCACCAAAGAACCCAGTTTTGCATTTAGGTCATTCACCATGACGTTCTTCTGGTTCAGTTCATCTCTGAACTTCCCAATCTCAGCTTTCAAATCAGTGTTTTCCACCTTCATCTGAGTCAGCTCGTCTTTTACTTGATCATATTCAGCACCCAGGTTCTTAAGATCAACATCCTTACCAGCCAGTGATGAGCTCAGTGTCCGAATAGCTTCTTCTTTATCTTTTATCTCTGAGCTCAACAAGCTTATTCTGTCTTGCAATCCTGAAATGGACTCGTTCTTCTCCTTCAGTTTTTCGTCTAGAGACAACTTATCTTTCTCAGCCTGTATAAGCTGGGAACGAAGGCTATCAATCTGGAGTTCGAGCTCTTTGATATTAGCTTTTTCATTTTTCAGCACTTTCCCGATGGCATCTATTGTACTGTTAGCTGAATTCAGCTGGTTCATCAAAGACAATTGTTCATCCTTAGCCTGGCTAAGCTTCTTGTTCCCTTCTTCCTGTTCTCGTAACAGCTTGGATTCAAAGTTCTTCTCCATAGAAACAATAGTGGCATCTTTTTGGTTCAGCTCATTTGTCAGCTGCCCAGCGAAAAGGTAGAAATTTATGAGTGGATGGCTATTGGATCTAATGAGAGGATACTACATCTCAAAGTAGATGAGGCATTTAAAGTACATATAGTTGCACTGGAATGCATGTGACAGATTATATTATTAACCAACTACATGAATTAGGATATAAAGTACAAAAAGTTAACTGACTGTCTATTATTCCTTTCAGTAGAAGTATGCTAGAAAAATTATATTTCTGAATAAGACTACATCTCAATATTCAACATACCACATATTGCAAGCAATGTAATTGTTACTAATGATGGTTAATGTGGACTTTTTAAGCTTGTATAACACAATATAACTGAGTATTCAACTTTGATTTTACTTTAGCTAAAGGGATCAATTAATATATGGCTTTTGTAATTTCTAGTTCAACAGGTGGTTCTCTATTACTTATCCTAATAATTACACATTATATGTTTTCACCAAACACACATGATTGATGAATTTGCCTCCCATAATTTAATCCATAAAATAAAATTTTTCCTAGAGGTAATCTATATATCCACGTAGGATCACCTTTGTCAACAGTAAGAACAGATTCACATAAGTAAAACAGCTTCTAAAGCAATAGTAAAAATATGGATGAGTCACAAAAAGACTTACCGATTCTATCTTTTCATCAAGAGCAATCTTATCTTTCTGAGTAAGAGCATACAATGCACCAAGGATGCCAGAACCTAGTACCCCTATTGCATTTATGAGCGTCAAAAAAGGATTTGGAGGTGGAGGTTTTTGAAGTGCTTGCTGAACAGACAAATCAATCCATATCAGCACATTGAAAAACTCAGAGAACACAGGCTAAAACAACAGGCCAAGTGGTTTGATGCTTTTTTAGGCCACGAAGAAAAATGTAAAGATATCAAACCTCATCTGACCCGGCCTTCGTTTTTTCTGCATCTTCTCCTGTAAACAGAAAAAAAATTAGTAAGTAGCAACAATCTAATACATAATTGTAAAAAACATCACAGCAGGATAGCTAATAGAATACTATCATTGATAAAATAAATTTCAAGGCCATTAGGAAATTGAAAATACTAATCCATAACTTTTCTTGTCTTATTTCTCGAAGACTTGTAGATGATATTGTATTCTATGGTATATTCTGAGAAATTTAATTCCATTGTCACTCTTAGGAACAAAAAAGGTAAGTTGATTTGACCTTATGAAGCATGCGAAATTGTATATCCAAATGTCTTACTATTTGTTTCGGAAAGCTATATTTAGTTATTTATTCTATCCTATGATAAGCATTAAACTTTAAGTACCATTTCTAAGGAAAATAATCCACTAGCTGATAAAAATGAGAGCTTAAACGACTAAGAAGCTTCACTATCACAGTTCAAAAGGAACCCTTTACCGATTGAATACAGAAGGCATGGTTATCAGTTCAAGATCCGTTTTAATCTTTCCTTTTCAGACAGCAATGCTTTTTATAAGCTGCTTCATGAACATTTTGTTCACTTCATTATTCATATCACTTGATAAGGCAAAGAAATTTGTTTTCTTGAAACCCTCCAATACAAGCATGTAAGCTTGTAGCTATCTTAAAGAACAAGGAGAATTACACTCAGACAATCAGTACTTGCAAAAGTCATATTAACAAACCACTAAAGTTGATATGTTGAGTATGTTGACCGAAAAACTGTTGCTTGAAGACGATGAGGCTTCTAAAAAGAAAGTAAAGGGCTTCACAATATGGCACAAAGAAAGCAGCATTTTCACTATCCCAAATCCAGTGGTTAACCTAACCGCTATATCTTCCCATACACAAAATAAGGCGTCACAACATGGCACAAAGAAAGGTCTCAAAATGCAAAAAGACCATTGTAAGTTACAGTAACAAAACAGCTATACCAAGCAACCTCAATATTCTTGATAAAGCAACTTATACATACAGAAGTCCACACCAACTGAACCCAAATAGGCCTGCATTACAAGTCCCCTCATAGCACCCTATTCAAAACTTAAGAGGAACAATTAGACTACAAAACAAGATCAGAAGTTGATGACTTCAACAAATCAAAACCCACAAACATAAAGAGCAGGAAAGTGCATAAAGAGTGATTCTTGAAAACGAGACCCATTTCCCCATTTCCATCAATCAAGTACCAAAAACCAAACCCAACCGAATAATCAAGCAAAACACAAGAATCTCAGGAAGAGAAAAATCACAGCCCAGAAGAGACCAAAGATCATACCACCAGCCAATCCAACCGAATCTTTCTGATTACACCTGAGAAAGGGAAGAATCGAAACACCCAGAAAAATCAAAACCCTCCTCTGGGCGGAAGAGCTTTCAATCGGACTCTTCGGCTGAGCAGACGCCATTAAAGGGGCTCTAATCTTGCGCTTGGGCCCTGCATTCCTCAAGCTGAGCACAAGCGGCCGGGAAGAAGAGGAAGAACAACATGGGTTTAAGGGGAGAAAGGGGGAGTGTAGAAAGCAAGAACTCCCCATGGCAGAGCTCTGCATAGGAGTGATACCAGAGAGAAAGGGGGGATTTTTTTTCTTCTTCTTGTGTGTTTGAATGAGGTGTTGGTTGAATTTGTGGCAAGGAGCGAGGATTTCGCTTTCTTTCTATCTGATCTGTTGTGTCTCGTTTTATCTCGCTCTCTTTCTCTTCTGTGTGTAATTTGGTTGTCCGTTTTGTGATTTTGGTTTTCAGTGACCCGGAGGAGGTAGTAGTGAAAAGAGACCTATAGGCTGCTTCCTCACCACGTTCCAATTTTAGCGGATAAATGAAATTGGGCCCATTTTGAAGAGTGAAGTTCAGGCCCAAATATAGCCTAATAGGCCCAGTTTAGCCCAAATGCAACCGTTGTTATATACAGTACTTAACACAGTTATATGTTAGGCAGAGCTTTATTATCACGAGAAATAATCATCTATCATCAATAAACCTATGAGAAAAGGAACCCCATACCAAAGGACTATCGAGACCCCAGGAGAAGGGAAGAATGATCGGAAGCCGAGGAAGATGTAGACGAGATAGGGTTAGAGAGAGTTTAGGAATAAAAGAGATTTGTTGAGTGATTGAATGAATTGCAAATAACAAGATTACATGATATAAATAGCTTGAACAATAAAACCCTAATGCTAATACTAAACCAACCTAAGGGTCATCATCGTCGTCGTCTAGCTATTAATAAATTGGGATACACTCCCAGCTCAACTAGATATAATAATAACTTAAATCACTAAATATAACATATCATCGTACACCTAATCTAGTTTATAAACACTAGTTTATACATAGGAATTTACCACGTTCAGAAAAAAGGCTAATCACACAAATCATAACAAGGGGATGGCTAGCTAATAATAAATTGGGATACACTCCCAGCTCAACTCTTCTCATATCGTCTACTCGAAAGCCTCGTCGTCGTCGTCGTCTGGAAGGAGCTGGTTTGCAGCCTGGGCCGGCTCAGCTTCATGCCTGTTGACAACATATTGTCATCAAAGATATGGTTCGACATCAATCAAGCCAAGGCATCAGGATGTGTTAGTTAATTGAAAGAAGTTTACCACGCCTGCTCCTGCAAGTCGATTTGAACCTCTGGAGGGGCCAGGGCAGGGGGCTCCACAGAGCGTAAATTCGCATCACTGAAATACAAGACAAAATCAAATTAATCATACAACCAGATGATCATAGACGTGGGATCGGTTCCGGAACCGCCGGTTCCCGGTTCCAAATTTCGTGGAACCAGAACCGGAACTGATCCATAGCCGGATTTCCAGTTCCGGTTCCGGTTCCGGGCCGGTTCCAGCTCTAGGTGGTTCCGAGGCCAGTTCAGGTTCTTATTCTGGAACCGGTTGAAATTTAAATTTTTTAGAAATTGTTTTTTTATATATTTTAAAAAATAAATGTTGTCAAATGTGGGTATATTTAGGATCTTTTGACTTATAAATTTGGTTTTTATTATTATCTATAAACATTTAATGTTTGGTTTTTATTTTTTCTAATATATTTGGTATAATTTATGTATATTTTATTGTTGAAAAGAAGAGAAACCGGCGGTTTGGGACGGCTTGGAACCGGCGGTTAATTTGAACCGGATGGAACCGCCGGTTCCCCAGTTCTTGGGGAAGGGGAACCGGAACCGTAACCGCCCTCGGAACTAGACCGGCGGTTCCGGTTCCAGTTCCGTACGGTTCCGGTTTTGACCCGGTTCCGGAACCTCCAGTTCCCCGGTTCCAATGGAACCGGACCCAGCTCTAGATAATCATTACATTGAAAATCTAAGATCAAGTCCAAAATATATTACCCAAAAAGCTTCCTAGCAAGGTAGAGGAAGGGCTTCTTAAAGTTGTAGTTGCTCTTAGCAGAGATCTCGTAGTACTGAAGCTCCTTCAACCTGTGGAAAGTGACCTGCTTGGCCTTCACCTGCCTGTTCTCCACATCAACCTTGTTCCCACAAAGCACAGTGGGAATGTTCCCACACACTCTGAATAACAAGAATCCAATTCAAACGTTATTACAAAGCACCAGAGTATGTATAAATAAAATGACTGGATTGTCGAGAAACATACCCGCAGAGATTATGGTACCATGTTGGAACATTCTTGTACGTCGGACGAGCAGTAACATCAAACAGGATGATGGCACATTGTCCATGAATGCTGCAAGGCCAACCATTAGGCACACAAACACATTTAGGAATACAAAAATCATGCACAAGCTAGTGAGCTGAGAAAACAAGGGATATGCTTCACAAACTTCAAATCAAGACTACCCATGAGCCATTAACAGCAGAAACTGTTTATTTTAATATAAAAGGACAACCATGCTACTACAGCTCAACTAAATAGAAAGACAATTCAGTGTAACAAATTGTGACTCAAAACAACTCAGAAAGAAAATTAAGAGGAGTGAATGGAGCGTTGTCTACTTACTAGTATCCATCTCTGAGACCACCAAACTTTTTTTGGCCAGCGGTATCCCAACAGTTAAACCGAATTGGGCCAAGATTTGTGAAGAAATCTAGGGGGTGAACTTCAACACCAATAGTAGCTGCACATCAAAGAAATAATTACGAAAATACTAAGCAAAAACAAAGCAAAATTAATGGCACAAGATCATTGATGATATCTCCAAGCTACTTACGTTCATAATTCTCCTCAAATTCACCAGTAAGATGCCTCTTCACGAAGCTTGTTTTGCCTACACAAGTAAAAGTATCAACAAGAGTTAGCAGAAAGAATTGGAAAACACAAGACTTTAATAAGAAATAACTCATACAGAGATCTGATATCTTAGATATCGATACCAAACGAGCCCTTACGAAGGCGGGTATTGGCAAGCATTACGAAGGCAAAATTCTATTCACGTACATTCAGAAAACAAAATCACATAAAATTTTGCAAGTAACAAAACAATTTATATAGCTAAAAAAGCCCTAAACTTTGATTGCAACGTCTGTAAAACAATCAAGTAAAGTTCACTCTATTTATTTACCAGTTCCACCATCGCCGACGATCACAAGCTTGAAGCTTGGGTAATCAACAGCTTGCTGATTGGGCAATGCCTGAAACAGAACCAAAATCAAATTACTCAAACTTCGATCGAGAAAATATGGAAAACAAAAGGGAACTCGCAAAGAAATCCAAGGAAGTTGTACCATTAGGGATTGAACTTGGCAGAGAAACGAGAATGAATTGCAATAAAGGTTCAACTTGGGAGAGCAGACGATGAATTGCAAGTACAGGAGGAGGGATAGGCCAGGGTTTTATTTATAGCTTGGGTTCTTCCCGCGTGAAAACGATGCCAAATAGAAAGAAGTTAGAAGTATGATATTTTTAGGAAAGCACCTATAAAATTTAAAATTACACAGCATTTCCCGTGTTTCTAAAATCAATATATATTTTATGACATGCTAATTTTAAGCCTATTTTTTATCCATTCTTAAGATTTGACTATATGACATTTGGAAAAATGCCATATAGCATGAAAATACCACAATATGTTAAATTTGCACACATAGCATAACCTCTCTCTCCACTAGTTGACCGATCGTTGACCGGCGTTGACCGATCGTTGACCGGCGTTGACTGTCACAACAAAGTGACAATATTCACACATAATTGTCACCACAAAGTGACAATATTCACACTTAATTGTCACCACAAAGTGACAATATTCACAGCTAATTGTCAACAAAAGTGACAATATTCACACCTAATTGTCAACAAAAGTGAGAATATTCACACCTTTGTCAATACAAGTGACGATATTCACAGTTAATTGTCAACACAAGTGACAATATTCACACCTAATTGTCAACACAAGTGACAATATTCACACATAATTGTCACCACAAGTGACAATATTCACACCAGTGACCAGTGACAATATTCACACCTAATTGTCATCACAAGTGATAATATTCACATCTAATTGTCATCACAAGTGACAATATTCACACCTAGTCAACACAAGTGACAATAGTCACATCTAATTGTCAACATTGTCAACACAAGTGACAATAGTCACACCGAATTGTCAACACAAGTGACAATAGTCGTCACACCTAATTGTTAACACAAATGACAATATTCACACCTAATTGTCATTATAAATGACAAAATTCAGCAATTATTCACACCTAAATGTTATCACAAATAACAATATTCACATTTAATTGTCATCACAAGTGACAATATTCACCAAATAACTAGAAGATTATACACCAAATAAGTTTAGTTAAAACAAGACTTATGCACACAACTCAAAATTATCATCACAAGTGAGAATATATGTTATCACCAATGTTATCAAAGGATCTTTTTGATAACACCTAATTGTCATCACAAGTGACAATATTCAACAAATAACTAGAAGATTATAGTAATAATACTAAATAAGTGTAGCTAAAACAAGACTTATGTACACAGCTCCAAAATTATCATCACAAGTGACAATATATATCATCACCAATATTATCAAAGGATCTTTTTGATAATACTAATTGTCATACAAAGTGACAGTATTAGAAAAAAAGTAATAACTCTCCACAAATACACATTAAAAATTGTCACTTGTATCATCCAATATACACTAATACAAGACGACACTCACTTTGGCATCACAAGATGACACTCAAATATCAACAAGTGTCATTTAAATTTTTAGCATGTGTTTTTTCGGTGAAGAAACTTTTAGCATGTATAATTATTCAAAATGCCATCAAAATACATTTAAAAACAGTTCACAACATTTAGAACACGAAAAACTAACTTTGATCCTTAGCAAAATTTAGAGCGGTTAATTTAAAGACAAAAAGTAGCAAACTCACAAACCAGATAGCTAGCACTTTATACACTCTGATGTCGTCAATTATAGTCCGGGCCACCAAAATGCAATCTTCCATCCTACAAATTCCAATTCCCCCAAACCAAAACACTTGTTAGCAATTAGCATACACGAAGAAAATCAAATTACCTAAACGAATGTGTCTCAAGAGCTCAAACCTGAAAGAATTTCACTGGTCCAACAAATCCTTCGAGTTTCATTCCACTAATTAATGGAGGAGGCGAAGAGTGGGCTTTTTCTGAATGTGACTCTCCACTCTTCCTCCGCCGATCAAACTCGCCGCCTGGTTCCCTCTCAGGCCCTCCGTCTTCACCTTCCAATCCGCAGATCTCCGATTCGACTCCACCATCAACGCCGTCTGCCTACACATGTTCATTCGGCTAAAAAACTTAATTGTAATAGAAAAGCCATATTATCACATAAGAAATTAATAAAATCAAATCAAATAATTTCATATTTTATATTTATTTTATCTACTATTTTTTGGACAATTCAACACAAAATACTTACATAATTTATTAATAAGAGCAAAATTGTGTTATGGCAAAGATTATAATTTTCACCTTCTAGAAAAATACGGTGAAAGAAATTGTCCGTCCATCGGACGGGCAAGCTTTCTAGTATATACTAGTATTTGATTTCAAAATACTGATGTTTGGTTATATATTTTTTCCATTTATTAGCCTTCTCAAAGTTGTCATTTATTTTCAATAAAGGGTATAAATCTATTTTGTATTGGTTCATTAATGGCAGAAGTGACGCCAATTTAACTTTTTAGACTCTTAAAACACGAAGGATGTGAGAGTTTTTAAAGATGAAAGTGCAAAAAGTTGGTTTTTAGACTTGATATGTGTATAGTCGGTATATGACATGCGATTGTAGACAATCTATATAAAAAGAAGATCCTCGGTGAAATCCTTTTAATCCCATCGAGTGATTATGCTAATTCAGGCTCTGTTCGGTGCAACTTCATTATTGTAAATAAGTACTTTTTTTGTGATAATAGTTTATTGGGTTAAAAAAAAGCTTAAGCATAAAAGGGATTATTGTTATAAGTACTGTTCGGCTGCAATTTGCTTCCTTTCTTTAATTCCATTAGCCTCCCCTTCCCTTCTCGTTCTATACCGGCGTTTCATTCCCCTATGCCTCCCCTTTCCTTCTCGTTCTATACCGGCGTTTTCGGTGGTAGTGCAAGCGGAAATAGCGGAGAGCCCAGCGAGAGGGTAGATCCGAAACCCTTACCATCGTTATCGGCTCTCCTTCAAAGAACGACGAAACCTAGGTTTTGGGCGAGCGTAGATCCGGCGACGACATGGTGAAGGTAAAACGCCAACCTAGGTTTTGAACGGGGTTGTCCACCCATGAGAATTTCAGATCTAGCCTTTGTTGTTGCCCGCCTTTGTTGTTTCACTCCAAAGTAGTAGATTTGAAGAGCAATTAGTTGATCGAGTCAGTGAAAATGGATGAAGGATGAAAGAGTAGAAGGAAGATGGATGGGGGTAGAAAGAAGGGGGAATGAAAATGGGTGAGATCAAAAAATGACTTTTAAAAAAGTAATCAGAGTGCCAAGTAGATTTTGAAAAAATGCCGAACAGGCATTATACAATTTAAGCTATTATAATAGCTTATTTGCGATAATGAGGGTGGCACCGAACACGGCCTCAAGGTTGATTTCTTTCTCTCTGGTCTCCCCTTATTGTATCAAATGCAGGACCGATGTCAAATTAGCTTCTGCAGGTTGGCGTGCAAATCACCTCAATGTGACAATGGTGTGCAAGTATTTAGTTTTCTTAATTTATACGTATTTGTTCTTCAACATGATTTTTCGAATTGCACTGGATAAGTATGTAGACAATAAGGATTTCAATAAGCTGCATTTAATGCAGGAGGCCATCACACCCTCTGCCGTATTCTTCCACCTTGTGGTCGATTTGTCGCCTTTATAATTGTACTTAAATATTTTGTTTTGGTTGAATATAGTTCTACTTTAATTTGATGTTATTATCTAATGTATATATTATTAAGGCTGATTGACCGAAAATCACCTATATAATAGGCTTATATCCACTTCCGTTAAATAACAACCACCCAACCTGGATTTCCCATTAAAAATCCATCAACGCGCGCGTACGGTAAGCTTCGATTTTGAATTTTATTTTACCTTTTTTGTTTTTGTTAAATCCTAAAACTTAATTAAACTCATATCCCCTTAGATTGAAATTCATTCCACCGTCATTGTTGATTGCTCTGATTGAAATTTGGTGATTGCTTACATATTAAATTAAACAAAACTAATACTATAGTTTTTGTAGAAAAAATAATTATTAAAGGTCTATAAATATTTTTGTGGGTTAGGTTCCCGGTTTAGAAAATAGATATACAAATCGTGAGAGTTGGGCCGGCCTCGGTTCTGAAACTTTTACTTTTCAACTCGACCTAATTAGACCAACGCCACCACAGCTGACGACTAATCCCCAACAAAGTGCGCATGTAAATTCGAAAGATGTTTCTAGAACTCGAGTCCTCTCTAGACTTCTCTCGGGCTACCAAAACCCTTATTTAAGGCAACTTTCAACCAAACCCCTCTTCTCTCTCTCACCACCATTCCTTCCGCCTCTGGTTGGCTACCACCGAAATCACTTTTCCTTGCTTCGGAATTCCAGAAGCTACCACCACTCTCGCCATCTCTCTGGTAAGACCTCCTCTCCTCTCTCTGTAATTTCGTCGAACTCTCGATCTCGCCGATTTCCGCTCAATCGCACGCTCTGTGTTGATCTGGATAAGTCAATTACGATCCAAGGCAGTTGTTGTGCTCACTTGGTTGAGATTTTCGAATTCGAGTCTTCTATCGTTGGGGATTTCAGATCTGCTTGTTTTTTTGAGTCTAGGTTTGTGCGGTTTCGCTGTGAATTGAGGTTTTTGGGGCTTAGGTGAGCGGTTGGATCTTGTTGTTTGCTGTAGATGCTCGTTTTGGATTGTGCTTAGTGGATGATGATTACATTTACATCTGCAGTTGAAAGGTTTTGAATTGATGTTTTGTAGAGGTTTTGTTCATTGTCACAATCAATAGAGGTTGTGCATTGTGGCTCTAGGGCTCCGTTGTTGATCTCTGTACAGATTTTGCTTTGTTTTTCTTATGCTTGGGAAAATCGTTTGATTCTCATGCCGCCTGTGTGTGTACCATGTGGTCTTGTTTAGTTGGGCAAAAGTGTTCTTATTTTATTCTTTTTGATGGAATGTTGTTTCTTTTCAGATTTGTATATGTCCTACATTCTTAAAGTCATGGTATCACTGATTAACTGTTAGTTTGTTATTCTTGAATATATAATTACTTGGCATATCAATCATGTATAGAAATTGCTTTTGTTATTACTCAGCATATATTCATGATTTTAATATGCATTTGCTATGTATTTTCTGTTTCTTCTTGAGCATGTGATTACAAGCCTATTATTCGCATTTAACATTCTTCACCTTTAGTCTTAAAGATGGATGAGTATTGAAAGTTGTGATGCTTTGCTGGTTTTACAAAGAGTCACAATCTATCTAGATGTCGAAGTTATGCAACTATTATCTGTTCTATGGTAGAATGTCATGCTTTGAGATGTTTCTTAGGGTTTGCAATTGACTTTTTCATGTGTATCTTACTATATTCTAAGAGACACAACTGTGCCTCGGTTAAGTGTTCCATCAATCCACTCGCTTTAAATCTAAAGAATGGCTCTTATCATTATTCAACAGTTTCTTTTAGGGAATGCATATTGAAATGAAGCACTGTGCTAAAATCTTTGATGTGGCAATAATTAGAAGCATTCAACATGAATTGATTAATTGACGAGTCTTCCTTTTCATGTCCAGGGCACACGAGCTAATTTGACATATAAAGATGAGTGTAGTTGGAATTGATTTCGGCAATGAGAGCGGTGTTGTTGCCGTGGCTAGACAGAGAGGGATAGATGTTGTTCTTAATGATGAGTCGAAGCGGGAAACTCCTGCTATCGTTTGCTTTGGTGAAAAGCAGCGTTTTATTGGAACAGCAGGAGCAGCCTCCACCATGATGAATCCCAAGAATGCCATCTCCCAGATAAAACGCTTAATAGGTCGCCCATTTTCTGATCCTGAGCTGCAGCGTGACATCAAAGCAATGCCGTATCTTGTTACCGAGGGCCCTGACGGGTTCCCCTTGATCCATGCCCGGTACCTTGGCGAGGCCAGAACATTCACTCCTACCCAAGTGTTGGGAATGGTATTTTCTGACTTGAAAGGCATTGCTGAGAAGAATCTCAATGCTGCAGTTGTGGACTGTTGTATTGGAATTCCTATATACTTCACTGATCTTCAGAGAAGAGCTGTGATGGATGCTGCTACCATTGCTGGTCTTCATCCTTTGCGGTTATTCCATGAAACAACAGCAACTGCATTGGCTTATGGAATCTACAAGACAGACTTGCCTGAAAATGATCAACTGAACATTGCTTTTGTTGACATTGGCCACGCTAGCATGCAGGTCTGCATAGCTGGCTTTAAGAAAGGCCAACTCAAAGTCTTAGCCCATTCATTTGACCGAAACCTTGGTGGACGAGACTTTGATGACGTTCTTTTCCACCATTTTGCTGCCAAGTTTAAGGAAGACTATAAGATTGATGTGCATCAAAATGCTAGAGCTTGTCTCAGGCTCAGGGCAGCCTGTGAAAAATTGAAAAAAATTCTAAGTGCTAATCCTGAAGCACCTTTAAATATTGAATGCTTAATGGATGATAAAGATGTTAGGGGACACATTAAGAGGGATGAGTTCGAGCAGATCAGCATGCCAATTTTGGAGAGAGTTAAAAAACCTTTGGATAAAGCACTTGCTGAAGCCGGTCTTTCAGTGGAAAATATTTACGCAGTTGAGGTTGTTGGATCCGGATCTCGAGTTCCTGCCATTATGAAGATTCTGACTGAGTTCTTTGGCAAGGAGCCTCGGCGTACCATGAATGCTAGTGAATGTGTTGCTAAGGGTGCTGCTTTGCAGTGTGCCATTCTCAGTCCAACTTTTAAAGTTAGAGAATTCCAGGTAATAAAACAGTGCTTCTGCTTTTAATCATATTAGCTTCAAGTTATGTCTATGACTTATACTGTGAATGAAGCTGTCATGGTCACATCATACTTGTTTTCCTTCCTTTGGTTCTTCAGTGTTTATTTTCTCTCTTTGAAAAGATGGGACTAAAATTTGGAAGTGCTGTTGTTACAGAGGTAGTAAAGTTCTTGTTTTGGAAGGTTTAGAATCAACTAATGAAGTAACTGAAATATGCCATGTAACTTGTTCTGTATTTGGTTTTCTTTGTGAGACTTTTGTTAATCCTTCAAAGCAAGATAATTATTCTTACTAGGGTCTTAGGACTATAATAGAATATGCCTTTGATTCTTATGCCATGAGATCATAGATCTTTGATGTCATTACAATTTCTTTTGCATCTGTTCTATACAGAGATTAGCAATATGCCTCTTTGTACTAAGGTTTTAGGAGTATCAAAACGGATCTGGTCTCTCTAGTGTTGTAGTGTGTTTGTCATGAGTTGCAAGTTGTCCTTTATAAAATTTCATGCATTGCTTTGGGTCTTTGTAAAGAAAGACTACAGCAACAAATTGTGTTTTTTTTTCCACTTTTGCCAATGCATGGCAAAATAGTGAATAACAATTCACTGCTGCTTTTCACAGGTTAATGAGAGCTTTCCTTTTCCAATCGCCTTGTCATGGAATGCTTCAGACTCGAAGAATGGAGGAGCAGAAAGCCAACAAAGCACTATTGTTTTCCCAAAAGGAAATCCAATTCCTAGTGTGAAGGCCCTGACCTTCTACCGTTCTGGTACATTCACAGTTGATGTGCAATATGCTGATGTCAGTGAATTGCAAGCTCCTGCAAAGATCAGTGCATACACGGTTTGTCTCTCTAATATTCTATATCTTCTCTTTGTTTTTTCTTGTTGGATTGGCTAATTGCTACCGAGTGATTTTGTTTATGGTCATCTGCATTTTATTGTCAGACCTGTTTTGAGCATGTTTAGATAGCCAGATTATAATGAAAGGAAATATAAATTTTAGGCCAGCTATAAGTTATTAAGTTTACCATATCTTGACAAAGTAATATTTGGCTAAAATATGAAAGAAGGGGAAAGAGAGAAAACCAAATCCGTTTCTTTCTCACATAATATGTTTAGTTCCAGGAAACATGCTCTAGTTTAATCTGTATATTCATTCTAGTTACCATTCATTTTTGTACTTGTAGTAAAGATCCCTAACTTTGATTTCTGGAATGAATGTACAGATTGGCCCCTTCCAATCTACCACTGGTGAGCGGTCAAAGTTGAAGGTGAAAGTTCGTCTGAGCATGCATGGGATTGTTTCGGTTGAATCAGCTACGGTAAGGTTCCAACCTTGTTTTAATCTCTTGATTATGTATTAGGTAATGCTGTAACTGATAGTATTTTTATTTTGAAATCTAGCTATTGGAAGAAGAGGACATTGAGGTTCCAGTGGTGAAAGAGCCTTCAAAGGAAGCTTCTGCAATGGAAACTGAGGAACCACCAAGTGCAGCTGCTCCCTCAGGTCCTCCTGAGGCTGATGCTAACATGCAAGATGCTAATGGCGTGTCAGAGGACAAGCCTGTGCAGATGGAAACCGACTCTAAGGTATCATGCTCGATGCTTATGAAGTCTTAGATCTTTAGACTTCATTCCTGCTGCTTTTGTGCCTTCAAGTTTGGTGGTTATAATATATTTTGTATAAATGCAGGCTGAGGCTACAAAGAAAAAGGTCAAGAAAACAAATGTCCCTGTATCAGAGACCATCATTGGTGCCTTGTTGCCTGGAGATCTGCAAAAAGCAGTGGAAAGGGAGTTTGAAATGGCTCTTCAAGATCGTGTGATGGAAGAGACAAAAGACCGCAAGAATGCTGTGGAGGCATATGTTTATGAGATGAGGAATAAGGTATTCACTCCTTATATTTGTTTTCTTGGCTTCCTTTCAGTGGCCTTTGGAATTTTGGAATCTTGCCTTATCGATTGTTTTTAACACACTTGTTACCTTTCTTTTTAGCTATCTATCTTAGAGTTGATTTTTCTACATATAATCTCACCCTTGAGTATTTGTCTCTTATGACTAGCTTAATGACAAATTGGAGGAGTTCGTTACTCCTTCCGAAAAGGAAGAATTCATGGCTAAACTTCAGGAGGTGGAAGATTGGTTGTACGAGGACGGTGAAGATGAGACTAAGGGTGTATATGTTGCCAAACTCGAGGAGCTAAAGAAGGCAAGCAATCTACATTCTACTCTTTCTTCTCCCTTGTGCACGTATAATAAGATCCGTTCCTCCAATAACTTGAATATATGCAAATCTGTGCAGCAAGGTGATCCCATGGAAGAGCGTTACAAAGAGTTCACAGAGCGTGGAGCTGTCGTGGATCAGCTTGCTTATTGCATTGGTAGTTACAGAGAAGCAGCCGTGTCAACTGATCCTAAATTCGATCACATTGACGTTTCTGAAAAGCAAAAGGTTCGGCAATTCCCTGTTTGGATGCGTAAAACATGTAGTACAATAGTATATTCTACACATTGCATTCTATAGTCTCCTTTCTTAATTTCTGTATCAATGTACAGGTTCTAAATGAATGTGTGGAGGCTGAGGCATGGCTAAGGGAGAAGAAGCAGCAACAGGACGCACTTCCCAAACAAGCGAATCCTGTTCTACTCACAGCTGATGTGAAGAAGAAGGCCGAGGCTCTTGACAGGTATAACGGCATTACAAATGTATCAATATACAAAACGTGTGTGGCCGAACGAGCCCTTAATTCCTGCTCGTGTGGTTCAACAGGGTTTGCAGGCCGATCATGACAAAGCCTAAGCCGGCTCCACCAAAGCCAGCCACTCCCGAGCCAGCTCAATCGCCCCAGAACAGTGAGCCAGAACCCCAAGCCGGAGGAAACAACAGCGACGAGAACCCCACATCCAATGGGAACGAAGGCGTTCCATCGGAGCCGATGGAAACCGACAAGGACACTCCAGCTGCATGAACTGGGAAATTTTGCAGGTTTTTCTGTTGCAGGCTATAGAACGAATCGTTCAATTTCCAAGCGTCCAGTTTGCTGGTTTTTTTTTTCTGTCGTCGGGTTTGGAGTTATGGGTCCGTAACGTTTGCCATGTTTCTTTGGGGGGTTTCTAAATTTTTATTCTGTTCTTATTCAAGGTACACTCTTGGTCTATCTGGGTTCTGAGACGGTTATTTTTAGGTTAAAATTACGTGTTTGGATTCGGAATTGGTTTCCGATGGGGAACCTAGGACTTGTTAATGCTTAAAATATCTATTTTTTAAACCCATTATCTGGTTAAATCTTCCGTTGTTTTGTTGCTGTTTGTGCGCCCTTTCCAAGTTATGAACTGGTTTTCCTGAGTTTTTTGTTTTGTGTGTAGATTTTTGCAAGGTTTGAACGGTTTCGGGATATTTTTAACATTGGTCAATAGTAAGATAATGATAGGCAAAAGATGATTAACTCGGCATTTTTATTCAATTATAGCTCGTTAAAATTTCTTTAACAGTCTTCAATACACAACATCTAATTCTCTGCTCAGCTCACCACTGCTATAACTCGGTCGCAAACCCACCACCAAATCCACAAAAGCCATTAGCACAAACCTGTAATACTCCTCCTCATTCATCCTCAAGTAAGTGAACAACAATCCCTCCAGAAACTCCCAATCGATCCTCTGATCGTTCTTCGCCCGCGCCTTGGTCACATCCACCATCGATCCAAAGAAGTCCTCATAAGGGCTCGCGGAAGCAGTCACCAGCGCAACACAATCATTGAAGACCCGAAGACCGAGATTCTCAACCGAATTCGCCGAAAGATTTCTCTCGAGAGCTGTTTCATTGAACGATTTGCACCGGTAATAATCCTCTGATTCCGTTCCGGCCTCCTCGATCAACGATCTAGACGATCCCGGAGTAACGAAAAACCGATCACTTCCGAGAAGATCAATCAGCCTCGGCACCTGAATTTCCTTCAAACTCGGAGCAATATTTGACTCCCTTGTCTCTTCCTCCACCTCACGATCATCGTTCTCGTTGTCTCCAAAGAGAGACCGGAAGTTCTCGTAAAGGTACTGATCGATGTCCTCTAATGTAGCGCCACTTTCGTGCTCCTCTTGATGACGGTGGCTGTGACGGTGGTGGTTGAAGCTGGGGAGGAAGTGGTTGTTGGTGCACAGATGGAGGCTCTTAAGGCGTTTCCGGCCATGGAAGGCGACGCTGATGACGGTTGATACGTGAAAGGTTGGCGTTTGGTTCTTGATCCCGGTGATGGCAGAAGACAAGTATTTTTGAACTTTTGTTGGTATTTTGTTTTGTATTTTCCTCATTGTAATTCCTTTCATTCTTTTTCTCCTACAAGATCGTTGTCCGTTGACGAAGTAACGAGCTAGTTCATGTATTTCTAAGCACGTTTGTTACTTTGTATCTCTATTGATCGTTCAATATATACGGTGGAACACGTTTGCATTGAAGTTTCGGCTTTAAAATGCCTAAGGCAAATTTGGGATTTCTTTTACTACAATGGGAAACAAATTTAAGAGCAGAATTTTCTAATTATGGTATGGTTAATGTGTGATATGGATGTAAAGAATGTATAAATGCTCCTAATTTGGAAATTATTCTCATATAATTTTCCTAATTTGGAAAGGATTAGAAAATCCTTCAAACTCATATTCTTTTGACAGATAGTGCGCTTTCTCAATTTATATACTTAGTTAAAAGAAATTTTGGTTAAAATTTAGCCCAGTCAGTTTTTTTTTTAAATCCTTCCACCCAAAAGAGGAGAGACTTTTTAGAAATGTCCCTATATATGTGTAGAAGTGATATTAATTATGTAAAAAAGGCCTCTCTTTCTTATAAGCGTAACTGGCCTTCTTGAATCTTGATACCATTGATGAATGATGACTTTGATGTCATATCATCATATACAGAAGTGATAGTAGTTATGCTACATGTAAACGATTTTGGATCAACTTCTACCAAAAATAAAGATTTTGGATTAAATGATGCGATATTATGGTAGAATATATTTTACATTAATCCGCCCATTGATGTCATCATATATAGATGTGATATTATGGCCCTCAAATTCCTTAATATATACAATGCGTTAATTACTCTAAGGACGTGCAAAATTTTTTACAAATCGGGATTTGGACATATATTTAACCCGTACGAATTGGTTAGAGTTTGCTTATGGAGATAGTCAAACAAAATTTATTTTCATTCAGAAATAAAGATATAGTAGTAGTATTTTTTTTGGTCGAATATAGTAGTAGTATTATGCTAGGGCATTAAGATCTTTTTCCCCTAATGACCATTGACCAAAAACCACCTTTGATGGCAAACATCTGGATACTAGGGTGATATATATCTATGATAGTCGAGCCGATAACCTCTGGATACTATCCTTAGACTTTTAGAGATATAACCACTTAACTAGATGTCTGATGGTCATGACACATAAACATGTACAACCAAGGCGGATAAGGATGCAATTGTACAACCGAGGCATTTACTATGTGCACCAAATGAAAGAAGTTTGATACGCAAACATATATTCGGATGTTGTTCAAATGGTGTGTTTAATTCTATGATACATATATACTCATGTAAGAGTCATGATCTTGGTGACATCAAAATACCTTCTTATTTTAGTAAGCATTAGAAGAAAAGAAAACATATCAAAACAGTATATATGGCTAATCAATAACCTACAATACCTCAAGTTTGTTTTGCATCTTATTCATCTTGTTGTAGATCATGAAACCCTTGAATCATTCTCCATTTGCCATCACACAACAAGCTCAAAAGAAAGAATTTGACCATTTCATTTCCTCCTTTCCCATTCCCATTGTTGATCAAGACTAGCTTAATTGATCGATCAAGCCCTAAATAGCCCACCCTTCTTGGCCGTCCTCGCTGATGTGGCGGCAAACTGAGCCGAGAAGGTTCGGGTCAGATTATCGGGCTCGGACCACCTAGATTCCGGGTCCTCGAAATTCTGAGCATACGAGTGCGCATCATACGGATCTTGCCTAGTAGGAGGTGGAGCCGTGCAAGTGAACACCTTGTTCTTTTCCTTCCTTAGCTTTCGCCTTAGGCTCTTGAAGAAGCCTTGCACCTTTGACCTTGTTTTGACCGATTCGGGGGTCACGAATGTGGCGCGAAACCGCTGTTCGGAGAAGCTCCTTATTAAGGACGGGATGTGGTGGTGGCGTTGTTGTTGGTGGTGGCTGGTGGTTCTCAATGTTTCCATGTCCATGGCTTCTTGGAAGAAGCCTATGAAAATGGCCACAAAATAATGTTTGAAAGGGTTAAAGAGTGGGAAAAGGTATTTTAGTTTTGAAGATGGGTTTTTAATATCATTGGTGGAGGTGTGAAGTTGTGACCAATGGGGTCGCATTAAAAAAGTTGACATTCTGTATATATGTCATATATAATCA
This sequence comes from Polygonum aviculare, assembly GCA_934048045.1. Classification (NCBI taxonomy): domain Eukaryota; kingdom Viridiplantae; phylum Streptophyta; class Magnoliopsida; order Caryophyllales; family Polygonaceae; genus Polygonum; species Polygonum aviculare. The sequence goes on from OW204027.1 coordinate 1,807,253, forward strand.
GTTTATTGACTATGGAATAAAAAAATATGACAATTAACTAAACTAAGGATAGGATAAGTACCAAGTAGGTTTTGGATAAATACTAAGCATTGAATATTCGTATATTCAAAATGTAAAATTGATTGATTGGATTATTTAAATGAAAAAAAAATTAATACTGGATTATTAATGAAATCTTCTATAAATTTATTAGCTAGTTATATTCCATCTAGTCTATAGAAAGATGCTTAGAATATCATAATAGAGGAAAAGAATTCAAACATACTACTTATAGTTACAGATGTCATCACCTATCAGTTAGACCAATGAGACTGGGCTTATCTAACTGTATTCTTCTAACATTACTTAGTCTTACCATTATCTTATACCCCTAAATTTGAAAAATCGATGAGTGCATTACTAAGTTTTTCAATCGACAAAATAAGCTTGCACGTTTCATAGTATCTTTTTTGGACCCAAAAAAATAACAGAATTTTCTATCATTTGACCAATCAATCGGCATTGTTCTTGTTCAAAAAAGAGAGGCTTTTAATAGTACAACTATACAAGACAACGGTCATGATCATGCCTCCATGAGCCAACATCTATAGAATTTAGACAGCTCTATCAAAGGACATTAGTTTATTTACCAAACTCTATATGACTAATTTTTCAAGAGGCAGTCTGATTTGGAAAACTATATCACAACGTGCCCCTTGATGATTGATTCAAATCCTTTACAAAAAAAATTCAGGACAAGAAGTGTAATTAGAAATCTAACTAATGTTAGAACATCCCTCTAAAGTAACTACCCCTATACTTTCTCATCAAAATAAGTTGATCGAGTCGTTTTGGTCCAATTTATATCCATCAAATTCGATACCCCTAAACTTCTTTGGTTGAAGTTCATACTAAACATGCTCAAGAGGTCAGCCTCTTTTTTATCCACTATGTTACAATTTCCATGATGCATTAGTTTGCATTACTTATGCGAGTAATGAGTTGAATGGGTCGCTTTCTTGTCAATAAACACGTTAAATAAATGAAAAAGTGTTGCATTACAAGAACTATAAAAATCAACATGATGATATCTAGTCAAACGATTAAATTCATAAAAAATACTATTTAAAGGTCACTGATTTAACTTTCATCAACCAATGTTCACAAAATAAATTGCAAAATGTAATACATTTGTCATTTTGTGGGTTTCTCAATGTTTTCCCATTTATCGTGAAATATGGGCTTCATAGTATAGAATACATATTAACAAAAGAAAAATAAGCCCATTGCAATGAAAATAAAGCTTAGACCGTTGATATTTAGTGAACATTCGGCCCATTTATGGACTATTTAGTGAACATTCGGCCCATTAGCCTAATGATGAAATGCACTAGGTGACTAACAAGAGGAGCATAGGATAACCATGCACACCAGAACCGAGAAGTAACCAGAACCGGTTCCGGTTCAACCCAAATTTACTTTATGAAGTGAACCGCGATCCCAGGCCGTTTAATTTAATTAAAAAATAGGTAAACCGTCGATTTTACCGGTTTAGAACCGACAGTTTGAAACAGGTCAAACCGTCGGTTCGGCAGTTTGAGGAACCCCCGAACCGCGAAGCCAGAACCCTCGATTTTTAGCAGTTCGGTTCACCAGCTCGAACCGAACCGGACCCTTGAGGCCATGAGGAGCATTGGACAACAACAATAAACAAAACAGATGTGACTACAGTAAGCAAGCCACATCATATATGACACAAAAACGGTAAAAATATATGCATGGCACAAACACGAATTAGAAAGTTATGGGAGATGAAACACACATAACACCAATGTATATTTTACTCATCAAAAACAAAATTATCAACAACTTATACGCACAAGTACGTCCATTCAAAATAAGTTCAGGGTGTGGATCAAAACCACTTATTTATGCACATAGTTCACTTGATCGATGTATATATCAGCTATAACACTATACCATGGTTTCATAGTTTTGCCACAAACCTCCAGATTAATTTCCAGGTTGGCCTTGTGTTTGTCCTCAATCACTGCCCACGAGATTTCAAGACAGACATGTAATATATAAGTTTCATAGAAATAAAAGCAAGCAAGGACAAAGTCATTATTTGAAGTATTGAACACATGGAAGTAGCAACATTGTGACGTGTAATGCTTTGATTACCTCAAGTGTAACAACTTTGGTGTGTGATCGTCTGGTTCTTCACGTTCACATCCATTTCACATGATATCTTCGCCTGCACTCAATTCACCAACGTATGCTGTCCTTTTACTATACATATTGTTAAGGTGCATTATCTGTCGTTGATTAGAACTCGCTAAAAGACCTTATATTATATGGTTAAATGTAAACCATATATTAGGAGTGATAAATAAATCTAGTCGAGTTAAAGTGTGTCAAAATAAGTTTTTTAGTTACGTGACTAAATGTAGTTAGTTTTTTTAATCATGTCCTTGTTATTTTTAATATTATCTAAAATATTTGGGAGTAAAGGTTCATACGTTTTCACTCAAATGTGATTATATTGGGTTGATCGATAAAAAAAATTGGGAGTATTAGAAAGGCATAAAACGGGATTACAAACAGACAACCCAAAAATCCTATGCACTTCTACATATATCTTAAATTTTTTGTAAGGAGATGATCATGCAAAAATGAAGGACACATGTTTTGTTGCGTAGATTAATAATATTGTACTTATACTGTGAATTTGTATCGTTTTTGGTTTTGTTTGGTGTTTGATAACATCTTGTTTTTATTTTTGAATTCAAGTCATATATCAATAATACTAGATCTATGTGAGAAAAAAACCTAGAGAATATAACGGTTTCTCATGTTGATAAATGGTTTTTCTAATATATGTTCTTAGAGCATATGATAAACGTTCCCAATTTTAAAACTAAAATCGTAAAATAAAGTTCATAAATTAATCAAAAAATTAAAAAAAAAACTAAATATATAAATATAACAAATCTTTCTGATCTCAAAAAAAAAAATCTTTTTTGAATAAAATGCTTATCCTATGCCTAATAAAATCTAAAAAAAATAAAAAGCATATGAAATTCAATCCATATATGCACAAACTTTTACAGCTTTAGTTATTTAAAAGGAAAAAGATTCTAAACTTCCTCATGTTTGAGTGTTTGACTCGCATGGGAGTTGTGGGATGTTTTTTTTCCCATGAAGTCGCAATTCCTTCAAATCACATGAATTACATTTACGTACACTCGGTAGGTAAGATCCACTTGTTGCATGTTTAAGTGAGAAATTTTAATTTTCTATCTTAACTTCTAAAAATAAACTAAATATAAATTTATACTTCTCATAATATTCTTACTCTTAGCAAGTAACCAATTATCCAAATATTTAATTCCCCTCATCAAACCAAACAACTAACAAGACCCTTAAATTAATATATAGATACACTCATCTTTCCGTGGTTGCTTTTTTTTTTTTTTTGAACATTTTCCGTGGTTGCTTTAAACACACTCAATCACATTAATAATTATACTTCCTTGGTTGAAGTCGTTAATAATTATATCCCATGTTACCACAATATATAATAAGGACACTACTACTAACCCAATTCCTAATTTTTCTAAGAACAAAAAGAGTAATCAATTACCTCTAAAGGAATGTCAACCAAGTCATAGACGCGAATCCGACCGTTAAAAACAGAAACGGTGTCAAACGACACGGTCCCCTTAACGAGGTCCTCAAGCAAGTGCACCCAATCGTGGATGATCTCAACGCCGTTAAACTCGGCCGTGGCGTCCACGTAGGACGAGCCCCACGCCCTGACGTGGCCCTCCTTGGACGCCACGTGGCCGAGCTCCTTCCCCCTATACCAAATCGCCACGTGGAGCCCGTCAAAGTCTACGGAGAAGGCATCACGGTTGCTAACCCTAACCGTGGTGGCCACCGACACGTCGATGGCGATGTGCGGGCGCGTGTGGACCCTCAGGTGCTTTAGCCTCAGCCGTACGATCTTGAGGTCCGGATCCGACGGGTAGAGGACGAAGAGCGATAGGAGGAGGATCCCGAGGAGGAGGAGCACGGTCCGGAGGCTTATGTGGCACCGGCGAGGGTTGTCGGGAGTGTAGTAGGAGGGTAAAACGACGTAGTTTCCGATGGGTTGTTGGGGTAGTTGGAGGAGGTGGTGGTGGTGGTGGTGGTCAGGAGGCGGCGGTGGCGGGATCGGAGAGTATTTGGGTGAGGCCATGGGAAAGAGATCGAGTTATATGATGGTCGATGTGTGTAGGGAAAGAAGTATTAGATGATTATAAGGCCATGAGAAGCTTTAGGGTTACTACTTGGTACATAATACACATTAGAGATTTGACATTTTGTGTGTTTAAGTTTAAGATTATTGATGTGAAGTTTGTTTCATGATCAAGTTAGGGTTGGGGAAACATGGACCGTACCGTAATATTCCAGTCCTGTCATACTTTTTCAAAAAATCGGGTTACGAACCAAGACCGAATTGGACTAGAGTTTTACGGTCCGAATCAAATTAAACCGGAATATATATTTTTTGAAAAAATATATATAAAATATTTTAATATTTATATTTGATATATATAATCATAATTTATCACTTACTTATAGTATATTTACAAATCAAAAGGGAACCAAACTCTAATCTCATCATTTTATTTAACATTAAGATATTAAATATCTATAATAAAACGTGAAAATCAATCTCTATGGTCAAAAACCGGACCAATCCATAAACATATTTTATCATTAAAGTATTAAAAATCTATAATGAATATATATATATAAGTCTTTACGGTCCAAAATTAGACCGACCGCATCGTATTAATTCGGTCCGGACCCGAATGCTACAAAAACTATGGTCCACCAATTTTGATTGGACCTAGACCGGTTGAACAGTTCTAGATAAAGTATCTCATTCCATCACCCTATCCAGAGGTGTCAAATAGGTCGATTCGGGTGAGTTCATGTCCGGTTTTTTCGGGTTCGCGTTGAGTGCATGTTCGGGTCAATTGAGTTGCATGTCAAGTCGGGTCGGGTCTTGACAGGTTATTGTGCGGGTTCAGGTCGACCTAACAAATTGATCAAGAATTTGAATTTTTAATTATTATTAAAATAATATTATGATTAAATAATAAAATATTATTTATAATAGTTTTTATAATAACATACTCCATATTATAATATTTAAGAGAAAAGTATTTTTATTCTACATATATATATAAAAAAAGTGGGGCGGTCGGGTCGGGTTCGGGTTTCAACCTAATCGGTTTCGGTTTTTTCTTTTAATTTGCTTGCTACTATTCGGGTCGGGTCTCAACCTTTAAACTTTCGGCCGATTCGGAACGATTTTTCGGGTCGGGTGAGATTTTGACAGGCTCTAACCCTATCCAATCATAAAATACAACAACAATAATGATTATAAGGTCTGAATTAAGCATCCGTACCCAAACCCAAGGCTAAGAGTCTTGTGTACATTAACACAAATATTAATTTGAATGGTAGAATTAATGGAGCAAAATGACAAGGGAAGAAATAGGGATGGAAGTTTGTTGGATACTGATCTTTTCTTCTTTTTTTTGAGGATGAAAGAAACTTGTTGTATACTCCATATGACATAATAAGAATTTGGATAATAAGAATAGAAACCCTACAATAATGTAGGATTGTTTCTCAATAAACTATTGTCTTCATGTTCTAGTTGTACAAACATATGGCTTGGTATGAGCCCTAACATATATCATTAAGTTAAGTCACGTGATCACAAATGATTCGTGCATGCATTTCGGCTTTGTTCTATTGGCAATATATTTTTCATAAATATCATTATTTATTCAAAAATCTATACTATATATTAAAGCCGGAGAATTTCGAGCCTCCACGTTAATTCTGGTCTCACTTGATTAACAATTTTATATGTTTTATTTTTTCTAATTATCTAATCTTTAACTTTATCTTTTTTTTTACTCATCAAATATCTATCTTTAAAAGCATACTTATTTATCTTTAAAATTTCTTTAATTATCTAACCTTTATTTTATTCTTTTTCTTACTCATCTAATAGATCTTTGAAACAATATTATCTATCTTTAAAATTTCCTTCTATAAAAGATACATATTCATTAACTTAACTTTTCAATTCCCATTTTAATCTATTTATATATAAGAACTAATATATAGTATAGATTATAATAGGTACAGAAATTAACGAAAAAAATGATTATTACCCGTACATGGTACGGGTCTTCAACTAGTTATCTATAATATAGCTGCATAATCTAAAAAAAATCATAACTAGAAATTACAAAATTGTATTTTATTGTTAAATATCATTATTTAATTGAAACATTCTTTATAAATATAAAAAATAATAGAAATTTGATATTCTTGATCCACCAGGTCAACCTGAGCCACTCAAAAATCTACAACGACTTGACCCATGACCTGTAACGAGTCAATCCCGGCTCAACCCGAACCCTAAATGACTTGACTTAAACATGTCCTGATCAATTTGATTGTCTGATCTTGAGATGCATTAAAATTAATTGATACTGAGTATAAAACATTAAAACATAAAATTATATGTGTAATGCATTTTATTTCATTCTATTTTTTAAGGTTTAAAATTCATGGAAATTCTCTTGATGAACAATCACATTTCATATATAGTTGTGCAAGTTGTTTTTTGTTTCTAGCATACAAAATAAGTTTTAGATGATACACATTATCATATGAAAACTCCACTTCATAATGAAATTCCTTTTCATACATATGTTTGGTCTTGAATAGGACCATAGGAGCCATCAAATTTGATTTCAATAGCTTCTAATATACGATGACAGTTTTATAAAATAGGAAAGTTTCTGTCTCTATTCAATCAAATTGCATTGAAGAATACATACATGATACATGAGCATATTTGCTGGCAATTGAATCTGATTGTCACATATAATATTCCACAAGATACTAACAAGTTTTTAACTTTCTTTGATTCCATAAATGATAAACCCAATCCTTCAGCACACACGTACATACATATATTCATTATATTCATTCCACAATGGTTTTGGTCCCCGGACATTTTGTACATCTAGCTAATTAACATCTTTTATTGCACAACCAACACATTTTTATTACAAATCTTCCAACTTTCCCATTAAGAAGAACTCCTCATTCTACAGATGCATACACATTATATGTGTTCCTACATGTTCTTAAGGGCTTGTATCCGACTCGCTAACTCGTCGCAATCCGGGAGGTTTGGATGCATATAGGCGGAACCCGATCTCTCATACGTTCTGTATGAATCTTCGGTTCGATCACCACTACTCGAAGGCTTCCTCCATGTCTTCAACACCTTATCCATCAAGGCCTTTTCATGGTCACTCTCTTCACTTTCCCATCCTTTCTCGCTCTTCAGCTTCACATAAGGAGCATTGACTCGATTGCTCGTATAAGGCCTCGTTTGGTCTGCCTCTTTGTACCCGCTCGTGTAGTTATAAGATGGCGTTCGCTCGTACGACACATTCTGTTGCATTCTATCATTCTGCACGACACGAGCAACACAAATATCATACCATTATTACATAAGACAATGCATTGTCAAAAAACATATGCATTTTGCTCGTATAAGGCCTCGTTCGGTCTACCTCTTTGTACTCGTTCGCTCTATTAGACCGTGTTCGCTCGTATGCAACTCTTTGTTGCACTCTATCACCCTACAAGATAAAACCACAAAAAAATCATCTCAGTTTGCTACAATGCAAGCAAAGTCCTACAAAATGTCTTTATATACATTTGACATAAGCTTCATAAATATGACAAAAAAATGGTTGAAGGACTTACTTGTGGATATTGCTCAAAAGATGCAGGATTCCATGGAATTGAAAACTCGTTTGCTATGTCCTTCATCAGCTTAAGCTTCTCCTCTCTCGTAGGACCATTCGACGTCAATTTCTCTACGAACTGAAAACGCCATTCGTAAAACTTGAAATCACACTCTCTCTTAAACAAGTCCATAAGAAATCAAACATGTGTTAGCAAGCTAGCTACCTCTTTGTTAACGTAAGAATCGAGCGCGTTTCCATACTTTTCGGTGAACAAGGTTCTCAGATCCCGAAGCTCGGGCAAGTCTGCGAATCTAGCTGCAGCGTAAGATAGCGACGCCACAGCAACCTTGCATTCCTCTGGACACTCTCTGAAGTACACACAAGAAGAAGAAAAAAGACCAAATCTTTAAGCTGTATTGAGATATATGATTTTGAAACTTTAGTATATACAATATGTGCTGAACTTACATTTCTGTTTGCATTAGTTTAAGGTTGTCTGTTACAAGTGTGCAACATTCTTGAACGTAGTTATAACACCATGTCAGATTCATCTCCATGTAAAGCCCCTGTGCCTGTTCTTAGCAGGCCAAAAAATGCAAGAAAATAATAATTTAAATTAGCATTCCAAGTTCAACAGAATTAAACTAAATTTAGAATATTTTTTCTAAAGCTCATCCATAATACAGTATTGTTTTCCAACTATAGTGACTCAAATGTTAGGCAGATTTTTTTTTTGTTTACCTGACCTAATCTAGTATATCTAAGATGAGTGAAGCATATTACACGTAATTAGGTTCTTTAATTTACAAACATACAAATTCTAGAGAATCTAATATGACTAAAAAGATCTACAAAGGCAAAGCAGATTCTTGCCTATACAATTTGTAAACAATGAGCATCTGGGTAAGTTATTGGCGTAAGAACAATGCTACTATATCAAATGAGCTAAGCTAATTATTGGTTATTTGGTTTAGGGTTTTAATATTGAGTTGGAAGTAAATTGACAAAAAATATTCCACGAAATCAAAATCCAATTCTCTTTCCCTCAACTGAATAAAGAACAAATGCGTCCAGAAAACGCCATAGAATCAATCCAGAACAGAGGATAAGGAACTGGAACCTAAAACAAGTAGATAGGGTGAAAAGACGAAATTACCCTTCCATAGGCGTTGTGATCAAGATTGCCTGCCCTGAGAAGATCAGCGACGTCGTTTTTGAGGAACTTCTGCATTGCGCTTCTCTTCTTCGTTATGATCTCCAGCCTCGTGCTTATCATCCTCAGCGCGGATTTGCTAATTCACAGATTAAACTCAAATTAGTTGCAGAGTAAGAGAAAAACAGAGCACAATGAAAATCGACAGAAATGTGAAATTCAGAAAGAACAGAGCATCGAAAAGTTTGATCACAGAGACAAATCAAGACTAAACCATTCTCTGATTCATAGATTAAACCCAATTAATTACAGACTATCTGATTCTTAGATGAAACCCGGTTAGTTGCAGAGAACAAGAAAAATAGAGCACAAGAAAAAATCGCCAGATATGTGAAATTCAGAAGGAAGAAAAAACAGAGCATCGAGAAGTTTGATCACAGAGACAGATCAAGAATAAACCATTCTCTGATTCATAGATTAAACCCAATTAATTACAGACTATCTGATTCTTAGATTAAACCCGGTTAGTGTTGAGTACAAGAAAAACAGAGCTTAAGAAAAATCCCAGAAATGTGAAATTCAGAAGGAAGAAAAAACAGAGCATTGAAAAGCTTGATCACAGAGACAAATCAATACTAAACCATTCTCTGATTCATAGATTAAACCCTGTAATTACAGACTATCTGATTCTTAGATTAAACCCAGTTAGTTGCAGAGAACAAGAAAAACAGAGCACAAGAAAAATCGCCAGAAATATGATTTAGAAGGAAGAGCAAAACAGAGTATCAAAAATTGAATTCAGAGAGGAGCGAAGACTGAACCATTTGTTGTAGAAATTACGTCGGGCGAAAAATGCGTCCCACATTTTTGCAATTGAACCCTAAAAACTCGAAAGACTCCTCCTTTTGAGTTCTTGAGAAAGATCCAACGAAAACAGGAATCTCAGGTGTTGAGATTGAGAAAGAGATTTGGAAGCCTCTGTGCAAGAAGAGCACGCCAATTGGAAATTGGGAGAAATCGTTAATTAGGGTTTCTTTGGGGAGAGAATGATGAATCTGTTGGGTTTGGAATTGGGTTTCGTTGCTGGCTCTTGTTATATTCAGCTGGAAGAAGCTGTTTAGTGCAGAGGGTTTGGGATGGGGGAAGGTCAAAGATGTGCCACGTCGGATTCGTTTTCTGTTTTTAAAAGAGGAGAGAAAGCACTGAAGCGTTTGACTATATTGCCCCTCGTGGTTGTATGCGACCGGGGGATATGTCTAGGGGTGTAATCGTCCAAATATAACTTCTGTCTATTTATTGTGCATTTAAATGTGACATACAAATGATACAATGTTATAGTTTTTGAGTGTGTTTTTTATTTGGATTTTTCTTTTGCTGTCTTTTCAAAAATTAGTTGAACTGATTTGTGCAATTAAGTTGTAAGGTGTCAAAGTGTTTTAGAACAGGTTTTTCTTTTTGCAACATGTCACATGTGAAAAATGTGATCTTGCGGATTTTAAGTAACGGGATACTTAATTATAGGCGGTTTAATTTCTTAAATTGAGAAAACCAATTCAGAGGGCATTTCTCTGAACTTGTCACACTTGTTTAAGATATGTCATCCATAATGAAGGCGGTGAGAGCATGTATAGTGGAGAACAGGAGGGATAATTTATTATCAATTAAAAGCAAAGTAAATTAAGATATATTAGATAAATTCAGAGAAATATTTCTATACTATCTCACTTTATTTCTTACAGAAGAAATTCTCTGAATTTATCAGACTCTTTTTCTTTTCTATTTTCTTTTCAAGTTAAGAAACTTTGTGGATGCTCTTAAGGGCTTACTTAGAGAGCATTCATGCTCCATTTTTCAAAAATCTGATCTTGTTTAAAGAAGTAATCCATAGCCTATATTTCTTCTGAAGAAGACTTGAAGGATGAATGACAACGACCAAGTTGATATCTTGTAGTGTCGTTCAATGAATTGCGACGACATCTAGTGAAGGAGGAAGTAAAATCCTCCATCTTCAAAGAAAGGAGCAAGGATCTTTGCTCTAAAGATGTTGATGATTGTGCGTTCAAATATCAAAGTATGTCCAAGATACTCACGACGATCCGGATCATATCAAGAGCGAGTTGAATCAGGCAAACCAGCCTACACGGACGAGTCGAATCATGTGCCAAGATGTAGAACATATTCACGATCATCCAGACGAGGTTTTCTTCTTCAACTACTCGGACGAGGTTTCTAACCTCCAAGAGAGGATTACTTGCGATAATTGCTAGGAAATGGGAACCAGCTTCGCTCGTGAGTCGTGAATGTGCGTCTTGCCTTTATGAGACACACTTGAAACACGGGTTGTAACCATGACGGACACGAGCATTCCCTTTCCATACAGTTTAAACCCGACAGCCTCATCGGGCCCGAATATGGCTGCCCACTGCCACATATGCAACTTTTACGACGATGTGGAGAAGTGAAGCATGGGCATGGTGGATGTTATGAAGCTTATCTATTCCGCCTTCATGAGGACGTCGCTGAATCAGTGAACGATCACTGGTGCAACGGTTGTTACGGCGATATGAATCCACAACCTTGGTTCAAATCCCATGGACACCTACCGCTTTTCTACAAGTTTCTGATGTTGATAGTGTTTGAATTGGAATATTTGCTGTGACTCAATTCAGGTTGTTGTAATTCAGTTTTAGGGTGCGTTCGGTAAATAAGTCAAGATACTGATAAGTTAAATGATACTGATACTGATACTGATTTTAGGTATTAATAAGTTAAATGATATTGATGCTGAAAGTGAGTGTTCGGTAGAAAGATTTGCTGATTAGTTGTAATTTCAGGAAATAAGTATGCTTATTTTCAAATAAGATGGGGGGTAGCTTCTTATTTTTTTAAGCACTTATAAGTAACAGAATACTTATTTGGACAAACAAGTATCTAAAATTTTAAATTGCCGAACACGTCTCTCAGATACTTATAAGTATCATTTAACTTATTTTAACAAATAAGTTACTTATTTTAAGTTTGCCGAACGCACCCTTAGACCATCAATTCGCACCCATGTTGAAAAGAGCTTACAAGGTAGTAGTAGCTTATATTCCACCTGTTTTTCTTTTTGGTTTGTTTGGGTATGTCTTTGCTGAACCAACAACAGTCTGTAAAAATTTATTGATCAATGGTTTCTTGTTGGCCTTTGCAAAACAAGGCGTCTGAACCGACAATCATTTGACACCCATGTTGAAAAATCCTACAATACATGAAGCTCGATATTTATACTCCTTGACTAACCTTCATTGCATGCATCTCAGTGTTTACCTTATGAAGACGAAATATGCTAAGCTGATCAATGAGAGCTCTCATACCACCAGGCCTTGACACTAGACCTCTCGTTAATCAGCTCAGAGTATTTCGCCTTCACAAGGTAAACAGTAAGAGGCATGAAAAGAAGATCAGCCAAGGAGTAGAAATATCTAGCTACATACCTTGGCTTGCAGTACAAAGACTAGCTCATAGACGTTAAACACCTCTGAGAATTTCTCCACATAAGCATTGAAAATTGTCTAGTTTGCCCCCTGTGTTTGGCAAAGGAACCCCTTAATTTTGGTAGATGTTAGGATTGTAGTGATGGGATTGCACTTAGATACTAAAGTATTGTTCCTACTGGACAACAAAGCTAACATCCAGATAGAAGAAGGATGATGGGAAAGGTAGCAGAATGTCATTGTGCAAAGCTTAGTTTCAACCTTCTAGTATCAGCCATGGCATGCATTTAAAAAGCTCAAGCCAACTAACAGAATGTCTTCTGAATAGTTTAAATTACTTATGTACTCATCAAGAAAGGAGGAAGAGACCAAGGATAAAGGAAGAAAGGGTAAGCGCTACAATCAGAAACTTTGGTGATGGCCCTAACAATTAACAGATAGCACATTCAAAATTTCAAACCTAGAAAAAATAAATATAACAAAACATATACACATGCAGATTCTGCAATCATGTATTCAACTTTTGCAAGTATTCTGTATGACAGACGTGCAAATTTTATTTCTTGTTTAGACCAAACACAAAATTGTCCTAGTATGTAACATGAAGCAACTCCTATACTTTATTATCCATAATGACAAAAGAGCCCTAGTTTTTAATCTCGGAATTCTCCATTATAGAGACACATTACAACATTAAGAAGCTCAAGGGCTGAATATATAACAAGGCCTTAACACAAGATTCCCAAAACTTCGCAGAACAATGAAGAATTGATAATAAAAAAAAAACTGAAAGGTATCCATAATATGATACCTGGAGTATGACCATACGAGAGACGATTTGCACTTATCTTAATCCTCCTGTGAGCTACAAACTTCACTCGGGATTCTCTGGTTTCTCTTCCTCCTGAGACTCTTCCTCCTCTTCCTCTTCCTTCTCTTCTTCTTCGTCCTCGTCCTCTTCAGGAGGGTCTGCTGGCATAGGAGGTGGCAACGGTGATTTCATCGGGCTGAACTGAGGGAATATGTCTGGTCTCCTTCCAGGTTTAGGCCTTTCCCATTCCTGCCATGAAACAAATAACTGAATCTTAAAAAGTTGCCTGATACACTAGTTATCCACTTATCCCTCGTTGATTGTTCTCTGTTAACTTTTACGCTTTCAGATAACCCAGAGACTCCAATTCCATTACTTACAAACTAGTGACCCATGACACAGATCATACAGAAGCCAACAATTAGTTAAATGAAAACAAAAATCAAATAACAGGTTCGATTGCTACTTTTGCAAACAAAGTAATCTAGAATGTTGATGAGTCACCTCCCAATCTGCTAGAGTTACCAGTTTTCCCCTAAAGAATTTCGATAGTTCATTCATATTCTGGTTTTCTGTGTGAGTCCCATTTAGCACGTATACACAATGATGCATCTAAACAAGCTATCACACAGGGCGAAGTTGCTCTCAGTCACGATTTTAGAAAATATAGTTCAGATTTGAGTATGATCTAGTTCTGCATTATCTAGAACAAGTTCATCCATAAAAAGGCGAAAAGCTTCATTTCTGATTACCCCTCTAAAGGCTCTAATATGCATAAGTTGCACACCAGGTTTATGTAAGTTCTCCACATGTTGATTCATCCTTCCCTTATTCATATCTAATCTTGGAATACAGTTCCATATGAAACAAAGCTCAGAAAGCTCTGCAACACTAGCATAGAACTCACTACTCTATTATTTTCCCACAAGCAGAAACTATAACATATATGCCAATACTAGTTCCAATTTCAATCATGTCCACAGCCAAACAGAAGCATAAGCATCCCCAATTTAAAATTGAACTCAAAACCTAGACTTTAATCTCAAATCAAAAACATGATCAATCAAAATTCCTCAGTTAAACCGCATCCACCAGCAACGAAAGTAAGCAAGCGAGGAGTAATTGAACGAAAAACCAGGCGTAATGGAAACCGATTAGGGGAAGAGAATACATACGATTGGGAAATCGAGAGGAGAGCGACGAGTCATCTTCTCCCCTTCCGGCGCCATACGAACGACCTGTGCTCGTCGGCGGCCGCTCTCGACGATTCTTAGCGCCCGATGAGGACCGAAGAGAGCGATCGGAGAGGCGTAGTTTCCAATTCGTTTGCCGGCGGGGCAAGAGAAAGACAAATTGGAGCGTGGAGAAGAGGATTGAGACGGAAGCGAGGGGGAAAGGGAAGGGGAGAGGGAGAGGGACAAAAGAGACGACGCCATGGATAGGGTTTTGGGCAGAGCTCTCTCTCGCCTGTCGATCTCCTCCCTATGGCCGAGGGAGAGAGAAAGAGATTGACCGGAGTTTGTTTTGATAACATAAAATCTCTGGACCGGATAATATAAACTGAACCGGATTTCCGATCGGTTCATTCCGGACCGATTTGTTTTTCTTAAATCTTGAAAATTGTATTTTTGGAGAATTTTGGCTTATTTTTAGCACCAAGCCTCTTTATATCAATCTTCAAAATGGAGAAAATCTCCAAAATTAGAGAAGATTTCCCCAAATTTAGAGACATCATCATATTGCATTTTGCATTTAATCCTATTTTCCTTTAATTGTTTTTGAGTAAATTAAATGCTGATTGGTTTGTACTTGTGATAACTGTTAAAAGAAAAAAGAATAATAAATATTAATTCTCCATTTTAGATAATATTTTAGAATTGGAATAATTTTTTTTAGAGAATATAGGTGTTATTACTCCATTTTAGAGAAAACTTTGGAGCATCTCTTACCTTTCCAAATGCGGGTTGACCCGCCTGACCCACCTGCATATAAGGAAGGGTTCAGGCCCTATGGGTCAGGTATGGATTGACTATTTAGTCCATTCGGATCACTAAGCCCGACCCGACCCGTAATATTTTATTAAAAAAATTATTAATAAATATATTCATTAGGCTGATGAATTAATTAGTTTGCATCCAAACCTTAGCCCCTTGTCCAAACCCTTTGTTCTTTTATGTGTTTTTGAAAAAAATGCATTACAATTTAGAATGCATGTTTTTAAATTGTAAATCTGTATAAAACAAGTTTTAAAATTTTTGCGGGCTAGGATGTTATGGGTCAGCCCGATCCGCAAATCCGCAATGCCAGACGGGTTTGAACAACATTTTTAGTCCGCATATATTGGCAAAGAATTAAATTCAGTCCAGTCCAAGCCCGGCCAGCCCGCGTTTGGACATGTCTACACTCAACTCAAGTCATTAAAAATCTTAAACTGAGAGGAAGATTCAAATTCGTAAACTAATGACCGATTACGTCATAACCTATCACTAGTGAGGGTCTTGGTGGAGTAGTTATAAGCCGTGTACATACAAGTCATTAGTAGGCGTCTTATGAATTATATTATATGGTCTAATCGAGTCAACATATAGAAAGGATCAACTTTTTTATTATTCACATTAGTCCAAGTCGGTCGAACTTGCTTTATTAGCACACCTTGTAGATTAACTAATGCTAAGTATATATAGAGAATTGCCTCACTCGTCTAGAAAGTACTAGTTCAAAACTTCAGAGTCAATGAATTAATATTGTTATATACTATAAAAATTCTTAAATAACAAAGAAACGTGGCAACAATTAATTAACCAATGTGAATGAGACCACATATCACCGCCGAGGAATAGTATATCCTACTCCCTCCGTCCCAATAAGTTAGTCCATTTTTGGGTTTGGCACTGTATTTTATGCAGTCCAAATGGAGCCAAAAATAATTTGCACTTTTCCACCCAAATTGTCCACACAAAGGTATGGAGGCCAAAAAAATTTGTCCAAACCCCTATAAATCGGGTGTCATTTTGTTCAAAAAAAAAAAAGAAATTTTTTGGTTATTTAATTTTATTCTAATTTTGTGGTTTTTTTAACTTATGAATTGTTTAAGTGTAATGAATTTGTTGATTAGATTGATGGAGAGAGATTAGTTTGGTAGAAGAAGTTGGTAAGTGTGAAAAAGTATGGATAAAAATGGAAATAATGAAAAGGTGGACAAACTTTTCGGGACGCCCGATTAAGAAAGATGGACTAACTTATTGGGACGGAGGGAGTACATTTTTATAATTGAAGTTACACGTACTATAAATATGCCCATTCTTTCTTACACAAGGAAAGCTACACTAGCTCATTTCTTCACATAGCTTCAATTACCTCAATTCCAAGGCCTTTTGCAACACCTCTCCATCAATATGAAGGTAATTAATAAAGCCCTACAACTTTGTAGTAATATCTTCATCATATTACTTCGTTTTATTGATCCTTTGTACATGAATTTTAAAAATTTTATTGTAAAATTTGCAGCAGAAGATCGTGATTAAGGTGCAGATGAACGGCGAAAAGTGCAAGGCCAAAACCATAAAAATTGCTGCCAGTGTACCAGGTACGTACATATATATATATATATATATATATATATATATATTATAGAGTTGAACCCTTTCTTAAGATATAATTAGATTATCATGGATAGGTTTCACGTTTGGATTATCACGATAATGATATTATCTTTCATTTGTAACGGAGAGTGTACGTATGTATGTATATACGTGAAGGTGTGGAGTCCGTGGAGTTAATGGGCGAGATATCGGATGGGAAGATAATGGTGATCGGAGACATGGATGTTGTTACACTCACCAAGTGTCTGTGGAAGAAGGTTGGCACAACTACTATCGAAAGTGTGGAAGAATTGAAGCTGCCGAAAACGAAGGAGACAAAGGAAGTTGAAAACCAACCAAATGTGGCCAAAAAATGTACCAAATGTGGCAAAAAATGTGATCTATGATTCACATGGAGAGAAATTGATATTGTGATATGGTATGGTATATCGTTATTGTAGTGTTGTGCGATTTTCCTACATGCTCGATATTGTTTTTTTTTTTAATTTTATGAAGAAGAAGGATATACTTTCTATAAGTCTGTTTTTAAACATTTGAAAAATTGGATAAGTAGACACTAATGGGCCTGTTCGAAGCTCAATTCACGCCCATGTTCATGGGTTGGATCATAATAAGCCTGTTTTGCTTATGCCTAAATATCCCGTTGTTGTCTAGTAAAAAAATGCCCGTTTGAGCCATGTACCAAGCACTAAGCAGATGTATATTTTGTTAGTTTATGGTAGGGTTGTCTAACAGGTCGACCCGATCTGATCTGCAACCCGTTTTACATGTCATGGACCGACCCTTTCACCCGTAAGTTGATAAAATGTGATTGGAGACCCGACCCGTAATCCAGTTTAAATGTTTAATGGTTAAAGGTTTTACGGGTCGGATTACGGCTTGACCTTTTTGACCCGGTTATATAACTGAGCTTAACAATGTTATTTTTTGCACTTTAAAAAAGGGGGGATTTGCAAAATGCCCTACCCAGAAAAACGGTTTGCAAAAACGCCCCTTAAAACAAAAAAAAATAGCGAAGCATGCTGTTTTGGGCGTTTTTGCAATAAAATTTACATTATTTTGTATTTTCTTTTAAGTAGAAGTTTATTAAAAAATCTTTATAATTACATTAAAAATATTTATCCATAAATTTTGGAAATTCATTTTAAACACAAAATTGAAAAATAGAAAAAGAAAATGAAAATAATTTTGAAACATTGAGATTTTTTGGAAACAATGAGATATTGTAGAAGATATGGTGGAAGATATTTTTTGAGAATATAGAACATAAATACATGTGAATCATTATTATCTTCGTTTGAACATTGATCGTTATTATCTTCGTTTCATCACAAAGTAGGGTGAGATTCATCATGTCACCCTCAGTAAACATCTTGTCATACACAACAAAATATCCTGTCACCCTTTTGCAAAATACTATCATTTTTTGTGTGGTAAAAACATGTGTTCTCTTCTAAAAAACATTGTTTTTTCTCATCTTTCACTAAAACTTATTTCAAAATACAAAATTGAAAAATACAAAAGAAAAAGAAAATATAAAACAAGAAAATAGTTTTGAAACATTAAGATTTTTTGGAAACAATGACATATGGTGGAAGATATTGTGGAATATATTTTTTGAAAATATAAAACATAACTACATGTGGATCATTATTATCTTCGTTTCAACATTGATCATTATTATCTTCGTTTCATCACAAAGTTGGGGGAGATTCATCATGTCATCCTCAGTAAACATCTTTCATACACAACGAAATATCTTGTCACCCTTTTGTAAAGAGACGATGGTAAATCTATATCCGGAGAGATTATTTGCCTTTTTTGTAAGATTTCCAATTTTTCATTTATTTAAAAAAAAAGGATAGATAAAAAAACGAAATCTTGTTTTAACATTAAAGTATTTATAAAATCATTTTATTTATATATTTTCAAATTTGGATAACAAATAAAGTTTGTTAAAATATTTTATTTCTCAAATAAAATATTAATAAAAGTAATAATTTTCGATTTTAAAAAAAATATTTCGTTTGGTATTTTATTTGATAAAAGTTGGTCATTTTGGACATGAATGTAATATTTTTAGGCACAATCGCAATATTTTTAGGCATTTTAGAAAATCGAAAAAAGGTCATATTTGCAAACTGATTATCAAATAGGGGCATTTGGTACTAATCCCTCTATTTTAAATACTTAGCAATCAAATTTAAACAAAAAAAAACTCAATGAAAGATTTGATACTCCCTCTGTTCACAATAAGTGTCGTTTTAGCTCTTAACACAGTTTTTAAGAAAATCAATCATTCACTTTAAAACTTACAACTTTTTCTTAATCTTACCACTCATTACATTTTTTTGGCCAATGCATGAACAACTTTAGTCAACAAATACACATTCCAATAAAAATTATCATCATTCACCCCTATTAAATCACTTTGAAAACCTAAAACGACACATATTATGAAACAAATTTTAAGTGCTAAAACGACACTTATTATGAAACGGAGGGAGTAGTTACTAAATCAATAAGTTTTTTTAGCTATATATTTGTTCCTTTATAACCCCTTTATTTCAATAAATTAAATCATATGAAATATTTTCTATATATGTGGGAATATAATTAAATTTCAACCTAAATAACTCAATTAGATTGTGAATACTTTAATTTATAAAATTGTATTTTGTCAGTATATTTTGAATTACATGTACTATAATTTATATACTCCGTAATTGTACTTTAATTTATAAAATTGTAATATGCTATTACGAGTTGGGAGTGTCGATAACTGAGCCTTTCTAGCTTATGGATGTGATGAAACAATAAGTCGTCTTAACTCCTTGGTGGAGTAGTTAAATGCCGTGTACATGGCATTAGTGGGCGTCTTATGAATTATATTATATGGTCTAACAGACTCAGCTTATAGAAAGGATCAGTTTTTT
The DNA here is from genome assembly GCA_934048045.1 of Polygonum aviculare. NCBI lineage: Eukaryota > Viridiplantae > Streptophyta > Magnoliopsida > Caryophyllales > Polygonaceae > Polygonum > Polygonum aviculare. The sequence goes on from OW204027.1 coordinate 1,827,057, forward strand.
TATTCATTCACATTAGTCCAAGTCAATTCAACTTTAGACTCTTAAACCGCGGTTTCCATTGTTAAGCAATTCAATTTGCTTTATTGGCGCAACTTGTAGATTAACTAATGTTAAGTAGGTATAGAGAAGTGCCTCATGTAGAAAGTACTACTTCAAACTTAAAAAGAGTCAATGAATTAATATTGTTATATACTAGTAGTATCAATTTTCTTAAATAACAAACAAATGTGGAAACAATTGACCAATGTGACGACGTATCACCACCGAGGAAGATCCCTTGACTTTTTTATAATTGAAGATACACGTAGTATAAATATGCCCATTCTTACACAATGAAAGCTACACTAGCAAGCTCATTTCTTCACATAGTTTTCCAGCTTCAATTTCCTCAATCAATTCCAAGGTCTTTGCAACACCTCTCAATCAATATGAAGGTAATTAATAAAGCCCTACAACGAAAACTAATCCCTCCGTCCCCGCAACTTTATCAATCTTTTCTTCCTCGAAAGTTTGTCCATGTTGGCATAGTTTCCATTTATATCACTATACTTTTACATTAAACTGATACACAATTTGATATATTACATTTATTATCCAATTTTTCCATCAATTTTAACATTTTTTCCTATAAAATTACAAAATTATTTCCATTCAATCTTAGTGTTACCTTTTTATCCAACTTTTTCATCAACTTTATCACTTTTTTCTATCAACTATTCAACATTTAATCTTTAAATTAATCCGCATGTAAATGTGCTTTATAAATGATCTTTCGGGGACAGAGGGGGTATTTTAAAACATTTGTACGTGAATTAACAAAGTTGATTTTAAAACTCGCAGCAGAAGATCGTAATTAAGGTGCAGATGAACGGCGAAAAGGGCAAGGTCAAAACCATGAGAATTGCCGCCAGTGTACCAGGTACGTACATATAGAGTTGAACACTTCCTTAAGATAAAATTAGATCATCATGGATATGTTTCGTGTTTGGATTACCACGAAAATGATGTTATATATCTTGCATTTGTAACGGTGAGTGTACGTATGTATGTATACATGTGAAGGTGTGAAGTCCGTGGAGTTAATGGGCGAGATATCGGACGGGAAGATAATGGTGATCGGAGACGTTGATTCTGTTACACTCACTAGGTGTCTGCGGAAGAAGGTTGGCATAGCGACTATCGAAAGTGTGGAAGAAGTGAAGCCGCCGGAAACGAAGGAGACAAAGGAAGCTGAAAAGGAACCAAATGTGCCCAAAATAGAATACATATACCCATACTCGTCATATCCATACTATTATCCATATCCTTTCAATTTTTGATTAGCCATTTTGGAAGTTGATTTCGTCGCAGTATAAAATAAATGTGATCTATGATTCTCATGGAGAGACATTGATTTTGTGATATGGTATATCGTTATTATAGTGTTGTGAGATTATTGAATCGTTTTTCATACATGTTAGATATTATTTTTTTGGATGAAGAAGAGGGATACTTTGTATAAGTTTGTTTTTAAACATTTGAAAAGTTGGATAAGTAGACAGTATTGGGCCATTGGGCCTGTTCAAAGCTCAATTCAAGCCCATGTTCATGGGTTGGATCGTAATAAGCCTGATTTGTTTATGCTTGATATCCCATTGTTGTTTAGTGAAAAAATGCCCGTTTCAGCCATGTACCAAGCAGATATATATTTTGTTAGTTTATGCTAGGGCTCTCCAATGGGTCGACCCGACCCGTAATCCGTTTTACAGGTCACGTACCAGCCCTTTGATAAAATGTGATCCGAGACTCGATCCGTAATCTGGTTTACGGGTTACAGGTTTTACGGGTCTTTTTTGACATGGCAAGAAACGAAAAAAAATATCAAAACATATGTCATGTTAGCGTTCTTTGACCGAATGAAACGGAAGGTGGTTAATCGATATCGTTAACGGAACCTATTATATGGGTTTTTTTAAGTAATTCCTCAATATATGGATGATTAAGTAAAATATAGCATATCATAAGGGTGATTTTTAGCATTTAAGCCTATTTCTAATTAAGTGATTTATTGTGATAATTTTCTATCCATTTATATATAATAAATTTTATTAGATTATAATTACGCATTTCTAAGGATTTGGGTTAACCCATTGAGTACTATATATACTATAATTCGTTTTACATACTTAATTTTAAATAATATAATAAACTAATTAATTATCTAATTTGATATTTATTGACCTACATATTATTTAGAGCAATAGTACATAATGATCTAAGAAATTATTTCTCTAATTTTGAAAAGCCTTTGCACAAGACGTTGATTATAAGTAGTGTTCTAAAAAACGCTAGGCCACCTCTAGGCGAAGAAGGACCGCCTAGCGCCTAGATGGTATATATAGTTGCCTAGACGACTTAGACAGACACCTTTGCACCACTTCCTAAGCGGGTTGAAAAACTAAACAGGTAAAAACCGTCTAATGCCTAGACGAGACCTAGAAGAAATTTTTAGAACACGAATAGTTATAGATGTTAAGCTGGTTATAGATTATAGATGCTACCTTCCAAATCAGATACATATCATAAATACACGTATACAGAACTTGCGTATGTTTGCTGGAAGAAAAAAACTTGCGTATGTAATAAAGAACGTGTCGTAATAAAGCAATATACTAATAAAGAAAGTGATAGCGATATCACCATCGTTTTGGTAGGACCAAAAAATGAACAAAATGATTAAGGGTCCACTCATCTAATCTACATTTCTTCAAATGATGTATGTGTATAGCTCGATAATCACTACATCGTACAATGTGCACAAGTGCTTAATGGTAATATGAATTACTGTAGTACCAAATGCCCATATTTGATAACCAGTTTGTAAATATGACTCGATTTGTAAAAATGCATAAAAATATTACGTATACTTAAAAATATTACATTCATGTTCAAAATGATTAATTTTTATCAAATAAAATAAAAAAAGAAATATTTTTTTAAAAAACGAATTTTATTATTTTATTTGAGAAAAACGTTATGCGATGTCGTACTAGTTAAGGATGGACATCCCTCGTTGTTTTGTAATTGCAAGCTCGCTTTTCAGTTGATGAATTCTCGGTCCATTGATCACCGAAAAAACGTTCTGCGATGCTGCCCATAATTTTTTCGCCTTCGCTTTGTAAGAGATGGTGGAACATAAGCTTGTCTCGATCGTGTTAAGGATCCAAGAGACAATCATGGAGTGTACGGTCCACCAATCATCTAACTGGGTTGAAGTTTCATCCGGTTTCTTCTGAGTTCCATCAACGAAACTCCATTTACACCTCGCTCGAAGAGACGTTCGCACAGTCCGTACTCATTCATCATAGCTCAATTCACTCCCTTCTATTGGACTTAATTGAGTGATGATGTTGCCTATTGTTTCGCTTGAATTAAGGTCACAGGATAAGGTGTTTTCTTGGGATCATTGTCACGGTTTTTCCCGATGAGGGATCAATACTGGTCATGGTTGTTTTGGAGATATCAACAACAATAACATATACTCAAGGAATCCCGCAAAAGCAGGATCTGAGGGACCAGAACGGAGGTATTCCAGACCTAGATGAAATGCACCCAATACGACTCAAAACACTGTGATCAAAGGCAGCAGACTTGTATATATGCTCTGTGATACCATAAAGCACGATTGATTTCAACATGAACTGTTATTGTGTCCAAGCTATTACAAAGAGAAGCTAAATATACAAAAACAAGACTGTGATAAAAGGCGGCAGATCAGGCTTGAGAATAAACCTATTGCTATGTACAAATGATTCTAAACAAAGATAGAGGATATCCCTAATTGAAATCCTATAGACGATATATGCTAATCAGGAATAAAGACAAATGATATCTCATTATAAATTCATCATCAAGTGCGTCATTAGCCTATCAGTTAGGGTCTTACTGGAGTAGTCATATTATATGCCAACTTGGCGTGTACATTTAAGTCATTAGTAGGCGTCTTAGCGTCTTATGGATTAGTATACTATATGGTCCAACCGACCTCAACATATAGAAATGATCAATTTTTATTTATTTATCCACATTAGTCCAAGTCAATCGAACCTGCGTTATTAGCACACCTTGTAGATTAACTACTGTCAAGTAGATATATAGAATTGCCTCACCTGGGTCCACGTACTCATCTAGGAATTAAGTATCACTGTAAACTCATCATCGAGTACGTCATCTATCAAGTACCACTGTACTTCAAAACTTAAGATTCAATAGATTAATATTGTTAAACACCAATATAAAAATTCTTAAATCATACTGTAACAAACGCATGTGGAAACAAGTAATCAACCAATGTGAATGTGACCACATATCACCGCCGAGGAAGAATAAACCCTTGGACATTTTTATATTGACGATACACGTACTATAAATACACTAGCGCGCAGCTCCAAGTACCTCAATCAATTCCAAGGTCTTTTGCAACACCTCTCCATCAATATGAAGGTAACTAAAAAAGCCCTACAACTTTGTAATATCCTAATTATATTACTTCGTTTTATTGATCCTTTGTACGTGAATTTTAAAAGTTTACTTGAAAATTTGCAGCAAAAGATCGTGATTAAGGTGCAGATGAATTGCGAAAAGTGCAAGGTGAAAACCATGAAAATTGCCGCTAGTTTACCAGGTACTATATATATAGATATATTATAGAGTTGAACACTTTCTTAAGATATAACTCGATCATCATGGGTATGTTTCGTGTTTGGATCACCATGAAAATGACATTATCATTGTGATTAAGGTGTGAAGTCAGTGGAGTTAATGGGCGAGATATCGGATGGGAAGATAATGGTGATCGGAGACGTGGATTCTGTTACACTCACTAGTTGTTTGCGAAAGAAGGTTGGCAAAGCGACTATCGAAAGCGTGGAAGAAGTGAAGCCGCCCGAAACGAAGGAGACAAAGAAAGTTGAAAAGGAACCAAATGTGCCCAAAATAGAATACATATACCCATACTCATCATATCCATACTATTATCATCCATATCCTTTCAATTTTTGATTAGCCATTTTCGAAGTTGATTTCGTGGCAGTATAAAAAAATGTGATCTATGATTCTCATGGAGACAGACAGTAATGGGCCTGTTCGAAGCTCAGTTCATGCCCATGTTCATGGGTTGGGTCATAATAAGCCCATGTTTTTGCTTATGCTTAAATATCCCGTTGTTGTTTAAAAAATGCCCATATGAAAATCAATACATTTTGAATATAATAAGGGCTCGATATGAAATCTAATTGTTAATTTCAACTTTTACCCACTTTTCTATCTACCAATATGTAACTTTATCAATTTTTTAATAACCGCAAAATTTATCCTTTGGGACAAACAATATGAAATCTCATTGTTCTTTAACTACGGTTTTTATATTATGTACCCTAAGAGCACATGATAAGTATATAAAAAACAGAAACGAAATTTGTAAAAGGAAATAGTGAATCTGTCACAAAATATATTAAAAATCCAAAATTTATAAAATCATTATATTATCAGCCTCTTATAATCTATACTTAAAATATATAATAGAAAAAATCTTCTAACCAAACATCAACCTACGATAGCTCTTATCATTAAATGACCCGATAACTCCTACCACTTCTAGTAATAAAATACGAATGCATGTATGTTAGGACGCCAATCGCAACAATAGTGTTTTCCTCTCATTTTAACTTGTACCCATGAATAAAGGTCCAAGTTGTTATGTAATCCGACGCTTGTGCAGTTGTGCGTGACATTGTTTTATTACTTGTAAGAATCGCCTTCGGGCCTTGTAATGCCGAAGTCCACCTCGCCTAGACGTGGGTCTGGTTCTAGAACCGCCGGTTCCGGTTTCAAAACCGTCGGTTCCCGGTTCCAAATTTCGTGGAATCGGAACTGGAACTGATCCATGACCGGTTTTCCGGTTCCGAGCCGATTCCGGTTCCAGGCGGTTCCGGACCGATTTTGGTTCCAGGTGGTTCCGAGGCCGGTTCCACCCGATTCCGGTTCCGTTTTTGGAACCGGTTGAACATTAAAATTTTGAGAAATTATTTTTGATTTTATATTTTAAACAAAAAAGGTTGCCAAATTTGGATATATTTAACTTTTATTGACTTATAAATTTGGTTATTATTATTATTATTATATACTGTATAAACATTTAATTAACCGACGGTTTGAACCGGATGGAATCGCCGGTTCCCCGGTTCCGGGGGAAGGGGAATCGGAAGTGTAATCGCCCTAGGAACCGGAATTATCGGTCCGGTTCAAATTAACATCTTGATCGGAAATTCATCCATTCTTTATACATCAACTCCGGCCGTTTTTCAACTAAACATCAACCTATGATATCTCTTATCATTAGGCCACCGTACCACTTTTAATGAAATACGAAAGCACGTATGTTATGACGTCAATCCCAACAACCATGCAATCAATCACACCATCACTCTTTCGAAAATCCAACCATGAATCCGTCCAAACCCAGCCGGCCCCACCGATGACGTCCCATTCCACGCCCTTTTCTCCTCCTTTTCCTCTCATTTTCCTCGCTTTCTTTCAAACGAAGACGCCTGTCTCACACGTGTCCATCTCCCATTGGCCCACGTGCCACGACCCCTATGGGCCCCACCCCCACGAACAAGATCATCACCAAGAAGCCAATGCTTGCCCGTATCCTCCTCAGGATCCCATTGGCCCAATTTTCGGTCCCCATCTTTTCCAAAACAAAATCCTTAAAACAGGGAAAATCAAATCATACCCAAAAAAATTCCCAAACATTCATTCCGATTCGTTGCCCTAGCCAGAACCCAATTCTCGGATTCTTCCCGATTCCGAGACAAGACAGCCGAAAAAGACTCGATCTTTCACCCCGCCGACATGGATTTCTGGCCGGAGTTCCTGGCGAGCAGCTGGGGGAAGGAGTTCGTGGCCGGCGGGCTCGGCGGAATGGCCGGAATCGTGGCCGGTTACCCTCTCGACACGCTCAGGATCCGACAACAGAGCTCCAATTCGGGCTCCTCTGCAATCGGACTCCTCAAAAGGGTTCTTAAAAGCGAAGGCCCTTCTGCCCTTTACAGAGGCATGGCCGCTCCTTTGGCCTCTGTTGCCTTTCAGGTACAGAATATTGAATATTCTCCCCCTTTTACCGTTTTTGAATCCTTCAAAGCTGCAATTTTTAACGGTTTTTTGGTTGGTTGTGCAATTTCAAAGGTATGTTCTTTAGGGTTTTGTAGAATTGGGATTTCTGCAGGTTTATGGGATGGTGAATTTTTCATGCCCATATCTGTGTAGAATTTGCAGGCTCTTGGGAATTCCAAAAAGGATTATGCTTTTGGTCTCTTAAAGTTGGTGTCTTTTTTGTACAAAAGATGAGAGATTCTTTGGGATGACTAGTTAATTTGATTACAACAAGTGTAGGCTATTGGCTCTTACAGTATTATGATTTTTTTTAGCATTTTTGGCTCAGTCTTATGTTTCCAGTTATGTGCACTGCTATGAAAATGACTGAAAACAATAGGAACATTCATGATATTGTTTTTTGCCTTTTGGCAAATTTTGGATCAGTGTGACCACAACAAGTGCAGATTCTTGGTTCTCTTCATGATGATTCTGTTGGTTTTTTTGGTTCAATCTTCTGTTTCCAGTAATAAGACTTAAAATTGTATTGGCATAGTTGCTTAAGCTGATGATTCTATGCCTTTTGACAATTTCTGGATCAAAATAGTTGCTTAAATTGATGAATGAGAAATTCTTATGTACTAAAAAATGAGAGAACTTTTTCCACAACAGGTGCAGATTTTTGGGTCTCCTCATGATGAACTTGGTTTTTCCAGTAATAAGACTTAAAATTGTATTGACATAGTTGCTTAAACTGATGAATGATAAAATTTGCTTGTAATCAATTGAATAGAACGCGGTGGCATTCCAATCATACGCAGTTCTTTCCCGAGCATGTGATCCATCGGTCCATCCGAAAGACCCTCCATCATACAAAGGCGTAGCCCTAGGGGGCGTAGGAACCGGGGCCCTTCAAAGCGTTCTCCTCAGCCCGGTCGAGCTGATCAAGATCCAGCTCCAGCTCCAACAGAACAAATCCTCTCCACAAAAAGGCCCAATTCATGTAGCCAGAGCAATCCTCAAAACCCAAGGACTAAAAGGCATATACCGAGGCTTCACAATAACCGCCCTAAGAGACGCACCAGCACACGGCGTGTACTTCTGGACGTACGAGTACATGCGAGAGAGGCTTCACCCGGGTTGTAGAACGAGTGGCCAGGAAACTCTTCAGACAATGCTGGTTGCTGGTGGGTTAGCCGGAGTTGCGAGCTGGGTTTTTTGCTATCCTCTTGATGTGATCAAGACCCGGATCCAGGCGCAAAAGGAGCCGGATTTTAAGTATAGTGGGATTGTGGATTGTTTTCAGAAGAGTGTTAGAGCGGATGGGTATGGCGTTCTGTGGAGAGGGCTGAATACCGCTGTCGCTAGAGCTTTCGTGGTCAATGGAGCCATTTTCGCTGCCTATGAGCTCTCGCTGAGATTCTTTTTCGCTGGTAATAATAGTATTCATACAGAAAGCACAATCTGAGATTCTTTGCTCTAGGAAGTTTATGAATGATGATGATGATGACGATAAATGGACAATCTTAGAAACTCAGCAAGGCAACAAGGCGTTGATGTGTTGGGTTTTAGGCCTTTTGGGCTGCTGTGAATGTAGAACTTTATGAATGAATGTTGATCACGATGAATAAACAATGTGTTAAGATTCTTGTATATTGAATTCTTAATTCAAGTGTAGTTAACAATGCCTTTCCCTTCTGACAATCAATTCAAACTGGTCAGTTTTTGGTCATTTACTAGTCAAAACTTGCATTATTCAACAAACCGATCAAGTCATCTAGTTTCTCCATAGTTTTCACTGCCCACATTAATTCCTGTATAATCTATTCACCTTACTCAAAGAAAACCACAAAAGCTTCATTCTTTAAAACTCAGCTAGACCTCCATTGTTGCACACCAGGTGTTTGTAGAAATCCCAGAAAGAGACATTGAGATGTTCTAATTAAATGGGCCGGTATTATCTGCTAATTAATTGGGCTGGGCCTTTGGGCTTTGACACCGTGAGCTGAGTTTTTCTTCCCGCCTTTTTCCTTTCTTCCAGAACTTCGAATCTGATTATCAGTCTTCCGCTTAGCTTCATTTTTCCTTCCAAATCCAAATCCACAGATCATTCACAGAGAAAGAGTTCCGATCGATTCGTGACGAATTTTCAGTTTCTTCTCGACAATGAAGGCGAGAATGAGGAAGCTAGGGTTTCTCGTCGCTCTCTTCTGTGTTCTGATCTCTCTCAAGAACCTCAAGGCCGAGCAATCCGGCCATGGAGTCTCGAATCGGAACCCGTCCAACTGCTTTTACTCTCGGAGATTGTGTCCGGGGGCGAGGAGTGATGCGACTTGTCAGTGTCTTGAGACGGTAATTGGATACCAATTTCTAGGGTTTTTGATGTACCTTGTGTTCAATGCGGATTTTCTTCTTGGATCTTTTGAATTGGAGTTTGGTCTGGGAGTGGAGTCTTGTTTGAACCTGCTGAAATTGAACTGGTCTTTTGGCTCTTATGATCTGGCCTGCATTGAGCTTTTCTTTGCCTGTTAATTGTTGTAATTTGGTAATGTGCTTTGGTTGCTAAGCCACGAATCTTGTAGTTTTTTGATGTCATTCTATTTAGTTTTGTTCTGAACGAGAGCTAAGACATTGGTAATTACAAATCTTGCAGGGTCCATTAATGGACCAAGCACCTTAAGACCTCATTTACTACTAAGGAATTTACTTAAAGGCTTTTCCTGAGCAGATCTCTAACAAAGTTTAGTATGATGTTTGGACGTGGGTTTTTTATTTCATATAAGTCCATTGGCTATCTAACATGTATGGAAACCTTAAATCCCTCTTTTGGAGTTTCATCTCACGTTATCAAGAAGAACAGAATATGATCTGAGGAACGTTTATTTAGTCATTATATGCTTGATGGTGCTCTAAGAGTGAAGAATGAAAAGTAGAGTTTATGGGTTTGCTTTTAGTTGAAACCATGATGAAGCCTTTAAATGTTGCAAACAAAGTCTGAACTTGAAGAAGTGTGCCCACCTCATTGTTCCCTGTGCTGATGTTATTTTCTTGCTTTGTAGTTATGGAATAGTGTTCAGAAAATGGAAATTTAGAAATGAGTTGATGTAGTTTTTTTTTCTGCTCTATTGTTTGAGTATTTGATGTGGTTATGACTTATGATGGACCCTCTACTTTGTATTCTCTTGATGTTGTTTTTTCGGTAGAAAGTTTACATTTTCCATGTATGTAATTTTGGCAAAGCTAACATTCATGACTCTTTGATTTGATTATGATGAAGGCTTGTGACAAATATAACCCAGAGTTTCCTGATTGGGGGTTGGACCGGAATTTCTCAAGTCCCGAGACTGCAGCTTATATGTTCCCTCTTCCTGATTGGGGGCTTGTGATGGATAATATGCAATCAGCTGTTGCTATATCTGATCCAAGTTGTAGTAAGTTGTTACTCTCATTAGAATAATTACCATTTATGTGTATTGTCAAACCTTGGAACTGTCTTAAGCTTTTTCTTTTAATCAGTGTCAAGTTATTTACCATTTTTTAATTCAGGAGTTGATGCTGATGTGATGTATGGCTGCAATTTCACCAATGATTGCCTCTGCCACATCCGAGAAATGTACGGGCCTGATAGTATGCAATCAGCTATGGCTTTATTTGAACCACAAGGATCTGAGGAAAGTGAGCCAATTACACTTCCAGGTGGTTGCATCTTGTCTTAATTCTTACCATTCTAAAGAGCAGTAAGTTTAGTTGTACTGCTGAAGCAAGCTTGCAATTGCCAATGAATAGATAGCTTCAAATATCTTGTGTTTGTTTTTCAGTGACATCTGATTTTTGCTACTCTTTAACTCAGGAGGTGATGTTGATGTGACGGACGACTGTAATTTCACCGACAACCTCTACATCCGAAAAATAGATGGACCTGATAATCTGCAATCAGCTATCGCTATAGTTGAACCGCGTGTATATGAAGCAAGAGAGCCAATTGCACTTCCAGGTGGTTGTCTTAAGTCTTACCTTTAATAAGAGCAATTAGTTTAGGTGTACTGAATAGTTAACTTCAAATATTTTTTGTTTTCAGTATCAACTTATTTCTCTTTTAACTCAGGAGCTCATGGTTTTATGATGAATGACCTCACTTTATCCAACAACTTTCAAGAAATCGAGGACCTTGATCATTCCGTGGATGCTGAATTCCGTCATCACTTGATCAGATTTGAAGGCCAAGTAACACCACTCTCTCACCTTGATGCTCAATATCTAGCCCCATATTCATCACCTTCACCGTCACCGTCACCTTCACCTTCACCTTCGCCTTCGCCTTCACCTTCACCTTCATCTTCGCCTTCGCCTTCGCCTTCACCTTCACCTTCGCCTTCACCTTCACCACCCTCAATATTTCCCTTCAACTACCGTAACCATTTTCCCCACCCTCATTTCCCTTCAATTTGGACTGCAACTACAACCTCAACACCACCTTCACACATTGACTTGACTCAATGGACACCACCTTCACACATTGACTTGACTCATTGGACACCACCTTCACACATTGACTTGACTCATTGGAGGGCTGTGCTGAAAGATTTGGAAGACTTTATCCACTTCACACCTTGAGCTTATGCTTTCGGCGCATTGTCCTTGTATAAGTGTAGAGATTTTCTTTCCTGTGTGAGAACCAATTGATATAGTAACAAAATTGATGCTCGTTTCTGTTTGTTGTAGCTTGCTCTTGCACTGAGGAAGTGATAGCTGTCTGAGAAATGAGGTGATTTTACCTGTATAGGCTTACATGCTAATAGCTCTAGTACCTCTGATGTAAAAAAAAGGAACCCATGTTGTAACTGGTTTCCAGATTACTATACTATTTGCTGATTTTTTTTTTCTTAATTGAATATTCATGTTTCTTTTTTGTAGAAAATCATAGAACATAGCTTCTACGGAAATCAACCCTCTTTCATTGAGGATGGATCAAAATGGTTGTTTAAAATCAAGCATCATCAAATCAAATTGTTTGCTAATGAGAACTTACATACATGAGCATTTATATGGCCAACAAATACAGTCTTAAGAAGAAATCTGCATACACGTTTTATCTTAGGTAGGAAGCCTACGGTTATTTAATAGAAGGGTAAATAAGAAAGATACATAATTGACCGAAATGACCAGCAAAGGAAGCCTTTCAAAGCGCCAGAGGACCGAGTCTTCGGCTTGAAGCGAGTCTTCTGCTTGAACCTAGTCTTCGGCTAGAACCGAGTCTTCGGCTCATACTTCCTAGGCTAACAGAGACATGAGGAAAATAGTAGTCCTTGTACATATCCATGAAGAACTTGTCAACAATGTCAACGTAAACTGGGCAAGTAAGGCGATCATAATAATGGAGAGCCTCTTCTACATCCAAAGCATGGTCTACATCTCCACCATTCATCATCTCAAGAACTTTCATCTTTTGTACCAACCTCAAACTCCTACTTCCATTTTCTCCTTCTTCTCTTGTTTCCCCACAATGAGCCACTGGCTCATTGTGGGTTTCACAAGGAATTGTTTTCGGCTCGGGGAAGTGGAGGCTTTCGGGTTCTTCCAATTGGTTGACAGAGTTGAATGAAGAGAAGTGATCCATGTTTTGGCTGTTGTGGTTTCCATTAGTACATGATAAAGGGTTTAAGATGAGGGTTTTTGGTAGATTTTGGTACTTTCTGAAGAAAGCAGATCTTAGGCTTTGGAAGGATTTGTGGAGGAAGTTCTTGGTTTTCTTAGTGGAGCTCTTTAGATACATGTTGTCTCTGTTCTGATTGTAAAACACAAGCACAGCTCTCTTTCTTTTATGCCTTTTTAATTCTGCCTAAGAGAAATATAGGAATTGACAGGGGGCTTGAACTTGTAGGCCCCAAAAGGTTGTCAAGATCGCGATCAGATCGCACTCGATAATGCATTAAGGATCATGTAATGCATTATGCTATATGATCCAAATGAGTACTAAATGTTAAGATTGAAATGCATTATTAAGTGCGATCCAAACACACCTCAAATCGGTTGCGAGGCAAGTGTTGGTTCTGAAGGTTGCAGGTTCGAGCTTAGAAGGGTTTAACCAACTCGTCTAGCATTGTAGCTAGTCACGGCTTGTAAAGAAAGGCTAATGCGAGGATCTTTAGGAGCAAAGTAGAGTTGTTTAAGCATTTAATCTCTTCCATAATGTGCATTTTCTTTTAGTCTTTGACATCATTTGCACTTTCTTGAGGGAAACTGGATTGAGAAGATAAGGAACAAGCAATTAAAGATAAATGTTGTACTAATAGCAATACCCAACGGTGTTGAAAGGTACCACTCAAGAGCCATTATACACCTTGGCCTTGTTAGGTCCCCCATTGATCATGGGGAAGCAATAAAATTGTCATTCTCATGCTAGAGAGGACAGATTTTAGTTTTGTATTGCTAAAGATGCCATGGAAAAGTACTTCAAAAAATTCAATGTTGGTTTGGCATGGTCCTATACAAAACTAATTGATAGGACACTTTAAAGGCCTCATTATGATGTAGGAAATTGAGGCCCAATTCAGGCATGTCAATGCAGACATGCTTAGGGTTTTAATCAATAATTAAAGCTGTGATAGACCTTCACTCAAAACAAATTTCTATTCAAGGTGATGTAGGAAGCTGTGAAATTTCAATTTGGAGGTAACATTTCTTGTTGAAACTCTTTGCAATCAATATCATAACATAAGGTCCTTTTGAGATCGTGTTATGTTTGGATAAACCAAGTAGAATGGTCCCAAGGATTCTGGCTGAAATTAATTAGAGGAAAACTTAGGTTCCAAGTGTCATCATGTATGGTAACTTTTCTTACACTTGGTATGAGTAATGTTGCCATTTGCAATTCCTCATTTCTTGCCAGCTGACAGCAATTATTAGGATGAGGGCAAGCCAACCTCTTATGATTAAGAACTAAACTTCTGTCAGGAAAAACGAACAAATGTTGACAAACAGCAAACTTTATGCTACAATTAAGCAGATTTTGACAGTTCTAAACCACGGTTTTCTAAGGTTTAGTTTACCTTTAAGTTGAACATTACTTACAAAACTCAATATTCTCACAACAAATCATGTTTTGACCTCTCTAAGTTGACATTTGATCAGGATTCTTACCTTTTTTTTTCCAAACAATCATCTCACCAGAACAGAAAAGAGATAGCATAGTTCATCCAGATAACAAGTTTATTGAAGAATGGGGCTCAGCATCATCTGTACTAAACTCTGATAGGTAGTTTTCCTGCAAGCTCACCACAATTTGACTTGGCTTGAACATCTTCTTTTCTCTCAGTATGGAACAGGTACTCGAACTGTTGGCGGACCCGATTTCATATCCTCGACAATGAGGTTCAGGAGAGCTTCGGCAATGAGGCCTTCTTTGCCTGCGAATGCAACAAAGCCATAAACATATAATCAGCAGAAGCTTAGAAACTGAATTCCCATATACTTTTCGAGGAATTCATTTCCCTTAATAAAAACTGGATTACGAATTTTAAAGCCTAATAATGCACAAGCTCTTTATACTGTAAGATCAAGCATGAAGCTCTGTAACATTAGTCTCATAATGATTCTTACCGTCGCCAATAATTTGCTCATCCCATTGCAATATGGGTCGAACAAGGACACCGCTACCAATAAGCATCATTTCATCGGTTTTCTTCCCTTCCTCCACTGATACGTTCCTCACAACTACACCACTAAGCTTCCCTTCCTTCACCAGCCTTTCAGCAAGAGTAATCACCCTCTTAGCCGTGCAACCGCTTAAGATTCTATCAAAACGGGGCATCACTAATTCCCTTTCCTTTGTTACAAATCCCACATTCATATTCGGCCCTTCAGCCACAAACCCGTCAGAATCCAGCCAAATCGAAGCGAACGAACCAACTTCATCGGCTTCCATCTTGCACAAGACGTTCGGAAGGTAATTCACACTCTTCATCGTGGCAAACACCGGAGGCTTAATGGGAATTGCTGATGTGACTACCTTGACTCCTTTGTAATTAGGGGGCGAAAGATCTTGTATCACAATGGCGTAAAGAGCCGGTTGGTTGCAACCCGAAGGAGGGAGCTGAAAATCACCGGGTCCGGATGACAGCCAATACCGTAGTGAACCTTTCTTGCATTTAGAGGCGCTCACGGTTTGTAAGAGTATTGCTCTAATCTCCTCCCTACCGAAAGGAAGCCTGATTTTGGCCATGGATGCTGACCTTAGAAACCGATCAAGGTGCTGATCCAGCTCGTAGAGATGCCTATATTGATCTCCAAATAAGAAGATATCAGCGAATCAGAAACTTGACTTCAACCAAAATGATGTCGAATTGAAGAAAATGGAAAGTTGTACTTCGCCTCTCTAGTGTTACCCGTCGACGATTGCTGCAGTGTCAAAGACGCCATGGCCTCTATGCACCATGTGATCGTCCATTGGAATCACCATAGCGGCCGGGTCGGTTGTGATGCCACCAAACACACTTGAATACATAGCCATGTAGTTTTGTTTGCTATTCCGGGTTTCGATGCTCAGCCTTAACTTGGTGATTGCCTACACATGATGCAATATACACTCACAACGTCATGAAGAGGTGTGCAATTCATTCATATTTGGTGATTAGTGTCCTCAGAAATGAATTAAGAGGGTTTTTACCTCAGTGCAAGATAGCAGTGGGACTTTGGATGTTGATGAGGAATCTGCAGAGATGAATGAATGGTCACATAGCTCAGCAATTATTCAAACCAATTGTTGAAGCAAATATGAATCTGTCATAGGATCAAGAACTCAGTGTACAATTTCTAAGGCGAAGTTTGCCCTGTTGTATTGGCATCAACTTGAAACAGTATAAATATTCAATTCCGCTTGAGAAATGACAACCAAAGCAAGATGAGAGCAAATCCTACACTACAAACAACGAATTAAAAGAGTGCAGAAAAGATAACAGAGAAATGGAAGAATTACCAACAGAAGAATTGACTTGATTTGCACATCCAACGATCACAACTCGAGAGCTGGAAAACCCATTTCGAGAAAATGAGAGATTTCTTGAAACTGGAGAGGGGTTGGTAGAGTGATGATGAGGGGCGAAATTAGGGTTTTGGGAGATGGGTTTGGGGATTGTTTGGAGAGAAGCCATAGGAGAAAGGAAAAAGAAAGATCGAAACTTTTTCGTTTCACAGAGATATGCTTTCGTTTGAGAGAACTACAGAATGACTTTTTAGTCGTTTATGTTTATGCCAATTGCCAAATGCATTGCTTTAACAAAAGTTGAATCATCAAATGGGCAAATGGGTTATATTATCAAGTGGCAATTTTATAAGTGAAATTGAACACTACATGTTACCAACCTTAAAAATTGGTCAAAAACACAAAATCAATAGCTCAACTT
This sequence comes from Polygonum aviculare, assembly GCA_934048045.1. Lineage (NCBI taxonomy): Eukaryota > Viridiplantae > Streptophyta > Magnoliopsida > Caryophyllales > Polygonaceae > Polygonum > Polygonum aviculare. The sequence continues at coordinate 1,843,592 of OW204027.1, forward strand.
TTAATCCAATTATTAATTCATCCAATCCAATTATCACCCACCAAATTACTTTCTTGTAAAATTACAATTCTCTGTAATTGGATCTTACTCTATTCAGCTCCCTATCTCTACTAGATCATCTCCCCCAAATCCAATCACATTAAACACATCATCAATTGCTCAACTTTTTTACTCAACTACACAATGTAACCATTATCAATTTATCACCCACCAAATTTGTAATTGGTTCTTACTCTGTTTAGCACCCTAGCTCTAGTAGTAGATCATCTTCCCCAAATCCAATCACATTAAACCCACTTCAAACTGTTCAAAGTCAGGACCCAAAAGTAGGTGGAAAATCCCTTCTCTTTATAACCCTCAAACCACCAAACACACAATCAACTCAATCACCCAAAATCACCATCAACAACAACAAAAAAAATGAGCACCTTTTGGCAAGAAGACGACTCCGGCCAGACCTCGCCGTTCTACCAAATCTGCCTCCTCACCCTCTATCTAATCACCCCACCCACCTTCCTCTCCCTTCAATTCCTCACCGCCCCCTACGGCCGCCATGTCCGCCCAAACTGGGGCCCCACTCTCCCCTCCCCCCTCGCCTGGTTCCTCATGGAGTCCCCCTCCCTCTTCCTCCCCCTCCTCCTCTTCCATTTCCCCTCCGATCAACTCCACTCCTCCCTCCGATCAGTCTCCGTCCTCTCCCTCTTCCTCCTCCACTACTCCCACCGAACCCTAATCTACCCCCTCCGCCTCCATCTCCGCCGTAACCCCTCCCAATTCCCCATCTCCCTCCTCTCCCTCGCCTTCCTCTTCAATCTCCTCAACTCCTTCGTCCAAACCAGATCCATCTCCCACCACTCCAACTACAACTCCGATCCCCTCTTCTGGCCCCGATTCGCCCTCGGCCTAACCATCTTCGCCTCCGGAATGGCGCTCAATATCTGGTCGGACGGAGTCCTCGTGAAATTGAAGTCCGAGGGGAAGGGATACAGGATCCCGATCGGAGGAGCGTATGAGTTTGTGAGCTGCCCTAACTATTTGGGGGAGATTGTGGAGTGGGCGGGCTTTGCGATCGTGTCTTGGTCTTGGGCGGGCCTAGGGTTTTTTCTCTACACGTGCGCCAATCTTGTGCCTAGAGCACGTGCCAATCACGTGTGGTATTTGGAGAAGTTTGGGGAGGAGTATCCTAAGGCTAGGAAGGCTGTTATCCCGTTCTTGTATTAGTTGATCTGTTTTTTTGGTTGTGATGTGTTATGTACCGTTGGATGTTTGTTTTGGTGTAATAAAATTGAGCATTTGTTCGGTGAACGTGCTTAGACCGAAATCGGAAAAACTAACCGAACCGAAACCGACGGAGTTCTGTTCAAGAAATGACAGGATTTCGGTTTCGATTCGGTTCAATTTTTCCAGAGAAAAACCTCATATTTATTCAAAACCGAAGTAAAATTGGTTCGGTTTTTTTTTTCGGTTCATCAAATTCCCGAATTTCGGTTTCGGTTTTTTTTTTTCGGTTCGGTTTAATTTTTCAAAAAAATCCTTATATTTATTCAAAACCGGAAAAAACTAACCGAAACTGATTCGGTTTTTGGTTCACCAAATTTTCGAATTTTGGTTTCGTTTTTTTTTTTTTCAGTTCGGTTCACCAAATTCCCGAATTTCAGTTTCGGTTCGGTTTGATTTTGACGTCGATTGGGCTGAATTGAGCTATTGGGCCTGGTTGTTGGCCCATGAAACAAGAGATCGCCACGTGTACTCTACGGAACCGCCTAGAAACAACTCCAGGGCGCCACGTTGTACAAGATCTGAGCCCTAATTTCGACCAAAATCAAAATTCCCCCAATTTTCTCCTCTCTCTCTGTAATTTTCCGACGATTTCTGCGAGAGAAATGGAGGCGACGAAGGAGGAGATCGGATTTCTGGAGAAGATCCGGCCGCCGAGGCTGGAGGATGCCGGCCTCGAAGACTGCGCTCTACCGCCGGATTTAATCAAGGAAGCGTTTCTGAAGGCGGCCACGGCCGTCAGCTCTCGTGTATCGTCCGTTCTCTCCTCCGGCGACGCCGACGGGAGCGAGGGCGAGTGCGTGAACGATCCGTTGCCGGCGCCGGCGGATGAGATTGCCGGAAGCGGATCCGTCGGAGAAGGCGATGTCGGGGTCTGTTCGAACGAGAAAGGCGGTGTGTTGATCGGAGACGGATTTCGAGGTGCTGATCTCGTCGGATCTGGTGTTCCGGACGGGGGAGAGGACGTGGTTGTGGCTCCGACGGCGGACGGCGGCGACGGGAGGCCGTGTGTGGAGGGTGGGAGAGGATTGAAGGTCGGAGAGAAGAAGAAGGAGGTTGGAGAAGACGAAGGTCCGACTTTGGTTGAAGGTTATCTTGTGTAAATTTCAATAAACCCTAGCTCATGGAATTAGGAATTTCAGTCTGGTTTTGTGTTGTGCTATGTTAAACGGAAACTGGAACGAAACAGAAACGGGAAAACACAAGAATTCCGTATTTTTAGTGTAAAAACGAGTTGCTGAGTTTGAGTTTCCGTGTTTCCATCCGAAACGGGAAACGCCACCTCGTTGAAGTTTCCGGGTAACATAGGTGTTGTGTATGTGGAATCTGAGCTTTTTACTCATCTTTCCTCGTTTGTAGAATTGATATGTGGGAGAATTACTCGATTAGTTGTAGCTTAGCAAGAAGGATGATGATCGTTGCTCATGGCTCAAAATTGGCTTGAGCAAAGCTTCAATTGGCATATTCACGTTACAATTTCATGTTTAAATTGGAGGATAGTGTAACATATATAGCGTCTATGAATCCGAGCAAAGGCTATCGAATCCCATGTATTCGTCGTTTTCGATCTTGTTGATTGCACTGACAATTCCATTGGCACCTGTTGAAGATCAAAAGGAGTGTTCATGGACTTGTGGGAAAATTGGTGCATTATGGAATTGGTTCTATGAATTTGGTATATGCCAAGTTATGGATCGGACAGACTTACCAAGTAAAATGGCACTAGCGAAGATGGTAGAGGCCAAGATGAACACAATGATAGAAGCTCTGCCCAACATCTCAACCAATCTTCTAATCACTAATTGCCCCACAAGTGTTGCCACAAGTGCCACTCCGAAAAAATACACAGCTAGCAAACACCCACAATCACAACACCATGATCATGATTATATCAAATTAACCAGATTGCTAGATATCGTCTAAGGTAAATGAAATTACCATACGGAACCGGAAATCGTTGAAGAAGGTAATACTCGACGACACACATTGACGACGAAAATGTAATTGCAAAAGTCGCCGTTGCACCAGACACCTGAGGAGGAATTCCGATCTCGAGGAGGAGTGGGGCCAAGATGAAGCCACCGCCGAGGCCCAAGAGTCCACCAGCGGCGCCAGCTAGCAAGGCGCACGCACAACAGAGCACTAGCTCGTGCGCTTTCCAACTAGGGTTTCCGATTTGGTCACCCCTTGACTCGACTGCCCGATGCCCTTTGTACAACATCACTGCTTCGTATGTCGACACCCCAAGGGTCACCGGAATCTAGCACAAACATAATAGGATATAAGTTCTTGTCTTACGTCGAAAGTTTATGATCGAACTATAAATGCACTCCTCGATCTTGACTTGACGAATCATAGATCCGTGACCATTAGGTAGCGAGTTTTAAACTAGTAAGTTTTACCTGCAATAGGTCTAGGATCCAATAAGCCGGTGAACAAGTTGTGGTGTTATTCTGCATTGATCAAATTGGACAATATGGAACAAATTAGTAAGCCATAAGTTAACTCCACAATTAAACATAAGATCGAGATTGAGCTTGTTAGCGAGTGCGATGGAACCCTATCGAAACCTTGGCGATTTGGAGCCCCAAGACAGCAAGCCACACGCCAAAAAGGACGCCAACTTCCTTCCAACGTACATTCGTAGCAAGTCGCACCTGACGATTACATATGTATTAGCATTTGTCTTAAGTAGTAAGAAAAAAAAAATTTGCATGATTACACACAGAATGTAAGAGATAAGTTTATGTAAGAAAACAATAACTCAAGGATCGAGTTACATATACAGCTACGTTTTACGTACTGGTTCGATATGTGTCGTTGGTCTCTCGGGCAAAGGTTGGTACTCTGCTTCTTCTTCACTTGCAGCTTAATTCATATGACAATTAACATGATCCGATCGATCAGCCAAAAAGTACATAAGATATTGGTATAATGAACGGCTTAATTGATTAATTAGCCATGTACATGATGTACCTTTTGATTCAATTTGTTGATAAGCCGTGGCCTGTAAGCAAGAAGTTATTACTGTTAAAATATGATTTCTTGATTATAGGATGACTTAATTGTACGTGTAATTGATAGTTTCAAATTACCCTTGTTGTGTTCTCGTTGTTCCATGTCTCAACTCCCTTGAGGAATGATCTTGTCGATGTGACTGCAATGACATTATATTTAAATTGTGTTATTATCAAACTGGAAGAAAATGATCGTTTAGTTCTTAGAAGCATGTATTGAAAAGACAATATGACCGGTCTTGATGAGTTTGCAATTAAGCCTTCTTATTCAATTAATAAAGGCCAAGTTGAAGTTTTATACCCATAGTCTATCTAGCATGGCAATTAAGCACAATGAATAATAACTTAATAAGTACACAAGTTGCCTTTATATATGATCACCAAAATGCAGAGTACAACTTGGCTAACATAAAAAGGGTTAGTTATGTATGTACCTATAAAAAGACCGATAAGCAAGATGGTGACCATCCACTCGGCGAAAATGACGTTGAAGGTGACGCCGATGCTGATGCCAAGCACCAGCGACGGCTGGATTAGAAGCGCGAGATCGTAATCGATGAGCGGTTTCCCTTGCAGGGTCGGGTGCCTCTTCCTCAGGTTGAAGAACGCCGTTGCTCCGGCCGTCGCCATCACCATGCCTGCACCCAATATTAATACAATGTATGAATGTAGCTTGTTAATCTAAGCACTCAATCATATGTCACTAATTTGGTAAGTATTAAGAGGGAAGACAGGTTCAATTGTACGTCATGATCAACCTACAAGTCAACTGAGTTTCATCCCAAAACCAATTGGCAATAAAAGGAGTGACCCAAGTAATTATAAGTTGACTTGTTTTTCTCCCAACTCTCCATACAGGAAGCACAATTGCAATCCCAACAGTAAGGTGTTTTTGACGTAAGTAACTAACTTACACTTGGACATGGCGGCAGCGGACTTAGTGTCGAATCCGATGATGAGGGCAAGCATGGGAACGAAAATGCCACCGCCACCAATGCCTCCAATGCTTCCGGATGCAGCTCCAAGGAATCCGATGAGGGATCCCACGATGATCCTCCATCCGAATTCCATGTCCTATCAAAACAAATCCAATAACCAATTCAAAACACCGCGCATATATAAGCCTAGTACATAAACACGACGAAGTTTCACCTCAACATAAGTGTTCCAAACATATTACTAACCGGCCAAACATGGGTGTAAGTACTCAAGAGCCGACGAAAGAAAGGCTTAATCTGCGATTGAGGCGAAGACGCCTGATCAAGAGCTGCAACGCATAACGTGATCGACAATATTAGCACCAAGATTTGCCCTGACCTTGCCATTTAATGACGATGTGTCTCCTTTTGATTTGGGTATTCTTAGCTAGGAAAATGTTCTCTTGTTCTATCGGAAAGGGCATGAGTACATATAAGGAAAAATGTTCTTAGCTAGCTGATCGATTGGAGTGATTGTAGGAAAGTATCGTGCACATCATCATCAAGAAATATACCAGACATATCCGAGGGAGTTAAAACTTATCATGTCAACGCTTTGACTTGGTCCTATGCACATGTTTGATGGAAAGAACCATGATGCATATTGAGGCTAAGTACATCGAGAGAGTAGCTGATTTTGATTAATTCTTCAATTAGTTTCAACTGGTCTACTTCTTCTTTACCCTCAAAATAGATTAAGTTAATGATTTTTTTTTGTTAGAAAAATGAGGTGCATGTCACTCTTATGTTTTCTGTCCATGGAAAGGCTATTGTTTGTATAGAGTACGACTAATTGTCTAATTTATATTGTTAGACGTACATAACTAATGATGTGATTTCCCCCCCTCAAAACAATTAAGGTAGTGATTTTCTTTTGTCGAAAATGAGGTGTCACTCTTATGTTTTTATTGATGAAAACTAGTTATATTTGTTGTGTCATAGACGCTTAGGACTAAATTTTATTTACAGACATATATTATAAATAAGAGTATTCTAAATCTAATCACTAAACATAAAATTATTCAATTTAGCTGAACAGGGCCAAATAATTACAAACTTAACGAAGACAAGATCGATCTACACAAACTAGGAAACCTCTTTGTTTATGTAATTGCCAATTTGTCATTATGCAACAACATTGATAGCTTATACACACATTTTTCACCAAGCCCAAATTTCACACACCATGTTACCCTCCAACTAATTTAACTGAAAACACATGAGCCCTTCTTGAACTTGATCGGTTTCGTTCTCGTGCAATCGACCACAATGTCGCACGAGACTCGCATCTTGTGCCTCATTGTCACCAACTTCCCCACCCCCTCGCCTCTCGCTCGTATCTCAAACTCGAGAGTGAACGGGACCTTTTGATTAGGTTCGTTGATGTAGGCAGTTTGGCGACCCAGTTCGAAGACGATCTCAACCGTCGAAAGGGCCGTCACCGGCAGAAGTGATCTCGACCGTCCGATGTCGGTTTGAGGCGCACAAAACCTTTCCGGATAGGGAACGCACTCACAACTCCAACTCAGTGCCTTGCGCTGACGTAAGGCCTTTTTCGCTTTTAATATCGTTTCAGGGCTTTTAGTTAGGTTTTAGACTTTTAGTTATCTTTTCTATCTTTTAGGTTTTTAGTTCCTTTATATATAGATCGATTGTAGCCCTGAAAACACAACTTTTATTATTTTTATCAATTACAGAATTACTCTGAATTTTCTGGTGGATTTCCAGTTTTCTTGCGTTCAGGTTTCGCGCTTGCGATTTCTTGATCACCAAAGTTTGCGATTGCTTGCCTTTTATTCTAAAAAAGGCGGATTCTAGGCGGAGAGAGGCCGCCTAACGCATAGGCCAAGACGGTAGAGGCCAAGATGAACACAATGATAGAAGCTCTGCCCAACATCTCAACCATTCTTCTAATCACCAATTGCCCCACAAGTGTTGTCAAAATTGCCACTCCCAAAAAATACACACCTAACAAACACCCACAAACACAAAACCATGACCATGATTAATATGTCTAACTCAAATTAACCAAGTTAGGTTTAAGAATCACTCTTTACCACAAGCAATCGCCCTTAATTACTACAGACAATCTATGAGGTGTGAAGATGAAGGTTTATAATAGTTTTTTTGTAATTCTCATATCTTGTTTTGGATTCATGTATTTCTGTTTGGGGTTCATGATTTACTTTTTACCAGGAGTTTTCATTTGATTCAACTTCTTTAACCCAACTACCCTTTCGTGCTAGTGAACACGTACGATTAATCATTTACAACGGTGAATATCCCATTACATAGCTAGACAAGTACTTATGTATATAAATATTCCTTACAGAAGATTAATACAACCAAGAAATCCTTTCACATATTTCTCTCTTAGTTTATAGAGATGAATAGCTCAATATTTAGGTTACGTGTTCAGTTTTCACTTGTGAATATGAGATTGCTAAGTTTAAGAAACCAGTCAAATTTGCATTGCAATGAGTACACTAACACTAGTGAGAAAATACTCCGTACTAATTTTGTCCATGGCCTGTTTATGGAATTGTGTTTGGTCCAACGTCCCAATTTTCCACAACGACTTGGGGTAGACTTTGAACTTTGACTCACACTCATGATGGTCAATTAAAAATACACTAAAGAGATATTTTTTTTGTTCATTGTAAGACGTAGTAGTTGTGGATTGAACCTACTTTAGATCAATCAAATAAGAAACTTGATATAGGATTAACATGGTAACAAATTAAATTAAACCCACATGAAGGGTACCGAATTAAGAAGTGTGTATTCAACCCAAACAAAAATTAAAAAATGTGTAGGGAAGATTATGGGATCTTTGACTTTGACAAACATAGCCTGGCCTATCAATTTGATGTAAATCCAATTCCCTTCATTTTGTTGTTATCCCTTTCCTTTCTACATGCTTAATTATTAGTCAAGAACGAAGCTTCTCTGTTACTTGCCACACAAGGCATAACCAACTATATAAGGATTAAAACATGCACCTGAAGCCCATCAAAGCCCACAAGAGCCAAACATAAGAATGCATCACATTTCACTACCCCTTTCCCTCATCCTCACATTTGTGACCACCACCCACATGCGAGTGGTCACCTCCCAACAGCCCTACGACCCATCGGTGTGCGGACTCAACTCGACGACCGCCCTAGGCTACGCCTGCAACGGTCTCAAAAGGCATTGCCGAACGTACCTTATTTTCCAAACGCACCCTCCGTACATCAACTCCTCCGCGGTCGCGTCCCTCTTCGGTACCGACCCCTCCCGCATCGCGCGACTCAACAACGTGTCCGAGTCCTCGTCTCTCGTCACCGGAAAGGAAATGATAGTCCCCGTAAACTGCTCCTGCTCGGGGAGCCACTACCAATCGAACGTCACGTACGTGGTCCGAGCCCACGACAGCCCGTATATGATCGCCAACGCCACTTACCAGGGCCTGACCACGTGCCGAGCCATCCAAGGCCAGCGGTCAGGCCTCGTCGAGGATATCTTCCCAGACGAGAGGCTGACGATCCCGATCCGATGCGCGTGCCCCACCCGGAACCAGTCCCGGGCCGGGATCAAGTACCTCATGAGCTATGTCATCAAGTCCGGGGACACCATCTCCACCGTCGGTGTCAGGTTTTGTTAAAAAACTCGAACCCGAAATTCCATTAAAAATTCCAATGTTTTGTTTTTCTCGTATGTACAACACACAAATTTCCTTTATGTGTGTTTACATAGGCAGTACATTCGCCTATAACTACTCGGGAGACATTATCTTCACCCTCGCTATAATTCCGGAACAATACCTTCGTTCCGATCAGTCAGGACAATGCCTTTGCCCTCATATTTTACATCGCTCATACATCTATTTATACGAGATCACAATAAATGCTATAGACTAACAAGTAACAACCGCCTACGATGACAATTATATAACTAACTTTCTATTTAACTACTTATAAACCAAGTTTAACTTCCAACAGGTTTGGCGCCGACGTCGGAGAGACTCTACAGGCGAATAAGAAATCCGTCCAGGACTACATAATCCAGCCCTTCACCACTCTCTTGGTACCGCTTCGTAACCCGCCTAACAGCACCATGACGGTAACTCCACACCCCACGAGCGAGCCACCGCCTTCCCCTCCGCCTCCGCCTCCTTCCACTTCGGTGCCAACATCCGAGCAGGGGAAATGGAATTACTTTCTCTACGGCTTGATTGCAGGGTCTGGATTTTTGTTCGTCTTCGGGGCTTTCGGTTTCTTTATAGTAATGACGAGGAAGAGGAGGAGAAGAAGGCAAGTGGTGACACGCGCGCTGAGCTCCTCGGGCGACGATGCTAACAAAGCTAGCATCGAGCCCGTGGAGCTGCTAGAAAGCATATCCAAAGTGGCTCAGTCGCTCAAAGTGTTCAGCTTCAAAGATCTCCAGATAGCGACCGACGATTTCAGCTCCAGTGCACGGATTGGCGGCTCGGTGTACCGTGGCGAGCTCTCTGGGAAACAGGTCGCCATCAGGCGAACCGAGAGCGACGTTTCCCGAGAGATCGAGATCCTGAACAAGATCAACCACACAAACATCATTACCCTGATCGGAGTCTGCTACAACAGCGGACTCTGGTATCTGGTCTACGAGTACGCGGCCAACGGAAGATTGAGCGACCGGATCTTCTCGGCCGGGAACAACACACTCGGCTGGGACCGGAGGGTCCAGATCGCACATGACGTGGCCACAGGGCTTGACTACCTCCATAAATACACGAGCCCTCAGCACGTTCACACCCACTTCAAGTGTAGCCATGTCCTCCTTGATTCGGAGTTGAGGGCCAAGATCACACATCTCGGGCTCTCGAGAGCAGTCGTTGGGGCCGGAGAAAGGCTGCCGTTCGCTTTGACTCACCATATTGTTGGGACAAAAGGGTACATGGCTCCGGAGTATCTCGAACATGGCCTGGTCACCACTAAGATGGACGTCTATGCTTTCGGGATCTTCGTCGTGGAGATCCTAACCGGAAAGGAGGCGGGTTTGGTGTGTGGTGGTGGTGGTGATTGTGTGTCCTTGACTCGGGTCCTGGAGCCGCTTATTGCGGATGGAAACGACGACAAGTTGACGGAGTTCTTGGACCCGAGTCTGCAAGAGAAGTGGCCTTTGGATGTGGGTTTGACGTTGTTGAGATTGGCCCATAGGTGTGTGAGCAAGGAGCCGAGTGAGCGACCTGGAATGGATGATGTTGCTAGCTTGTTGTCTAAAGCGTTGACCTGCTCTGTCGTGTCGGGGACGACCTCTGTTTCTACCGTCTCTTCTTCGCATGTTGCCATCGATTCAGATCATTGAGATCCGGATTCACACTGATGGTGTACACTTTTTCAAAGGTTTGCTTACTGTAAAAGTGTGGGCGCTGAAAAATAAAAGAGGGTCTTAATCTGATGACTATTTTATGAGGGTCTTAGGCGTTGTTTCCGCTTAGTCAAAGTCGGTGGTTAGTTTTTAGTAGCCAATTGTGACACGAAACTCGGTTGTAAATTGGCATACGCATTAGTTTATATTTGTTAAAGCTAGAATAGTTACTAAGGCATAAGTTAAATCCAATATTAAACATAAGATCGAGATCGAGCTAGTTAAAGCTCTCTGATCGCCTGAGCTTATTTTCTGATCAAATTGGACTAAATGGCACTTGAGCTTAATTATTTTCTGATCACCTGATTAGCGTTTCTAAATCCAATCACTAAACCAGAAATTATTCATATTAACTGAACAGATGTCAAATAATTACAAACTTAACGTAGACAAGAGATCGATCTGCACAAACTAGGAGACCTCTCTGTTTATGTAAATGCCTTTATACAACATAACAACATTTTTTTTTGGTAAAAGTGACAACAACATTGATACACAGCTTATACACACATTTTTCACCAAGCCCAAATTTCACACACCAAGTTAAAGTTACCCATTAGCTAATTTAACTGAAAACACACGAGTCCTTCTTGAACTTGATCGGTTTCGTTCTCGTGTAATCGACCACAATGTCGCACGAGACCCGCGCCTTGTGCCTCGTTGTCACCAACTTCCCCACCACCTCGCCTCTCGCTCGTATCTCAAACTCGAGAGTGAACGGGACCTCTTGATTCGGGTCGTTGTTGGAGTTCGCGCTCGAGGCTGTTAAGCTCGATCCCGCTCCGTATAATGGAACTTTTGTTCCTTCTAGGATCACAGCCACTGTTCTCCGACTCTTCCTTGGTTGATAGTGCTTCTTTAGCTGTAGTACCAAACACAACACCAAGTAAGAACCAATGTTAGATAAAACGTTAGGCGGCTTCTAGGCGGAGAGGCGTCGATATGGACACCTAGGCACCATTTAGGCGGGTTAAAAGGCTAGGCGACCGCCTAGCACCTAGTTGAGGCCTAGGCAGAGCCTAGAAGAGATTTTTTGAACACCGGTAAAAACAAGTTCAACATACAATTCAAGTTCAACTTAGGCTACTTTTATTCACTAGATAAACAATCAACTAGGTTTGCTTAGAAATATAGTTTGAAACTTTTGTTGATACCTGGCCGGTTGCGACGGAGATCTTAGAGTAGAGAAGATTAATCGGAGTCGAGCCGACATGGATGCCGAAGAATGTAGCAGGATTGTATATGCTGATCCTCAGGGTAGCATTCACTGTTAGCATTTTTGTGGGCACTCCTGAGTTGTCTGTTCCTTCTTGAACAATGAAGGTGCTCATTGTCAAGCTCTGTTGAATGCACCAAAAGAAATGTCACAAACTAACATACTTTTTCCTGTCTTGTGCCACAAAAATCTCATAATTGAACTTATTTCGTGTCAACGAATGACAACGAACAACAACAACAACTACCTAGTATAGCCCTGATTCGCAAGATATGGGCGAAAGAGGACGTTTCCAAGAGACCCAAAGATGACAACAATAACAACAAGACTAGAAAACTGAATTTACTAAAAATGCACCAAATGCATACCCAACTCCTTAACTACTCATTCACATGCTATTACTTGTAACAGAAATAACTACTTTCTGGCATATTATTATAACAAAAAACTCTATGCATCATCCAATAAGGTATTATGATCAGAATTCACTTTCATGATTACCTTGAGAGAAATCTCAGATTTGAAAGGCCTAGCAGCACCCCAAATGATCAAGCAAAACACAGTAAACAACAACACAAACCCAAACACACCAATCAAAACCTGAACACGCCTAGAGAAGCCCTTATCACCAAGCTCATCATATCCACCTTCCTCCATGATCACATTACACTCAGGCCAGCCCTTATCATTCACAACCCTCTTCCCTCGGCTCGACTTCCGACCCGACGAGGACCGGAAGATTCCGGAGAACCTGCTAGCCGACGAGTTCCTAGAGTGGCGGCCGAAGGAAGGGTGAGAGGGAGACTCCATTGGGCTGTTGAACATTGGAGTTGCTTGCATTGAAGAGGATTTGTCTCCATCATGGGAATCTCTTGATGGGCTTATGACATAGTACATTTGTCTCTTGGGTGATCTTGATGGGGATGATGGTGCTGATGGGGCTGATGGAGCTAGGCTTGTTACATCTGATTCTGACTTTGTGTGGATCATCTTTTTTTTTTCTTTTTTTTTTGGTTTTAGGGTTTGTTGAGTTGAAGATTTGGAGCAAGACCCAGGTTGGATTTGGAGGGGTTTTTAGGGTTTTGGCTGAAATCTGTTGAACCCAGAAGAGGTAGTTATTGTTTTTGCTGAAAACAAGTGGCACAGATGGTAAATTAACTGAATTCTGAAAGACCCAGAATTTGAATTCTGGTTTTGAACTGGATTCAAGAAGTGAAAGCACTGATTTGAGGATTTGGAGCAAGACCCAGGTTGGATTAGGGGATTTTTCTAGGATTTTAGCTGAAATCTGATGAACCCAGAAGTGGTAGTTATTGTTTTTGCTGAAAACAAGTGGCACAGATGAAAATTTAACTGAATTCTGAAAGACCCAGAATTTGAATTCTGGTTTTGAACACTGATTGAAAGATTGATTCTTGAGTTAAACAAGAATTGCCCTGATTTGAAGAAGGTAAAGATAGAGAACAGAGGAGCTCTTTCTGGGTTTTTTTTAATCTCTCTCAAAATTTCTGAAAACTAAGAGCCAAGAGCAGAAAGTGATTCTCTTTATCTTATCCAACACAGAGGAGGTTTCAGTGGACAAAACAGAGAGTTTGCCACTCACTTGGTTGTACTAATTCAGCACGAGTAGTTTAAACCGATTGAAAGTGTCGGCAGCCGACGATTAGCAAAGAATCTCAAGACTAATCACATATTTTAGGGTGTTTAATCATACAAGAAGCCCTGATTTTGACAGATTAACAGAGGATTTGGGTTTGCAATTTTTTTGGAATTGACGGGTAAACCACTTTGATGCTATTCCAATTTTTGTATGTACGTGATGAATTATACTATTATAGTGATATCTTGTTGTTTTAAGTTAAATTATACATATAGCTATTGTCAATTAGTCATATTTTAGGTGAGAATTAGGCAACCCTCATGTTAAGGAGGGCGTCTTAGAACATCTTCCCGAATGAGAACTAATAGTCAATTAGTCATGTTGTTTATTCACTTTGGATCACAAGCAAATTCTTTTTTCAAAATTTGCAATGTATAACATATCTTCTATTAAGATCTTTTTTTCCTTTTTTGTTGACGAAGATCTTTTTTTTCGAGGCATAACTATTAGAGTATAAATAATAATTGCCCAAAAAAATTGTCATTAAATTAAAATAATTATATATATTTTATTTATTTTTGCTTTTATATTTAATCTCATTTTGCTCTCTCTAATGATATTTGTAATTCCACCATTCAAAAAACAAAATGTCATCTAGGTCGTAGTGATGACTAAAACCATTCCCTTTCTTCTCAATTTCCATCTTTTTTTTTTCAATATTTTTAATCTACCAATTTTTTAGTTTACCGTTGACTATACTCTTAAGATTGTTGACATCATTAGTAGTACTATTAGTATTTAATGTCATCTGGCAATGTATTTATTTTGTTTATGTATTGCAAACAACATAATGTATATAGCTCATAGAAGTACAAATTGTACATTAATGGTACATTTTCTTCGACCAAAAAAAATGGTACATTTTCTTCTCCTCTCTAGTTTACTCCAAACCACCCCATAAACAAGACCACATTTTTCAATAGAATTTCTCTTATCTTTTTTTTTTACTTTTATTCTCACTAATTAATTTGCTGGTTTGTCCTCAATCCTCAACTCTACCACATGGATTAGTTCGATCTCAAAACTTTGCTAATTATTTTGCTTATCCATTTTCTTGAATGATTATATGTGAGATATTAAATTCTCATGTTATGAAATCCAAACAGAGATAGATAAAGTTTTAATTGGACAATCATAAATGAGATTCACATCCATAAAAAATGCCCACAAAATCCTGTATGCGAAGGAATGAGGTATGAGTTTGAAAACAAAAATACTCACAAAACAAACATTAACTATCGGGTTTCAATTGTTCAACCCAATACTTCGATACTTGAGTACTTGATTCCTATAAAATTTTGAACAAAATTTGAAACTATTCAATATTCATGATCTTTTAATAGAATTTACAGGTATTCATCTCTGTCTTAACTGCTTGCACACATACGTTAAAGTCTCTAACTAATAATTGTTAAGAAAGCCAATTTACTAATCAACATTCTCTAACTCCAGTTCATGGTGCCTTGGACCTTCAAAAGCACTAACTAAATTAAGTGACTTTAAATTTTGCATTTGTAATTGTCGTTGGATGCTTTATTTGGCGCTTTCTCTTGTCAACTTTCAATTGTAGAAGATGTGTCATGTGTGTGTGTGGTTGTCAATGGACTGTACTTATTCCTAGCTGGAAATTTTAATTGAAGGTGATTGTTATTTGGATATGGGTCCCCATTGTTACATAAATCCCATACGAACTGAAAGTGACAATCATTTGTTCGAACCACTAGGGTAGGTGATAAGTTATTGACTTATTGATAGGCAGTAGACATGTCAAACAGATTAGTTCAGTCAGGTTCGATGTTCGATAATGTCGGTAGTGCAAGTTCGGATGAATCGGTTGTGATCGATTCAAGTCGGGGCGGATCATGATAGGTTATGTACGGGCTTAAATTGGCTCAACAAGTCAAGAATGTTGATTTGTAATGATCATTCAAATAATTTTATGATTAAATAGACCATTTATATTGTGATAATACTATGTAAATATATAGCATGTGGTTAATACATAAAATATAATTTGACAAAAAATATACATAAAGTATATATTTTAATGATAAATATACAATTGTATAACATAAAATACCCTTAATAATTTATTTATTTTAAATTTGCTTTTGCTTTTTCAATTTTCATTACTTTAATGTATAAAGAAAGTACATTTGAAATTTTTTTATTTTAATAATTTCAAAAATATGTTAAAAACATTTTTATAAACTAATCCCACCCCTAGTTTTAAGGCAATAGACAAACAAACTATCAATTTATCTCAAAAAAATATTCTCAACCAAAATCAATTTGAAGCAACAAACAAATATATACAAAAAAAACTAAATTATCGTTTTTTTTTTGCTTAAAAGCTTAATTCAATTATGAAAAAGGCCGTTATTTTTTTCTAAGGGGAAGAAAATAGTGGACGGAGTCTTAACGAAATGGTACGCAGACCACCCATTAAAGACGAAAATTCCGGATGGCACAAGGCCACAAAACCGAGAAAAACAAAACACAAAACGAGCGAACCAAAGGAGTGGCTACAAGCAAGATTTTGAGATAATTAAGCCCCAAGCCCATTTTACAAACTAATGGCCTAAAAAGTTCAACTACTGAACCGGGCCTGTCTTTCAAACAGGCCCAAGCTCATTCAACTGATAAACCCTAGCAATCAGACCGATACACAATCACGACACCGGAGAAATAATTCTTCACCGGCGACGGCGATACACAATCAGACCTCTAGGCCTTCCTCTCGTTCTCTCCAAATTCGATCGGTTTGAGCTCTTCGCTCTCAATTGTATCCCTAAATTTCCGTAGCTCTACACAAAATTCGGAGAAAATGTTGTATATTGTAGGGCTTGGACTTGGTGATGAAAAAGATATAACCTTGAGAGGGTTGGAAGCGGTAAAGAAATGTGAAAAGGTGTACATTGAAGCCTACACATCCTTGCTCTCCTTTGGTCTGGCATCAGATGGACTATCTACTCTGGTAATTTGAACATTTCTGTGGTGTAAGCTGTTGTTTGGTTCCTGAAATTTGGTGTTAGTGAATTTGTGGTGTTGGGTCATTGTAGGAAAGTTTGTATGGAAAAAAATTGATAGTTGCTGACAGAGAGATGGTGGAAGAGAAGGCAGATGCCATGTTGGATGAAGCTCGGAGTTCTGATGTGGCTTTTCTTGTTGTTGGGGATCCCTTTGGGTATGTCATATCTTGTTTGTAATCCATTTTCTTGATCCTTTATTGGGTATGTGAAGATCATGCTAATTAGTATCTGATTTGTTTATTCAGATTCCACTGTCATATGTTATACTGTCAATAGGTCATTTATGAAGTTTAATTGAGACTGTTTAGCTGGTTCTGGATTTCAGTGTTTCATGATCTAGTGCAGTATAACTTGGATGAATCTTATGAAATCAATGCTACAAAATTTTGGGTGATTCATTAGGCTAGTGTAAGAGTTTATGTTGTCTTCGACTGTTACATTTTCGTCGGGAGAAGTTGATTTCTGTCAAGCTCCTTCTGCCTTTTGATAGTTGTAGCTAAATAGTATAATGTGGATGAATGATTCCATTTCTTGATCAATGTGGAGTTTATGTTTTCTTTAGATAACCTCCTTCGATTCTCGGGCATGTAGCTGGTTTTTTGGTGTGTTTGTTACATGCGCATTGTTATCATTATTCCACTTTATCTCTTGTGGTCGGCCATGTTGCTGAATGATATGTTTTGTACTGCTTATCATCTATGTCGTTTTTTGGCCAACAATTTCTATTTGTAGAGTGTGCCTATCTATCAATTGAAATGTTTTGACAATGCCAAATACTTGCTGGGGCTAACTTCGGTTTGAATGTACAAATTCAGAGCAACGACGCACAGTGATCTTGTTGTCCGGGCACAGCAAATGGGAGTCAAGGTCAATGTGGTGCATAATGCCTCGGTTATGAACGCAATAGGAGTTTGTGGCTTGCAATTATACCGCTATGGAGAGACCGTTTCCATCCCTTTCTTCACTGAAACATGGAGACCTGATAGCTTCTATGAAAAGATCAAGCAGAACCGTTCTCTTGGACTACATACACTCTGCTTACTAGGTTTGCTTTCTTTTCAACTTAATCAAGTGAATTCCCCAGTCTTTTCAATGCATATGTGCGAACTAGTTACTTGACTGGAAACTGTTTCATTTTATGTTAAAATGGCTTTTCTACCCTATTAAGTGTAGAACTTAAGAAATGATTCTCTAGATAAAGTACAAATTAGGCTAAAAGTTTATAAAACTGGGTAATGAAACAGGATTTATAATCAAGAACATCTTAGTATCTCTCCTGTGTTTATCTAATTGATGGTTTACTTCTCTTTGGTTGCAGATATACGGGTGAAGGAACCCACATTAGAGTCCTTATGCAGGTTGAAAGAAAATTTGACTGATGATCTTCAATTCAATATTTTTTTTTTATCTATTTGCTAACAGAAAAGATCTTATTTATGGATATGTTTACAGAGGAAAGAAACAATATGAACCTCCAAGGTTTATGTCAGTAAATACTGCAATCGAGCAGCTTCTCGAGGTTGAACAAAACCGACAAGAAAACGGTATGTTGTAACAAAACCTAGCCAAACATTCTACAAAATGTATGAAATTGGCTTTGGACATTATTTTGTTTAGTAATTGCTGTTAGATAGCTGATGTGAACGTCTTTTCATGGCAGTTTACAGCGAAGACACCACTTGCGTGGGGTTCGCTCGTATAGGAACCGAGGACCAGACGATAGTTGCCGGGTCCATGAGGAAGTTGTCGACGGTTGATTTCGGGAAACCTCTACATTGCTTGGTCATTGTTGGTGAAACCCATCCTTTAGAGGAAGAAATGCTGACATTTTATAGCGGTAAAGATTAATATGAAAGTTTTGAGGTAAGGATTAAGAGGATCTGCAAATTAATGCTAGCTCAAATATACGTGGTGTGTACCCTAGTACCCAAAACGATGGACGTTTTTTCTGGTCTAAACCCAAACTATGGACATTGGAAAGTACCTCGTTCGCCGCCTCTGTTGTACCCGTGGGCTCCGAGTCTTTGTTTTATGTCTGTGTGTTTTGTGTATGTATTTTCTCGACCCGAAACACCGAATCCGAATTCGATTCGACTCGGTTCGATCAAGAAATCTGTCTTTAAATTTACGAATTAAAACTCTAAAAGGAAATGTATATATATTTTGGAACTTTTTTTTGAAATATTTAACAAAAGTGAGAAATGTTTCTAAAATGAGATGTTTGTCATGGGCTTTAGCCTTTAGGTCGGTTATCACCAGTGTTCTAAAAAACGCTATGCGACCTCTAGGCGTATAGGGGCTGCCTTGCGCCTAAACGGCTAATATGATTGTCTAGCCTAGTCGGTCTAGACGGACACCAACTTTGGAGGGTTAAAAGACTAGAGGATAAGTACGGACTAGCATCTAGTTGCCGTTTTTCGTGTAGTGGTATATTAGATTCATGCATGAGATTATGAGAAGTCGTTGACCAAAGGTACGTAACTTGTTCGCCGCCTTGTGTTGACCAAAGTCCAGGCTTTATTATTATATGTTTTGTGTGTTTCATGGAAGTGATTGAGATTCTTTGGTTTCCATCTCCATCTTGTGTGTATATATAATGGGAGAGGCCTAGAGATGAGAGTATCGCCACCCACACTTACCTTCATATTTCTCACTAATCGAAGTCGGTTCCATCGATCCATCCATCCATCGACATTCAACACGATGAAGCTTCAACAGTTGCCCGTTCTCGCCTGCTTCTTCCTCTTCCTTCTACTCGTTTCCCCTGAATTCACGGGTTCGTTTCTTCGCTTACTTAATATGATGTTACCTCCATTGTTTTTCTAATTTTACTGCGTCCATGTTATACGATTATATGAATATACGAATATATGAATATACGATTCTGCATTCACCTTTACAGAGGCCGCTTTTTCTATTCCGAAATTTGGAAGACCCTCATGGTGGGGAACTCATCGTCCAAAAGTAGGCGGTATTGGCTCCACAACGCCCGCGGCCATCAAGAAATTCAAGGAACGGATGGACAAATTCCAGGATCTGATCGACTTATATAACGAGCACGCACCTGGACAACTTAGCCCTACATGCCGGCACCTCACCACGATCGGTCCATCAAAGCCGGTGACAGTTTGCAGCCTAAGCAAGTGCACAAAAAGTTGCAACCTCCACAATAGTTACAAGTGTGGAGTTTGCTTCAGAACCAACTTATGCTGGTGTTACAACTAGATCGACCTACACATTCCACGAATCTATATCTATGTATCACGAAGTTATATCAATATTTTCAGTATCGTTTTGTGAGGGGATCAACCTCTTTTCCAATTGTATTATTATGGTGGCCGTTATCTGCAATTGTGCCTACTTGTAATAAAATATGGCTTGTAATAAATTAATTGTCTAGTCTTATATGACCAAAAAGAATTCTCTAGTCTTTTTTTGGTTGAGGTCAAGGTCAATGTAAGTCGAGCCGATGATCTCTACGTAGTACGCTTCAGAACCAACTTATGCTGGTGTTACAACTAGATCGACGTACGCACACTTCACGAATCTATATCTATGTATCACGAAATAAATCATTATCAATTTATCATTATCGTCGTGAGGGGATAATGATATATGTATGGTTAAAGATATTTGCCTAGCTAGTCTTTTTAATTCAACATAAGCTACGATCTCTAAACCAGCAGAAAAAAATCATTAAAAGGACAAGGAAAACTTCATAAAACTTATTTATTTAATCCTGATTCAAGATAACTCGTCTAAAGAATGGTCCGAATCCGATTATGTACGTAGGAAGACACCGGCCCAACTCCAACCTAAAACTCGATTATACCCTAGAGCATGTATTTCCAATATATATGAGCTGGTATTGCATTGTATATCGTCATATGTACAAAAAAAATGTATCATACCAGATATATTTGAGTTGTGCAAAAGATAGAAATAACTAAGTTCACGTAGTTTGTACCACATATGTAATTATAAGAAAAATATTGACATCTATATTATGTATCGTATCATATATACGTATATGGTTAGATAACATGTTAACGAGGCAGGTTTTTACCCGCCTCATTAACATGTTATTGCCAAGGTCGAAGGGTCGTACCCTTCGCAATGTGTTGCCATGTGTGGCATGACGTGGCGGCTTCATGGGGTCGAGTGGGACAAACGTCCTACATGCAAGCGGGGAGGGGGTTGCCCGACCAGCTACATTGACCCTCGACCTTGCTATATAAGGATGAGTCGGGCTCTCTTTTTGAGGATCTTTTTTCGGTCTTCGGCATGACCCTCGACCATGCTCTCGACACCCACTCGCTATTAAGGAGGTCGAGGGATAAGGGTCGTGAATCGTGATCGATAATCGAAGAGGCTCGTTCGGGGAACGCCCTCATACACACGTCCAACCTTTCCTAAATTCCACGTACACTCGGTAGAAAGCCATCCTTACTCACTAAATCTCTCACTTTTACACGTGTGTCCGGACAAAGGCATTTTCGGGTATCGTCACATATATATAATTTTTAAGGTGCTAACATTTCAATTATGATATTAGTGCATAATATTGCTTTTATAATTCATAAATTTCTTTATATAAGAATATTAGTGCATAATATTAAATGTCAAAACCCACTTATTGTGGTATTTGTTTTATATATAATTTATCCTTTAGTTGTTATAAAAATAAGTTGGAACTATAATATCTAACAACTGAACTTTATCATTTTAATTAATTAGTTAATTATCATAACTGATATCCTATAATCTTAATATTATTTAAGATAATGCTATAATAACCTTAATATTATTTAAGCTAATGCTATAATATTATTTTTTAAAAGTTCATGCGTAAGGCCCATGTTATAAGCTAGTATAGAACTAGCTTTATATGTAACATATTTAATATTTATTATTTTTGTTTGTATTTTTCAGACACACCTCCCTATAACTATTTTTATTTGGTATTTAAAAATCTAAATACATGAAAATATTAACATTAAGTTTTACTTGTTGTGTACTTGTGTTACATTAAATTATTTTTTATGTTCGACTAACCCAAAATAATTTAAGGGTTTGAATTAAATGGAAACTTTCCTTAACCTATAAACGGTAAACCGTGAAGATAAAATAGAAATACATGAACATTTAAATATATACATTAATCCAAAATAGAAATGCATGAACTCCAAAAAATGTTTGTGATTTTATGTAGTAATATGTTCCATTAGACATGATATTGAGAAATTGTATATTAATACGATCATAAGATTTTGTTTTACATATTTCATCCTGGTGTTTACATATTTATGTATTTTGTTCACATTTTCAGTTTATAGGATAAGAAAAGTTTTCACCAAAATCAACCTTATTTAATGTACCAATAAAATATTCATGTGAATTAAATCTTTAAACAAGTTATCATAAAAACTTATAATACAACTTATTTGTTGCAAAAAAGATTAAGGTATAGCAAGCTTATGTTTAAGGTATAGCAAGCTTATGTTTAGTACGTGTGGGGTATAAGATTGAGCAAGATAAGATGGTTTTGTCGGAACAAATATCTATCATCAAAACGATTGACGTCGGAAAATACCACGTTCGCTACCCGAAACACCAAATCCCAACCCATCCGACTCGATCCTATCAACACATGTGTCCTCTGACCAAAAAAAATCAACACATCCGTCCCCAAATTTAAAAATTGAAATTAAAAAAAAAACGTATATACAGTATGTCGGAACTTTTTTTTAAATATTTAACAAATAAAAGTGACAGATATTTGTAGAATGAGATGGTTATTATCGTGGGTTGTAGCTTTGATTGAGTTTTTGCCTTTTTTTTTTCCTTATGGTGTCATAAGAAAAAGATTATTCCTTTTCATATTTTTGAAGTTTTGATTTTTTGTTTTAATATCATTATTAGGTTGAAATAGATTAAATTCGAGCTCATAATTGTATTTCCTACCCTAAAATGGAAAACTCACAAATCCATAACCGAACCATCCAAATTAGATTTTCAAAACTTATTCCAAACAACCCCTAAAATGGAAGATTTGTTTTAAAATTCAAATTGGGATGGTTTTTTTTTTTTTGGTTGAACAAATTGGGATGGTTTGATTATGAATTCAAGTGTTTTAGAGTTGAATCATACAACTTTAAGGGTAAAGAAACACAATTATGAGCTTTAATTTAAGACGAAAATGGGTAACTAGGCTATGGGCAAGCAATATTGAAGCAAATAGGTGACAAGGAAAAAAAATGAGGTCCCATAAGCGATCTTCCCGTTTTGCCCCTACCTTTTTTTTAAATTTACAGGATGACGTCACCAATGACATATGATGACGTCAGCACTCCTTACCACTATTGGAGTTGACCGACGTTGACCAGTCGTTGACCGGCGTTGACCGGTGTTGACCGACGTTGACTGGCGTTGACCGCCTTGTCATTAGTGATGGCAAGTAACTTGTCATCAGATGACAAGTTACTTGTCATCAGTCCACGCACTAAACTTGTCATTTCGTTCACGTACTCAACTTGTCATCTGATGACAAGTCGAGATAAAACCCATCATTCACGCAAAAAACTTGTCATCAGTGATGACCAGTTACGAAATTGACCTATGTGGGATTTGAACCCACATTATTGTGCATCAAGCACATTGCTCTACCATTTGAGCTAATAGGCCATAATTATAAGTAATATATATACAAATCTAACATACCCAAACTCATAAAATCATCCAAAAAACATTAAAACAGACCTGTCATCACCCCCAAATCCGTAAAACAACTTATCATCACCAAAACACATTAATAAAGGACTTGTCATTGCCAAAACCCATAAAAACGGACTTGTCATCACCCAGAACCTTAAAAGACACTTGTCATCAGCCAGATCCGTAGAACAAATTTAAATTGCTCAAAACTCATAAAAAATCACTTGTTATCACCCAAAAACATAAAGTCGTGTGCAAAAACCCTAAACTCAACTTGTCATCCAAAAAACCCACAAACTCAAAACCCCTAAACCCACAAAAAAACTTGTCATCACTTAAATCCGAAAAACAAACTTGTCATCTAAAAATTCCAAAACCCTCAAAAATCCAAAAAACCAAAAATCCCAAAAACCCAACCGGTTGGATCCGGCTCGTACGAGCCCGGATCCGGCTAGATCCGGCTCGTACGCGCCCGGATCCGGCTAGATCCGGCTCGTACGCGCCCGGATCCAGTCCGAGCCCGGATCCGGCTAGATCCGGCTTGTTCGAGCCTAGATCTGGCTCGTAGGAGCCCGGATCTGGCTCCAACGAGCCCGGATCTAGAAGAGAGGGAGAGAATGGAGAGAGAGAGAGAGAGAGAGAGAGAGAGAGAGAGAGAGAGAGAGAGAGATGGCGGACGAACCGGAGGGCGGGCGACGGCGGGCGACGACGAACCGGAGGGCGGGCGATGGTGGGCGACGGCGGGCGACGGCGGGCGACTGCGGGCGGGCGGGCGACGGCGGGTGGGAGGGGCGACGGAGATGAGAGGGAGGGAGTGTTGGAGAGGGAGAGAGTGAGGGGAAGGAGAGAGGAAGGAGTGAAAAAAAAATGAGGAGGAGAGAGAAAAAGAGAGAGATGGAGGCTTTTATAGGGGGAGATTCACCTAGATGCTTCATTTTTTTTCAACTTCGTCTACCCTCCCTAAAAACGCCCCCATTCCACCCCCTCCACCCCAATCCCTCTTAATTTAATCAATTTCAACCTAAAAAGGACTTTAATAGGAAAAGTAAAAAAACCAACAAAAAAAAATCGACACCAAAAGAAAAAAATATTTTTTTTTTGGTTGAAAAAGAAAAAAATAATAAACTTAAGGTATGAAAAGAAATTTAATTCCCTTGTTATACAATGGGTAAGCTTTGATAGATGGAATTGTCGTTTTTATGTAGTGGAACATACAACATGCATGCATGAGACGATGAGAATCCGTATCATTGCACGGTTCGCCGCCTTTTGTTGACCAAAGTCCGGGCTATATTATACGTTTTGTGTGCTTCGTGGAATTGATTGAGATTCGTTGGTTTCGATCTCCATCTGCCGTATATATATAATGAGAGGCCCGGAGACGAGAGTATCAACACCCACACTTCTCTTCGTATTCCTCACTAATCGAAATCGGTCCATCGATCCATCCATCCATCGAAATTCGACGCGATGAAGCTTCAGCAGTTGCCGGTTCTCGCCTGCATCCTCCTCATCCTCCTAATCATTTCCCCTGAATTCACAGGTTCATTTCTTCGCTTGCTTGCTTAATATGCTCTACGTCCATGTTATACGATTATATGAATATACGAATATATGAATATACGATTTTGCATTCACCCTTACAGAGGCCGCTTTTTCTATTCCGAAAATTCCAAGACCCTGGGGAACTCGTCCAAAAGTAGGCGGTATTGGCTCCACAACGCCCGCGGCCATCAAGAAGTTCAAGGAAAGGATGGACAAATTCCAGAAAATGATCGACTTACGGAACGAGCACGCACCTGGACAAGTTAGCCCTACATGCCGGCACCTCACCACGATCGGTCCATCAAAGCCGGTGACAGTTTGCAGCCTAAGCAAGTGCACAAAAAGTTGCAAACTCTACAATAGTTACAAATGTGGAGTTTGCTTCAGAACCAACTTATGCTGGTGTTACAACTAGATCGACCTACGCGCGCACATTCCACGAATCTATATCTATATAACACGAAATAAATTGTTATCATTATCGTCGTGATGAGATAAGTGATACGTTAATTATTAATATATGTTAATATGATTTTATTGTCAGGTATAATTACTTCTTCTCGGGTTTTCTTTACGGTTCTTTCCTGAGACGCTTTTATTGAACTGTTATGATTAGGGTTTTATAATTCAGCTATATATATTGTAATCGTGTTAATTGGAGAATCAATCAATGAATAACAATTCTCTATTTGTTGTACTCTAGTTTTCCTTTGCCCTAATTGTCTATCTATCCCTTCACAAAAACGCCACCACCGTGATCATCGAGTAATCTCCCACCTCGGGAATGATTCAAACCCTTGACCAACAAGGGATCGATACGAATCCACACCGGGTTCGTATCAATCAGCCTCTTTTCCAATTGTATTATTGTGGTGGCCGTTTCCCGTAATAAATTATAGTTAAAGATACTTTGTCTGGTCTTTTTTTGGTTGAGGTCAAGGTCCATGTAAGTCGAGCCGATGATCTCTGCGTAGATCGCCCACGGACTTTCTTCAAATATGAATTGCACCAAGGTTTATGTCAATCAATACTGCAACTGAGCAGCTTCTTGAAGTTCAAGCTCTGGTGATGCAGAGCCAGTTTCGAACCTGCGTAACATGATAAAGATTTGTGTTGATTTTAGTGTTTTGAAAACGATCGGTTTTTATAATACATATTTGATTGAATAATAGGATGAAACTATTACTTATCCTTTCAGGCTGACGACCCATATGCTAAGTCATACCATTTCAGTATATATAAATAATCTAATAAACCAAATCCAAGACGCCTCTTGGATTTTGCTTGCCTCCCAAGCAAATCCCACTACTTAAAGAACAAACCAGCTAGCCCAGCAAATCACCTATAGATATGGGAAGCAACTACTACTGTACATCCAAGAGCATGGAGAAGTGGGCGGAAGTGGCACCACAGCCGTTGATCACGCCAAGGAGATACTCGTCGTCGGTCCCACCCAGGCTGGAGACCATCTACGAACACCCATCCCCTACGGCTGATGATGATCGGACGGTCCGTATTCAACACGTGAATACGGACCGTCGTCCGATCTCCTTGCCCCGCTTGGTTCATCTGTTGACTTATGGGTTTGCCCGCGGATTGCCCTCCTCCGACTTTGTTCGAACCTGCTGATCCAATTCAATTAACCTACGTATGAGTGTTGATCATGTCCTGATTGATTTGTAGATTCCTTGATTTTCTATGTCTTTTAGTTTATTTGTTAAGATCCATGTTACACGTACAAACATAGCGTAATGGTGGATTTTTGTGATTTTCCTTGCTGGACAAAGGAGTAGGCACTAAGCAATAGTATTTAAAAAATACTATTTGTGTAGATTTTGGTATATATAATATATGTATTGTTTTTCCAAGCTTATTATTATAATTATTGTTACTTGTATACGTGTAATGTGCTTGTGCTTGTTTGAAACAAAGTATTTTATAAATACTATTGCCTAGTCTTCATTTTTTAATTCAAAATGAGGTTTGTTTACGCAACTTGTGCCACTTGATATATACCATTAGAAATATAACAAAACTTGATATCTATATTGTCTATAGTCGGAGACTAAGTCTTCACAGAAAATTGCACCACATGTCGTATCGGTCTTTATTAAAATAATTAACTGGATCCTTGCGTATATAAAAAAGTACTAATCACAATAAAAAGATAAATATATATGATTTGATAATTTTTATTTAATTTATTTAATTTATACATATGATTTTTATTCAATTTATTTTCAATAATAACTATAAAATAAAACTATTAATTATAAAATAAAGAAACTTACTGATAAAAACAAGTATTCAGTCCTTACTTTACAAAATTATAATACTACAAAGATTTGCTCATTTAAAAAAATGTATTATAACATAAATAATGTATCATTACAATAAATCTCATAAAAAATAAATTATTTAAAATAATACAACATTTTGTATTGGACTATACTTTCAAATGACTTTATATAAAGTTTTAATAAATTTTTAGTTCAGTCGGATTACTTAAACTCTTCTTTGAAGGCACGGGAGTTATACTATTTTGTATCTGACGATATGACCCAGTTTCATTTCATAAAGAAGTTAGTTAACCTCTCATTTTCAATTACACTTGTTTAGTAATGAATTAAAAATTAATGATAGGATGATTAGTAAAGCTTTTAATGAATAAGTATCTAGTGAGTCGGATTACTTAAACTCTTCTTCTTCTAATTATGGATTAATGGGCCTGATTTTTAAACAAAACTAAACTAAAACCCTAAGACAAGGCCCAACCTTGAGCAGCCTTCTCCTTCCTTCTTTCACG
This sequence comes from Polygonum aviculare, assembly GCA_934048045.1. Lineage (NCBI taxonomy): Eukaryota > Viridiplantae > Streptophyta > Magnoliopsida > Caryophyllales > Polygonaceae > Polygonum > Polygonum aviculare. The sequence continues at coordinate 1,871,231 of OW204027.1, forward strand.
TACAACACAACACACACCACCCACAACAGCCCCCAGTCCCCCCACACCGCAGCTTCGGACGGGCGGCGGTCCCTGGCGGTTTCCGGCGACTTCCTGGCGGCGGAGAAGGTGGGCGAGGGTAACGGCGGTTCGGCCGGGCGAACGGTAGAAGCTCCGAGATTAGGGGTTCAAATCAGATTTGATAGGGTAAAAATAAGATTTGAAGAGGGTAAAAGGCGGGACAAATGTCCGAGATTTATGGGTTACCATTCGTAGAGCTCTAGTGGCTTGACGTTGGGAGCGGGTGTTAGGTTTTAGAAACAGTACAACAATGTACAATTTTCCCAATAAGTTAAACAAACTATAGTAGCCTAGATGGTAGAGGCATGTGAGTAGTCTAGGACATTAGGGGTTCAAATCCTAGCAGTTCCGTGTCCCCCCCTTTTTTTATAATTACACTCGTTCACTAATCAATTTCGAATATTCTTCGTATACTCTTTTCCTCCGTTTCAAAATACATGGCCTTTTAGACACTTTATGCTGTTTCAAAATACATGATCATTTCATATTTTTTCCCTCTTCTTTCCGCATATGCCCCTCATGATTGCCTCTACAAACATGTTTTTTTTTTTGAAAAAAAAATGCATGACTTTTAGTTGGAATTATTATTATGATATAAGGGTAGTTTAGGCAATATGAAAATTCCTTAATATACGTAAAATGTTGAAAAAGGTCATGCATTTTGCAACGGAGGAAGTAGGAACTTCCTATGCAAAATGACACCTCCCATCACACACGTACTAAATTAAATAATTAAGGATACATGTCCTGATTTTTATATTATTTAACGGTTTTATCTTTTCAAAAAAATATTTTTAATATTTTTGTTATGTTTTCATCTATCCGAAGACACCCATTTTGAATATATTTTGATAAAAAAAATTAATATACAAGTTCATAAATCATTTAAAAATAATTTTTGTATGTATATTTTGAATGAAATTATGTATTATACAAAATAAAATAACTAATATATTTAATGTCTGATTTCCTATATATGTACTTGTTTGGTGCTTTTATTTTCAATATTTTTCCAATGAGTTTTTATTGGTTTGTTTAACTCGTGTTCTTTATAATATTTTTCTCCTTTTGTTTCAATGTATTCCCTTTGTTTTAAATTCTATGTGAAATAAAATGTGTTCTTTGTTGTTTATATGTATTTTAAACTTCATAATATCATTACGTAAATTACTCATGCCAATATCAATTAATTATTTAAACTGAATACAAACTTAGAAGTAGTGGCCTTTCCACCGCAATCTACTTCACGTGGCGTGCTCGAAACCTTCTCCTATACCAAGATATTGTGACCTCGCATGAAGATTGTGCTAGCCACATCATCAACTCCATGAAAATGAAAGCCTCTGTGGATTGGCGTAGGAGCATCTGAAGCAGCCTCTCCCGGTGATCCCTCAGCACATACCGCTGACTTTTGCACAGCTGACAACTGATCTTTTGACTAGTATTAGTTTTTTTGTTCTAGCGCTTTTGGCATCCCCTCTGTAATGCTTTGCAGCTTTTTGATTGTGTGGCTCTTGCGCTGGCAAGCCTAAACTCGGCTTGCTCTTTGGTTTTGTAAATTCCCCTTCTCCTTTCATTTCTAATACATGAAAATTTTCAAAAAAAACAATTACTCCTGCTCTTTGAAGTATATCATATTATTAAATAACAACGTGAATCAAATAATGAAAATAAATAAATAAAGATAAAATTATATAAAAATTGTGGGTTTTAATAATATGAAGTGGAGATGTAGATTGTGAGGATAAAGTAGAATTGAGTTTTTAAATGAGGTGGAGGTGTGAGCAAATTGATGTAAGGGAGTTAAGAATCCAGTGTGAGGATGGCCTAAGGCCATTTGCAACGCCGGGCTCTTATATTAAAAAATAAATTAATCTCTTCCAAATAGTGACATGGTAATAAAAACTCCATTTCTAGCCTCTAAATAAGAATCCATGTTGAAGCGATTCTTATTTTTTTTGGATAAGCGAGCGAATGAGTTAGGGGTGTTCAACGGGTCGGGTCGCCCGCGACCCGTAGTGACCCGACCCGCAATTCGCGGGTCGGGCGCCCGACCCGCACATAACGGGTCGGGTCGCGGGTCGAGTTTTTTTAAGTTTGCGGGTCGCGGGTCGGGTCGGGTTAAACCCGCGAGTTTGCGGGTCGACCCGCGACCCGTTACATTTAAAAAATATATATTTTATTGTTTTATTAATATTAAAATGTATTTTAACTAAAAATATATGGCTTTGATACTAATATTTATTGTTTTATGAGTATTAAAATGTATTTTTTAGAAATAATATGTCTTTTAATAATTTTATTAGTATTAAAATATATACTTTTTCTTAAAAATTCACCGTATTTGGGGTAAATCTACAATTTATTTTCGTATTGCAGAAAAAATATCAGCTTGACCAAGTCAAACGGGCCAACGGGTCGACCCGCGACCCGACCCGCAAAACCCGCGGGTTTGCGGGTCGGGTCGCGGGTCGGGTCGCGGGTCACTTCTTAAACTTTTTGCGGGTCGCGGGTCGGACCGTAACCCGCACTGCGGGCCGCGGGTCGACCCGACCCGACCCGTTGAACACCCCTAGAATGAGTGCACGTGTGCGTTTGTTGATTTTGTATGTATTAAGTATGTTTTCACCAATTTGCCTTTAAAAAAATAAAAAACAGTTTGCCCTTTCGTGTGAAAATGGCTGGTTTTGAGGTTCGATTCGAACACAATCTGCTCATGACCAATTCGAGTCGTTCTTCTCGGCTATGATCGATAAACCGGGGACCGAAGGGGGTGGAGGAGGCAACGGTGCCGAAGGGTGTGTACGACGAGGTCGAGGGCATCGGTGCCGAAGGGGTCGACGCCGAGGGCAGATTCGTCGGAGGGTGTCGTTGCCGGCGACAAGGTGGGTCCCAGATCGATCGGAGAAGTAGGTGTACAGACAGTACAGAGACGGTAAAATTTACATCCACTAGATCTTGCACAACACTTGTTCGACATTGCAAGTTTATTTAATATGAAGTTTTGAGGGGCATCCAAAAAACGACCAAGTGCTCTCACCATGTTCTTGTTTTAAGTCACTTTCACAAGTTTATTCAATAGCCAAATCAGTTTTAATTTCACCACTAGATCATGATGCTCAGAAGGCAGAAGCTCAACCCCACCACATCCTCTTCTCCTCCACAAGAGAAGGGAGAGAGATATGTGGACATGACAAGGAAAGAGAAGACAATGGGAATATTGTCTAATTAAACTAAGGACAACAAGATGCACAAGAAAGCACTTTTATCAAGTGGGTACATATATTTGCTACCCATGAGCAGCTGTGTATCAAAAGCATTCAACAAAAAAAAAAGAAGCAAATAAGCACCACAAACAAGAACACATATCACAAAGCTCAAACCACCATTAGTCCAACCTCAAATATCCAGCTAATTCACCACGGCCTAACACTGTGTACCACCATTGCTCGAGGAGTTACCCGAGGACGAAGGGTCCATGAGGAAGTTGTTGACGGTTGATTTTGGGAAACCTCTACATTGCTTGGTCATTGTTGGTGAAACCCATCCTCTAGAGGAAGAAATGCTGACATTTTATAGTGGCAAAGATTAAGATGAAGTTTTGAGGGGCATCCAAAAAAGGTTTTAAGGTAAAAATTAAGAGGATCAGCAAATTAATGCTGGCTCAAATATACGTGGTGGTTCCTCAGACACATACACTTGGTGGGTACACTAGTGCCCAAAACGATGGACGTTTTTTCTTGTCTAAACCCAAACAATGGACATTGGAAAGTACCTCGTTCACCGCATTTGTTGTATCCGTGGACTCCGAGTCTTTGTTTGATGTCTTTTGTGTACGTGTTTTGTGTATATATTTTCTCTACCGAAAACACATTATCCGAACCCATCCGACTTGGTCCGATCAATAAGTCCGTCTTTAAATTTAAAAATTAAACCTCTAAAAGGAAATGTATATACATGTGGTGGTGGGAATTTTTAAAAAAATATTTAACAAATCAAAGAGAGAAATATTTCTAAAATGAGATGTTTATCATGGACTATAGGTTGGTTATCACTAGTATTCTAAAAAATATCGAGCGTCTACGTGGATATATAGGGGCCGTCTAGTGCCTACATGGACAATACGGTTGTCTAGGTGGTCTTGTGTAGTTCGTGGAAGTGAATAGATTCTTTGGTTGGTTTCTATCTCCATCTGTTGTGCATATATAATGAGAGGCCCAGGGATGAGAGTATCGCCACCCACACTTATCTTCATATTTCTCACTAGTCAAAGTCGATCCATCGATCGAAATCCGACGCGATGAAGCTTCAACAGTTGTCAGTTCTCGCCTGCTTCCTTCTAATCGTTTCCCCTGAATTCACAGGTTCATTTCTTCGCTTGCTTGCTTAATATATATGCTCTACGTCCATGTCATACGATTATATGAATTTATGATGTTGTATTCACCCGTACAGAGGCCACTCTTCCAATAGGCGAAATTCGTCGACTAATAGGCGGCATTCCACAAAAAGTGGGATTTCCAAAAGTAGGCAGTGGCTCAGTAACACCCGCGGCCTTCAGGAAACAAATTGAAAGGTTGAAAAAAGGGTTGGAAAAAGACGTCGATGACAGCATCGATTTCTGGAACAAGTACGCACCTGGACAACTTAGCGGTGCATGCCGGAACGTCACCAAGATGGATGCTGTAAAGCTGGTGACATTTTGCAGCCCAAGAAGGTGCACCGAAAGTTGCAACAACGATACTTACAATTGTGGAGTTTGCTACAGAGCCCACTACTGCTTCTGTTACAAGTAGAACGACCTACGCACGTTTTCCACGAATCTATAGACTATAGATATATAGCACGAAATAAATCATTATCATTATCGTCGTGAGGGGATAAGTGATACGTTGATTATTAATATAATTTTATTGTCAGGTATAATTACCTCTTCTCAGGTTTTCTTTACGGTTCTTTCCTGAGACGTTTTTATTGAACCGTTAGGATCAGAGTTTGAAATTCAACTATATATATATATATATTGTAATTGTGTTATTTGGAGAATCAATCAATCAATGAATAACAATTCTCTATTTGTTGTACTCTAGTTTTCCTTTGCCCTAATTGTCTATCTATCACTTCACAAACACGCCACCATCGTGTTCATCGAGTCATCTCCCAGCTCGATACGAATCCACACCGGATTCGTATCAATCAACCTCTTTTGCAATTGTATTATTGTGGTGGCCGTTATCGCACTTGTGCCTACTTGTAATAAAATATGGCTTGTAATAAATTATAGTTAAAGATACTTAATTGTCTAGTCTTTTTCTGGTTGAGGTCAAGATCCATGTAAGTTAAGTCGATGATCTCTGCGTAGTATGCTGAGAGTTAACCGCTTAACTAGATGTTCGAAGGCACTTGTCTAGCCTTTTTAATCCGACGTGACTATGTTTGATGTCCGAAATGATCTGAATCGATTACTTTTGTATCTACAACCTACAACAACCCAACTATATAATTGTCTAAAACCCGAAATGATCCGATTACTTCTCTCAGTTGCAGTATGTCAACTTGTAACCTATTTTTTTTTCTTCTTTTCTTATTTACTTATCTAGCATTTAATTAGTGGTAGGTTTGTCCTTTTAAAATAAAGGCTATAGAAGTGGAAACAACATATAGATTGAGGGTATATTTTTGAAATAAATTATTAAAAATGAGATTATTGTGGGATTTTTCTCAAATCCAAACCCATCCCACTTGATCCTCCCAACACATCCGTCTCGAAATTGAAAAATTGAAACTTAAAATAAAAAGGGTATATATGTCGGAACCTTTTAAAAAGATTTAACAAATAAAAGAGACAAATATTTATAGAATGAGATGGTTATCGTCATCGTGGGCAACTGGGCATAGGTTATAGTCTAAAATTAGGGAAATTGCTTTGATATCTTTGAGTTTTTGTCTTTTATTTTTTGGTGTCTAGAAAAAAAAATTATTTCTTTTGGTATTCTTAGGGTTTTGACTTTTCATATTAGTTTCCTTTTTAGGTTAGAATTGATTAAATTCAAGTTCATAATTGTACTTCTTACACTGAAATTAGTAAGATTCGATACTAAAATTACTCGAATCCATAGCCGAACCATCCCAATTTGATTTTCAAAACTTTATTCCAAGCAACCCCTAAAATGGAGAATGTCTTTTGAAATTCAAATTGGGATGGCTTGATTGTGGATTCAGGTATTTTTGGAGTTGAATCATACAACTTTAAGGGTAAGAGACATAATTATGAGCTTGGATTTAATCAATTTCAACCTAAGAATGACGTTAATAAAAATAAAATTTAAAACTTTAGGGGCATCAAAAAGAGTAACTTTTTCGTAAGAGGCCAAATACAAAAAAAAAAAAAAGCTTAAAGGCATCAAAAAGGAATTTCCCTAAAAATTGCAAGTGGGTACTATGATAGATGGAATTGTGGTTTTCCTGTAGTGGACCACCTAGTGGTACATACAACATGCATGAGATCGATTATGAGAAGCTGTATCATTGTCTCGGTTGTGTTGACCAAGTCCGGGCTATATGTTTTGTGTGGTTCGTGGAAGTGATTGAGATTCATTGGTTTCGATCTTAATTCATCTGTTGTGTATATATAATGAGAGGCCTAGAGCTAGATGAGAGTATCCCCACACACATTATCTTCATATTCTTCACTAATCTAAGTGGTCCATTGATCCATCCATCCATCGACATTCGACGCGATGAAGCTTCAACAGTTTCTCGTTCAATTCTCGCCCTACTTCCTCCTCTTCCTCATAACCACTTCCCCTGAATTCTCAAATGCTAATAGAGTTCAATCAAGCCGAATTAATGCCAAAATTCTCATGAACAATTTGGTTCATTAATCCTAACTCAAAACAACTTGTTTAAAAAATAATCCAAACCCGATTATACATGTATGAATTAAGAGACCAGTCCAACTCCAACCTAAAACTTGAGTATACCCTAGCGCATATATTTCCAATACGACTAGCTTGACACCAACCCATAAGCATGCAATGGACCCTTAATCTGATTATGTTTGCCATCCGAGATGTTGTGAATCGGATTACTTTAGTATCTAAAACCTAACACAACCTTACTATGTATCAATGTATGTCTAGAACCTGAAATGATGCGAATCCAATTACTTCAATATTTAAAACCTAAACCAGTTAGAATATTAATATTCTAACTATCCCAAAAGAATTGGTCCTCTAGAGTCCTTGAAGTTGACTGATGATCTTCAATTCAAGAAAAAAACTTATTCCTCCGAACCCGCTGATCCAACTCAATTAGCCTACGTATGAGTGTTGATCATGTCCTGATTGAATTGTAGATTCCTTGATTTCCTTTTTAATTAAGTCTTTTCAAGATGTGTAAATTAAGAGTTTATTTGTTAAGATCGATGTTATATATATATATACATAGCATAATGGTGAGTTTTTGTGATTTTCCTTGCTGAATAGGAGTAGGGAATAGTATTTAAAAATTACTATATAATATATGTATTCTTTTTCCAATCTTATCTATATTGTTATAGTATAGAGTGGAGACAAAGTCTTCACAAAAAATGGATGATGTGGTTTTATTTGAAGTTGACATGTGTTGTTTAATATTATTAGTCTAACCTATCGTTGAAGTCCGAAAACACAGAGTGTCCTGAACGCGATATGGGCAACGAGAGTTGATTTCAACTAAGCCAACTGCCAAGAGAGGGAAAGTGATTTTATTGCTAAGAGTCAACGCGATAAAGGTAGTGGAAGGTGTGTTTCGGGTTGAGTAAAGGATTACAAACACCCCTAAAAACTTTGTATCACGTTGAGTATATCGGGTTATAACAATGATCTTTGCTTGAGATTTAGTGTAAGCTCACGAGGTTTCGAATCCTCTTCTCAGTTCACAAAACTCACTATTTATAGCAGAGATCCCGGTTTAGATCTAGTGGAACGCTGATGTGGGATGAATGCCGCCCAAGTACGTGTCGCACGCCAATTGACCCACAGGGGCGGTGGACGTGGTGCCGCCCATCCACTTGCATGGATGGGAAGTTGCCGCCCATCCACTTGCTTGGATGGGACGTCTCTGACCTGGACGGGACGTCCCTGCCCTTAATGCGATAAAGGCATCACCGTGGGGCTTCAACACTTTGGTATGTTTCGTTATGGAGGGGGTCCACCGTCTTTGTGCTCAACGCAGTGACGCTTCCTGGTATCAACACCTATAATATAGTATGTCATGCATTAAAGTAAAAGGTTAATTATATCAATAAAAAACTTAAAGAAATGAAAATTTCACTGGTATATTCTTTCCTATTTTGTATACATATGACGTATATAATCAAACTTAAATCGATCAAATTATAAGTCAGTGGTATAACTTAATGTGAATTTGAAATATATAATTTTAATTATTATTTTAACATGTACTTTAGTATATACTCTCTCTGTTTAAAAATGGTTGTACATATAATCCTTTTTTCTTATTTTACAATATTTATCTCTTTCACATTTTTTCTCATATATTTTCATTTAAACTCATAATAATTAACTTTCTCATAATCATATATATTTTACCATGTTTTTTACACTAAGAATTAACTTTATGTCCATAGGGGTAATAAAAAAAAAACTATTCTTTCCTAGTATGTACAAACGTGGCTAAAACAAATGTAGAACCGCTAGCTATTTGGATGACTAATTACGAAGATAATTATAAGTAGATAAACATTGATCAATTGAATCGTCGTTCCTCATGTAGTAGTAACGAAAAGTTGTATGATCACTGCATGGTTGGCCTAACAAATCCAAGGGAGTGAAAACTGAAAAGTACCTTGTTCGCTGCCTTGTGTTGATTAATTCCGGGTTCATTGTAATGTCTTGTGTGTTTCGTACGTGGAAGTGATCGAAATTCTTTGGCTTTGATCTCCATCTGCTGTATATATAAAGAGATCGAGGCCCAGAGATGAGAGTATCCTCACCCACTTATCTTCATATTTCTCACTAATAGTTTTCGGTCCATCGATCCATCGAGATTCAACGCGATGAAGCTTCAACAGTTGCCGGTTCTCGCGTGCTTCCTCCTCTTCCTCCTAACCATTTCCCCTCAGCCCACAGGTACGGTATACTATGTTTTCTATTATTAGGTCTATCGTGGTATGTTTGAGCCGATGACCCATAATCGGATTAGGGTTTCTAGAGTCTTTATATATTTCTCATGTTCGCAATCAAAGTTTAGCGTCCTCGATAAAGCTTTGTTTTGTATGCCCGTTTCCACAGATGCAGGAGTAGGCGAATTTTTCGAGCACTTACCCCATCTTTTGGGGCATGTGCTAGAGCATCCTCCGGAGTGGCTTAAGGGGATTCCCACACCCGCTGTGAACCCTTATAAGTGCACGCACGCGGCCACAGGCAGTCGATGTGGCAAGTCGGTGAAACCAAATTGCTACCAATTCGTGGTCTACGCTCGGTCTAAGGGGTATACTCATAGCTGTGCCGTTTCTCCCTATGAGTGTTGTTTTTACAAGTAGAACTTAGTGTTCTATATCTTAATAAAAATAATGCTCCATATTAGTATATGAAGAAAAATAAGTGTTGTATCAGCGTGTACGTTGCAACGCAGTTCATGTGAGCCCCGATCAGTTTCAAGCTTGCTGGAGATATTCGGGCCTCGTTATGTTTTTTATTCCGCGTGTGTATTGTGTATTGTGTATTGTGTAGTAACTGTGCCCATTTCACCAATTTGTAATAATAAAACATGTTTTTAAGTACTGTTGCCTAGTCCATCTTTATTTTATATAATCATTAATTCATCTCGGATCATTCCATTTCCCTTATAAAATTATTGACTCCTAGAAATTGTCATCGTCTCGTGAATAAGGGTCCGCTCGCGGGCTGCAAGTATAATTTATTCATGAGCAAACTAAGCTAGCTAAAATGCTTACGTACTTTCTAATGGATGCAAGTATTTATGCAACCCACCCACATCTGAAGACTTTTGGTTTTAAAGGCTAAAAAATACATAAAATATGCATCTACTGTATAATATTGTATGGTTTGTCAAAAGAAATTTACCAAAAAATATTGTTATATTTTTGAAGTCGTTTACGAACATATAAATTATGGAGTTATTTAGGAACAAATGAGATGAGTTTTCTTATGTTCATGTTCGCGTCATTTATCTATCGAGTTATGAGGATTGACTCGTTTATAAGTCAAATCAAATGGTAATAGAGTTAAACCAAGCTGCATTAAAAAATTAATTATTACAGATCTGTTGTTGAATAAGTGAAATATTAATTAATAACTGTATAAAGTATTGCTACAAATCATATTTTATTTAGAAGATTTGATATTATATTAGATAAAAAGATTTGTATTAATTATAAAAGATGATAAATTATTTGTGGATAGAAAATTTATATATGAAATATCCATAAATAAAAAATAAAGTAGATGAGATATAAAAAATTAATATCAAAACTGCCCTTAACTGATTTAGGTTTAGAAGTATATATTGATGAGATGAGTTTTCTTATGCTCATGTTCGACTCATTTATCTATCGAGTTATCAGGATCAGTTCGTTTACAAGTCGAGTCCAATGGTAATAGAGTTCAACCATGCCGAATTAATACCGATATTCTCATGAACGATTTAGTTCCTTAATCCTAATTCAAAACAACTCGTTTAAAAAATGGTCCAAACCCGACTATATATACACGTACGAATTAAGAGACCAGTCCAACTCCAACCTAAAACTTGAGTATATACCCTAGCGCATATATTTCCAATATGACTAGCTTGACACCAACCCATAAGTGCTTGCCATCCGAAATGTTCTGAATCGGATTACTTTAGCATCTAAAACCTAAAACAACCCTACTATGTATCGATGTATGTCTAGAACCCGAAATGAGATGTGAATCCGGCCAATTACTTCAATATTTAAAACGGCTTAAAGCATATCTAGCCCCCTGAAGTTACACAAATTTGTCACTTAAACACTCCACCTTTAATTTAGACCTATTGGATACATGAACTCATATTTTTTGACCTATTGAACACCTGTTTGCTGACATGTGCACAACAATTTGCTAACATAACGCCACGTGTATACCATATGTATGTCACCTCATTACTTTTTATTAAAAAAAACAATAAGAAAAACATCAGTAGGATTAGTTTCACAATTGCTAAAGGAGTGGGGGCCCAGATAGTATCTCGAATTCCCATTAATTTTATGTAAAACCTTTTGGGTTTGTTTTGATGATAAGAAAAATAGCAAAAATAATCCCCCTTTCCAGCTTTCCTCTCTGAACCGAATCAAAGAAAAAGGAAGCATATCCATGGCGAACGAAGCCGAACCCAGCAAGGATTGTACGCGATATATGGAGTCTGTTTTGTCACTTTGGTGATCTTCAAACAGGTCGATTGTACGCGATGGAGCGAGGATTGAAGATCCCTCCGGCCCAGTGCACCAAGACTACTAGTTCGCTCCTTGGCAGAGTATGGCGGCGCCAAACATCGAAGAGGCCGGCGACGCGCCAGAACTGACAGGCTGAGAGACGGATTTGGAGGAGCGCTAGGCAAGGTCGAGCCGGATCCTGGAGAGAGATGGGTGGAGGTGGCTCGAGCGAGGTCGATCTCGACTTTGGGTGGTCGGATCTGGAGATAGACAGGCTGCAACGGCTCGAACGAGGTCGGATCTAGGGCTTGGACGGCGGCGCAACGAAAGAGGTGGAGGACGGGACAACGACATCGTTGGCAGAGGAGACGAGATGGGACGAAGATGGAGTTTGGCCGATTGAGGAAGCACCGTGGAGAGAAGGCGGCGGCGGCGGCCATGTGACATCGTTATTCCAAGCTACACGAAACCCTTTTTCAATTTTCTATTGTTATTCTTCTTCTTTTTTCCCTTTGTTTTACATATTTTTGGACTCCTACACAAACTCCTTTTCAATTGTTTTTTTAGTCAACCACCTAAAACAACCCGTAAAATAGGTCATATTTCACTTAACCACCCGTATGGAGAGTTTTGTCGAAAACCACCCATAAAACGTTCTTCATTACCTCAAAGTCAACCCTAATACTATTCCGTCAAAAATTCCGTTAAACTATGTAATATTACCCCTTTGCCCATTGTTTCTCCTAGGGTTGCTCAAAGGTCCGGGTGACCCGTAACGCAGACCGACCCACAGGTAACCCTTTTTAGAGTTTACGGGCTACGGGTCGGGACGGATCGACCCGTAATTAGTTTTTACAAGTTAATATTTTTGGGCTTTCGTTCTTGATTTTGGATCAAAGAAGGATATAAATGTCTGAATTGGAGTATTACATCAGAAAAATACGGTCATTTTTGACACTTTGTGGTACATTCTTACTTAATTGTTTTGTCTGATATCAAAAATTGACGTTGTGTGTGTTTTATTTAATATATTTGTTGTGTTTTATGTTTTTTTTGTATATTTAACATATTATTTGATTTAAAATAGTAAAAGAAAAAATATATTCCACAATAAAACGTATCAAATGGGTTAAAGATGAACAAAATAACTCATTTGACATGTTTGACCGAGTCAAACGGGTCGAGAGGGGGTGTTGGAAATCTAGTGTTTCCATGGGAACAGCAGGGTTGTTACCATAGAAACAGTAGTAGACATTTCCTTGTGTTTTGATGATAACAAACGCCATGAGACTTGATAGTTTGAGTGTTTCTTGAGTGTTTTAGGTGAAACAAGTATAATAGGGAACAAGAGAAGCCATTAAGAGAGGGAAACAGTGAGGGTAACAGTGTGAGGTAACAACACACTGGTACCGTGTCAAGGATTGGTATGAACAACATTGCTGCAAAGTCAGGGAACAGTGTCAAGGAACAACACTGTTACCCCGGAGGGTAACAGTGTCAGGGAACAACAGCGTCTGTAGGCCGTGGCTTACTATTCTTAGTAAGCGCGAGGAAGCAAAGCGGGAAACCCTAAACACGCCGTGTTAATGGGCTTTTATGGGCTTGGAAATAATGGAGATTCGGCAGAAGATCTCATGCAACAACATTTCATGAAGATAAGCTCGAAGGTTGTTAAGATAGAGTTGTTAGGATAGGATTGTTTGTTGAGTTAATCTCGTGTAAATTGTGGTTAGGATATGAACCAGATTTCACGTGAATAACTCTATAAATACCTAGAGCCTATTCAGAAGTAAGTTCACCGATTACAAAACCCTTAGAGTGCTCGTGTGAAGAAGAAGAAGAAGTCTCGTTGAAGTTGTTGGTAATCACTGTTACTGTTATGCTAAGTTTCTTAGACTGAAGAACTAGGGTGTGTAGGTGCGTAATCTAGTGATTAGATTAGACTACTTGAAGTCCCTGTTTGTCTTGAAGTAACTTGTAAGTGACATTAATAAAGTGATTGTTCAAACTCCTCCAACGAGGGAGTGGTTTTTCCTTTGAACAACTAGTTGGTTGTTTCAGGGTTTCCACTATAAGTAATCGCGTCCATATACTGTTACCCTTGCGTGTTAGCATTGTTTCACTATTTTCCGCTGCCCAGTTCACTGTTACCCCCTAGGTAACAGTGTCTGTAGACTAACACCGATCCTAACAGGGGGAAAAACCCAAGCCCAACGGCATGACCCGAGTCGGCTAATAACATGCATATAAGAATAAAACAGGGGCAAAAGGGTAATAGTACCTGGTTTAACGGATTTTTTGTCAGAATAGTATTAGGGGTGGCTTTGAGGTAACGGAGAGCGTTTTATGGGTGTTTTTCGACAAAATTCTCCATACAGGTGGTTAAGTGAAGCATGACCTATTTTACGGGTGGTTTTAGGTGGTAGACTCTTTATTTTTAATTAAAAAAAATTATGTGAAATACACATGGCATGTACGTGGTGCCATAGTGACAAATGTTTTTGCACAAGTGAGCAAACAGGTGTTCAATAGGTTAAAAAATATAAGTTCAAGTATCCAACGAGTCCAAATCAAAGGTGAGATATTTAAGTAACAAATTTGCGTATGTTCGGAGGGCTATATATGTTATAAGCCTATTTTTTTTTGATCAAGATGTTATATGCCTATTTAAAACCGAAACCAGTTGGAATATTAATATTCTAACTATCCCAAAAGAATTGGTCCGCTAGAGTCCAAAAGAAGTTCTGGTTGAATAGTTCAATGGAATTGAAAGTTTATCTTCACTGGTAGGTGCACCTGTACTTGTAACTAGTAGTAGGTGGAGAGTGGAGACCGTGCGATGTACGGGCATGGGTAGTAAATGATCTTTGTTCGAAGGAAAAATTGGCCAAATCATGTTCATAACTGCTGTTCTTGTCATTAAAACTCTAAAAGTTATACCACTTCACACTTTTGTACACAAAAATCCTTTAATACTCAATGCATTAACTTATTTTTTACATGTAAAAAAAAAAAAAAAATCAGGTTCATAACTTTTTTACTTTTTTAAACTTTGAAGACAACCATCTAGATATTTTGAGATATAATCACCAATTCACATGTATTTTATGAAAAGAAACAATTAATTCAAAGATACATACCAATTCAGAAACAAAGATATAGAAAGTTAATTATTTATACGGTATATAACTTTATAGAGAAAAACATCAGAAAACTTTATACGAAAGTGTTGAAAATCTAGTGTTTCCATGGGAACAGCAGGGCTGTTACCATAGAAACAGTAGTAGACATTTCCTTGTGTTTTGATGATAACAAACGCCATGTGACTTGATGGTTTGAGTGTTTCTTGAGTGTTTTAGGTGAAACAAGTACAACAGGGAACAAGAGAAGCCATTAAGAGAGGGAAACAGTGAGGGTAACAGTGTGAGGTAACAACACACTGGTACCGTGTCAAGAAGTGGTGTGAACGACATTGTCGCAGAGTCGGGAAACAGTGTCAAGGAACAACACTGTTACAGTTGAGGAAACAGTGCAAGGGAACAACACTGTTACCGTTGAGGGTAACAGTGACAGGGAACAGCAGCGTCAGCGCGAGACTGGTAGCTAAATAAGGAAAGCGAAGAAGCGCGTATCCCTTTGACGCGTTTTAACAGCTGACTAAGTTTGTTATTATCTCTAGAAGGAAGATAATATCTTGGAGGATCAAATCATATCAAATCGGAGCCCAAGGAGAGAGGGATCGGTTACAACTACAAGATAAGATTTTGTGTTGAGATTTGATCGTGTAAATCTGTTTGTATCTGGATAATTACGTGGAAAGATATTATTTTGTGTGAACAAAATAATATCATATCAGACCTAATTGTCCATTATAAATAGGATTAGACTCTAGGGTTCTAGAGTGTCTTTCGTCGTCGTCGGAGAGGACCCCTTGGAGTTCTTCTACTAGGGAGAAAAGGAGACTTCATTGTAGAGGAGTGCCGACATTAAGGAGCATATGGAGGTTTCTTAATAGGCCATTGGAAGCAGTCGTTGGAGCTTTGAGCGTAGATCTTCAAGGTGATTGCGTAAGGGAACGGTGGTTGCAGCAGAGGCGTTGTTACCATCAGAGAAGGATGCGAGCTTCTGAAGCTTGGTGAGAGGCCAGGTTTCTGAGGTAACTTAGGTTGGATTTTGTTGTACTTGAATTGGTTATACGTTCTAGCTAGAGGGCAATGAGGTTGGGAGAGTATTCTAGGAAGAGAGTACGTTGGTATCTTGACATGCCGGATGTGGTTCGTGATAATCAATAAAAGTAGTACGTGATTCAAAATCCTTCTAAGGAAGGTAGATGTTTTACTAGAGTAACTAGTTGGTTGCTTTAGCTTTCCTCTCTAAATATCGTGTCTTGTTGTTTGATTGTATTTCCGCTGCGTGAAGGACTGTTACCCTAGGGGTAACGGTGCTTGCTCTGTGACTAACACATACACCCCCCGATCCTAACAGAAAGTTCAAAAGCAGTTGGCAATAAATGATGTTATCGCATTATTGGAGAGTTTCAAATCTACCGAAGTTGAAGATTCAAAGTTTCAATTTGCATACACTATTGATGAAGAGAGAAGGTTAGAACACTTGTTTTGGTCTAGATACTACGTATAAAGTAAATGTGTATGATAACCCACACATTAATTACCTAAGTGAGATTGCGGACGGCCTCGGGCCAACAAGACAGCGCACGGCTCCGGGTCTTACATGTTCCTCATGTCAAAAAGAGTTTTTCTTTTTCATGGTTTCACTCAGCCTAGGTCAGCTAGTGTAGCGAGTAAGTCGGGGTCTTACACAAGAGAACTTGCGACTTCTAGTATTAACATTTTTACCAACTAAAGATAAGGAGAAATCAAGAGAAAGATCTAAACTAAACTAAACTAAGAAACAAATCAAGCAAACAATTAAACAAATCATCAGAGATCGAAACAAGTTTATTCAAAAGATTCACTCTAAAATATTCATTTGATCATAAATCCATACAATAAACATTCTTATCCTGATCTTATTTAATCCCTTCTCCACGGTCTAGGCAAATCTTAATACTGACAAAGGACGCTCAAATCAATATTAGCAATGTAAACAAGGATATGTACGTAGAATACATGCAAAAAACAATCAAGTTGCGAATCAATTGCGGAAACATATAATTAAATCTCTTCTGTAACTCCCTAGTCCACGGTCCTAGGAGATCAAATTGGTTTTGCAGAAAAGGTTTGTCCAAGGTCCAAACCCAGATCCAACAATAGAAAATCAATTAATTCAACAAATTGGTCAAACAAGAAAAATCAATCAACATTCATATAATGAACTACAAGAGAATTAATACTAACAAAATTATAAAAATCAATTAACAAAATTCACGAATTCATACATCAAAGTTTCACCCTTGAATAAACCCCAAAGTAGCTAGAGGTGTCCAACGGGTCGACCTGACCCGACCCGTAACCTGGTTTATGGGTCACGGGTTGACCCGTTGACCCATAACTTAATAAAATGTGACCTGTGACCCGTCCCTAAACCGGATTTTACGGTTCGGGTCAACCTATGACCCGATCTGTATATTCTGATGGAGTTTGTCGACACCAATGCGTGTCAGAATATTGACATTTTTTTGACAATAAAAGGTGTTGGTAAGTTGCGAAACATTAGAGTGTCGTAATTTTAGCGTATGAACTCAAGGACGTTTTTTACCGACGCAAATCAATAGTGTCGTTATAAATGTGTCGAAAATGGCCGCATTTTCTAGTAGTGTTACTAGGTTCGCTTTCTGCTGTTTCATCTCAACTTAATCAAGTAAATTTCCCAGTCTTTTCACATATGTGCTATTCTAACTGGCTTTTTTACATCAACCTAGTTACTTCTTAACTGGAAATTGTTTCATTTTTTGTTAAAATGGCTTTTCTACCCTATTAAGTGTACAACTTAAGAAATGATTCTCTAGATGATGTACAAATTAGGCTAGAAGTTTGAAAAACTGGGTATTGAAACACGGTTTATAATGAAGAACATCATAGTATCCCTGCTGTGTTTATCGAATTGATGGTTACTTCTCTTTCTCTGCAGATACGGGTGAAGGAACCCACTCTAGAGTCCTTATGCAGGTTGAAAGAAAATTTGACTGATGATCTTCAATCCAATAATTTTTTTTATCTATTTGCTAAAAGAAAACATCTTATTTTTGGATATGATTGCAGAGGAAAGAAACAATATGAAACACCAAGGTGTATGACAGTAAATACTGCAATCGAGCAGCTTCTTGAGGTTGAACAAAACCGACAAGAAAACGGTATGTTGTAACAAAACCTAGCCAAACATTTTACAGAATGGATGAAATTGGCTTTGGACACTATTTTGTTTAGTACTTGCTGATAGATAGCTGACGACGACGTGAACGTCTTTTCATGGCAGTTTACAGCGAAGACACGACTTGCGTAGGGTTTGGTCGTAGAGGGAGTGAGGACCAAACGATAGTGCAGGGTGCATGAGGAAGTTGTTGACGATTGATTTCGGGAAACCTCTACATTAATTGCTTGGTCATTGTTGGCGAAACCCATCCTTTATAGGAAGAAATGCTCAAATTTTATAGCGGCAAAGATTAAGTTGAAGTTTTGAGGCTTTCGAAAGGTTTTAAGGTAAGGATTAAGAGGATCCGCAGATTAATGGCCTTAAACATATGCAAACACCTCAACTTGTCCTAAAAAGTCAATTAGATACATCGCTCTTGAAACGGACCTATTGGCCACCTGTAATTGATAAGCCCTACCTATTAAACACTTGTTGCCTGACACTTCGGTGTTGTGCACTACACGCGTGGGACGTCATTTTCTCCTTATGCCACATCACTTACACATGACGCGACATCATTTACACATGGCGCCACGTCATATTTTTATTAGTAAAATATTATTTTTTAATAATAAATTTTATTTAAATAAAATATTATTTAAATAATAAAAATTATTATTTGATTATTTAATTATAAGATTTGATTATATGATTATTTATTAATAAAATATTATTATTTCATTTATTTATTATTTAATAATAAATATTATTACTGTTGATGTCCGAAAACACCGATATGTAATGAACGCGATGAGAGCACAAGGTTGGAACTCAACCGAGTCAACAGACAAAGGGATGGAAAATATGTGGTCGCTCGTGGTGTTCAACGCGATGAGGGCAGTATGAAGGATATTTTGTATTTAGCTTTGTTGGGTTACAATAGACTGAGATTCTCTATCGCGTTTAGGTGTATCGGGCTACAACAACGATCTTAGCTCGAGATATAGTGTATGCGATTCGCGAAACTTTTTTGATCTCCGCTCTGGCGTATTGAGCCTGCTATTTATAGTGGGGGTTTGGGCCGGGCTGGAGGAAGAGGCCGATGGGGGACGGGTGTAGGCCAGATGCGTGTCGCTGTAATGTTGGTTCCCGGGGCGGCAGCCGCGGAGCTGGCCAATCAAAGGCCGGGATGGGACGCTGCCGCCCACCGCTCACCTGATGGGACGTTGCCGCCCACCCACTTGCGTGGATGGGACGGGGCGATGAGCGCAACCCCCGAGATCGGGCCTCCGCTTGGTATCTGATCGCGATGGCTGCAGAGCCTTAGGGTTCGGCGCCAGCTTGAGAAGTCCATACTCGGTCATATTTTGTTCCTGGTATCAACACAACCCCATGGACCGGGACTCGAAGCCCCTCGCGAGGACGGGTCCAAAAAAAGTACCTCGAACCGTAAACGTGATGCGTGGAACGCGCTATAGTTTCGGAGGTGGGCGAGCAGACGAGGGCGACGGGACGAGGAGCGTGGCGAAGGAAGCTGTTTGGGCCGATCTCGCTTCATGGGCCGCCCTTCGGCTGCAGCCCATACTTTTGCGGCCCATCAAACACCGGATAAAACGATGATTCCGCGCCTCCGTCTTCTCTACCTCCTCATTTCAACTTTCGAAAATCCGAAAACGCTCTCGCCCTTGTCCTCGTTTTCTCCCCCTTTTCTTACCGGAAACCGTTCTCCCGCCAGTGACGTCGCCGTCGGCCAAGCCTGTCCTCGCAGTTCCATGACTACAAGGTACGCCCACCCTTTCTCTCCCTTCTTTTCTTTCGTTTTCTTCCGTGTTTTTTCTGGGCTACTTGGAGGAACTGCCCTAATTCCAGAGACGACGCCGCCACTGGGCTCGGCGGTGTTTCACGGTGGTTTCTGTGTTGAGGGAGCGCTTCGCCGGGTGGGGGCCTGGGGTTTTTCGTGATTTCGGGGCAGCGGAGGGCGGCGGACGTCTCTATTGGGGAGGCGAAACGTCGCCGAGGGGCGCAGGGCTAGGGAAGGCGAAACGTCACCGAGGGGCGAAAGGAGATGACGTGGCTAGCGCGATCATCCGTCCCATCAGGCCCCGTTGCCCTGGCCGACCCTTCAGGAAGCGTGTTGAGAATGGCGGAATGTTCTCCTGACACAGTGCGCGCGCCCCTAGGCTTTCTGTTTCGATGGGACTCCTCGTCCCATCGCGAAATGACATCTGCCCGTGCTAGGGCACCACGTGCCTTGTTTCTACTAGCTTCCTGCGTTTCTCTTATTGACCCTATTGCTTTCTGCGTACTCATCGCGTTATATACTTCTCCATGATTGTTTCTTCCTATGCACATCATTTTTCTTTTCCTTTCTCCAGGAGCCTCTTTGCTTCCGCGCCCTGGATTTGGGGTTTTCCAGCGATACCTGCCCTTCAGGCGTGGATCGCGGTGATCGTATAGTGAATTTGGACGAGTTCTACGCGCCAGATCCCTCATTGGAGCACCCGGGGATGTCCGCGAGCGACTCTCAGAACAATTTTCGCGAGCCTGCTGGTTTGAGCAAGAGCGATCCTACCACGGTGTCCGAGGCTCGTACGAAAAGCGAGTCTTCATCGCGGCCCATGGCCCGCTGCAGGCCTTTCGACCCCCACGACGAGGCCCCTGGTGACGAGGCGTCCACGTCTGGGATCGCGAGGAGCTTTCCCTCGCGGTACCTACCGCGTGGTAGGGCGGCCGTCCCTCGCTTTCGTCAGACCAGGCCTACGCGCCTGCCTGACTATGAGAACCCGGAGTCACTGGCCAAGGGTTGCGCGTCCATCCTTACCCTTGAGGAGCTGGACGAGATCGCGATGGGGTATCCTTGGCCAGAAGGGGTGGAGCTCCTGCTACCTTCGGGCGGGGGCAACAGCTATGCCGCCTACGAGGCGGGGCACGTGGTGTACGCGGCGAGCCTTGTTGCGGGTTTTAGGATTCCGCTGCCGTCCTACGTGTCCCAACTCTTATTTGATCTCGAGCTTGCCCCCGCCTCGATGGCGCCTAACTGCTGGAGCTATATCGCGGCGTACCACATAAGGTGTTTGGAGCTGAAGTACCCCCCCTCCGCGGGGCATCTGAAACAGATTCTCACTATAAAAGCAGACAAAAGAGGCATTGTTAACTTTAGCCTTACAAACTGCAATCTCATTATCACTCCCTCCAACGTTGGACCGCGGTGGAGGGAAAAATGGTTTATCGTGCACGACCTCGGGGGCGACGTTATGCTCTACCCCCTCATTGCTGATAGGTTCCGCCCCTACAAGCGTAGGCGCGGTGCCACGCAAATAGCCGCTGCGGCGAAGAAAGCTTTCGCTGCGCCCCACAAGAGGGAGCAGCAGGCGTGGCTGACCCAGGAGCGCCTTGAGCGCGCGGGTCTCAGTCTGAGGCCCGAGCCTCCTCGGGAAGTTGAAGAGCCTCCGTCAGCCGCCGCGTCCCCGGCGCATACGGGCGAGGGTATTTTTTGTTCTCCGGGGCCTCTTCTTGCTTTTGTGTATGCTATTTTTTGTTTTAACCGCGCTGACTGTGATTACTGATGGTTTTCTTTGTAGGTATGGATGTGTTTGCCGCCCTAACCTCGGGTAAGTCGGCCCCTGCCCCCTCCGGGGCTCCCTCCACCGCGAAGACTGGGGGCCTGAAGGGGAAAAACGCGAAAGCGGGGGATGAGGCCACCGCGAAGGGCCGTGCCGATGCCAAAGGCAAACGGGTGCAGGCGGAGGCCCTGAAGCGTAAAACCGCGGAAGACGTTGCCCGCGACGAGGGGGTGTTGGTCAAGAGGTCCAGGCGGGACGTGGCCGCGACTGGGGATCGACCTCCCTCCCCCTCGAAGGGACCCGCCCAGATTACCACAGGCGCCGGGAGTCGCCGACATTGGTTGCGGAGGGCGGAGGTGGCGGGTTTCGCGTGCCCGGGGCCTGCTTGGGGTACCTTTGAGGCCGGCCAGTATGGGTATGAGGAGGAGAGGGAGTGGTTCCAGACCCTCAACGCGAAGGAGGTCAGGGGGGAGTGTCAGAAGTATGGCCATATGGTACGCGATCTTTTCCTTTTTTCGTGTTAACTTGCCATGGTCTCTATCTTCGAATCTGTAACTTATGCTTTGGTTCGCAGGTCAACGCGTGGGTAAACTACCTCCCTGATCGCTTGGTGGAGGAGGAGGAGCGGGCAGAGGCGGCGGCTAAGGCCAAGGAGGAGGCGGAAGCGGCGCTCCAGGAGCTGCGCGCGCAGGCGGAAAAAGATGCCGCGGCGCTTAAGTCTGCCAGGTCCCAGGTCGCGGCGCTGAAGAAGGAGGTCGAGGGCCATAAAGCGCGAAACGAGGAGCTGAGTTCACAGCTGGAAGCAACCAGCAAACAGCTGGAGAGCGCGATACCCGACTTCCTCGCCTCGTCGGAGTACATGGAGAAACGCGTTGATGATGCGCGGATCGTCCAGGCCCTCAGCGCGGTTATGGCCGCTCTCCAGTACTGCGAAAAGTACAAGGTGAAGTATTTTGCCCCCGACCTTCATCGCCAAATGGGGGTCATCTGGGAGGATGGGGTGGCGAAGCCGCCTCCGGGGATCGAGGAGGTCAACGCGGAGGGAAACGACGTCCCGGCGCCTCAACCCGAACCCTCCGTGGCCGAGGTTGAAAAGGATAAAGCCCCCGAAGACCCTCCTGCCTCTGAGACCGCGGTCAATGCCTCCGAGGCCTGAAGCCCCTCTGCAAAGTCTGAAGATTTGCTTGTCTTTTTTGTTTTTATAATTTTTGCTGAACTTGTATCCCACCTGGCCCTTGGGGCCCAAACAGTATCTGTTGCCGCGATGCGGCTGTAATTTGCACTTAGACCATGACGCGAAGTCTCGCGTACTAACATCTTTTGGCCGCCACGCGGCCTTGTGATTATTTTTCCTTCGTGTGTCTCTTCTTATCCTTAGATTTTGTTTTTTTTGGAAACTCTGTGCCCAACCCCATGCCGAGCCAGGTGCTAGGACCGCGCTTGACACTAGGCGCATATAATTTTTTGTTTTTGCGAAAGCTCGCCGTACTCAACCCCACGCCAAGCCAGGTGCTAGGACCGCGCTTGACACCAGACGAGTAGCGATAGATTTTGCGAAAGCTCGCCGTACTCAACCCCATGCCAAGCTAGGTGCTAGGACCGCGCTTGACACCAGGCGAGTAGCGATAGATTTTGCGAAAGCTCGCCGTACTCAACCCCATGCCAAGCTAGGTGCTAGGACCGTGCTTGACACCAGGCGAGTAGCGATAGATTTTGCGAAAGCTCGCCGTACTCAACCCCATGCCAAGCTAGGTGCTAGGACCGCGCTTGACACCAGGTGAGTAGCGATAGATTTTGCGAAAGCTCGCCGTACTCAACCCCATGCCAAGCTAGGTGCTAGGACCGCGCTTGACACCAGGCGAGTAGAAATAGATTTGGGCGTATTAGCAGAAGACCATGAGGATTTTTTGATATTTTGGGGTTTTATGCAACTGCGAGGTGTGGAGCCCAACTCGAGCGCCTAAGCACATCGCGCGCGTTAGCAGACAACCCCGAGCGATGATGGCAACTCTGGTTTCCCTAACGACTGTGGAGTTTGATGTTTTAAGGCTTTATGCAACTGCGAGCGGCGTAGCCGTAAGTCTCGAGTGCGCCTATGCGCATCGCGCGCGTTAGCGGACAACCCCGAGAGATGACGGCAACTCTGGTTTCCCTAACGACTGTGGAGTTTGATGTTTTAAGGCTTTATGCAACTGCGAGCGGCGTAGCCGTAAGTCTCGAGTGCGCCTATGCGCATCGCGCGCGTTAGCGGACAACCCCGAGCGATGACGGCAAATCTGGTTTCCCTAACGACTGTGGAGTTTGATGTTTTAAGGCTTTATGCAACTGCGAGCGGCGTAGCCGTAAGTCTCGAGTGCGCCTATGCGCATCGCGCGCGTTAGCGGACAACCCCGAGCGATGACGGCAACTCTGGTTTCCCTAACGACTGTGGAGTTTGATGTTTTAAGGCTTTATGCAACTGCGAGCGGCGTAGCCGTAAGTCTCGAGTGCGCCTATGCGCATCGCGTGCGTTAGCGGACAACCCCGAGCGATGACGGCAACTCTGGTTTCCCTAACGACTGTGGAGTTTGATGTTTTAAGGCTTTATACAACTGCGAGCGGCGTAGCCGTAAGTCTCGAGTGCGCCTATGCGCATCGCGCGCGTTAGCGGACAACCCCGAGCGATGACGGCAACTCGGGTTTCCCGTAACGATAGATTCATTATTTGAACAGTGCACGATAGTTGTCTTGTTTTATTCATATAAGAAAAACAGGTGGGATCAGGACATTACAACCGACCGCTACGCGGTGATGACACTAGCTTATTTACACATAGTATTTCTTGAGACGTGCCTCATTCCACGTCTTGGCCAGAGTTTGTCTCGTCATCGGATCTGTGAGTTTGAAGGCCCCCGGGACGACTTCCTTGGAGAGGCGGTAAGGGCCCTCCCACTTCGCGTCAAGCTTGCCCCCGTCGGTCCTTCGGAGGGCTAAATCGCCCTCCTTGAGGCCGCGGGGCTTGACCCTCTTGTTATAGTACGCCGCGGTCCTTCTTTTGTACTCAGCCGACCGCAGCTCTGCCGCCTCTCGGCGCTCATCGCGCAGGTACATTTCCATCTTAAGAGCCTCGTCGTTGGTGACCTGATCGTACCCCGCGACACGCTCCGTGGGCAGCATGGACTCGACGGGTACGACGGCATCACTGCCATAAGCCATCGCGAAAGGTGTCTCGCCTGTTGCTCTACGCGGTGTGGTGTGGTTTGTCCATAAAACAAGGGGCAACAGCTCTGCCCACCGGCCCTGTACGCCGTCCAGCCTGCGGCGGAGGTCGTCGAGAATCCTCGCGTTCACATTTTCCACGAGTCTGTTGGACTGAGGGTGTGCAACCGAAGAAAACTTCAACTCGATGCTCAAACTCGCGCAAAAGTCCCGCGTCTCCTCACTGTCGAACTGAGGGCCATGGTCTGTCATTATCGCGACGGGGACGCCGAAACGACAAACCACATTTTTCCAGAGGAAGCCGCATACCTTCGCGCTTGTGATCCGTGCCATGGCCTCGGCCTCCACCCACTTGGTGTAGTAATCGACCAGGACCAGGATGAACTGCACCTGGCCGACGGCCTTGGGGAAGGGACCAAGGATGTCCATACCCCACATTGCGAACGGGTAGGCCGGCTGGATGGCGCGCAGCTCTCGCGCTGGAGCGTGCTGGATGTTTTCGTAGCGCTGGCACTTGTCGCACTTCTGCACATATGCCGGCGCATCGCGGCGCAGGGTAGGCCAATAGATCCCCATCCGGACTATCTTGTGGACCAGAGTCCGCCAGCCTGGGTGGCCTCCGCATATGCCCTCGTGCACCTCCTCGAGGACCTCGGAGACTGTGGCCTCGTCTACACAGAGCAGGTTGGGCTCCGTGTAGCCGCGGCGATATAACTTGTTGCCCTCGATGCAGTACCGCGCCGCCTTGAGCTTGAGTTTGCGCGCGCTCACGGCATCATCTTGGGGTAACTCCCCGGTTTGGATGTATCGGACAATGGGGGCCATCCACCCCTCAGTGGCCAGCGCGAATACTGCCTGGGTGACACCGCGTTGCATTTTTCTCTCGATCGTGACCTTGTTGCCGACCTCAGGCAAGAGGGCCGAACCCATCTTGGCCAGTGCGTCGGCCTTGGCATTTGACGCACGCGGTATGGACTCGATGGCGAAAGTCTCGAGGCAGGCGACCAACGCCTTGACCTTGGCGCGATATTGGGGTAGAAACCCCGCGGTGCACTCGTACTGGCCCCCAACCTGGCGGGCGACTAGCTCAGAATCTGTAAAGACCCTTATCCTTCGTGCGCCCACCAGCAAGGCCATCTCAATTCCCGCGATCACCGCCTCATACTCGGCCTCGTTGTTGGTTGCCTCGAAGCCGAAGTTGAGGGCATGCTCGGACGCGTAGGAGGGTCCCTCCAGGACCACCCCCGCGCCCGACCCCAGGTCGCAGTGCGAGCCGTCAACGAAGACCCTCCACTCGTCGGGGCTCTCGTCCGTGTCGGGGAAGGTGACCTCTACGACGAAGTCGGCAAGGGCCTGCGCCTTGATCGCGGTCCTAGGGTGGTACGAGATGTCAAACTCCGACAACTCGACCGCCCATTTGGTCATCCTGCCCGACAACGCGGGCTGGTGCAGGATTTGGCGTAGAGGGAGGTCCGAGAGGACCTGGATGGGGTGCGTGTGGAAGTAGGGGCGCAATTTTCTTGCCGCCACCACAATGGCCAGAGACATCTTCTCCGCGGGCAAGTACCGTTGTTCCGCCGGCTGCAGCACCCTACTGGTGAAGTACACTGGGTAACTGAAATCGCGCGTTAGGACCGCGCTGACCGTATGCTGGCTCACGGCTATGTACAGCTGTAGGTCCTCACCCGGGACGGGAGGGGAGAGCGTTGGAAGATTGGCGAGGTAGACCTTCAGAGCCTGGAACGCGCTCTCCATCTCCCCGGTCCAGATGAAGGTGGTGGTGCTCTTGAGACAGGAGAAGAAAGGGAGAGCGCGTTCCGACAACCTGGAGCAGAAACGGCCAAGATAATTTACTGCACCCGCCAGTCGCTGGACCTCGTTGCGTGAAGCTGGTGAGCGCAGTTCCAACACCGCGTTGACCTTGGCGGGATTGACGTCTATGCCCCTCGCGCTGATCATGAATCCAAGGAACTTCCCAGACTTCACCCCGAAGACGAACTTTTCCGGGTTTAAGCTCATTCGGTGGGCGCGCAGGGTTTGGAAAACCTCGGCCAGATCGGCCAGGTGCTCCTGCGCGCTGTGGCTCTTGACCACAATGTCGTCGACGTAAGCCGAGACGCTGCGCTTCAGCTGCTTCCGGAATACATGATCCACCAGGCGCTGGAAAGTGGCCCCCGCGTTCTTTAAACCGAAGGGCATCACCCTGTAACAGAAAGTCCCGCGTTGAGTGATGAACGCGGTGGACTCCTGATCCAGGGGATCCATGGCTATCTGTTGATAATAAATATTATTACTGTTGATGTCCGAAAGCACCGATATGTAATGAACGCGATGAGAGCACAAGGTTGGAACTCAACCGAGTCAACAGACAAAGGGATGGAAAATATGTGGTCGCTCGTGGTGTTCAACGCGATGAGGGCAGTATGAAGGATATTTTGTATTTAGCTTTGTTGGGTTACAATAGACTGAGATTCTCTATCGCGTTTAGGTGTATCGGGCTACAACAACGATCTTAGCTCGAGATATAGTGTTTGCGATTCGCGAAACTTTTTTGATCTCCGCTCTGGCGTATTGAGCCTGCTATTTATAGTGGGGGTTTGGGCCGGGCTGGAGGAAGAGGCCGATGGGGGACGGGTGTAGGCCAGATGCGTGTCGCTGTATGGTTGGTTCCCGGGGCGGCAGCCGCGGAGCTGGCCAATCAAAGGCTGGGATGGGACGCTGCCGCCCACCGCTCACCTGATGGGACGTTGCCGCCCACCCACTTGTGTGGATGGGACGGGGCGATGAGCGCGTTGAGCGCAACCCCCGAGACCGGGCCTCCGCTTGGTATCCGATCGCGATGGCTGCAGAGCCTTAGGGTTCGGCGCCAGCTTGAGAAGTCCATACTCGGTCATATTTTGTTCCTGGTATCAACAATTACTTTATTACCAAGTTTTTTATTTAATAACGAAGTTTATTATTTAATAATAAATTATTATTATTTTATTACTAAGATTATTACTCCGTATTTAATAATATAATATTATTATTTTATTACTAAGTTTATTATTTAGTAATTTATAACAAATCGGGTGAAACCACCGAGTTTCGGGTTTCAACCTGTTCCGACTCGGGTCAACTGAGGCGTTGTCGGATCGGGTTTGCTTAAGAAAAAAATCAAAATTAATTTAAAAAGAAATAAAAATATCAAAAGGTTCGGGTCAGGTTATTTAGGATTCGAGTTGAGTCAGGTTCGGGTCGTGATGGCTCACGAGCCAAGAGTATCAAAACTTGTACAATTATTAAAATAATATTTCATTATAATAATAATAAAATTCAACCCGTTTAGATTCGGGTCAACCGGTTCGGGTTTGAATTTTCGGCTTGAAACCCAAGATATTTCCGCGTCGGGTCAGGTGGGGTTTACTTAAGAAAAAATAAAATAAAATAAAACAAAATAGAAAAAAAATATGTTATCATTAAAAATATTTTGTTTTTAATAATGTACATTTCCCTTTTTTTTACTTCCCTTTGGTTTCTATCTCCGTCTATTGTGTATATATAACGAGTGGCCTAAAGATGAGAGTATCACCCCCACACACTTATCTTTATATTTCTCACTAATCGAAGTCGATCCATCGATCCATCCATCAATCGAAATCCGACACTATGAAGCTTCAACAGTTGTCAGTTCTCGCCTGCATCGTCCTCTTCCTCCTAGCCATTTCCCCTGAATTCTCAGGTTCATTTCTTCGCTTGCTTGCTTAATATGCTCTACGTCCATGTTATACGATTATATTAATTTATGATATGATGTTGTATTCACCCGTACAGAGGCCGGTATGTTTAGCGGATTTGGTTCAAAAATGAGCGGAAATGGTCGAAATATATTCAGAGCTCCTCCAAAAACTGCCGGAATTGATCCAAATACAGGCAGAATTCCTCTAAAAACAGGCGGAACTGGCTCAGCAACATCCACGCCCATCAAACTCAAGGAAAGGATTGAAAATGTCCAGGATCTGATTGAACTTATTAACCAGTACCAACCTGGACAACTTAGCCCTATATGCCAGCACGTCGACAATATTTACAATATCCGTCCATCAAACCTGGGGACAGTTTGCAGCAGCCTAAGCACGTGCACTCGAAGTTGCAGCTACAACAAATACAATTGTGGAGTTTGCGACGGATCCAACATATGCTGGTGTTACTAGTAACAACTAGAACGACCTACGCACATTTTCCACGAATCTATATCTATATAACACGAAATAAATCGTTATCACTATCGCCGTGAGGGGATAAGTGATACGTTGGTTATTAATATATTTTGATATGATTTTATTGTCAGGTATAATTACCTCTTCTCGGGTTTTCTTTACGGTTCTTTCCTGAGACGCTTTTATTGAACCGTTAGGTTTAGGGTTTCATAATTCAGCTATTTGTTGTAATCGTGTTATTTGGAGAATCAATCAACCAATCAATGAATAAATAACAATTCTCTATTTGTTGTACTCTAGTTTTCCTTTGCCATAATTGTCTATCCCTTCACAAACACGCCACGAGCATGTTTATCGAGTCATCTCCCACCTCGGGATTGATTCAAACCCTTGATCAATAAGGGCTCGATACGAATCCACATCAAGCAGCCTCTTTTCCAATTGTATTATTGTGGTGGCCGTTTAATAAATTATAGTTAAAGATACTTTGTCTGGTCTTTTTTTGTTGAGGTCAAGGTCCATGTAAGTCGAGTCGATGATCTCTGTGTGGATCGCCCACGGACTTTCTTCAAATATGAATTGCACCAAGGTTTATGTCAATAAATATATACTGCAACTGAGCAGCTTCTTGAAGTTCAGGCTCTGGTGATGCAGAGCCATTTTGGTTCCGAGGCTCGAACCTGCGTAACTGTTAAAATATAATTCAAGTTCATAATATGTGATTTATGCAGGTTTAATGTTATGGAAATAAAACCAGCTTTGCTGATATTGTTGGCTATTTTCTAGGGAGATTTGGTCTTAGTTTGTTTCCTGGTTTTCAGCATTTATTTGTGAACGTTGAAGTTGTTTGTGAGCCACTTCCTTAGGCTAATTGTTAGACGTGGAAGGTGGACGTTTTCAGTTCAATTTGTTTTAGCTATTAAGGTTGTAATTCATTCAGTTTTATCAATGCAGAAGTCCATTGTTTTCTCTCCAACTTTTGTTCATTCTTTTCTCTGAAAACTAACAATTGGTATCAGAGCTAGAGAGTTTATCCTTGGATTTGTGAGTGTGTTTCTCTATAGAAGCAAACACCAAGTGAGTTGGGGTTCCATTCATCATGCAGACTAATGGGAATGGGAACGAGAACTCATTGAATCAGTTGCCAATCTTCAAAGGTGTGAATTATCACTTTTGGAGTTTGAAGATGAAAACTCTCTTTAAATCTCAAGAGCTGTGGAGTACAGTAGAGAGTGGCTTCGAGGATGATGCAACTGAGAATCCAGATCAGGCTTTAAGGGAGGAAAGAAAGAAGGATGCTAAGGCCCTCTTCATCATTCAACAATCACTTGATGATGAGGTGTTCCCACGCATTGCAGCTGCTTCCACAACAAAGGAGGCATGGAATACTTTGAAGGCTGACTACATGGGAGACAAGAAGGTAGTGAATGTCAGGTTGCAATCTCTAAGGAGAGAGTTTGAAACCTGTCAAATGAAGGAGAAGGAGACAGCACAAGAGTACTTGTCCAGGATGCAAGACATTGTTCACCAAATGAGGACCTTGGGTGAGGAAGTCAAGGAAATCAATGTGGTGAGCAAGGTGCTGAGGATTCTCACAAATAAATATGATCATGTAGTTACAGCAATAGAAGAATCAAAGGATATGGAGGAGTATACCTTTGATGAGTTAAAGGGATCTCTTCAAGCCTATGGAGAGAGGCTGCATAAGAGAGAAGACAAGAAAGAAGAGAAAGCTTTTCAGGCAAAGGGAGAATCTTCAAGAGGAGGATTCCAATCCAGCAGAGGCAGAGGCAGAGGTGGCTTCAGAGGAAGGGGCCGTGGAAGAGGAGGGAGTAGTGAGGGAAGAGAGCAATCCTCACAAGGCTCCAAAGGCCCTTTCAAATGCTACTATTGCAAGAAGCCTGGACACAAAGAGGCTAGTTGCTGGAAGAAGGAAGAAGATGAGAAGAAAGGTGGTGAGCAGAAATCAAATTATGTTGAGCAAGAGGAGAATTTGTTTCTAGCTCACACTGAAACAGGCCATGACTCAAGAGGAGGAGTATGGTACATTGACAGTGGATGCTCAAACCACATGTCAAGTGTCAAGGCTATGTTCAGGAACTTGGATGAAATAGTGAAAAGTAAGGTGAGAATTGGTGATGGCAAGCAGCTTGAGGTAGAAGGAAGGGGCACAATTGCATTCACTATAGAGAGAGGCAACACCAAACTCTTGCGTGATGTGCAGTATGTGCCTAAACTGGCTCATAACTTGCTAAGTGTAGGCCAATTGCTCACGTCTGGCTACACTGTGGTGTTTGAAGATGAGGCTTGTTTGATCAAAGACAAGAGATGCAGAGAAACAGTAGTGAAAATTCCAATGGGAATAAACAAGATGTTTCCTCTTGATCTGTCAAGGCAAGCAAGCAAGGCTATGATGGTGAAAGGTGATGATGATGCAAAACTTTGGCATCTCAGGTATGGCCA
Organism: Polygonum aviculare; assembly: GCA_934048045.1. Classification (NCBI taxonomy): domain Eukaryota; kingdom Viridiplantae; phylum Streptophyta; class Magnoliopsida; order Caryophyllales; family Polygonaceae; genus Polygonum; species Polygonum aviculare. The sequence continues at coordinate 1,902,448 of OW204027.1, forward strand.
CTTACATATGCAAGGTCTGAAGCTGCTATATCTCAAGGAGATGGTGCAAGGTCTGCCTAGAACTAGAGAGTTAGAGCTGTGTGAAGGTTGTCTCTTTGGAAAGCAATCAAGAGGGTCCTTTCCAACTGGAAAAGCATGGAGAGCTGGTGAATGTCTAGAGCTGCTCCATGCTGATCTCTGTGGGCCAATGAAGACAACCTCTCTTGGTTGAAGTAAGTACTTCTTTCTCATTACTGATGATTTCAGTAGAATGAGTTGGGTTTATTTCTTGAAAGCTAAGTCAGATGATTTTGAGAGTTTCAAAGTGTTTAAAGCTGCAGTTGAGAAACAATCAGGCTTATGTGTGAAAGCTTTGAGAACAGACAGAGGTGGTGAATTCATGTCAAATGAATTCATCAAGTTTTGTGAGGAGCATGGGATAAGGAGAGAGTTGACGGCTCCATACACTCCTGAGCAAAATGGAGTGGCTGAAAGGAAGAACAAAACAGTTGTTGAGATGGCTAGAAGTATGCTCAAGGCAAGAGGTGTGCCTGACAGGTTTTGGGGTGAAGCTGTAGCAACTGCAGTGTATATACTCAATATTTCTCCAACCAAAGCTGTCATGAACAAGACTCCTTTTGAGGCATGGAGAAACAAGACACCCTCAGTAAGTCATCTCAAGATTTTTGGATGTGTTGCTTATGCTTTAGTTGATCAGAGAACTAAGCTAGATGATAAGTCAGTAAAATGTATGTTTATTGGCTATGCAACACAATCAAAGGCATACAGACTGTATAATCCAAGCACTGGAAAAGTTATTGTGAGCAGGAATGTTGTTTTTGATGAGAATGAAGGTTGGAATTGGGAGAAGAATGAAGCTGGAAGTCAGGTTCAGTATAAAACAGTGACTTTTGATGGCTCAGAGGAGGAAGCACATGGCTTAGATGATCACCAACCACTTATAGATCATCATCAGGATCCTCCATCATCACCATCATTGCCATCATCTCCATCAACTCTGAGAACTCCCAATTCCTCATCTTCATCAAGTTCAAGTTCATCACCTTCCAGGACATACTTAGATTCATCAAATGCTTCAGGACCAAGAGGTTACAGAGGTCTGAGTTGAGTTGTATGAAAGCTGTGATCTTGCATTATTGGCTGCAGATCCAACCAGTTTTGAGGAGGCTGAAAAAGAGAGAGCATGGCAAGATGCAATGCAGTCAGAGATTGATGCCATTGAGAAGAATGAAACGTGGCAACTAGTTGCTCTTCCTGAAGGGAAGAATGTGATTGGCTTAAAGTGGGTGTTTAGAACTAAGTTCAATACAGATGGAAGCATTCAAAAGCACAAGGCAAGGTTGGTTGCAAAAGGCTATGCTCAGAAAGAGGGAATTGATTTTGAGGAGACATTTTCACTAGTGGCAAGGTTTGAAACTGTAAGAGTGTTGTTGGCAGTAGCAGCTCAATGGAAACTAAGGGTGTTTCAACTAGATGTGAAGTCAGCTTTTCTCAATGGAGAGTTGCTAGAAGAGGTTTATGTTGAACAACCCCTTGGTTTTGTCAAAACTGGTGAAGAGAGCAAGGTGTACAGGTTAAGAAAGGCTTTGTATGGCCTAAAACAAGCTCCACGAGCTTGGTACAGCAAGATTGATTCATTCTTTCTTCAACATGAGTTTGAAAGAAGTGAGAATGAACCAACACTGTATGTGAAGAGAGGTACACATGACTTCATCATTGTCTGTCTTTATGTAGATGACATAATCTATTTCAGTTCTTCTCAGAGAATGCTAAGAGAGTTCAAAGATGCTATGATGGATCAGTTTGAGATGACTGATCTTGGGAAACTTCAGTACTTCCTTGGATTAGAAGTGAAGCAAGGAGAAGAGGGAATTTTCCTCTATCAAAAGAAGTATGTTGAAGATATGGTCAAGAAGTTTCAGATGGAGAAGTGTGAGAGTATGAAAACTCCTATGAACACTAATGAGAAGCTTCAAAGAGATGATGGAACAGGAAAGGCAGATGAGAAGCAATTCAGGAGTTTGGTTGGTGGATTGATCTATCTCACACATACAAGGCCTGACATAGCTCACAGTGTGAGTATGGTCTCGAGATATATGCATTCCCCTACCAAACAACATTATGGTGCAGCGAGAAGAATTCTCAAGTATGTAGCAGGTTCAACTGGACTTGGAATTTTCAATGAATCTGTGGAGAACTTCAGGTTAATTGGCTACACAGATAGTGACTGGGCAGGGAGCTTAGATGACAGGAAAAGCACATCTGGATCAGTGTTTAGTCTTGGCTCAGGGGCTATCACTTGGAGCTCTAAGAAGCAAGACACAGTGGCCTTATCTTCATCTGAGGCAGAGTATGTTGCTGCGGGTGCTGCAGCAAGGCAGGCAATCTGGCTGAAGAAACTGCTCAAGGATGTGTGTTGTGAGCAGAAGGGAGCTATTGAGATATGGTGTGATAACAGGTCAGCAATTGCAATGACTAAAAATCCAGCATTTCATGCCAGAACCAAGCATATAGAGGTTCAACATCATTTTATAAGGAAGCTGGTTGCAGAGGAGAAATTGGTGCTCAAGTTCTGTGGAACAAATGAGCAAGATGCAGACTTGTTTACCAAGGCATTGACACAGGCGAAACATCAGTTCTTTCTTGAGAAGATTGGAATGCAGGAACTTGAATTAAGAGGAGGTGTTAAAATATAATTCAAGTTCATAATATGTGATTTATGCAGGTTTAATGTTATGGAAATAAAACCAGCTTTGCTGATATTGTTGGCTATTTTCTAGGGAGATTTGGTCTTAGTTTGTTTCCTGGTTTTCAGTATATATATGTGAACGTTGAAGTTGTTTGTGAGCCACTTCCTTAGGCTAATTGTTAGACGTGGAAGGTGGACGTTTTCAGTTCAATTTGTTTTAGCTATTAAGGTTGTAATTCATTCAGTTTTATCAATGCAGAAGTTCATTGTTTTCTCTCCAACTTTTGTTCATTCTTTTCTCTGAAAACTAACACTAACATGATAAAGATTTGTGTTGATTTTAGTGTTTTGAAAACGATAGATTTTTATAATACATATTGATTGAATAATAGGACCAAATTATTACTTATCCTCTTAGGCTGACGACCCATATGCTAAGTCATACCATTTCAGTATATATATATACTAATAAACCAAATCCAAGACGCCTCTTGGATTTTGCTTGCCTCCCAAGCAAATCCCACTACTTAAAGAACAAACCAGCCCAGCAAATCACCTATAGATATGGGAAGCAGCTACTCCTGCACATCCAAGAGCATGGAGAGGTGGGCGGAAGTGGCACCACAGCCGTTGATCACGCCAAGGAGATACTCGTCGGTCCCACCCAGGCTGGAGACCATCTACGAACACCCATCCCTTACGGCTGATGGTGATCGAACGGTCCGTATTCAACACGTGAATACGGACCGTCGTCCGGTCTCCTTGCCCCGCTTGGTTCATTTGTTGACTTATGGGTTCACCCGCGGATTGCCCTCCTCCGAATTCGTCCGAACCTGCTGATCCAACTCCGATTAACTAACGTACGTATGAGTGTTGTTCAAGTCCTGATTGAATTGTAGATTCCTTGATTTTCTTTTTAATTAAGTCTGGTGTAGATTGAGAGTTTATTCGTTAAGATGGATCGATGTTATTCATACATAACGTAATGGCATGACGGGTTTTTGTGATTTTCTGTTTGAACAAAGGACTAGGCACTCGTATATATTTGTAAAATGTGTAGATCTTGGCACGAGACCACTTAATTTGCAAGCAACTCGATCATAAGCCTTGCTTGGTCTATGGTGCATACATGCTAGTGCTTGTTCAGCATATATATGTGTGTTGTTTTTCCAAGCTTTTTGTTCAGTGCGTGTATACGTGTAATGCGTTTGTAAAAATGTATTTTATAAATACTACTATTGCTTAGTCTTCATTTCTTAATTCAAAATAAGGTTTCTTTACGCAACTTGTGCCACTTGATTAATGTATACGATTAGAAATATAATATAATAAATCCTAATCTCAAGGGGTTGGTCTAGTGGAGCATGACAAGTTATCGGTCTGACAGGTTGGAGCTTCGATCCCATATTAGTCTCTTTGAGGTGAGGCATATGTCAATCCCCTAAGAGCTTTCTGAGTCCTTAGGTCTTCCCTACCCTTAGACTGCGACACCATCCCCTTACCCTAAATTTTTACGCACAAAAAAAAAGAAATATATTAAATCCTGATATTTTCTCTTAATTTAGAGCAGGGAGAAACAAATTAACAATGTCTAAGATGCTTAAAGTCTTAAACCGAGATCAACCTAACTTTAAATTATATTGTCTTGCCTCATTTAAAAATAAGCGAATTCGAATTCGATAGGAGCTTAAAATTTGATTTGAGATCAGTGCATTGAGTACCCTTCGAGCTCGATTGGGTCACATACCGGACTTTATAATTTGTTCACGAGAAAACAAAGCGAGCTAACATGTATGCATATTTAAAAACCGATGCAAACCACTCATTCACAACCTAAAATATCTTCTCATCGCTCTCAACCTCTTATCTAGAAGAAATTTGAGTTTTTTCAACCTCAATCATTCCTTTGAAAGAGGGAGAGGTAACAAAAATGAGGAATTCACTCTCTTCCACCTCACATTTACAAGGAGTGAGGTATTGGAAGATTTGTTACATAAATGTACTACGATACTAAAAATTATCTAGATTCGTGTTCATTCCGTTTACGTTTTCATAGATTGCTACCAAAAGAGCCCTTCACATTACCTTAAAATGGATAGTTTGGGGAAAAAAAGGAAATTACTCTTGGTACCCCCGAGGTCTCGACTTTTCCTTTTGGTGTCCCATGGAAAACTTTTTCCTTTTGATGCCCCCGTAGTTTACAAATAGTCCTTTTCGTACCCAAAAGTTTTATAAATCAATTTTCCATCCAAAAATACCCATTTTCCGTTAAAAAAAAGGTAAATAAAAATATTATTTTATTACTCTATCTTACCCATATACCGTATTATACATGAAAAAATTAAGAAAAAAACATTAAAAACAAAACCTCCTTAAGGGGAAGGAAGAACTTCACGAAAGAAGGAGAAGGAAGAAGGTAAGGGCGAAGGCGGCAGGGCATCCACGGCCATCGATGGCGGTGGGCATCCACGGCCATCGATGGCGGTGGGCATCCACGGCGGACACCAAACATCACCAAACATAATGTTGAGCTGATAGCCAGTTTCTGCAATGATAGCCATGTTAGAAATCTGAGATTTGAAAGCTCATATCAAATCAGATCACATTATCAAACATTAACAACACCACGATTTCTAACCTCAAATTCAAAAAATTCGAAAATTGAAACCCTAATTAGTCAAAATAGGGAAGGGTTGCAGTTGAGCTTACAAATCTCAGAATGGGGTGGAAATTTTGTGTTCTTTGCTAGCCAAGAAGCTCGCCTGCAGCTCTCCACAGTCGTTCTTCGTCTTCGCTCGCCTGCAGCTCGCCAAGAAGCTCGTCTTCGCTCGCTCGCCAAGAAAACTTAGATAAGAGCCCCGTGCAAGTGTGCAACCGTGCGTTGAATTAATTAGTTATCATGTGGTAAGAAGTAGGCATTCATTTTTATCATGTGCTGGACTATACTACATCCACCTATATAGTCGATCAATAGAAAATGAGTTGCTTGTTCCGATGGTATTCTCATACTAGTTCTATTCTTAGGGATTGTTGAGGAACTTTTGTACACTTAGATGATGCTTTTTTCGGATGTTGATATCTAAAGCCTTAGCGCTTCGGCATAGACTTTAGAGGCTTTTTGACGAGGTATTCCCCATTTGTTCATTGAAGGTGGCTGTCTGCAACTTGTCAAATTTGTACAAGGCGAATTTTGTCCTTAGGAAGTCGAACTGCTACAAATCGATATTTAGCTTTTGCTTGACCAATTTCAGAATTGATGTATCAACCACGTGTTTATAGAGGCCAACTTTGTAGCGGATTACATGGCTAGCTGGATCTTTTCATCACATCTCCTCTATTCCTATTGGCTCTCATCCGGTTATGTGAGTATGATAATTCTCATCATTTGTAATGGGTATAGTCTAACTTCTTTCCAGGTAAAAAGATCGAGTTGATTTATCTACTCTTGAAGCGTGAAGCATGTGTGCCACTGCAAAAAAAACCTATGCATACCAGAAGACAAGTAAATACAGCAAGTAACGTGCCTATGCAGATGTAGTATTTTGTGGACTCCACCAATAGATACGATTGTTTCCCAATGATCTAAACAGAGTAGTACATAATCCTTGATGTCATGATATGTACAATTCAATTGAATTTATAAATAAGGAACGAAGAGTGCGTAACGGCACAATGCATAAAAGGGTGCAGCATATTTTAATTTAACGTGTGTTGTAACGAGAGATCGAACGAGAACAATAAAATAAGAACGACACAAAGATTTACGTGGTTCGGTAACGGTGTGTTACCTACGTCCACGGGCAGAGAAACCGTATATTATTATGGAAGACAGAATTTGGAATTACAGAGGTCTAGGTATATTTCGAGAGCTTATATAGTGACTCAAGAAATCCTAGTTACAATTATGGGCCGTATGCCCAAAAGGGATTACGACATGCCCACAAACAGAAAATATAGTGTACCGTGTGATCCGGTCAGCAAGACCCCCGTACTACCTGTCGCAGCGTGTGATTCAGATTCAAGGCATATTAACAGCGTGGTACATGACTTTGTAATGGTATTCATAGAGCATGAATGGAGAACAAAAAATACTTTTAATTAGATTCTCTAAAAAATAAGCAAACCGACGAATACCACTTTTAAATACGGAGTAAGATTTGTAAGATCCCAAAAAGAAGCAACCCTAACCACAGAAGATGTGTAAACATCTTTTGTTAGATAAGCACTCAAGGTTGATCTAAAACAAAGATCATGTAAACGAACGGCTTGCCATATTATTACTATTTTTTGGGTCGAACTTACCATATTATCTTTAAAGCTGATTAGTACTATCCTAATCATTTTCCTTATTTGAAAAAAGAATAAAAACAAAGACGCAAGACTTGTAACCAAGTCAACCGAGATATTTCGGAAAGATTCCTTTCTTCTTCATAAAGGTGTTGCTTTCATTTGTTGTTTAGTCGTGTGAACGCAGTTCAATCCAATCATTCAAGATTCAACTAGCAAACACATGGATTAAAAAAACCCACAAGGGTAAAAAAGAAATTGCGTGAAAGCTTTCGGTTTTTTGTCTAGTCGTACGATGAAGCTCTTCTTTTGAGAGGAAATGGGATGTCATAATATTGGCTGTGCTCTTCAAAAAAGGGTTGAGACTTAGAGTCGAGAGTAAGGTTGTTTGAGATCAACTACAGAGCCTCTCCCGTTCAACGGCTGTGTAAGAGCAATGAGAGAGCACACTTGTTTCTGAACACACCTCTAAACTCAGGTAAAGCCCTTTCCATAGTTCCTTTACCCGCATTGCACTGAAACAGGACATGCAAACTAGATTCTCTAAAATGAGTTCTCTTTCACGTACTTGTTCCGGATCAACCCGTGATTCAGCCTGTAATTTTACCTATATTACTCATAAAACTCGTTTGACCCGGTCAAACGGGTCAACCTATTACCTGACGCATAAAACACATAACCCGATCACATTTTTATCAATTTACGAATCAACAAGTCGACCCGTGATTCGTAAATCGGGTTACAGGTCGGGTCAACGAATCGCCCTGTACCCCTTAGCTCACAATACTATTTTTTTTTTAATTCCAAAACATAGGAAAAATAACAAAAAATGTCTTAACATATGATTAAAGTTAGCAATAACAAACTGAATATTATAAGAGTAGTTGCTTCATGGAACCATGGAAGTGCACATATTTTGTCATTGAAGACATGTTGCATTATATTTTCAAAACATTATTTTCCTTTTTATTTGAGAAGAAGAATCGGGAAGGCAGTTTGAAAAAATGGGCTGGGTAAAAAATCAAAAAGAAAAAGATCAGTAACATAAATGGGGATAAGATGCCACCTAGTTTTTGTTTTTTATTTTTACATTTGCCATGTCACCCAACAACGGTAATATAAATCCGATACACTCGCCCAACAACGGAGGTGCAAACACGCGCTTGTCCACGTCTCACGTCTGCTATTTGTGCTCAGTAGGAGAAAATAAGGATAGTATAGGGGTCTAATTGCACATTTTAAAGTACGGGGGCTGATAGGAAAAAACGTTCAAATATAAGGGTCTGTACATGTATTATGCTCATATATAGACCAAATATCAGTGAATAATATTAAGACTTAAGTATAAAAGAATATATTAATATGTAGAATGACAAGTAATTATTATGTATTTCTCATTGTTTTTTATACTTTATGTACGTTCTCATGCAAACAATAGTTTTCTTTTAATTGATCAAATTTTTTATTCTCATTTTTTCTAGGATTTTTAATTCTCATGCAAAAATAGTTTTCTCGATTAAATAATAGCCTTATTAACATTAATATGTCATAAAATCAATGGGCGTTATGCTCTTCAATGGAAAGAAAACATGTAGCATAATATAGAAAGCCGAATGTTAAAAGGCCATGATAAATAAGAATAAAATATAATATTGTTTGGATCAAATATTATAAATCTATATATTGGTTATCTTTCAAATGTTGATCACTTTTAATTCTAATCTACTATAACACTACAATATAAAACAGAATCCAAGTCTTTGTTAAAATTTGCGTCATGTCATCAAGTCTGAACAAAATAATAAATTTATTTTTTTACATTATATTTTTCTAAAAATAGTTCATAGCATATTTGATTTCTTATCCAATTTTCTTATATCTACTTGATATCTTATCCAATTTTTTATACTTTAAGATTTTTTCTATCATGATTTTTTTAACATCATATCCTTATATGAATAAACAATTCATGTGAAGTTTTTTGATATCGTCAACAATATTTCCTTATTAATTAGTATACGTTTTTTGTCATTATTAAATCTCGAAGAATAGTGAACAAGGTTTACATTATCCGTACATGATACGAGGTTTGTCCTATGTCCTTAGTGTGTGATTACACAAGTTTATACATTCTGATTTTCTTTCAATTGATCAGTTTTTTACATTTTGATTACAGGCCGGTAGAAAAGGAATTGAAAAATGGCAAGGTTGGTTCACCTGCCTCCTTCTCCTGCTCCCTCCCCTCAGCTCACCACGCCACTGATTTTTGAAAGAACACTGAGGGGCGAGCTGCTGAGAATTGAAGTGTACGTGCTGTCTACCGTCTTTCTCTTGGTCATCCTGGCACAGTTGGGGAGAACAAGGCGGTTTATGCGGGTCGGGTACTTCACCAAATGCGCGACGAGGGCGATCTACATGCTGATCCCAGTGGCCATAACGTACATCATGGGGCTGATGCACAGCGCGCCCACCGTCCACACGATGTACCCCGTGTGGGCGTGCGCTCTCATCTACGCCTACGGAGGGGTCATCACCATGACCGCTTGCCGCTTCAAGGACAACGACGACACTCTGCCCTACCTGATGCGCACCCTGCCCTTGCTGTTCTGGACTGCTTGGCTGGCTACGGTCGTTGTACTCAACGAGGAGCAGACATCGGTTCTGGTGTCGTTGTGGGTCGTGCTTGCTGGGTTCTTGGTGGTGTCCGTGTTCAACACATGGGAGACAATGAAGGCGTTCTACCAAGCAAGCAAGTCCAAGGGCTTGCGGACGTTGGTGGAGCCAGTCGTAGAGCACATGGAAGGGTTCAAGTACACGGAGAATGACCCAGATCCTGGACCGGGTCGTCATCAGGAGCTCTCGGACGACGACACAATGAGAGGGTACAATTTTGTGGTTTGGGGTAGGCGGAGAGATGATCCTGCCACTGACATTACCACCACAGAAGAGATATGGCAGAAAATAGGCCGTCAAGGAGGCTTTCTAGGCAACTATATATGCACGTGTACGTGTGAACAAGTTGAGGGACTTGTGCCTTTCCTATGCCTTCTTTAGGCTCATCTTGAGAAGGTTCGCGGCGTGCCCCCTGCACGAGATGCAGGAGCCAGCAAAGATGAGGCGGTTTATGCTGGACATGATGCGACCCGATTCCGGGCCGGAAAGGGTGTTTCGTGTGATTGAGGTAGAGCTTCAATTCCTCTTCGAGTTCTTCTACACCAAGACGCATGTTTCCAACAGCTACACACGGATTCATATGTGGAGAGCCCCAATCCTTGCGGCTTTGCTTTTTCTCTCTAGTACTATTGGTCTTTCGTCGGTGCCGTCCACTACCGACGCACATGGGTCGTCAGCGAGTTTCAGCATCAGCATCCACGGGCATAACATGGACGTTGGAGTCACAAGGGTGGTGCTCTTCATATTTTCTTTGTTGGAGGTCATGAAGTGGGTCTTGGTTCACTTTTCCAATCGGAAGATGGTATATCGTCTTTGCACCAACTGGCAAGCCACGCCGTGCTGGATCATAGAGAAGCGGGTCGCGTGGATTTCTCTCTTCAAGGAGTATGTCATGTCGAGCACAGTGGGTTGCAAATGCCTTGCGTGCTTCGAGCCATGGCAGAGGAAGCTTGGTCAATACTCTTTCGTTGAGGACCATGGCAAAGTCCCGTTCATAGGAAGGGACAACTTCCCCGGAGTGGCCAAATTCGTCGATCTTCCTAGCGTCGGCCAAACGGGTGAATCTAGTGTGCTGCTCAATGCACACGTGAAGACCGCAGTTGTTGAATCGCTCCGCCGATACTTGGATCCACAACAACCCGTACCAGTGGCCTTGTCTCGAGGGACGGTCACCCTTACCCGCTACGATGTTAGTTTAATCTTGGTTAGATTATGTATTAATGAATAATTAAGTAGTATGTAAACCGTAGTGTGTAATGTGTATGTGCCGTATACATATAGGACTGCAGACTGATTGTAGAAAGGCAGTTAGAGCAGTTAATTAACTGCTAAGGATGGCAGTTAGAAGGTGGTTATATTGGCACAATATATATATGTAATAGTACTCTAATGGCAACAACTAATGCCACGTTACTGATTCAATACAATAAAGCGTGTAAGTTGTGTTGTTTCAAGGCATACTCTTGTGTTCATATTCTGTGAAATTGAGATCTCTGAATGTGTGTAAACTTACATTTGGTATCAGAGCAATTGTAAGAAAACTACACGATGGGTGATAAGGAGACTCAAGACCCTAAGATCAACACAAAGAAAGATATGGTGGTCGCTGAAACTTCAAACAAAACAGAAGTGGTTCGAGTGCAGAATGAGAAAACCATTTCTATTCAGTATCCTATGTTGAATAAAACAAACTACTCGGCATGGGCAATTAAGATGGAAGTTTTCATGACCGCCCAAGGAGTGTTTGATGCCATAGAGGGTGACGAAGTAGTGGACAACAAGAAGGACAAGATGGCACTCGCTGCCATATACCAGAGTATTAGTGAGGATATGCTTCTTCAATTGGGCGCCAAGAAGACGGCCAGAGAAGCGTGGTTGATGTTGAAGAACATGAATGAGGGGGCGGATAGGATCAAGGAAGTCAGAACTCAAACACTTCTAAGAGAATTCGAGGGTTTGACGATGAAGGAAGAGGAAACCATTGATGACTACTCGGGGAAATTGAATGTTCTTGTGAATAAAATCCGATCACTGGGTAATCAATTTGAGGAGATCAAAGTGGTGAAGAAATTCCTTCGATCGACATCGTCCAAGTATGTTCAAATGTCGTCAACCATAGAGGAATTTTGTGATTTGAAGACAAAGACCATGGATGAACTCATCGGTTCCTTCAAAGCATATGAAGAGAGATTGCTAGAAGTTGGTGGAAAACATCAAGAGACTGCGTTTTTGACCAGGGCTGAATGGAAGGCCAAAGATAAGAAGAAACAGAAAGACAAAATCTCTAAAAACGTTTCAAATAAGGAGAGGTCAAAAGAGAATGATCAAAGTCAATCAAAAGGAAAAGGAGATAGCAACGGTAAAGAACAAGATCAGAAAAAATTCAAGAAAAAATTTGACAAGTCCAAAGTTAAGTGCTATGCCTGTGGAGATAGAGGACAATTCTCTTATGAATGTCAAGACAAAGAGAAAGAAGAAAAGGCAAACCTCATGGTGAGTGATTCAGACGAGGAGCCTACCCTCCTCATGATGCATGAAGATGCTGCATTCTTGCCAAATCTGCTACTTACAGAATTTGAGAAGAAGGAAAAGTGCATTGATGTAACAGATTGGTACCTAGACTCTGGAGCATCTAACCATATGTCAGGACAAGAAGAACTGTTTGCAGAGTTGGATAAATCCTTCAAAGGATCAGTCAAGTTTGGCAACGGTGCAAGAATAAATATACTAGGCAAGGGAACTGTGCTATTTTCCACGAAAAATGGTGAGCACCTACCACTTACTGATGTTTATTTTGTACCTAATTTGAAGGCAAACATAATTAGTTTGGGACAGCTTGATATGAATGGAAATAAGACCATATTGAAGGATGGAGTCTTGAGTATTTTCTCTTCACAAGGAAAATTACTTGCTAAGGTGAAAAGGCAAAAGAACAAGCTCTACATCATGCATTTGAAAATTGCAAAACAGATTTGCTTACTGGCAAAACTATCTGATCAAAACTGGCTCTGGCATGCACGTTTTGGGCACTTGAACTTTACAGCATTGAAAAGGTTGTCTCAAAAGCAGATGGCAAAGGGTATTCCTAACATACATGAGACGAATAAGTACTGTGAGGGGTGCCTAATAGGGAAGCAGCATCGCTCACCATTCCCACATGAAGGTACATTCCGAGCATCTAAGCCTCTACAGTTGATCCATGGGGATTTATGTGGACCGATCTCACCAGAGACAAAAGGAGGTAATAGATACTTCCTATTGTTAGTAGATGACTTTAGTAGATTCATGTGGATAAGATTGCTCAAAAACAAGAATGAAGCATTTGAGCAGTTTCTGAAGTTTAAGAAGTCTGTTGAATTAGAAAAGGACTTGAAGATAAAGGCATTTAGGACTGACAGGGGAGGCGAATTCACTTCATCTCAGTTCAAGAATTTCTGTGAGAATGAAGGCATTAAGAGATTTCTGACTGCTCCCTACTCTCCACAACAGAATGGAGTTGTGGAGAGAAGAAATCAAATGGTAATAGAGATGACAAGGTGTATGCTAAAAGGCAAAGGTGTGTGCCAACTCAGTTTTGGGGTGAAGCTGTACAAACTGCGGTATATGTGTTAAACAGATCACCAACAAAGAGTGTGAAGGATATGACGCCATATGAGGCTTGGAATGGAAGGAAGCCTGGTGTGACACACTTAAGAGTTTTTGGCAGTATTGCTTATGCAAAGAATGTAACACCTAATCTCAAGAAGTTGGAAGACAGATGTGAAAGGTTAGTGTTCATGGGTTATGAAGAGGGCTCAAAAGCCTACAGACTGTTTGATCCAGAGAAGGAAAGGATAGTTGTGAGTAGAGATGCAAAGGTTGAAGAGGAAGAAAGTTGGGACTGGGAAAGAGAAGATTCAAGTGGAAATAAGGTTGATTTCCACACTTTCAGTGTTTCAGAATCCCGAAACTTCAGACCAATCAATGTGCATCCGGTTTTAAGTTCGCCACTCCAACCATCAAAGTACATTGATCAAGGATCTCACGATGTAGAGTACAACGATGAAGATGCACTCTCACCTACAGTTGGTGAGTTCGCAGACACTTATGATCATACACCACTACGTTTTGGATCATTACAAGAAATCTATGATAGCACTCAAGAAGTGGAAGAAGAGGCAGGTCTATGCTTCTTGGCGTGTGATGAACCTGTCACGTTTGAAGAGGCTTCAAGGAGCAAAGAGTGGATGATAGCCATGAAGGATGAAATGGCATCTGTCACAAAAAATCAGACCTGGAGCCTTGTAACTCTTCCAAAGGATCAAAAGGCAATTGGCCTGCGTTGGATATTTAAACTAAAGAAGGACCCTGAAGGAAAGGTGTTGAAACACAAAGCCAGAATCGTAGCCAAAGGATATGTCCAGAGGCAGGGAGTGGATTTTGAAGAAAGTTTCGCACCGGTTGCCAGGTTAGAAACCATAAGGTTACTTATAGCATTTGCAGCATCTAAGAATTTTGAGATACATCATATGGATGTTAAGACGGCTTTCCTGAATGGAGAGATACAAGAAGAAGTCTATGTGAAACAGCCAGATGGTTTTATTGACTCTAAGCATTCAGGAATGGTGTACAAACTTCATAAGGCCTTGTATGGCCTCAAACAAGCGCCAAGAGCATGGAATGCTAAATTGGATAGATGCTTGAGGAGGTCTGGATTTTCAAGATGCAAAACAGAACATGCCTTATACACACGGTTCAAGAACAGTGAAGACTTAATCCTAGGTGTGTATGTGGATGACCTAGTTATAGTTGGTTCAAGTCAGAAGGCTATACGCTCTTTCAAACAAGAGATGATGAAGATGTTTGATATGAGTGATCTAGGTCATCTTAGTTATTATCTTGGGATAGAAGTAAGACAGACTGAATCAGAAATCACCATATCTCAAAAAGGGTTAGCCAAGAAAATTCTGGATAAGCTCGGTTTGAAGGACTGCAACCCAAGCTTAATCCCAATGGAGCCTCGTCTGAAGTTGAGCAAGACAGAAACTGATGAAGAATTAGTTGATGATTCAATTTACAGAAGCCTAATAGGAAGCCTGAGATATTTGGTGAACACAAGGCCTGATATAAGTTACTGTGTTGGAGTACTGTCAAGATTTATGGAAGTTCCCAGGACTTCTCATATGGACGCTTTGAAGAGGGTGTTAAGGTATGTAAAAGGTACCATTAACTTTGGATGCGTCTATAAGAAGGATGCGACATATACAGAACTCTTTGGCTTTAGTGACAGTGATTTAGCGGGTGATGTAGATGATAGGAAGAGCACAAGTGGTATTGTGTATTTCCTTGGGAAAAATCCAATCACATGGGTTTCTAAGAAACAAAAGGTAGTAGCTTTGTCATCGTGTGAGGCAGAATATATGGCTGCTACAGCTGCAACATGTCAGGGAGTATGGCTGCAGAGTTTAATGGAGACTTTAGAGGGGAAGAAAGGTAAGGTTTCGACTCTGTACGTTGACAACAAATCTGCCATTGCATTAGCTAAGAACCCAGTGTTCCACGATCGAAGCAAGCATATTGATACTAAGTTTCATTTCATCCGGGACTGCGTGGAGAATGGGAAGATCAAGGTGGAATTTGTTGCTACAAATGATCAGTTAGGAGATCTCTTCACAAAGCCTTTAGCTAAGCAAAGATTCAATGATCTAAGGGCCAGGGTTGGGATGAAACATGTGCACCAAGATTAAGGGAGTGAATGTTAGTTTAATCTTGGTTAGATTATGTATTAATGAATAATTAAGTAGTATGTAAACAGTAGTGTGTAATGTGTATGTGCCGTATACATATAGGGTTGCAGACTGATTGTAGAAAGGTAGTTAGAGCAGTTAATTAACTGCTAAGGATGGCAGTTAGAAGGTGATTATATTGGCACACTATATATATGTAATAGTACTCTAATGGCAACAACTAATGCCACGTTACTGATTCAATACAATAAAGCGTGTAAGTTGTGTTTTTTCAAGGCATACTCTTGTGTTCATATTCTGTGAAATTGAGATCTCTGAATGTGTGTAAACTTACATACGAGTTACCGCATGGAATTACAAGCGAATGTCAGCTACAGTCCGAGGCTCCGAACGCGTATGAGTACACCGAGACTCATGTGATTCTAGTGTGGCATATAGCTACCTTTCGTTGCGAGAGTAGGCACACTCCCCCGGATACCGGCAGTGATGATTATAGGCACTTCCTTGTTGCTACCCAACTGTCCAAATACTGCGCCTACCTCTTGACTTTTGCCCCTAAGTTACTTCCGGATCTTCCTTACACCACACAGCGTGTCTCCGAGTTTGCTCATAAGCAGGAGCTCTACACCGAACAAATACTATCGGAGGCGGTGCAACAAAATGGTCCCGCACGCGAGGCTGATGATCCCAACATTTCTCGAAGGGGTCTTGAGTTGGCAGAAAAACTAACCGCTCGAGTGTTTGGACCTGACGCACAAATACAAGAAAAATGGCAAGTTCTCGCAGAGTTTTGGGCAGAGCTGCTCTTGTATTTGGCTCCCTCCGACGATGTTACAGCACACGGGGAGTATCTTGCGAGAGGAGGCGAGTTCATCACACACGTCTGGGCTCTCCTCACCCATGCTTGCATTCTTGATAGAAACTAATTATATCATCCCACCCCTTTTCTATCTTCTAGTCTTTTTCTCTTTCTTTCATTCCCTTTTCTATTGAGCTTGTTGTGTGCATGTACTCTACATGTGGAACTGTGGGTTTTGCGTGCCCCGATTGTCGACCTGGAGCCAAAGCATGAACTGCATGGACCTTGGTGGTTCGTTTCGTGAAGATTCACATTATCTTGGTGGGAATTGAAGGCGACGGGTTCGTTTGTTTTGTGTCCTCTTATCCTGGTGTGTATGAGTGACTTGTTTGTGTGTGCTTGTTGAATACTGATTGCATTTGAGCTTGTTTTAGTTTGAATTGTAGCTTAATCCACTACTTTCCACCTCATCCATCCGATCACATTTTAATATTGCTTGTGTGTGCTTTCATCAATTTCCTATTCAACTATATAAGCTAGTGTGCTTGTAATCTGATTTTTTGTGGACCATGCTTGTGTATATGCTTTAATTAATTTTCCATTCAATTAAGCTGGTTGGAAAAAAAACTCTTGACATGTGTCAAAATACAATTTAATCCAACATAATCGGCATGTAATAAAACCGACATAATCTAATTTAAACCAGTTTAACTAACGATTCGTACCTGATTACTCGACCCTATAATTCTCGAACTCAATCACATCGAAAATGACTACCCCGAAACCAATCCGAAACCGATACAATTCCTGAACACGGTAACTCCCAACTCGCGAATTGATCTGAACCAAACCCAAATACAACCCATCTATTGAGCAGGGTCGTATTTTGATAAATGTAATAACTTTGGGGTCATTTGTGTAATAAGTCTGTTAGTTTAAATACAGCCTTTAGGTTGTTATTCCGGGTTAAGCTCATTGTAACAGAACAATTTCTCTCTGGTTGAATACGAGCTTTGATCTAGAGTTTCCATGGCTTCTCATGGCTATATCGTTTCCTCAATCTTTCTAGCTATTTTGATCGATACCATCAATCCCATGTAATAGGTCTAATAAATTGAACCAACTCCACTTGTGGCCATTTCGATTCCAACGCCGTCCATGTGATCTTGGATACTCTCAGCGAAGCCCATCTCCTTAAATTGGCTATAATATCTCGCATATTTGCATTAATCCTAACCATGTAAACTCACTTGCCCAACTATTAATCTATTGAGAAATTTGCATTAAACCACCCGTTAAATAGGTGAATTTACAATTAACCACCCGTTATACAAAAATTTGATTTAAACCACCCAAAACTCTCATTCCGTTAACAAATAGCCACCCAGGAGCTTATTCCGTCAAAAAATCCGTTAAATCCCGTGAATTGACCATTTTACCCTCATAAAATCATCTCTACCATGCCAGCTCACCCTTTCTCTAATTCTCTTGTTTCCCCCTCTTCCTTCCGCTTATCCCTTCTTTGCCCAGATCTGAAGCCTGCTTTCGCCGGATTTGCGGACGTCGGCCAGGCAACCACGCCGGCCATCACGCCCTTCCCACTCTCTCATCCCCAACCACCTTCTCGCCCTTCTCTCTCGTTTTCTCTCACCGGCTCGGTCTAGCCCCGACTTCCGACTCGCCCAGCCTCGACTTCCACACTCGCGACCCAGCCTCTGCCGACCACCGAGACCCACTCGGCCTCGCCCTCACTCACCCTTGCTAGCCCAGATTTGCCGGCCAACACCATCACTCGCCGGTCTGCCCTTGGCCGCCCTTCACCCTCGCTCGGCCCAGCCCCGACTTCTAGAGTCGCGACCCAGCCCTTGCCGTCCCTCGGATCTGGCTGCATAACTTCGACTCATGCCGGCTTCTCTGAGTCCAGCTCGGCCCGGCCGAACAAAAGCCGGCCCCACTCTGGCCACCGCCGAGACCCACTTGGCCCCGCCCTCACTCACCCTCGCTAGCCTAGATCTGCGACACCATCGCTCGCCGGCCCTCACCTCGCAGCTGCCGCCCAAACTTACTCCCATAACCCACGCCCCGACTCCGACAGAAACAACCGCTCTGACCCTAATTAGATGAAAATGCAGAAAGGGAAGATGGCAATGGTGACGTGTAGTGGTAAAAGAAGAGGATGAAGAAGATGGCAGATTTTTTGAGGGCAAAATCGTCAAATCAGGGGTTTTAACGGATTTTTTGACGGAATAAGCTCTTGGGTGGCTATTTGTTAACGGAATGAGAGTTTTGGGTGGTTTAAATCAAATTTTTGTATAACGGGTGGTTAATTGTAAATTCACCTATTTAACGGGTGGTTTAGTGCAAATTTCTCTAATCTATTTGCTTCTTTTGAATCGGATGTCAAATGTGGGTCCGTCCCTTAACAAGCCTAAAGAGGAAGATCCATTCTCTGCTCTTTGCTTCTTGTGGCTTTGTAGATGGAACCCGTTTCTACCGCTCGCTACTCGCTGTCATGAGCCCAGATGGAACCCGTTTTCTCTAGCTTTGTTAGTGCGAGTTTGCTATGGGATTTTAATTTCTTCAAGATTTGATTTCTTCTGGTTGATTGTGCAGGTTTGCTTTTCAAGATCTGATTTCTTCGTGTTCAATTTCATTGCTGATTCTACAAGTTTTCTTTTGGATTTTAATTAAAGATAACATACTAATCTAACAATGTAATGATGTCGCATTTAAAAAAATAACAATATAATATATTAACGTGCCATGTCATGCTTTCGTCTGCCATGTCATCAAGCTAATCGGAGAACTCATCGGAAGTTCGTTTTTAGTTAACATTGTAATAGTTCGGATCACTGACTGTAACTTTTAAACTTGGGATTATTTTTGTTTGAAAGTCTATACTTCGGATTATTTTCATCCAACTTTCATTTTTATTACAAACCAAATTTGATCAAAATTTTAAACGTTTGAATAGGTTTTTGGACAATGCATGTTTATATATAAAAATCAATGAGAAATTTATGTCAAATGAGAGATCTATGAAAAAGTTTTAAACTTGTTCATGTAAGTATACATCTATAATCCTTGGATTATGTTTTTAATAATGAATTTCATATGTAAATATGCAAGTACACTTTAGAATTTGTATAATTGAAATGAGAATATAATATTAATAAGAGAAATTTGCACTAAACCACCCGTTAAATAAGTGAATTTACAGTTAACCACCCGTTATACAAAATTTTGTTTTAAACCACCCAAAACATCAATTCCGTTAACAAATAACCACCCATGGCGTTATTCCGTCAAAAATACCGTTAAATCTTATACTTTGACAGTTTTACCCTTAGTTTGGTCAACTTTGACCACTTTGAACCCCACTCCCTTTCTTTACTCTCTTCCTCACTGCGTCTTCTTCGATTTTCGACCTCCCCTGCTTCTTTCTCTGGGATTTGGAATGCTGGCGGTCTCCTCTCGCCAACCCCTCTCAGTCCCCCACTCTGGTTTTTACGCGGCTTCAAACCACCGCTGCACCCAGTTGGACGGAGCTCTCATCGACTTCTCCGCTCCAAATCTGAGCCCCATGCTTCGTCTCCCATTCTCGACGGCCGGCCGGCCTCGTCGCTCACCCCGACGACCTCGCTTCCCCTCACGAAACGCCAGATCTAGGACTATAGCCCTCCGGCCGAACCCGACCTCCGCCAGATCTTAACTTTCGCCGGCCCGACTCCTCTCTTCCCCTGTTCAGATCTGGTCGCCACTCGCCGAGCACGACTCCTCGCCCCGATCTCTGGACTCGCGACCACCGGATTTGGGTTAAGTGTTCGAGAATTCCGGCTCGCCGATGTCAGATTCCGGCGTCGTGGATCTCTGCTCGCAGACGAGCGTGTACCGGCCAGCGGATGTGACGAAGGCGAAGCTGGTGAGCCAGACGAATTGGCACCGCCAGAAGAAGACGGGGATGGTTGAATTCAAGGCCTAGGGACTCGGACGTCTGAGCGGATTACCAGACCGCGAAGTCGAGAAATTCAAGCGCATATGGAAATGAGAACGGGAAATGTTTTAGGGTTTTTGAATGGGAAGCTTGAAATTGAATTGCTGAATTGTTTTAATTGTGGAAGATGAACATACACACAAATATAATGAGGGTTTTGGCAAGCAGACAAAAACAAGAGTTTGGAGATGGAGGATAAGGAAGAAGGGTAAGGTGTCGGGGGTGGGGGTTGAAGAAAGACGACTTTGATTTGATTTTATTTCTTTTTTTTGTTAAAAGTGCTCAAATTGCTTGGTATTATGTAAATTGTTGGAACAGTTGAGGGTAAACTGGTAAATATACACAATCTAACGGCATTTTTTGACAGAAAAACACCATTGGTGGCTAATTGTTAACGGAATTGAAGTTTTGGGTGGTTTAAATCAAATTTTTGTATAACGGGTGGTTATTTGTAAATTCGCCTATATAACGGGTGATTTAGTGTAAATTTCTCTATTAAATATTTGTAAACATAATAATGATCAAATAATATATTGATCCGGTGCTATGCACCAGCCAATTCTCTGGTTGAAAATAAGAAAGTAAAATTGTCTACATGGTAGACCTATTTACCCATACAACCCCCAGACTATCGGTCCATTGAATTTTATCATAATATCAAAGCGGGTTTCGGTGTGGGTTCGTTTCCCGGAGTCTTTAGGTTATTAACTTTGTGGGCCCATTCAGACCGTCCGCCCAATTAAGGAGCGATTAAACCTAAAAGTGGCGGTTTGCTAGTCTTGAGAGATTGTTTCGGACTTGTCGCCTTGTCCGTCCCGATTAGCACAATCAAGCAGCCCGTCAAATATAGGAGTGACTGATTCAAAAATAACGGTTTCTAGACCTTGAGGGATTCAGTCCGAGTGTTAATTGATTCAAATAATTGCATTTGAGGGGCTGAGTTGGAGAATCTCACATTAAAAATGAAAAAATAAAACTGCTTAGTGCATGAATTGAGGAATTACTCCATCCATTTTCACGTGTCCCTCCTTGGCAATTTGCTTGAAAAATAATTAAAACTGCTTAGTGCATGAATTGAGGAATTACTCCATCCATTTTCACGTGTCCCTCCTTGGCAATTTGCTTGAAAAATAAAACTGCTTAGTGCATGACTTAGTGCAAGACTTGGCAACTTGCTTGAATCATTGTACGCTTTTGTGTCTGAAGAATCATTGTCATTAAACAATTAATACTAAACAGTCTAGACTCTAGACTACTAGCACCCCGGTAGAAGTTGTTTAATGCCATATTTTTATTATTAAACACACATCATTGTAGAGGAGGTACCGCCTGAATCATTGTATTGTTCGTTTTTGTGTTAGTGGTAACGATGTTTCTTGGATAAAGAAGTCAAGTATTAATAAGAGCTCGTTTATTGCTGTAGATCCAAATTACTACTTACTTACGGAGTCGTCGACACCTACGATGTCGGCGATCAGAGTCAACAACAAATGTTACACAGCGGAATTAAAACGCAAGAAAGACTTAGAGGTTACCAGTTTGAACACAAGGATTTATAGTGGAAAACTCTCTACAAATCACCTAGTTTGTACAGAGAAAAACCACTTGCCCTCTAAGCTTCGACCTAGAGGGACTTGAAGAGCATTTTCGCTCGCTTGTATTGCTTTCTTGGATTACAAGGTGTTGCTACTCCTAGATGTGAATCTCACACACTTTAGCAAGTACTCTTGCCTTAGCCTAATCCTCACTCAATACAATCTCGCTCAAAGTTCAACCTTCTAAGATCGAATCCTACGATCTCACTCACCAAAACACTCACAATTACAATGTTCGCTCTTGCTCCTTGGTTCCTACAATGTACCCACGAAATAGTATAAATAGAACCAAGAATAATGCTGCTCGATTCAGCCCAAACGAGTAAGGGATGAATCTCACACAATCTTCACAAGATCTTTCCTTAAATAAAATCTTAAGCCATGATGAAATCATCTTCAATATCTTCCTTGATATATCTTGATGATTTTCCATCTTTGTAACCTTGCTCTTACTTTAAAGAAGCTGCTGGATATGTTGCACGCAATTACCATAAGTAAAAACGTGCTATTTCCTTTCTTGCAATTTCGAACACGTTTTGATCTGGAAACTGAGGTCGACGACCTCGTCTCGGCAACCTCTTCGGTTTGGAACCATCAAAACACGAACTCGGTTTTCTAACAAACTCCCCCTTTTTGATGGTGACAAACACTCATCTTTTCTATGATCGATCTGGGGTCTTCATTAGCCTGTTCAACATCTTAAAAAAAAAACACAATCCATAAAGGCAAGCAAAAAAAATATTCCCCCGTAACTTTTCAACATATCCCCATAATTAGACCTACAATCCTCAGTTATTTCTCCTTTTTGGCATCATCAAAAAGATTGAAAATCATAGCTTGTTAGTTTATTCTCTTTTCGGAGGCTTGTTAGTTTATTTTCTTTTCAGAGGCTTGTTAGTTTGTTCTCTTTTCGGAGGCTTGTTAGTTTATTCTCTTTTCAGAGGCTTGTTGACTTCATATCTACATGGTAAATTCTAAATAGGGTCGCGGGCCACATATCATGGTAGGGCCGTGGGCCAAGGCTGCAAGCCAAGGCCACCGCGAGCCAAGGCCATGGGCCGCAATGGGGTTGCGGGCCAAGGCCGCGAGCCAAGGCCACGGGCCGCGATGGGCCACGGGTCACGATGCATGCTAATTAAAAATGCATACTAACTTGCGCGATTCTTAACCGACAACCCGAGAGCAGGCCGGTCTTAGGAGGAAAAGATCCCCACGAATGGCGCCAATGTTAAAGCCCGAAAATCTCGAACTAAATATGGGACAAAATTATTACTAACTTTCGGGCCTTTTGGCGCGCTAAAAACCGGCTCGTCTTACATTATTTTATTAAATGATATTGTATTTTTTTCAATACATTAAATATGACTATATGAGATAATTCTATATAAATTTGGTGATTGAATTCAAAGTTATAGATTATTTTGGGTTGAGTGTTTTTGAGTTGGGAGACATTATTTTTTTTAATGATATCGAGTCGGGTAACTTCATGTTAGTAAATGATTTTGTATTGGGGAATTTCAAGCATCAATTTATATCGAATTAATACATCCATATATAATTAGTTTTGGGGTAATTTTGGATTCGGACTCATAGTGAAAAAAACATATTTTTAATAAAATATTTTCTAAAAAAAGATTGAGATGGGGCTACAACACCCACTGGATGGGTTGTAGGTCCGCCCTTAAATACAACTGATATTCTTTGTCTTTTGTGGTTAGCTAGATGTATTTGGTCATATCACGTACAACTATATCTATTATATTACAATTTTTTTAAAAAAATTATTATAAATTGGATATTAATGAGGGAAAGCATATAATGTGTAACGTGAACGCAAATTGATGGTACTTGCTATCGCTTTGACGACGACATCGGATTTCGGCTCGAGAGGTAGGCTAGCATGGGAAAGACACGATTGTGTCTTAGGTCCGTGACCATGTCTTCGTGCTCTTAGGCAAAAAAAAAGGGGCTTAAAACATATCCAAACATCTGAACTTGTCCATTTTAGTCATTTAGACACCTCACCTTTCAAACGGACCTATTAAGCATCCTAACTTGTCAAAACCTACTTATTAAACACCTCGTACTTGATTACGGAGTAACGTGATATGCACGCGCTATTATGTGGGCATGATTAATCAAAAAAAGTCACGTAATGTCAAATAAGACCTCCTCGTTAAATTAACTGTCACTTAAACGCGTCACCATACTACATTGTGGGGTCAACTCCCTTATACACATAAGCTTAAAAATAACAGGCTTTTAATGAAAAACACTCTTAAATTAAGTGTACATCACACGCGCAATGTCACGTTAGGGAAGAGGTGTTTAATAGCTAGGCTTTGAAAAGTTGGGATGCTCAATAGGTCCGTTTCAAAGGTCATGTGTCCAAATGACTAAATTGGACAAGTTCAGGTGTTTGTATAACCCAAACAAAGATAGGAAAAGGACTTTCTTGGTGTGAATGCAAAGTTGGTAGGGTTTCTATCTTTAAGGCTCTATTTTTCTATATATTCATATTGATTATTGTAATTATGCGCAACCTCAAAGCATTTAGAGGGATCATGAAAGAGAGATAAAGATTAAGTTTGCATGATTTAAACAATATAGATAGGAAAATCAAGTCTTTGTAATTCTTGAGTCCTCAAATCCTAGAGAATTCCTAACTTGGTAGTGTCATTGATGTGTTTCTTGAAACGGATTAGGTGAACAAATTCTTGTGTTGTTGTCTTTCGATTATTCTTTCTTTCCGTCTTAATGAGTGATTTTTACAAATAACTGGTGTCAAACCTTCCTACAATTGAAGATGGATGTTGAAAAGTTCCCCATTGAAAAGTTGATGGCTTAGATTTTGGATTTTGGGAGATGTGGATTAAGGATTACATGTATCGGGATAATCTACATTTTTCAATGGGCGAGAAACCCAAAGACATGATGGATGGTGAGTGGATAATGTTAGACGTGAAGCGATAAGCACGATCCTTTGTTCGTTTTCCAAGAACATGCCACACTAGACGATCAAGGTTAAAACAATGATTGTGATGCTAAAGACTTTTTTTGTTGTATGAAAAGCCATCAACAGTGACCAAGGTGCATTTGATGAGTTGTTTGTTCATCCTGGAGATGAGGGAGGATACAGGGGTGGCCAAGCACTTGGATGAATTCATCGCAAAATCACTCGGTTGAGATCAAATCCGACGATGCGGTACAAGCGATGAGCACAAATCGTTTTCGTTTTCCAAGAGCATGGCACACCAAATGATCAAGGTTGAAACAAAGACAGGGATGTTAAAGATTTTGCTTGTGTTATATGAGAAGCCATCAACGGTGATCAAGGTGCATTTAGTAAGTGTTTGTTCAACTTGAAGACGAGGGAGGATATCGGGGTGGCCAAGCACTTGAATAAATTTATTGCCATAATCGCTCGGTTAAGAACGATATAGATCAAGGTCACCAATGAGATACAAGCCCCCACTTTAAGATCTTCTTTGTTAGAGAGTTGGATTGGTAATGTAACTTCCCTATGCCCTACGATGGGTAAAGGGAAGCATAAGTTCGATGAGGTGAAAAAAATTTGTGTCTCATAAAAGAAATTTGCAAAAAGGAGTCGAATTTTACATCTGGACAGACTTTGAATATTGGAAATATAGGCCATATATGATTATGATGGATCAAAGTCAAAAGGAAAGGAGAAGTCTTTCAAGCATAAGGAGTCAAATTTTCTAGATCTATTTGTCAATAAAGAAATTTACAAAAATGAATCGAATTTTACATCTGAATCAACTTTGAATGTTGGAAATAGGCACTTATCTGATTATGACGATCAAGCATAAGAGCAAGATCAAGTGCTAGAATTGTGATGAATTTGGTCACTATAAGAATGAGTGCCAAGTATCACATGTAGGGTTGAGCATCAGTTCAACACCGAACTGAACCAAAAAAAAAAAAACGAATTGCATCGGTCTCGGTTCAGGTTTTTTTGGTTTTTTACAAAATTATGAGGCTTGTATTTGAAATTTGAACCCGAAACAAAAAAGTAACCTAAACAAAATCAAAACCGTAACCGGTAATGTACTGAGGACCAAACCAAACTCCATCGATTTTGGTTTAGTTCGATCGATTTGGTCAAAATTTTTAGTTCCAAATCGTGCTCAACCTTAATCGCATGATGATTTTGAAGATACAAACCCATTTTATCTGGGAGACACATTGATTTTGAGAGCAATTGAGTATCCGGATACATTGAGATAACATGGGAGCAAGCAAATGCTTCTTAGTAGATAGGTGGCCTTGAAGGAAGAACCATGGATCGATGATGAAGAGATCATTGAAGAACAAGATAGGTTTTCACCTTCAAAATCCTATCCGATATTGACAAAGGGTGGTTCACAAGTTATGCAAGAATATCTTAAATTTTGGATAGGAACAAGTGAAGAAGTGTTATGGACAGGGAGATAAGCTCGTTGTAGAGTACCTCGGGCAGGAAAATTATGCCTATTAGGTGGGCTAACATGGTGGATGAGGAAGCTTATAAGGAAAAGACAACCATACAATATGTGTCGAGTGTGGTGATAGAAAACCTTAATGACAATCTGTATGGCTGGATAGATAAATGTAGGGTTGGGACTTTGGACCCGAAAAACCGAAGAACCGAACCAAACCGAGCAGTTCGGGTCGGTTCGTGAAATAAAAGTAAGGAAAAGAACGGTTCGGTTCGTGGAACGAATTCATGTCCATCGCCGGCTCCGAGCTACATCGCCATCAGTTGAACGGTTTTGCAAGGTTCTCACCACCTCAATCCAAATACTTTCCTTTTTACATGCTCAATTACTTTGATTCCCTTGTTCTCCGAGCAAGTTTTTGTGCTCTTTCTGGCACATGCTATCTGAGACTTCGAATTTCGGTTTGCCTTTAGTAGGCTTGGTGGTCGATGATTGAAGGACGTTTTGTGACGATGCCATGCTCAGGCTATTTCAGTTGCTTGAGATTCAAATGATTCATTGTCACAGATTCCATCTAGTAGAAGAACATCAAAGGATTTAACCCATCTAAATAGGTATTAAAACAACATACTTTCATGTTAAAAATTACAGCCTTTTTTAGTTTTAGAAATTTCATGTTAAAAATTACAGCTTTTTTTAGCTTAAAATAAAAATGGGTGGCCCGGTGGGCATCCCGGCCCAGCCCTGTGGGTGGATCTGGCCAAAAAATATTAGGCCCGGTGGGTAGCCCAAACTCGGCCCGGCCTTTAAAATGGGTTGAGAAAATGAATCAAACCCGGCCCGGACCTGTGTTTGATCAAGTCTATGTTCCACCCATCACCCAAACCATCCGTCACCTGTCGGTTATATGGTTGACCCGTTCACTCATATATATTGTACTTATATTTTTTTCACTATATGGGGCAATTTAATATTGATCATTTAATTTGAAAAAAATATAAAGATAATGATTCAATAAGAAAACTATCAATATACTTAAATAAAAATGCAAATCCATAAGCAATATAAAATAATACATCACAAAATGTTTATGTGCGTTAACATAATTTTTAAACTTTTCAACTGGCACAAACGCAAGCGTCCAAACCTACAGGTGTAGTGACAAAGCCTAGGCGACTTGAAGGCTTGAACATCGGGACAACGACTTCACAAATGGGAGAGTTAGGGCACTAATGAGTTGAGCGTTGTGGGCTGTGGTGGATTATTGAGAATTAGGGATGGAAATTACTAAATACAAATTGGGAACGAAAAAGGAAAAAGTAATTGATTTTTCTATATGTACTATAATAGTATACTACTGTTAAAACGGGTTACGTGGGTGCTTTTATGTGATAAAAATAAATTAAGGGTGGGTTAAAGGAGGCACAGTAATTATGTACAATATGAAGTACATTATACTGATGACTATTGGATACAATCTGTCTACATTCCACATTAAAAATGCATCGTGACAATCCATTTTTGATCTTTATAATACACCGTAATAGTTGTATTTATCATTGCATATATATTTGATACTTTATGATGCAATTTGAAACTAGATCAAATTCAATTTGATGCTTTGCTATACCAATAATTGCATTAAGCTAAAACTAGAATTAATATCATTTTCAATGTCTCATGGTATGTCGTGCTTGTTTGAATAGTTCTACAAATAGGCACTAATTTATTATTTTCTTAGTTAATTACAACACAAGTATCCTAGCACTACCTATGTCATTTAAAAGTGCGGCAAGAGTGACCTATGTCATTAAAAAGCTCCGAGCAACTCGATATACACATTGCCAGAAACTAACCCTAATCTCATGTCTTTTGCTTGTAGCAAAAGCCTCGAGCTTCTTCAACTTAGCCCTGCTATAGCAAAAGCCTCGAGCTTCCCGGTCACACGATCATAAAAACGTAACACCAAACGCCAGCAGCAAGTCAGCCTCGTCCACAGCATAGTTAGCATACACCGTTCCGTTCCGTGCATCCCCAGCATCTGAAGAGACAGCTCGTCCGAGCCCGGATACGAGCCGAGTCCCATCAGAGTACTGGCCACGAATAAAATATAATATTGTTCGGATAAAATATTACTACATTCTGATTTTATTTGGATTGATCATTTTTTTTTTTATATTGCACGTTCCTTATCAGTTAGCACTAGGTTATTCTTGTCGGAAAGGAATTTGATATTATCGAGAGATTGAAAAAATCAATATTGTTATTTGTTCAAATTTGTTAAAGCTGTTATAAATATATGTTTGTAATTATTTTGATTTTTAAAATTAAGTAATATAGATAATAAAAAGTAAGTATGTTATATGTAAATTTACAATTGTAAAAAGTATATAAATTAGGTAATATAGAATACAATTATTATTGTTATTGTTATTGTTATTATTATTATTATTATTATTATTATTATTATTATTATTATAATAAAAATATTAAAAAGATAACAAGAGGGTGAGTGTGTAGTTATTTTTTAAGAAAAAAAGATGGTAGGTATAGTTATCTTTTATTTTCATTTAAAAAAAAGAGGAGAAATCCCGTGACTAATTTTTCTGCCAATACATGGCTTCAGAGATTAGCATATTACAGATTAGTGTGTCATTACCCAAGTTTGTACATGCAGTTTTGTTTCAATTGATCATTTTTTTTAAATTTTGATTACAGGCCGGTAGAAAAGGAATTGAAAAATGGCAAGGTTGATTCACCCGTCTCCTTCTCCTGCTCCCTCTGCTAAGCGACATAAAACGCTATTGTTTCTCGAAAGAACACCGAGGGGCCAGCTGATGAGAATTGAAGTGTACGTGTTGTTTACCGTCTTTCTCTTGGTCCTCCTGTTCTTCCTGGGGAGAACAAGGCGGTTTATGAAGGTCGGGTACTTCACCAAATCCATGACGAGGGTGATCTACATGCTGATCCCGGTGGCCATCACGTACATCATGGGGCTGATGCACAGCGCGCCCACCGTCCACACGATGTACCCCGTGTGGGCGTGCGCTCTCATCTATGCCTATGGAGGGGTCATCACCATGACCGCCTGCCGCTTCAAGGACAACGATGATACTCTATCCTACCTGCTGCGCACACTACCCTTACTTTTCTGGACCGCCTGGTTGGCTACGACTGTTGTACTTGATGAGGAGCAGACGTTGGCTCTGGTGTCGTTGGCGATCGTGCTTGCCGGGTTCTTGATGGTGTCGATGTTTAACACGTGGGAGACGATGAAGGCGTTCTACCTAGCAAGCAAGTCCAAGGGCTTACGGACGTTGGTGGAGCCGATCGTAGAGCACATGCATGGGTTCACCTACGACGAAGATGCCCAAGCTCGTGCAGGAGGTCATGGTGAGGCCGGCGACACGGCGAGATGGTGCAATTTTGTGATCTGGGGGAGCCCGAGAGAGGGTGATCAGAATGCCAACGTCACCACCACAGAAAACATATGTACGTTAGTAGGCCGTGAAGGAGGCTTTCTAGTCAGGTATTCGCGGGTGGGGAAGTTGAGGGACTTGTGCCTTTCCTATGCCTTCTTTAGGCTCATCTTGAGAAGGTTTGCAGACTGCCCCATGTACGAGATGAACGAGCCAGAACAGACGAGACGGTTTATGTTGGACATGTTGCAGGGCGATTCTGCGGAAAGGGTGTTTCGTGTGATTGAGGTAGAGCTTCGCTTCCTGTTCGAGTTCTTCTACACCAAGACGTATGTTTCCAACAACTACACATGGATTCATATGTGGAGAGCCCCAACCCTTGCGGCTTTGCTTTTTTTCTCCAGTACTATTGGGCTGTCGTCGCTGCCACCGGCTGCCAACACACAATCGACAGTGAATTTCAGTGTCAACTTCCGCGGGCATAGCATGGACGTTGGAGTCACAAGGGTGGTGATCTTAATATTTTCTTTGTTGGAGCTCTGGAAATCGGTCATGCTTCACTTTTCGAATCGGAGGATGGTGGGGCGTCTTTGCACCTTCCGCCGAACCAGGCTGTCTTGGATCACAGAGAAGTGGATCGCCTTGATTTGGGACATCAAGGAGTATGCCACGTCATCCGTAGGGGGCTCCACATGCGTTTCTCTCTTCAAGCCATGGCAGAGGAGGCTTGGTCAATACTCTTTCCTTGAGAACCGTGGCAAAGTTCCATTCCTAGGAAGGGACAACATTCCCAGAGTAGTGGACAAAGTCGTGAATCTTCGAAGAGTCGGTCAAACGGGGGATTTTAGTGTGCAGCTCCATGCATACGTGAAGACAGCAGTTATTGAATCGCTCCGCCGACACTTGCAGCTACAACTACAAGTACGAACACCCTTGTCTCGAGGTACGGCCACCCTTGCCCGCTACGGGTTATCGCCCGAAATTACAAGAGAATGTGAGTTGCTGCCCGAGGCTCCGAACGCGTATGTGTACACCAATGCTCATGTGATTCTAGTGTGGCATATAGCTACCTCTCATTGCGGGGTCGAGCACCCTCCCGTGGAGATAGGCGATGATAATATGCACTTCCTGGTTGCTACCCAGTTGTCTAAATACTGCGCCTACCTCTTGACTTTTGTCCCTAAGTTACTTCCGGATCTTCTTTACACCACACAACATGTCTCCGATATTGCTCACACGCAGGCCGTAGAAAGTCCAATGAATGCGGCGCGACAAAATGGTTCCCCAGCCGTGGCTAATCATGGAGAACGTGCAGGCACTCCCAACCTTACTCAAAGGGGTCGTGAATTGGCCGATAGCCTAGCCGCTCATGTGTTTGGACCCGCCGTACAAAGACCAGAAAGATGGAAAGTTCTCGCAGAGTTTTGGGCAGAGCTGCTCTTGTATTTGGCTCCCTCCGACAATGTTACAGCACACGGGGAGTATCTTGCGAGAGGAGGCGAGTTCATCACACACGTTTGGGCTCTCCTCACCCATGCTTGCATTCTTGCTAGAGATAGAAATCCCGTCGCCATTGCTCCGGTCCCGGCAGAGGAGGTTGCTGCTCCGGTCCCGGTAGAGGAGGTTGGTGCATGTTGGCAATCGAGCCGATCCTGGAACGCTCCCGTCGGAGTAATTCAGCCTGATCAGAGCACCAACTTGGAGTCAAGGCATGAACGGCGTGGAAGTTGGTGATCCGCTTGCTGATCTAACATATATTCATATTTCCATGCTGCCATTCTTGCTAGAAACTAATGCATTCATCCACCCCTTTTCCGTCTTCTTGCATTTTCGCTTTCTTTGATTCCCTATTCTGTTTAGCTTGTGTGTGCTTGTACTCTGCATGTGGAACTGCGGGTTCTGACCAAAATGTCGACTTGGAGCCAAAGCGTGGACCTTGGTGGTTCGTTTCGTGAAGACCACGGGTTCGTTTCTTTTGACTCTTCTTATCCCGGTGTGTATCTGAGTGACTTGTTTGTGTGTGCTTGTTGTATACTGATTGCATTTGAGCTTGTTTTGTGTTTGGTAGTTTGAATTGTACCTTAATCCACTACTTTCCACCTCATCCATCCGATCGCATTTTAATATTGATCATGTGTGCTTTCATCAATTTTCTATTCAATTAAGCTAGTGTTCTTGTAGCCTGATTATTTGTGGATCATGCTTGTGTATATGATTTCATTAATTTTGCATTCCATTAATCTGGTTGGAAAAAAAAAACTCTTAGATCAATGTGTGTCAAAATACAATTTAATCCAACATAATCAGCATGTAACGAAACCGACATAATCCAAAAAAAACTTACATCTAATTTAAACCAGTTTAACTAACGATTCGTACATGATTACATCTGAAAGGACTAATCCAAGTCCAATTGGAAACACAAGCGACCCAAACTCGGCCCTATAATTCTCGAACTCAATCACATCGAAAATGACTTCCCCGAAACCAACCCGAGGGTTCCTGGGTCACTACAACAACTTTCACAACTGTCACCCTGAAATGAGGGACCCTTCAGCTCCGGAAACTAGAAGTTTGGACCTTTGTTCCTTTCTGAAGAATTTTAGTACAATTATCCGTAAGGATGATCTAGGCTGACCCTACTTTAGAAAAGACGTATAATGTTTACCTTTTTCAAAAAAAATAATAAAAAAAATATATGGGTGCTCTTTTTTTGGTTGAAATCTATGGGCCCTCTTCTCATCTAGATTAAATATTTTTTTCACTCCATTCAACTAATTTATGGGGCCTTTTCTTATTTAGATTAATTTTGATTTATGTTCTTAACTATTACTAGGTGGCTCCACATCTTATGGTGAATTTTGATTTATTCAATTAATTAAGATTAATAAAGTTTTATCCAAAAAATACTATTAGTAAAATTCATGAAGGCCTTATGTACTCTATCAAAAAATATGGTCTTTTTGGAATAGGGATCGTTTTAGTTAATTTAAGTTGATTTAAGTAAATTTTATCTTATTTTATAAATCTTTATAATAATAAACTCATGGGTGCATGCAGGTTAATATAGTGTACTATTTTATCCGTGTTGTGTCGAGTATGTGTAGTGTTGTTGTATTCAGGTAAAAGTGGGCTGCCTAACATTGAGAATACAAAGAGGTAAAATCTGACGCTTGGTTCTTTGGGAAATTTTTTGCTTAGTTGGAAGGAGGTCACGAAGTCTAGTTAGTACGGTCTCCCAATTATACAACACCAAACCCTTTATAGACAACTCTAATAGAATCGATCAATAAGTTTTATTGCTGACTTCCATTAATCCTGGTGACTCAAAATGACCAACACACTTTCCAAGCTCAATTAAGCTTACTTAAACATTGTTCAAGACAAACACACCAGCTAGTCATAGCCATACGTGTGAAAGTTGTAACGCTCTTGGTAAAAGTCATTGAACCAAAGATCAGCCCCAAATCACTTGGGGCATCTCACTAGATCCCCTGCCCCAAACCTCATATGAAGCTATCGCCTCACCCATCGGGGTCCACGCTCACCTCACTTTCCTCAATGTACACGAGCCGGTCTACGTGCCATTCCCACGGCAATGTGCACTTGCCCGTCTTCCGAACAAACCACTTCGACACACCCAACTCTGCGAGAGCCTCTTTAGTGACACTTTCTGTTAGTATACAAAATATGCCGTGTACAAGTTTCAACTCCTTTTTCAATGACCTTCTTCTCCAAGCTTCTTCCCCCAGCCTCTTCACCTTCAATGACCCGCAAAACAATGGACCAAGGGGCGAGCGACCCCCAATCCACCTCCGATGCTTAAGTCAGTAAGGGCAATGTTGATCAAAGGCGTCAAGCAAAGCTAGGGCTTAGAACTTGGCTTACCTTCCACATGGTATACATGTGTATTTATAGAGGAGAGGGACAGAGGGGGCGCACGCCTAGGGGATCGGCCCATAGGGTAGGGTTTCGCGATATCTTGCTCCCCAAGTCAACCAAATATCTTATCTCATGCGAAGATAAGATTCTCCTCCATAAATAATATCCTAACTAGAATAACTACCCTATTAAAGGATATAGCATAATAAATATGAATAGCAAAATAAATAAGATAGAGAAATAAATGCTAACTAATTGATATGGAAATATGCCGGCCCACACTTTCCTTTCAACATGTACCGTGTAGGGATTTTGTGATTTTAATTAAATGTTTAATGTTGAGTGATTTCAGTGCCAAGGTCAAGCTGGAACACCTTGACTAGCTAGTGCCTTGAACTAATTTTCGAACATAAGCTAAACCGTTAAATCATAAGGACTAATATTATTAAATTATGAGGACTTTCACGATTAGTACTTTGAAAGTCAAGAATATATATTTACGGATTTGCTCTTGGCGTATCAGCTCACTGGTTGAGCACTCATGGTAATACCTTGAGGTCTCGGGTAAGGGCGGCGGTTTACCCTATTCTCTTTAGAGCTGGTTAATAATCAGTCCTCGTCCCTTATGGATGCTCTAGGCAAACCAAGTAGTACTTGTGACGACCTTAATTTCTTTCCTTATAAAAAAATAATATATTTAGGGATTTACCTAGAAGGATTTAGATACGTTGCCCCGGGTGTCTTTACTCAATCGCTTAAAGCCAAGAGTGAGAAGCTTTAGCTAAGTCTTCATCGTCACTCTATTCGATCTTTATTGGACTGAAGGAAAAGTAAAGTATTGCATAGAATAAAGGGAAAAGTTGAATTGGACATTCCAAAATTAAATTTCAAGCAATCCACCATGTATTATAAATTCGTTATTTTTTAAGAATTTACTATATTTAACACTAGTGAATAAGTGACGAATATATATACTTGGGTAGAAATTGGACATATATAAAATGTATTTGTCTTAACTTTGGTCAAGGTATAGGAGCAAAAAAACCTTCTACCTAAAGAACAAAAAAAAAAGGACCAAATAACTCAGAGTAACTTTCACTTTGAATTTGTCTCTCTTTTTTTTGGTAGAACTTTGAATTTGTCTCTTAATTAAGCGGGAAGCAAGGTATTGAATAATTGTCTTCCTTTTAGCGGAAACTTGTAGTCCATTTAAAGACCCAGGTAGATGAGTTGAAGCTAGCACCAACAAAAATTCCTCAAAGAACGTACTTGTTGATATATCAACAGATCGATCAAGCAACGAAAACTCCAGGTTGATCTCCCTAATCCCTATATAGCTTCTCAAATCTGCAATTTCAGAATTAATTACGTGCTGACTAATTTTATGCATGCATTTACGTATACACATGCCTCATCTAGTACGTACTGTTTCTTGATTAAAATCATTATTTGATCATTGCATGTCTATTAATAATGGATCGAGTAGCATCCATATATATATCCCACAGCCATTGGCGGACACAGGGGGTCATGCGTGGCCGTGACACCCTACCGTCGGGTATTACTAGTATATATGTATATGTAATTTTAGATAAAATATGAATATATTTTAAATTAACTTGTATTAGTATGACATTGAGATCAACTAGTCTATATGGTTTATTGTTCAATTTTATTCTCAGGCCAGCAAGGTTCAATTCCCCACAGCAAGGTTTACTTCTCTTCAATTGTTCCCTATAAAATAGTCATTTTTTACATAAATTTTAAGTCATACATAGTATAATTTTTTTTGATAGACATTTAATGTACTTCTCTCCAATTGTTCCCTATAAAATAGTCATTTTTTACATAAATTATAAGTCATGCATAATATAATTTTTTTTGATAGATAAGTGACCATATGCGTGTTCATCAGAGATGGATCGATCATATATATATATATATGCATGTATAATAATGTGACAAATTGTGTGAAATTATCTAATTACTGTAGTTGTGTGTATGTTAATTAATCCTAAAGGCACGCATGCAGTTGCGATCATATGTAAATGGAGTTCCCAACCCAAAAGAAGACAGTGATCATATGTAAATGGAGTTCCCAACCAATAGCTCCATGAGGTCCAACAGCTCCATGACATCAATATAAATCGTAAGGCATCCAAACCATCATTAGGGTGAATGTAACTGGAGTAAGAGAGAACTTCTTGCGGTTAGGAATAAGTCCTGGAATATCAACATTTATTTCACTAGTCTCAACCGGACAAAAAGAACAAAAACCGATGTTATAGAAGAGCAAAGTCTAGAAACGTCTGTTTCACCAATGGACTCATCTGATGATTGGAAGTTGGTGCATGGATGCCAAGCAAGACTTGAGAAAAAAGTTAGGAATTCCAAATTAATTATATTGCCTTTAAGATATATCTAGAACAACTATTTCTTGAACATCTTTCTCAAGAGGAAAGGAAAAGTAAACAATTCCAAGTAGAGTTCCCTCCACCAATCTTACAAGGGATGCCACTGGTCTCATGGGTCATTTCTGCATGTCTCTTGCCCATCGAATCTTTGCAAATAAAGTTCACGATGCTCTAGAACACTTGGTAATTCTCATGGCACATGCTTAAATGTTCACAAATTACAAGTGGAATCATAAGGCACAGGAACAGAGGCTCTTAGTGGCCGAGATGAGGATGTTGAGATAGATGAGCGGTCACACACTGTTGGACAGAATCAGAAATGAAGTGATCAAAGTAGGGTGGGAGTGACCAGCTTAGAGCACAAACTTCGTGAGCCGAGATTGCGGTGGTTTGAGCATATCCAAAGGCGGGGCCCCGATAAGCCAATCCGCAGGTGTGAAAGTCTGGATTTGGTTTTGCGGTGGTTTTGGTTTTGTGTGTAGTTTTGTTTTGTGCCTTGCTTTGTTTCATTTTCTATGTTGTGTGCCTTGTGTGTTTTGTGTTGTTCAGTGTATGCTTCTTTGATTTTATGCTCCACTGTTGGATCTTTTGGACGCTCCCCCTTTGTCTTAGCCAAGGTTGCTGTAATAACCGCTATTTTTATATAAAATATCATATTATATGATGGATATTTTATTGTAAGTGTAAAACTATATTCTTATGAATTCGTTTTCTTAACGATAAACGAAAACTTTTAAGATGTAACAGTATTGATTAAAATATAATTTAAATCGTAAAATGGAAGTTCGTAATCCAAAAATAAATATAAGTATGTTCACTTATAAGTAATTTAAGAGCCTAAGTTATTATAAAGTGGATAAATTAAAAATGTAATTTAAGAAGATCAATGTTATCAATTAACAAAGATGAATCAAGTTGGCTTAGTCTTCGTTACGCCTGAAATCCAACTAAGCGCAGTACCCTAACCTTTGAAACAAAATAAAATAAAAGAGGGTAAGAGCCCAAATTTGAACCCGAAACCTTTCCGGCCTCTTTCCCTTCCCCTACCATCTATACTACAGGAGCTTCTGATAACATAAAGGAAACGCATTATATTTAAACCGAAATAGCTTTCCATGGACCGAATGTCACGGGCGGAAATTCCCGCCTGCCCTTCTTCACTCCTCCACGCCACCATCATGTCGCAAGGTCGAATCCATGTCAGCCGTCAATCCCCTTACACCGTACCTCTACTCCCATCTCTCCTTGCGTGAAATCTTGGTGAAGATCTGCTATAATATGGGGGAAGGGAACCAGAGCTCCATCCATCATCTTCCTCCTCTCTTACATCCTTGAAAAATCCATCTCTTTCTCCCATCAACCTCAGCCCGAAAAATCAGCCCCGAACTCACCAAATTTAATCTTGTTTCGATCGAAAACATGCCCAGAAAATTCAGCCTTACAGCCCCTCTGTAAAATGCGGTTTTCGTCTTTGTTACTCATCCATTTCTCGATCCGTTTGAACCACCATAAACTACACTTTACGACCTTTCCAATGACACCTCATTCGCTCAAAACCGATTAGTATCGAAGCTGTAACGCTCCGTCGAAGTTGCTCATCTACCCAGAAAGCCAGATCTGCAGCACCTCTGTAAATCGAGTATTTCTCCTTCGTCACCCCATCATTCTCGAAACCATTTAAACCAGAATAAACTAGACTTCAATACCTTTCCAATGACACCTCATTCGCTTAAAACCGTTGAGTATTGAAGCTGTAATCCTCCATCAAAGTTGGTGTGAAGGCCAAGGACCACCGGGGAGAGCTGGTCGGGAATCCTACTTTGGGCCACTCGTTCGCCGGCGTCAAACCACCAACCGGAGGTTTGTTGCCAACAGTTGGAAGGCCGCAACACCCTCTACCAACTGTCGCAACTTCCGTCCAGATCCGCCGCCGTACGACTCCGCAATTGCTGCCCGAAAACCCTTCGTCACCACTGTAATGCTCTTTTCCTGAAAATTAATTAAGCTCTTAGTTTATTTCGAAATTGATTTTAATTGAGGAATTAATCTAAGAAATAAATAAAATAACTTAATATGATAGCATTATTAATTTAATTGGGAGTTTATGAATTTAAATCAAGTATTCAATTACTTCTTTCGAGAAACGTTTTTATAGAAGTTATACGACGGGTATTCGTAAACCAATGATTTTACAGAAATCCTAAACTCGTTCTCACATGTTAATATGTTGAAAGGTTAGAGTTATAAATTATTTAAGGATAATAATTTATACTAGGCTCACAAATTCTTATACGAGGATAATAATTCGAGAAGTTCCTAGACTAAGAAATAAATTAAATATTAATTTATTTCGCTATCATTCCCGTGCCTCGGATTGGGTTACGCTGCTAGGAGAGCTCGTTCACAGATTCCGTCTTCGTAACGACTTGACTCTCGAAAATCAAAGGCAAGTGGATGGTTCTCTTGCTCTTTACGTTTAAACGTGAATTTCCTTCCATTCCGTTTAATAGCCATATAATTGTTGGGAACACCTTGTTTGCTAAATAAAATGAACCTAGGGTTACTTTCTGTGTAGAGATAATGACCCCATTGTTATTTATATTATTGCACTGCGCTAGTCCATGGACCTAGGACCGATGATTGTGGCCTCTGATTGTTTCAAGTCTCTTTTCGAGACTTTGTTATGGACTAGAATAGGGATTAGGGGTGAGAGACTTGTCTCTGCTACACCTCTTGAGAATTTGTATTAGGATGTACCTATACCCTAATACCGAGTCATGACTCTTCCTGCTCTACAAGCGTAGAGAGGTGACAACACCCTAGCTAGGTGTTAAGGACTCCGTCCTTCTCTGATGTGGCCCTTGACCCTTTTGGGGTTGCTGCATCTAAAAATCTATAACTGAATGCACTGTTTGGTCATTAATGAAAGATAAGTGCCCTGTGCACAACAATTGATGAACGAAGGATGTATTGGGTGTGGCCCTTGACTCTTATGAGTTGCCGCATCCGAAAACCGTTAGAATAAAGTATATTGTTGAATTGAATTGTTGTTCGTAAATCTTGATGTGCATTAAGAAGTTCCCAACAAAAGAATTCTTAATCGTCTTTCGTTCCTAGGAATCACCTCCTTGTGATTTCCTGTTCTCACGAGAAAGCCGTTATTCACCTCCATTCGGATTCGTTCCTTTTATCTGAGTTATATTCGAATGAAGCCTCATCCTCTAAATTATATCACACTCTCATCTCAAAAAGAACCCGATTTGTCGTGCATCGCTCAGTGCCCTTTGGTCTTCGATGCCGACATACTTAGCCTTTTAAGAACCTAGTCACATTCTACCACTTGCTTAGTCTCGCGTTAGACTAATACCACTTTCTTTTCTTCCCGACATTGGTCGGCTGGTATTTCTTGCTTTTATGGAAATATCAGGTATCAAGGGCAAGACCGTAGCAGATTTAAGACGAGGACTCGAAGATCTGAAGGAAGGAAGATTTTCAAGAGATTACAAGTTATTTCGGAGGTTCCTATTTTGTTTTTGTGAAGAATCTTTTAACCGTCATTATACTTCCGCTGCAAAATGATTTATATGTCTTCTTCACTCAAACATCGATACTTTGTATCATTGATCATTGATTTCTAGTCAAGTATCAAACATTAATCACTTTTGATGTAATTTAAGTTCAACATTTCATTTTTATGAATCAAGTTGTGTTACCTATCGCCTTGGGTGACTTTGGATGGGAAAATCCGAGGTCACTGGCATGTAATACCCATGGTTTCAAAATAGGGGTGTTACAGTTATGGTATCAGAGCTAAAGGTTCCTAAACTTTGATTTAATTCCTTTCGAAAGTTTCTTGTAACAGAAATCAAGAAACTAACTATTTTCAAACCTTCTTGATACAGAGTTCAAGAAGCGGTTTTTATCAAACCTCCTAGAGATTTCTGATCATTTAAAATGTTCTTAGAGATTTTTTTTTTATGACTTAGAACTTTGAAACTTCCTTCAGATCGTCTTCACCTTGCATATAGAATTGCAAATCAACGTGTCCTAACCCTCTAAATCCATCCTTAGGAAAATGCGCCCTTCCAATGGATCTGCTTCTCACCAGAGGGGGAGTACCTCTAGAGCCCCTACCGCCGAGCGTGGAGGCTCCGATGATCAACCAAGAGAATCTTTCCCGGACTTAGTAATGCCAGACCTTGGCTTCAATTGGGGAGCTGGCGAGGGAGCACATGCCTTCCCTGGACTAGAGGATCCCGGGCTGTTAGGAGACGATTGGAATTCTTTTCTTTCGGACCTGGAAGAGTATGGACTGGAAAATCTTTTCAATGACCTCGAGGCAAATAGCCACCCTATAGATGGGAATTCTGAGGTAACAATTGGGGAGGAGGTGACGTCCCAAGAACGAAGGCGTGAAGACAACCCCTCCTCGCTTGATCTAAACCGGGGCCCTCTGGCGAGTCCACCAGAACTCACCTATCAAACAGTAGGTGATCAAGTGGATCGTGTCATCGAAGCGCCACACACAGGTGGGCGGCTGCCTGCACCAGAACCTATCCCTCTTACGTGCCTCCAAGTGAGGACACGCTTGCTCCGTCGGCATCAGACAGCATGGGAAAACGCTCTCCGTCAACATCGTTGGCAAATCCAAAACTTCGAAGCCGCTATAGTCAACGAGCAGCGGTCTATTGATATTCTCAACCGCAATCTCGAGCAAGCCAGGTGGTTATTGGAGGATGGAGGCGAGGTCCTGAACGGCAATTTGTTCAGTCCCGGATTCCTGGACAAGTACTGCTTCCCTCCGTCTCATCCTCGTTAGATTTCCTTTCCCTCGTGTACCCCTATAAGTGCGTAGCTCTAGGAAGCCCACTTAAGTTGCCGACTATTCCTTTTGTATGGCATGAGTAGTCGGGTCATTGTAAGGTTGTTCAAGTTTCCTCATATTAAGTGTAACCATCTTTTCCCTGTACCTGCGGCATGTATGATGATCCTTTAATATAATGATCACTTTCCTTTCAAAGGTGTTGACGCATTCCCTTATACAAATGTTAATTGGTTGGAAACATTTGTCATTCATCCAGCTGGTTAACACTCGAGGAGACACTGCTAAGGACAACCTGAACAATGTTCCAACTGGGAACCCTTTATTTATAATCACAAAGTGATTTTTAAAGCTCCCTTCCAACCTTCGTCTTCGAATATAGAATTACAGAAATTCTATATAAGTGTCTGACTCTCCGTCCCCAATAGGAAATAGCACCCGCAATAAGCTAGTCTTGTGAACCTTTGCAGAACATGGTTTGCACAAGACGTCAGTCTAAGGCTCATAAGAAAGAGCTAGAGAGAGCTAAGGAGCTTAGCTAGGCAGGCGGTTGCTTAATGAGGACCACAAGGCTATAGGACCTATTCGAGAGGAGGTTCCCTCACAGAATGTCGTTCCTCAAGTGCTATTGGATGAGGCCAAGGAGACAAACATCCCTACGGAAAGGTGGATTGATAAAAGTGAGGATCCATTTGAGAACCGACCATGGCAGACCCGAGCAGCTATTGGTGACTATAAACCAAGGCGTATGTGGGTCGACAACCATATCCTAGGATCACTTATGATGGAATGACAGAGTATGCTGGCAGCTCATGAGGAGTCTGCCCGTCAACTTGAAGCTCGTTGGAAAAGGCAGCAAGACAGTATGGTCAATTTGAGGCGTAAGATCGAGCAAGGGGTGGAGTTGTTAAAAGATAACGGCTCCATCAAGGACCCAAGCAAGTTCGAACCCTCGCTTTTGGATAGGTGTTGTTATCTCTTCACGAATCCCAAGAAGAAGAAGACCATGACTACCTCCGCCTACCGAAACTCCTTTCACTCCTAATAAGCCTTGGAGAGGTTAACGCTCGTTTTAAGTCGGGTGTTGAATTCTTGTTGACCAATTAGTAGTTACCCTATTATCAGTGAACTCCTATCCTTGTCTTATCTATATAGTATCGTACTCCTTGTCGTGTTCCACTAAGCGAAATTGTCTCAACCATCATCTTGTGCTACTAGAGGGGTTGAGTCGGTTATAAGATCGTTAAGTTCCTCGTATTTTGTAATCATCCTTCGTAAGGAGCATCTATAAAGTGGCTTTAGTCTTCCTGAGGTGCCTTAACAAAGAGTTGACTTTTGATTCAATGGAAGTTGTGCTCATTCCATGCCTTATAGAATGGAGAATTAATCAGAAACATTTATTATCCCACTAATTAGAGGGTTAACACTCGAGGAACCAATGACCGAGTCCTTCCAATCAACCCCCATCAGGGTGGACAAAACGAGGTTGAGTCTGGGACTGGAGGCCAAGGGGACAACCATGGACCAGATCCCGCTCGAGCGATAGCGCTTGATGCTGCAACCCTAGAGGCTATAAGGGAAATGTTTCAACAGATGATACAAGCAGCAAATCCTCCAATTTCACCCGCTCAACACAACGTCATTAGAGCCGACCCACCTATGGGCAGAAGGGAGAATGACAATCATACCAAAAGATGATGGGTCAAACTATTCTAAGGCGCTTAAGACTTCACCTCGCTGAAGCCGGAAGTTTATAACGGCCTAGGAGATCCAGCTAAATTCTCCTATTGGTTCACTCATACCGAGAGGTTGTCGATGCACTAAAGTTGAGAAGGTGCACATCACAGCTCTCCAATTAAGGGATGAAGCTAATGAGTGGTGGGAGAACTCTTGATTGTCTGATCGCCCGACGCTAAGCTGGGACATGTTCAAGGGCAGGATGATGTCTCGTCGTTCCTCCGAGTACATGAGGGACGAGAAGCAAGAGGAGCTTCTGTACTCGGAAGTTGAGGGACCGATTGTACTAGAGAGAGACACCAAGCTAATCAACTGTTATGGTATGCGGGACCAGAGGTGTCCACAGAGACTCAAACGATTCGTCGTTTTCATAAGTGGGTTGGACTCCACTGAAGAATAAATTCATCAAATTCAATCACACCTTAGCCTAAACTACACTAACTGAAATGATCTTGAGTGAATCATCGTCGGAATGAGAAGCTCGTATATGCAGTAGTGAGGTGCTAATAGACTAACCACCTTAATCGAAATAAAATAATTGAACTATGCATTCTCTCACTCAATAAATCTTATCTCGAGTCTTAAATCGATGGGATATGCCCCAAGTGTTTGTTGCTGAACTTCTCTATTTCAACTAATATATGTCATACCCTATTTCCAAGTATGCGTAATATAAGTGACATCCTCCAAAGTAATTTCCGTTCTACATAA
Source organism: Polygonum aviculare (assembly GCA_934048045.1). Classification (NCBI taxonomy): domain Eukaryota; kingdom Viridiplantae; phylum Streptophyta; class Magnoliopsida; order Caryophyllales; family Polygonaceae; genus Polygonum; species Polygonum aviculare. The sequence continues at coordinate 1,945,638 of OW204027.1, forward strand.
GCTTACTAATCCAACCTCGTATAAAGGAAAAGAGAGAGAGTCAAAGTAAAAGATTTGCTTAGTGTGATATAGTTGGAAATCATATATAAAGGTATGTCAATGCTACCCTTGAAATTTGATCAACTACAAGATAAAATAGTTATATTAAAGAAAAAGAAAGAAAAAAGAGCGTGGAAACGAAATTATTCGTTACCCAAAAAGAAAAATTTGTTTCTCTTGTATTGTTTCGAAATTCTTTTCTTCATAAATAAAAGAGCACCATGAGAAAACATTCATATTGAAAGTTTTCTATGTTTTGAAGTGCTAGATTATTTTCCTAATGTAAAGCCGAACATAATCTTTGTATTGAGATTTGAACCCTCAATATTGAGATTTCAAATTTTTATAAGTCTTTTACATGATAAAAGTAATTATTATCATAAGGATTTTGTGTTAGATTTCGAAAAAAAAGGGAAAGAAAAAAAAAAAAAAAAAAAAAGATTTCGAATTTGACAGTAATTGTCAACGAATTTCGATCTTATCAATCATTTGTCTTATATTGTCAATATTGTGATTTTTATCAGATTAACCATTTGCATGTGTCAACTCAAGATACAATTTCATGTATTAAGTATTCCTAAGTAAGGAACATTTGAAATCATACTATAACTTTGTTTGAGAATAATTATTATTTTCGTAATGCTCCAACATGACTGACGAGTTGTCTTACTATTTTCAAGGCTCAAGCAACTGTGTTTACACCCTATGATAATCGCCTTTTAATTCCAATATGTCCTAAATGTAGACTCTGATGGTCAATAAGGATTTTATCGTATGATCATTTACCTACGTTCGTAAAGTTACTATACGTCATTTTGGGTTGTGATTTTCATGACAATATTGAGACATAAGTGGCAATACGAGTTAAACTTTTCCTACATTATGTTCTGATAGAATATAAACGGTCAGAATCGTATTATAGTTTTGCTTTTTGGAAAAAGTTGTATTCTTATAAGTTCTTACAAAATTCCTATTTCCAATTTGTAATGAGATTTTGAATCTAAATCTCCTACGGTTTTCATGGTGGTGAGTAAGAATGTGTTTTGTCTTCCATCCTGATCACATGGTAAGGCAAACTCGCATGTCTTATTCCCATGAAAATGCTGTAAAGGATTATGCTGATTTTACCCCCCATCCTGATCACATGGCGGGATAAGATCATATAATTCCTCAAGGACAAGTTTTGAAACCAAATTTTGAAAAGTTGTGTCTTGAGGTATTACAATTCTAAGTTTGAAAATTTGAAATATTAACATTTTGTGTTAAGGGTTGGAAGTAAGCAAAATTTTCCGTTTAAAGCAATTCAAAGGAGTTTTGAATTTGTGCTATGATAATCGTATATTGGTTGTATCCTCGATTCGTTTTTTTTTTTTTTTTCAAAATGTGCTTGGGCAACCTTGTATTTACACTTCACTAGCGAGTTTCTACAAAGTTGAAAGACAATGTTAATTGTCAATAAGTAAGTTGTTTCATTCAATATCCTCTAAACCTTTTCGGGTTTAGATAAGCCGCATATTTTAAACCATCAAAGTGGTTATGTTAAATCATTATGAAAAAGGGAATTTCTTATAAAATTTTAATAATATTTTAATAATCGTGATTGTGCTCGACTGCTCATAATGGCAAGGATACCTTATGGCAGTTTTCTTCTAATATATCAAAATAGATTTTTTTTGGTCATGTCAAAATGTTAAACTAAATACTTATACCTTTGATAGATCAATTACCTTTATAAAGAACCTTGTGCATATGTACACATCGTACTCGTGTTCTATAAAACTTATTCCATATTTTACAGCTTTGAGAGTTTTATATACTTTTAATTAGATGTGCTTCTAAGGACAAGCTTTAACAAGAATTGTGTCCAAGACAATTATGTCGATTTACTTTAAGGGGGTACTTAAAAGATAAAGTATTATTTCGTACGAAGAAAATTCTTGATCGGCTTATTCTTTTCTGGTTCAAGGCAACCCTAGTTCTCCCTAGTTTCGAGGACGAAACTAATTTTAAGGGGGTACTATTGTAATAACCGCTATTTTTATATAAAATATCATATTATATGATGGATATTTTATTGTAAGTGTAAAACTATATTCTTATGAATTCGTTTTCTTAACGATAAACGAAAACTTTTAAGATGTAACAGTATTGATTAAAATATAATTTAAATCGTAAAATGGAAGTTCGTAATCCAAAAATAAATATAAGTATGTTCACTTATAAGTAATTTAAGAGCCTAAGTTATTATAAAGTGGATAAATTAAAAATGTAATTTAAGAAGATCAATGTTATCAATTAACAAAGATGAATCAAGTTGGCTTAGTCTTCGTTACGCCTGAAATCCAACTAAGCGCAGTACCCTAACCTTTGAAACAAAATAAAATAAAAGAGGGTAAGAGCCCAAATTTGAACCCGAAACCTTTCCGGCCTCTTTCCCTTCCCCTACCATCTATACTACAGGAGCTTCTGATAACATAAAGGAAACGCATTATATTTAAACCGAAATAGCTTTCCATGGACCGAATGTCACGGGCGGAAATTCCCGCCTGCCCTTCTTCACTCCTCCACGCCACCATCATGTCGCAAGGTCGAATCCATGTCAGCCGTCAATCCCCTTACACCGTACCTCTACTCCCATCTCTCCTTGCGTGAAATCTTGGTGAAGATCTGCTATAATATGGGGGAAGGGAACCAGAGCTCCATCCATCATCTTCCTCCTCTCTTACATCCTTGAAAAATCCATCTCTTTCTCCCATCAACCTCAGCCCGAAAAATCAGCCCCGAACTCACCAAATTTAATCTTGTTTCGATCGAAAACATGCCCAGAAAATTCAGCCTTACAGCCCCTCTGTAAAATGCGGTTTTCGTCTTTGTTACTCATCCATTTCTCGATCCGTTTGAACCACCATAAACTACACTTTACGACCTTTCCAATGACACCTCATTCGCTCAAAACCGATTAGTATCGAAGCTGTAACGCTCCGTCGAAGTTGCTCATCTACCCAGAAAGCCAGATCTGCAGCACCTCTGTAAATCGAGTATTTCTCCTTCGTCACCCCATCATTCTCGAAACCATTTAAACCAGAATAAACTAGACTTCAATACCTTTCCAATGACACCTCATTCGCTTAAAACCGTTGAGTATTGAAGCTGTAATCCTCCATCAAAGTTGGTGTGAAGGCCAAGGACCACCGGGGAGAGCTGGTCGGGAATCCTACTTTGGGCCACTCGTTCGCCGGCGTCAAACCACCAACCGGAGGTTTGTTGCCAACAGTTGAAGGGCCGCAACACCCTCTACCAACTGTCGCAACTTCCGTCCAGATCCGCCGCCGTACGACTCCGCAATTGCTGCCCGAAAACCCTTCGTCACCACTGTAATGCTCTTTTCCTGAAAATTAATTAAGCTCTTAGTTTATTTCGAAATTGATTTTAATTGAGGAATTAATCTAAGAAATAAATAAAATAACTTAATATGATAGCATTATTAATTTAATTGGGAGTTTATGAATTTAAATCAAGTATTCAATTACTTCTTTCGAGAAACGTTTTTATAGAAGTTATACGACGGGTATTCGTAAACCAATGATTTTACAGAAATCCTAAACTCGTTCTCACATGTTAATATGTTGAAAGGTTAGAGTTATAAATTATTTAAGGATAATAATTTATACTAGGCTCACAAATTCTTATACGAGGATAATAATTCGAGAAGTTCCTAGACTAAGAAATAAATTAAATATTAATTTATTTCGCTATCATTCCCGTGCCTCGGATTAGGTTACGCTGCTAGGAGAGCTCGTTCACAGATTCCGTCTTCGTAACGACTTGACTCTCGAAAATCAAAGGCAAGTGGATGGTTCTCTTGCTCTTTACGTTTAAACGTGAATTTCCTTCCATTCCGTTTAATAGCCATATAATTGTTGGGAACACCTTGTTTGCTAAATAAAATGAACCTAGGGTTACTTTCTGTGTAGAGATAATGACCCCATTGTTATTTATATTATTGCACTGCGCTAGTCCATGGACCTAGGACCGATGATTGTGGCCTCTGATTGTTTCAAGTCTCTTTTCGAGACTTTGTTATGGACTAGAATAGGGATTAGGGGTGAGAGACTTGTCTCTGCTACACCTCTTGAGAATTTGTATTAGGATGTACCTATACCCTAATACCGAGTCATGACTCTTCCTGCTCTACAAGCGTAGAGAGGTGACAACACCCTAGCTAGGTGTTAAGGACTCCGTCCTTCTCTGATGTGGCCCTTGACCCTTTTGGGGTTGCTGCATCTAAAAATCTATAACTGAATGCACTGTTTGGTCATTAATGAAAGATAAGTGCCCTGTGCACAACAATTGATGAACGAAGGATGTATTGGGTGTGGCCCTTGACTCTTATGAGTTGCCGCATCCAAAAACCGTTAGAATAAAGTATATTGTTGAATTGAATTGTTGTTCGTAAATCTTGATGTGCATTAAGAAGTTCCCAACAAAAGAATTCTTAATCGTCTTTCGTTCCTAGGAATCACCTCCTTGTGATTTCCTGTTCTCACGAGAAAGCCGTTATTCACCTCCATTCGGATTCGTTCCTTTTATCTGAGTTATATTCGAATGAAGCCTCATCCTCTAAATTATATCACACTCTCATCTCAAAAAGAACCCGATTTGTCGTGCATCGCTCAGTGCCCTTTGGTCTTCGATGCCGACATACTTAGCCTTTTAAGAACCTAGTCACATTCTACCACTTGCTTAGTCTCGCGTTAGACTAATACCACTTTCTTTTCTTCCCGACATTGGTCGGCTGGTATTTCTTGCTTTTATGGAAATATCAGGTATCAAGGGCAAGACCGTAGCAGATTTAAGACGAGGACTCGAAGATCTGAAGGAAGGAAGATTTTCAAGAGATTACAAGTTATTTCGGAGGTTCCTATTTTGTTTTTGTGAAGAATCTTTTAACCGTCATTATACTTCCGCTGCAAAATGATTTATATGTCTTCTTCACTCAAACATCGATACTTTGTATCATTGATCATTGATTTCTAGTCAAGTATCAAACATTAATCACTTTTGATGTAATTTAAGTTCAACATTTCATTTTTATGAATCAAGTTGTGTTACCTATCGCCTTGGGTGACTTTGGATGGGAAAATCCGAGGTCACTGGCATGTAATACCCATGGTTTCAAAATAGGGGTGTTACAGTTGCCCCCATCCTGTCCCCCCAGATTCCCCGAACGGGGAATTGCACTGGGTTATTGTTGCGTTTTGACCAATAAATGTCGAAATACATAATCAAAACATATAGTTGATTACATTGTTGAAATACGTAGTCGAATTACATACCAAAGCATCAAATTACATAATTCATAGAGTTTCACGAATACAATAAGACCAAATATTTGTTCAGTGGAATCATTCAGATCAAAATACATAACTAAACCCTGAAAAATGAATTCGTATTTTTTCATTCTTCCATAGCCTCATCGATTTCTATTGACAATTACAGTCTGCTCCAACATATATAGAAGCAAACCTTGTCAAAGTCGGGTGAAGTCGAGTCGAGAGGATATATTGATCCAGAGAGGAGTGTTAGTGTAGGATTGGATGGAAGAGATTGATTTAAGTAATTTGAGTGCAAAATGATCTGAGAGATGAGAATGGACAATGAGTCTGTGTGGACCCATTTTGCTGTGCAATATGTCTATATGTCTATGCGAGTGCAAATCAAAAGTGGGCTAGGTTGATCTTGAAGATGGAATATCTGTAGAAATTGATACGTTATTATTAATATAGTTTATTGTAATTTTATTGTTAGGTTTAATTACCTCTTTTCGGGTTTTCTGTACGGTTCTTTTCTGAGACGCAATCGGTTACCAATTTAACGGTTAGATTTTTTTTGCCACCCCTATCCACATCTACGCATAAATTAAAAAGTGAGAGCATCCATGATACAGTAATTCATTATGCTAATCAGTTACATTCATCGTCTACTGGCTTCTTTCGAATCGGAATTCAAATGTGGGTTCGTCCCTTAACCAGCCTAAAAAGGAAGAGCCCTTCTCTGCCCTTTGCTTCCTCCGGCTTTCCAGACGAAACCCATTTCTACCGCTCACTTGCTCCTCACTACACCGAACCCATCATCCATGTACCTCCGAATCGAAACTGTCTCGACCCTAGCAACCTCTCTCGTTCCGATTATTTTTCTCTGCTACAATCTTGTGTCTCACGGAAAGCCTTCGAGCCCGGCAGACAGATCCACGCTCAGCTCTGCCTATCCGGAGAAGGCTCCAATGTAATCTTAGGGACCAAGCTCGTGAATCTCTACTCCAATTGCAATGCATTGTCCTATGCACACCACCTGTTCGACAAATTGCCCAAGAGAAACCTCTTCCTCTGGAATGTCCTCATCCGTGGGTACGCCTGGGACGGCCCGTACGAGGCCGCAATATCTCTCTACCATGAGTTACTTTCTCATGGAGGTCCAGAGCCTGATAACTTCACCTTCCCGTTTGTGCTCAAGGCCTGCTCAGCCCTCTCTGCTGTGAAACAAGGAAAGGAGATCCATGAGCATGTGGTTAGAACAGGATGGGACAAGGATGTGTTCGTGGGCGCTGCCCTTATCGACATGTACGCGAAATGCGGGTGCGTGGACGACTCTAGGGGCGTCTTTGACAAGGTTTTGACTCGGGACGTTGTGCTATGGAACTCCATGCTCTCTGCTTATGCGCAAAACGGGCATCCGGAGTCGGCTCTTGGCTTGTGTAGGGAGATGGCGTTTTCGGGTGTGAGGCCGAGTGTTGCGACTCTTGTAACCGTTATCTCTGCGTCAGCTGACGTGGCGGCGCTTCCTCATGGGAGGGAGATTCACGCCTTTAGTTGCAGGCAAGGGTTCGGGTCTCACGACAAGGTGAAGACCGCTCTGGTTGATATGTACGCCAAGTGCGGGTCTGTTAGAGTGGCCAGGGTGCTGTTTGAAGGCTTGTATGAGAAACGAGTCGTTTCTTGGAATGCGATGATCACTGGCTGCGCAATGCATGGTCATGTAGTGGACGCGCTCCGGCTGTTTGAGGAGATGAGGAGGAGACAGGCTCGGCCTGATCACATCACGTTTGTGGGCGTTTTATCGGCTTGTCGCCATGGACGGCTTTTGGACGAGGGGTGGAGATATTTTGATGAAATGGTGGAGGAGTTTCATATAACTCCCACCATTCAGCACTACACTTGCATGATTGATCTGTTAGGCCATTCGGGTAAGCTCGACGAGGCTTATGATCTGATCATGGAAATGAAGGCGACACCGGACTCTGCTGTCTGGGGGTCATTGCTGAATGCTTGTAAAATCCATGGAAATGTTGAGCTAGGGGAGTTGGCCTTGGAAAGACTCGTTGAGCTCGAACCGGGTGATTCAGGAAACTACGTGATCATGTCGAATATCTATGCACAAGCCGGGAAATGGGAAGGAGTTGCCAAGGTTAGGCAGATGATGATTGATAGAGGCGTTAAGAAGAGTATAGCATCAAGCTGGATTGAAATCAAGAACCAAGTTCATGCCTTTCTCTCAGGGGACACTAATCATCCAATGTGTGATGAGATCTATGCCGAGCTGGATCAAGTGACGGAGCTGATGGGTGAATCTGGGTACGTGGCGAACACTTCGACGGTTTTCCATGATGTTGAGGATGATGAGAAGACGAGGATGGTGACGCGTCACAGCGAAAGGCTGGCTATTGCGTTCGGGCTGATTAGTACGCCTCCTGGAACGAGGCTTCTGATCACCAAGAATCTTCGGGTTTGCGAGGATTGCCATGTCGCGATTAAGCTGATCTCGAAGGTTACGCGGCGGGAGATTGTTGTGAGAGATGTGAACCGGTATCATCAGTTTAGAGAGGGTAGATGCTCTTGTGATGATCATTGGTAAAAGAGATGATAGTGAAGCTGAAATGTGAGTCAAGGCTAAAGGATCATAGATTTTGGGATTGTAGGTATAGCCTGCCTCACTTTGTGTACTGTATTCTGTCCTAACTCAAATTTTGACACTCAAATCAATTTCATGGAGTTTTTGATTGTTTAGTTGGAGGTGTTATTTGATCATGGGTTTTGTTGAGCAAATCAGTATTGTATGATTTTCCTTAGTTAATGAAAGAAATGCTTATATAAAGATGTAATGTTTTCCAATTCAGATTCTAAATTAATCCTACAAGAAAAGGCCCTTAAAACTTAAAAGACTCCTTTTTTTCTTTCTTTTTTTTACACTTTGAGATCTTTCTAGTTTCTAGAGTTGTAAGACTCTCATTTTCATACTTAGCGAAAAAACGAAACAAAATATTTGCAAGTCGAATGCTCGCACTCTAGGAACATTCAAGTCCGATACTTGGATAGGAAAGTTTCTTGCTTTGTCGTCTGAACTAATAGCTGCCATCTCTTCCACCTGCCAGACATCGCCAAATTGCCTGAGGTACTAATAGCTGCTTTCTTTCTCCCTGTGGATCGTTGTATCTTTGCATCCGCTCCAAAGAATCGAGTTTAGATTAGGGGGATTTCATGGAATTGCTTAGGTTTTCAACATCCCTGGTCGTTTTGATATGTTTGATGGGTGATTTAAGATGCTAATGGGTGATATCATGGGGTTTTCGTTCTCGCCTGCCAAGTGTTCGGTGAAATGCCCCACTGAACTTTTTTGCGTTTAAATTAGGGCGACTGCACATTCCGATACACAACAATAGGAGTAGACACGGCTACTTGCAGGGCATGCAAGCAGCAAGTAGTTGCAGGGGTAGGCGCCTACGTGTGTGTATCGTGCAGTCTGGCTCTGCATAAGCCATGTGCCCAGTTTCCTCCCGTGGACTTCTATTTTGATGCTAACTCTTTTGCAGAAACTTTTGATCCGGTGCTAGTTCGAAATACAGAGATGACATTGCTTGCGTGCAACTCTCACAAGGAGTTCGCGTACGGCTGTGGGGGGTGCTCTTTTGAGACGCATCTGAAATGCCGCCTACAGCCCACAGTCATCGACATCCCCCATCTCCACCCGCATCTCCTTTCGTTGCAGTTTTTGCCAGGCAAAGAGGACGTATATACATGTGCGTTATGCTCACTAGGTGGAGTAAACTGCGGGTATTATTGTGTGATTTGCAACTCCTATTACGACCTCAGGTGTGCACACTCCCCTCCGCTAGTAGAGCACGAGCATGGCGGCCACCTCCATCACATGAAGCTCATTCTGCCATCTACTCCTACTTCTAACGCTGATGACCAACTTACCTTTTCCGGGGATGATTACTTAGACCCGGATGACTCTTGGTGTCTCTCCTGCTACAAGAATCTCAATCAGAAAGCTAGATTCTACGCCTGCCAAGACTGTCCTGATTATGTCGCTCATGTTCTTTGTATCAGTCCAACATGGAAAGGTTTTCGTGTTGGTACGTGCTAGTGCGTATATACAAAATCCATCCAACAAAACCATTGGACATGCTGTGTCTTACTTATTGAGATAGGGTATGTTAGTGCAAAATATAATAACTATTTGGCCTTTTATGTAATAAGCTAGCTGATATAAAAGCTTAGTCCGAGCTACATTTTCAGTTAAGCTTTCCTGTAACAAACTTTCTTCTGATGATTGAATGAAAGCTCGATCTAGTGCTACCATGGCTAGATCATGATTTCTCTTGTTTGTCTCAAGTTTATACTACTTGTGTCGTAAAATTCACTCTATTGAACGGGTTCGGCTTGTGCAATGTAAGGTACGTACGACATCATACGAGACGAGATTAAGCATGGAAAGCCACATCATCAAGATATACCATTACTTTTAATTTGTTATCTACAAAATATCTATTGAAGCCCTTATACCTTCGACAACAGGAATATCAGATTCAGATTGTTTATGTTTGGGAATTTTCAACCCTTTCTATCATCCAAACATCGAGGGTATTGTATTGTCCCAAAATTTGAGAAATTATTGTTTTGGCTTAAAACCCATTTCCTGCATTTTTCATTCTTATTTTGGAGCACATCAATGAGGATTATGCAGGCAGCAACTTAAATAAGGAAATACTAGGCCTAACCTACCACTAAACTGACGCTATAAAACAGGGAAATCTTCTAATTTAATCTGTTGAACCCTAACTAGGAAATTAATACGTTAAAAGCAACAAACTGACTACTGACCCATAATTTAATCTTCTAATTTAATCATTTTCCTTTCCTAGTAGTGAAATTTGAAAAAACTATGTTTGACGTACTCCAACTATGAAGTTTATTGGTAAAATAATAAGTGCTATCCACTATTGTTACTTTAAATAAATTAGTTGCCATGTGAGGAAGGTGAGAATGGATGTGATTAGCAAAATGCGGAAGGGAACAACTATAAAGTTTATTAATGAAATAATAAGTACTATCCACTATTGTTACTTTGAATAAATTAGCTTGTAAAGTAAATTTCCCAATATTTCCAAATAGGAAGCTGAGAATGGATAATCATTTTTACAATTAATAATCTAGATTAATTAATATTCGATCCACTATTTACATTTTTTACTTTAAGTTTTTTAAGAATATTTAATTGAAAATATTTGATCCACTATTTATATATATATATAGGATGGTTTTGGTTCAAGTGAGGACTACTCTTATGGTAAGGACTACTCCTTATGGTAAGGAGTGATCTCATTCATTAGATTTACCTCCTTATTATATAATGAACGGTCCAGATTTTTTTTTAAAAAAAATATATTTTCAGGATAGAGTTTTTTTTTTATGAAAACGATATTTTTTTAAACTATTAGTCCAATTTTTTCTTCTATAAGTTCAACTTTTATATCTTTTGAGTTCATTTTTTGTATAATTCGATTTTTCACAAAAATAAATTTGTTTTAGTTTAATAATTTATTAATTCAAAAATAATTTTTCTGTAATACTTAAATAAAAACTAAAAAAATAAAAAATAAAAAATACACTTCTTCACAAATACAATGATTATAACTCTGAAGTGTGGTAGTTCAATTTTTACAACAAAAGTGTTCAATTTATTATGTTAAAAGTTCAATTACGTGTACTAGAACAATTTTGTATATTGTAGTTTTGTACGGGTTCAATTTTTTCTTAGTGTTAGTTCAATTTTTATTAAAGTAAGTTCAATTTTTATATTATTCGATTTTTTCGAAAATGAAAATTTATCAAAATTAATTAAAAATTTTAAATTTTTTTTTGATTTTTTGAAAAATAAAAAAATTAAAATAATATGGACCATTTATTATAAGGTAAGGAGGTAAATTCAATGGATGATGTTACTCCTTACCGTAAGGGGTTGTCCTTACCATAAGAGAGTCCTCACCGGAACCTAACTTTATATAGGATTTACAGGTTTTGTTACTTTTATTTTATGATTTACTTTCCAAATCAAATATTTGGATTCTTTGATTTTTAGATATATACATGTAAAATAGACATTAGACACACATTATTGGAGCCGAATAACTTCATATACATATAAAAATACTACTAATTTTCCCTATTTATTATCCCATTTAAATATCAAATTAAAGTTGATTATCATAAAACATGTAAGCTATATAAAAATGATTAAGTAAATTTTATTTTTACTTTGATTTTTTTTCTTTTTTTCCTTTGAATATTAAGATAAGATAGAATCAACAGTTATTTGGAAATAAATTTTGATGATTAAATATTTTATCTAAGCATGAAAAATCATATTATTATTTTTTAAGAAATAATTTGTAAGTAGTAGAATTTAATGAGAATAAACTAATATATACAGTTACACAAGTTTTAACTTTTAATTTTAACATGACTAATTAATATATAAAAGGAAAAATGACTTGAAATAATCTCAAGTATCAACCTTCTACCAATAATAATCTCATCTTTTAATAATACCTTTAGCAATCCGAACTATGTTAATATTAACCAAAAACGATACCAAAAGATTTTCCGGTATATTTTCTGGCGGGTTTAATGACATGACGCTCAGAAATATGACGTGGCAAGCAATCGGTTCCATGTCACACCTGCCACGTCGTTAAAATTGCCATGTCAACATTTACTTAAAATTAAACATTGAAAAAAAGAAATTAGAACCTGCTATAGTAGAAATTCAATCTGATTAATAAAAAAACACGAACTGGTAGTGGTTGCCATGTCAACCTACGATTGAAAAAAAAAAACAAATTGAAGAACCAAAAACACCAACTGGTGTTCTTTGTCAGAACAGTAGAACCGGCGATAGGGCTACGCTCACTAGTCACCTTTGAGAGGGCTACGCCCTATGAGAGTACTCGCACGCCGGTCGGCGAGGGCAAGAACAGATCTGATTTTTCATAACATTGTGAAGTTGGCAAGAACAGATCTGATTTTTTCCAAAGTTACAGAGAATTTCATTTGTAACAAACTCAATTTCGCTTGAAAGAAGCACAGTGAAAGAGTTGTGTTGAAATTTGGACCCAATTTTTGCAAAATATATTTGATCTGTCATTAGGATAAGCTTTTGTAATATATATGTAATCCCTAATTCGATGTGATGAAATCCCCAATCTCCCACATTTCACTTTGAGCCCCGAAATCTTGCATTGACGCTGGCAATTTCCAGGCTTTGATACAGCGTTCAAAGCCTCCTTCCCCACTATGTTGGTGCTTAATCCTCGGCCTCTCGTTGCATCTCTCACCAGCCACACCACCTCCTTCCCCGCTCGGTTGCGGATCCAAGCCTGGCTGCGCGACCGAGGTTGCGGACGACGAGTTGACCTTGTCCATATCCAGATACATGGAGAACAAGTCCTCCTCGGTCTCATCGGAGAGCGAGGCCCATCGGCACCGCCGCCTACGACGCCGAGGTCGCTGTCGAAGCTGATGTCGTCGGGGAGGGTGAGCGCGCCGGTGACCGGTGTTCTTGGGCGGATTTTCGTGCATCCGGCAGAGGTTCCCCGACAGCGGGAGACCCCCCTCGCTGGCGGCGCCGTGCTTGGTAGTGTAGTTCCTGTCCATTGGAGGCCGCGAAACCCTAGCTAGCGGGATGCGAATTGAGCGATTTCAACACGTTCTAATTTCTTTTTTTTTTCAATGTTTAATTTGTGTTTAGTTTTTAGTGAATGTTGACATGGCAATTTTAACGACGTGGCAGGTGTGATGTGGAACCGATTGCTCACCACGTCAGATTTTCGAGTGCCATGTCATTAAACCCGCCGGAAAGTATACCGGAAAATCTTTCGATATCGTTTTTGGTTAATATTAACATAGTTCGGATTGCTAAAGACAATATTAAAAGATGGGATTATTTCAAGTTATTTTTCCTATATAAAATACATATCCACATATATATTTAATTTATTGACATAAATAGACATATATCAGTAAAATGATATAAATAAAATTTTAATAAAATCCGCGCATACGCTAGTTAAATGATAAAAGCCATATCACTGACTGGAATCCTATCACTTGGATCGTTACGCTAATCAGTTACATTCATCATCTACTACTTGCTTCTTTTGAATCCGAATTCAAATGTGGGTTCGTCCCGTAACCAGCCTAAAGAGGAAGACCCATTCTCTGCCCTCACCTTTCTCCGGCTTTCCAGACGGAACCCATTTCTACCGCTCACTTGCTCCTCACTACAACGAACCCATCATCCATGTACCTCCGAATCGAAATCGGGTCGACCCTAGCAACCTCTCTCGTTCCGATTATTTCTCTCTGCTACAATCTTGTGTCTCACGACTTACTCGCTCATGGAGGTCCAGATTCCATTGGTACTCAAGGCTTGCTCAGCTCTCTCTGCTGTGAGACATGGGAAGGAGATTCATGAGCATGTGGTTAGAGCAGGTGGGCGCTGCCCTTATCGACACGTATGCAGGGCCGTCCAATGGTTTTTGGAGGCCCTCGCATTTCGCATACGTGACGTATGCGAAATGCGAGTGCGTCTTTGAGAGGCCGGATTTTAACCCGGGACGTTGTGCTTGTTGTTACTATATTCTGTTTGGATTGAGTTTCTGAATTTAGAGATCGTTCATTACAGGTCCTCAATCTCACAAAAAAGTAAAATGACAAGCTTCTTCAACTTCCAAGATCTTTTTTCAGGATCACCAGAGGGACAACAACTAAGAATTCGATTCAGTGTTTTACTTAGTACTGCCCTATGGGCTCTCTAGTGTGGCCTTGGAGCAGTAAGACGATCTGATCGGGTCAAATATATTTATACACAGATCATCTATGCATCTGCCCCCGTGCCTATAACCACCACAATATCTATGTTGCATAATGCATCCACTGTCGATCCACGCAAGTGACGCAACCCCATATATGCTCGTTAGTTAATTGTCATGTATGGAGTAATCGCAACCATGAGTTTTATCCAAAAAATATTAGTTAATTATGTCCATATCATCTATGTCATGTCATGTATGCTTGTTAGTTAATTAAGATTAATAATTTGCTCAAAAAAAAATTAAGATTAATAAGTTTTATCCAAAAAATATTATTAGTAAAATTCATTAAGGCTTTATGTACTCTATCAAAAAATATGTCCTTTTTGGATAATTATAATAGCGATCTTTTAAGTTAATTTAAGTTGATTTAAGTAAATAAAATTTTATTTTATAAATCTTTATAATAATAAACTCATGGGTGCATGCAGGTTAATATAGTGTACTATTTTATATATCCGTGTTGTGTCGAGTATGTGTAGTGTTGTTGTATTCAGGTAAAAGTGGGCTAGCATTGAGAATACAAAGAGGTACAATCTGACCGCTTTGTTCTTTGGGAAATTTTTTGCTTAGTTGGAAGAAGGTCACGAAGTCTAATTAGTACGATTTCCCAATTATACAACACCAAACCCATTATAGAACTCTAATAGAATCGATCAATAAGTTTTATTGCTAACTTCCATTAATCCTGGTGACTCAGAATGACCAACACTTTCCAAGCTCAATTAAGCTTACTTAAACATTGTTCAAGACAAGCACACCAGCTAGTCATAGCCATACGTGTGAAAGCTGTAACGCTCTTGGTAAAAGTCATTGAACCAAAGATCAGCCTCAAACCACTTGGGACATCTCACTAAATCTCATGCCCCAAACCTCATGAAGCTATCGCCTCACCCATCGGGGCCCACGCTCACCTCGCCTTCCTCAATGTACACGAGCCGGTCTACATGCCATTCCCACGGCAATGTGCACTTGCCCGTCTTCTGAACAAACCGCTTCGACACACCCAACTCTGCGAGCCTCTTTAGTGGCACTTTCCTTTCACCATGTACCATACCATGTAGGGATTTTATGATTTTAAATGTTTAATGTTGAGTGATTTCAGTGCCAATGTCAAGCTGGATCACCTTGACTGATGCCTTGAACTAATTTTCGAACATATATAAGCTAAACCGTTAAGTTATAAGGACTAATTTTATTAAATTATAAGGACTTTCACTATTAGTACTTTGAACGTCAAGAATATATATTTACGGATTCGCTCTTGGCGTATCAGCTCACTGGTTGAGCACTCATGGTAATACCATGAGGTCTCGGGTTCAAGACTCAAGGGCGGCAGTTTTCCCTATTCTCTTTAGAGTTGGTTAGTAACCAGTTCTCATCCCTTATGGATACTGTAGGCGAAGCCAAGTAGTACCTGTGACGGCCCTAATTTCTTTCCTTATAAAAAAAATATATATTTACGGATTTAACTAAAAGGATATGATTTAGGTACGTAGCCCTGGGTGTCTTTACGCAATCGCTTAAAGCCAAGAGTGAGAAGCTTTAGCTAAGTCTTCATCGTCACTCTATTCGATCTTTATTGGACTGAAGGGAAAGTAAAGTATTGCATATAATGAAGGGAAAAGTTGAATTGGACATTCGAAAATTAAATTTCAAGCAATCCACTCTCGAAAAAAACCCAAACTAGTTAAAGTTCAGAACATTGCACGAGTTAAAAAGCGCCACCCGCCATGCATTATAAATTGGTTATTTTTTAAAAATTTACAAAATTTAACACTAGTGAATAAGTGACGAATATATAAATTTGGGTAGAAATTGGACATATATCAAATGTATTTGCCTTGATTTTGGTCAAGGTATAGGAGCAAATTAAATAAAGCTTTCTACCAAAAAACAAAAAAAAAAGCCCATAGGAGCAAATAACGCAGAGTAGCTTTCACTTTGAATTTGTCTCTTTTGTTTTTTGGTAGAACTTTGAATTTGTCTCTTAATTAAGCGGGAAGCAAGGTATTGAATAATTGTCTTCCTTTTAGTGGAAGCTTGTAGTCTATTTAAAGACCCTGGTAGATGAGTTGAAGCTAGCACCGACAAAAATTCCTCAAAGAACGTACTTGTTGATATATCAACAGATCGATCAAGCAACGAAAACTCCAGGTTGATCTCCCTAATCCCTATATAGCTTCTCAAATCCGCAATTTCAGAATTAATTACGTACGTGCTGACTAATTTTATGCATATAGTATACACATGCCTCCTCTAGTACGTATTGTTTCTTGATTAAAATCATTATTTGATCATTGCATGTCTGTTAATAATGGATCGAGTAGCATCCATATATCCCACAGCCATAGGCGGACACAGGGGGTCATGCGTTGCTCGTGCCCCTTTCCGTCGGGTATTATTAGTATATATGTATATGTAATTTTAGGTAAAATATGAATATATTTTAAATTCACTTGTATTAGTATGACATTAAGATTAACTAGTCTAGATGGTTTATTGTCCAATTTTGTTTTCAACCTATCAAGGTTTAATTTCCCACAACATTATTTTACTTTTTTATCCACATTTAATGTACTTCTCTCCAATTTTTCCCTATAAAATAGTCATTTTTTACATAAATTATAGGTCATACATAATATAATCTTTTTTGATAGATAAGTGACCATGCATGTACATGCATGTTCATCAGAGATGGATCGATCATATATATATATGCATGTATAATAATGTGACAAATTGTGTGAAATTATCTAATTACGGTAGTTGTGTGTATGTTAATTAATCCTAAAGGCACGCGCGCAGTTTCGATCATATGTACATGGAGTTCCCAACCCAAGAGAAGACAGTGATCATAGCAGTCAAGGGCCTTCCCCACACATGGACCAACACGGCTGGTAATCAAATTTCAGAATGGGCGAAGAGTCCCTTGTTTAGTCTAGAATTTCTGAATTCTATCCTCGAGGAGTTGTACGAAGAAGGAGGTTTTCGTTCGGATTGTAGGCCGTCGACTCAAGAAGAAGATGAGCGCATCCGTCGCGCTGCCTTTTCTAGGCTCTGTAAAGCCGCACGCTCCCAGCTGCAGCGCCCCTATACGAAGTTCAATTGTGTGGTAATAGAGTCCCTACTCTCCTCCACAAGCGAGTTGGATCAGTTGATAGAGCTAAGTGCCAAATACAAACACCGGGCTCCATTTCCACTCATAATCATCGAGACCCGGGTGAGGTACAAGTACCAGTGGGAGTCTAATGTTAGTAAGAGGACAAGTAAGTATTGGTTTGTTCCAAGGAGTTGGGTTGAGCTTGAAGAGGCCATACGTGACTACGATGCAAAGGCTTGGGATGAACACTATCAACTCGTGTGCTCCCGACACTCTGGTCTGATCAAGAGGCTGGTGCTAGATCCATCGCTTGATATCCGCACACGTGAGATTGTATCCATGGCCAGTAGTACTAGTAAGAAGAGGTGGTCTCCTTTCCGTCAAGTAATTGAATACCTTCTCACCGATGAAGCAGCTCCCTCCGTTGTTGAGTATGGTCGATGGCGAAAGGAGCAAGTGGAAGGACTCTTATCTACAACAAGTGCTGCTAGTGGGGTCAGACCACCGTCGTCTTCGACCAATGACGACAACCCTACGAACCACCTTTGCAGCGGCTCCGCCTCGGGCGACTGCACATTCCGATACACAACAACAGGAGTAGACACGGCTACTTGCAGGGCGTGCGAGCAGCATGTAGCTGCAGGGGAAGGCGCCTACGTGTGTGTATCGTGCGGTCTGGCTCTGCATAAACCATGTGCCCAGTTTCCTCCCATGGACTTCTATCATGATGTTAACTCTTTAGTAGAAACCTTTGATGTGGTGCTAGGTCGAAATACAGAGATGACATTGCTTGCGTGCAATTCACACAGCAAGTTCTCGTACAAATGTGGGGGGTGCGTTTTTGAGACGCATCTGAAATGCCGCCTATTGGCCACAGTCATTGACACCCCCCATCTCCACCCGCATCCCCTTTCTTTACAGTTTTTTCCAAGCGAACACGACATATATGCATGTGCGTTATGTTCACAAAGTGGAGCAAACTGCGGGTATTATTGTGTGATTTGCAACTCCTACTACCATGTGAGGTGTGCACACTCCCCTGCACTAGTAGAGCACGAGCATGGCGGACACCTCCATCACATGAAGCTCATCCTGCCATCTACTCCTACTTCTAACGCTGAGGACCATATTACCTTTTCCGGGGATGATTACTTAGACCCGGATGACTCTTGGTGTCTCTCCTGCTACAAGAATCTCAATCCGCAAGCTGGGTTCTATGCCTGCCAAGAATGTCCTGATTATGTCGCTCATATTCTTTGTATCAGTCCAACATGGGAAGGTTTTTCTATTGGTGGTTGAACAAACATTGACGTACTAGTGCGTGTATACAAAATTCATCCAACAAAACCATTGGACATGTTGTGTCTTACTAATTGAGATAGGGTATGTTAGTGCAAAATATAATAATTGTGGGGCCTTTTCTATAGTTAGCTAACTGATATAAAAGCTTAGTCCGTACTACATTTTCAGTTAAGCTTTCCTGTAACAAACTTTCTTCTGATGATTGAATTAATGAAAGCTTGATCTAGTGCTACCATGGCTAGATCATGATTTCTCTTGTTTGTCTCAAGTTTATATTACTTGTGTCGTAAAATTCACTCTATTGAACGGGTTCGGCTCGAGCAATGTAAGGTACGTACGACATCATACGAGACGAGATTAAGCATGGAAAGCCACATCATCAAGATATACCATTACTTTTAATTTCTTATCTACAAAATATCTATCGAAGCCCTTATACCTTCGACAACAGGAATATCAAATCCGGGTTGTTTGTGTTTGGGAATTTTCAACCCTTTCTATCATCCAAACATCGAGGGTATTGTATTGTCCCAAAATTTGAGAAATTATTGTTTTGGCTTATAACCCATTTTCTGCATTTTTCATTCTTGTTTTGGAGCACAACAATGAGGATTATGAACTTTTTGGTGAACATAGACTTTAATTTACTTCTCCATCTTGGGGAGAACTTCACCCTTTGAGGATGGTGCTGAATAATACTTCTGGTCAGAAGAACACCGTTTATGACTAATATACAATCTCACACAAACATACTTCAATAATAACAAAGCAAAACATGTATCAACCTGAGTAAAAATACAGAGCGCACAAATACTTTTTCTACGAAGCAAATTTTTACGACATTGCTAGCAAGATACATGGCTGCACGCCCTCTAGTTTTAGTAGCACACAAGCTCTCAACCAAGCTTCGCCCTCCATCAAGTTGAAGTATCAGTTTATTACAAGCCATAACAGGGTATGAGATCAGTGATGATTTGGATTTGTACTGAACTTTGTATACCCTAGCTGCCAAAGTAAAGCAAACATATGGACTCCAAAACACAAAACACTAACACAAAAGAAAGGCTTTGAAAACTCCATATCGAACCACATTGCCATGTAAGAAATATATGTCATGTAAGTCTAAGGAAGCAAAGGGTGTGGCACCTGTGTTTTTCTGCGGATTCTCATCCGTTATTGCACACCATTGTCTTTATGAGACGGCCGAGAAAACCCTAAGGAGCCAGTTCGTAGGTGCGAGAGCCTGGAATTGGGAGCTATTCATAGAGGAAGGGACCGACCGAGAAAACGCTGAAGAGATAGTATAAGGCAGGATGTCAAACATCTAGGGATTTCGGCATATCTGGCAGTTTGCAAGGATATTTGGAGAGAAAAGATTCGCGTGGTGAAAGGCTAGTCCCTGAATAGACGACAAGCCTTGGTTTTCGCTATGTATGGCCGTGTTTTTGTTTTTGTTGATTAGGTGCTTTATGTCATGTGCTTTTGTGATGTGAGTTATGTTGTATCACTTGCTTTGCACTAGGCGATTTCGTGCTTTGTTGTGTCAGTTGCTTTGCACTAGATGCTTTTCTAGCTGTAGTCTTTGAGTCTATTGGATGCCCCCCTCCCCCCTCTGCGTTTAGCGAGGGAGCCCTCTGATTTCTTCAACACCGAACCCTGTCTTTCCTTTGTCCATATCTATTGAACCAAAACAGATTTCCATCTTCACAATACAGCACTCCGTTCCTAGTTCCCGAACAGGCAAAATGATAAGGTAGCGACAAGCACCAAACACTGTACAACTTTGTCCATGAATTCGCAATCCCATACTTCTTCATCATCCAGACATCAATATAAACAAACATCTTGCCTCGATTGGCTTCAGTCAGAAAACACAGATTGCCCCCCATGGAATCGACTTCCTTAGGATAATGCTGCCCCCCATAGTAGGGCGAAATCGGAGCCTCCCCGAATCCCACCTGCTCAATATCAAAGCTCAAGATTCGACTTTTCCCCTCCTTCCGCGGCTTGATTGAGATCCAATGCATCTTACCATTAGCAATAGCTCCATGAGGTCCAACAGCTCCATGACATCAATATAAATCGTAAGGCATCCAAACCATCATTAGGGTGAATGTAACTGGAGTAAGAGAGAACTTCTTGCGGTTAGGAATAAGTCCTGGAATATCAGCATTTATTTCACTAGTCTCAACCGGACAAAAAGAACAAAAACCGATGCTATAGAAGAGCAAAGTCTAGAAACGTCTGTTTCACCAATGGACTCATCTGATGATTGGAAGTTGGTGCATGGATGCCAAGCAAGACTTGAGAAAAAAGTTAGGACTTCCAAATTAATTATATTGCCTTTAAGATATATCTAGAACAACTATTTCTTGAACATCTTTCTCAAGAGGAAAGGAAAAGTAAACAATTCCAAGTAGAGTTCCCTCCACCAATCTTACAAGGGATGCCACTGGTCTCATGGGTCATTTCTACATGTCTCTTGCCCATCGAATCTTTGCAAATAAAGTTCACGATGCTCTAGAACACTTGGTAATTCTCATGGCACATGCTTAAACGTTCACAAATTACAAGTGGAATCATAAGGCACAGGAACAGAGGTTCTTAGTGGCCGAGATGAGGATGTTGAGATAGATGAGCGGTCACACACTGTTGGACAGAATCAGAAATGAAGTGATCAAAGTAGGGTGGGAGTGACCAGCTTAGAGCACAAACTTCGTGAGCCGAGATTGCGGTGGTTTGAGCATATCCAAAGGCGGGGCCCCGATAAGCCAATCCGCAGGTGTGAAAGTCTGGATTTGGTTTTGCGGTGGTTTTGGTTTTGTGTGTAGTTTTGTTTTGTGCCTTGCTTTGTTTCATTTTCTATGTTGTGTGCCTTGTGTGTTTTGTGTTGTTCAGTGTATGCTTCTTTGATTTTATGCTCCACTGTTGGATCTTTTGGACGCTCCCCCTTTGTCTTAGCCAAGGTTGCCCCCATCCTGTCCCCCCAGATTCCCCGAACGGGGAATTGCACTGGGTTATTGTTGCGTTTTGACCAATAAATGTCGAAATACATAATCAAAACATATAGTTGATTACATTGTTGAAATACGTAGTCGAATTACATACCAAAGCATCAAATTACATAATTCATAGAGTTTCACGAATACAATAAGACCAAATATTTGTTCAGTGGAATCATTCAGATCAAAATACATAACTAAACCCTGAAAAATGAATTCGTATTTTTTCATTCTTCCATAGCCTCATCGATTTCTATTGACAATTACAGTCTGCTCCAACATATATAGAAGCAAACCTTGTCAAAGTCGGGTGAAGTCGAGTCGAGAGGATATATTGATCCAGAGAGGAGTGTTAGTGTAGGATTGGATGGAAGAGATTGATTTAAGTAATTTGAGTGCAAAATGATCTGAGAGATGAGAATGGACAATGAGTCTGTGTGGACCCATTTTGCTGTGCAATATGTCTATATGTCTATGCGAGTGCAAATCAAAAGTGGGCTAGGTTGATCTTGAAGATGGAATATCTGTAGAAATTGATACGTTATTATTAATATAGTTTATTGTAATTTTATTGTTAGGTTTAATTACCTCTTTTCGGGTTTTCTGTACGGTTCTTTTCTGAGACGCAATCGGTTACCAATTTAACGGTTAGATTTTTTTTGCCACCCCTATCCACATCTACGCATAAATTAAAAAGTGAGAGCATCCATGATACAGTAATTCATTATGCTAATCAGTTACATTCATCGTCTACTGGCTTCTTTCGAATCGGAATTCAAATGTGGGTTCGTCCCTTAACCAGCCTAAAAAGGAAGAGCCCTTCTCTGCCCTTTGCTTCCTCCGGCTTTCCAGACGAAACCCATTTCTACCGCTCACTTGCTCCTCACTACACCGAACCCATCATCCATGTACCTCCGAATCGAAACTGTCTCGACCCTAGCAACCTCTCTCGTTCCGATTATTTTTCTCTGCTACAATCTTGTGTCTCACGGAAAGCCTTCGAGCCCGGCAGACAGATCCACGCTCAGCTCTGCCTATCCGGAGAAGGCTCCAATGTAATCTTAGGGACCAAGCTCGTGAATCTCTACTCCAATTGCAATGCATTGTCCTATGCACACCACCTGTTCGACAAATTGCCCAAGAGAAACCTCTTCCTCTGGAATGTCCTCATCCGTGGGTACGCCTGGGACGGCCCGTACGAGGCCGCAATATCTCTCTACCATGAGTTACTTTCTCATGGAGGTCCAGAGCCTGATAACTTCACCTTCCCGTTTGTGCTCAAGGCCTGCTCAGCCCTCTCTGCTGTGAAACAAGGAAAGGAGATCCATGAGCATGTGGTTAGAACAGGATGGGACAAGGATGTGTTCGTGGGCGCTGCCCTTATCGACATGTACGCGAAATGCGGGTGCGTGGACGACTCTAGGGGCGTCTTTGACAAGGTTTTGACTCGGGACGTTGTGCTATGGAACTCCATGCTCTCTGCTTATGCGCAAAACGGGCATCCGGAGTCGGCTCTTGGCTTGTGTAGGGAGATGGCGTTTTCGGGTGTGAGGCCGAGTGTTGCGACTCTTGTAACCGTTATCTCTGCGTCAGCTGACGTGGCGGCGCTTCCTCATGGGAGGGAGATTCACGCCTTTAGTTGCAGGCAAGGGTTCGGGTCTCACGACAAGGTGAAGACCGCTCTGGTTGATATGTACGCCAAGTGCGGGTCTGTTAGAGTGGCCAGGGTGCTGTTTGAAGGCTTGTATGAGAAACGAGTCGTTTCTTGGAATGCGATGATCACTGGCTGCGCAATGCATGGTCATGTAGTGGACGCGCTCCGGCTGTTTGAGGAGATGAGGAGGAGACAGGCTCGGCCTGATCACATCACGTTTGTGGGCGTTTTATCGGCTTGTCGCCATGGACGGCTTTTGGACGAGGGGTGGAGATATTTTGATGAAATGGTGGAGGAGTTTCATATAACTCCCACCATTCAGCACTACACTTGCATGATTGATCTGTTAGGCCATTCGGGTAAGCTCGACGAGGCTTATGATCTGATCATGGAAATGAAGGCGACACCGGACTCTGCTGTCTGGGGGTCATTGCTGAATGCTTGTAAAATCCATGGAAATGTTGAGCTAGGGGAGTTGGCCTTGGAAAGACTCGTTGAGCTCGAACCGGGTGATTCAGGAAACTACGTGATCATGTCGAATATCTATGCACAAGCCGGGAAATGGGAAGGAGTTGCCAAGGTTAGGCAGATGATGATTGATAGAGGCGTTAAGAAGAGTATAGCATCAAGCTGGATTGAAATCAAGAACCAAGTTCATGCCTTTCTCTCAGGGGACACTAATCATCCAATGTGTGATGAGATCTATGCCGAGCTGGATCAAGTGACGGAGCTGATGGGTGAATCTGGGTACGTGGCGAACACTTCGACGGTTTTCCATGATGTTGAGGATGATGAGAAGACGAGGATGGTTACCCGTCACAGCGAAAGGCTGGCCATTGCGTTCGGGCTGATTAGTACGCCTCCTGGAACGAGGCTTCTGATCACGAAGAATCTTAGGGTTTGCGAGGATTGCCATGTCGCGATTAAGTTGATTTCGAAGGTTACGCGGCGGGAGATTGTTGTGAGGGATGTGAACCGCTATCATCAGTTTAGGGAGGGTAGATGCTCTTGTGATGATCATTGGTAAAAGAGATGATGTGAAGCTGAAATGTGAGTCAAGGCTATAGGATCATCGTATGTATCGATCCTTAGATTTTGGGATTGTAGATATATCATGCTACTCACATTGTGTATTGTATTCTAACATAACTCAAATTTTGACACACAAATCAATTTGATGGGGTTTTTGATTGTTTAATTGAAGGTGTAATTTGATCATGGGTTGTTGTTGAGCCAATCAGTATTGTATGATTTCCCTTAGTTAATGAAAAAATCAATAAACCTATAGAGAAAGGTTTTAGCGTAATTAATGCTAAGTATTTTATACAATTTCCTATAGTTTTTGGTGTATGAATTCAAATCGGTGTATACTCTTTTTTGTCATACAGAATGAAGAGTAAAGAGTCGTCGGTTATGATGCTATGGCGTTAATGTCGTGTAACGCCCGTTGCGCTTTCAATGGCCAGAAATTAATTCCTTCGGTTAAAGACCCATCAATGGCCATAAAGTACGCCTGCGGTTAATTTCCTAGCGACCTCTCCTCCCCGAAACCTAAAAGAACCCTTGCTCTCCTCCGTTTCCTTTTCACGCCCCCCTTTCTTCCAACTCCCCCTCCCCCAAATTTCACGCCCCCCTTTCTTCCAACTCGCCGGATTTCGTCAGAATCCGGCGACTAGAGGCTTGCGGTGGCATCGAAACGCCCTCTGCCGGCCTCGCTCCGCCCCCGTCACCCTCGCTCCGCCCCCTGTCAGGTCCGCTCTCCGCGGGCCTCACTCTGTGCCCGTCAGCTCCGTCCTCTGTCGGCTTAGATCCGCCTCCGTCGGCCTTGCTCCGCCTCACCGCCGGTTTCGCTCAGACCCCGGCACATGGCGTCCGCCCTACAGCTGGGGATGTGCAAGATTAATGAGAGGTAAAAGGATTCTTCTTTGTGTAACCTAACTTAATGAAGAGATTTTGTCATATTTTTCCCGATCTGCTATGATCGGATTCTTTTGTAGGCTCGATTTACTGTTTCTCTGATGAACCTCTTCAAATGATGAGACATGGAAGAAGATGAACCTCTCAATTTACTATTCTTTGTTCTCTTCAACGGGGATGTTTAGATGGAAGATGCCAGCCAGAAGAAGGTTGCCTTGAAGCCCATGGGGAAGAGGATAAAAAAGAAGCCGATGGCACAAGCACGGATGATTCGCCAGGTAACTGCAAATACTATTATTTCTCTAACCTATTTTTGTACATCTAATAGTCTTTGATTTTTGATTCCTATGTTGTTTGCAGGGTCTACAAATGGGAGATATCTTCATGGTGATTGGAACGCATAGTCTAATAGCTGATAAGGTGGAGTTCTCATCCTTAAGACTTACTGTAATAGATGAACAACATCGATTTGGTGTGATTCAAAGAGGTTTATTCAATAGCAAGGTAATTTTGCAGCCTATTCACAATTACAGAATGTAGACTTGCTGCATGGACGCCTCACTTAAGATCATTGTGGAATCATGTTTTAGTTAATATGTTCGATTGCCTTTTTGTTAACAATGTCCTAGCTTCTATATGGTTTGTAGTTTAGTTTGAACCTGAAGAAACTACATGAACCCCATGCAGGATTACTAGGCGTGAGAACAATCATTGTGCCATGGCGTTTTTAGCTTCAAAGAAGGTAAATCTCCTGAACATCGTTTTCCTTTTCTGGTTTCAGTTTGGGAGGAGGATGGTTTGAGGCTGGAAATTTCTACTGATATTAGAGTAAATGATATGTGGGTACGTAATGATAGAGGCATTTGGGAAATGTTACATTCCCTACAGGTTTAATTCCGCCATGTTTTTTTTGTTTAATAAGTTCTCTGATGCATCTGAAACCCTAATTTTGAGCTGAATGTTACATTTCCCTTCTATTGATGATTGCGTTGAATGTTTGATGTTTTCTTAGGGTTCTAATTTCGTTGATTTATGTGAATTGGTTGTAGTTCTTTTGGGGGAAGGAAATTAAGGAATTGGTGTTGGTGGCTATCTATTTAAGTCAAATATTCGACCTTGGTGTTGGTGTTCTAATTTCATTTTAAGATTAGCTTTTAGAGGGTTATTTAGCTCCAGCTAGCTTCTTTAGTTCTTCACTTATTGAAACTGAGAAAGGAATTCTTTGGACTCTGCTTGATCTATGTTGCTTATACCGAGAGGATTACCTTCTCAGGTTCTTTCGCAGCCTGCTCGAAATTTTGCATTGATTTTGCCTTTAAACATATGTATCTCACCCTAATTCATCAAGGTCATTGTGGATTTCACGGAGGCTTATGATAGAATTCCGCATCCTGATGCCAATCTTGAGAATTCCATCGCTGAGGTGAAGATTCATTTGCTTTGGCCTTTGATTGATTTAAATTCCCGACGTATTTACTTTCTGTTCAATGTGAGCAAAAGGTTTTGTACCCGGACCCTTTGTAAAGCTTCTTAACTGACCCAAGCTTTTATGGTTTATGTGTAGCACATGAAGAATTACCGGGAGTTGCTTAAGAAGATAACGAAATGGATGGAGGAGGATGGGCTTTTGTTTGTTCATCATTTCTGTCACAAAACCTTGGCTTACCATTTTGAGGTACTGCATACGTACATTAAGTGAAGATCAAAGGTATTGATAAATACTTAGTACATCTAATGATGGTGATGATATTATTGATGTAGGATGTGGACAAGGATGATTGGATAACTAGGTACTTCTTTGAAGGTGGAACCATGACCTTTGCCAATTTATGTCTTTCTCTTTCATTCCATAACATTGAATGTTTCAGCTTCTATTTTGCTGCTTTGTTATTCTGTGACTATATAACTGTGTTTGCGCAATGCTTCTAGATATGGAATCAGAAACTTCAAACCACCCCGTCTTTGTATAATGGGCAGAAGTTCAGCGTATGTATACCTTTCTCAAATTTAGATAAGCTCTCATCTGTTACCTATTTGTTACATTTGGATTTCTATTTTTAGGTTCTCCTTCTTCTTTTGATTTGTGGATGCCCTTTTCAATCTGATTTTTTTTTTCCCGAGCAGGCTTTTGATGAGCTCTCATATAAGGATAAAGGTAAGTTTATCTTGATGGTTATATTAGTTTGGTTTAGGTTTGAGGAAGTGTTTGATTGTGATGGCTATTTTTTTTTTGTTTTCTTTTTCCTTTCTATTGCAGGCCACATGGAAATAGCGAGAACCAAACCAAGGGAGATCGAAGGTCGTCGGTGGCGAGGGGTGGTGTTTGTAAGAACCTTATCACAGAAATCTCAATTATGAGTTGTTTCACTCCTCCATAGATTATGGTTACACCTAGATCTCTGGAGGTCTTCCTAGGATTTTACTTTGGTGGTCCCTGTTGCACCGTCTTGGGCAAATTCAACTTCACCACTATGTACAAAGCACTTGCTCAATCGTATATTCGTATCCACAAATTCCAACATTAATATGGCAAACCAACTCATTCACTATCATTGCAACTATATAGTATATACAAAACTTTCATATATAGCAACACAAACGTACCATGTATATATTACATTGGCTAAATTTGAATTTGAATTTTATATAATATGACTCGAATAAATTTTTTAGATAAAATACTATCATTTTATTTCACAATATATTTGATCAATTAAAAAATCATATGTGATACTATATGAAATCTCAAGTGAAATATTTTATCATCATCGAAAATTATTTACGGTGCTACATACTTTCTTACTTATACATCCAAATAAATTCTCAGTAAAAAAATTAGTACATGTAAGGTACCTGTTGACCCGTTAGTTATTATTTCTGAATGGCTTCCATACATACATATAATGTACCGTAATAAGAAAGGCTTAAGAATTAAGACGCACTATAACTCTATCAAATGTGTTTTTACATTTAAATCAAATTACATGAAAGCCGTATAAAAAGAACATTGCCCCCTGCCGTAGGCAGGGGCCGGAAATACTAGTTGCTTATATAAAGATGTAATATGTTCCAATTCAGATGTTAAATTAATTAGTCCTATAGGAAAAGGCCGTTATAAGGCTTTTCTTATAGGGTGATTTTATGTAATAAATAAAATATTAGGGGTGAGTTTTATATATTTTTACCATTTTATTATTTGCTGAGGTTATAATACGAAATTTACAGAATAACAGGGTCAACACGCGGAATCTCAAAAAACTTTAGGATTAAAAAAATTCCCTTTTGGTACCCTTATGTTACGTAAATTTTATTTTCCATGCCCAAAACTCTATATACCAATGTTTAATCCAGTACATACTAATTACATTAAAATTTTAAATAAAAATCAATTTTTAAAAAAAAAAAGTTAGCAATTTCATTTTCCTTTTGGTGCTTATCCTCCGCCGTCTCCTACGATGGCCTCGGTGAAGCGGCACGATTAGGAGGCGCCGGGGAGCTGGACGAAGTGCCGGCGACAGGGGAGAAGAGGGGGTTGCCGTTGCGGAGTATGCCGAGTATATATACTCTAATAGGAAGGGGATGGAGTAGAGTTTTTTTTATCACTACCACAATTAAGGCTTAAGGAAACGCTTGAATGAAACGGTTTTAGTATAATGAAACGGATTATTGAAACGGTTAGTCTAATGAAACAAGTTATGAAACGGTCAAGATAAATGAAACGGTTTAGGAAACGGCTAATGCTCAAATGAAACGGGTTTTAATAAGGAAACAAGACAGGTGACCTAATGAAACGGGCATATTAAGATTATTCTGGCATCGATTGTTTGCCTTTTTGATAAGATTAGCTGTTAATCCTTCTGCTCATATTGTGTTGCAGTTGTTTTCTTTTGTAAATAACTAAATAAGAATAACGAAGTAGTGTTTGTAATCATTCTGGAGCTATGCTATATCTCTTTGGAGATTTAGCATCTTATAGCTTTGTGCAATGGGAAATATGGTCCATGGTGGACTGTTACTCTTCATTGTTGAATGGATTCAGACCTGAATCCCCTTTAGGTCTTTCTAGGAAGAAAGATGATTATGTCCCTAGTCCCTCTAGGTGTTCAATCTTCTTGAATAGCTATTGCAAACGAAATCTTATATTAGCCGGGGGTCGGCACCAGTGTGGATAGGATTGTATCAAGTTCTTTCCAATGTTGCAAATGAGGTAGATATTTGTTATTTTATTTCCATTCAAAGAGAAATCCTCTTCTTTTGATCAAAATCTTATCGGTGGAATAAACTGTATGGTGTTGACACTTGAAGGGTCTCTTCACTGAAGGATTCTTCTGGATCCCATCGCTCGGAGGACCTACCACAATTGCTGCTAGACGAAGTGGGTCTGGCATTTCGTGGCTATTTCCTTTTGTGGTAATGCCTAGTATAAAGAGAATGCTTAGTTCCAGTCTAAAGATGCATACATTGACTATCTTAATTATGTCTTATTTCAAAGCAATTTTCTCTTTCTCATCCAGGATGGGCAACCTCCACTCGGTTGGCATGATACAACCTGCTATCTTGTACTACCGGCTCTACTTGTAAGACAATATGTTTCTATGGAGCTTATGAAGCCTCCTCATGTATTATATATAAGTGATCTTTAATGGTGATGGGTTTTGTTTACTTGCATTTTCCAATTCCTGAAATGCGCTTACATGCCTTTATATTTTCATAACGATCTAGCTTAGAAGAATTCACTTCTTGTTCTTAAGTTCCTTCCACTAATGATTGGCTACTTCTCATTATCCGTACCATTAGGATTATCCATCTACTGGTTCGTCTTTGATTTAAAATTTCTGCTCCAGTTACTTTGAATGATTAGGACTGAAGTGTGAATTCGAAGTTAAGTTGATTTCATAACCAAAAATCTTCCTTGCTGCTGTAGGTTTACTAATAACGCTCTGAGCACAACACCACAAGTATGGTTACACAAGCTAGGTGGTGCAAAATCTGTTGTAAGTGAAAACGCCAATAATATTATTAGTGTTGTTTTTATTTGATGATCAAATTTGGGAGCTGTAAAGCAATATTTAGTTAGCTAGCTAGGTAGTACTTACTCTTGTTGGCAATTTAGTATGAATGGCATGCATGAATGGGTGCTGATTTGATATGCTATAATGTTATGGTTTTCTTTGTATTAACTTTGGACAGTTTGAAACCCATTTGATTTGTGTCGTAGCATGAAGTGTGTTTTTAGTGTTAATGAAAGCTTTTTAAAGTTCTGGTCACATTTGTATATTTATAAGTGTTACATGAATTGTTTTCAAGTGTGTTTTAGTGTGAAAAATGCTTTACCTGATCAATGCTGATTTAGCTGAAGTTTTTCCTTTGACTTTGATTGCAGTTCTGCTCACATATGTCAATATTGGAAGTTGTTGTTGGCTGGAAGTAAGCTGGCTGGAATCTATGTGCTTTTTTTGGGTCATTTCTAGATGTCAGGTGGACATATATATATATCAAGCTTCTATGCTATTTGTTATTTTTGCACATGTAATCTTCCTAACTATTGGATAGAAGCTTGCTAGCTAGTAATTATATTGATCGACAACACCATATATGTAGTACGTCGGTCAATATATATTTTGTATGTAAGTACATGATACTAGCTCTTTTGTTGATCGAGCAAAACCTTATATATGTAATTCATTTAAAGTTTATGAATTTGGCTTTTAAGTATATTATGTAATTATATATATAGGGAAATCAACTATTTCATTATCAATTGACCCGGAATCATAGAAAGCAACCGACCGTTTCCATAGCTCGAATATATGTTTCATGAAAACTACAATACCCGTTTCATTATAACAAGTTTAATGTTTCATTAGCTCAACAATATGCAACGGTTTTGAAACCTAATGAAACGGTTTAGATAATGAAACACTCTTCCACAACAAATGAAACGGTTGGTCTCGGTGATCTTAAAGCCGTTTCATTAGCTTACAACAACCGTTTCATTATGTCTAAAGCAACATGAGCGCCTGAAACGGTCAACAACCGTTTCATTAGACATAATGAAACGGTTATATAGCCTTTATGAAACAAAATCCAACCGTTTCCAAAAGCCTTAATCGTGGTAGTGTATACTCCGTATCATTTTTAGTTTAAACTTTATTGTAATTAATATTTACCGGATTAAAAAGGAGATTATATAGAGTTTTGGGTATGAAAAATAAAATATACATACAACAAGATACTAAAAGTAATTCATTTTTCTTGAACACCAAACGAATTATCAAAATTACAAAGGTATCGATCAAAAACAAAACTCTATATAATCCATTTTTAGGTGCAGCAAAATATCAACGGGATGCAAGGAGATCAGTGTCGGCTTTCATGCCATGCATGAACTCAGAAACGTACGAGAGCCCTTCGTGCATGACCTAATCTAATCTTCGCCCTGACCTGTTGTTTATGACCCCTTGATGCAGTGGCATATGTGGACTTGAGCAGGTCCAACACAACTTTTGAAGGCGTGGCTTGCGTGGGCAACAAAGATACACTTGAGGAGAAGGTGCCAACGAGGGCGTTGTGGATGAGACGATCTCGGCGTTTCCATGCAAGATATGCAGGGTTAGCCACACTGCGATTGTCATGAACAATCTGTTAGGATTGTGTAGGATCGACGTGTTAGAATACAGACTCTGACCCTTGTGGGATCAAAGAACTGGACAGCGGAAGCAAACAGGAAACAAGTAGCAAGCAGAGTACTGATCCTTAGCAGGGATCAATCTATCATGAAATGAAAACAGCACACGCAAAGGACACAGTATTTAGAGAGAAAACCCAAAGCAACCAACTAGTCACTTTAGTAAAACCTCTACCTTCGCTAGAAGGATTTTGAATCACGTACTCCTGTTATTAATAATCACGAACTACACAAGGCAAGCAAGGATACCAACGTACCTAGACTCTTTCTAGTACTCTCCTAACTTCCTAACCTAAAGAACGTATTATTAACTCATAGTAGGCCAAAATCCAACTATACCTTTGAAACCTGACATCTCACCAAGTTTCAATGGTTCGAGTCTTTCACCAGTATCAACAAGTGCGTCTGTTGTTACTGATCCCTGAGACTGTGCTGATTGTTGATCCTCTGACCAACGATGGTGAAGCTTCTTCTCTTAAGCTTCAATGGCCGGTTAAGAAGCCTCCAAAGCTCCTTTAGGACGCCGCCTATCTTCACTTCGATGAAGTCTCCTATTCTCTCTAATAGAAGCACTCCAAAGGGTTCCTTTCGAACAAGTAAAAAACCTAAACTCTATTCCTATTTATAATAGACGAATAGGTCTGATTTGATATTATTTTCTTGCCATAAAATAATATCTTTCCACCTCACAATCATCCATAAACGGATTTACACAATCAAATCTTCAACAAGATCTTCTATCATATCTTCTTGACTCCTTGGGCTCCAAGTAATGACCAAATCAATAAGATATGCTTCCCATAATTATTATCACCCTTTTAAAGGATAATAACAACCTCTTCCAGCTGTAGATACACGTCCTTAATGAAGGAAACACGCTCCTTCCTTAAATAGACCTCTATCACGTGGCTGGCTGACACATTGATCCCTTTGGGACCAATCTCTCTTTCTGCTCTTGTTCTCTGGTTCTCTGGTTCCCTTTGCACCTGTTTTCTCCTGAAACACTTTGGCAAAACTCAAACCATTAAACCTTATGGTGTTTATCATCATCAAAACTCATGGGACTGATCCCGAAAGATCACTTGATTGTTCGACTAATCCCGAGGGAACATCAATCCAACAGATTGATATAACAATATATGATACAGAAATGTTAGGATTCCGTACCAAAACACAATGCAACAATGCAAGAGAAACCAATCTGAATGTGTAGTAGCCTGAGAAGGAGATTGAACGTACGAATAGAGAAGGGAAAGGGGGGAGAAGAGAAATAGAAGGAGGAGGCACACGTTGGAGAGGGGAGATAACTAGCGTAAATTAATTCATTGTTTTCCTACTCTTTTCCAAATATAAAATTACAATATTTATAGCTAACTAAGATTAATTATGGTAGTCCTGAATTTTCGTGATGAAGTTGTTGATTCGATGGAGGAAGGTGCCGACCCAGTTGTGTTGCTGTCTAGGAATGGGAAATTGGATGTAATTGCTTTGTATAATAGGTTTCGAAGTAGACAAGAAGAGACTTGCTGGTGTGATGTTGTGTGGAGTAAGCTTGTGACGCCAAGAATTGCGTTCAACTCCTGGAAGACGATCAATGGAGGTGCTTCGACCAAGGATAAACTGGTGAGAATGGGCATGATACAAGATGATGAATGTGTTCTTTGTGAGGAAGGTAAGGCGGAGACGACAGACCACTTGTGGTTTGAATGTGGGTACACCAAGTATGTGCTTCAGAGTGTGATGACATGGGCCAAGCTGGGAAGATGTCCAACTAGTATTGCAGATTGGTTGGATCAAGCTGCTCGGCTTCAACAGAGAAGAAGATTGAAATTTAATTTGTGGAACTTGTGTGTTAGTGTGATCATGTATTACACTTGGCTTGCTAGAAATAGGAGAATATTCAAGGATGAGCAAGTGGATGTGGAGGTTTGTAAAACCATGAGCATAAACTTGATTAGAAATTGCCTCATAGCTCGTTGGAAAATTAAAACTAGAGAGGCTAGAAGAGTGCTTGAAAGGCTGGGAATTGATGGGGTTGTAACTGGCTAGTTCCTACTAGCTCATTTTTGTTCTCTTTTTTTGTGTGAATATAATTACCTTTTATTCAAAAAAAAAAGATTAATTATGGTAAATCATAATTAACCTTAACGGTTCAATAAAAGCGATCCGGGAAAGAACCGTATAGAAAACCCAGAAAGGATTAGGTAAACTAATCAAAAATTACAATTATTTAATTAAACTACATTGCCTTATCAATACACATTAACAACCTTAATTTCCTTGGGCGCGCACGTGGGTTTCTTTGATTACGATGATTGATTAATCAGATGAGCAAAGACTCGAGGAAGGAATCCAACTCCCGCGCTTGGTAACCGTCCAAATCATGATCAAGATCAAAATCAAGGCCAAGACCAAGACCATGATCATCATCCGCCTTGATCAATTGCAAGTACTCGTCGTAGAGCCGGTCTAGCGTGTTCTCGTCCGATGGAGCAGGCGGGTGCTCCTGGACCACCAGACCCGCCACGTCAGCCCCCTCATGATCATTCGTCATCATCATCGATGACGTCATCTCATCGTAACGGCCAAGCTGCAGATCATTGGGCGGCGCAACGGGCACATCGCCGCCCAAGGCGTTGCTGATCGACGGAGACACGCTGCTGTCGTTCACCGAAAGTGACAATGACGTCAACCGAACCGGCTTGATCAGCTCGTTGAGCACTGCTTTCGGTTTCTCGGCCGCCGCCCGACCATTAGCCTTTCCCTTGGTCTGCTTGCTGATCTTATTAGTATTACTAGTTGTTGGGGTGCTCTTTCTCTTGGGCTTGGGTTCGAGCGGGGTCAATGAGAGCTTCTTGTGGGTATTGGGGTCGGTTCCTTGGCTCTGGAGCTTCTTGCGGAGGTGGGAGTTCCAGTAGTTCTTGATCTCGTTATCGGTTCGGCCCGGGAGCCTGCCGGCGATGAGGGACCACCGGTTGCCTAGCAATGCGTGCAGCCTTATCACGAGGTCCTCCTCGTCCGGAGTTATGTTGCCTCTCTTTATGTCCGGTCTCAAGTAGTTCATCCACCTTAGCCTACAACTCTTCCCACACCTCAGTATACCTAATTCATAATTATTGAACATGACGTATATCAACATCTACTGTCCAAAAAAAAATCAATAGTAGTATACTAACTCCGTTCACTAATGTTGGATGTTTTAGCATTTTAACCGAAATTAAGAAAACCTATAAAATTATTTAATTACACCCATTAAATTGCTTTAATTTCATAATGGCTTAAGAAGAAATTCTGTTAAGGAAAGATTTATATGGGGTAAATTTGGAAAAATAGATACATAAAAATGTAAAATATCAAACATTTTTTAACAAGACTAATTGGTTAAAGCATCAAACATTCACGAACGGAGGGAGTATATTTTTGAAACCTCCACGTTAATTATGGACTAATCTTATGTTACAAAATTTAATTAAAAAAATAATTTTTAAAGTCTTTCTTATTCTTATTAGGTATTTTCTACCATTCAACAAAAAAAAAGGATTTTTCTACCATACTTAGGCACACTATAAGCAGTCCAGATCACCTATTCCCATATCTAATCCATCCCCTTTTGCATTCATACTATTGGTCCACTATTAAAACATGGAAGAAGTTATCAACTTCAAGAAAAAAAAAATCAAATTTTTCCTTAATTTTCTCTTTCAATATTAAAACTCAGTAAATTCTTCTTCCTGCTGAACACTATTATACTTACACATTTCATATATTTCTAAAGAATCTGATCATAAATATTAAGTAAAGTCCATATATTCAAGCAGTCATGCATCTTATCTAAACTTGAGTTGGTTGATTATCTAAACAAATGATAAATAACATGCAATTGAGAATTCAAGAATCACGTACTTAATTTTTTTTCAATAAATCTCCACTAATTTTTTCAGTAAAATCCACTAATTAAGCAATCTGATCGATAATGTAGGCATGAAATTGACAATCAAAGACTAAAACACAAATTGGGGATATAGAGTAGAAGCAGTTGGACTTTTTATTTTCTCTTTTATTTTACATAAGAAATTACATAAAGTTGGATGGGAGTCTAGAAACAAGTTGGACATCCACGCTCTTTTGAATGCAAAAACTCAATTAAATCAGTTTAAAAATAACAAACCTATTTTAACAAATCTGTTTTAATTAACTTAATTAAATCAGTTTAAAAACAACATCCACGTGGACTAGTAGTATGAATGCAAT
Source organism: Polygonum aviculare (assembly GCA_934048045.1). Taxonomy (NCBI): domain Eukaryota; kingdom Viridiplantae; phylum Streptophyta; class Magnoliopsida; order Caryophyllales; family Polygonaceae; genus Polygonum; species Polygonum aviculare. The sequence continues at coordinate 1,981,803 of OW204027.1, forward strand.
ATGGGATGAATTACATATGGGAGTAGGTGATCGGGACTTCACTATAAGAGTCTAATAATATAAAGATTTTGTAAATTTTAAATTTTGGGTTTTTTAGTCTTGTCTATGAATGGATTCTCTATTTTCTTTTTAGGATTTTAGTTTCTGTTTTTTATATATTTATCATGTGGTGTTAGGCCACACAATAGAAAAACCGTTCTTATTAATTGTCTATCATCCATCTTCTTCTTTTTCTAAAATCTAATCTTTTTCCACATACTGTAATATTTATCTTTTTCAACTATTTGCTTAGATTCCTTTTTGTTAATCAAAAGTGTAATTAATTTGTTAAAATTATTTGTCACTTTGAAAGTTTGTTTTTATTGTATTTTTATATCATATATATTTTCCATAATCTTCCAATCTTTTTTTGTCCTATAAACTTATAATTTAAGTAAAAAATATATAAAAATATTTTTAAAATATATATAGCTAAATTTGTGTTATAATATTCATTTATAAATTTTTTAAGATCTATTAAATACTCTTTTTTCCAAAAAATATTATTACTAATACAAGTCTATTTTTCAAAGTAATTTATGTAGATACGTCATATTTAACTTAATTTTGTATTTCAATCATCATATACAAATCTTATTAATTATAAAAATATATATGTTGGTAAAATATTTTACTTGTGATTTCATATGAATTTTTTAATTAATCAAATATATTTTGAAATAAAATGATAGTATTTTATCTGTGATTTTTTATTTAAGTCATCTTATTTAAATTTTAAATATAAATTTATTCTTAACATAAAATCACGATATTGGTTCAACAAAATATTATAATGATTTTGGATAAAAAATACGATATCACTATCTAATTCCTAATAATATTTTTATGCATTTCTTTATCAATTGAATAATACGTCAAAAAAATATTATTGATCGTGTCCCGTACAGGGTACATGCAATAATCTAGTTCATGTTATATATGAGAAGAATGACACACACTCACACATGTGTGTGTATATATGTACAATTAGTATATGGTTACATGCTTGCTTAGAACATAGGTTAATCAAGAACATGATCGTTACACATATATGTATATAGTGAATTAGTACTTATAAATTAAATTTTTATATCTATTACTATATACTAAATAGGAAGCAAATTCTGCCATTATATTGCGCCACATCACCCCCTTTTTAAAAATTCTATCTTATTGAATCTTCATTTTATCATAATCTTATAGATACTTAATTAAAATATTAGTTTTAATTAATAATCCTATCCAAATATATAAATATCTATCTTATCATTATACAAATTTAATTAATATATAGATCTATCATAAACCTTTTATTTAAAAAATTATTTTTTTCGTCACAATCTATAAATCATAATCAAAATTATTTTACCCATTTAATTTATATGTTATATTTAACATATATATCACTAATATTGCATATTGATTACGCTTTAGAAAAAAAAAGATAGATTTCTTAATTAAGATAATAATTCGTTCACATTTTCATTACATTTTTATATATTTATTATTTAATTATTTTTTCAGAAAACAGTAACATATATACGAGATAATCTGGTTTTCTATTTATCTTATAAAATTATATCTATATATTTAGTATTATACTATATTAATCCGAATTTTATTTAAACTCATTGATTTTATTATATTAGTTAGTGTATTTAATTTAATTTAAATGCCAAAAGATTTGTATCAATTGTTAATAAAATGTGATAATGCATCTTATCTTATTTCATTCTTCTTTAATTATTTAAATATATGTTTATGTATATATAAAAAGTAAATACATAAATAAACTTTATCTATATATATGTTGATATACAAGAATTATGTCATTTTATAATATAAAAAATAAGCGCCATTTTAAAACAAAGTATCCAAATGATAATATCTTTAATTGTAATAGTAAATTCATACACAAAGTAATAAATAAATAAATAACACCCCCGTACAAGGTGCGGGTCATCTGCTAGTATTTCCTAATTTTGTAGTAAAATTATGAGTGATAGTATTGTAGGTTAATATCCTTTAAGCTTTATCAATAATAACATAATTCTAGAAAGAAAAAATTAGTAAAATGGAGTAATAAACAATTATTTATATGTACAAATTCAAAATGGGGTAATAATAACTAGATTCTACTTTTTTACTCCAATAACTGCGAATAGTATTAGTGTACCAATACAATATATCCCTTCCAAAATAAATACTTTGTAATTAACTAATTACTCTTACCAAACTTTTCTCTTCCCATACATATATTTCGAATATAGTACTGTATTAGTGTACCACTACCAATACAATCCCTTCCAAAATAAATACTGAAGACTCCTTACTCACTAGTACTATTTTCCCATTTCTCAAAATCCTTTATTTTAAATTATGCAAGATCATACAAAGCTTAATCTACGTACAAAGTTATTTAACCCTGCAAATGCCTAAACATATGGATACAAAACATATTTTATTATGTCTTCTGGCGGACTGTGGTTTTCCTAAAAATAAATCTTACTGATTGTTTTGGTTGAAATAAAGCTTACTAATTTTGCTTCAAGTTTTTAAACTAGTTAATATAGCACTTGAACTTCTGCGTATTTTCAATCAAAAAACAAAAAAAGTCCTCCATTTAACGGTAAAGACTAGGAGCCCATTAATTACTACCATTATAGTACTCCACTGTTTTTTTATCAAAATTATACACTTTACTATGTAGATCCTCTTTTAATTAATCCTTGAAATGGTAATACTAACTAGAAAAAAAATAAGTGCTAAATAGAACCCGAAATAAACGAGTCATACACAATGATCTGTTAACTTTAACAGAAAGTGCAGTGGGGGCATTCGAACCCTCAGCTAGGGGAAAACAATACACACCCCAGACCACTGGGCTATTTTGTTTATACAGTTATTACTGGATATTTTTATCTATATCTATTTTTTTGGACCCGAGGTCCCAATCTAGACTCGAGGCTCTGTGGCCTGAGTACGTGAGAAGTCAAATTAAGAAATATCGATCGAAAGCATATGTAGGCGCCGGCCGGTAGGGAAGGTTGCTTACCGGCGTTGTCGGGGAGAGATCGCCATTGGCCTTGGCCATGAGTTTGGATGTAGTTGGTAAGCAAGGAGTCTTCAGTAGGAGTCCATGGACCACGATGCAGCCCGACCTTGGAGCAACATGGAGCTCTTCCCATCGATCTCCTTACTCAATCTAATGAAATAGCTGCGCGCTAGCTAGACGTGGAGAAGTGAAGGATGATATGAATTAGAGTACGTATATATAGACTGCCTTTAACTTCCCTATTTAAGAAACCTACTACGTGTCTTGCCGGCCTGCCTATGCTTCTTTCCGGAATTTGATAGTACTCCTGTCTATCTACATGTCAAGTTTTTTTTTTGTCGTTAAATGCATTGAATTGATTTACTTCAATTAAGTTGTATTATGTTTAAGATAATTAAGTATTGTTGTTATTATTTTGTAAAATTATTATTATTTAATGCTATATATTATTTAATTAAATTTACTTCTCGTGTATCTAACATACATGTAAATTTTTTTTTTCTCGTTAAATATCTTGAATTGATTTCTTTTTAATTAAGTTATTATGTTCAGTGTAATAAGCTATTGTTATTATTAGTTTATAAAATATTTTATTATTTAAGACTATATATTATCAAACTAGTACAATAAAAAAACAAACATGTATAGATCACAAACTAGTACTAAAAAAACATACAATAAAAAAACAAACTAGTACTAAACTACCGATCCGGAGTTGATAGCTAGTTACGTGTATAGATAACATTAATCAATTAATGATTGTGCCAATACATGTGATATTTTTTTTGGTTGAATGCCAATACATCTGATATTTGTTTTGATTTGAGTGAATGAAATGCATGGCCCATCTAGATGCATGTCGCGGTCATGTGTCACCTCCTTAATACTTTATACATATGCCCATACAGTTAGACCTGGTAATTCGGGTTGTTTGGGTCAGTTTGGATCGGGTTGTTCGGTTCGGGTTCGTTCGGGTCAAACAGTTATTTTGGGTCTTGTTCGGTTCGGGTTCATGTTCGGATTCGGGTCTAGTTAGGATTAGTTCAAATCAGATTAACTTGGATCGGATGTTGTTCGGTTTTGGGTCTAGTTCAGTTCGGTCCTTTTCGGATTGCTTCGAATCGGATCATTTCGGGTCGGGTCAATTCGGATTCGGATATTATTTAGATTCATTTTTTTTAATTCTAAGACCACCTGCAACGGTGAGTTTTTAACGTAGAAAGTTTGGACACTTTAACGAGTATTTTAATGTTTCTTGTAATAAAACATAGTTACTACATATTAATGACAAAGATTTAGATGTAATTTCTACTTAGTTAATTAAAAAAATAATTACCATTTATATTATATACACATACTTACGAGTGAAATGATTATTGCTTGTTGAATCATTAGAACTTGTTTTGTGTTTATTTTCTCAAGACATGCAAAGTACAATGAAATGATTATTATTTGTTTAATCATTGGAACTTGTTTTAGTGAAACGTTTGAGACACAATTTGGTTGCTATTAAAAGTGTAGATGTACTTGTACGGTCTTTTGCTATACATTGTTTGTATGCATCACCATGCTAATATTTGTATCATTACTTTAAAAAGTTTAATTATATTTTTAATAATATATCTACTCTTAAAATTTAGTTTGGATGATTTTAGGTCAAAATTAGTTCGGGTCATTTTGGATCGGGTTTAGTTCGAGTCAGTTCGGTTCGGGTGCAGTTCGGTTCAAGTCAATTCGGTTTGCATTTTATTCGGTTCGGGTGAGTTTTGGTTTGGTTCGGATTCAGATCGGGTCTGGGTGGTGTTCGGTTTGTTCATTTTTCGTTTTTCGAGTTCGGGTCGGATCGGTTCGGATTTCGGGTTCGGGTCACTTTTTTATAGGGTCTACATACAGTACTGCCTTTTCTGATCTTCATTTGATTCGACTCTTGTTTTAATCAATGCCTTAAAATCCAACCATTTTGCATAATTAGTAACACATAACTATCTATCTATTACTATATACTAGAATAGAAACAAACTTCGCTATCATATCGCGCCACATCACCCCCTAAAAAAAATTACCTTATCAATCTTAGTTTTAAGCTTCATTTTATACATATTTAGTTAAAATATTAGTTCTATCTTAAGTTTTGAGTTGCTTTCTATCCTAATATATAAATCTCAATCTTATCATTATATGAGTACCTATTTACTTAATAAGTATTATTTTCGTAATTTTTTTTGAAATTTTCTAAAAATCATCTTTAGTAGCAAAATCTACAACTATATTTATGCCACATCTTTTTGTATTAAAAATAATAGATTCTTTTTTTTATCGTCTCACATTGAAATCCAATAATAATATTAACAATAAGATTAGATGATATATTTACCCTAAATATTGATCCCTAACATTACACGTTGATTATGTTTTAGATAAAAGATAGATTTGTCATTAAGATAATGATTCGTTAATATTTTTATTTTATATTTATGTACTTCTTACTTAATTAATTTTTTACAACATAATAACATATATACACGATAATTTGGTTTTAGTTTTTTATATTATTAAATATTCTCTATAATTTAAAATATAATACTATATTAATCAAAAAATTATTTTAAATTATTGATTTATTTTTAAATATTAGACATATTCAATTTAATTTAAATTTCAAAATATTTTTTATCATTTTTTATAAGACTTAAATATGTATCTCATTGAAATGCATTCTTCCTCGATGCATATATATATATAAAGAATCAATATGTAAATAAAATATTTTTATATAAATATTTGATGATATACGTGAATTATAATATTTTATAATCTAAAAGTTATGCATCGTTTTAAAAGAAATTAGACCGCTAATATTTGGAATTATTATATTGAATTCATATACAAGATAATAAAAACAAAAAACACCCTCATACAAGGTACGGGTCATTTGCTAGTATAGTATATACTCATTTCGATTAATTAATCAATTTTACGTCCAATTTTTCGGCAAGTAATGAAGTTATAATTGACATCTTTTTTTATATATTCAAACTTTTTCGGTAAAGTGTGTTCGAATATACAAGGCATCGTTAATGATTAAAAGTAGGGCTGTGCATTTTAACCCGGACCAGGAAACCGGACAGGAAAAACCCAGACCGTACCCGGACTGGATACTACCCCTTCCGGTCCCGATCCTACATATTCCCAGATTCCAAGTTCCGGTCCAGTCTAAACCCGAAATTTTCCGGTCTGGACCGAATTGGACCGGAATATATTATTATTTATAAAAATTATATATATTGATATGACTATTCATTATTTGTAATATATTTTATTTATAAAATATAGTTAAATTATATATAAATATAAACATATTAAAAAATAAAATCTATTAATAAAATGATTTTTTAATATAAAAATAAAAAATATATATTAAATATATTATATAAAAAAATAAAATCGGTCTGACCCGGTCCAAACCCGGACCGGATGCACAACCCTAATTAAAAGTGTAGTAATAAATAAAATTGTTACAATATATTGTATAACATTAAAAAATACAACCGTAAAACACCAAAAATGAATTCCTGTTTATAATTTTCCGGGTACTGTAATAGTTTTAAAAAATCCGAGAAAAAGAAGAACGCGCCTGCTCACGCGCCCCTTGTGCCCTAACTTTGCTTCTGCCGCTTTTCTCTTTCGCATGTCCGGGCCACCGCCCATTCCACGTGGAGGACCGCCTGGGGCCTCCGATCCTAGCGCTGCAATGCCTGGTGCCGGCCAGGACAGCTCCATGCTGGAGTCTACTGAGCAAGTTGTTACCCCGGCGCCTCGTCCATGGAGGAATGTGGTGCGTGGAGATGATGGCATGGAACGCTTAGTTTTGAGCGAGGAATTTGTGAGTGCCAGGATGATAAAATCGTTTGACGAGAATGGAGATCCTGTGTTCAAAGTTGATCCTTTAATGAAGCAGGCGCTCGCTTCTGCTTGGAGTTCTGCATTGATTGTCAAGCCCTTGGGTAATTTAATTCAACATTCCATTATGGAAAAGAAGTTGAGAGACATATGGCAGCCGTCAGATCGTATGGCAGTCGTTGATCTTCCTAATGGGTACTATGTTGTCCGTTTTGCATCGGAATATGATTACATGTCGGCTTTGATGGGTGGACCTTGGACGATCTTCGGGAATTACCTTACAGTCAGACCTTGGGATCAGAGCTTTAACCCCCACACTGATGTTATTACCACGACTCGTGCTTGGATCCGTTTCTCGGGTCTCCCGATGGTGTTTTATGAAGAGACGACATTAAAGAACCTTGCTTTTGGGGTCGGGCACCCTATTAAGGTTGATAAAAGAACTCTTTTTTCTGATCGTTGCAGGTTTGCTAGGGTTTGTGTGGACCTTGATATTTCTAAACCTCTGAAAGGAGCCATTACTGTTGATGATTGCAAGTTCCATATCGAATATGAGGGCCTACAACTATTGTGCATTAGTTGTGGTGTTTATGGCATCAACATCTCGCCTGCCCTAAGAACATGCCCACGTCTACGGCAGAGGAGATTGCCGTGAAAGAGGTAGCATCAGCTATCATTGCACCTCCGGTTAATCTGACGCCGGGTCCGGTGGATAATGCTCCGCGCTACGGCCCATGGACGGTTGTGCAACGTCGTCGTAAACCCCGGGCCAACTCTTCAAAGGATGATGAGAGTTCTAAGGCTAAGACAAATCATTTCAGTGCCTTGCGGCGTTGAACGCCACCGGATCTGTGGAGGGTGTGTCGACTGCTCAGAAACAGCCTGGCGTGTTTGTTGATAAAGGTAAGAAAGTCGTCAACCAGGAGGTGACTGCAGGTGGGAGCAAACCTAGGTCTTTCTCGCAGTCTAAAGGGCGAAATCAGAATATGGCAAACTCTTCGGGTAGATCTAATAAGAACTCAGGGAAGGCCACCTCGAATCAGCTGAATATTTCCCTGTCTGGTTCGACTGAAAAGACCATGAACATGGTTCCGAATAAACGCCCTCGATCCAACGAGGGTAAGAGCAATGGCCCGAGACCTCTCCCGTTTGAATTCTCTTCGGAAGCTCAGGCTACGGTCAATGTTCAGCAGCGCCCCCTTCCTACTGATATGATGCAAGACGATCAACACCTGATTATCCCTCCGACCAATGTGGCAACTCCCGTCATCTCCGTCTCCTCTGCGTCGATACCTCCTGCGCCTGCTGATATGATGCAGGATGATCACCAGTTGGCTATCTCCTCGTCCAATGAGGATATTCCCGCCGCAATAACACCTCCGGGCCGATAGCACCCGTGTCCTCCGGTTGTCCATGAATTGCATCTTCTGGAATTGTTTCGGAGCCGGGAAACCGGGCTTTCGCCGTGCGGCGAAATTTTTGGCTAGAAAGCATAAAGTTGATGTGATGTCTATTTCGGAACCTCGCATTGCGGGTGTTGTGGCTCGTGAAGTTTGTGAGAAGCTTCGTTTCTCGGATTCGGCTATAATTGATCCCTTGGGATTTTTGGGCGGGTTGTGGTTATTATGGAATCGCAGCTCTGTTGACTTATCTATCATTAAGGTGGCGACCCACTTCTTCCATGCCGTCATTAAGAAGAACGCTGTTGTGATCCATTTGGTGGTTGTTTATGCCCCACCTTCTCCTGGCCGTCGTCGTCATTTATGGGACGAATTAGCTACTGAAGTTGAGCATATCACGGACCCTCTAATCATGGGGGGCGATTTTAATTGTATTTTACACACGTCCGAACGCAAGGGAGGTTCGGGGCGCCTCTCGGAGGACTCCATGCAATTTAGTGACTGTGTTGATAGAGCTAATTTAATCGATCTTGGGTTCTCTGGACAACCGTTTACTTGGACTAGGGGTGCAAGTGCAAGAACGTTTGTTGCGAAACGGCTTGATCGTGTCTTCGTCAACCCTGCTGGCCGTGTGCTTTGGCCTAATGCTTGTGTTCGCCACTTGGTTAGTATTGCCTCTGACCATACTCCTCTTCTGCTCAATCTTGAGCCGTCTCTAGTGTATCAACGGTCTCGCCGTCCTTTTCGCTTTGAGGCTGCTTGGATCCTTCACCCGGATTTCCTTGACTTCATTAAGGCCTCATGGCGTCAAGACTGCCCTACTCACCTTGCTTTGGCGGAGCTGAAATCCAAGCTTCTTGATTGGAACCGCAAGGAATTCGGTCACATTGAGAAGAGGAAAACCGAACTTACCCGACAGTTGGAGGATGTCCGTTCTTTGTTGAATTTGCGGCCCCTTGATAGCCTGATTGCTGATGAGCGTCGTCTCTCGGCTGGGTTGGAGAATGTTTTGGAGCAGGAAGAACTTTTATGGTTGCAAAAATCCCGGGTCCAATGGTTACAGGCGGGGGATCGTAACACTAAATTTTTCCACATTTCTACTATTATCCGGAGGCGCCGTAATAGTGTTGAGACTCTTTGTGACGCAGATGGTGTGTGGATAGATGATCGCGAGGCCTTGGAAAATCATGCAGTTGGCTTCTTCAAAAGTCTCTATTCCTTGCCTATGGCTGAGAGTTCGCCAATTAGCCTTCCAGGTGGCGGATTTCCGCCTTTGGAGGCTGATCAGTGGGCTGAGTTGCTTCTTCCGATCCGGTCTCGGACTTGGAGATTCTAGGTGCAGTTAAGAGTATGGGGGCTTTCAAAGCGCCGGGTTGTGATGGTTTTCAACCTGGGTTTTATCAGCGGTGTTGTGATACAGTGGGTTCTTCGGTTTGCTTAGCGGTCCGGGAGTTTTTTCGCACCGCTACCTTGCCGGAGGGTGTGAATGATATCCTTATCTCTTTAATCCCAAAAGTCGACGAGCCGGAACGCATCAATCAATTTCTCCCTATTAGCCTATGTAATGTTCTTTACAAGATCATTACTAAGGTTCTTGTTCGGAAAATGCAACATGTTCTGCCGTTATTGATTAGTCCGACTCAAGGTAGTTTCCTTCCCGGCCGTCTTATTACGGACAATGTGGTCATTGTGCAAGAGGTGGTCTCGTCCATGAAACAGAAAGCGGGCGCCATTGGTTGGATGTTGATCAAACTAGACCTCGAGAAGGCCTATGATAGATTACGGTGGGATTTCGTCCTTGATACTCTTGTTGATGTCGGCTTCCCGGATGTGTGGATTAGTTAGATTCGGGAATGTCTTCATTCCTCCTCCTTTCGCCTGCTTTGGAATGGAGAAGCAACAAAGTCCTTTGCCCCGTCTAGAGGAATTCGGCAAGGTGACCCTATTTCTCCCTACCTCTTTGTGTTATGTGTTGAACGCTTGAGCCACCTGATTAATGAGGCCGTGACTAGTAGAGGTTGGAAGCCTATTCAGCTTGCTCGTGGAGGTCCGCTTCTATCTCATATTATGTTTGCCGATGATATAATCCTTTTTGCCGAAGCTTCTGTTGAGCAGGTCAGGGTTGTCCGATCGGTCCTTGATGATTTTTGTCGTGCGTCAGGACAACGTGTGAGTGCGGCGAAATCTAGTATCTTCGTTTCCAAGAATGTCCGATTTCATCTTCGGGAGGCGTTGGTTGCTGAGAGTGGGTTCGCTTTGACGACGGACCTTGGCAAGTATCTTGGTGTGCCGATTGTTCATGAACAGCTGAAGAGTTCCACGTTCACTCCCCTGTTGGAAAGATTTTCAGCTAAGTTGCGTGGCTGGCAAGGACGTTTTCTCAGCCTTGCGGGTCGTCTCACTCTTGCTAAGTCCGTCCTATCTTCCCTGCCGGTCTATAGCATGGCTACTGTCATCATCCCGTCCGAGGTGTGCTCAAAATTAGACGGCATGATTGCTCGTTTTGTCTGGGGCGGGACGGAGGATCATCGCCGCATTCATCTCTTGAGCTGGAATGAGATGTGTTTGCCAAAAGCTTCGGGTGGTTTTGGGCTTCGGAAGATGTCTGAGTTGAACCTCGTGGTTGTTGCCAAGATTGGTTGGCGTTTCTTATCTGGCCACGGCAAGCTATGGGCTAATGTGGTCCGGTCTAAATACATCAAACCGGATGGCGGGGAACGGGCCCATGGGTCGCATATCTGGCGTGCTATCAAAAGAGGTATGAGTCATGTTGTGGTGCCGGGATCTCGGTGGTGTGTTTACAGTGGAATGCAGACTCGTTTCTGGACCGACCCGTGGTTGATGGCTCAGCCGCTGAGGGACCTTGTTGTGGCTCCTATTGCCGCGGGTGATTTGCTGAAGGTGGTACGTGAATTTTGGCTTCTTGATGTTGGCTGGAATTGGGGTCAACTTCAATCTTTGTTGCCAGCCCATATTCTGTTGAAACTTGCCTCTGTGGGTCTCTCGGCCGATCCGTCGGGTGAGGATGTGTTATGTTGGAACGGCACGGCGTCGGGCAATTTCACAGTGTAATCGGCCTTCCAACAGGTTATTGGGCCTCGTCTTCCTTGCTTTGCTGATGACTCTATTTTTCAAAAAATTTGGAAGCTTCGTGTTCCGGAACGCAACCGCCTCTTTCTCATTTTGGCTCTCAAGGGCCTTATTCTTACGAATCAAGAGCGGGTTAGGTGCCACATCGCCATTGATGCCCTTTGCTCGAGGTGTACTACTGAGGAGGAGTCGTTGATTCACCTTTTTTGGGATTGTGCTATTACATCCCGGTTTTGGGTCGATCTTCACCCTCCTCTTACTAGGGAAGTCTTTTTCGACTCCGATTTTGCTTTATGGATTCGTTCGAATATTGCTTGCACCCAACAAGTTCATGGTGGACATGATTGGGCCGAGCTCTTTACAATTTCCTTATGGTGGATTTGGCGATGGCGTAAATTGTTTGTGTTTCAGCAGGAGGATTTCTCGGGTAATAGGACCTCATTCCTTATTTCCTATGCTCAAGAATATAGCCACGCCTTGGGATCTTTACAACCAAGTGGCCAACGCACGTCTGAAGTTCTTGAGGTTGCTTGGACTCGGCCGAGGGATTCATGGATCAAGCTTAACACGGATGGTTCGGTTCGGGAGGGGGGACTTGCGGCGGCAGGCGGTGTTATTCAAGATAGTGAAGGTATGTGGCAGGTGGGCTTTGTCCATAATATTGGTATTTGTACCGTGCCGATGGCGGAGTTGTGGGGTGTTGCTCAGGGATTGGAGCTTGCTTGGCGCAAGGGCTACAGGAGGGTCTCTCTAGAAGTGGACTCACAGTTGGTGATTCTTCTCTTGGGGCGGCCTATAGAGCGTAGTCATCCCTTAGCTAGCTTGGTAGTAAAATGCCAAAGCTAAATTCGTAGGGACTGGGATGTCCAGTTTCGTCATATCTATAGGGAAGCAAATAGTGTAGCTGACTTTCTTGCTTCTTATGCTTTTTCTTTTCAGACTGGTTTTCATGTATTGGTTGACCCTCCCGAGGGTGTTATTTCTTTCCTGCTTGATGATGTTAGGGGTCGGGCTTTCCCCCGCTTGCGTACTACTTAGCCCATTTTGATTCATTAATAAAACGCCCCTAGTGGGCCGGAGAGTACTGCCTCTCCTTCGACCAAAAAAAAATGAATTCTTGTTTTGAATTCACATGTAACTTCATCACACGTACACTTTTAATTTGTACCGTAGAGGGAGTGCATATAATGACCAATAATGCACCTTATATTACACATAATCTAGTTAATATTTCCGACTTTATTAAGTATGATCAAGTACATCATATAAGTTGTGTGTAATATGAGGTGAATTATGATCCTTGAATGCATTCTATCCACAGTGGAGATTAAAAAGTGCATTACAAATTGAAAAAGGGCATTCAATTTAATATTACACTTTTGATATTTTACGATACACCTTTAATATTATACAAATATAAGTTGCGTGTAATATGAGGTGAATTATGATCCTTGAATGGATTCTGTCCACAGTACAGATTAAAAAGTGCATTAAAAATGAAAAATGGCATTCAAGTTAATATTACACTTTTGATATTTTACGATACACATTTACTATTATACAGTGCATCATAACAGTGTGGCTTAATGTTAGAAAATATGGTTGTGTTTTGATGGTTCCAAATAGGTTGCCAACCAAGAGTTGAAGTCGCCGACCTGATCAAGGTCGCCGACATGAAGAATGCTTCTGAAGTCGTCGACTTGTATTCTAGGAAAGGAATGGGCGAAATTCTATAAAAGACAATGCCGTGTCATTTGATTAAAGGAAGTGTGAAGATGCTCCAAAAGCATATTTAAGGTAAGGAGAAGTGCATAAAGAAAGAAAATCATCATGAAGATGCTCTAAAAGCATATTTAAGGCAAGGAGAAGTGCATAAGGAAGGAAAATCATCATGGGATAATTGAAGATAATCGATCAAGATGACTTTATTATGTCTTAGGAGCTATTTTATGAAGGATCTTGTATGGATTGTACACGATTCATTCCTTGTATAAATGGAGTGAATCGGGTATCAATCTTCCTAGTTATATTTATACTTCTGTGTGCTTGAATGTTAGAACTAAGGAGCTTGAGCGAGAGTTAGAGCTTAGGCAAGAGTACTTGCAAGAGAGTGTGGAATTCACTTTTTGGAGTAGGAACACCTTTGTAACCCAAGAGATCAGTACATCAAGTCGAAGTACTCTTCTAAGCCCTTTCAAGTTGAACCTTGAAAGGCAAGTGGTTTTTCTAATTTTCTCTATACAAACTAGTTGGTTTGTAAAGGGTTTTCCACTCTAAATTGTTGTGTCAATCTGGTATTTCGTAAATCTTTCGTGTGTGTTTTATTCCGCTATGTAACTAAAGTTGTTGACTCTAATTACCGACATCGTAGGTGTCGACGACTTTTAGGTACTAACGGTCCTACACTTTTAATCTTTTACGGTATACTTGCGAGGATTTACGATGCACTTTTCCTTATGGTCGATTCACACCGAACTTTTATTTCGTACGTGATCCAAACTCCTCGAGTAAGCTAGCTCCTCCAACACTCAATAAAGAAAAAAAAGCCTGTTTTTCTTTCGTGCTCCGATGGACTTTCGAATAGTGTATAATCTTGTATGTATGGTGTATAGTAGTACAACGCTACGTACATGGGTATTCAATCCAACCACCCTTCTAGTTGTAACTCGATTATATCTGCCATTCTCATTCACCTAGCTAGACTTTTCCCCTGGCCCCACTTTTCCGGTAATACTAGTCTCTAAGAGTATTTCTTTCTCCAAAATTTAAGGGATCTAAGTTTTATATATATTGTACGTGCACTTTTTTCTTAATCTTAACGTTAAAAAAAAAACTGTCAGAACATGAGAAATTGAGCAATTGTACGATTTTGAAGTACATATTGTGATATAGATATAAAACAATCAATCAATATCAATATATATTATAAAAACTGACCGTTTTCGAGCCACCACGTTGATTCTGGCCCCGCTTGAATTCTTTTTCCAACTCAAATAAATATTGACAACTTTATATCTTTTATTTTCCTTAATTATCTATCTTTAATTTTATCTTAAGGTCATATCTCCTATCAGTAATTTTATATTGCTTAAATGATTTTATCTTTAATTTTATCATTCAAAAATTGGTTTTCTTCTATTCAAAGTGTGATCATATGTAGATTTCTTCCATTCGTCATGATCTAATAGTATGGAAAGTATATACTTATTTCCTAACACGTTGATTTTGCCAAAACACGTTTTGTTTTAATTTTAACAAAACCCAACTTATTATAACATGTAATGACTCACGCATGGAAAAATTTATCTACCATAATTTACCAAAATTTTACGCATGGATAAAAGATATAATTTACCAAAATAGTCAATGTTTTAATTTTATCTTATTTACGTTTTGTGGAGGATAAAATTTTAATTTTAAATATAGTGAATTGCATTGGAATAAACAAATTTGAAGTCATATAACTAACATTTATTTAATTAATTTTGGAATTCATAAAATTTTAAAACTTATATAAAAAAAATTATTCTCACCCCACCTTATTTTTTTATGAATTGTTTTTAACATTTTATTAATTTCCAAATATTTTCTATACCAATGATTTTTTAGATTAAGAATATCATGATCTTTGAAATATATTATATTTTGATAAGATTTTTTTTTGTCTATTTGTACATATAGAGGCAAAATATTACTCATTAAATGTTATGATTAAAATAACTACATGTTTAATTTGGGTATATCAAGTTGGTGCGTTGCATACTAAAATATAAGACATATATGTTGCATAATAATGTATTTTATTGACTGTAAATTAAAATGTAAGTACGTGATTTGCATAATAACATTTTCTCAATCAATCATTTAACAATTAAAAACTTATAATAATCGATGAAATCACATTATGTTAAAGCTTTTGTTATACATTTCACATTAATATTCTATTTAGTATATATTTAAAAAAAAATTAAAAACGCAAGTCGTGCATGGCACGACGGGCATGGCTAGTATGAATCAGAACTGTTCAGCAAAAAGAAACAACATGAATCAAACTATATATGTAGGTGGGTAAATTTACAGCCATAAATAAGGATAATATTTTCGCCAGCCAAGTAAACATATCTAGTAAATATCTTTATTAGCCTATTAAATCCTGGTAGTTATCCAGTAGTTGGAAGATTCTATCCTATTTAAGAAGATAGAATTATTAATTGGGCTCCAAGGAAGAAACTCTAGCCCTCTCTCTCCACTATAAATACATGGCTTGGCCATGTAGAAAAGAGATACGAAAACTACCCTAGAGGGGCTGATAATCGCTCGCCCTGACTCTAGAGGGGTTGATCATCGTTTGTGATCGCCCTAGCCCTGCGCCTCTCTCTACTGTTTACCCTTGCGAATACTCTACTGACTTAGGCATCGGAGGTGGATTAGGGGGTCCCCGCCCCCTTTGTCCATTGTTTTGCAGGTATAGGTCGTTAAAGGAGGCAAGAAGGAATTGAGACCTGTACACCGACATATTTCGTGGACTAACAATATATAAATTGAGTATTGAGCAATTGTACTATATATTTTAAAGTGATGGCTGTTTTTTTTTTGGTCGAAAAAGTGATGGCTGTGAATTCCACAAATGGTTCACACACATGACGTACGCATGTTAATTAATGCCTTCCTTGATCATGGGGTTTGTTCTTTATAAATCTATTTGAATTGCACGGAAAGTGTCCAGTAGAAATGTGACAAGCACTTGTGTGGTTCAATAGAAATGTGACATGCAAGATAAAAATGTGCGATGAAGAGGGTGTCCAGGTCGGCAACTCATGTGTCCTTCTTCAAACAGTTGTGCCAATCGTCGTATCATTAATATAGTATGGACCAGACGGAAGAGAGAGCCACAAAGCGCCAAACCCTAATGATTGGAGCATTAAAAATGATGTCATATACTAAGACTTTATACTTAGCCGGATATACAGCAAGTTAACTTACATACGTACGTACATTGTCAACCAGCCAACCGTATTTTGTTTCAAATTATTTGTAATTTAAATCCCAAGACTGATTAATGTTAACAAATCTTAGAAGCAGTATCAGTAGCTGTAACAGCAGTCATTATAATGCATGTGCATAGTCATACATATGTGTCAGAATTAATACATATCGGCCGTATATTAGTTTTTGTAAAAAAAAAATAGGGTTTGCGTAGTATACAAAGAAACAAAAGGCCGGGTCACACTCTAGGAAATCGATCGTAGTATACATTGGTAGCTCAAATATAAATGTAGAACAACTTATACAATTGTCTACGTACGTACTCCCTAACCACAAGTGACCTGGTTGTGCTGGGCCTACACAGTTGTTGGAATTGGAATAATATTTGCTCTTAGAAGCGAACGTTGTGATAAAATGACAAAAATATCATAAGAAACAATGTTATTTTTTTGTTTTGATAACCGATAAAATCATTTGAGGTAACTTGTGTAAATAAGTGTTTTAGGAAATACGCTTAGAATAATTCATTTAGTGCAAGAAATTTACGGTATACAATTCATTTAGACGCAGGGAATGACATTCTCGTAATTGACCGTATAAATTAAATCAAGGGCAATTGTGTCTCACCCCAAAGGATGTCATGTCATGATATGAAAACATGTATATATCTCTAAGCAATTTAACAGTTATGACTTTGGAGGTAAGGAAAAGAGAGTTAAGTAGAGAAGAGGGAAGGAGAAGAGAAGGAGGAATAGAGAAGTAGAAGAAGGTAGACATAGAACGAGAGGGAGGTAGAGAAGAGAAGCAGACACGAGAGGAAGAACTAGATTAAGGCAAATTCTATTTGTCTTCACATTTTACCATTTTTTTCCGATAAAACCCTTGATTCAATTTTAGCAAAAATAATCTATCATATAGCTATAAAACATATGGAAATCTACTCAATCTTTACCTATAAAATCTCCTAGATATAACTTGCCTTAAATAAATCACCTACATATGGTTATTATATGGAGTATGATTTATGTAAACATTTCTTTTATTCAATGAGGGTTTATCTTTTTTTCAATAGTCCTAATAATTTAGCTTTAAATTTTGCTACTAAAAAATTACGTTGAAGAAGATTTGAGTAGTTTGCAAAATATATTATAATTGTTTTTTTTTCATAAATTGTTGAATGTTAGCATCAAAGTTAGAGGATTGTTATTTGTAGGGCTTTTTTAAGGGGCAA
Organism: Polygonum aviculare; assembly: GCA_934048045.1. NCBI lineage: Eukaryota > Viridiplantae > Streptophyta > Magnoliopsida > Caryophyllales > Polygonaceae > Polygonum > Polygonum aviculare. Next base: position 1,999,504 of record OW204027.1, read on the forward strand.
TTCATTCATTTTTTAAATATTTTGTTATTACTGGGTCCTTTTTCATTTTTGTTTTTTTATTTCAAGTTAAAAGTACATGGTTAGAAAATTTTAGCTAAATTACCAAGAATTATTATTTTAGAAAAAAATCGTTTTTTTATTTTCCAAAGATGGTTGATATGACGAAGTCTAACAAATATGTTTATTACTAGCAAGGATCTTATGAGATATCTTCATGTATTACTTTTCCCAATTTTTGTTATTTAAAGAAAAATGATATTAAGGTAATTTTAAGGCGTGATGTATAGCAAAAGAGTGTGATGTATAACATCTCCCAATTGATTTTATACCACCCTTCAAGTGGTTTTTTCCAATTTGTTAACTTCTTCTTTTCTTCATTTTCTGGTTTATTTTCTTATCTATTGCCCCCTCTTCATCTTCAATCCAAAGTTTTGCCCTCTCCCAATTATGCAGTTAAAAGGAGAGGTCGGAAAGAACGAATATGGGCCCAACTGGCGGGCTAGACCCTGAAATCTATTTAATGGGCCGATCTCGCTATTCGACTATCACAAAATCATCAAGTCAGAACGGAGTCAATCAACATCAAACTTCGATTCTTCCAATCTCAAACAGCAAAAAACTCCACAAATTAGACAGAACGTGCGCGTTCACAATTACATATATGTATGTGATGAGATTGTACAGCAGATAGGACTGTAGGTTTATCATATGAAGTTGACCTATTCAATCCTCCTCTCAAATTCCAATCTCATTAATTCCGAGTTTCTCATTTTAACTGTATGATTATTCCAATTTTGCTTCTTTTGGCAGCCTCACTACTTGATCTTTCAACCCGTCTCTTTCAAAGGTCAGTGGATTTGTAATACAATGTCTCTCATCTTTCCCTTTGAAAAGATCATAGCTGTTCTAAGAAATACCCGAATTACTATTATAAAAAAAAAAAAAAAAGGCATCTATTTTTGGTCCAAATGCAAGAAAGAGACCCATTGCGCATGAAATAGCAAACAATGGTGAGACAATACACATGCATCATAAATGTACGGGGAATCTATGGGCACACGGAAAAAATCCTCTGTGCACAGGAAACCTTACTCTTCGTAAAGAGTGACGCTTCACGAAGAGTGGTCTCCACTCTTCATAAGGAGTCACTCTTCTTGATGAGTTAGAATTTTCGGGTATCCGAGCCCAAAACCTACGCTTCGTGACGCGTTAGAATTTGTATCCTCATAAAACGGATCGCTTTAAGAAGCGAATTATGGCATTTACTCACTCGTCGTTTTTTGTCAATTCCCCGCCATTGTTCTTCATCAATCCCCTAGTTCAGGCAGCCGTTGTTCTTCGTCAATCCCCCCAATTCAAGCCTTAGAACTATACATATACACATATAATTGATCATTCTGGTGATTTAATTTACTAACTACAAGACAAGCTAATTAAGTTAAGAATAGATAATAAAATTAAATAATAAAAAATTCCCATTCATGTATTAACATATATTATTTCATACCTCATCTGTATCGTTTTTTTCTTGTGATTCTTCTCCTCCTTCTTCATGTTGCGTTTGCGACTCCTCCTCTGAAAAACATTCTAAAGGTCATAGGGCTCATCCGAAATCTCCGTCTCGATGGATGAGTTTTCTTGATACGATGAATCCGATTCACTAGATGACATTGTTTCTTATGCTTTTTTTTTAATGAATGATGTTCTGAATGTGGTGGTATTATGATCTGTTTCAACATATAGAGAGATTGTTGATGTCCGCGTTTTTAGGTAGATTTTTAGGGTCTAGATAGGTTAGTTTAAGTTGATTTTCGTAGTTGGGTCTTGTGTTTTTGAGTCTTTTTGCATGAGTTTTCGTATTTCCTTGAGATTCGGAAACTACGCGCTTTTGTGTCGTTTTGTAGGTGTTTTGGAGCTTGAAGACGAGTTTGGAGCAAGACTTGGAGAGGATGGACAAGCTAGGAGGAAGATCTCAAGAAGAAAAGCCAAGGAGAAGAGCTTAAGAGAAGCAAAATCAAGAGGAAAAGTGAAGAAAATCGACCCCAAGATCGAGCCCAAGGAGGTCGACCTCGAGCCACTTGACCAAACTTGGAACGCAAGGAAATCAGCGTTCAGGATCGACCCTGAAGGGGTCGATATCGACCCTCCATAGGGTCGATCGCGCGTCACCGCCTTCACTTGTTCCGGATTGCATGTTGCAAGTTTCCTAGTTTGTATTTTAGGAAGGTGTTTTGTTTGTGTTTCCTAGTTAGATTAGGACTCCTTTTTGTCTATAAAAGGAGGTTGAACCTATAGTTTTTATTCATTCAGCATTCAATATTCATTCAATAATTAATCCAAGACTTGGAGGATTTGGGAAGAAGACTTGGAGAGCAAGATTGAGATTTGTAAGTTTGATCTTTGGTTTTTAGTTGAATTGAAGTTTGGTTTGATCATGTCTTCTTCTTCTTCTTCCTTGTTCTTCCTTGCTATGTGTGAGTAGTCTTCTTAAGTTCTAGGGTTGGGCAAAAACCCAACACAATCATGCATGTTTAAAACTTGAATTCATGACTTGAATGCTTAAAGATCATATCTAACCTATCTTGTGCTTAATCCTTGGTGAAAATTGAGGCATGTCTTGTAATTAACCTTAGCGAAAGTGAAAAGTTAGTTGCTTGATTATATCTAATAGGATTATTTGCGAAAGTTGATATTCCTAGATTGAAGGATAGGTAGAAAGTTGTTTGATTTGCGAAAGTTGATTGAATAACTTGAATTGTTTGCGAAAGTAAACTTCTCTATGATCTAGATTGCATGATAGTTGTGATTTCTTGTTGAGAGCATGTATGGTTGTTGTTGTGGTAGCCTTTGCCCTAGGATTTGCCTTTTAAATTGATTGTGATTCGTGTCTTTTGCCTTGATCCCGACTTCCTCCGTCGTGTTCGAGTTAGTTGCTGGGATTTGTGTGCGTCCGTGTCTCTTTACTCTCAGGATCAACCCCCCTAGGGTCGAGATCGACCCTCTTTGGGTCGAGCCTGACGTTGTTTGCCCTTTGTTTCCTTTGCTTTACGTAGTTATCGATTAAACTTGACATTACTCTCACTTCCGTGGACGATCCTGACTTCGCTATACTCAGCGGGGTCTTGAATATAAATTTATTTGTTCAAGAAAAACCCTTCAACAATTGTCATATGATATGGATATTTTTTTTTTGAGATAGATAGATTTTAGGGATATTCCGCATGGTAACCACAAGGTTTTGCGAATTCCGCGTGGTGCCCAAAGTGTTTTGAGATTCCGCGTGGTAACCATGAGGTTTTACAAATTCCGTGTTATAACCTCGGCATATTCTAAAAAGGTAAAAATATATAAAACTCACTCCTAATATTTACTTAATTACATAAAATCACCTACACTATTTTTTCAACAAAACTAGCAATTTTTTTTCTTAAAACACTTCATTTTATAATTATACAATCATATATTTTTATTTAATCTTTTTCCATGTAACTATATTTTTGTTATTATAAAAAGAACCGCATTTTCCAAAATTTATAATAGTTGATATTTTAAGGGAGGGTTTTTTTAAAGTAGGTGCACTAATTCAAGTAATTTATTTTCAAAATAATATAAAATTGGTTTTCTAAATATAATGTACATATATAGTGACATGAAAAAATGTGCAAAAAAAATGATGGAGTTTTTAATGACATGTACAAATTTAGGCAATTTTTTATAACATTTAAAAATAATAAATATTATGTGTATCAAGTGATAGTTATTGTATTAAGTGTTTTAAGAAAATAGATTTGCTAGTTTTGTTGAAAAAATAAAATGTAGGGTGATTCTATGTAATTAAGTAAATATTAGGGGCGAGTTTTATATATTTTCTACTTTTAAAAATATGCCGAGGTTATAACACGGAATTTGCAAAATCTTAGGGTCACCACGCGGAATCTCAAAAAACTTTGGCCACCACACGGAATTTCCCTAGATTTTATTTTTAAGATAGTTACGAAATACGAAGGGTCTTCAGTCGTAACAACGAACGAATGCGAGGCAGGTCCGCCCGCGCCCTGCGCGGCATTCCCACGCTTTAGAAAGTGTGGCGCTTGAAGGAGCGCCGATATCACTCTTCACGAAGAGTGGCTCCTCACGGAGAGCGGACTTTCAGCGCTTTACAAATCGCGGTCTTTCCCGAGACGGTTACCCGGTGCTCTGACGCTTCATGAAACGTTACGCTTTACGAAGAGTGGGATTTCCTGTGCGCGGAGGATTTTTTTCGTGTGCCCATAGAATCGGCCTAAATGTATTATAGTACAAAAAAACTGAAGATTTCTTTACCATTCCATGTAGTAGGAAACGCTTTTAAGGCTCTAACTCTGATTTTCATGTCTCATCTTCAAGATCCAGGTGATATTAGTAGAAAAGGGAAAGCAAAAAGCATTACAGACAGCTATAGTTTTACCTCAAGGTTTCAGTTTCTATACAATTATGACATTCCCACAGTGTGAAACCTTCTATGGTGTATGTAGGGTGTTTTATAAACGGAAAAATAAAATAAAATAATAAGACCGACCATAATAGTTCTTATTAGGAATGTACTCTTCATTATTCTCTTGCTATCGCTCGTCGTGTAGCATGTAATCGAGAGTTGTATTTGCGGTACCGAACTCTTCGAGCTAAAATCCGTACAAAAGATTAGATCGAACTTAGCTTAGTTCGAGCTATTGATTCAAGAACGGTAAGTCGATTACAGAGCGTTATTGCTTGAGTTTTTTACGGAAGCCAATATTGCCCTACGGTCAGGAAGAATATACCCCCATATCATATATCCGCTCTCCTAGATTCTAGGTCACTTCTCTGATCTGTTTCAACTGCTTGGATCACGTTCATCTAGCAACTGTGGATGAGAACTGGTTACTAACCAACTCTAAAGGAAATAGGGCAAACCGCCGTCCTAGAGTCTCGAACCCGAGACCTCATGGTACTACCATGAGTGCTCGACCAGTGAGCTAATGCAACTTGTGCGCTTCCAACTTAGGTTGTTACTAAATGCAAATTGGGAACGTGGAAATTGCGAAAAAAAAAAGGAAAACATATATAATTGAATTTTCTATATATACTCCTATAATAGTATACTAGGGTTAAAACGGGATAGGTGGGTGCTTCAGGTAAAATGGGTGACGAGTCGGGTAGTGGGTGGGTGATGAATCGGATTACGTGGGTGACAATGTCAAAGTTTGGTGAGTCTCGTTAGCCTAGCTTTTATATTATAAAAACATAGGGTGGGTTATTGGAGGCACAATAATTATGTACAATATGAAGTACATTATTGATCATCGGATACTTTATCTACGTTTAGTGCATCGTAAAGTGACGATCCATTTTTGATCTTTATAATACACCGTCATAGTTTTATTTATCAATGCATATTTGATATTTTATGATGCAATCTGAAACTATATCAAATTCAATTTGACGCTATGCTATACCAATAGTTGGATTAAGCTAAAATTAGAATTAGTCACATTTTCAATGTCGTATGGTATGACGTGCTTGTTTGAATAATTCTACAAATATATAGTACTAACTATTATTTTCTTAATTAATTACAACACAAGTATCCATTTTTTTTTGAAAGGAAAGTGCGGCAAGGCACTACCAATTTCTATAAAAAGCTCCAAGGAACTGGATATACACATTCCCAGAAACTAACCCCAATCTCATATCTTTTGACCTTACGCAGTACTATATTTCATGTCTTTTGCTGCTAGAAAAAGCCTCGAGCTTCTTCAACCTAGCCCTTCTCGCAAAAGCCTCGAGCTTCCCGGTCACACGATCATCGAACCTAACACCAAACACCAGCAGCAAGTCAGCCTTGTCCACACCATAATTATGGTGTATGCTAATTATGGTGTGGACAAGGCTGACTTGCTGCTGGTGTTTGGTGTTAGGTTCGACGATCGTGTGACCGGGAAGCTCGAGGCATTGGCTAGCAGGGCTAACAACTGAGTGGAAAACTAACCCCAATCGGGTGATGGGTCGTGCTTGTTTGAATAATTCTGCACGTAGGTTCTCTACCTCACAAAACCCTAGCTTGGTATATTCTACAACCCTTTGCAGGAGTTGTTGACTTACAAAAAGGTAAAATGGCTGTTGGAAATTAAACTTGATTTATTATTAATTAAATAGAAAGTTAGTTAAATAACTGTCGATTGAGGGGGTTGTAACTTGATAGTCTATGAAACTTATTGTAATCTCATATAAATAGATGTATGAGCGATGTAAAATGTGAGGGCCGGGCAAAGGCATTGCCCCGAGTGATTTTGGGCAAAGGTATCGTCCCAAGGGTGCGGGTGAATGTATCGTCCTCGTCCAGAGGGTGGAGGCAAAGGTAATGTCTCCCGGGTACTTATATGCGAATGTAATGTCTATGTAAATTAAACACACATAAAGGTCATCTGTGTACGAGAAAAACTGAGCGTTGGAATTGTGTTAATGGAACTTGGGTTCGAGTTTTTTAAAATTTGATATCAGAGCGATCTAGAAACGATCGTGGGGAAATTAGGACAGAAAGATGAACAAATTGGGAACAAGGAGAGTCAACCCTTCGTTCAACCTTTCTGACGCAATAAACGGCCGACAACGGTATCTCTACGGTGAAAACCACCACGTTAACGGCGGACCAATGAGTACGTTAGAGCAAGGCCCGGGTTATAACTAGCTATGTTTGTGTTTGTAACCTTTTTTTTTAATTCCTAGCTTTTAACAAAAACCCGTGAAATGTGCCATTCCATCAAAACTGTCATTTGCACATTTCATCCATTGAGCTTATTCCTGAAATGCATTGCCTTAATAGTATATGAATTCATTTGAATTAATTTCTTATATATTTTTCTGGGGTCTATTGGCTTATTGCATACATGTGTCCTGGATCGTATGTTAAAAAAATCCCACGTCAACTCTTACATTTTGGTTTTTACTTGTACACATTGTTTGATACCCCATGTCCATGTCTAGGGGTGGGTATGGATGGGAAACCGGGAATTCGGTTACCAAATCATGATATCATTACCGAACATTATGTATCGGTTAACCATGAAATTGGTACAGTTAATCGGTTAATCATTATTTGAAAGCGATCTTATTTACTTTAAATACATGCATTTTGATCAATAAATGTCGAAATGCATAATCAAAACATATAGTCGATTACATTGTTGAAATACATAGTCGAATTACATACCAAAGTATCGAATTATATAATTCATAGAGTTTCTCAAATACAAAATAAGACCAAAAATCATTAAGATCAAAATACAAAACTAAACCTTGAAAAATGAATTCGTATTTCTTCATTCATCCATAGCCTGATCGATTGCTACTGACGACTACAGTCTACTCCAACATACATAGAAGCAAACCTTGTCAAAGTCGGGTGAAGTTGAGTCGAGAGGATACATTGATCCGGGGAGAAGTGTTAGTGCGGGATTGGATGCAAAGGATTGATCGAAATAAGTTGAGTGAAGAATGATTTGAGAGATGAGAATGGACAATGAGTCTGTGCAGGCGATGTCGTTGTGCAATATATCTATGCGTCTATGCGAGTGCAAATCAAAGGTGGGCTAGGTTGAACTTGAAGATGGAATATCACTAGAAAATATCCAAGCTAAAGAGTACAATCTAATAATTAGTTATTAACTTATGACACTTGTTATTTTGGAAGACAATGATATTAAACAAATCTAATCAATTACATTTGAATTAAAGTCGTAATGTCTTATTAAAAAAAAGTCTAATGGTAACAATCTCATACAAAGAACAAGAGAACAAATCTCATCCATTGGATGAGATTGTGATGGATAGTGAGATTTGTATCTACAATAGCAAAAATAGGAAAATAGCAAAAAATAAAAAAAAAATAGGATAAATATTCTCCCCATGATTTACTCCATCCTAACTACCATATTTAAAATTTTGTTTTAATTTTGGAAAAATCTTGCATTGTGTTTAACGTGTATTCTGGGCAAAATCCTCCATGGCGTTAGAACTGTTCGCTGGAGACCCACAACCACCTCCAAAAAAGGTCCCGCAACCACCTTTGATTAGCGTCAGCCACCACTATAGAATCGCTCATCTCCACTAAGTGCACATTGAAATCGGCAACCACCGAACCACCACGTTGAAATTGTTTCCTACAACTGCCACCACCGAACCACCACGTCGGACCTGCTCGCTGGAGAATTCCGGCCACCATGAACCACTACGTAAAGCAAGTGCCGATCCCCTTCACTCGAAAATCATTAATCAATAAGCAATTCCGGCGAATTAATTCGAAAATCCGACATTGCTATTGATTGATGTCAATTGTTGAGATGTATTGTTGTTCTTGATATTCAACGGGAAGACGATTCAAAAGGGTGAATAATCCAATCGGAATTTTAGTATATACTATCGTCGTCGAAAATTATGGCATCAGCTAATGTTGTATATAATATATTAATTATGTATATGATTGATTTGTTTTAGTATATGTCGTAAATTTCAGTGTTAGTTGTTTATGTGACCTAATCCGATAGATCCTCTATATATATTGTAATATTGTATATGACAAATTGCTATACGCATACACAAAATTGGTATGGTTGGATACTATGTGCAGTATTGTATGTACAATTAAGGAAAACCTGTTTATTACATGTATAATTTGAATTATGTATACATTTGTTATTAGCGTATATACACATAATTGACAGTTAATATACAAGAGTTATTTGTAAACTATTTTTAATTCAAATTATACATGTATACATGATTATTATACATGTATACATGAATTTGACATTAGTTTTTTATTCAGATATCTCAAGTAGAGCGAATTGTCAACATATTTAATTTTTGATTTCCATACTTCTAACATTGGGGTTTTGTTCTTTTGCTTAGTTGGAAGGAGGTCACGAAGTCTAGTTAGTACGATCTCCCGATTATACAACACCAAACCCTTTATACAACTCTAATAGAATCGATCAATAAGTTTTATTGCTAACTTCCATTAATCCTGGTGACTCAGAATGACCAACACACTTTCCAAGCTCAATTAAGCTTACTTAAACATTGTTCAAGACAAGCACACCAGCTAGTCATAGCCATACACGTGAAAGCTGCAACGCTCTTGGTAAAAATCAATATTGAACCAAAGATCAGCCTCAAACCACTTGGGGCATCTCACTAGACCCCCTGCCCCAAACCTCATGAAGCTATCGCCTCACCCATCGGGGTCCACGCTCACCTCGCCTTCCTCAATGTACACGAGCCGGTCTATGTGCCATTCCCACAGCAATGTGCACTTGCCCGACTTCCGAACAAACCGCTTCGACACACCCAACTCTGCGAGCCTCTTTAGTGGCACTTTCCTTTCACCATGTATCATGCATGTAGGGATTTTATGAGTTTAATGTAAATGTTTAATGTTGAGTGATTACAGTGCCAATGTCAAGCTGGATCACCTTGACTGATGCCTTGAACTAATTTTCGAACATAAGCTAAACCGTTAAGTTATAAGGACTAATTTTATTAAATTATGAGGACTTTCACGATTAGTACTCTGAATGTCAAGAATATATATTTACGGATTTGCTCTTGGCGTATCAGCTCACTGGTTGAGCACTCATGGTAGTATCATGAGGTCTCGGGTTCGAGACTCAAGGGCGGTAATTTGCTCTATTCTCTTTAATTAGAGCTGGTTAGTAACCAGTTCTCACCCCTTATGGATACTATAGGCGAACCCAAGTAGTACCTGTGGCAGTCCTAATTTCTTTCCTTATCAAAAAATATATATATTTACGGATTTACCTAGAAGGATTTAGGCACGTAGCCCTGGTTGTCTTTACGCAATCGCTTAAAGCCAAGAGTGAGAAGCTTTAGCTAAGTCTTCATCGTCAATCTATTCGATCTTTATTGGACTGAAGGGAAAGTAAAGTATTGCATAGAATGAAGGGAAAAGTTAAATTGGACATTCCAAAATTAAATTTCAAGCAATCCACTCTCGAACAAAACCTACACACTAGTTAAAGTTCAGAACATTGCACGAGTTAAAAAGCGCCATCCGCCATGTATTATACTGGTTATGTTTTAAGAATTTACTATATTTAACACTAGTGAATAAGTGACGAATATATAAACTTGGGTAGAAATTGGACATATATCAAATGTATTTGTCTTAACTTTGGTCAAGGTATAGGAGCAAGCTTTCTACCAAAAAAAAAAAAAGAGCCCATAGGAGCAAATAACGCAGAGTAGCTTTCACTTTGAATTTGTCTCTTTTGTTTTTTGGTAGAACTTTGAATTTGTCTCTTAATTAAGCGGGAAGCAAGGTATTGAATAATTGTCTTCCTTTTAGTGGAAACTTGTAGTCGATCTATTTAAAGACCCAGGTAAATGAGTTGAAGCTAGCACCAACAAAAAATCCTCAAAGAACATACTTGTTGATATATCAACAGATCGATCAAGCAACGAAAACTCCAGGTTGATCTCCCTAATCCCTATATAGCTTCTCAAATCCGCAATTTCAGAATTAATTACGTGCTGACTAATTTTATGCATGCATTTACGTATACACATGCCTCCTCTAGTACGTACTGTTTCTTGATTAAAATCATTATTTGATCATTGCATGTCTATTAATAATGGATCGAGTAGCATCCATATATATATCCCACAGCCATTGGCGGACACAGGGGGTCATGCGTGGGCCGTGACCCCCTACCGTCGGGTATTACTAGTATATATGTATATGTAATTTTAGATAAAATATGAATATATTTTAAATTAACTTGTATTAGTATGACATTGAGATCAACTAGTCTATATGGTTTATTGTTCAATTTTATTCTCAGGCCAGCAAGGTTCAATTCCCCGCAACAAGGTTTACTTCTCTCCAATTGTTCCCTATAAAATAGTCATTTTTTACATAAATTTTAAGTCATACATAATATAATTTTTTTTTGATAGACATTTAATGTACTTCTCTCCAATTGTTCCCTATAAAATAGTCATTTTTTACATAAATTATAAGTCATGCATAATATATATTTTTTTGATAGATAAGTGACCATGCATGTGCGTGTTCATCAGAGATGGATCGATCATATATATATATATGCATGTATAATAATGTGACAAATTGTGTGAAATTATCTAATTACGGTAGTTGTGTGTATGTTAATTACTCCTAAAGGCACGCATGCAGTTTCGATCATATGTAAATGGAGTTCCCAACCCAAAAGAAGACAGTGATCATAGCAGTCAAGGGCCTTCCCTACACAGGGACCCTCATGGTTGCTAATCAAATTTCAGAATGGGCGAAGAGTCCTGTGTATAGTCTAGCATTTCTGAATTCTATCCTCGAGGAGTTGTACGAAGAAGGAGGTTTTCGCTCGGATCGTAGGCCGTCGACTCAAGAAGAAGATGAGCGCATTCGTCGCACTGCCTTTTCTTGGCTCTGTAAAGCCGCAAGCTCCCAGCTGCAGCACCCCTTTACGAAATTCAAGTGTGTGGTAATAGAGTCCCTACTCTCCTCCACAAGCGAGCTGGATCAGTTGATAGAGCTGAGTACCAAATACAAACACCAGGCTCCATCTCCACTCATAATCATCGAGACCCGGTTGAGGCACAAGCACAAATGGGAGATTATTTTTGATGGGAAGGCAAGTCAAGATAACAGTAAGTATTGGTTTGTTCCAAGGAGTTGGGTTGAGGTTGAAGAGGCCATACGTGACTACGATGCCAAGGCTTGGGATGAACACTATCAACTCGTGTGCACCCGACACCCTGGTCTGATCAAGAGGCTGGTGCTAGATCCATCGCTTGATATCCGCCCATTTGAGATTGTATCCATGGCCAATAATACTAGTAAGACGAGGTGGTCTCCTTTCCGTGGAGTAATCGAATACCTTCTCACCGATGAAGCAGCTCCCGCTGTTGTTGTGTATGGTCGATGGCGAAAGGAGCAAGTGGAACGGCTCTTATCTATTTGCAGTGGCTCCGCCTCGGGTGACTGCACATTCCGATACACAACAATAGGAGTAGACACAGCTACTTGCAGGGCGTGCGAGCAGCATGTAGCTGCAAGGGAAGGCGCTTACACGTGTGTATCGTGCGGTCTGGCTCTGCATAAACCATGTGCCCAGTTTCCTCCCGTGGCCTTCTACTTTGACGTATACTCTAGCTCTCGTCGCAAAACTCCGATGCCTTTTTCTCGCCTGCTACACGGTCACCAACATATTCCAAAGATGACATTGTTTGCATGCAATTCACACAACAAGTTCTCGTACAAATGTGGGGGGTGCGTTTTTGAGACGCATCTGAAATGCCGCCTACTGCCCACAGTCATCGACACCCCCCATCTCCACCCGCATCCCCTTTCTTTACAGTTTTTGCCAGACGAAGACGACATATATGCATGTGCGTTATGCTCACTAAGTGGAGTAAACTGCGGGTATTATTGTGTGATTTGCAACTCCTACTACCATGTGAGGTGTGCACACTCCCCTGCACTATTAGAGCACGAGCATGGCGGACACCTCCATCACATGAACCTCATCCTGCCATCTACTCGTACTTCTAATGCTGAAGACCATATTACCTTTTCCGGGGATGATTACTTGGACCCGGATGACTCTTGGTGTCTCTCCTGCTACAAGAATCTCAATCCACAAGCCGGATTCTACGCCTGCCAAGACTGTCCTGATTATGTCGCTCATGTTATTTGTGTCAGTCCAACATTGAAAGGTTTTTCTGTTGGTGTTTGAGTAAACATTGACGTACTAGTGCGTATATACAAAATTCATCCAACAAAATCATTGGACATGTTGTGTCTTACTTATTGAGATAGGGTATGTTAGTGCAAAATGTAATAATTGTGGAGCCTTTTCCGTAGTTAGCTAACTGATATAAAAGCTTAGTCCGAGCTACATTTCAGTTAAACTTTCCTGTAACAGACTTTCTTCTGATGATTGAATGAAAGCTCGATCTAGTGCTACCATGGCTAGCTGGATCATGATTTCTCTTGTTTGTCTCAAGTTTATATATATTACTTGTGTCGTAAAATTCACTATATTGAACGGGTTCGGCTCGAGCAATATAAGGTACGTACGACATCATACGAGACGAGATTAAGCATGGAAAGCCACATCATCAAGATATACCATTACTTTTAATTTCTTATCTACAAAATATCTATCGAAGCCCTTATACCTTCGACAACAGGAATATCAAATCCGGGTTGTTTGTGTTTGGGAATTTTCAACCCTTTCTATCATCCAAACATCGAGGGTATTGTATTGTCCCAAAATTTGAGAAATTATTGTTTTGGCTTATAACCCATTTTCTGCATTTTTCATTCTTGTTTTGGAGCACAACAATGAGGATTATGAACTTTTTGGTGAACATAGACTTTAATTTACTTCTCCATCTTGGGGAGAACTTCACCCTTTGAGGATGGTGCTGAATAATACTTATGGTCAGAAGAACACCGTTTATGACTAATATACAATCTCACACAAACATACTTCAATAATAACAAAGCAAAACATGTATCAACCTGAGTAAAAATACAAAGCGCACAAATACTTTTTCTACGAAGCAAAATTTTACGACACTGCTAGCAAGATACATGGCTGCACGCCCTCTAGTTTTAGTAGCACACAAGCTCTCAACCAAGCTTCGCCCTCCATCAAGTTGAAGTATCAGTTTATTACAAGCCATAACAGGGTATGAGATCAGTGATGATTTGGATTTGTACTGAACTTTGTGTACCCTAGCTGCCAAAGTAAAGCAAACATATGGACTCCAAAACACAAAACACTAACACAAAAGAAAGGCTTTGAAAACTCCATATCGAACCACATTGCCATGTAAGAAATATATGTCATGTAAGTCTAAGGAAGCAAAGGGTGTGGCACCTGGGTTTTTCTGCGGATTCTCATCCGTTATTGCACACCATTGTCTTTATGAGACGGCCGAGAAAACCCTAAGGAGCCAGTTCGTAGGTGCGAGAGCCTGGAATTGGGAGCTATTCATAGAGGAAGGGACCGACCGAGAAAACGCTGAAGAGATAGTATAAGGCAGGATGTCAAACATCTAGGGATTTCGGCATATCTGGCAGTTTGCAAGGATAGTTGGAGAGAAAAGATTCGCGTGGTGAAAGGCTAGTCCCCGAATAGACGACAAGCCTTGGTTTTCGCTATGTATGGCCGTGTTTTTGTTTTTGTTGGTTAGGTGCTTTATGTCATGTGCTTTTGTGATGTGAGTTTTGTTGTATCACTTGCTTTGCACTAGGCGATTTCGTGCTTTGTTGTGTCAGTTGCTTTGCACTAGATGCTTTTCTAGCTGTAGTCTTTGAGTCTATTGGATGCCCCCCTCCCCCCTCTGCGTTTAGCGAGGGAGCCCCCAGATTTCTTCAACACCGAACCCTGTCTTTCCTTTGTCCATATCTATTGAACCAAAACAGATTTCCATCTTCACAATACAGCACTCCGTTCCTAGTTCCCGAACAGGCAAAATGATAAGGTAGCGACAAGCACCAAACACTGTACAACTTCGTCCATGAATTCGCAATCCCATACTTCTTCATCATCCAGACATCAATATAAACAAACATCTTGCCTCGATTGGCTTCAGTCAGAAAACACAGATTGCCCCCCATGGAATCGACTTCCTTAGGATAATGCTGCCCCCCATAGTAGGGCGAAATCGGAGCCTCCCCGAATCCCACCTGCTCAATATCAAAGCTCAAGATTCGACTTTTCCCCTCCTTCCGCGGCTTGATTGAGATCCAATGCATCTTACCATTAGCAATAGCTCCATGAGGTCCAACAGCTCCATGACATCAATATAAATCGTAAGGCATCCAAACCATCATTTGGGTGAATGTAACTGGAGTAAGAGAGAACTTCTTGCGGTTAGGAATAAGTCCTGGAATATCAGCATTTATTTCACTAGTCTCAACCGGACAAAAAGAACAAAAACCGATGTTATAGAAGAGCAAAGTCTAGAAACGTCTGTTTCACCAATGGACTCATCTGATGATTGGAAGTTGGTGCATGGATGCCAAGCAAGACTTGAGAAAAAAGTTAGGACTTCCAAATTAATTATATTGCCTTTAAGATATATCTAGAACAACTATTTCTTGAACATCTTTCTCAAGAGGAAAGGAAAAGTAAACAATTCCAAGTAGAGTTCCCTCCACCAATCTTACAAGGGATGCCACTGGTCTCATGGGTCATTTCTGCATGTCTCTTGCCCATCGAATCTTTGCAAATAAAGTTCACGATGCTCTAGAACACTTGGTAATTCTCATGGCACATGCTTAAACGTTCACAAATTACAAGTGGAATCATAAGGCACAGGAACAGAGGCTCTTAGTGACCGAGATGAGGATGTTGAGATAGATGAGCGGTCACACACTGTTGGACAGAATCAGAAATGAAGTGATCAAAGTAGGGTGGGAGTGACCAGCTTAGAGCACAAACTTTGTGAGCCGAGATTGCGGTGATTTGGGCATATCCAAAGGCGGGGCCCCGATAAGCCAATCCGCAGGTGTGAAAGTCTGGATTTGGGAGTTACTCGCAGAGGGAGGGGTTGACCGAGGAAACGATGAAAGGACAGTATAAGACAGGATATCATCCGCGTGGAGATTTTGGCAAAGCTAGCATTATGCAAGGATAAGTGGAGGGAGGAGACTCGTGTGTTGGATGGTTAGACCTTGTCATGACCGGCAAGATTTAGTTTTGTTTGTGTTTGTTTTTGGTTTTGTGTGTAGTTTTGTTTTGTGCCTTGCTTTGTTTCGTTTTCTATGTTGTGTGCCTTGTGTGTTTTGTGTTGTTCAGTGTATGCTTCTTTGATTTTATGCTCCACTGTTGGATCTTTTGGACGCTCCCCCTTTGTCTTAGCCAAGGTTGCCCCCATCCTGACCCCCCAGATTCCCCGAACGGGGAATTGCACTGGGTTATTGTTGCGTTTTGACCAATAAATGTCGAAATACATAATCAAAACATATAGTTGATTACATTGTTGAAATACGTAGTCGAATTACATACCAAAGCATCAAATTACATAATTCATAGAGTTTCATGAATACAATAAGACCAAATATTTGTTCAGTGGAATCATTCAGATCAAAATACATAACTAAACCCTGAAAAATGAATTCGTATTTTTTCATTCTTCCATAGCCTCATCGATTTCTATTGACGATTACAGTCTGCTCCAACATATATAGAAGCAAACCTTGTCAAAGTCGGGTGAAGTCGAGTCGAGAGGATATATTGATCCAGAGAGGAGTGTTAGTGTAGGATTGGATGGAAGAGATTGATTTAAGTAATTTGAGTGCAAAATGATCCGAGAGATGAGAATGGACAATGAGTCTGTGTGGGCCCATTTTGCTGTGCAATATGTCTATATGTCTATGCGAGTGCAAATCAAAAGTGGGCTAGGTTGAACTTGAAGATGGAATATCTGTAGAAATTGATACGTTATTATTAATATAGTTTATTGTAATTTTATTGTTAGGTTTAATTACCTCTTTTCGGGTTTTCTGTACGGTTCTTTTCTGAGACGCAATCAGTTACCAATTTAACGGTTAGATTTTTTTTGCCACCCCTATCCACATCTACGCATAAATTAAAAAGTGAGAGCATCCATGATAATTCATTATGCTAATCAGTTACATTCATCATCTACTGGCTTCTTTTGAATCGGAATTCAAATGTGGGTTCGTCCCTTAACCAGCCTAAAAAGGAAGAGCCCTTCTCTGCCCTTTGCTTCCTCCGGCTTTCCAGACGAAACCCATTTCTACCGCTCACTTGCTCCTCACTACACCGAACCAATCATCCATGTACCTCCGAATCGAAACTGGGTCAACCCTAGCAACCTCTCCCATTCCAATTATTTCTCTCTTCTCCAATCATAGCAGTCAAGGGCCTTCCCTACACAGGGACCCTCATGGTTGCTAATCAAATTTCAGAATGGGCGAAGAGTCCTGTGTATAGTCTAGCATTTCTGAATTCTATCCTCGAGGAGTTGTACGAAGAAGGAGGTTTTCGCTCGGATCGTAGGCCGTCGACTCAAGAAGAAGATGAGCGCATTCGTCGCACTGCCTTTTCTTGGCTATGTAAAGCCGCAAGCTCCCAGCTGCAGCACCCCTTTAGGAAATTCAAGTGTGTGGTAATAGAGTCCCTACTCTCCTCCACAAGCGAGCTGGATCAGTTGATTGAGCTGAGTACCAAATACAAACACCAGGCTCCATCTCCACTCATAATCATCGAGACCCGGTATAGGTACAAGTACCAGTGGGAGTTGCAAGTTAGTAAGCATGCGGGGACAAGTAAGTATTGGTTTGTTCCAAGGAGTTGGGTTGAGGTCGAAGAGGCCATACGTGACTACGATGCCAAGGCTTGGGATGAACACTATCAACTCGTGTGCACCCGACACCCTGGTCTGATCAAGAGGCTGGTGCTAGATCCATCACTTGATATCCGTCCATTTGAGATTGTATCCATGGCCAATAGTACTAGTAAGACGAGGTGGTCTCCTTTCCGTGAAGTAATTGAATACCTTCTCACCGTTAAAGAAGCTCCTGCCGTTGTTGAGTATGGTCGATGGCGAAAGGAGAAAGTGGAACGGCTCTTTTATACAGAAAGTGCTGCTATTTGCAGCGGCTCCACCTCGGGCGACTGCACATTCCGATACACAAAAATAGGAGTAGACACGGCTACTTGCAGGGCGTGCGAGCAGCATGTAGCTGCAGGGGAAGGCGCCTACGTGTGTGTATCGTGCGGTCTGGCTCTGCATAAACCATGTGCCCAGTTTCCTCCCGTGGCCTTCTACTTTGACTTGTACATTGGCTTTCGTCGCAAAACTCCGATGCCTTTTTTTCGCCTGCTACACGGTCACCAACATATTCCAAAGATGACATTGTTTGCATGCAATTCACACAACAAGTTCTCGCAGAAATGTGGGGGGTGCGTTTTTGAGACGCATCTGAAATGCCGCCAACTGCCCACCGTCATCGACACCCCCCATCTCCACCCGCATCCCCTTTCTTTACAGTTTTTGCCAGACGAAGACGACGTATATGTATGTGCATTATGCTCACTATTTGGAGCAAACTGCGGGTATTATTGTGTGATTTGCAACACCTACTACAATGTGAGGTGTGCACACTCCCCTGCACTAGTAAAGCACGAGCATGGCGGACACCTCCATCACATGAAGCTCATCCTGCCATCTACTCCTACTTCTAACGCTGAGGACCATATTACCTTTTCCGGGGATGATTACTTAGACCCGGATGACTCTTGGTGTCTCTCCTGCAACAAGAATCTCAATCAGCAAGCCGGGTTCTACACCTGCCAAGACTGTCCTGATTATGTCGCTCATATTCATTGTATCAGTCCAACATGGAAAGGTTTAACAAACATTACTTTTAGTTTGTCAGAAGAACACCATTCATGACTAAAATCCAATCTCATACAAACATACTTTAATAATAACAAAGCAAAACATATGTATCAACCTGAGTATAAATACAAAGCACACAAATACTTTTTCTACGAACCAAACTTTTACAACACTGCTAGCAAGATACATGGTTGCGCACACTTTAGTTTTAGTAGCACACAAGCTCTCAACCAAGCTTCGCCCTTCATCGAGTTGAAGTATTAGTTTATTACAAGCAATAACAGGGTATGAGATCAGTGATGATTTGAACTTGTACTGAACTTTGTATACCCTAGCTACCAAAGTAAAGTCAGAAAGAAACATATGGGTTCCAAAACACAAAACACCAACACAAAAGAAAGGCTTTGAAAACTCCATATCGAACCACACTACATGCCATGTAAGAAATATATGTCATGTAAGTCTAAGGAAGCAAAGGGTGTGGCACCTGGGGTTTTCTTGCTAATTCTCATCCGTTTTTGCACACCATTGTCTTTATGAGACGGCCGAGAAAACCCTGAGGAGCCAGCTCGTAGGTGCGAGAGCCTGGACTTGGGAGCTATTCATAGAGAAAGGGACCGACCGAGAAAATGCTGGAGAGATAGTATAAGGCAGGACGTCAGACATCTAGGGATTTCGGCAGATCTGGTAGTTTGCAGGGATATTTGGAGGGAAAAGATTCACGTGGTGGAAGGCTAGTCCTTGAACAGAAGACAAGCCTTGGTTTTTCGCTATGTTTGGCCGTGTTTTTGTTTCTGTTGGTTAGGTGCTTTATGTCATGTGCTTTTGTGATGTGAATTTTACTGTGTCACTTGCTTTGCACTAGGTGATTTCTTGCTTTGTTGTGTCAGTTGCTTTGCACTAGGTGCTTTTCTAGCTGTAGTCTTTGGGTCTATTGGACGCCCTCTACGTTTAGCTAGGGAGCCCCCATCTTGATCCCTTAGATTCCTTCAACACCACAAGGTTGAACCCTGTCTTTCCTCTGTCCATATATATTGAACCAAAACAGATTTCCATCTTCATAATATAACACTTCGTTCCCAGTTCCCGAACATGCAACGGTATAAGGTAGCGACAAGCACCAAACACTGCACAACTTCGTCTATGAATTCGCAATCCCATACTTCTTCATCATCCAGACATCAATATAAACAAACATCTTGGCTCGATTGGCTTCAGTCAGATAATATAGATTGCCCCCCACCATGACTTCCTTAAGATAATGCGCCTGCCCCCCATAGTAAGGCGGAATCGTAGCCTCCCCGAATCCCTCCTACTAGATATCAAAGCTCAAGATTCGACCTTGATGGCTTGCATCTAGCTCATGCTTAGAGTGCATATTAGGTCATGTTTCATTTGGTTTCGGTTCGCTTTTCTCTCTTTTAAGTTAGTATTTTAGTTGTTTTTGGTTTAGTGTCTTCGTTCGGACTCTACGCCTTGTTTGTGCGTTTTTAGGTGAAAATGGAAGAGTTTTGGTGATGGGAGATCAAGAGGAGCTTAAGAAGACGATATTAGCTCGAAGACGGAGTCAAGGAGAGCCCCGAAAAGACGCCACAAGAAGCAAACCAAAGACCGAGCAAGACGAGAGCCGAAAAGACGAGCAACGGAACCAAACCCGGGGCCACAGCCCCCGACCCGGCCAGGGTCATGGCCGGGGTCGGGCTCCCTTGCCAAATCATGAACAAGGCGCAAAAATCAGGCCCCAACCCGGCCGGGTCACGGCCAGGGTCGTGGCCGGGGTCAGGGCTTTTCTTCCCGTATGTGTGCGTTTGGCCCTCCAGAGTCGGACCCGGTCGGGTCACGGCCCGAGTTGGAGCCCGGGTCACGCCGCTGCGCCCCATTTTCCCGTTTTAGCCTTGTTTCCTTTTAGGGTTGTTTAAATAGCCGTCTTCCTCTCTTTGGAGGAGGTTCTTCTTTTCCCCTTTTGGGGACTTTTTCCCATTTTAGAACTTTAGTCTCTTGTGAAGAATTGGAGAAAGTGTTGGAGATTCTTCCCTCTTTTCAATCAATTGAATGAAGTTTGGTATGGATTTCCTTCTCTCTTCTTCATTTCCTTTGTTTTCCATGTTTAGCTAGGTTCCCAAATCCTAGGGTTTGGGAAAATCCCTCTGGATTCTAGGTAGAGCTTTGAATTGCTTGCTTGAATTGAGACTTGATTTGTGATTTGTTTCAATCCTATGTGCCTAATGCCAAATTGATTGTGATTTGAGATTTGTTGATGATTAGAACCGAGAGGTTAGGTTGTCAATAGGGAGATAGGTTAGGGACTTGTGTTGAGAGACCTCTTCCCTAGCTTGAACCATAGGATTGATTGATTGATTTCCCTTAGACATGAGAATTGATTTGGGATCTCTTGAGAGGTTGACCTACCGATAGAGGGTTGAGTTAGACGAGCTCACTCAAGCCACGACGGTGGATGAGGGCTTGACCCGATTGAGCCCCTATTGAGCCTAAAGGGCCTAGTCTTGGATCAAGCCACGAAAGTGGATGATTATCATATTCTAGGTACGATTTGTTTGATTCGATAAGATTAGACAATGATTCTAGGTAGACGCCTCCAAACCATGATTTGATCTAGATTCTTGTATGCTTTCAAAGTGTTGCTTAGATCCATAGTGTGAGTACTTAGACTCTAGGATTGCTTTTTCCCTTATTCATATTTGCATCATCTTGTTGCTTGTTCTCTTTGTTTGCTAGTTGATTAGTTTAAGTGTTTTCCATCCTTTGTTGCCTCATATTTGCCTAGCTACTTCGATTGTCGGTTCACCAACTCTACTAAAGTCCTAGAGATCGACACCTTGGTACTACGCGACCCGTACACTTGCGGTATTGGTCTAGTAGCCTATCAGACCTTTCCCCTCCTTCCCCGGCTTGATTGAGATCCAATGCATCTTACCATTAACAACAGCTCCATGACATCAATATAAATCGTGAGGCATTCAAACTATCATTGGGGGTGAATGTAACTGGAGTAAGAGAGAACTTCTTGCGGTTAGGCATAAGTCCTAGAATATCAGCATTTATTTCTCTAGTCTCCATCGGACAAAAAGAACAAAAAACCGATGCTACAGAAGAGCAAAGTCTAGAAACGTCTGTTTCACCAATGGACACATCTGATGATTGGAAGTTGGTGGATGCGAAGCAAGACTTGAGAAAAAAGTTAGGACTTCCAAATTAATAATATTGCCTTTAAGATATATCCTACAAGGGATGGTCTCATGGGTCAATTCTGCATGTCTCTTGCCCATCGAAACTTTGCAAATAAAGTTCACGATGCTTTGGAACACTTGGTACGTAATTCTAATGGCACATGCTTAAACGTTCACATATTACATGTGGAATCATAAGATGGCTCCACGAGGCAACACTGATGCATTTACCCTTGTTCCTATAACCACCACAATATCGCTGTTGCATAATGCATCAACGTACTATGGATGTACTCGCCCCCATATATGCTTTTATTTAACGGCCATGTATGGAAGAATCGTGACCATGAGTCCGTGCAAGGCAACAATGAAAGATCCATACTATACATCTTGGCCCGCATATCACCTTTATTTTTGTCCACCGTCTGGTTGGCAAGTATGGTTATTTACGATTGTACACCACTTCAAACATTAGTGTTGGTCACCATGGTTGTTGTATGTGTAGAAAATCTCTAAGGATTCAAATTGAAATTCAGTCACTAATAGAGTATGAGTATGAGATTTGCCTGAAAAAATACATTCACCTTTTGTATTGACGTTTAAACAGTTTTTCTGGTGTGTTACAGACCATGGAACACACACACACACATATCTATATATATACATAATCCTAAAACTTCCATTAACCAACTTCTAGGATAGTTTTAAACCGATTTTTGTTGGTAGCTTAACAACAGAGAATGCAGACTAATACACACGGTTGTCTATACAAACTCCTAGTACTAACAGACTTAATTTCTAACATAAATCCTAACACTGTACACACATACTTAATTACATATATATATATATATATGACAGCTAATAACCATTTTAAACTGCCACTAACTTCCTAAATATATATATATATATATAATTAAAAAAGCACAATTTGTCAATATACATCAACCCGCTAGACAGCATATTGCACTATTATATAAAATACTAGATACTAACTACCAACCTTAATCCAACAGCTTGTGCAATCTTGGGATTACGGGAGATAATGTCTGCCTTTTATGCATTCTACCTAACTAGTAAGTCAAAGGGTTTTTCGAGTTTTTCGGGTTTTTCGGGTTTTGTAGAGCCTATAGTAGGACACATGAGGGAAAGTAGAGACGTGCCTGAATTAGATTCGGCTGATCCTACATCTATGATAGGATATCTGGTTTGGCATGATCTAGTACAACCAGATAACATTATTACCATAGCACACATATGGAGATCAATGGGTATCAGATATTTGTGTAATTGTAAGGCTATAGAGCGTTTGAAGGACTTGTGCCTTTCTTATGCCTTTTTAAGCTCACTCTGACAAGGTTTGCAGATTACTACCACCAACATCAGAGATGTGACCTAAAGGCAAGACGCTTTGTTCGGGAGAGGTTGCTTTCTAAATCCAAAGAACCAGCTGAACAGTTGTTCTGCATCATTAAGCTAGAACTTAACTTTCTCATTTGAATTCTTCTACACCATGGATTGCGTGCATAACTTATAAAACTTCAATTCTTCTCCCATGAGCTTCTTTGAATTTGTTTATTTTTCAGACATGGACATTCACAACTCTTGTACTTATAGAGGGATACACAAAAAACTTTGTCATTTTTCATTTAGCGCATGTTGTACTTCTCTTTGCTATAGGGATGTATAATGGTAGGATTGTTCAGATTGGACCGTGGTTGGTCATCTATGGACTGGCCTTTCAAAAGTTGGTAAGGATGGTGTGGATGCAAGGAAATTAGAAAAGTTGGTCGCTAAGCAATGGGCTTGGAGAGAATCCAACTCTCGGAAGCTTAATCCCCTTGGTATTTGTCCATGGCAGGGGAA
Source organism: Polygonum aviculare (assembly GCA_934048045.1). Taxonomy (NCBI): domain Eukaryota; kingdom Viridiplantae; phylum Streptophyta; class Magnoliopsida; order Caryophyllales; family Polygonaceae; genus Polygonum; species Polygonum aviculare. The sequence goes on from OW204027.1 coordinate 2,022,999, forward strand.
GCTTGATCAATATTCTTTCCTTGAGAGTTATGGTGAAGGTCCATTCTTCTCTAGACAGTTCTTCTCTCCATTTTCTAAGCTCCTAAGGCTTCCAAGAGTCGTCCAAGTTGGGGACTCCATGGTGCCCTTATCGAATCTAGTGAAGCATGAAATGGTTACATCACTCCTCCGCCATGTGCAGGATGTAGCAGTGCCGTTATCGCGAGGGACAACCACCATTGCAAGTCAGGGGAATTTTACAAACCCGTGCGGGTTGGAAAATACGACCGATGCTCATGTGATTTTAGTGTGGCATATAGCTACTAGTATTTGCGAGTCCCTTTCGGATCATGGACCGAACTATGCAGATGACTTTCTAGTCGCCACTTAGTTGTCTAAATATTATGCCTACTAACTGGCCTTTGTACATGAGTTACTTCCAGGCAATGCCTACACCACATAACGTTTCTCTGATATGGCAGTTCAACAGGCACAACACACCATCATACGAGACAGGAATGTGGGTGACCAACATCAAGATTGGATCGATGTTGATGTTGCTTCAGCTGCCTACAATGATAATGTTATAGGAAGGGGTGCATTGTTGGTTCAAGCAATAATTCATCGAGTGATGGCCAAAGGTCCTCCTACCCATGGATGGAGATTTCCGGCGGAGTTTTGGGTAGAGTTGCTCGTGTATTTGGCTCCGTCGGATAATGTGATGGCCTAGGGAGTAGGGGTGAGCAAGAACCGACCGAAACCGAAATGTTAGACCGAACAACTCGAACCAAACCGTAACCGAAATTTTCGGTTCCCTAATTTTGAGATTTTCAGTTTCGGTTCGGTTCGGTTTTTATCGATTCAGTTCAGTTTAAACCGAATTAAATTTAAAAAAAACACTTTAATTTTTTTTTGTTGGGATAATGGGATTAATGGGCTATTGTATTGGGTCTCCCTTTGTGAGAATCACACAGCCACCACAACCTAATCTCATTCACCCTAGGTCTCCTCCGAGCTCTCATCATCTCCGACGTCGAGTGGCGCCGCCCTAGGTCTCCTCCGAGCCATCGTCATCTCCGACGTCGAGTGGCGCCGTCGTTCACACCGGCCGGCGTCAAGGGCCTCGAGGGAGTTGGTCGATTGGTCCCGTTCACGGCGTCAAGGGCCTCTCTCATCTCTCAAAGGTTGCCTCCGCTTCCGGAGATATCAATAACCACTAGATCCACGGCAACCGAACCGACAATTTTCGATTCGGTTTTTGGTTCAAAATTTTCTAAAAATTCGGTTTCGGTTCGGTTCGGTTAAAGTAGGTTCGGTTCGGTTTCGAACCGATGCTCACCCCTACGGTTAATCGGTTAAGCATTATTTGAAAGAGATCTTATTTTTGTAAATACATGCGTTTTGACCAATAAATGTTTGAAATACATAATTAAAACATATAGTTGATTACATTGTTGAAATACGTAGTCGAATTACATACCAAAGCATCGAATTACATAATTGATAGAGTTTCACAAATACAAAATAAAACCAAATATTTGTTCAGTGGAATTATTAAGATCAAAATACATAACTAAACCCTGAAAAACGAATTCGTATTTCTTCATTCTTCCATAGCCTCATCGATTTCTATTGACGACTACAGTTTGCTCCAACATATATAGAAGCAAACCTTTGTCAAAGTCGAGTGAAGTCGAGTCGAGAGGATACATTGATCCAGGGAGGAGTGTTAGTGCGGGATTGGATGGAAGGGATTGATCGAGCAATATATATTCTATGTGTTTATGCGAGTGCAAATCAAAAATGAGTTAGGTTGAAATTGAAGATGGAATGTCATAGAAAATATTCAAACTAATGAGTACAATCTAATAATTAGCTACTCCCTCCGTTTCAATAAACATGTCTTTTTAGCTCTAAAAGTTTGTTTCAAAATACATGTCTTTTTACATTTTTTAGCATTTACTTTACAGATTTGCCCTTATAATCATTAATAGTTTATTAGTAGTGGTTTTCAATAAAGTAAAAAAGTGAGGTAATAATTAGGGGTATAATAGTCCATTTAATAGCTTCCTTAATATATGTGCAAATGGCTAAAACGACATGTTTATTGAAACAGAGGAAGTATTAAATTATAACACTTGCTATTTTGGAAGACAATGATATTAAACATATGTAATCAATTGCATTTGAATTAAAGACTTCATGTCTTATTAAAAAAAGTCAAATGGTGAGAGAGACGCCTTGCCGGAAGATCTGAGATATCGGCGAGAGAGACGACAAGTCTCTCTTGCCGGAAGCCATGAATATCATGAGTTACAACTGCCGGGGATTGGGGAAGGCCCGGGCAGTTGCACGCCTTGCCAACTTGGTGAGGAGAGAGGCCCCGAAAGTGGTGTTCCTGATGGAAACCAAGTGTGATGGAAATAAGATGGAGTCAGTTCGTCAAAGTATTGGATTCAAAGGGTGTTTTTCGGTTGATCTAGTGGGCAGTTCGGGTGGATTATGTTTGCTTTGGGAGGAAGACATTGCCTTATCTGTCCAATCGTATACTCGACACCATATCGACGCCAATATTGAGTGGTGTGGGATGCAAGCTTGGAGACTAACAGGTTTTTATGGATGGCCAAGGAAGGACGATAAACATCTCTCATGGTCCCTATTAAACCGGTTAGCGGAGGAAGAACACGGAGCTTGGTTCTACATTGGCGACTTTAATCAGGTGCTTAATGTTGATGATAAGGAGGGAGGTCAGGAGGTGGATTGGCAATTAATGGTGGATTTTAAGAGCTCTCTTGAGAGGTGTGGGTTGCAGGAACTTGCATATTCAGGCCATAAGTTTACATGGGACAACGGGCGTCTTGGAGAGGAGTTCATTCAAGAGAGGTTGGATATGGGAGTGGCGACGGATGCATGGTTTGAGCTCTTCCCAGGGGGCCGGATCAGGCATCTTGAGCGGGTGGGTTCGGATCACCTACCTATTATGTTGGAGTGTGTTCAAGTCAAAGCGGAGGGTGAGGATGATTGGCGGGGCAGAAAACCATTCCGTTTTGAGGAAATGTGGGTGAGTCACGAGGGGTGTAAGGTGGTTGTTGAGAATGCCTGGAAGAATCCGAACGCAAGGCTTGAAAGGGGAAGTGTGCTTGAAAAACTCCGTCGATGTGCAGAAGACCTAAAGGACTGGAATAAGTCTGAGTTTGGGAATATGCTTCACCAAATCCAGGGGGTCAGAAATGAGCTCAGGGATCTCCAAAAGAGGGGAATGCGGGGTGAATGAGTGAGTCGTCGTCGGGCTTTGGAGCAAAAGGAAAGAGATGTTATGGCCAAGGAGGAGCTTCTTTGGCATCAAAGAGCAAAAGTTAATGAGATGTCATGGGGTGATAGAAATACTACATACTTTCACCAAAAGGCAAATGGGAGACGTAGGAAAAACAAGGTAGTGAAGCTGGTGGATGGTGATGGTAGAGAATGGAGAACCACCTCCAATAAAATGAGGGTGGCCATGGAATATTTTGAAAATATTTTCCACTCTGATCTCAACAAACAGGTGGGGGCGGCTCCTCAAGGAATTCCGCGTTTATTAACGGCTCTGGACAACTCCGAGCTCATGCGCCCGTTTACCGGTGAAGAGGTTCACTCGGCCCTCTTTTCTATGCACCCAACAAAATCTCCGGGTCCCGACGGTATGTCAGCACTTTTTTTCCAAAAGCACTGGGATATCATTGGGTCCGAAGTCATTTCCTTTTGCCTTGACATTTTACACGGAGCCCCATTTCCTATTGATCTAAATCACACGTTCATTTCGCTTATCCCGAAGGTTTCTAACCCTCTTAAAATGACGGACTTGCGTCCGATCAGCCTATGTAATGTGCTTTACAAGGTCATCTCGAAGACTTTATCGAACAGGTTAAAAGGTGTTCTCAGCAAGGTGGTGTCCCTTTCACAAAGTGCGTTCGTTCCGGGACGGTTGATTACGGACAACGTACTTTCGGCTTTTGAGATCTTTCACTTCATGAAGAACAAGTCTAGAGGGAAGAGTGGTCACATGGCGTTAAAACTTGATATGGCGAAGGCCTACGATAGGGTGGAGTGGCGATACTTGGAGCAGGTTATGAGCTGCATGGGCTTTGATGATCGGTGGGTGGACCGAATCATGAAATGTGTGTCCACTGTCTCCTTTGCGGTTTTGATGGATGGCTGCCCATCACCATGCTTCAGACCTTCCCGAGGTCTTCGGCAAGGGGATCCTCTATCGCCGTATTTGTTTCTTCTATGTGCGGAAGGTTTGTCGGCTCGGATTAAGTTGAGTGAAGAGGCAGGTCGGCTGCAAGGAATAAAGATTGCAAGGAGTGCGCCGAGAGTGTCTCACTTATTCTTCGCTGATGACAGCATGGTTTTTGCAAAGGCTTCTTGTCAACAAGCAACCGAAATTGTTCAAATCCTCCGTGAGTACGGAGCTGCGTCTGGTCAACAAGTAAACTTTGCAAAATCGGAGCTATCCTTTAGCAAGAATGTATCTGAGCAGACTAGGGAGGAAATCCAAGGCATCTTAGACATTCATGAGGTGGAGAAGCATGAACGGTATTTGGGGCTTCCGACGATGGTTGGGCGCTCTAAAAAGATCATCTTTGGTCAGCTGAAAGAGAGGATGTGGAAGAAACTCATGGGATGGAAAGCACACACTTTGTCTAGGGCGGGGAAGGAAGTCCTAATAAAGTCGGCAATTCAGTCGATTCCCCTCTATGCCATGTTGTGCTTTAAGCTCCCTATTAGTGTTTGCCACGAGATGGAACAACTGATGAGCAATTTTCTTTGGGGAGAGGCAGGAAACTCACGAAAATACCATTGGTTGAGTTGGCTGCGTATGTGCAGGGCAAAGAAGTGTGGGGGGCTTGGTTTTAGAGATCTGGAATCTTTTAACCTTGCATTGCTTGCAAAACAAGGCTGGAGATTGATTCAAGATCCGGACTCACTTTTGGCTCGTCTCCTTAAGGCCCGATATTACCCTAATACGTCCTTGTTGGAGGCGAAGCTAGGGTATAACCCAAGTTATTCTTGGAGAAGGATATGTGAAGGGCGAAGAGTTTTGGAGCTGGGCTACTATTGGCAGGTTGGTAATGGCAGTAATCTGAATGTGTGGAGCGACAGATGGCTGCCGAGACCGAGTTCATTTCGGGTTGTAGGGAATTTTCAGAATGTGGACTCTTCGTTAAGGGTGCTGGACTTAATTGATTGGGGTTCAGGTAGGTGGAAGGAAGACTATATTCGAAGTATTCTTCCCTCTTGCGATGTGGAACTGATTCTTGATCAACATCTAGTCGACCCTCAACTTCAAGATCAAGTGGTGTGGCACTTCTCTAAGAATGGTGATTACTCGGTTCGGTCGGCTTACCACGTGATGTTTGAGAGGAAGATGTCGAGGATGAACGAGGGTGCTTCGGTGGCTGAGCCTAGGGATGATTCCTTTTGGAAAAAGCTCTGGAAAATCACAACCCTTCCAAGAACAAGATCCTTTCTATGGAGGGCGTGCAAAGCTATCCTCCCATGCAAGGCGAACCTAGCCCGCCAAAACATTATTCACGAGGCTGGTTGTGCCTTTTGTGGGCGTGAGGAAGATGTTATGCATGCTCTATTCAGCTGTGTTCATGCAAGGAAGGTGTGGGCTCTAATCCCTGAGTTGGAAGTTGTTGCTGAGGGCTGTTCTTCCGTCCAGGACTGGGCTGATACGATTTTCAAAACACAGGATGACGGCAAAACTGCTCAGTGGGCTGCCTTATTGAATGGGATATGGAGAGACCGGAACAAATTCCTCTTTGAGGGCGAGTGCAAGAACCCGGAAGATATTTATTTTGACTGCTTGGCTGCACAAAACGAGTACTTGATGATGTGCGACTCAGTGACAGTTAAAAAGAGCCAGGAGATTGTAGCTGGGGCAAAGTGGCAGCCTCCTCCCGAGGGATGGGTTAAGATCAATTGCGATGTGGCTGTCAAAGAAAGGGACTGCAGTATTGGAGTTATTGGTAGGCTGTCCACCGGGGAAATCTTGTTCGCAGGCGCCCGTAAAATTCAGTCAGTGTGTTCGATCGAAGAGGCTGAGGCCGAGGCAATTAAATGGGGTATGGAGGCGGCTTTATCTGTTGGGGTTTCTCATGTTATAGTGGAGTCTGATAGCATGACCTTGATCAACAAACTTCAGCATGTTGTCTTGCCTCGCTTTGTACTGGGTTCGTTGCTTGCTTTAATATTAGAGCTTAGCTTGTCTTTTGTCAATTGTAAGTGGTGTTTTGTAAGAAGGGCAGCAAATCGTGTGGCTCATTGGCTTGGCCAATGGAGACCGGTGGAACCAGTCCTTCAGTTTAGTTATTTTTCTTTCCCTGTGGAGTTGTATCAGCTGCTAGCTGAGGATAATGTTGGTTCTATTTGAACGAAGCTGGTGTTTTTATCAAAAAAATAAAAAGTCAAATGGTATCAAACTAGCTTAAATATATAATTTTCTTCCTAAATAAAAATTTATATACATATATAGATATTATCGGTTAACCGGTTTTAAAAATATGTGTAATCATTACGTTAAACCGTTTAAAGTTTCGGTCGGTTAACTGTAACCGATTTTCCGATTTTTCTCGATACGGTTAACCGAAAAAAACAATCAGTTACCGATTTAACGTTATGGATTTTTTTCCCACCCCTATCCACATCTACCCATAAATTAAGTGAGAACAGCCATGATACTTCATTATGCTAATCAGTTATATTCCATCTTCTACTTGCTTCTTATGAATCGGAATTCAAATGTGGGTTCGTCCCTTAACAAGCCTAAAGAGGAAGACCCATTCTCTGCCCTCACCTTTCTCGGGCTTTGCAGACGAAACCCACTTCTACCGCTCACTTGCTCCTCACTACAACGAACCCATCATCCATGTACCTCCGAATCGAAACTGTCTCGACCCTAGAAACCTCTCCCATTCCAATTATTTTTCCCTACTACAATCTTGTGTCTCACGGAAAGCCTTCGAGCCCGGCAGACAGATCCACGCTCAGCTCTGCCTATGCGGAGAAGGCTCCAATGTCACCTTAGGAACCAAGCTCGTGAATCTCTACTCCAATTGCAATGCCCTGGCCTATGCACACCACCTGTTCGACAAATTGCCCAAGAGAAACCTCTTCCTCTGGAATGTCCTGATCCGTGGGTACGCCTGGGACGGCCCGTACGAGGCTGCAATAACTCTCTACCATGAGTTACTTTCTCATGGAAGTCCAGAGCCTGATAACTTCACCTTCCCGTTTGTGCTCAAGGCCTGCTCAGCCCTCTCTGCTGTGAAACAAGGAAAGGAGATCCATGAGCATGTGGTTAGAACAGGATGGGACAAGGATGTGTTCGTGGGCGCTGCCCTTATCGACATGTACGCGAAATGCGGGTTGACGATTCTAGGGGCGTCTTTGACAAGGTTTTGACCCGGGACGTTGTGCTATGGAACTCCATGCTCTCTGCTTATGCGCAAAACGGGCATCCGGAGTCTGCACTCGCCTTGTGTAGGGAGATGGCGTTTTCGGGTGTGAGGCCGAGTGTTGCGACTCTTGTAACCGTTATCTCTGCGTCTGCTGACGTGGCGGCGCTTCCTCATGGGAGGGAGATCCACGCCTTTAGCTGCAGGCAAGGGTTCGGGTCTCACGACAAGGTGAAGACCGCGCTGGTTGATATGTATGCCAAGTGCGGGTCTGTTAGAGTGGCCAGGGTGCTGTTTGAAGGCTTGTATGAGAAACGAGTCGTTTCTTGGAATGCGATGATCACTGGCTGCGCAATGCATGGTCATGCTGTGGACGCGCTCCGGCTGTTTGAGGAGATGAGAAGGAGACAGGCTCGGCCTGATCACATCACGTTTGTGGGCGTTTTATCAGCTTGTCGCCATGGGCGGCTTTTGGACGAGGGGTGGAGATATTTTGATGAAATGGTGGAGGAGTTTCATATAACTCCCACTATTCAGCACTACACTTGCATGATTGATCTGTTAGGCCATTCGGGTAAGCTCGACGAGGCTTATAATCTGATCATGGAGATGAAGGCGACACCGGACTCTGCTGTCTGGGGGTCATTGCTGAATGCTTGCAAAATCCAGGGAAATGTTGAGCTAGGGGAACTGGCCTTGGAAAGACTCGTTGAGCTCGAACCGCGTGATTCAGGAAACTACGTGATCATGTCGAATATCTATGCACAAGCCGGGAAATGGGAAGGGGTTGCAAAGGTTAGGCAGATGATGATTGATAGAGGTGTTAAGAAGAGTATAGCATCAAGCTGGATTGAAATCAAGAACCAAGTTCATGCTTTTCTCTCAGGGGACACTAATCATCCAATGTGTGATGAGATCTATGCCGAGCTGGATCGAGTGACGGAGCTGATGGGTGAATCTGGGTACGTGGCGAACACTTCAACGGTTTTCCATGATGTTGAGGATGACGAGAAGACGAGGATGGTGACCCGTCACAGCGAAAGGCTGGCTATTGCGTTCGGGCTGATTAGTACGCCTCCTGGAACGAGGCTCCTGATCACGAAGAATCTTCGGGTTTGCGAGGATTGCCATGTCGCGATTAAGTTGATTTCGAAAGTTACGCGGCGGGAGATTGTTGTGAGAGATGTGAACCGGTATCATCAGTTTAGAGAGGGTAGATGCTCTTGTGATGATCATTGGTAAAAGAGATGATGTGAAGCTGAAATGTGAGTCAAGGCTAAAGGATCTTCATATGTATCCTTAGATTTTGGGATTGTAGGTATATCTTGCCTCACTTTGTGAGTTTGTGTACTGTATTCTGCCATAACTCAAACTTTGACACACAAATCAATTTGATGGAGTTTTTGATTGTTTAGTTGAAGGTGTTATGTGATCATGGGTTGTTGTTGAGCAAATCAGTATTGTATGATTTTCCTTACTGAAAAAATTGCTTATATAAAGATGTAATCTTTTTTTTTTTTTGATGAAAAAGATGTAATCTTTAATCCTACAGGAAAAGGCCCTTAAAAGACTATTTATTTTCCCCTTGTTTTAGATCTTTCTATAGTTGTAAGACTCTCATTTTCATACTGCGAAAAAACGAAACAACATATATGCAAGTCGAATGCTCGCACTCTAGCAATTTTCAAGTCCGATACTTGGATACAAAAGTTTGTTGCTTTGTCGACTGAACTCCGAACAATCCATCTCTTCCACCTGCCAGACATCGCCAAATAGCCTTAGGTACTACTAGTAGTTGCTTTCTTTCTCCCTGTGGATCGTTATACCTTATTACCTTTGCATCCGCCCAAAGAATCGAGCTTTAATTATGGGGATTTCATGGAATTGCTTAGGTTTTCGACATCCCTGGTCGTTTTGAGATGTTTGATGGGTGATTTAACATGCTAGTGGGTGATATTATAGGGTTTTCGTTCTCGCATGCCAAGTGTTCGATGAAATGCCCCACTGAACTTTTTTGTGTTTTTTTTGTGTGAAAGGCAACAGGTGTTGATTAAAGTAGTATGGGGAGCCAGGATGATGTGTTGAAGGACTCCCAGATTGTGGATGCACGAGCCAGGAACATCAGTCACAATGTACGGTGTACCGAATGTGGAAGCCAGTCCATTGAAGACTCACAAGCTGACGTTGCTATCCTCCTTAGGAAGGTATGAATGCATCTACTTGGTTGTTAATATACTCTCGTGTAAAATGTGAACTGTTGTCTGTGATTACAAGGAACCAAGATAAGAGAAATCAATGAAAAAAGATCGGTTTTGGGGAAATTTTGGGTGGGAAAATAATGCACAATTGTTTGTTATAGATCATTCTGTCATATTGAATTATATCTGTGTGACTGCTATTCTTTGAGTTTATTACACTGATGATTTTGTTGATCTGCAGCTTATTCGTGATGAGATCCAAGCTGGGAAATCCGACAAAGATATCTATAAGAAGCTCGAGGATGAATTTGGGGAGACTGTGCTTTATGCCCCGAAGTTTGACTTGCAAACTGCAGCCTTGTGGCTGTCTCCTGTTAGTTTTTCGGACCCTCAATCGAAAAGTCTTCTCATTAATTGCATTTCTATGATATAGTTTTGATCCACATATCTCTTGTAATGTTGTGGACCAGCTTCTGGTTGCTGGTGCTGCTGCTGGGGCATGGGCTTACAAGAAGCACAGGCAAAGGACTAATGTCCATATCATGGCTTTGAATCTTGTTCGAGGTGTTCCGTTGACTCCTAGAGAGAAAGAAGCCATGCTTGAGGTGCTCACGCCTCCTCCAAGTACTACTACTGTTTCTCCATGGTGGACTAGGCTGCGTGGTCGATGAGCCCTCTTCTCTATGTTTTCGAGCATGTTTCAAGTTGATTGGTTTTGCTGAGGAAGTTGTGTCCTTGGTTTTACTGTGTTTTCTTAATCAGTTTGGTGAAGCTTAGCTCATAGTTTTACATGTTGCTTATAATTGAACTCGTATTTTGTCATAAAATTACTTAGCTGTGGGCTATGACCAATGAGAGGCAATTGATCTATGTGAACTTGTCCAATTTTACTGATTACAGAAATGATTATGTTTTTCTGTTTGATTCCTGAATCATTTTTCAGTAATATATATTTTATCTCCATTTGACTATAGCTGTCCTATTCTGCTTATACTTTCAGCTTAAGAATGAACAAAAACATTATTATAATAAAATGGATTTCTCAGTAAGTTTGTACAGTAGTACTTTTCTGGAGTTCCAAGTAATGTTGCCTTCAGGAAACCCTCCATTTCCCATTGATGTCTACTTGTAAAGCCTTGGAGTTCAGGGTGACCTATGTCACAGAAGAATGCAGGGTGCATTGGCAAGAGTATAATCTGAAGTCTCAAGGAGAATTGCGTAGTGTCATTGATTACAACTCCCAGGTGCTTGTTTTTTTTGTATGGTGTTCAGAAGGTAAATCAATTGTTTTGTATGAAAGTTTTCTTATCCATTCATCTCATAATTTGCAGGTGAACAAGCAATAACTCAGGAAGTAGACTGTACAATATAACAGTGAACACCATTCACAAAGAGAGAGGTTATACTACTTCAATGACTGGCTTCAAATAATCACAGTGAGGTACTATAATCTCAATTAGCCTTTACTAGCATAGCAGTAAAATCTCTTCATTGGAACAAACTCAACTTAATTCATTTCAATCCAATTCCATATAGACATTATAATATTATACATTTACTAGACATTTCTTTTTTACTCAGAAAACATTGGGAAGCTCCAAAACCCTTCTTCATACTACCACTCCACCACAAACACAACAACACACACAACAAACAAAAAAGGAACCCCAAGCCATCTAAGTGAAAATTCAAAAGCATTTCCAAAGACCAAATCAACAAATCACCTACCAACACCATTCCTAACCACACAACACACTATACATAGTAGTACTTAAGCACCCCTAATTCTTTTCATCTTCAGAGCCCTTCTCATCCGTGACCTTGCCCCTCTGCTCCCCTTCACAAGGTCCATACGCCCAGGCACAAGCAATGTAGTACAACAAGCTCACGAAGCTCATCACGGTCAAAAGCCAGTAGTAATAATCCAAATGCCCCTTGTTAATATCGGTTGCAACCCAACTCTGTTTTCCTCCTTTCTTAGTAATATCATCCACCATGTTGATTATAGCGCTTGCTAGCAGACTAGCAACTGCCATCCCGAGCCCTTGTAAGGAAGTTGCTATACTTGACATGCTTTTAGGGAACTCTGAGTAGTAAAACTCTGTCTGTCCAATTCCATTGAATGCCTCAGCTAAACCATTTATACTGTATTGTGGGATGAGCCAAAAGGCGGACATCATTATAGGGTTCCCATGAGTTGCCATGTTCCTTCGGGTGCTCTCAACAATGGCTGATACCAGCATTGCCATGAAAGTGAAGAAAAGCCCGATCCCCATTCTTACTTTGACACTAATCCTGACAGGCTTTCCCCTAATCTTTGATGCCAAAGGGAGGATGACACGGTCATAGATTGGGATCCATAGAACTATGACTATGATTAGAAACATACCATATGACCCAGCTGGGACTTGAAACTTGGATGTCAAGTGTCGGTCCATGGAAGTCGCTTGGACTACCTGGAACGAGTTTTGGCTCGTGTTGACTGATAGCATGAGGCTTGATGACCATATTGGGAGAACCCTTATGAGAGCTTTCAGCTCTTCAACTTCCTCTACTGTGGTTAGCCTCCATGGATCCTTTGCTGACCCATCTAAGCAGATGTCCTTCTCCGGGTCTCTTATCAAACAAGCTCGGTTCAAGCACCTAATGATAAAACCGAAACACAAGCTTACAAGTTATAACAGAACATCATATATTAGACACTGCATCAAAAAGAACTTGTGAATTATTGGGCATCAAAATATAGATGCTGTATTTGATTTTATATGCCTAACAAACGTGTCATGTAATTCATTTCTTACCTCAGGTTGTTGCTCGGGGAGGTTATAGAAGATTCCTTCTTATGGTAGAATTGAGCATTGGAATTCAAAGATGGAAGAGTGACATTCCTGTTCTTGAACGAGGCGACTATGACCCGTGCAAAGCTGGTGATCAAGCTCTTCTTCGCAATCACTTTAACATACAACGGGGAAGCAATAAAGAAAATCAAGATTGACAGAAGCATGAGGGCAGCTGGAACTCCAAATCCTATCTTCCAACCAGCATGATCTTGGATGTAAACGATCACAGTCATGGCGAGCAGAACTGAAAAGCACGAGCACGCATAGTACCAGTTGAAGAACGTCTCTAAAACCCTTTCATTTTTCGGGTTGTCTCTTTTGTCAACTTGGTCTGCTCCAAATGCCTGAGAGCACGGTCTTACGCCCCCAGCTCCAATGGACATGAGGGTGAAGGCTAGGACTAAGATCGAATACTGTGGGCCCGTGGGTGATTTGCAGCTCCCCGGGATTGTCAGGTTGCAGGGTGGTGGCTTCAAATGTGGGATCATTGTGGTCAGCCATAGAACAACCACACCCTGCAAAATAAGGGTTGAAAGGTAGTTGAGTTGAGCAGTTGAGATTAGCAAAATCAGTAGAGCATAAAAGAGTGTAAGATTTATAAGTGGAAACACTTTAGAACCTATAACATGATCCAACTTAATTCATAAGTGGGAAAATTACCCTTTTATTACTAGAAAAATTAAGAAATGTCTTGTGCCTAATGTAAGCCCCACAATAAGTTCATCTAGGGTAAAATCATATGAATTTGATTTTTTTGCATCTTGTGGGTTTGTCTTGGAGGTGATGGATTGAAACATTTCACTACAAAAGTGAAAAGTGAAAAGTGAAAAGTAACACAGTAAACAGAGAGGCCTACCTAGTAGTGGGGAAAAAACCATGCAAAAACATTACAAGGTGAATAAAGCTCTTGTATGAGAACAAGAACAGGCTGCCAAACACATGAGATCAAGTTTTCCCAGCTGGCCTTATTATTCTTAGCTCAGATCCCATAATTATTGCCCCCTCGTGCTCCTTAGAAAGAGAGATTGAACAGAACATCTCATGATAAAAGACTGTACACTTTTTCTAAACACCATTTTTCCTTCTTGATTGAATTCTGAAACTTACTAACTCTATATGCAAAATTTGGTCTTTTCCACTTCTTGCTCTAAAACTACTAGAACAACCCTCAAATCAGACATCAAAACACTTACTTGCTACCCTTGCACTAATTTCATATTTTAAAGGGTTTTCTCAAGTGAAGAGAAGAAACCCTAATTTGGGCCCCTCTAAACCTGAAGTTTTTTTGTAGTGTAAAGTCAGCCGGTTTTTCTGGTGTTGAACAGATGTCTTGTAGTGACCAAAGCGTGTGAAGACAGAACAGAGGTGAGTGTGTGTGTATTCCTTCTTTTGCAGCCTTATGTAATTGTTTCCCATGTGACCAGTTTTCCTCAACCAATCTCTCTCCTCAATTACTTAATCCACTATTTTGAAAAAAAAAAATCAGACACTCTTCTCTTGCTATAATTGTTTCATTTTCAAATCCACACCTCCCTTTCTTGTTTTAATAAGACCGACAAAATCGACAGTCAGATAAACCGATAACAGTTCGATAATCGAACAAACCGATATCGGAAAACAAACAAATAGATGCAAATGCTCCGTTTAAATCATTGTTTGGCTACCTCTTTTTTGAAGTGAAATTACACTGTTTTTTTCTTCTTTTTGCACCCTTTTCTTCTTCTTTAAACAGTAAAAGATCTGCTCTTTCTGCTGTGCTGAGAAGTTTCAGAAATTGAAGCCACTTGTGTGGTTCTTTTTTGTCACATCTAACTGTTAAAGCTTTTCCAGGGTTACTGCAAGAAATCACTCACTCCCATGCAAAACCACACTGACCCAAAAATCTTTAAATGATGTGGGAAACAAGAAACCACTCATAATATAAGCTTGTTTAAGAAACTATAATATACTCTTTGACCCCTTATACTGTATAATACAGCTATTAATTCATTAATTTATTTTCTTTCCAAGTTAAACATCAACCCATGTTACCCCACCATAAGGCCACAACCCATCCTTGATGTTTGCAACATTTTTTTCTCACAAAAGGAAATTATAGTCAAAGATTGCATTTCAAGCTTCCAAAACAAAAACAAAAAATGGTAGCTGGATTTGGGATAATGTAGCAAGTTTGCCTTTCAACCCACACCTTATACTCTTACATGGGACAATTCCTAAATTAGGGTTTTTGACATCATTCCTATCCCTATATTACCCCAAAGAAAAAGATGCTAGATATGGGAATTCCGATTCCAACCCGATTAACCCGAATCCGAACCAGATACGGCCTTCTTATGAACCAAATTGGGGAGAAAATGTAGAATTTGAAATTGGGATAGAGAGTTATTACCAGGAAGCTGGTGATCGAACCAAATCCAATAGTGAGGAATCTTCCAAGATAAGAATCAGCCAGAAAGGCACCAACAATTGGCAAGAAATTTGTTGCAGCTGACCAGAACAAGAGCAGATTTGTTCCTCTTGCTAAGCTCATCTTGTAATTCGTCATTAAGTACATTATCATGTTTGGCAAGAGCCCGTAGCTTGCAACCTTCTCTAGTGACTCGTTCACTTCAAATCAAAATTGACCCACATCAAAAATCAGCTAAGTTTGAATCTTTAAGCTTTGAACAGCTAAAAGGAGCATAAATCAAGAGAGAATTTTAATGCCCAGAACTTGCAAACTTCAAATCAAATTGACCCACATCAAAAACCAGCTAAAGTTTGAATCTTGAAGTTTGGAATCATCAAAAGCAAGTCAAATCAAGAGAGAATTTTAGAGCCCATGAATTAGTACAACTTTCTCTAGTGACTCATTCAACTCAAATCAGATTGACCCACATCAAAAACCAGCTAAAGTTTGAATCTTTAAGCTTGAACCAGGCAAAAGGAAGTCAAATCAAGAGTGAATTTCAGAGCCCAAAACTTGCAACTTTCTCTAGTGACTCATTCACTTCAAATCAGATTGACCCACATCAAAAATCAGCTAAAGTTTGAATCTTTAAGCTTGAACCAACCAAAAGGAAGTTAAATCAAGAGTGAATTTGAAGTTTACCTATGATGAAGGGCATTGTAATGAGACCACCCTTTTTCTTCTGTGTACGGACATGGTGGAAATCCCCTCCTTCTTCTTGCTCATGTATGTGGTGGTGGGCAATCTTCCTCCGATCTTCGGAAGGATCCTCCATTTTTGGAGTTTGGGGAAAATGTTGATTGAGTTGAGAAAGGATTTGGGAGGAGTGCAAAGTGAGAGACAGAGAGGGAGAAAGCCAGAGGAGGTCAAGTGTATATAAATATTTTTTGAAATGGGCGCTTTTAGAGTTTCCCAAGGAAAAAGGAAAAGATATTACTTATTAATCAGGAAAATGGAAGAAAATGGTGTTTTGGTTTGTAGTATGATTGAGGATAAATTAAGTGCATTCATTCGAAAAATGTATTGGATAAAAGTTTTTTGGTCTCAAAAACCATGGATATTAGATACGGGTAGAATGTCCAATTTCCAAAAAAATACATATTTTATGGTGTTAGATCTAGACATCTAGTGGATGTAGAATGTTCATTTTTGAAAATTACGGAGTATAACATTTACTCAATATTATTTATTTCTATTTTTCTAATGGTTATACTTGTAAGATCCATTAGATCATATTTTGATACATATGTTATTAATTAAAGATAAATTAAGACTTAAATGATATAGCGCAGTTTATCATAGAACATTTTTAAGGATTATAGATTAAAGTTTGAAATAATCACCCAAATTAAACTCTTCCATTTTAATACCCAATTCTCTTTTTTTCGGTCGAATATACCAATTCTTTTGATAAGAAAGAATGCCCAAATAATTATGGGAGCTTACTCAACAAGAAGTGCATCGTCCAGTGACTAGTCTATCAAATTGTTGAGATTTTTGTTTGAAAATGCTGTCACATTCGGTCTATCAATACCATGGTTGATCCTTGTAATTATTTAGTCGGTCACATTGTATTTGTTTTCCTGAATTGGATTTAGATTATATAATTTTTATTTATTTTTTTGCAATATATATAGGATATTGAATTGATATAGTGATTTGCAATGTAGGGGTATTCGTCCCTAATGTTAGGCTTTTATTCTGTAATTGGTCCCCATGCCCATGAATGAATCTCCCTTTAGAACATGGACAAACATTGCTAGGGTGGCTTAAACCTCTAGTGCTCAACAGCCTCACTATAGATAACTAATTAAGGTTTTCTTTCTTTCTTTCTTTTTTAAAAAACTTCCTCATTCCTCTATAGTCATTTTGAGACATTTTATGCTACCTAAATATAGAAGATTCATTGAATTTTATTTTTTCCCTAAATGTGGAGTATTGAGTTATTCAGGTGTTTTGTCTAATACTCCAGTATAATATTTGTGAGTTTAGCTCAAGATTTACGCGTTTTATATACCTTTTTTAGCCATGTTTCCCAATCAATACGATAGCGTGGAAAATCAAATGCCTTCAAAAAAAATGTTCAATCTAATACCGCATTTCTTTCTTTTCGCACTATATTGTATTTCGTGGACGTCCGTGTTACCATGTTGTATGAAAGTACACCTTAAAATTTGCCATCTTCGAGTTAAGTGAGTGTCCATATCACCATGTTAAGTGGTGCAATTAGTAGACAATAAATGGTGTGAAAATATCAAGATTTATTCTTTCAATCTACTAATTATACCTAATACATCAAACTCTTATCTTATTAAAAAAAATCTCGTGTAAACTTATTCATTCCATTATTGAAATTAACATTCTCCCAAAGATAAGAAGCCAAACGAAAGTCAAAAGTTTTGCAATTGGCATACGTTTGTTTGGATTCACACACAAAAACGTTGTATTATTCCCTATGTTCCTTATTTCTCCGGACTCCAATTCATTGGTCGGTGTATGAAACCTATACAAATTGTACGTAGAAAATAAACAAGATTATAAAACTTAAAGTTTTGAAGACTCAAGTCTAAAACAGTTTGAAATAGTGACTTTTGTACAGTGTGAGGTTTTACTTGTGATGGTAATAGTAAAAAAATTTAAGATTTACCCTTTGGCGTGCACTTCATCTAGTTTCTTTTAGTATACGTAAAACAAAGGCCCTCATGTTTGCATGAAATTATTCACCTACCTAACTCGTCGCTAATAAATGTATGTGTTCTGTCAGACTTTCGAAATAAATAAAGAGTTTGAATTCAGGAAGTTTGGCCATCTCGAGTTAGAATTAATTAGCCAAATTGATTAGGTAATGTCTACATTTTTTGTGTCTTTTTTAAGTTAAAACAATTCTTAATTTGAAGTCAACTATTATAGCCTGATTTGGTATAATTTCACAGTTTATTAAATGAAGAAACGTTTAATTATAGTATGATGCAAGTATGTATACAGCTATTTGCTAAATATAACTTGAGTTTGTACAAATTTAAATGGAACTCAACCCAACGAAGAAGTTAAGTATTGGCCACTATAAGTCTATAATCTTAATTTAAGCCTCAATCTTAATTTAAGCCTCAATCTTATATAGTACTTTTGCTAGCTACATTAATTGAGGCTTTGATTTTTTTTTGATCAAGACATTGAGGCTTTGATACACTGGAATAAATTTTATATTTATTTCTCCTTTAATGAATCACCCTTTTAAATTAAAAAAAACGATTTTTTTAATTAGAAACTAGCTTAACCTGTCGTACCTTGTACGACTATGCGTTCATTAAAATTATTTTTGTAGATACATTATAATACGGATTTGAGTTGAAAAATAAAATAAAATCAAGCGGGACCAGAATCAATGTGGTGGCTCGAAAACGGTCGCGTTTTAATAAGGTTGTTTTATTGGAGCATTAATCTATCACCATGTACATATATATAGCAAATTTATATAGGTATTGACGTATTGTTACGTACATATATGATTTCATGATCATATATATCACAAATTATTGATTTTTGGATATATAGTTAAATGGTTAATTTAAAATTACTCTATACTTTATGGATAGATATTGTATATGGATAGATAGTTTATATGGATAGATATTGTATGGATAGATATTGTTAATAAGGTAGTTAATTAAAAGACTTTAAAACTTATGGTAGTTAATTAGAAGATTGAAAATTTACATAGCAAAATTATGGTAGTTAATTAAAAGACTTTAAAAATTATTTTAGTTAAATATCTGGTGGGGCCAGAATCAACGTGGTGGCTCGAAAACGGTCGGCTTTTATAATATATATTGATGATATTGATGATTCCATTCCATGCATGTACCAAACAAAATTGATAAATGGACAATTTTTAATTAAAACAAACGATCTTTTTAATTAGAAATTGCATTCCATGTACCAAACAAAATTGATAAATGGAGAGTTTTGTAGAATAGATAACAGAAAGAAAGAAACAATATAGCGAAACAAATTTAAAAAAAAAAACAAAAAACAAGGAAGAGTCCAACAAATAATCAAAGACCTAAATAATTAGGGAAGAAGACTGTATTAAACCTTCCAAGAAATTACCAATTTATTCTTTTTCTCATGTTTAATTTCACTTTGTACATTTTCACTCTTGTTCTTTTCATTTTATTCTTACTAGCCGTGCCCGTCGTACCATGCACGACTTGCATTTCTAAATTTATTTTTGGATATATACTAAATAAATATTAATGTGAAATGTATAATAAAAGCTTTAACATAATTTGATTTCATCGAATATTAGAAGTTTTTAATTGTTAAATGATTGACTAAGAAAATGTTATTATGCAAATCACGTACTTAGATTTTAATTTACAATCAATAAAATACATTATTATGCAATATATACTGTCTTATATTTTAGTATGCAAAGCACCAACTTGATATACCCAAATTAAACATGTAGTTATTATAATCATAATATTTAATGAGTAATATTTTGCCTCTATATGTATGAATAGACAAAAAAAAATCTTATCAAAATATAATATATTTCAAAGATCATGATATTCTGAATCTAAAAAATAATTGGTATAGAAAATATTAGAAAATTAATAAAACTGTTGAAAACAATTTATAAAAAATATAAGCTAGGGTGAAAATAAATTTTTTTATATAAATTTTAAAATTTTATGAATTCCAAAATTAATTAAATAAATGTTAGTTATATGACTTCCAATTTGTTTATTCAATATCTCTTTGAGCCTAAAAAAGTCAACCCTATTAGTTGGGTCTTTGGCAAAATCTTTTCCAATGCAATTCACTATATTTAAAATTAAAATTTTATCCTCCACAAAACGTAAATAAGAAAAAATTAAAACATTGACTATTTTGGTAAATTATATCTTTTATCCATGCGTAAAATTTTGGTAAATTATAGTGGATAAATGTTTCCATGCGTGAGTCATTAAATGTTATAATAAGTTGGGTTTTGGTTAAAATTAAAACAAAACGTGTTTTGGCAAAATCAACGTGTTAGGAAATTTATATTTTCCATACTATTAGATCATGACGAATGGAAGATATCTACATATGATCACACTTTAAATAGAAGAAAATCAATTCTTAAATGATAAAATTATTTAAGCAATATAAAATTACTAATAGAAGATATGACTTTAAGATAAAATTAAAGATAGATAATTAAGGAAAATAAAATATGTAAAGTTGACAATATTTATTTGGTTGGAAAAAAAAATTAAAATCAAGTGGGGCCAGAATTAACGTGGTGGTTCGAAAACGGTCGGCTTTTATAATATATATTGATTTTGTATTCAATTTCAAGAAATTGCCTATTTAATAGATTCAATCAGAGAAAATCATCAAATCATGGATTAATGTTTAAAGCAATTACGGCCATAACTAGGATGAGTTGTTACAAACATTAAATAAATAAAATTGTGAAACTTATTGAACAAACAGACAAACAGCACAATTTATCCAGTCCCATCCACAGAGGTTAAGAAATATAGCCTGGCTACATGCATGAGACCATGTAAGAAGGGGCATTAATTATTGCCATGAAATCCAACAAAATTATCAAACTTGTGACTTGTGAGCATACTCTGTACCCTATCCTTAGCTGCACCTCTACCTACATTTATTTTATTTTATTTTTTATTTTATTTTATTTTATTTTATTTTACAAAGAAATAACTTGAAAATTTTCTACTCTCTTTGATAATTACACAAGTTTGGGTGGAGAACCCTCACCCTAGCCCGGTGATAGTAATGGATTCGGTTCCGATTCGGGTTCGAACAAAAAACTCGAACCGAACCTACACCTCATGTGATCCTTTAAGCCTTTCATAAAACCCGGTTATACATTTTAATCCAAAACTTAACACAATGGATACAATTTCCTTCTTGCTAATTTATATACTAGTGAGTTGTTTACCATACCTTTTTTTATATAGGATTCCAACATAAAATAACTTCTAAACCGGCCTGAAAATGCAAAAATCAGTAAGGAGATGGATCATTTACCGAATCAATAGTACTGTTTTTTTTTAATTACATTATCCATAAGAGCTGATTCGATCATCAACCATCATGTAATATTGGTATATCAATTTTTACTATTTTCTTACATTTTCTAGAGATTTTTTTTCAATGGAGTTTAACTATAATGTGTTTTTCTCTTATCACGGTGTATTAATAAATATTACTACCTCCATTCTAAAATAAATGACCTCATCCTCTATAAATTGGGGACATTTATTTGGGAAGCTAGGAAATAGTATATTAAGATCTCGTTTGGTAACAATATCGAAATTGGAATGAGCTATTATTCCAAAGACATGATGTTTGCTATGCTATTAAAATGAACCATTCATTACAATTATGCTTTAAACTTCTTAAAATTTAGGTTTCTCAATAATGTTTTTTAGAAATTATAATTTAAGGTTTGAGTTTTATAATTCAATATGAATACTTAGAATTTTTGAAATGGATAATACCTGCCATATTCCGTTGGAATCACACTAGCATGCAGGCGTAGAATGAGTCATTCTTAGGAATGAAATCGATTCTAAAATTTTCAAACATCATACTGGAATCAGTTATTCTTCAGTTTCATTCCTCATTCTCAAGGAATCAAATAAGTAGAAACATAATAGGGTTCATTCCAACCTTATCGAACTTAATCCAATACAACATGTTCTACGTACCAATTGATGCCAAAATGCCAAAATGCTAATTAAGTTGAAAGTTTGTGGAGGGTTATACACACACGTCCAATGCATATGCTCGGTAGGGATTTGTAACATCAATTAAGAATTGAAAGAGTAAGACACACATTTACGGATTCAAATCCTCCGTCCCGCAAACACGTCCCTTTACACGTCCCCTTGATTCTCATTTGTCGAAATCCCAATTTTTGACTTTAAAAAACACAAAAAAGAGTGTAATTTTGAGATTTCGATCAGTGAGGATCAAACCACACTTACATACTTACTATTCTATTTTATATGCAGAAATATCTTTGTGATGATGATTGTACCCTTTAATTTGAAAAGGCATATAGGAAAATTCCACATAGACCGAGTTTATGGGATCAATGTCGAACCCATTAATGCTAATCAGATGCACAAAAGTGTATGTATGGTTGGCATATGGGAAGTGCTTCTGACTTTTGAGGGAGGCCCAAAGACAAAGTACAACGTGTAAGGGGAATGTGTGCACAAGGCCCCCCCTACCACATTAAGGACGACCTTATGCCTAAAACCAGGGCTAGTGTCATACACACATCAAGTGAACCACCCAATAAAGTTGATAGAAATACTAATAATTATTGGATATAAAGAGATGTGTAAATGGACTAATGGTGGGGATCGGGTGAAGGGGATTACATGCATGTGGGTTCACGAAGAAAAAGAAATGAGTTTTGAAGCCTTACACTTTGTATGAATAAACAAACAATATCATTATACCAAGATTGATCCTAGCTTCGAAATGCACGAGTATTTAGCCATACGTGAGTCTTACATTAGAATTATCACATGGCTCACTGAGAGATGATTTGTGTATGTTACTCCTTCCATTATTAATTAGTTTTAGGATGATATCATATGAGCTTATGTACTAGGTTCATTCACGAGTACGCATAGAACGGTCGATCACCCCTTCATCATTATCGGCCCAACAAATTTCGACATCTATATGATAAAAAATTGTACCATTAACGAATGTAATTTAAAGAATATCCAAGTCTTTGTAAAAGTATGTTAATTAGTTATTTTTAAAAGATGTTAAAATAATATTACGAAAAAAATCTATAATTAATATATAGTGGAGTATATACTATTTGGTAAATTGGAAAAAAGATAAGATTATGATCAGTCATCATGAATAGTGAATTAAATAACTAAAATATATTTTTAAAGTAAAAATTTTAGAATAGAATATTAATTAAACTACTCAAATGAAGATAGAACTAATATTATATTTAAATATATATAGGATTAAGATTATATATTATAAGTTATATATATGTTATGATAAAACTAAAATTTAATAAGATAACTTTTTAATAAATGAATGTTCACATTACACATTCACTGATGCACACCCGAATATATAGTACATTGTTCACATCAATTAAATTAAACGTTTGCATCAAATAGTGTCTTAATAATTGTAGAAAATAGTGTTCCAAATGGACAACTTAAAACTACAATAATGTTTGTTATCATATTGCACGTAAAATAACAGGATCGATGTAGATCTTTTTAGAGGACTATTCATAAAGATTATATGAAATTGACGTAGCATATATAAGCGACATGAGAAAATTCAAGTTTATTGATAATGTACGTTAAGAGCCTGGCCAGCTTTAAATTTTTTTTGCATGATTAAGTTGCATGGCTTGACACTTTGCAATTTGCATGTGTGAATGGGGATACTTACAAGTTATATGGGACACTTGAATGCACACGATTTTTGTATTCAGTCGATTTTGGTCTTTATTTGATCACTATCGAGCTTACATGTTAGGTAGCCTTTCATTATCAGCTCTACAATACAATGACCCCGATTTAGTTACACGGTGCACTAATTATTTAGGAACTATATGCTTAAGTATATACTCCGTATGTACGAATATCGTATCAAAAGTTTGATTTATGATCGATCTCATACTAGACTTGGGTCCGGTTCCCGTTTGGGTCAGGTTCCGACGGGAATCGGAGTTTCCGGAACCGGATCGAATTTGAGGGCGGTTTCGGTTCCCCTTACCTGGAATTGGGGTTATCCAATTCAATTCTAAATTTTTCTAAAGTTGAGAAGTCCACAACATAAAAATGCAAAATTGTACAGTGATATTTTTTTGATAAAGAAAGGGATTAGTGTCACCACAAATATTAGAGCATTTAGAAGAGACGAAAACGAGTTACTAACCAGCTCTAAAGAGAAGGGGGTAAATCGTCAATCTGAAGCCTCAAACCCGAGACCTCATAGTACACCCATGAGTGCGCAACCACCACTAAGTTGATGCGCCAAACATTATATATTGATAATTTATCACTATTTGCGTAAGTGCATCATACAATCGTAATATCCACTTTTAGTAAATATATAGTTCGCTTTTTGAGACATTAATTAGAAAAAATAAACATTATAATTTATAATTAGTATAATGATAGAAACATTTCACATGGTTGGCACATGGCTAATAATGTGTTATTTGGAAAATGGGATCAAATCCATCGGAACATTCCACTTTACAAAAGATTTTAGAAAATCAAAGAAAGAGATTTTTGATAATTACAAGAGCTATGAGAGTGGATCCCATGCTCTACCTCTCTCTATCTCTTTTTTTTTTATCTCAATAATTTTAGGAAACACTTCACAAGTAATTTGAAACTACTAAAGTTTTAGAGTTGTTACACTTTTGACAAAACATAACTATTTTGATTTGGGCAACACCCAGTTCAACCGGTAGGATTTTGAAGGCAATTAATCCCACGGTTTTATTTTATTGTCTAATGATGAAGTTTAGGTCACGTTTGGTAGTAAAAAAATTTGAAAACGTAAATGGAATGAAAATAAATTTAGTCCATTTTATTATCAAGATTATGATAAAGAAATATTCTCATTTCTCCACACCTTTTATCCATAAGAAATTTAATTTTTTTCTACGTCCCTCAATCATTTCTTTACTAGAGGGTCGAGGGATAACAAAATGGGGGAATTACTCGTATCAAAGTTGGTAGCAATTCATTTCTTCGAGTCTTCATAGTTATTGACTTCATGAATAAATTCAAGCATATTGTCCCATGATTAAAGGAATGTTTGATTAATGTGTCAGTTCACCAGTCTTGATTCTGAACTTGCCAACCTTATGAGCATGTTTAATAAAGAACTAATTGATATATCCTCAAATCACAATGTAACGGCCTAGTTCACTAACCTTAAGGAGTGTCCAAATGATAAATTATCAACTACTTGCCACTATCAATTAGTATCATTCGACCAAAAAAAAAAAATATCATTCGAGGGTACATCTTTCCACATGCATGAAAATTATAAATTACCTAATAAATAATATAATGATACTACTCTACATTTTTTATTTTTTTGTAATTTTTTACTAAAAACTTCATTGAACTTATTTACTAAAACTTTAAACTTTTTAACTTTCACATGGTAATTAATGTAAATTTCTATTTCTTTTTGTTATAGACTTATAGTTACCCTAGCATAACAAACAAAGAAATATCAAGTTAATTAGTGCATCATAAATATCTTATTATATTCTATCGAGGAAAAAGTTAGATGATTACGCACGGGGAAGTTAAAGTTCTAATTATTGTTTGATAGGTATTGTAGCTTAGCTTTCTTTTATTTAGCTAGCTTCTTCTTTTTAAAATCATTTTAAGGCTAAACCTTATGTGCTTTTTTTGGCAATGGGTTGGATTACTCGAAGTTAATCAAGTCTAACCAAATCCCAATCATTGATTATCTTAGTTTATTTATGCCATCTTAAAGATTGGACCCTTAAAAAGCATCGGTAACCATACATTATATATGATGCCTATGTAATTAGTTACATCACACATTACCTAACCTTATAAATACAAAACATGAAGTTTAGAAATTCAATTACTTTAATTTCCAACTTGAGTTAGCAGTTACTGTACTTATATGCAAGAGACGTTCGTTTGTTAAATGAACATAAATACATTCGGTCATTTTTTTATGATCTAGTTAAGTGTGAGTGTGTGACTCACTGCATCATATTGGGTAGGTTTATTAAGATGGTAAGAAAATCCTTTATAAGATTTAAATTGCTTCTAAGATTGAGCATCGATTCAAAGTTAAACCAAAATTTGGTTTAAAGTCATTCGAAAATCTAACAAATTCAGTTCGTTTCAGTTTTCTTGGTTTGAAATAGACAAAAGATTAACCATTTGAAAAAATTTAAACCAAATCGAAAAACAGAACTCGAACCGAAATTTAGAAAATTCTTGAACCCAAAACCAAACGGATTTATATCATTTCCAATTTGGTTCGGCTTAAAAGTTTCGATTCGAATTGACCCATACTTGGATCTAATTGTTTCGGCCATTAGTTCTCAACGCTCAAATCTGATTATAAAAGAGTGAATCTTTTACAATTCCAGTTGGCTCACGTCGATACAAATAGTTTGGTTATGTTGGATTGAAAGTTGTCCCACATCGGATATGACTAAGAAAAACCCACTAGTATATAAGGAATGATAAAACTTCTATCTAACTTTTTTTTTAATAAAAGGGGGAAATTTTTATTCACAAAAACGGGACTCACAAAGATTCGCTAGAAAACCTAGCAATTATCCGAGCTTTCGATACCCAGATTTTCAAAAACTCTCTATTCTTACGATTTCCATCTAGCAACAATGCAATTTCTAACATGATTAATGCTAATGCTTGTACTAGTTTCCTCCTTTATTTTTTTCATCCTTGAAAATCTACTCCTAGCCATCCAAACATAGTAAGCAACCACGCAATGGCACAAATTCCACATTCCAAACTTAGACTCTTCTTTCCTAATTTCATCGTTACTGCCTGGTTTTTTCCAATCATCCAGGTTTAAAACCCTTCTTCCAAGTCTTGCCCATTTCAGATTACCTTGCAGGACTTGTCTTGAATATTTACACTCTCAAACCACAAGTGTTCAACACTCTCCGGCCTTCCTTCTTCACACAGACAGCAATTGTGACAACAGTTGCTATCTATTTGGCTTAAACTTTTGGATTAGAAGGTTAATCCTGCCTTATATGCAAAGTGGTTAAATTTACCCAATACGTACGTTATCTAGTTCTCTCGGCCCATGCCACAGGATGAATAATAAGAACAAGAAAGTTACACTTGATAAGGTCGCAAATTTAATTTGTTCACTAACTAGCTAATGTCCAAGTTAGCACACTTGATTGAGCACGTACGACTTGAAAACGACAATAGCCAAATGCTCCTTATCTTTCCATTGAATCAAACTCCAAGAGCCAAAATGAAAGTAATCGATCCAAATTTGACTACGTCGATTATATTGCCTCCTCGATCAATCTAATTGAGAGATCATTGAAATTTTAGGGTTTTGAGGTGACAACCATAATATTAAAGCTAATGGACAAAACAGTTGTTAAATTTCACCTCACAAATCTCATTTCTCAATTCTCATGGATGTATGAATTTATCTTTTTTTTTCTCTTGATCGAATGTGGGTTTTATGTGGATATATATGTTTTCCCATTGGTTATATAAAAAGGAAAACAATCTTTTAACAAGGACAATGACGTCAATTATTGTGTTTTGGCACCACCTTTAACCTTTTCTTTCCTTCCAGAAAAAAAAGTGATAGCTATTATGATAAGGCTGTCATCACTGAATTATTCTTATATACAGATACACATATAGTTCATGAACCCTCTCAATTATTTCATGTTACTTTGCAAATCTCTTAAGATTGTAGACTTAGTTGGACTAAATTACATACTTTGTTGTCTACGAGCTAGTGTCTCCAATGAGTTCTGTATGTGCAAATCATGATTTTGATGACTAAAAGTTCGACAATATATAACGTTTTGATTGATTATATATTAATTAGTTTTTTTGGTCGAAAGATTATATATTAATTAGTATATGTTAGATGCTTATATGTATTTAATATGTACATATTTTTTTTGTTCACTGGAAGACATAATGCATGTTCAACTTGTGAGAAACCATATACGGAGTATTATGTTTGAGACCTAATCATATCCATCGTTGAGAGGCCTAATCATAACCCGGGTTCAAGTTGGTTTCATGTACTTTTTTGAGTAGGCCTCTATAAGATCAATTTTTTAAAGTTTTTGTAAGATTTCATTTATTGAGAATGTCTTAATTTTTTTTATGGCATTGTACTTTACCTTTTTTTAGGGAAATTATTTTTCAAAAATAGAAATCGTACAAGACATAGGCTAGAAGGAACAATGAATATTACATCTATCAATAAGGTCGGCTTGGTTGGGTTCGTGTGGTAGCGTGCTAAATCTGAATTCAAGTCAATTTAATTACATGTTGACTCTAGTCAAGTCATAACAAGTGATAGCATGTATTTTTGCCTAATTTAGAGCATGCTTATTTTCTCTAATTCGGTTTGAGTTCACTTCTTTCTAGTTAGTTTCGTTTGTTTCCGTAGAGTTTGTAATTTGGTGTCTATTCTTAGAGTTGTATGATTTCAGGGTTGTTTAGAGCCATTTTGAAGCATTTAGACAACGTCGGGAGGTTGTACAAGAGGATGGATCACAAAGTCTTGGTTAACGATGGGTTCGGGTGAGCTGAAGAAAGGAATCACCCAAGGAAGGAACGAGAGAGAACTCGGCCGAGTCATAAAATGAGTGGAGGCAACATACAATAACTCAACCCAAAACTGGACCGAGTTCTAAACCATGTCAACACAATAGTGAATAACTCGACCCACAACTCGGTCGAGTTGTGGACCGAGTTGAGGGTACAAATGGTAACTCGATCGAGAACATGGCCAAGTCAGGCTCCGTTTTGGGCCGTTTTTCGTGTTGTCTTATATTTGGGATCGTTTTTGTAGTTTTTAAGTACATGAATGACAAGTTTGGATTTGAGGATCTTAGGTTATTTTTTTTATGGAGATTCCGAGGGTACCCCTCCCAATAAAAAAGTTTGCAAAAACACCCTTTAAACTACCAAATTACGAAGTATGTCGCATTTCCAATAAGTGTACTTTAGTTTGCTTTTTCTTTTAAATAGATTTTTATTAAGTAATCATTACAACCATGTTACAAATATTTAGGCAT
Source organism: Polygonum aviculare (assembly GCA_934048045.1). NCBI lineage: Eukaryota > Viridiplantae > Streptophyta > Magnoliopsida > Caryophyllales > Polygonaceae > Polygonum > Polygonum aviculare. The sequence continues at coordinate 2,051,765 of OW204027.1, forward strand.
AGATTCGAAAAAGTATTTAGAAATACAAAACTTAAAATATATGAATAAAAAGAAAATACAAAATAAGATTTTTTTTTGAAAAAATAAGATATTATATAAAATATGGCTAAAATTTGATGACTAAAAGTTCAACAATCTATAACCTATTGATTGAATATATACTACTTAGTACTTCCTCCGTTTCAAAATACATGACCATTTGGACATTGCACATATATAAAGAAAAAATATTATTCCTATATTACCCCTATCAAATGTAGAATTAATTATTTTTGTAGAGAAATATGAAAAAGTGTAATGATTATGATAAAGATAATTATTAGGGGAATAAATGGAAAGAGATGGAAAAAAAAATGATATGGACAAGTATTATGAAACAAGAAAAAGTGAGCATATGGCAAGTATTTTGAAACGGAGGGAGTATGTGTTAGATGCTTCTATGTAGGGTTGGGCAAAATACGGTCCGGAGCCGGACCAGACTGGGAGGATATTGGTCTGGGCATAATCGGGCACGAGTTGGTTTCATGTTGGTGACTCAGATATATTAAGCTGGAATGGGCACGTCTTCGGGTGACTTTTCGTTCTGCTCGGCATACTCCATGCTCACCATGGACTAGGTGTCGTTATCAGTTGATTGAGCTCTCTATCGGGCAGTTTGGAGGCTTAATACTCTTGAACAACACAAGCTGTTTCTTTGGCTTGTAAAAAGGATTCATCTTAACTAGTCAAGAGCGGGTGAGACGACATATTGTCATTGATGCCCTTTGCTCGAAGTGCACTACTGAGGACGAGTCGTTGATTCACCTTTTGCGGGATTGTGATGTCACAAACCGCTTTTAGGGCAATCTTCACCCTCCTCTTTCTAGGGAAGTATTCTTTGATTCTGACTTTGCCTTATGGGTCCATCTGAATGCTACATGTACTACCTTGGTGCATGGTGGCATTGCATGGGCTAACCAATTCTCTATTGCCTTGTGGTGGATTTGGAGATGGTGTAATCTTTTTGTATTTCAGTAGGTTTCATTCGAGGGTGATAGAGCGGATTTTGTACTTGTTTATGCGAGGGAATATGCTAATGCTCTCTTAATGCTTAAGGAGTAAGGAGTCTATCAGAGTGTTGAAGAAGTCAATGTTGCTTAGAGCCGACCACGTTTTGGATGGATCAAGTTTAACATTGATGGCTCCGTAAAAGATGGAGGGCTAGTTGTTGTTGTAGGGGTAATTTGAGATGAGGAGGGGCGTTGGCAGGTAGGATTTGTGCATAATATTGGCATTTGTACAGTTTCGATGGATGAGTTGTGGGGTGTTGCTAAGGGGTTGGAACTTGCATGGAGCAACGTCTATAGGAGGGTATTTCTTGAGGTTGATTCACAACTTGCGATTCTCTTTCTTAGTAGGCCTATGGAGTGTAGTCACCCCTTAGCTAGCTTGGTATATAAGTGTCAAAGCTTAATTTGTAGGAACTAGGATGTCAAGTTCCGTCATATTTATAGGAAAACGAATTGGGTGGCGGGTTTTCTTGCTTCGTTAGCTTTTTCTTTTAGAATTGGATTTCATTGATCTATTGGTTCTTGAGGGTGTTTTTTTTCTTAGCTTTCAGATGATGTAATGAGTCGGGTTATCCCCCGCTTGCGTATTACTTAGCCCAATTTTCTAATCACTAAATAAAACGCCCCTCGGTGGCATGAAGACTACTATCTCTCTTTCTACCAAAATAAAATTAGAATGTTTTAAACTTTTGTACGATTTTATTCATTGAGAATGGTTTAATTTTTTCCACAACATAGTACTTTTATATTCTTTTAGGATGATATTTTTCAAAAGTAAAAATAGTGCATTACATAGGCTGGAAAGAACAATAAATGTTACATCTATTAATAAGGTCGGCTTGGTTGGGTTCATGTTGTAGGTGAATATGAGTTCAATTCAACTTAATTACAAGTCAAGTCATAACGGTTCGTGTTGTAGGTGAATATGAGTTCAATTCAACTTAATTACAAGTCTAGTCATAACAAGTGATCGCGTGAGTTGAGATTGATGGCACAATTTCAAAAAAAAATCATTTATTATTAAATATTTTATAATTTTATAATAAGAAACAATTACTAAAATATTAACAAAAAATTAGTATGAAAGATAGCAGAGAACGATGTTGTAGTAAAAGGAGATTGTGGAGGACAAATGGAAAATAGAATGTGTTAAATGGTAAGAAAATACAAAATTACTAGTAGGTTACATTAGGCTTAGTACTTAGCTCAATCAAGTTCAAATCATACATTCTCGGATGAAAAACGGATTCAACACTTTGTAGCAAGTTTAAGTACAAGTCAATTACATCGGTCTTTCGGTCAAGTTAATACTCTATATTATTCTATTTTTAATAATTATTTTATTGATGTGCCTAAATATTTCAGCCAACTTGAAACTCCATTATGAGATAAGGTTACAAATATCCTTCAAGCTAATCCTTCATGTTAATTAATCATATATAGTGTAGTAATGGGCTTTGGGCCCTTGAACAAGTATGTCCAATATTTTTCGGCCCAACCCATAGCCCATATAAGTTTAGCCCTAAAACGTCCATTCCTAGTCACTTGCCACAAACTATCATTTTTTTTTTTGGGATATACTTAATTTGCACCAAGACAAAAAGGTCACAAATTCACTTCAAGATTTATAAACACATACTAATTTTTTCAAGAGATTTTATCAAACAAGTCAACAATTTTGACGTGAAAACAGGAGTTGTGGTTGTAGTTGGTTGAATAAAGGCTTTTAATTCCGACCATTTTGGTGACATTCGCAAATCTACAACCATTTGTTTTACGTGTCTTACTTAAATTTCGGGCAAATGCGATGCTAGTGGGAATGGGAGCATTTGTGTTACATGACATGTTTACCCAAATGACGGGCACAAATTTGATAAAAAAAATATAAAAAATGACGGGCACAAATTGAATCAAATATTCATGAAAATACTAAAAATAATAGACACATTTTCTTATAAAGAAAAAATCATATAGTATACTCAAGTTGTAAAATAAAAATCAGTCTTTTGTCATTATATTCCATAGCACACCACTCTTATTTCAATGCGGATCTTCTGGTCCACTCACATAGTTCATTTTCATGATTCCTTTTTTTTCTAATTGATCCAAGGTCACTCTTAAAATGAAATAAAATTAAATTAGGGATTTATTAATTGTTTAACCTTAGAGTCACTTTAAAAGGATCAATAGAATAGACCATGAAAGGGATTAGAAAAACTGCATTGCTCTTATTTAGAATTTCATGAAAAAAAGACCAAAATGATTGTCATTGCAAAATTATTGTTCTTTCCGTGCTACATAGTACTCCATTTTAATAACAGCCTAATCAAAATTTAAGGTTTGGATGCCACTTAGCTAGCAAAAAGTATGAAAGGGTGATTTTTTAATGTAACTTTGTTTTTATTAAAGGTTTTTTTAAGTATCACAATTTGGAATGTTTTTCTTATGTCCCCATAACATCATTACATATGAAATTAATAAAAATTTGGTCAAAGCTTCTCAAGCAAACCGTTCACGGTCTAAGCTTTGATTTGACCAAGAAAAATGTAATAATTTATTTTTTCATGAAATCAATATTTATAATTTTCTTGGTGTAACAGTGACAGTTGAAACATATTAATCCCAAATTCCTTTAATGCACCACATAAAACATGTCCTATAATAAAGTTCACCTAAATTGTGAGAAGAAATCTTCAAAATGAAAGGACAAAATTAAAACCATTGTAATTTCCCAAAAACGTAAGTATTCCTACCTTGCAATAGTGTTCAAACCCTTGCGTGTTTTGTGGGGAGTACATAATGGAAGAAAAGAATATTAAACGGTACCCAAGAAATGAGAAATTCTAATTAGTAACCCCTAATGTAAGTATACTTCGGTTTATATCCTAAAACTTTTGAATTAGTCGAGAAGAATTTTCACAATGCTCAAACATAACTCAAACGAACTCATCAATGTGCGCGTGGCTCGACTCACAAAATATCAAATAAACCACTAGACGATACCTCAACGGTAGATAGAGGTGTGAAGGTGGGCATCAATAAATGACAATAAAAGATAATTCTATAACGGTAAAAAGTCTCTTAGTAGTACCAAGATGTTGCCGGTTCGAACCATAACTTAGCCATTTGGGGAATGATAGTAACACCGTATACATCTGGTGTAATGCTATCAGATGCGCCGTTTTTTCTCAAGATCTGTGGGATTAATGGGTTCGCTCTAACGGTCCGGTACCCATGCAAATCCCCCCCCCCCCCCAAAAAAATCCGAACAACATCGGAAGAAGAACTAATTCTGAGCCATCAAGCGGAATAGCCCTTAAATTAAGGGCCTCGACCGTAATTTCCAAACAAAATTTACTCACTACAAAAGTCAAACTTAAAACTCAATAAAACACACCAAAAACTCTCCTTTTTCCCCTCTATGAATCCAGTAAACACAAAAGTGAAGATTTGGGGTTCGAAAATGGAAACGGCGACAGTGCAACTCAACCAACAGGAAAGTCCGGGGAAATGGCCGGAGAAAGATCAAAGAAGGTAAAACACTCACATGATAAGTTTAACAAAAGTTGTTGGATTCTTCATTAATAGATGTTGTTGGCCTGAACTATCCGTTAGTCAATTTCTGTGTAGACACGATATGGAAAGGGAAATGTAGACATAGACAAGCACATTGAATTGCAATATTTTAATTGAAATTTTCCCCCTTTGAAAAACGCGTTGTGGTGAGGATTAGCAAGCTGTGGAATTCAAAGTCTTCGAAAACCCACCATTTGAAAGTCGCCTTCTTTTTCCTCTTCCTCTTCTTATATGGGTTTCTCTTTTTCAATTTCTCTTCCTTCTAATTTGTTCATCCAAGGAAAAAGATTTCAGCTTTGTGGGTTTTCATCTCAAAAACCTAGTTTCCAATTTTGAGCTTCTGGGTTTTGGGGGGTTTTCACAAAACCCCATCTCTTTGAAGCTTTTTTGTTGAGTTCCTGGTTTTGTGGTTGTTGTCTTTCTGGGTTTGTAACAAAACCCTTTTCAGATTTCTGGGTTGCTGTTGGATTGGTTTTTCAAGGTGAAAGTTTTGACCTTTTTCCCCCTCTTTTGCCCTCATTTGAAAGCAATGCTTAGTTTCTGAAACTGTTGTTGTTTTTGCAGGGGGATTTGGTACCTAATCAAGCAAAAAGATTCCATCTTGATGGTTTCCAAGGCGGTATTTACTGTGGTAACTCTTCTCTTCTCACTGTGGGTTGTTGCTTTGTGTCACAACAGCCATTTCAATCCAAATGGGTCTTCTTACCTTGCTGGGATTGAGCTCCCAATGCCCGGCCACAACGGCTTTAATTCGGTTTCATCAGACTGTGGCCTTCAGACTGGCCAAGATGAATCTGACCTCATGAAATTGCACAAGGAATCCCATGATGGGAAATCTGTCAAGTTCAACCTTAGGCACAGATTAGATGGCAAGAAGGAGAAAATGGATTCGAAGGATTCGGTTATCGAGTCCACTTTGCGTGATCTCAACCGAATCCAGACGTTCCACAGACGAATCTTGGAGGAGAAGAATCAGAATTCATTGTCTAGGCTAAGGTTGAGCAACAATAAGAGGCGTTTGCTAGAGCAAAAGGCGAGTGAGGTGAGCGATTTCCATGGGAAGCTTATGGGGAATTTGAAGTCTGGTGTGAGTTTAGGCTCAGGAGAGTATTTCATGGATGTTTTGGTTGGGACTCCGCCGAAACAATACTCTTTGATTGTTGATACAGGGAGTGATCTCAATTGGTTGCAATGTCTTCCTTGCTATGACTGTTTTGAACAAGCTGGCCAGGTTTACAATCCTAAGGAATCAAACTCCTTCCGAAACATAACCTGCCAAGATTCGCGTTGCCATCATGTGTCATCTCCTGATCCGCCCACTCCGTGTAAGGCCAACAATCAGAGCTGCCCTTACTTCTATTGGTATGGTGATAGCTCCAACACAACCGGGGATTTTGCACTAGAGACGTTTACTGTCAATATAACAACTTCCAAAGGCGAGTCAGAGTTCAAGAGGCTGCAAAATGTGATGTTTGGATGTGGTCATTGGAACCGAGGCCTATTCCATGGGGCGGCTGGGCTATTGGGGCTCGGTAGGGGCCCACTCTCGTTCTCTTCGCAAATCCAAGCTCAATATGGCCACTCGTTCTCGTACTGCCTTGTGGATCGGTATAGCGGTCCAAATGTGAGCAGCAAGCTCATTTTTGGGGAGGATAAGGATCTTCTGGGTCATCCTGAGCTGAACTTCACCTCACTAGCTGTCGGAAAGGAAAACCCGGTTGACACATTCTATTACCTTCAGGTGAAGTCGGTTATTGTGGGAGGAGAGGAGCTGGATATACCGGAAGAGACATGGCGTCTTTCTGACGACGGTGGTGGAACAATTGTGGATTCAGGGACAACACTCAGCTATTTTATTGAACCGGCTTATAAGGTGATCAAGGCCGCGTTTGAAAGGAAGGTGAAGGCGTCTTATCCGTTGGTTAAGGACTTCCCGGTTTTGGGTCCTTGTTACAATGTGTCTGGATTGCAGGGCAACGAGAAGTTGGAGCTACCTGGGTTCGGGTTTCGGTTCAAGGATGGATCTCAATGGAACTTTCCTATTGAGAACCACTTCATTTGGGTTGATCAGCATGTGATTTGCTTGGCTTTCTTGAGCACTCCTAAGAACTCTTTCTCCATAATTGGAAACTATCAGCAACAGAATTTCCATGTTATGTATGATACTAAGAAGTCTAGACTAGGGTTTGTGCCTGCAAGGTGTGCTGAGATGTGAAAGTATAGATGACATTAATAGATGGTGAAATGAAATGACAAAAGTGTAGGAGGAGCTAGTCCTTGAAATTTTACTTGTTTTGGGGTGAAATTAGGGAGGAGAATAAATCCTTATCTAACTCTCCAATTTTTTAATTTAATTTTTGTTTTTAGAAAGTATACAATTATACATGAAGATAGATTGATTTTTTTTTCCCCACCTTTTTCTGATATTTTTGGTCAGACTTTGTATTTATACTGTAAAGATACAAACATTTGCAATGGAATAAAATTGTGGACTTCTTTCACAAGAGGGTTTCTTTTGTTCTTGCTTCTTGAGTAGGATTGATGGAAAGCTTGAGTTCTATAGAACAGCAATCTGAAAGTACAAAAGCGATCATAATATGCAAAACCCTAGTTTTAATATTTAGATTCAAGGCAGTTTCCTTCTGATTTTTGAAACTTTCCAATAAAATCAGCAGTTGGGCAACACAAAATTTCTTGCCTTCAAGTTTACAGTCCAGAATTTTGGACACTAGAATTTAATAGCTATGTAGTATTGACTTTTGAAGAACAGAACAAAGATTTTACTGCTCTGAAATTCTGTCATATTTTCCAGGATGATGTGCAGGATTCTTGTGTGTGAAAAAATACATTTTGCCCTTTTTGGGTTCTGTGTTATTGGTTTTGATGGTCTGGAGCCCATTGGGCTGTGTTAAGATTTATGGCCCATAATGTCTGGGCATAGCTTGGAATTAAGAAGCCCATATGTAGTGTAGTAGAGTGAATGCATGGCTCAAAAGATAAGTTTAGGAAGGTTGAGAAAAGAGAACCTCTTTTAATGATTGTTTGTGTGTGTGCATCCCATTAAGAAATCGAAAGGATCGGATTAGACACTAAGATTGTTCATAAAAGTACTAAGGTTGGACATTAATGTAAGAAGATGGATAAAGTAAAGAGTTAGTTTTGACCACTTAACTTTTACCAACCTCATTTCAAGGGATTTTTGTGAGGTGATAAAACCCTCCTCCTACCAAAAAGAGAATCCTCGGGGCATTTTGGATTTGTCTGTTAGTTGATATAAGAGGTCGGGTTATCTCCGTTTGTTAACTACTTAGCCTTTTTCTTTTATTAATAAAACGCGTCCTCGAGGGGTCAGAGAGTCTCATCTCTCCTTCTACCAAAAAAATGAAAAGAATCTTTGGGTGATAGATTTTGGGTTTGTGACCCAATTAACAAGGATTATGAGGTAAGAAAATCGACTCAATGAAAAGAAAAATAAGGAGATTTGATTTTTTTCATTGAATTAATAAGATACAGACACAAATTCAACTCGAGACCTTCTAACATTTTCAATACCACCTTTATCTTGTATAGTTGTATGAAATATTGCAAACAAAAAAAACTTCATAATTGATCGATAAGCTCATCATCATTTTTTATGAACCGAGTACGGATCAATTAACAATTATAAAATATTTAATTAATATAGCAAATTGAGATTTGTGTGCAATTAAGATTGCCTAGTACTATAGAATAGAAGCTAGTATAAAGCATATGAAAAATATTGCAAATGCCAATTGCCCAAATCCCACTACGAGGAAACTTTGGCACCTACTACTACTACTAGTATACAATATTCCTAAGAGGAAGAAACTTTAAAAGGCAATCTTCACACATAAAATATAACCAAGGAGATTATTGATATCATAAAATACCATATTTATTGACTTAATCACAATTAGTGGCTCTACCAAATGGCTTGGAAACGTCATACATGACATGACCATTACAAGAATGCCACTACTTGAAATGTGGACAACATTAAGTGAGTGGCCCAAAGCATGCCCACTTTTGTATGTATGATTATGATCTACTTGCTAAACCCACATTACCTATAAACTAACTCTACTATAATTTATTTTCTTAATTTTTTTTTGTTGTCCATTGGTTCACCGGTGTGGTGCGTCTGATTTTGACGGGTGAGTCTCTCAAAGTTAATTTTATATATCCACTGTAGTTGAGCTAGAGGCCTCGTGGATGTGGAGAAGACCTCTTACCGCCTAAGTCAACTCCCTTTGATTTTTATTTTCTTCCTTTAATACGGATTATGATAATTGGTTGCTTCTTTTCTTAAATGTTTTGTTAATTGTCAAGAGATACCCCAAAACCTTGGGAATAACTTTTGTGTACTGTAATAGGTACTATGTGTATGTATTGCATTTTTGTTATTTTCTAATTATGAGGTCCTAGTATATATATGTTTCTGTATAGTTCATAATGCGACATTGTTTTGGTCATGCCATATTTTAATATACAACATTTTGTCCATATCCAAAAATTATCCAATTTGTCTATTCTTTATTGATGTCTTATTTTCTCTAATAGCTCATGTTAATTATACGTTCTTATGAGTTTTGAAGGAATGACTACTTTAAATAGGGAGCTAAAGCCTGAAACCGAACCGAAATTCTTAAATTTGATGAACCGAAAACCGAATCGAAAATTTTTGGTTTGGTTAAGTTTTTCATTCTTCCACAAATATAAGTTTTTTTCTTTAAAATTTTGAACTGAACTAGGAAAAAACTTGAAACTGAAACCGAAATCGAAATCCTGAAAATGATTGAACCGAAAACCGAATCGAACACCGTCAATTTATCCGATTCGTTCTATTTTTTCAGTTCTTACATAACTATACTCAACCCTAACTTTGATACAAAATAATTGATGCTACCGGGGTACTTTTACTAAGGCAAAATAAAAGCACGTTTGATTTGATAGACTATGGCCTAAAAATTGGCCACTATAAGTGACTTTTCTTATATTTTTTTATACCATAATTGAACAGCTAACACGATTTGGATAACCTTGGCTAAAGAGAGGGAGTCATCATAACTATATACTGCATATATAAACTTAGATCAGGAAAAAAAAACATGCACCGAATAATTAAGATCAATTGGGCCAAACAAAATAATGCTACATTGGCCAAATGATAATTTTTCCTGCTTAATTAATCCATCCATCTAGAGTTAAATCAATGTATACCATCAAGAGCAATCAGCCTTAAACCCAAACCCATTGTTTGGGCCATCAGAGAGTGACTGCTCATGATGTTATATCATTCAACAGACTAATTACAAAGAGAAATAAAAAAGAAATAAAGTACACAACACTAAATGTAAAATTTGCTTAATTACTCTTAACAATTATTCACTGATAAAAATATCAAAATCCACCAGCAATAGAAGGTGCCCAGTATTCTGATGCTGTGTTGCTATCACTTCCAACTAGCTGAGTGCATGAAATTGGGACTAAGCACAACCCTTTGCTCCTCAATTCCTTTAGGGTTTCATCTCTTACACCATAATTCTACATTTAGAGGAAAATATCACATTAAATTTGTGTAATAGAAGCATTAAAATGATTGAAATATCGACATACACAAAAGAGATCGTTTTATTTAGAACCGTCCATTTCACGATTATTAAAAGCCTATAATCAGAACCAGAATCGGTGTGAAATCGGTATCTTTTTTTTGTTGCATGTTCCGTTTGAACCGGACCCATGTCTAATTATAACGAATTTTACTGATATAGTTTATTCATATTCGCTACCAAACTCCATCAACATTGTCTTAGCAATCATGACCGAGATCTATTGCAAAAAGATAGTTTGAAATTTGCACGTAACATTAGGGCAATTAAGTCTAGGATAGATGTAAAGAAAGGGAAAAAGAAAGACTGATTAAATTTGTAAGATTTTGGTAATTATTCGATCCGCGTGCGAAATCATTTAAAGGTAGAAAGGGAAAAGTGATTAGTTTTATACTCCGTGCTAATGAAGACTTATTAGTCATGATGATTATGTTTAGGAAGAAGATGACAACTTTGGTCATATGGGTTCCACATTTTAATGATGGTGGCAACGACCAACAATCATCAAATCAATCATTGTAAATCTCTAGTTATTAATCCTTAAGACTTAAGTAAAAAGATTAGAGAATAATAATAGTACTAGCTAGCTAATTGAATTATAGAAATTAATATTCATTCTAAAAGCGATTTTTTAAATTAGTACATTATATATGCTAATTAATATTAGTAGATAATACCACGATACCAATATGCATTGTGTGGGAATATATTCTAAATCTTAAATTAAACCGTTTTATTGAATGGTGAAGTATCATTTGTACTAAACACTATCTTATAATTATTTATTTTAATCAAAATCTCGAAGCCATTATTTTTTTGAAAATGTTACTAATTAAATTAGAAACATGGAAAATGAATTAGGCTCTGTTCGGTAAAACTAACTGAAATCAAGCTGAAATGGTAACTGAAGCTTTTTGTAGCTGAAACTTATATTTCTAGCTGAAATTCGTAACTGATTTTAAAGACTGACAATTTTTAGTAAGTTAACGGGTGTTCGGTAAAACAAGCTGATTGTTGATAAAAGTAGAGGGTAAAATGACGAAAAGGGTATTGAGGAGGGAGAAAACAGTAAGATGAGGGGTATGGACCCACCTATATAAATTTGGAGAAAATGGGAATAAGCTACCATAAGCTGGATAATCTACACATGAGGAACTTAAATTTATAGCAAAAACTAAGCTACTATAAGCTAGAATAAGTTATCATAATCTATCATTGTCGAACACCTCCTTGCAAGCTTATTTTTTTCAATAAGCTATCATAAGCTCCAGTAAGCTCCAATAAGCTTTTGCCGAACACACACTTAGTCAAAGAGGGAATGACAATTCGTGTAATTATCCGGATCAGTCTTGTAATTACTCAGCCATATGTTAAATCATGATTAAAAAAAAGCTCCAGTTAATCACGCCAAATAAATGGTCCGGTTGAAAAGTAAGATTTGAAACCAATGAAAAAAATGAAGAGTTAATTAAGTTTAACATGAAAATGAAATGGCTGTTGTAAGATTTGAAATGAAAATTAAGATGAAATGACACTATATGGACCCCTATGATATGATTGTGATTAAGCATAAGCTAGCATAAAGGTAGAGGTGACATTGAACATGACTACATGAGAGATGAAGTTAATTAGAGTTACTCACAAATTGGTGATTATTGTTCGATGGTGGATTGCCCAAATATGGAGAGCTAAGTGCCTGAAATGAATTAACAACAAAACATTATTAACATCTACTTATTATTGAGAGTGTCACCCCTCCTTCCATCAAAAGAAATCGTCAAAAAGAGAGTATACCGTAAAGAACAATTATTTGAAGCCACTCAATATATTGTACGTACTAACAACAAATTAATAAGTGGAATTTTTTTCATTAAGCATAAACACTTTCTCACCTAAATCTAATAGTGCTATCTCCGTTTAACAATTTACTTTAACCTTCAATTTTGCTCACAAATACATGTCATCTTATAATTGTTTTTGCAATGTTATTCTTTTTTCATTTACTAATAGATGATTAGTAGTAACTTTCAAAAAAAAAACATAAAATTAAGAGTAATAATTAAGGATAAACTAGTCTACTCCCTATTTGTTATTTTCCTTAAAAATTAGTACTATATTGGAGTAATTGTTAAATAGAAAAATAGCAATTGTCTTTTTTTGGTCGAAAAAATCGCAATTGTTATGCATTCACTTTTTTGCGTGGAACAAAAAATGATGCATTCTGACTGCCCATTACTTCACTAGTGCACGTTTTACATAAAAAGTTACATCCTTTATTAATGGATTCTGATCATTAAAACATGCTGACAAAAATTAGGGTATGGAATTGGGAAGTAAAATATTGCAAAACAAAAAGTAAATCAAAAGAAGGAAATAGAATTTACCTGAATTTGACCTTGAAGGAATCTGATACACCCTATAGTTTCAAACAACACTGATGCTGTGTCAGTCTGCACAATTTCAACACACCATATAACAGAACAGTCAGTAAAACATTCTCCTTACTTCGCTTCTCTCTTTTTTTCTTTTTTTCTTTTTTTAACTTAATATGAATTAGTATCACATAAAGTTGTATATGTACTTAAAAATTCGTAATAAATACTGAATGGTGTAATCTGTGTTACCCGAAAACTCCAATAAGGTGGTGTTTTCCGTGAAACTTAGAAACTCAAACCTCGAAACTTGTTTTTACACTAAAAACATGCATAAAAAAAGAGTCTGTTCCCCGTTTTTGTTTTGTTTCCCTTGATCCCGTTTCCGTGTAACATAGGGTGTAAGTGTGTAACTAAAGCAGTATTAATTACATTCATGTACAATATGTACCTTTCCAAATGGAGAAACTAGTTGGTGAAGGGCTGTAATTCTGTCTCCAAGTTTCTCCTTTCTCACCTGCATATATATGTGATTAATTATATATAGTAGGATGAATCAACATATAATTACTTAATTCTTGTAACATAGATCAATTACAAGAACCATATTTGCAATATATGTTATTTGTTACTATATACTATATATATACATACCTTGAGAGGTGGAATTGAAGTGGATTGAACCCTAGGTTTCTTTGGCGCACCTCCATTAATAGCACGGCTGTTACACTGTTTCATGTTTTGATTACAAACTCAACATTAGTTTATATGAATTAAACTAACATACAAATTGACGTTTTCCGAAAAAAGTAATATATAGTTGTGTTACCTCGGCTGAATTTTGTACAAGTTGTTTGTCCTTGCAACTATTAGAAGAGAAGTCCATGAGATTAGTTTGATTGTTGTTGGTGTTGTTGGTGTTGTTGTTGCGATTGCTACTCAAAGTGGTAACACAAGACTTGGGAGATGAGACTGGCAAGACCATGTGGGGCCAAGTAGAAGGCCTCATGTTATGCAATTGATGATGATGAATGGCTTCATGATGGTAATTCATGTCATGGCCATGGCCATGGCCATGACCATATCCCTCTTGCTTTATCAAGTGATGTTGATTATAATCCTCATCAATATTCTCATCATGATGGCCAAGCAACAAATTCTCCTTGTTAGGATTAACATTTGGTTGATCCAAAGATGGTGATGGTGATGGATTCATTCCTTGAAGGTGATTGCTTAGCCCTAGCCTTTCTTCTTCGGATCCATTCGCCAATCCGCCCCTGAAAGATTGATCAAACAAAAGGGTGGCCATTTAAACTAAAGGCGCGTTTGGTAAACATATTGATAACATTAACGGTGTCATAAAATCCGATCTTGCATATGATATGTAAATTGTATGTTGCCAAACGTGCCCTTAACGATGCGGAAATTAACTAAGAAGAACTTACAAGAGGAGTTGGCTCCATGATTGAGGGAGGTCTTGTGGAACAGATTGATCATCTAACAAAGGGTTGAAAGGGAGTGAAGAAGTAGACGAAGCCGAGGATGTGGAAGAAGAGGAAGAGGAAGACGACGGCGAAGAGTTATTGTTATTTTGAGGTCCACCATGCAAGTTCAATTGGTGATGAAGAAGAGAGAAGAGAGGAGAATTAGAGTGGCCATGGCCATGACCAAGGCCATGACCAAGAAGAGGAATATTACTTTGTTGTTGCATGTTGTGCCAATTAGGGTTTCCAGCTGCCATCATTTGGGGTTTTCAAACGGAGAGCAAATTACAAGCTAGCAAACAAAATTAACACAAACCCACAAAAAATGGTATTTGTAGAAGAAGAATACTAGAATTTAACCAACCAAAAAAAAATGAAGAAGCTTGGAAAAGTACGTGCTTTTGCAAAATCTCTCTTTTATTTTTCACTGTCTTGCTTTTGCTTTTAGGAGTGTGTGATTTGTTTGTGTTTGAGTTTGCTTCGCTTTGACATCTTTCCTTCTTGAAGCACTAGAACAAAACCCCTTTTGTTTTCGAGGCTTTTTTTCGGGAGAAAAATAGAAATTGATAGAATAGCTTAGCTAGCTAGAAATATCTATAATTGATTGGCCTTTCGGATTGTGAGTGAGTGTTACCTTCCATTCACTTGTATAGTTGTATTGTATGTGTTTGAAGAATTAGTCCATGTGTACCTTTTTATACCGGTCAAGCTTTAGTTCCTTAATTAACTTAAAAGAACATACAAACAAATTTTGAGATTTGTTTTGTCCATTAAATCTATGAACTTTAGTTTGATTCATTTAGGTCCCCTTGTTTTGAAAACCATTTGCATGCCTAGATAATGTATGTTGGTGTAATCTCACGTACCAGAGTTTTCCTATTGTGCAAAACATAAAATTCAAGATATCTCATGTACAAAAATAAGTTTAAGACTTGTTACTTTCAGACATCTTGTCAAACAGTTGAGCCTTAAAAGATAGTACCCAGAGGTCACCAGTTCGATTCTCATAGGTAGTGCCCTCAACAAAAGAAAAAAAAAAGAGTTTTAATTTAATTAACCATGAGAATGTTAGTCATGGCAAATGGCATCACAATTAAGAAGATTTGGAAGTTACGGAGTATTAGATAAGACCTTACACTCATGGCTCGTAGAGAGGATAGTCAAGGACTTGTCGAGGACTAGTATTATGATAACGAATGGTTAGGTAGGAGGTGTGTAGGGTTTGGGTACATGGAGTAGAGGTCTTAGTATTTTCGAGTGCAATTTGTTTGTGAGTGCGAACTCTATTGTTTGCAATGTGTTGTGTATGTGTCATCTGGTTTTCCATATTCTCCTTTCTGTATTGTGTCTCGATAGTTCTACGTACTTATTGCTACATGACTAGTTTTCTCAAAACGAATGGTTAGGTAGGAGGTGTGACCTAGGGTTTGGGTACATGGAGTAGAGATTTTAGTATTTTCAAGTGCAATTTGTTTGTGAGTGCGACTCTATTGTTTTCGGTGTGTATACATTTCATCTGGTTTTCCATGTTCTTCTTTCTTTATTGCGTCTCGATAGTTTTGTTTGCTGCTACAAGACCATGTTGTTTGTCGACTATCGAAAATATCCTCTTAGCTTACTCAAAATATAGATACATATGTATGTTTTGATTCCCTAAATCTTACGCACATAATATACATCAGTGATTTGACTGTTGTTGTACTTGTTTGTGATTATTTTCAAAGTTCGCTCATTGTAATAAATTAAGAAAAGACTTGAGGGACTTAATATGGAGTAATTCGTATTATTTTCCAAGGTTTAATATGATAAATTTATTCTACTTGTTTTTATTCAGAATTAGACTTCTTCTTCATCATTTGTTTTTGTGGGGCTGAGATTGGAGCCTTTAATTGCCTTCTCTTTTCAATTCCATCTTTGCTATAGCTTTGATTATTTTTTCCCTC
Organism: Polygonum aviculare; assembly: GCA_934048045.1. Lineage (NCBI taxonomy): Eukaryota > Viridiplantae > Streptophyta > Magnoliopsida > Caryophyllales > Polygonaceae > Polygonum > Polygonum aviculare. The sequence goes on from OW204027.1 coordinate 2,067,819, forward strand.
CTTTTTATTCTTGCTTTTGCTTTAAATAAAAGTTGAGGTGAAAGGGAAAGCTGGTTGTTAGTGGTCTGCTTTTTACACAGAAAATTCAACTAAAAACAAAAATAAAGACAACCTTTGTGGTTTGTGATTTTATATTTTATGTGTGGTACCACGAATACATGATGGACCTGGGCATTATTTGGGATCAAATGTTAGCTAATGGAGTACTCTTATATGGGGTTTAAATTGAATAATATGACAATTAATCATTAATTATAGGATCCAATGATGATGGAGTTTAATAGAACAAAGATGTTTAAATAGAGAGATTCAGTAAAACATAGTTACGTAGAGGAATTTGTTTACAAAAACGTGCAAATATATAGGGACATGTTTTTGCATTAAGCCGTGAGCGAAGTAAATTCATCACCAGTACATAGAAATGCATTATTTTACTAATCTTTCATTATATCCGTTAAATGCTCCATATGTTGCTTGAGTCATCCATCGTATATATGCGAGTTATTTGGATGACTCGATCACCTATAAAGCCATTATATAATCATTTTCCTTCCAAATTTACGATATTATAGGGTTTTGAGGCGTTGAATCGATTTGTAACTAGCATTCTCTAATAGGATTTCCCTAATAACTTCTATAAATTGCTCTTTGGAAATAGATTTACCTTGAAAAAGTTCAATAAAAATATAAAGTACGTATAAAATTATGATTCTATTTGTACAAATGAAGGGAACTTAGGGAATTAGTACAAATCCATCATGTGACGAACACAAAATAGATCTAAAAGTTTTAATGCCAAAAAACATCTAAATATTCTTTTAAAAGGGTGATCTCATATATAGTGAAGAACGGAAAATTTTAGGTTAGGATAGGAAAATAAAAAAAATGTCTATTTGTAATAGGGTAATTAATAAGAAATCAGGTTAAGTGAGAGGATCGTGTAAATAGACTCACTTATTTTCTCACTTATTTTACTCGTTACTAATTAGCAAATACATAGCCTAAAATTACCAATTTAAATATTACATTTTCAGCTCAACTATAGGGAAATACTATGGTAGTGCTCAAAAGAACAACACTTGTATGTTTTTTGAGAAAGAGATGGTTCATGATAATCAAATCGGTTACTTTTAAATACTATCCTAGAGACTTACTTTATTAAATGTTTGAAGATATAATATAATGAATATTGTAAAATTTTCATTTCTCACATTATAAATACTTAGAGTTTGATATTAAATTATTAATATTATATACTGTATAAAACAAAGAAGAGTTTATCATCAATTCTCTATCTATCGCTAGCAATATAGTTCTTCTTTCTTTGTCTTTCGATCCTATTCCTTTTGGGTCTATCAAACCAAACAACTTAACTTGTCAATGAATTATTTGAATTTTGACATTTGTATATGAATAAGACATATTTTCTCGAATAGTATTAAACCTAGTTATAGTGACACATGCCAAACAATAATTTTGGTCTGCTGACAAATCTTAGCTGCATTAAATTATACTCCTTATACGTACGTGTAAGCTTACATCGTATGTACAACGTACCAATTATTCAATCTTCTTTTTCTTTGGTCAACAATTATTCAATTTTCTTCAATTCTCCTCTAGTTAATTTTTAATCTTTGACTTCTCCAAATTTACCTTTCAATGTGTTTTTAAAGAAATTGAGAGCATGTCAAATGTCACCAAGATATCAGAATTTAGTTGTAAATTGCTTTTTTGGTATCACACATAAGTTTTATGATGTAAACTGCATATATATGTGTAAGGGGATTATAAGGTGCTATATGGAGGGCATCCTTAGCCGTCCGATCGGGTTGATCCAAGAGCTCATGTTTTAACCAGATTTTTTTATAAAATGGGGGTATTTTGATCTTTTTGGGGGTACTTATTCATCCTTTTCCTTTCTACTTTCTGTTCAACGCTCCCCTGTAACTTGACTTTCTATCGGCGACGATTTGCAACAATGGCAAATTTCTCTCTCGATCTACAAGCGACATTCTCTCTAGATATGGCTCTTCTCATTGCTTCAATCACTTCATCTTTTGATCTGTTGTTTCGACCTTAAATCCCTACCCTATGCTCAAAAATTGGTAATACAAGGATCGATATTAAATCCTAATTTGATTAATCGATGATGAAAGATGAACAATAGATGAATTGGCGAAATTGGTGAATAATTGGATTCGGAGTCTGAATTGATCGGAAAACTCATACATATATATAATTGGTTAGCCAAAAAAATGGTGATGATATTCATGATATCTGTTCATGGTCATGGATGAAATTTGTTGTTGGATAATTCAATGAATATAGTGTTTACGAAACATTTCAAATCTATTGGAACAGTTCATAGTAAAACATGAGTCATGAATACAATGTTTACGAAGCATATAGTGTTCGCACTTTTACTAATAGAATAACTTTAATGTAGAAATACAAACAAATTTATGCGGTTATTTGTACTTTTGAGTTTTTTTTGTGAATATGCAACTTAAAATCATGAATATAACAATTCTTTTAATTAACATGTGGAAAATATGAAAAATGAGAGAAACTTTATGAATATAGTAATCTAAAACTTTGAATATGAGTTCTGAAAACATGTATATGCAATATGCAACTCTATAAAAATGAATGTGGTGTGTTATTTGGAATTATCAATTACATATTAGGTTTATAATTACAACATGGTGCAATATGAAAGCATGTACGTATATGTAACTATGAAACATGATACTCATTAAAAACATGAAATACACAACTCAAAAATATAAATATAAGCATGTCTACGTAATTCACAAAAATGTATACGTACAATCATTAAAAATCATGAATATACAACTTAAAAAAACATATATATATATATATGTATGTATTTCTATATAAGAGTTGCTTTATTTGAACTTGAATGGAGAAAAAAACACCTTGTACAACTTACTTAATCATGCAATTCCCTTACATGTTCTATATCTTCATTCATACATTTTAATACATACATACATACCTATATCCTACATAATTAAGCCGCCATAGAAATGGTATAACTAAATTTGAAGATTAGGTGATTATGAGAATTAAATACTGAATTTTATCCATTGATGTCTGTATAGTCAGCTTAAAATTACTATATATTATATAATATATATCACTACTAGTATTAAAGTTATACTTACCAACTTTATTGTCAAAAATTAAATATTTGTGATGTTAGAAACGGACCCATATAACCAAGACGTAATGAAAGAAGTAAATAACTAATTGATCAAGGTAATTTGAATCCTAATTAAATCCCAATTGTCAAGTTGGATGCTCTCATTTTCTTGTTTGTTTGAATGGGCCTAATTATTAAATTGGAATTAGGTGCTTGCTATGTAAGTGCTACATATTTAATTTTAGTGAGGTTGCCCTACTATTAATCGAGCCAGACTCTAATCAGATAGATAATAAGCCTGAAGTGATACACATACACTGATAACACATTCAAATCAATTGATACATTCATTTATTACTCAATAGAATAGTTAATTATTAGCTTTTTTTATGAATAACTATTTAACCCATAGTTTGTTTAGACATGTGCAACTCAGTATTGACACATTATTTAATTTGTTTCTTAGATTAACACATAATTTGGTGCAAAACAAATACGAGTAACACCAAATTAATTAATACCACTAGCATGGGATTCGAGTGACATATATATTGAGCAAAAATGTAATGTTATGTATAGTAGAGAGTATCCAAGAAAATGTAATTTTATGGACACACATGATTTACAGTTTTCGGTTTGATTCATATGAACATTATTCTCGATCATAGAAAAAGTATTTTAATTTAAATTTTTGGCTTTATATCATCACCTTGGAACAAAATGTCCGATCAGGTTTTTTTTGAAACTTATTAATGTATGTAAAGTTCCCCCAAAAACGAACAAAGCTCAAATTTTAGAGGGGATGATCCCGAAATTTTTTCCATCATTTTTTTTAATAAATTTTTTTTTCCCCTTAAATGAAGGGAAAGGGGTTGATCACATAACTAAAGCAAAGTCCCATACTAATAATAATAATGCCACACCTAGGGATCATCAAGACTAAAATACAAATCCCTCAAAAGAATTAATCTTCAAACATTTTCACCAAAGTAGACAAATTATTCCAATAATGGTGCATGAATATAGTGATAATTAATGTTTGAATATATGCTTTTTGTATCGTAAAGTTTCAATTCCAAGTAATAAACCTACTATATTTGATTGGTAGGGTTACTCTTCTCCTATTAATTATTTTTGAATGAAAATTTATGTTTTGGACTTATCGTATATGTGAGCATAGACGATGCACATTTCAATCAACTATCTACATACCTATGTCTTTTTAAAATGGTATGAAAACAAGTATGATTACGAGCAATCCTTCTATCATCATTTGAATTTAGAATATTTTTTCTATAATAATAAGTACTTTTAAGAATAAAATCATTCTACATACCTATCTCGTTTTGATTGAGCTGTCTCGTGTTGATTGAAATCCAATTAAGTTAGTTCGACCAATAAAGGTTCGGACCATAGTTGTCAGAATCGGGATCCTTGAATCGGATCGGAAGGGGGTAGCAGGATCGGATCGTAAAATCAGACCGTTAGGATCGTAAGATCCTAGATTATAACTAAAAAATATACGATGACCTAATATATTGTATATTTTCTTATAAATAAACTCTAAAATTTTATAAACATAATTAGTTTGATGAGTAAAAATATTTTAAGATGAATCGGGTTAATGGAAAAGAGACATAAACTTTGAGCTTAGTAATAATATATAAATATAATAGCGATTGTTTGGGATCGCAAGAATCGTTTGTAGGATCGTTAGAATCGTTGTAGAATCGTTAGAGTCGTGTGTAAAATTAAAATCCAATTAGAATTTTATGTTAAATCATGTAAGATTCTAGTTTAATAAGATCCTACTTAGGATCGTGGATCGATTTATAACTTTTGGGTCGTAGAATCGTTAGGATCGTAGGATCGAGTCGGGATTCTGATAACATTAACAGTGTGTTATCTACGTCCACGGATAGAGAAACGATATATTATTATGGAAGATAGAATTCGGATTACATAATTCTAGGTATTTCGAGAGTTTACAAATATGGGTAGTAAGCCCAAAACAGGTTACGACAGACCAAAAAACAGAAGATATAATATATCATTTGGCCCGGGGGACAGGGGCCAAGAAACAACGAGACCTCGTACTACCCGTCGTAATGTATGATTCGAAGTTATAACACATTAACGTTAGGTTATAAAGATATCACCATATAGAATATCAAAATCACGGATAAAACTCATAAAAGTAAGCTTAATAAGCGGCCTCGTGCATGGAAAAATCCAATTAAGTTAAATTAATGGTTGTTTGATTGGAAGGAGTACGAATTCATAGCCAACGGATCCGGGGGGAAACTACCTTTCCAAGTGCTTGATTAATCAACAACGGTTTAAACTTTAAAAAATCGATCATAGATCTTCTTAATTTTGTCAATGAATGGTCATAAAGTTGAAAGGATGGTCTTATTGTCCTTATCTAATCTTGGATTCAATAATCTACCGTCAAGTGGGTCACAAACGTTCTCGTGAAAGAGATAGTTTTTGTATTTTCATGTAAGTTGTGGTAGATCTAATATGAAATGAGACACTTACTAAAGTAATATGCTTTAAAACTTTGGATTGATACATTGTATAATATCATGAATCAACTTAATTAATCGGATTAAGTCTCAAAATATTCGGAATAAAGGTGTATACATCTGAACCTGCGATCCTACAACAACGACGACGAGTTGTCATTATTCGTTCAAAGTTATGGGATGAGAGATGCTCAGCCTTAATCCTAAAACAATGAAATAGGCTAAGTTGGATTTTGATCAATTTGGTACAATTTGTATAGATCTACAATAGCAAGAAATGTACTCTCTTCAGTACTTGAGATGGCGACATATTGATATCACAAAAAGAAGACACATACAAAAACAGGGAAAAAACTATTTGAGGTTGGTGGAGCCAAAATGAAGACTCTTGATCATCTAATGTATATTGATTAGGTCGGTAAATATGTTTATACCCCGTAAAAAAATCAACCAACAAGGAAAGGGATTCAAACTCGTGATCTAATTTATATTATCATGAATATTTCCGCCTACCATTTACATTATTTAAACTTGACCCCATTTTTTTTAACGGTTTTTCTATTGTGTGTTCTAAGGGCACATGATAAGCATACCGAAAACAGAAACTAAATCCATAAAATGAAATAGTAAGTCCGTAACAAAAAAGATTAAAAAACAAAAAAAGATTCACGAAATCTTGCTACTTTTAACCTCTTATAGTGTGCTCTTAGGGCTTAGGGCATGTGGTAGAAGAATCCTAACCTCGATCTAGAGATGTATTTAGAGGATTTTGTTATGAGTCAAACCTTTTTGGTAACTATCACTAGTCTTAATTGTGACATATGGAGGCAAATAGTATGATGATAAGCATGTAAAACAGTAACAAATTGTTCCATCAGATAAAAGGCCCCTAGTCATGTAATCATAGTTTGCTATTCCATGGCAGCTTGTGAAGGCATTGACAATACAGCTTACTAACTTTGAATTGGAGCAAGCCCCACATTGAAGACCAATAGAATTTTGCCCAAAGGAGAAGCCTTGATTTGCCTCTACAAGAGGAAATCTAAGAGGAGATATATATATATTCGCCAATTGCCACCAACCAAGAATAATGTGACATGAAGTTACAAGCGAAGTATGAGTTAGGTCCTCACTAGTCACACTAGCTTTAATAAGGAGACAATTTTGTTGAAATAATTGCGTGGATCCATATATACCTAATGGAACTAGGTTCCTTGTCAATGAGTTTGTAGTCTTCGTCTAACCTAACTTTATGCGTTAGAGATTATACCAATAGTATTCGTTAAGACTTGGAGATATATTTTTAAGGTACTTGATTGTAGGAGCACACCATAAGTCTTCTTGAACTAAGGTTTTCATTCCCTAACACACTCAAGTCAGTTCGTTTTCGAAAGAAACGTGTACCATAGGTGTAACAATAAGAAATGTATACCTATTTTTCGATAGGATAAGGTTTATGGTGGTCCAAAGTATTGTTTGGAGACTAGTCTACAACATGCATTACGAACGACAACTGTTGAAAGCAGATCTAAGATTGAGAAACAGTGCACTAGTGCTCGTGAGGTTTGAATGACGACTTCTAAAGTCTTATCTGTCGAACCAAATTCACGAAAGTCAGAATACTTACCTCATGTGCAGTGTTAGGGTTTGTCGAGTTTTATCTATTTAGTCAATTTTGTTCAGATAATTCCATTAAGCAGGTATAAGATTTTCTCATATAACTTAAATATGATCATTTCCTAGTATTTGAGTCGAGACCTAGTTAAGGGAGTGAAGCTTCTACATCATATATTTCATCTATTTTCGATAACGATTGTGTACCTTATTTATAGCGAGCCGGATTTTCATCTTTTCCCGTGTAATTTATTATATCCATTATTCCTTATGTTTATTAGCTGAACTTTATGCTCTCCACTTATTCTGTATTTATATTAAAGTTTGTGCTATGGTAGCTCCATATGTCTCGGAGCATCGAAGTCTTTAACGTGACAATTCATATACAGAATATGGAATTTACCTCGACAAATCCTAAAAGCAGGTCGACAGAATCTAGACCAATTTGTGTGGCAATTGGGCCCCTGCGAACATGCACATTTTGTAGCATCTATAATGGGCTAAATTTCCACTTAGCAAACGACATTCTTTTACATGACTAAATCTCGGAGAATAAAGAAAAATGTCACACTTGTAAGATTTACTAGTTCGCTTAACGAGAATAAAATCTATGATGGCCTAAATTTCCACTAAACGTGACTGAAATGTTCGTTTACCCCACATCTTCAGGGAGGCGAACTACGTCGCCGACACCCTTACTAGGCTTGCCTACTCATTTCCGTGAAGCTGCCATTTTCTCCAACACCCTAATTAGGCTTGCCTACTCGTTTCGGTATGGCTGCCATTTTCTTTCTTATCCGCCTAATAACATTAGTGTTACTCTTGTTGATGATGCGAGGGGTCATGCCACGCCCCGAAACTGTTTGTAGTTTGCTTGTGTTTTAATTAATTCGTAAGGCTCTGCCCTTTTCTCGACCAAAAAAAACGAGAATAAAATCTTCGTGACATGACTTTGGTATGAAACCCCTTCCAATTTTATCACTAGACAAAAAAAGCCCAGAATTCAGTAGAGGATGAAACAATAAGAGCTATAAATTGCAAGATAGACTTTTGGTTTCTTAGACCGTAGCTTCTCTCATGAATAAAGAACATTTGAAGATCATCAGTGATAATACTCGTGTCTCAGGCATACAACATTTCCCTACAAGACTAAAAACATGGTCTAGTACCAGCAAGAGCACAATGTGGGAGTATAAACACTACAAGAACTCACAATTATAAAACCCAGAAGGTAAAAAAAAGGTAGAAGTAAAAATCACTATCACTTCGACACTAGGGCTTAGATATCTGAACATACACCATCTGGGTGTACCCGTTAAACACAGATCTATCCAATTTAGTGAGGCCAAGCCTTTGGTAAAGTCTATAGCGACCGTCTTCCACAATAGGACTAGTAGAGCGTGCAGGATCGTACCTCGTTTGGTGGGTCAACGAGGGGCCCGCCGCAGGCGGGAGCTCCCAGTAAACATCCAGAATTGATTCCAGAAATCTGCTGTTCTGGAAATGCTGTGTGTGGGTGATTGCCTTGTTGCTGTGGTTGAAGTCGTCCCTCATCTCCCCTCTCACGCCCCACCAGGCCTCCCCGGGACCACAAAGCTCATCGGTGTCAACGGCTTTCTCCCAGAACTTTCTTCTCTTCGCCCTTACTCTTGCTTCATCGCTCTCTTTAAAGCAGCTGTGACCACCTCCTGGAAACAAGGGACAGCCATGCAAAATCAATGGTGTGGCCAAAGTCTTTAATTTGGATGAAAAAAACTGAGGAATTGTGTTTCTTTTAACACTTTGGAGCTGGTGTGGTGTGTTTCCAAGACTTTTGGTTAAAAAGAAAAAGCATGTACTATCAAACAAATGTGATTATTAGTGCAGTGCCAAGCAAACCCTCAATATAAAGCTAGTTACAGAAAGAAGATCGAGAAATATATCTCATGGATCAAATCCAAATAACAGGTCAAGTTAAGATCAAAAGATAAGCTGACAGGAGAAGTTTTCCCACATCACAACAAAGTGGGCTCCCATAAATTTCTGCAAAGAACCTCAAATGATTTGCATAGATAAAGTGAAGAAGAGCTCACCGCTTATATAGGACTGATCACATATCTGTCTCAAGGAATAATGATCTCCACTTCCAGTATCATAGTTATCTTCAAAAATTATGTGCTTGAAACCAGCCTTCAATGCCTGTTTTATCCTACTCATTCAACAAAATGCACCTTCAATCAGTACTGTGCTCTTCAGTAAGGTGCTATAAGATTTTCCACACAAATGATGTTTGGTGGGGTGCTTGGTAAGCAAGTACTTCTAGAAGTAACACATTTTCGCCCAAAATTATCTTTTTCTGCATTTTCACGCAAATCACAATGTGCCCCAACTATAATGAAAAAATCTGCACCACAAATTATATCTACAAATGACATTATAACTTGGAGTGCCAAACAAAACCTAAATCTGATGAAGAGCTAACCAATCATGTGTCACATGTATGACGGAATATCTTCATTCATCAGGAAAGAAGGCAGAGACTAACCTTTTCAATTCATTCTGATGGTCATCAAAGAATAGAAGAACTCGAGTCAGATCAGTTATCCCATGCTTCTTCATCACAGATTTCCAATCAACACTTCCAAAATCCACAAAGTCTTTCCCAGCAAAGTATGTGCAATTCTCATCCACATATGCAGGCCCCTTCTTCAAGTACTTTTCAGGGTGACGAGGGGTAACAGATATGATCCGAGTCTGCGGCATTGCTTGCCTAAGTACCCAGGTGGAATGCCCCTTGAAAGCACCACTCTCAATCATGAGATCTGGCTTTAGCCACCGAGCCATGAACCAAAGCCCAAAGCTGTGGTCAAATCCCATACCATACATGTTGTTCTTGATTGGCCTTGTTTCGTATATTGGCACAAACTCTTCTAAGCCTTTAAGCAGATCCTTTGATGTCCACTCCACTGACTTTCCATGTTTCGATCTGCCTTTTTGCCAACAATCACATTTAAACCTTATATTGAGTTCATTCTACTACAATAACCAAGGGCCAAATAAGAGAAAAACTTGCTTTCTGTACCAATTTTATACATTGATCAAACTAAAAGGCATACAGCAACTGGATTTGGTAACAACTAATCTTTTCAACAGTTAGGAACATTCCCACACAATTAACATCTTAATTAGACGTTCTTAACTCTATCCAATAGGTTCAGCAGCATTAAGGCATTGAGCAACAGCTACTAATCACTTCAAACCTATCATTAATCAAACAGTGTGACACTACATCACTAAAATCTCAGACTTTCTCAACTCCATAGCTACAATAAAACCAATTGTTACTCGTAAAAGCACTAAAATACTCGCTCGAGTGTAAATCAGGCCAATCGGAAGTCCAATTTGGAATTTCAGTGGACGAATCCCAAACGAAATGCTCTAAAAGTATCTATCTACAAAAGGTATTGCATAGAAAAACTTCTTTCTGTACTCATCCTATACATTGATCAAACCAAAAGACATGCACCTATCTATCTACAAAAACTGGATTTGGAAACAACTAATCTTTTGGACAGTTAAGGACATCCCCTCACAATTAACATCTTAATCAGACATTCTTAACTCTAGCCACTAAGTCCACCACACAACAAATCATCTTGATTCAGCAGCATTAAGGCATTCAGAAACAGCTACTAATCACCTCAAACCTATCATTAATCAAACAGTGTTATACTACATCACTAAAATCTCAGACTTTCTCAACTCCATAGCTATAGTAAAACCAATTGTTAGCACTAAAATACTCCCCATAGTGTAAATCAGGCGCATCGGAAGTCCAATTTTAAATTCCAATGGACGAATCTCAAACGAAATGCTCCAAAACCTAGCCCTAGGTCAGATCCACGCAGCCAACACCAATCCAAACTCAAAATCCCTAGATTCACAATCGCATAGATCTGATTCCACGCTCGGACACTCGAAACACAAATCATAGACGAAATCAAGAGAGTTTGAGGAAAAAGCTTACACCAAGGGACGCCGAGGGCGCCGAAATCGGAGTCGAGGCCGTCGAAGCCGAAGAAGCTGAATCTGGTGAGGGCGGGGGGCGAGGAGGAGACACAGACGAGGCTACGCGTGTAGAAGACGGCGGTGGAGGTGAGGAGAGCGAGGAAGAGGGCGAGGGTGAGGAGGCGGGCGAGGCAACCGTTTCGGGAGATGTAATTGGTGGCTCTGGTGGTGAGAGGGATCGCCTTCTTCGTCTTCGACTCGTCGTCGTCGTCGTCGCAGACGTCGGCGGGTGGACGGCGCGTGGTGTGCAGTCTCTCCAGCATCTTGTCCCGCTCCATCGCTGATCTCACTCTCTCTGATTTCTCCGACAACGGTGAAGGAGACGAGATGTTAGTGAGCGAGTGAAACAACATACAGTATATATGAAAATATTCGTATTTAAATGAATTTATTAAATTGCTAATAAAAAAAGTAATTAAATTAGGATTTTTACTATAAGAGACTTATAATGATAAGATTTTATAAATTTTACATTTTTTGGTTTTTTAATCAATTTTGTGACGAGTTTAACTATTTTTTTTTTAAGTTTCTGTTTTTGGTTTCCTCTTTGTTTGAGGTGTGGATAGAGTTCCAACTTCCAAAGAAAAAAAAGATAAGAGAAGTGGGTACGAGTAACGATAGTTAAGGAATCATCAAGACCTGAACACAAGGCCTAATGTGTCTACGTCGAGCCACAGGCTGAGTGCGAGGAGTTGGAGCGGCAAGGCTCGAGCATGGTGCTCAATAACGGTAAGAGTATACATAGTGGTTAACCAACTATTTTGGCCATCAAAATATAATATTGTATCCCTTCCTTATTATTTTATTAAATAAATTTAGAACAAAAAAGAATTAATAGATTTGTACACATGTCACTTTGTCATGAAAAGACCAAAACTTATTTTGGTCATCATGGTGACCAAGTTGATGGCCAAAGTGTGTTCTTTCCTACTATTTTAATATAAAATATATTATTTTATACTATGACCAACATTTTGGTCTACCAATAAAAGTGCTCTAAGTGAAGCCTAGGCAACGATGTGACGAGTGTCTGCGGTAGAATACTTGCGCTTTGGTTTGGGGGCATCGGGCATTAGCCCGCATATTTCTTAGCACAAGGCACTTGAAGTATGGTTCAAGCTCGCCCAAGCTTGGGCGATTGGACTTTGGCAAGAAATTAGGCGTAAGTGAAGCTTTGTACCTTTGTTTAAAAGCATGAATAGGAGCTCTCCAAGCTTGATGGAAATGTTTCTTACGATTTATGCTAGCTTGGTACTTAGCTGTCTAGCTATCTAGGCTAGTGTGACACCTAGCACGGATTGGGCCATTGGGCCGATTGCTTGGGTTGGTCATGAGGCCTTCTTATGTTGCATTGATGGGCTTTTGGTGGGTCTCACTCTTGAGAGTCTCTTGCGCTATATTGGGTTGGATGTGTGACCTATTAACTATTAAGGACACCAATTTTTTGGAACATCCATAACCACTCCAAACCTCAAGCAACCACCGCCCTTTTATCTTATAAATAAGGGAGGACATCTTCTCAAGAGAGATATCGTAGGAACTTGCAAGCGTCTTTGGGCACATACTCGAGGACATGCAAAGGAAGACGAGATATAACTTATCAAAATTGAAACATGATTCTAAAATTTTGATAAATTTAGAAATTAAACTTACCATGTATATGTATATTTTTTTATACGAATATATAATTTTGTACAATTAATAACCTAAGGGTTTTTTTATGTTTCATTAAAAATATAAATTATTATTTTGTTATATTTATACACGTGCCCCAAGTATTATAAACCACAATAACATAAATCTCTCTTAAGAAAATAAAAATAGGTTTAGAGGTGAATTTGAAAAAAAAAGAAAAGAAAAAGGACACTTACAAAACCCGAGTGTTCATGGGGCCTGTCTTGAAACCAGCCCGACTTCGTTAGTTCGTTCAACTGAAAAACCCTAAACAACCACTCAGACAAAGGTTTAAACTCGGGAGTTTGTCAGCAAAGGAGAAGCAACTCGGAATTGTTCACCCGGATCGGCATCTTTTCTCTAGCCCGGAAAAGGTTTAAACTTTACTTGGGGTATGCATTCAACCACAATAATTTACTGAATTCTCTAATCGCAGTCTTAAGAACATGTGCTATTGTGATCAACATGAATGTACATGGTTATTCCTCTGCATTTAGCTGATCGTATATCATGTGAATTAGATGGCCGAAATTCCCACGAAGAATTGGGTATCTAGGGTTTGAGTGTTAGTCCAAAGGTCCCAAAATTCTGGCCAATTGGTCCTGTTTGGATGCATATTAGTTGAATCTTTTATGATCCCATGTAAAAAATTTAGCAAATTTTCCAGTGTAGTCATGGAATTCGCTAAAATTATGATGCTATGTAATAATTTTAACCAATGCATTTGTTATTTCTTTGATCACATAAGAACCCTGTTTGGTTCATCTATTGAATATGAAAACAAATTTTAGCTTGCATTGTTTATATATTGGGTATAATTGTGAGATTTGATAACAAACATTGAGGTTTTTACAGCATTGCTTTTGTTCCATGTTGTATATTTTGCTTTAGCTCTGTTTTCATCTATCATGTTTGTCCTTTTTCAAAAGAAATAAAATATGTTTTGCAGTTTAGCTCTTGACTTAATTAATTGGTTGGTTTGTTTGAATTTGGAGTAATTTGGCTTAAACTTTTGTTCCTTTCCTCTGACGATTTACCTTACTTCGTTTTCTATTGTTTTTGATGTTGTGCAAGGGTAGTGAGTTTAGGGTTTTGCAAAGAAAAATGGTGAATGAGTTGTTACAACCGTGCTCGAGAAAGAGTGGTGAATTGGCATGGGATGAAGAGAAGGACAAGTTGCCGGAGCCGACAAAAGAGGAAATCAAAGATGGGACTATCACTTTTGGTTTCCCTCTGGCACTTATGGATGAAAAGCCAAAGTCAAGAGTAACCTTTGTTCTTGAGAAAGCTTCCTTGGTTCTTGCTTATGTTGGCAAGGTAAGTTTATTACCATGAAGAATTTGCAAAAATGGGATGCTGTTGCCGTGCTCTCTTTTTATATCCTTGCTTGTTCCGTCTGATGACAGTTTACTAACAGTTAATGTTTGTTTGATCAGAGGTATCAAATCTTAAATCCAGATGAACACGCTGATTTTCTTCGTAGAAAAAACAAGGATCCTTACAATTATAGGCCTGACATTGTCCATGAGGTTAGTATTTACCAGGATCCATACTCATACGGCTTATCTACTTCGCTTTCTTGTATCAAGTTTCCTTGATCTTATATATACATCTGAAAATTTTTAGGCTCTTCTCCAAATCATGGATAGCCGACTTTGTATGGCTGGTAGGCTGAACGCTGTGTACATAAAGACTGACGACGGACATCTGATCAAAGTTGAGGGCAATACTAAGATACCAAGAACACTACAAAGTTTCTGCACTATGATGGGTGAATACTCCACTTTTACTGTGATTGATCATATTGAAGTTTGATATCCTCTCATGCCCAACTTGCTAAAGTTACCATTTTGCAGCTGAGTTACTGCAGAAGTTGAGTATCAAAGCTGCAGGGGGTCGTGGGAAGCTTTTGCGCTTGGTGGACAATCCGGTAACCAAGCATTTACCAGCCAATGCCTGCAAAATAGGCGAGCCTTCTGATGTTATTATACATAGTTTTCAAGGAATTTCATTTTCATAGGGTGTTTTTTGACCATGTTGTTTGATTTCTTCTCGTGTCTAGGTCTTTCGTTCAGTTCAGAGAAGACGGCTCCATTGCGCGACTATGTTGATAGTAGCAGCATTGATCAAGAACTTGTGTTTGTGGTATGTTATTGCACATTGAAGTTTCCGTGCACGTTTTTGTCTTCTGTTCACCGTTTTTGACAACGAAGGGGGTGTGTTGTGATTTTTGTTTTTCCAGGTCGGTGTGATGGCGCAAGGAAAGATCGAGTGTGAGTACCTCGATGATTTTATATCAGGTAAGATCATACGTATCTATGTTCGGGTTTTGGGGTTGGGATGAGGAATCGGATTGGGGAATGGAATTGAAAGATGATACTCGGGTTGTGGTCTTTTGCAGTTTCCGGGTATCACTTGAGCGCTGCGACTTGTCTGAGACGGATATGCGTAGCGTTGGAGAGGAAATGGAGTATAAGGTGAAATGGGTGGACAAGTGTGATGGAGCTTGTGAAGACAGATTACAGTTAAGGTAATTTGAAGGCTGATATATATATTGGTAATTATTAAAAACCACTATTGATATGTATCCCTAGGGATTAAGGTCCCATGGACTTACTCTAGGTTGAGTTGATGAGAGCTTGACCCTTATTCTACAAAATAAACAGACTTATACTGTACGTACTCGTTAAATGAATGAGCACAACTCGGTTCGAGAACCCGAGCCGAAGCTACAAATTCAGTCATAATTGATCAAAGTTGAACAGAGTATTCTGTTATATATATATTAGTTCTGTAGTTAGGTGGGTGGGTTGCATAAAACCACCCGTATAGTATGGGGCTTTGCACTAAACCACCCTTAAAACCTGATCTCAATAAACAATTCACCTGTTATCAAGCAACCACCCACATGCGTACGAATTACACGAGTCAAATACATGAACGTTGTGTATCGATCGAATTCAAACCCTCGGATCTCCCGATTGTTCTCCAAACATGAAGGATTATTGAGAGAGCAGGAGGTAAGCAAGGGTACGTGGTTTTCGTAATTTTAAAGATACCAGCAGGGTACTCCTGTAATTAATTCGCGTTGCACTCGATCACTTTCAAATGAATTAATGTGCAATTCGACCGACAAAAAAATAATGTGCAATAGACTAAGAGTGCACTCTACCACCAAACCAAACTCGATATGATATGCTCGCGGAGGTCCGAGCGAGGTCGGCGTTAAGGCGAAGGGCGGAGCGAGGCCGGCGTGAAGGTGCAGGGCCGGCCGGTCTGGGTAGCGACTAGCGAGTGGGCAGAGATGGGTTGAGAGGGTGAATAGGTTTAGATCTGGTTTTGGTAGATCAAGTCGAAGGTCTGATATGGTCAAAGATACTTGTTGTTTTACTAGCAACTTAGGGCAACTTATGCACTATGCGTATAAATACATTAATTTCAAAGTGATCGGTTGCAACGCAATGTTGAGTTGAGGGCTAGTTTTGTAGAATAAGAAAGTTGTGGGCATATTTTGTAAATAGGTTAAATCATATAAATGCCTAATTGTGTTTTCAGTGTAGTTATCAAAAAGATTGCTAATGACATTTCCCATTTTCTTCCTCTCTATGTTTCTCTGTATTTCTTCTTTCCTTCTCTAATCTCTCTTTTTTCTCCCTAATCTTCACTTAATCCTACCCAAATCATTCGGGTCACCACAAATTACAATATGCGCCATTGCATTATTCATTATATATAACATAATACATTAGAGTGCATAATCTAAACATGTTTGGAGATCAAACGATCAGAGGCTGACTCAAGTGTATATAATTAATACGGAGTATATAGTATATGCAGGGACGGATCCAGGATTTTCTGAACGAAGTTTAACATGTTGAGTTAGCATATAAATTAAATAAAAGGTCTCCAAATCCTCTAATTTTGTTCCAAACATAAGAGAGCTCAGAATATGTTCCATTTTTGCTCCAATGCTTCGCTAATCAACCCTATGCAGCATTTCGCGCTCAAAGGGTAATCTGAAACTGAAATCAACACAAGAAACAGATTCATTCACATATCTAGGTATTGTTAGGAGGTCTTGAACACAATCATTATAGTAGTGCCTTCTATTACATGTTGCAAGTTTCAACATCTACACCTTACTACCTTAGCTATTGCAGTTTTGGGCAGTTGTGTTATAAAACCAATGTTCTATAAATGGAACTTACTTGACTGATTAACAAAATCGTACCCTCCAAAACCTATACTACAAATTAAACCCCAAGTTCAAACTACATTGGTGTAGTTTATAAGATGGCTGAAGTTGGATTTCTTTTAAACCCTCTTTTGAGAGCATTAGAGCTTCCACATACTGATCCTAATGTAGATACACTAATCAAGTATATCACCATTGTTACCTGAAATGTAGTCATCCGTGTAGTCTTTGCTGACTTTTCCGTCGACCATTGCACCTACCTTTAAGCACAGAAAAGGATCATCAAAAGAATGTTAGAGCTCAAGCATATAACAGATACACAAATCAATAAACGCTTAACATATGAGACATGAACAGAATTTGGTGGCGATGAGGTGGTACCACAAAGACGAGGTTTAAATCATCACTGACAGCCGAAACATAGTCCTCAATATCAACTGACTTGTCCGACCTACAGGATAGACCTGTATTATCGAAAAATGAATTAAACACGGTCAGCACTCAATTAAATAGCATGCATCAAAAGCAAAGGACACTTTAAACCCACCAATTACTCGAGAATTGCTAGGTAGATGATGCGTTACAGGTCCATCCAAAACACGAAGAAGGGCTTCCCCGGTATCTTTGGCACAGACAGTAGACTTGTCTAACAGCTCCACTTGACAAATTGACAATGCAATCAAACAACAACAATATCAGTAACAAATCCCATTTAGGAAACAAAAGTCTGCTCTCTAAGGATGACAAAAGTAATATTTACAGACGATGCCACAAAACCGTGTACACGTTCTGGGTATACGAGCATGTGGCTTGACTTCAAACAAGAGCCCAGAATCAGTTTTGACATAAAGACCTCCCACCATCCCGGCTTTGTTAAGCGGGCTGTCTAAGATTGCACGAACAGCCTACAAGCACAGCAACAAGTAAAAGTACAAGACTAGTTCATCTTATGAGATACGACATGTATATATGCACCACAACGGACAAATGATCACCAACTGAGGCCAGAATGTTAACCTCGTAGACAATATCAGGACGACAATCTTTAGGACTCTTCCCACCATTCCTAGCGTGCACATTGGCATTATCATTGGAACTCAAAATCTTCCTCTTCTGCAAATGATAAATATGTTATATGCAGGTAGTAATCGACAAATCATCTTTTCAAGCAGCCAAATAGGGCTAATCACCATGTTCAATGACTTTCACCAATCTTAATACCTTTCCTACTAGACCCTTTGTTAGAGAGGCATTCTCAAGAACAAAAAAGGCACGAGGTTCCACCATTCTCCTTGGCAGTGTGGTTTTTCTAATAGCAGCTGTTTGTAATTCAGAAAACTGCAACTAAAATACATACAAAACTCACTATTAATGTACTGAATACATTTAGTTACAGAACTCACATTCAATTGAGACCGAGAAACTCAGACCGACCAAATTTATGTGTGAAGAATTTACAAACAAGACGAATAACAGAAATTTACTCGCAAATTCAAACAAACCAACCAATCAGTTAAGCCAAGAGCTAAACTGCAAAAGAGTTCTTTTGAAAAGAACAAACATGATATCTAAAAACAGAGCTAGGGCAAAATATACAACATGGAACAAAGGCGATGCTGTCAAAACCTCAATGTCTGTCATCAAATCTCATAATTATATCCAATATACTAATAATGCAAGCTTTCTTCAATGAAAATATTTCATGGAAAAGTTGTTTTCACATTCAATCGAAGAACCAAACAGATTTCTTATGCGATCAAAGACATAAAAATGGCATCATACTTTTAGCTAAATTTTTCACATGGGATCATAAGTGATTCAACTAACATGCATCCAAGGCCGGACCAATTGGCCAGAATTTTGGGATCTTTGGACAAACATTCAAACCCTAGATACCCAATTGTTTGTGGGAACTCCAGCCATCTATTTCACATGATATACGATCAGCTAAATGTAGAAGAATTACCATGTACATTCATGTTGATCACAACAGCACATGTTCATAAGACTGCGATTAGAGAATTCACTAAATTATTGTAGGTGAATACATACCCCGATTAAAGTCTAAACCTTTTCCGAGATAGAGAAGAGATGCCGAACCGAGTGAGCAATTCCGAGTTGCTTTTCCTTTGTCGACAAACAAACTACCGAGTCTGAGTGATTGCGTGTGTGTAAGGGGGTTGTTAGGGTTTTTCAGTTGGGCTGGCTTCAAGACAAGCCCCATGAACACTCGGTTTTTTTAGTGTTCTTTTTTCCAGTTATGCCCTTGTCCTATACTCTTTTTTCCCCGGTTAGTTTCCTACTACAAATTTATGCTTAAACTTTTTTTTTAAATAAAGTATTTTTTGGTGTCCGATGGATCGTTATAGCTAGACCTTATTTAGCTGAATTGAGAAAAAGTCCATCGCCTCAAAAAAAAAGAACGCGCTCCTTCACGCGTGATGCTTCCCCTCTTCACGTCGCCAAAAACCCTAGCAAGTGCCCTGCCGCCGCCGCCGCCAAGCACCAGCCTCAACCGGATTTCTGCCCACAAAAGAGATCTTCAATGGTCGTCAAGGTCGAGAAGGCCCGCCGAAATCTCCGAACAAAAAGAAGTGAAGCAAATCAAGATCTGCAGAAGCCCGATTCAGGTTATTCCGGCCTCTCTTAGTCGCCCATGGCTTCTACCCATTATGTTGCTGGTGTGCACCGTCAAAATCAAAGGAGGTCATTCCGAATGCCAAGCGAAAGGGCTAGGGGTTTTCGTCTTCTCCGTATGGCGGCCTACGTTATTTGTGTGCGGAGGCCGGATGAAGATCCAAGCCCTAACTGAATCTACTCAAAAAGTCGAAGATCCTGTGGTCGGCTCGTCGGAGACCGGTCTCTCCACTCTCTGGTGGCGTTTTAGACGGAAGCAACCGGTTCAGGGCCTTGTTCGGAGTCGCTCTCTAGGGCTCGATCAGCCTCATCGGATGGTGCGGAAGGGGTGGGCGTCCGGGTTGCGGCGGGGTTTCGGTTCGGGCTACTTCTCAAGCCGGCGTTCTTGTGGTGGCTCACGAACGAAGTGTTGCTGGTGTAACTGGAGTCTTCCTGCTGATGCCTTTTCTAAACCGATCTTGTATGTCCATATGCAATTGAGGTATGCTTTACACCAGTTGGTGAAAATAATCAATTACATGCCCTTAATTATGGCCATTTTAGTGGATTTTTCAATCCTGATCCCACTCTCATGCTTTACTAAGCTCCATAACCCGATTGGTGTTCATCCCAACTGTGTATTGCTTTGGCTTTGCTATATTAAACGAAGTTGCTGCTGGTTGTGTAATAATGGTTTGCTCTTTCCATTGCATAGTCCGTATGTATTTCCTAAAGGTGATTTATACTCTCTTGCAATTGTAGTGCAACCTAGCTTTGGTTTCCAGTTGGTGAATTGGTTGATTAATAATTTGCCTCAAATTCTAGCAAGTGATCTATGCTTGGTCCAAAATGTTTACTGTAATCGGATAAGAGACATTTTGTTTGATTTATATCAACATTTCGAATGCTTGGCTAAGGCAATCATAGGAAACACTTTTGAAGTGATTATAAACCAAACCAAGAGGATTTTAAACCTCGTTCGGCTCATTAAGCTGAACTGTGCATATCAAATATGCTTCTCAACATTGGCGGATATTACTCTGTGTAATTAGGTGATGGGAGATATTTTGCAAAGGATATCAAACCCGAATTTGGTGCTGTTTTTTCTTTAAAATCCCAAAATGATGGAAAAACTAGCTATTGTAGTCCAGAAGGACCGTTTGCTCATGTCATGTTCTAAACGAATGCGTTCGAGCTCAATTAAAACCCAACAAACAAGGATTCAGATCCAAAGCCAAATCATACAAACTAAGCAACTGAAACTAATGGCCAAAAGCCCAAACAAAAATGGTTGTTTATGAAGATATGTTCATGGAATTGTCGCGGATTGAAAAAACCTAACAGATGGACAGAAATCAATGCACTCTGCAAAACGGAACAATTTCAACTAATTGCGTTGTTGGAAATTAAATGCCGACAACTCCCACCACTTCAAAAATGGACGTCGACAGGTTTTGATGCCTTCGAGTTTATCCCATCAGTTGGTATGTCAGGAGGATTGTTGATAGTTTGGAAAAACCATCAACTGCTGAATGAATCAGTCACAACTACCCATAAAGATGAGCGGTTTTGTAACACCCCCATTTTTAAACCAAGGGTATTACCGCCAGTGACCTCAGATATTACCATCCAAAGTCACCCAAGGCTTTAGGTAACATCACACGGTCTTTTAGAAAAGTGACAAGGACTTATATTACAACAAAATGGTTCATACTTTGATACACATAGAGGAAAACGTTCGACAATATGAAGTAACATTGTTCAAGACGACATCTTAAAATAGAAAGCAGCGGGAATATAGTGACAATCCAAAATACAGTCGTGACCAACGTATGGGACCCATATTGTCAAAAATATTAAAATAGTCTTGATACCTTCCTTCAATCTTCTCGTCTTCACCTCTGGATACTACATGCTGGCAGTGAATCCTTCCTTCCTTCCTTCCTTCCTTCACTTCACGTGTCTTCAAATCCTTAGTTCTCAAGTAGCGCTCCTCATTGTCCTGATGTCCAGCCATGCAAGGGAAAAGAAGAGAGGGTGGAAGGGTTAGTCTAATGACAGACTAGCAAGTGAATGGCGGCTATGGTACTAACTAAACTTGTTGGTATCGATCTCCAAACGATGGCGATTGGTCGATGACACAACAGTTAGTACCTCCATCAGGATAGGGAACTGAACAGAGTTCTAAGGTGTAACACTATAAGGATGGAGTTTCTGAGATGTTCCATAAACTACTTTCATCACGATTCACGAGGAAAGAAATACGAGATTTCTTTGGAGATGGAACGCCATAAGGATGGAGTTCCATCGGAATATTCATTGGCACTATTCTCGAGGAAATAAGACTGGACTTTCTTATAGATGAAACACTACAAGAATGTAGTTCCATCGGAAGATATGTTTATTGTTTCATACGTTACCCATTATCACACTCTTGACTAGAGATTTATCTAAGGCATGGCAAAAGACATAAGCCTTAGTGATTTTAAGTGCAACATTGTCACGAGATTTCCTTAGAGATGAAACGTTACAAAAATAGTTTCATCGGAAGATGTGTTTTTGGACTTTCCTATTTCATACGCTACACATGATTACACTCTTAATTAGAGATTTAAATAAGGCATGGCAAACGACGTAAGCCTTATTGTATTCAAGTACGGCATTGCAAAAGACATAAGCCGACTTTTATTACAATGTGACATTGCTTTAAGAAATAAGACGAAGCCCTGATCCGACATTGCTTAAAGACATAAGTCCACAAAGTAAATGGAGTCATGACCCATACACAATAAATTGTTATCATAAGTGGTTTAGGACTTATTTCATACGTTTTTGTCCTACACTAATCCAGAGAAGTTCTCTCAACGAGATACTTTAAACAAACAAGGCCATAGTCATCGGTCCTAAAGTCCAGTACTGTCGCAATACGAGTAATAATAACGAAGTCGTCATATCTAAGCAATAACTAAACCTAAGTTCGTTTATTTATGCAGATAGAGCATTTAGAACAATCAGGGATATTAAACGGAACAAAAATTCACGCTTAATAAAAAGGACAAGAGATCCATCCACTTGCCTTCGATTGTTTTCGAGGGTTCGGTCTTTATGAAGACGGAATCTGTGAACGAGCTCCCCTAGAAGCTTGACCTAATCCGAGGCACGGGAATGATAACGAAATAAATCAATATTTAATCTATTTCTTAGGCTAGGAACTTCTCGAATGATTATCCTCGTATAATAATTTGTAAGGCTAATATAGATTATTGCCCTTCAATAATTTATAATCCTAAGTTTTCAACTTATTAGAATGGTCGAAACGATATTAAGATTTTTATGAAATCATCGGTTTACGAATACCCGTCGTATAATTTCTATAAAAACGTTTCTGGAAAGAATTAATTGAATACTTGATTTAAATTCATAAGCTCCCAATTAAATTAATAATACTATCATATTAAGTTATATTATTTATTTCTTAGACTAATTCCTCAATTAAAATCAATTTCGAAATAAAATAAGTGCTTAATTAATTTTCAGGAAAAGAGCATTACAGTGGTGACAAAGGGTTTTCGGGCGGCAATTGCGGAGTCGTACGGCGGCGGATCTGGGCTAACGTTGCGACAGTTGGTAGAGGGTGTTGCGACCTTCCAACTGTTGGCAACGGACCTCCGGTTGGTGGTTGGACGGCGGCGAAGGAGTGGCCCAAAGTAGGCTTCCCGACCAGCTCTTCCCGGTGGTCCTTGGCCTTTACACCAACTTCGATGGAGGATTACAGCTTCAATACTCAACGTTTTTAAGCGATTGAGGTGTCATTGGAAAAGTATTGAAGTCTAGTTTATGCTGGTTTAAACGGTTTCGAGAATGATGGGGTGACGAAGGAGAAATACTCGATTTACAGAGGTGCTGCAAATCTGGCTTTCTGGGTAGATGAGCAATTTCGGCGGAGCGTTACGGCTTCGATACTAATCGGTTTTGAGCAAACGAGGTGTCATTGGAAAGGTCGTAAAGTGTAGTTTATGTTGGTTCAAACGGATCGAGAAATGGATGAGTAATGAAGACGAAAACCGCATTTTACAGAGGGGCTGTAAGGCTGAATTTTCTGGGCATGTTTTCGATCGAAACAAGATTAAAATAGGTGAGTTCGGGGCTGATTTTTCGGACTGAGGTTGATGGGGGAAAGAGATGGATTGTTTTCAAGGATGTAAGAGAGTAGGAAGATGATGGATGGAGCTTTGGATCCCTTCCCCGATATTATAGCAGATCTTCACCAAGGTTCCACGCAAGGGGAGATGGGAGTAGAGGTAGGAAGTTCACGGGAGTGTCCTCCAGATTTTTGGGCAGAGGTGATGGATTTGAGACTTTGCTTGCACTCTCCAATTTACATAGTACTTCACCAGGTCATACGCAAGAGGACTTATTGTCTGCAGGATGACTACAGAGTACTTTGATTGCCTTGGCGTGAGCACGTGAAGAAGAGGGCCTGTCCTTAACTAAAGGAAAGGTGATTTTGGTTCAACTAAAATGCGCCCCTTTGAAATAACATAAAACTCTCGTAGCCTAGCTGGTAAGGGAAGGGAAGGGGACCTGAAAGGTCTCGGGCCCAAATCTGGGCTCTTACACTCTCTTATTTTTTCTTATTTCAAAGATTAGGGTATTGGACTTAGTTAGATTTCGAGCCCAACGAACTAAGCCCAAATCTCTTGTTTAAATTATACAAAATTAATAATTAACTCAACTCGGTTTTTTTTTAATTTTATCAATTGATAATATTAAGCTTCTTAACTTACATTTTTAATTTATCCACTTTATAATAACTTAGACTCGTAAATTACATATGAGTGAACATACTTATTTTTATTTTTAGATTATAAACTTCTAGTTTATAACTTTAAATTATATTTCAATAAATATTATTACTTCTTAAAAGTTTTCGTTTATCGTTAAGAAAGCGAATTCATAAGAATATAGTTTGACACTTCCAATAAATTATAAATATAATATTTTATATAAAAATAGCGGTTATTACAGGTTTGTAGCCTTGAAATATGTGAACTTAGAAAACCATAAGGAGATTACGATCATTTTTGCATATGCTCCCCCAAGGGCACAAGATAAAGATGCTTTTTGGGAAAAGCTCAAGGGCTTCGTAACCCAACTTACTACTCCATACATTGTAATGGGAGACCTTAACGAGATCCAAAGTCCAAATGAAAAACATGGCGGGGTCATTCCCTCTGTTTCAAGATTTGATCAATTACTTAATTTTAAAAGTGATTGCAACCTGATGGACATTCCATCGTTCGGGAACCTCTTTACATGGAGACGCTCTAAAGAGCTTGACAACAATACATTAGAGAAACTTGATCGTGTTTTGGTAAGCGACCAAGTTCTACAATGGTTCCCAGCTATGTCCACCAAAAATCATAGCTTCTCCTCTTCAGACCATTGTCCAATCTCCATAGATTTTCCTACTGGAGAACCTGTCAAAGCTCGTCCGTTCAAGTTCGAAGCAATGTGGACATCTCGGAATGACTTTCAAAACATTGTCAAACAAGCTTGGAGGTATAACCCTCAAGGATCGCATATGTTTAAACTTGTTAAAAAGACCCAATTGCTCAAAACAAAAGCCAAGGTGTGGAATAGAACAACGTTTGGAAACATATTCGAGCAATTCAAAAAGGTTAATGAAGAACTACTAGATGTTCAAAAACAGATTATTGAGCACAACAATCACTCCCTCATTCAAAGGAATGAAAGACTATCCAAGAAAAGGGAATGTCTGATCGAGTTCCAATTCTCATATTGGAAGCAAAGAGGTAAAAACAACCATATACAACTAAACGATAGGAATACAAAATATTTCCATCGCATTGCAAGCGGGAGAAGAAACAAGACCAACATTCGAGAGATCACTACCACTGAAGGTACTTTCATAACTGGCCTGGGCAAATATCAAACGCGAAATCCAGAAGGATTTCCAGGCCCGATTCCAAGGCAGTTACATTAATAGAATCAAAATGTTGGAACTCACTCATAATTGGAATCCAAATGTGTCTGTGGAAGACAATTCAGCTTTGACGAAACCGGTCACAAACGCTGAGATTAAAACAGCAATGTTTAGTATAGAGGAGGATAAGTCCCCTGGCCCCGATGGTATGACGGCTTGTTTCTACAAGAAATACTGGCACATCGTTGGCCCAGATGTCACTAAAGCAGTGAAAAGTTTCTTTCACTCGGGCAAGATGCTAAAACAGATTAACCACACGTTCATAACACTCCTTCCAAAATGTGAGAACCCATCTTCAACGAACCATTATAGGCCTATCAGCCTCTGTAATACAATATATAAAGTCATCTAAAAAATCCTAACTGCCAGACTGAAAAAAGTTATAGGGAAGCTTATACACCCTATGCAATCCGCATTCATAGATAATAGAAGTATCCATGACAATACTCTAATTGCCCATGAAATCCTACACTCGTTCAGGAAGAAAAAAGGACTTGGAGGTTGGGTTGCGATCAAACTTGATATGGAGAAAGCCTACGATCGTGTCAGTTGGGAATTCCTTAACCACGTCTTACAGACTTTAGGATTCAACTCAAAATTCGTTGGGTGGATCAGAGAGTGTGTTGAAACGGTATCATTCTCTGTGCTAGTTAACAACGGCCCAACAGACCAGTTTAAACCAGCTAAAGGTCTCCGTCAAGGCGATCCTCTATCCCCATACCTGTTTGTCCTGACAGCTGAGGTGCTGGCAAGACAATTACAACAGGCAAGTTTGAATCCAAAAAGCGGAACAGGTATCCAAATCTCTAGAGGGGGTACTAAGATCCCCTTTCTAGCGTACGCTGATGATATCATTATTTTTGCCAAAGCAACACATCAAGCATGTCAAAATACAAGAAACATAATCGATGACTATTGCACTGCGTCTGGCCAGAAAGTCAACTTTCACAAATCGGCTTTCCAAACAACTAGAAACATAACAAACCAAACCAAAAACCAAATTAAACAAACATTGCACATTACAAGTACAACTGCGTTGGATAAATATTTAGGGTGCCCTCTTATTAACGAACGGGTCACCAAAAATACATTCAATGCCTTACCTGCTAGGACAAGAGACCACCTCGCCAGATGGAAAGCGAACACCCTCTCACAAGAAGGAAGGAAAACTCTCATCAAGGCCAATCTTTCAGCTCAACCAAACTATCTAATGCAATCATTCTACCTCCCAAAAGCTACTCACAATGAGCTTGATAAAATCAACCGAAATTTCTTCTGGAATAAACAAAGTGGATATAAACCACTCATTAGTTGGAACTCTATCTGTAGACCTACAAATCATGGCGGGCTTGGGATTGCAAAAACTGAAGAAATGAACCAAGCTCTCCAAATGAAGTTGTTGTGGAAACTCATTGTAGAACCGGACAACCTGTGGGTCAAAATAGTCAACGAAAAATACCTAAAATCTTCTAATCTTTGGAACTATAAAAAACAGTGTAACACATCATGACAATGGTCTAAACTAATGAGCCTACGGGAAGGTTTTCTGACCGGACTTTCTTGGCAAGTAGGCGATGGTAAAACAATTCGTTTCTGGAAAGACAATTGGATAACCGAAGGGGTGCTTAAACCCACACCTTATAATCTGCCCATACGGGACGAGGATGAAACCGTTAGCAACTATATTAAGGATGACAAATCCTAGGACATTGAAAAGCTAAGACGTGTCCTCAAACCCGAAGAGGTAGACGAAATCTGTAAAATCGTGTTACCTCTTTACAATATTACCGATAGACTATACTGGCGACCAAGTAGGAATGGTTGGTTCTCCACGAATGCTACCATGAAATGGATTCAGGATAAGAAAAGAAGTCCCAAAATCGATCTTGATTAGATATGGAAACTTAACATTCCCCCCAAACATAAGAATTTCCTATGGAAAATGTGCCGTAATGGGCTGCCCACTAAGTCAAGGCTCGCTCTAAATCACATTGCGGTCCCTCAAGGATGCACGTTTTGTAACAACACAAATGAAGACGCCTTTCACCTTTTTCTGGAATGTAACCACATAAACCAAGTGTATGATCTCCTTGACCAGGATCTTAAGCGAAAATTAAGAAATATTGTGTATGATGATCGTCATCCTATTAACTATATGGACAAAATCAGAGCTGAAATCTCGAAATCCCAATTTGAAACCGTCGTATCTCTCTGGTGGAGTACGTGGTTCCTCAGGAACAAGAGTGTTTTCGACCAAAATAACAATGGCCAAACAAGCCCAACAACAACAGTGGAGTTTGCAAAGAAACAGAGTAATGATTGAATAAGTGTTATGGCGTCAAATAACAATGATTACAAAAACCGAAGTGGTACCACACCTAAAAGAAGGGAAAGTTCCAGATGGACAACACCCACTTCAAACTTTTGCAAACTCAACTTTGACGGTGCGGTTAACTCTGAAGGTATCTCGTCTTTTGGTTATGTCATCAGGAATTCGGAAGGGGTCCCCGTCGTGCTGGATGGTGGGTTTCTTGGCCGTCGTTCCGTGGTGTTTTCTGAAGCCTTTGCGCTTCGTCAGGGGATTTTGGAGGCTATTCGCCTTGGCATTCCCCGTCTGCTTATTGAAGGTGACAACCTGCAGGTCGTCAATGCAGTGTTGGGCGATTGGAGCTGTCCATGGGAGGTGGAGATTTTGCGTGCGGACATTCAGTGCCTACTAAGTCAGTTTCAGAGTTGGGGCATCAGACATATCTTCAGAGAAGCCAACTCAGTTGCTGATTTTATTGCAGGATCGTTTCTCCGTGTGCCACCGACTACTTTGGGTTCCGATCCGGTCCTTCGGGACCTCATCCGCAAGGATGCTATAGGATAGTTTTCTTTGTAAAGCTAGCCTAATATCTTTCCTGTATCAAAAAAATAAAAAAATTTAACTGAATTGAGCTGAATTAAGCTGAAAATAAAAGGCTGCCTCCCCCAAGCTTAACAAAGTTGAATTCAGCTTCAGCTAGTTACCGAATAAATCCTAAGATCAACCTTTATGCAAAGTGGTTCATCAGAAATTGGTATTCAGTCAGGATAAAACTCGCTCCATTATTCGTGTTCAATTCAATTTGTAAACGAGCAGAAATTGAACCATTCAAAAGATAAAGAAGCTTACTAACACTGACACGAGAACATCCAACTCGTTTGTTCATGAACAAACTTGATTACATGTTCATAAACAAATTCCATTATAAGTTCATAAATAAAATTGTTATATTTTTTTATAAATTATTTTACATAACCATCTATATTAACATCACATACACATATTTTATTTAGTTTATAGTTTTCATAATAAAAAAACCTTGAATGAGTAACCTTCTTATTTGAATTAAACCCTTTAATTTACTTGCAAGTTGCAAACAACCTAAATAAAGGACTCTCAAATTAAGCTCGATGAACACTGAAAATAAAATGAAACCCACTTTCTATCTCCGTCCAAAATATTTATGAATTGAACTTGTTGCCCAAGGATGCTAGGGAGAAGACTAGTCCTTGGTTTTTCCCCTCATAAACTCTACTTGTTCGCTCCCCACCACCACCTCCAATACAAACTAACGAGACCCCTTTTGCCGCCTCCAACACTTCAACTATCCCTCTCGCCCTCCTCCTTCCTCCCCAATCGGAAACTCACATTCCATCACTTTCCCGCGCCTTCTATCAATCAATTAGGGCCGAGCTCCTTAGCTGAGGCGAGGAAATCTTCCATGGCGGATTCGGAAGACCCCATTTCTGGGTTTAACAAAAGGAGGGCCGAAGGCAATGATAGGAGCCGTTACCCTAAAACCCTCCAAAAGAAAGTTCGCCACCAAAAGCATGTCTCCACCGGCTCTTGCTATGTCCAGGTTTGCAACTTACACCAGTGATTTTTGATGGATTTTAGTCTTTTCTGTTTGATTTGACTTGTGGGTTTTCTTTCCCTAATTGGGTCTTTTTTGATTGAATTGGGTAGTTAGGGTTTTGAGCTTTCTTGAGTTTGGGGATGTCATTTCTTTGCTACATTGAACTTCAATATTGTACTATAGCTGTTGTTGTTCTTGTTTAAATTTCACTTTGACATGTTCTGAAGTGTGTGGTTGGTTTGGTTATATGAGGCCATGAGATGGGAGTTTGATCCATTTGTTTGATTTTGGAATGGGCATGTGTGTTTGAAATGTGAATTTGATTTTAATGATTGTTACTTTGTGGGTGACAATCAGATCATGGGGACTGGACTGGATACTCAAGATACGTCTCCATCGGTCTTGCTTTTCTTTGACAATCAAAGGATTGTATTCAATGCAGGAGAGGTAAGCTTCAGCTGACTTGCTACAGGGAATATTTTATGCATAGCCTTGATTTCAAATATTGTGAGCCCTTTGTACCATAATCCACTTGTAGCTCAAATACATTATCAGGAAGTACATTGTTTGCTGGCTGTAATATATATGAATGTCTGGAGATATGGTTTGTTAATGAACTCAGTATTTTGTGCTAAAATTGATTAAGAAATTCCGGAAGCATCTACGTCTCAAGAAATTGATAATATGTTAGTGTTGAACACGAAAACAAAAACTTAAGACAACTTCTGCAGATAAGTCAGTCACAACACCCTATTGTACAATTAGATGAAGTTAGGGTTTGCAGCTGAAGCTTGAAATAGGAATCTGTAGCTTTTTTCACTTGTTTAGAGATATAGAGAATTTTCATTAGTTGTTCTTGTACCTGAACTTACTATTTGCTGCAGGGATTGCAACGATTTTGCGTCGAACATAAGATAAAATTATCCAAGGTATATTAATTCACCTCTTCCTTTGAAAATGATTGGTAGACCTTCTAAACACACTAGCTTTGATCTTTCCAGATAGATCACGTATTTCTTTCTCGTGTGTGCTCGGAAACAGCAGGTGGCCTTCCAGGTTCGTACTTTATATGTAGTTCATATGGCAAAAAAATGCCTTTTCAGAGAATATTTTTTGAACTCTCTTTAAGTGACTTAAGTTACTCTCATATACTTTCAGGTCTGTTACTCACATTGGCTTCTATGGGTGAAGCTGGGATGTGTGTAAGTTTCTTTTCCATGCCATAGCAAATTCCTTCCATATTCAATGCCGTTTAAAATCTCTATCATTCTTCTCATGTTGAAGGTGAATCTTTGGGGCCCATCAGATCTCAACATACTCATTGAAGCGATGAATCTATTCGTACCAAATGCTGCAATGCTTCATACCAAAAGCTTTGGACCTTCTCCAAATGCTGAAGGATTTGCTGTTTGGGATAAACAGCAATTTTCAGGACCCATTGAGCTCATCAATGACACAGTAGTTAAGATATCAGCCATTCTGTTGAAACCAAGTTACTTGACAGGTTTGGAAGAACAAAGAAACGGGTCAGTTATAAACCCTGGCGAGCTGTCTGTGGTTTATGTTTGTGAGTTACCAGAAGTTCAGGGGAAGTTTCATCCCGAAAAGGCTAAGGCTCTTGGACTGAAGCCTGGTCCAAATTATCGAGCTTTGCAGCTTAATCAGTCGGTCAAATCAGATGAACTTGATATCATGGTAAAATTGCTAAACATTTAATGTAGGGCTCTCTTCGCCCTAATTTGATTAATACATTTCATAAGACTCTTGCTTGTTACCATTACAGATTCATCCGAGTGATGTGATGGACCCACCAATTCCTGGTCCAATTATACTTCTTGTTGACTGCCCAACAGAGTCTCATTTCCAATACTTGTTGTCTTCCACCTCCCTTGATGATTATTGCAAAATCAAAGGTGTAAAGAAGGTGACCTGTGTAATTCACTTGAGCCCGTCCTCTGTTGTAAGAATTTCCCAATATGAGAAATGGATGAGTAGTTTTGCAGATGCTCAGCATATTATTGCAGGCCATGAAAAGTAAAGTTTCTTAACCTCCTTCATAGTTTACACCCTTTTTCTGGCTTCCTCATAGGACTTCTATTATTGTTTTCCTTGCAGGAAGAACATTGAGGTTCCTGTTCTGAAATCAAGTGCTAGAGTCGCTGCACGGCTTAATTACTTATGTCCTCAGTTCTTTCCATCTTCTGGGCATTGGTCTCTTGAAAACAGAAATGGTTTACTTCATCACTCTGATTCATCTTATGAAAAGGTTTGTTGCTAGTTTATCTATCCGTATTTTTCAGTCTTTGGTTTGAGACTTGAATGTGTTTTTTGACTCACTTTCTCTTACCATAGGAGTTAGAGGGAATTTCTGCTGAAAACCTGATGAAGGTATGAACAATTATTCATTCACTTATTTTCTACCTCGTAGTTAACAAACCTGAGATTTTTGCATTAAATGGTGCAGTTCAATCTGCGGCCTTATGCACAACTTGGTTTAGACCGATCTTGTATACCAAGTTTTATGCCCCAGAAGGAAATTATCCATGAATTACTTGAAGAAATCCCAGAAATCAGGGATGCTGCAGAACAAGTTAGAAAGTTATGGGTTGACGAAACAAAAGTTGACAAGGTCTTGACAGAAGAGCCATGGTTAAATGACAATGATCTTCCTAATTGCCTCAATAGCATCTCAAGAGAAGACATGGAGATCACTCTTCTAGGAACAGGCTCTATGCAGCCTTCAAAATACCGGAATGTAAGTGCTATATACATCAACCTTTTCTCAAAAGGAAGCTTGCTTTTGGATTGCGGTGAAGGAACTCTGGGTCAACTAAAACGCCGGTAAACTCCTATTCATCAAGCATTTCCAGTTTTATTGGCCTGAATATAAGAGAAGTTATATTTGCATCTCTTAATAGTCTTTTTAATCTGTTACTCTAAATTGAAAAGGATAAACCATCTATGAGTGGCATTTATGTTTGTGTGTTTTTGTTGTTTAGATTTGGGATAGAGGGTGCTGATAACGCAGTGAGAAGTTTGAGGTGCATCTGGATTTCACACATCCACGCTGATCACCATGCGGGTCTTACTCGAGTACTTTCCTTGAGACACGATCTATTAAAAGGAACTCCCCATGAACCGATATTTGTTGTGGGCCCCCGCCGGCTGAAGCGATATCTGGATGGATACAAGAGGCTCGAGGGTCTAGATATGCAATTCCTTGACTGCAATCTCACAACAGAAGCTTCAATGGACGCATTCGAGAGGCTAGACTCAAATACCCAGCAATCTTCCATGGAAGAAACTCCGATAAATCCTGAGATCACTTGGAGGAATATTGACGGACAACGAGAATCTGCTTTTCCAATCATGAAGAAGTTTGTGAAGTCACTACAAGAAGCCGGGTTAGAGGCTTTGATTAGTGTTCCTGTGGTGCACTGTCCACAGGCGTTCGCTGTGGTCCTCAAGGCGTCTGAAAGAATCAACCTAGGGGGCGAAGTGATTCCTGGCTGGAAAGTTGTTTACTCAGGGGATACGAGGCCTTGTCTGGAGCTTGTCAAAGCATCTCATGGCGCGACAGTTCTTATACATGAGGTAAGTTATGATTATTTTGCATGCTGAGTTCATTGAGGTCGAATTTGCTCAGGCTTTGAGTTATATTTTTTTGTCCTTCGAGTGGGTTTGAGCTTCCGCATTCCTAATCTCTTTGCAAAATGCTATCACCTATTGACATTTGGAGTTTATGAATGTTTAGGCGACGTTTGAGGACAGCATGTTGGATGAGGCACTGGCCAAGAACCACAGCACAACAGGCGAAGCTATACAAGTGGGAGAGTCAGCAGGTGTGTACCGAATAATCCTCACTCACTTCAGCCAGAGATACCCGAAGATTCCTGTGTTTGACGACAGCTACACTCACAACACTTGCATTGGATTTGACTTGATGAGTGTTAATATGGCCGACCTCCCCGTTCTGCCCAAGGTTCTTCCTTACCTTAAACTTCTTTTCAGAGAGGAAATGGCGGCCGAAGAAGAAACAGATGATGCCATGGAGGATGCTGTCAGTGTAGGTTTGTGATGGTTATAGCTTGAACTGAACAATTGGAGCTTCTCAGTGTGCAAACTGGATCCGTTTTAATGATGAAAACATACATGAATAGTATCTCTTACAAGACATCACAGTTTTTTTTATCCCTTTATTATCTATATGAAAACTTAAAGAGAAGGTCATGTATAAATATGAGCATACAAGGCAGAATTAGATGGAATGTACAGTTTTATTCACTTATAGACAGCGATGATCAATACCAGTTACAGGAATCAATGGGCTGTTACTGATATTACCAAGAACTGCCATTTTTCATGATCTGAACAAAATTTGGCAGGAAATGATATCCCAGAAAGATGCATTATGCCTATTGGTTTGCTCGATCAAACTTCCAAGAGCATCATCTTCGCAAAACGCTCTAGCAATGAAGAATCTGAATGATAGGCTCTATGCCCTTCAAGGTGCAACCATAAGTGAGTTTTGATAGGAGGCCATTGAGCTGGGGTGCTGAACTACAACTAGAATGGAGTCTTTTGACCTTTCTCCATGGGAAAGAGAAGACGGCTGTATGTAAAATCAAAGCAAAAAACACAGGAGAAGAGAATGAGCAAACATGGATTAAAGATGATGTTGCTTTCCTTAGAATTTGGTTTGTTGTATCTCTTACCACTCCTATGTGCCATTCTTGACTGCAAAAGTCTTTGAATGATGCTGCATCCATTGCCTGCCAGAAAGAATTGCAATCCGTCACTGTTAGATCTTCAGGTTAATGTGAGGGGATTAGTGGTGTGTTTGGATACATGATATTGCATTACATGTATCAAAATAGCAAGGCAGAGAAGAACTTACAATACTGTAGATGGGAGGAACGGCTGGTCCTCCCTTGAACTTGACATTAGGCATAACTGAAAACCGGGGTGCCAAATCCCGAGCCCGGAAAGTCCACCTGCAATGAGAAGGCGGGTTGAAAAAAGAATGAAAACAACTCCAGAAAGGTTGTGAGCAAAACTATGAAACCGGGATGAATTTTTCGTACCCTATGTACAAGAATATACAAAAGTGCGCCCATTCTCGAACGAGCAGACGAAACCAGTAAGTTTCCGGTGAATCGTCCATGTTGATATATATCTAAAGAGTATGAACAGCACTGGTTAGCCCAAAGGGTAACTGAGAAAATCTCCATTAGCTGAGAATATTAAGAGACTGCCCATACCGCGGTTTCTGCTAAGGCCATAAGCTGCATTGCAACCTGAAACTTTCTACATGAGAAGTGAGGAAACAGATCAATCAATAAAAGTCAGAATTATGACTAATCTTTGATTCTAATCCAAATACACTTCAATAAGGGAACATACTTGAACATGATATATTTGAGATGGACTGCATCATACAATACATGTATATCCTCGTCTTCTATCACACTCAACTGCTCTTGCAGAGCCAACAAGTTTTGAGATATATGGCGAAATATCAGCGAGAAAGAGACAGTGTAGTTGAGCAGCAACAGAACCTGAAACCAGAAACCAATAATGTCATTACTTCCATCTTCAGAAACTAGGATAAACCGTTGCTTTGTTAAGACATACTCACAGTAAAATACGGCACAGAAGCTTTATAACCGATTAGTGTTAAATAGAAGACACATCCAAGTAAGGCCGTTACTCGCCGCTCTTGTACCGAAAGGTGCTCGCACATGATGCAGTAGCCATGGGAGATTAAAAGGAACGACACAAACGAGGCTGTCTGAAAGAGGATTCCGGTTATG
Source organism: Polygonum aviculare (assembly GCA_934048045.1). Lineage (NCBI taxonomy): Eukaryota > Viridiplantae > Streptophyta > Magnoliopsida > Caryophyllales > Polygonaceae > Polygonum > Polygonum aviculare. The sequence continues at coordinate 2,103,363 of OW204027.1, forward strand.
TACACTCCGAATGACATCCAAAGAGAGCATGTCTGTGAGTAAAAGCATGAATACCTGCATCCATTTAATTGCACAAGGCATAAACACACAAAGGAGCTTCTAATGACAAAGGAATATGGAATTCCAGAGCAAATAACTCATTTAACACTCATGATCAGAAGAACATACCAAAAGAGGAATGATAATGACAACTGCAAGGTTTTGATCAGAGGAACAGTTGCAAGCATCCACTGCAACCTATTTGTCTGCCAACACAATCCAAAACCGCCATAACAACGATCAGTAAGGCAGATTTCACAAACCAAATCCACAATCAGAGCCAATTACACGCTAAATCAACCACAATTCAAACCGAATTGACAAAATCACAAACCAAAACCGTAGTGAAATCGAAATTAGGCGACATTACAGAGAACAAACGCCTTTCCGAAACATCAGAGCCGTACAAAGCCACAATCAGAACCAATTACACGCTAAATCAACCACAATTCAAACCGAATCAGAAGCCGATCACAAAATCACAACCAAAACCGTTCCTAAACCAGTAAGCTCCAATTCCAATCCACAAACAGTAAGCGAAACCGAAATTCGGCGCCATTATAGACAACAAACGCCTATCTCAGAACCGTAAAACCCTAGACCATCTCAGAATCAGTTCCAATCACTAGTGAGAATTCAAAATTCACAGAAAGCGAACCAGACCTCGAAATTACGGTTTCGCCACGTAACGATCGTCCAACAGATCGCAGAGACACACCAGATCGACAATAGAGCGAGGTACACCGCCGGCAACGGCCGATAGGCCTCCGCTAGGTCTCCGGAACCGCCTCCGCCGATCTTCATCCTCTCCGGCCGCTGAATCCGAATTCCTCACTCGCCTCGTAAAATCTCCGCAAGCGGAAGCGAAAACCTAACGAGAGTTATGAAAGATTGAAGCGGAAAGGTGAGAGAAACTCGAGGTTTGGCTATGGAGACAGGGGATCTCTGTGAAGGCGAAAATGGCGAAGAGCACGCCCAGAACGTGTAGAATTTGGAGTGAGGGGATTTTTTTTGTTTTTATTTTGGAGATTTTAAACGGGAATTGGGGGCTGGTTTTATTACCGGCGTAACTAATCTACCAAATCTGTGCAATTAATTGGTTTAACCACTTTGTATTGTGCAATATAATTGGTGATGAAATCAGGTTAGATGAGCTAAATAGTGTAAGAGGGATTTTTTGGAGTATTAAATAATTGTGTTGTGGAATTGGGTCCTTCAACCAAACCACCAAACAAACCAACCACAATTAGTTAGTGTTTTCCCGCTATTTTTGGTTGGTCTTGTGGTCGTGCACGGGAATTTTGGATTATTAATTTTTGGGAAATTCCGCCAGATAACCACGAGGTTTTGCAAATTCCGCATGGTACCCAAAGGTTTTCGGTATTCCGTGTAGTAACCACGAGGTTTTGCAGATTCCGCGTGGTAACCTTTATCTATTATGAAAAATTAAAATTATATAAAAACTTACCCATCCTTTCTATTTAATTACACAAATCACTATTTTTTAAGTTTTTTTTTAAAAACTATCTAATCTGCAAAACCTCGTGGTTACCACACGGAATACCGAAAACCTTTGGGTACCACGCGGAATTTGCAAAACCTCGTGGTTACCGGACGGAATTTCCCTTATTTTAATCATGTGATTTTGTTTTAGAAAAATAGGGAAATGGAATCTTGTCACTTATTGAAAATCAGTGATATTTATAAATATTTATAGAATAAAATCAATAATATATAAAGAGTTGAAATCTAAAACTCTTCTGAATTCACTCGATTTGTTGTACTTATAAAATATATATTTTTTTTTTGAAAATTATGATATATTTATTATTAAATAATATATAAATATTTTATTATTTAAATTATTTTAGTAGACATATAGAATTCGATATTCTTGACCTTTAATTTATCTCAAACTTAAACTTGTATTCAATCATAACCTACTTACTTAAATCCTATTGAACCAATTCAATCGACAACTTCATGTATCAAGAATTTTCATAATGTTGGAGTGGTTTTTCCTTCTTCGAAAAGTAAGATTAAATGGGATTTGGGAGAGTCAAATCAAGTGGTTTTTTGTTATTATGTTAGTAGTGATATGAGAATTCGGATGAAATTTAAGAGCCGAAAGTATATGAATAATTGAAGTGGTGCATCTTTTTCAAACCAAAGAAAGTTAAGTGATGCAAATTATTATATTACGGAGTATGAAGTAAGAACCAAGAAGTCAACATGGTTTCTAATTTTTTTTCACCATTATAAAATTATAAAATTGTGGCTAAGTACATTATAGTTCACCATTCATAATTAACTACATTATTTTTCATTCTAAAATTTTGGCTAACCATGATGAATACTCCTACAAATACACTACTTGCTAAATTAAAGAAGTAATATTATATGCACGAAAAGATTATGGGGCAGTTTTTTTAGGAGAAGTTGATGTTGCATGTATAATTAACAAAACCACAAGTCTTCTTTTTCACCCTCAAAAAATCATGGAAAGGGCAGTCTTTTATTTTATTATTATTTGCACTTCCATATCATCCATAATCAATTTTTCCCAATAATGAGTGTGAAATTGTGAATGTGCATTTTTATGTTGATCCAAACAAAGTCAGGTGGTCCTTACATGATGTTTAAGAGATCTTATGCTTAAATCTCCCATTGCTAATAAGCGCATTACATCTGTTTGTGAAGTGTTATAATCTTAAATTATCATATAAAAGTCGTTTTCCGGTAAAATTATGAATGCAAGTTTTAGGTGAGCTAGAGTTGTTGATGTAAGTCAATGATTTTTATGTACGTTATCGGAGCATATATATGTCACCTAGAAAACTAATCCACGTAATCCTATTAATAGTAATTGTCGTACTATTACCGGCCTACATCATGAGTTGTATTACGACTATTGCCGGCCTACCTCATCAGTTGTATTACTGTAGTTGTATGCTTTTTTGCTTTTTATCTGAAAGTATTTAATTATTACTATTATTTTATGCTTTTCTCATTTTTGTCATTGCTTTATAATTTCTCGTCATATTGCTTCACTTTGGATCAAAAAGTACTTTTTATTAAAAAGTATACTTTCTTGTTCTTGAAATTTATGAGATCTAGTTCATTTTCACAATTTTCAAGACCAAAGAAGGATACTTTTTCACTAAAAGTACTTTTTTCAACAAAGTATAGCAAGCCTAGACAGATACTATGTATTTTTTTTATGAGAAAAGAATTTGATGGTCTTTTCGGGTTTGGGTTGAGTGGGGGTTCGGGTCAATTAGGTTACTGGTCAAGTCGGGTCGGGTTTTGACATGTTCTTGTGCGGGTTTGGGTCAAGAATGTTATCAGAATCCCGACTCGATCCTACGATTCCAACGATTTTACGACTCAAAAGTCATAATTCGATCCACGATCCTAAGTAGGATCTTATTAAACTAGGATCTTAAATGATTTAGCATAAAATTCTAATTGGATTTTGATTTTACACACGACTCTAACGATTCTACGACGATTCTAACGATCCTACAAACGATTCTTGCGATCCCAAACAATCACTATTATATTTATATATTATTACTATGATCAATGCTTATGTCTCTTTTCCATTAAATTATTAACCCGATTCATCTTAAAATATTTTTACTCATCAAATTAATAATGTTTATAAAATTTTAGACTTTATATATAAGAAAATTTACAATATATTAGGTTATCGTATATTTTTTAGTTATAATGTAGGATCTTACGATCCTAACGATCCGATTCTACGATCCGATCCTGCTACCCCCTTCCGATCCGATCCAAGGATCTCGATCCTGACAACCTTGGTTTTTAATGATTATCAAAATAATATTATGATTAAATAGTAATATTTAATAATAAAATAATATATAATAAAAATATGTAATAATATTTAGAAGAAAGTATATTTATTCTACGTATATAGAAAAATCAGGTCGGATTCGGGTTTGAACCCAATCGATTTCGGGCTAATCGGGTTCGGTTTTTTCGTTTTCTTGCTACGTACTATTCGGTTCAGGTTTCAACTTTAGAATTTTCAATCGGTTCAGGTCGAGTAAGGTTTTGAGCGGGGCTCTCGTCCCGTATCAATGACCTTCTTTCCTATGAGTGTAAGGAATAATGGTGTTCACCCAACCAATTTGATAATATGGTATCGTCTTCCATCTCTACTAGTGCGAACAATTAAAATGAAAATAAGCAGATCAAATGCACTAATAATACTAATATGCAAGCCCAAACACATGATGGTCCCAAAATGTAAATACATTAGTCCAATTATGTGGATCACATTTAATTTTGTTCATGGGTCTATACATGTTAGGCCCAAAAGAAAGTCTAGAGTGGAGACCAAGTTAAGAACATGGAGTGACTTCATCCACTTATCACCCCATGAATTCATCTCCACCACCTATCGCTAAATGGCACTGCCTGGATACACCGGGCGGCCAACATCGGACCACGGTCGCCACTGTCGTAAATCTTTTGTCGAGGCGATTTTGCCACGATCGCAGCGTAATAAAGCTGAGCGCCTAGCACATCTTACCGGTGGATATAGTTGAGGCGTTTTAATCCCGAAGGACATAGATTGGCTGTGGCAACTAACAAATGCCAACTTCAAGTACAACTAGGCCGAGTTCCCTACTTCTTTGCATTAATAATAGATAAAACTAGTATAAATCCCATCTCATGTACGATATAAATATAAATCCGACTTAACTGATCTGAGATCGTGTTTTGACCAAGCTTGATTTTTACTCGATAACGTGCAACCAAATAAATCTATATCTTATTTGATATAAATATTTTTATATGTTTTATCTATAAATAGATAAATCCAATCAATTTGATTAGGATTATTATATCAAATTACCTTCACAAGTAATATTTATTGAAATACGGAGTATATTTTTATTATTTTATTAAAATTATCAATCATATTTAATAGTATGTCTATTTTTATTTTACTTATAAGTAATAAAGCGCAATCACTTCAGTTATGAAATCTATTTTTTTAATTAATTATCTAGAATCTTTATAACAATAATTCAAAAAATCTCTTTTACCTAAAATGATAATTGTTGTAATTACAATTTAAATGAAAATTGTATTATCTTAAGATAACAAAATTACGTAAAATATCAAAGATATCAAAAAATGGATAAGATATCAAGTGAAAATACATATTATTTTTATAGGATATACTCTTAAAAAATAAAATCATTAGTTTATTCCATCTCGATGATGTGGTGCGAATTTTAACAAAAACTCGTGTTCCTCTTTATGTTGTATCGTAATAGATATTTATACATACTTTGGTCATAATGGAAATTGTATGAGCTAGCGATCAACTAACCACGATCTGGGCAATATCAAGGGCGATTTTCAAGTAGGCACACTAGCTAATGAATAAGAACATGAATTGAACTATAATCGAGAGGGTTTTTCTATTAGTATTGGATGATCCTTTTGATTACCTACGCTAGACATTTGTAGGCCTTAACAAATAGGGCTCCATTCTATCTACAAATTCTACAATGATCATATCTTGTCGCCTAAAAATTCTTATATATCTACCAAGTAAAGATAGAATATATCCAACAAGAAGGAATTACCTAATCGGACCAACTCTATCTAGCCAGTACGCACCTGGATTATTCGGGCTAGTCTTCGCACCTCGTCTTTAGTCCATGTGCCTCTAATTGCTATCAAATCCATGAAGTTGCAAGTTGGGTTGAGCCCAACAATACATAAGGAGTATATTTAAGAAGTAAAAGATTTTATTTGGATTAATGAATTGTTGAGATTAAAGGCCTATTTCACGTCACGAATCAATATCAATATCAATATATATTATAAAAATCGGCCATTTTCGAGCCACCACATTGATTCGACCCTGCATGGTTTTTTTTTTCAAACTCAAATGGGTAATAAGAACTTTATATATTTTATTTTCCTTAGATAATAACAACTCTATATCTTTTATTTTCCTTAATTATCTAATCCTCAATTTTATCTTTAAAGTCATACTATCTATATTTAATTTTTTTATTCCTTAAATAATTTTATCTTCAATTTTATTCTTTAAAAGAAACCCCACATGCATTCTCAAACACCATTCACATACAATACATTCACGTAATATGTACAACAAAATTTTGAATTTTTTATTTAGTCTTCTACGTACAATACATTCAAGTATGTTATACTCCCTCCATTTCAAAATACACGACCATTTGGACATTGCACATATATTAAGAAAAAAAAATGTTATTCCTATATTACCCCTATCAATTGTAGAGTTAATCCTTTGTTTAGAGAAGTATGAAAAAGTGTAATGACTATGATAAAGATAATTATTAAGGGTATAAATGGAAAGAGATGGAAAAAAATGTGAAATGGACAAATATTATGAAATAAGAAAAAAATGTCCAAATTGTCATGTATTTTGAATTCAAATTGTATTCACGTACAATATTGTATTCTTAAAGGAGTTCCACTAAACTATATTATAATATTGCGGTGGTTCGTTCATTAATATTCAGTTCGTTCGTTTTCAGACGTGAGTCTTCATGGTTGTTTTATAATATTGATTACTTGATTAGCCTTATTTTATGGTTATGGGTTTTGTGAGTTTGTATTTATGGTTATTTATTTTATAATATTATTGATTCTGGTCCCGCTTGATTAACAATTTTATATGTTTTATTTTTCTTAATTATCTAGTCTTTAATTTTATATGTTTTAATTAACAATTTTAAATTTATTTTTATCTTTTTTCTCACTCAACTAATATCTATCTTTAACAATATTATCTATCTTTAAAATTTCCTTCTATAAAAGTGCATAGTAATGAACTTATCTTTTTAATTACCGTTTTAATCTATTTATGTAAGATGTAATATTCGAAATTCGAATTTCAAAATGGAAGCGCCTTTTTCTAAATAAATTCTTACTTTTAATTTTTAAACTAAACCAACAACAACAACAACAACAACAATAACCCACTATACTTCCCCTTACGGGGAATCTGGGGGGTCAAGATGGGGACACCCCTGGCTAGATGCAGAGGGGGTGCGTCCAAAAGACCCAGCGGAACTCGAAACTCTCAAAACACACAGAACAAAGCAAAAGACAGAACAACACAAAAGCAAAACCGAATAAAACCAAACAAAACCAAACAAGACAAAACCAAACGAAACACACCCAGGTAGAAACTAAAAACCAAAACTAGAGTCTTATCCGAGACTAGCCATCCACCACGCGAATCTTCTCTCTCCAACTGTCCCTGCAGACCGCCAACTCTGACGAAATTCCCAAGTGGCTGACATCCTGCCTTATACTGTCCTTCCAGCGCTTCCTCGGTCGACCTCTCCCTCTGCGAATAACCCCCAAGTCCAAACTCTCACATCTACGAACTGGCTCCTCGGGGCCTCTCCTTTGGACATGTCCAAACCACCGCAATCTCGATTCACGAAGCTTGTCCTCTATGCTGGCCACTCCCAACCTACTCCTTATCACTTCATTTCTGATTCTGTCTAACATTGTGTGCCCGCTCATCCATCTCAGCATCCTCATCTCTGCTACTAGAAGTCTCTGTTCCTGAGCCTTCGTGGTGGCCCAACACTCTGCCCCATAGAGCATGGCTGGTCTGATCACCGTTCTGTAAAACTTTCCTTTCAGCTTCAGCGGAATCTTTCTATCGCACAGAACCCCCGATGCCGCCCTCCACTTCTGCCAACCCCGTTGGATCCGATGCGAAACATCCTCGCCGAAACCACCGTCACTCTGTAAAACTGATCCCAAATATCTAAAACTCTCTTGCCTTGGAACAATCTCCCCTCCTAGCAACACATCTTCACTTTGGTCTACTTCTTGTCCGAACCTAAACTCGACATATTCCGTCTTGGATCTGCTTAATCTGAAACCCATAGACTCCAACTTATCCCTCCAAATTTCAAGTCTGCTGCTGACACCAGTTCTGGACTCATCTACCAAAACAATATCGTCTGCAAACAACATGCACCACGGAATCTCCCCCTGAATATCCTTCGTCAGCACGTCTATCACCAACGTAAAAAGGAAAGGGCTCAGAGCTGACCCCTGATGCAGGCCTACCTCCACCTTAAAGTACTCTGTATCCCCGCCTGGAGAGCACACACTTGTCATAGAGCCCGCGTACATATCTCTGACTACTCTTGTGAACGTGCTTGCCACCTCCTTAGCTGCGAGAGAATCCCAAATCAATTCTCTCGGAACTCTGTCATACGCTTTCTCCAAGTCGATGAAGACCATGTGCAAAATTTTCTTCCTCTCTCTGAACTCCTCTATCAGCCTCCTTAACAAATGAATAGCCTCCATAGACGACCTTCCGGGCATGAATCCAAATCGATTCTCCGACACCTTCACTACCCCCCTCAATCTCAGCTCGATCACTTTTTCCCACAACTTCATAGTGTGACTAAGCAATTTAATACCTCTGTAATTGCCGCACTGTTGCACATCTCCCTTGTTCTTATAAACCGGGATCAACTTACTAAGCCTCCACTCTTCTGGCATTTTGGCTGACTGAAAGATAACATTAAACAGGGTTGCTAGCCAATCTAGACCTCTTGCTCCCAGACACTTCCACACCTCTATCGGGATTTCATCCGGCCCCACTGCTCTCTTGTTACCCATATGGCGGATCACAACCCTTAGTTCCTCTGAAGAGAAACTTCTGTTAACGCCCAATAAACTTTCTTGGCTTTCGCTGGCCGAAAGACCCGCTCGACTCTCCTCCTCCACACAACTCTCATTTAGCAGCTGACGGAAATAACTCTCCCACCGATGTCTGATCTGAACGTCGTCCACTAACACCCGACCATCCTCATCCTTAACACACTTCACCTTGTCAATGTCTCTGCTTCTCCTTTCCCTTGCTTTCGCCCACTTGTACAGAACTCGTTCCCCTCCTTTTTCATCCAGAGCTTTATACATGCTCTCGAACGCTTTCTCTTTTGCAACCGCCACCGCTCTCTTGGCTGCCTTCTTTGCTACCTTATACTCTACTAATCTCACTCCCCTCTCTGGGTCAGAACTATGCACCAATTTATATTAATTATTTTTTACTTAAATTATATATTACCATGTTCTTAATAACTTAGCTTTATATCTCTCATAATTAAACAATTAAACTTTATTTCATGTTATTTTAGTTAATATAATTACATTCTGTATTATCCATTTATGTAAAAAGATAATGTTTTAATTTTGATAAGATATTCTATCATTTTTTATATATTAGGTATATTTTTAATCTCTTTATATAAGAAGTAATTTTAAATTTTTGAATTCAAAATAACTTAAAAATGGAAGCCCTCTTTTATAATGAAGTTATTATTCTTATCTTTAATATCAAATCAATTTATATATACTATTTTTTACTTAACTTATAGATTATCATTTTCATAGTAACTTTGCTTTTATCTTTCATAATAAAATAAATATTAATTTATTTATTTATATATTTCAATATATAAATTTATCAGAATTATGTTGCTCTCATTTTATATTTCTAAATTTTGATATTAAATTTTGATATTTTTAATTAAATAACAATTCATAGCAATTGTATACTGTATCATACTAATAAATTATATTGTAGTATTAAAATAAGAAATAAGATCAAACCAAAATAGTCAACTTAAGCATCTCATTTTATATTATATTGACTTATAATGTCTAAAAATTGAGAATAGGGTATATTAATCATTAGAGACAAATTTTGAAGGATGAAAAAATAATTAAATCTTATTTACTAAATTATTCTATAATTTGTATATGTCTTATTTATATAATCCCATACGTGTTGTACTACGAATCTGAAAAATAATCTTTTTTGTCTAGAAAAAAAACATTTTTCGTATGCTAAAATTTTTATTATATTATATGTCTTCACTTATTAATATACTATTTATAATAAAAATAATTTTAAAATGTGAAGCGTGAGTCATTGTCGTACATGACACGACGGGTACAACTAGTTAGAATATAAATCATCCACCATACAAGTACTATATAAGCACATGAGGTACTCTCTCTATTACCAATTGGTTTTAGGGTGAAACCACATGGACTTATACGTTGTGTCTATTGCCAATTAGTCAGTTGCACTAACCGACTTGTGAACGTCAAGTGCAACTGATATATTTCGGGATCACACATTTGCACTTAGGGGGTGTCGGTGCCGCGAATTAATAAAATATAAATCACCCTACCAATTTGAAGGGGGAGTAGCCCATGTTCTAATCGGGATGTTTTCACCCTTAAGTACCTACACATTCATTGTGACGGTTCGTAAGTGTCTAACGTGGAGTGAAGCTAAGGGAAGCTAATTAATTGTACGGTCCGATGGTACGGATCGAAAATGGCAACCCAAGATGAATTGTTTAGCATGGGCTAATTAATGTTATGGGTTCCACTTAATCGACTACCAATCCACGTTTATCTCACGAGTGAAAAAGAAACTCGATCGTCCCAAATAAGTGGTCAATTTTTCTAATACGTATTACTACTTGATTATTAATAATGTACTCCAATATTCACCAAAAAAATAACCATAAATTTACAATAAAATTTATTAGGGGACCCATATAAGATACGATTTTTCCTATAGAAGCTAGCATGCAGCTTTGTTTTCCACTGTTTTTATGCAAATTATTGATGTAAGTGCTACACGTAAAGCCATTTTCTTTTAGTACAATTAAGGTCATGTTCTCTTGTGTGCATTGTTTGTGAATTGTGATGGAGTTGTGTTACCCATTTCGTGCATTTTCATCACATCCCTTAGTCTTGACAACCTTTTTGATTGTTCCATCCATTTGATTTCTATCGGAAACTTATTTTATATAGTTGGTAGTTGTCACATTAATTATATTTAAGTAGATCCATATTTTAAGTACTACTAGGTTGAGTTTCCCTAGCATGTACTCTTTGCATTGCATCAACCAAACATAAAATATTGTACACCCACGCTTTTTTTTCCGCAATTGGATCGTTAATGTAACGATCTCTAAACTTTTTTTTGATGAGGTCAAAATTAGGGGTCTCCTTTACGGTGGACGACCTAGAGCATCCTTCTAGACGAGAACAATAAGTTCTTGGTGACAGTTTTGCGATTTTATCAGCCACGACATTGAGTACCCTATTCGAATGATTGATCTTAACGGACTCAAACCCTTGAAAAGAAGCTCAAATATCCGAGATAAGTAAGTCAATCTGTCAAGATATATTTTCTTTGTGCCCTTGGTAGCTTCGATGACCATCGAGTTGTCACCTTCAATGGAATTATGACCAAGTTGTTTGACTTTTTTAACTTTGTCTCGCAGACGAAGGGCTTCGGTGATTAAAATGGAATTATGATCATACTTATTCTAATCACCATACTTGGTAGCTCCCATGCTAATCACTTCTATCTAACAATTCTTAAACTTAAGTTCAAGGGGTTGGTTTAGTGGAACAAGACATAGTATCAATCTGAAAGATTGAGACGGAACATATATACATCCTCTGAACTCTTTGAGTCAAGGGTCTAGGATACTATTCCCTCTGCCTTGAATATTTCTTGACCAAAAAAAATCCCTAAACTTGATTACACTCACGTTAATTTTCCAACAAAGAAACGTAAAAAAACAACATAAAGTGCGAAGACGAAGAGGCATGAAAACACATATACCATGTGCTTCATTACATATGAGCACATGAAATCTTTATTCTCCACTTTTTTTTCCAGATAATAATTTTATTTTACTAGTAAAAGAAAAAGCAAAGACAGAGAATAAAAGAAGAAACCCGCTATACCGGGAACTAATTAAACATGATTTAATATTGAAAACGATTTTAAAAAATTTGGCTCCAGGTCCCTGTCCATCCACATATAGTAATATGAAGGCTAATTTAAGCTAAAAGACTGTTACTTTGATTAATTATAGTGCTATTATTACTAATTTAGCCTAAAATGGGACAATATGATGGCAATTTGGAATCAATCACTTTTTGTTTTTGGGTGCTTTATATTTTGATATACTTATGGGATTCGCCGTGGAAATCAAAGCAATTGTGTCTTTTACTTTCCACTTTACAGTCACAAATCTGCCCCTCATGTAACTAGCTAGCTAGCTAAGTTTCCTTTAAGGACAAAAAATGGATTAGAGAAATGCTTACATGTCAAAATTGTTATGTTTGACACAATTATGGGTTAATATCTAACTAATGCGGGTATTAATATCTAACTAATGGAGACGTTAGACTCTCTTTGTTTATCCAATCTCTTAAACCGTTTCGACTTTAGACGACGTTTAAATTTATCGAGAGAATCATATATGACTATGTATATCGTCTAAACGCTAAACGATTCCTCTTTGTTTAAAGATTGTCTTATATTTTCTAAATATGTAAAAATTAAGCCAAAAGCCATAGACATAACATTCCAACACAAAATACTACTATCCTCAAAAGATAAAGCCAAAAACCATGAGATGATTGAAAAATCATATCATATGTAATGTAAAAAAGTAAGGTTTTGTCATACCTATATATGGATTTATGGATGCATAATGAAGAATAAAAGTTAGGAACTTCAACTACGGGTTAAACCAAGTTTGTTTTATAATTATATATATTGAAGTAAATGAAGACAAAAACAATGGTGAATAATCAAGGGAGAGATGAGCATTGGCTAGAATTAGTACAGAATGCAGAGTTGCAGATGAGCATATCGGAAGACGACTGGAAAGTAGATAAGGCCAAAGTTGGGAAAAGGCCAAAAAAAACAAAGTAAGAGACCTTGCCCTTTTTACTAGCTAGGGTTAAAATCAAACATTGTAATGATTTTTTTTTTTGAGAGAACCTTGTAATGATTATTCACTTGGTAAACCGGTTAAATTTAAGGGGTGAAAATGTGAAATAATTATGACGAGAAGGATATGATTTACTGATGTAGTAGTATGGATTATCACTTGTGTAACATATAGGCTTTATTAGGTTCGAATAAAAACTAAAGGAAAAATGAGTTAAATCGATACGAACTATCATGAAATTGACAAAAAACGATTAGAAAGCCTTTTCCGACGAGTTTTCTAGTGGAATCGATGCTTTACTGATCGAAATTTTGACATAACAACTTAATATTTTACAATTGGTAGAAATATTTTCGATCACCATATCATCTATTCCATCGAAAAACTTGTCGGAAAGTGATTTTAGATCGTTTTTGGTAGTATTGTAATAGTTCGTGTTATTAGTGATGATTTTAAGTTGAGATTATTTTTGGTTGAAGGTTGATATTTTAGATTATGTGAAGTTATTTTTCAAAAACTAAATGAAATCAAGCTGATGTGCGTGGTAGTCAAAGTTTTTTTTGTAACTAAAGTTGATATTTATAATTGAAATTTATAGCTGATTTTAAAAACTGATGATTTTTTAATAAGCTAATGGTGCTCCCTGAAATGAGCTCATTATTTGTAAAAGTAGACGGTAAAATGATGAAAATGGGTATTGAGGAGGGAGAATGGACATAATGAGAGATATTGAACCACATAAATTTGGAGAAAATGGTAAGAAACTACCATAAGCTTCAACAAACTACCATTATTTGTTGAAGCTTAATTTGTTTTTAAATAAAATATTTTTGGTGTTCGGAGTGTCATTGTAGTTAGAACTTGTCTAGCTGAATTTAGCTGAATTAAGCTGGAAATAAAAAGCTGCCTCCCCCAAGCTTAACAAAGCTGAACAAAGCTGAATCCAACTCTTAATTCAGCTTCAGCTAGTTTTACCGAACAGACCCTTAGAAATTTTAACAAAAAACAAGCTACTATAAGCTAGAAGAAGTTTTAATAATCTACCCTTAACGAACACTTCCTTACAAATTTTTTTTTCTTCTATAGACTATAATAAGTTTCAGGTTGTGTTCGGTGCAATGTAGGAAAAAAAAGCTATTATTTTGGGAAAGAAGATTCAAGTCCAAACAACCCACTTTTAACAACCAATTAAATAACAAAAAAGGGCCCACTTTTTCACACTTATCACATGTACTTATGTGACTTGTTTGGTTTAAAAAAGAGCTTGTAAAAAAATGCATTATAGTGCATAATATATTATACACCGAACAGACACTTAATAAATTGTAATACGCTTTTGTTGAAGAGACCCTATAGTCTTTTTTTTTTGTTGTTAATCCGACATACCTATTTTTTATTCTCTGTATTTTTTTTGAGTTCATTCTAGTTTTTATATTCATTTTAATTTCAATTTTCATTTTATCATTTATCATGTTAAAAGCTAAATTAATCATAGTGAACCATCAATTTTCACATGGTCTTCGATACAAGTTCTTTTTGTTTGAGAATATTTGATATTTTACAACTTTTAGCATTGTTTTAATACTCCCCGGCCCTCTTGCTTTTTATAATTATTTTCTTTCATAAAGTAATTTGTAAAGCACAAAGTTGAAAGCATATATTTAAACATAAACTACATACTAATTAATCAAAATACTTTTAAAACTAAATCAAAATGCATTTTTATTAAAATAATACCATGTACAATTCTCATAATGACAAACCACAAAAGTTTGATTTGCAAATATATTTGTTCTAAATTTGCTTAGTTTTTCCAAATGATCCGGCTTTAATTAGAGTGGGTGCATTGTTGACGTAATGAATCAACTCGGTCGATGCAAATCAATAAAAAATTGTGTTACAAATTATGTTGGAGAATATAAATCTTCCCATATCGAGCCGACAATCAAAATATTCACTAGTACACATAAAAAGAATTATGTTGGAGAAGTTCTATCCATTGACTTAAGCTTTTAGGTAAAAATAAATAAATCTCGATCTTATATACTAAGAGACTAAATTTACCTGACACCAATCTAAACACGACCTATCAAAATTTGAAAAATTAAGAGGAATTTTGGGTCTCACGTTTTATTACTCAGATAGTAGAATCACATTTTCATTTAATTACAAGCTCCAAAAATCCAAGAAAATGACAGAGAGAGAATAAATTACTGAAAAGGATATGGCATCCGTTTTCCAATTGGTCAAAAAAACAAGTTAACGGGCAAATTTTTTCATGACAAATCGCCCTTTTTTTAAACTTGTTTTGAAAACAAAAATGTCACCTCCACTGGCTCTAGGCTCCAACGTTCTATTGGATGGCGACCTCAAAGACAAAAACAACCCAAAGGAATGAAAAAATCTTACCTACAATTATGGATTTAAACCCTCTTAATTATGAGCCTAATAATGCTTTATAATATTAATAAGGTAGGGAATGACCAGTCCATAACTGGAAAGTTACAAAAAAGATTAAAAGAAATGTCTATTCACACACACACTGATACAGTATACTGCAAATTTACTGATAAAAGGGGGCTTCAGAGAATGCAAGAGAATTTTGACCCCTCTTTTAGTTCTTTCTACAAAACAATTAACAATTAAACTTACTTGTACAGTAGTAATTTTTTTGGGTTAAACCGAATTGAGTAGGCCTAGTGTAAATCTGGTTAGAATGGAGCTATCAGAAAAGCTATGAGTCTAGTCTCTGCTCAACAATTTGGAAGCCCAGTTTTAAATAACCCAAATTGTTGTACTACTAGTAGTATAAAATACATATAGACTTTGGTGTGCATTTATTTTGGGTCATTTCAATTCTCTTATACACCTACTACAGTGTAATAATTAATTAAAGACTAAAACCCTTCCCTAATTAAAAGAATAATTACTCTATTAATGTCATTTCAACTGCTTCTTTTATACTTCTTCCCTGTCTCCTTCCTCCCCCTTTATATAATTCTACAACTCACCCATTTCCTGTCAAAAAAAACCCATCTCGTTCCCTTTCTCTTCCTCATCAAAAACACAGAGCTAGACCGAGTCAACTCGCTACCATGCCGGAAAAGCCTCACCGGAGCCCCGCCGGAGAAGGATCCGGGCAATCTGGGTCGTCGTCGTCGGCCAATTCCGGAAGTGGGTCGGCCTCTTCTCCGCCGAACTCGGTGTCGGCCTGCTCAATTCCGGAAGTGAGTCAGCTCGCTACCATCCCGGAGAAGCCTCACCGGAGCCCCGCCGGAGAAGGACCCCGGTCATCTGGGTCGTCGTCGTCGGCCAATTCCGGAAGTGGGTCGGCCTCTTCTCCGCCGAACTCGGTGTCTGCCTGCTCAATTCCGGAAGTGAGTCAACTCGCTACCATGCCGGAGAAGGCTCCGCCTCACCGGAGCCCCGCCGGAGAAGGATCCGGGCAATCTGGGTCGTCGTCGTCGGCGAATTCCGGAGGTGGGTCGGCCTCGCCCCCGCCAAACTCGGCGTCCTGCTCGACTTCCGGCGAGGGGGGGCGGGCGGACCCGGGTTACAGGGGGGTCAGGAAGAGGGCGTGGGGGAAATGGGTGTCGGAGATCCGGGAGCCGAGGAAGAAGTCCCGCATTTGGCTCGGCACCTTCTCGACTCCCGAGATGGCGGCCCGCGCCCATGATGCGGCCGCGCTCTGCATCAAGGGCGCGGCCGCCACCCTCAACTTCCCGGAGCTGGCCCACTCCCTGCCCCGCCCCGCCTCGAGCGCCCCCCGCGACGTCCAGGCGGCCGCGGCCAAGGCGGCCGCCATGGAGGTCGAGGACCCCCGGGAGGAGGCCCCGGTGGACAAAGGCCAACCCCGGGAAAAAAAATTGGGTAGGCTAAATTTACTACTCCCTCTGTCCCATAATGTTTGTCCCTTACAAAGGACAAGGGAGTACCGTTATGTCCCATAATTTTTGTTTTTGTTTTTGTAGGGTGGATTGAAGCGGATGCTAGCACACCATTAGGTCCGCCCTTGCCTGAGGAGTTGAGCCAGATTGTGGAGCTGCCGAGCCTGGACGAGGAGGGCGGGAGCTGTTGTGACTCGGCTGAGTCGAGGAACGAGCTGATGTGGGTCGACTCGGCTTGGTTGTACCCCTCCTCGCTTGGTGTTGGGGCTGAGGAGGAAGTCATGGGCTTCTTTTGTGGGCACTTCTCTGACCCCTTTGTTGCTGCCTTTGAATAAATTCTCTACATGTCTTTTACTTTTTTATTTTTTTTAACCTTTTTGATTTTTTAAAATTGGTGTAGGGAAATATTTGTGTTTTTTTTTTAAATATAAATTTAATGTATGATGGGAAGGAGAAATTGCGTGCTTGTAAATTGTACTAGTGTAGTACTCTACCAAAAAAAGAAAGAGGTTGTAACATACAAGTGTGTGTTTTTTTGTCTATTATTGTAGGACTGTAATTATGGCTCTGTTCGGTAAAACTAACTGAAATCAAGCTGAAATGGTAACTGAAGCTTTTTGTAGCTTAAACTTATATTTCTAGCTGAAATTCGTAACTGATTTTAAAGACTGACAATTTTTAGTAAGTTAACGGGTGTTCGGTAAAACAAGCTGATTGTTGATAAAAGTAGAGGGTAAAATGACGAAAAGGGTATTGAGGAGGGAGAAAACAGTAAGATGAGGGGTATGGACCCACCTATATAAATTTGGAGAAAATGGGAATAAGCTACCATAAGCTGGATAATCTACACATGAGGAACTTAAATTTATAGCAAAAACTAAGCTACTATAAGCTAGAATAAGTTATCATAATCTATCATTGTCGAACACCTCCTTGCAAGCTTATTTTTTTCAATAAGCTATCATAAGCTCCAGTAAGCTCCAATAAGCTTTTGCCGAACACACACTATATGGTATTAGAAGGGGGAAAAGATGTGATGATTGAGGCCAAATCAATCTAGGTTTTGTATGTCATTTTGTCCTACGCAAGCTAAGGTCGTGTAATTTTGATATGGTTTTCAGGCAATAGTTAGCTTACGTTATGGGTTATGACAATTTTAAGAAAGCCATCAATTTGATGATTTTTCTAATGGTGTACAATACGTTGATAAAAAAAATAGTATTGGAAAATTGGGCTCTAAGGAGTAAAAAAAGACTTTATCCAATCACCTCACATTCTCACCAACTCACCGTCCATCTACTATGATTGTAGTTTCTAGATATGCAAAAAAAAGACCAATTTCTAAAACATGAAAAATATTATGCTATTTTCTAAGCTTCAGATCGACAAAACTAGTACAAAAACAAAAGAAAAGCTACAACTAGATTCTTTTAATATTTTTATGAAACTCGTACCCTTAAGGGTGTAGCTTTTTGACAAAAAAAACGCTACAAAAATACTCCAGTTAGTGTTTTTTTCACGAGTCGAACGGAGCCTAACTGTACAAACTAAACAACCTTAAATATACCCGAGAGATATACCAGACTTTACAATAAAGGTGGTTAACTTTTGTAAGAAATTTGTTTAGTTTATTTTCATTACCAATCCACTTGAAATTTCTTTTCGTTGTTAGGAATTGATATGGATAGGATTAATTTTTGTTTATTAGAGGTTTGTTCAAGTTTAAGACTATCGAAGATTCCTCATTTAGCCAAGAACAACGTCAAGGTGCAATGAATCATTTTTATCGTTGGAAAAATGATTAATAGCTTGTATTGTTATGACATTTGAATCTATATATATAAAAGTTAGGTGGTGTCCTCATTAATTGCTCTATTTAGTGTTGGTTGCAATCTTCCCTATATAATAAACACTATGCAATAATAATCAAACTAACCACAATAGCATAGTGGTTAAGCCTTCCTCTAATTACCCAATGGTTTGGGGTTCAATCCTCTCTAGCAACATTTTTGTTCAAATATTTTTTTAAACCTATATATATAACTATCTATAGTTTAAATGCTAAAAGCTTACTTATACATAATTTTTTTGTATATGAGATTTGCCAACTTTGCCAATGTTTATTAAACATAATTTAATATACATTTATTAATTTTATTCCAAAGAAACTTTGCCAACTTTGCCAATGTTCACGTCCATATTGTCAATTTTTGTGTACAAAATCTGTAACTCCTAACAGATTGTGAGCAAAATAATTTAATATACATTTATACCAAAGAAACCAGAATTATAAAATATCGGACATACTATTAGGATCAACACTTCCATATGCATACAAATGTTGGCCATTCATGGGTGTTCTTTATAATTTGGTTGAAAAGATAATATATATATATATAATCCATTAAATGAATATTTAGGTGTCATAAACCACAATAGCATAGTGGTAAACTCTTCCTCTAAACTCTAATTACCTAAAGCTTTAGGGTTCAAACCTCTCTAGCAACACTTTTGTGACGTTTGCATATTTTCTTGATGTATATTTTTTTAACGTAAATTAAAAAATATGTGAATACCATAAATCATAAAATACGAGTATTTTTTTAACGTAAATCACAAAATATATTTATACCCTAAATCATAAAATATGTGTATTTTTTTAAACGTATTTTGTATGTATTTTTTGTATTATTTGCATATATGATTCAAGTATATAAATAAATCAATAATTTTTTTTTTTTAACGTAAATCAGAAAATATGTTTATACCGTAAATCATAAAATATGTTTTTTTTAACGTGTTATGTGGGTATTTGTTATATTATATGTAGATATGAATATTTTCTTAAGGTGTTTTTTTATTTAACTTAAATCACAAAATATGTGAATACTATAAATTATAAAGTATGTGTATTTTTTTAACGAAACTCACAAAATATATTTATACCCTAAATCGTAAAATATGGGTATCGTTTTCATTAAACTTCTATAGTTTTCATGTATATAAATATTTTTTGAATAGCCAACAAGATTATTTTAATCTTTCATATGCTTTCTATAGTTTTCTATATCTTTCATATGTACGTAATTCCATTTAGATGCAAATATGTAATGAGTGCTTCTCTCTCAAGTGATTAATATTTTCAATTAATTTATTTCTTGAGGAATATTTATTTATTTTATACTTAATATAATCTATTATATTTTATATTATCATATCTTGGTCCATTTTTCACATTCATGCAATTTGATAACTAAAGTTTATTATTAAAGCTTAAAAATACTTTTTAAACCCGTGCGTAGCACGGGTCATGAATTCTAGTGTGTATAGTAAACGAACGTAATTGTGCATCATTTTTTTTATCAATATGATTTATTGTTCTTTTATTGTGCATCAGTATTAAAGGTCACAAAACATGATTAATAATTGGCTTTTAATCATTTATTAGGCTTCTCGTTTCTCTTCTTTTTTTGTTTTTACCCCTTTCTTAATGATGTATCCGAACGTTGATGATTTCGACTTTTTAATTTACCAATTCTATCGATTCGATTTGATATATCGAATCTTTTTATTATAAAAATATAAAGACTTTTAAACTCTCCCGTTATGATTAGATCACTTGTCAAAAGTTGATCCAATCCGCAAACCCGACCCAACCTGTAACACCCCGATAATTTATATGGGATTGAGGTGCTCTCCATGAGAATAAGAACTCTTTCTTTTGATGGTTCGAGAGGTCAAAAGAACTACGAAGTTAAGCATCTAGGGCGAGAGTAGTACCAGGATGAGTGACCTCTTGGGAAGTCCTCGGGTTGGCATGAGATAACGCTTCAGGGTCCCGGGCCTTAAAAATGGTATCGGAGCCGACTCTGTTTACGAGTTGGCTTGAACAAAGGGCGCTCACTCGACCCAGGGGGCGGTCCTTGGGGCCTTGACAAGGTCGTCAAGTGCTTAAGTGGGGAGAGTGTAACACCTCGATAATTTATAAGGGATTGAGGTTCCCCATGTTAACAAGGGATCTTCCTTTTCTTGATTCGAGTGGTGAAAAGAACTATGAAGTTAAGCATGCTAAGGCGAGAGAATTACCAGGATAGGTGACCTCTTGGGAAGTCCTCAGGTTGGCATAAGATAACCCTTCTAGGGCCTCGGGCCTTACACGATGCACCGTAAAATTTTTAGGATTCCAACCCGGAAATTTCAACTTGAAATCTAGTTTGAACCCAACCCGATAAACCCAAAAAAAATCGGTTAGGGTCGGGTCAAACCCGATGGGTCTAGAAATTTATAAGACGGGAAACTTATTTTAGAATGCACTCTACTATTTTGAAATGACATATTTATGGGTAATTGGGCATCCAATCCTTAACATTTCCAAAGTTAAATCTGACTTTCAACAACAAAAAAAAAAATACAGCCTAAATAAGATCATTTTCCCACTTTCTCTGACCTCTCAATCTTTCTTACTCTAGTCTATAGACAGGTTTAGAGCTTGGAGAACAGATGATGATAAACTCACTTTTGCTAGTATCTTGGTCCAATCTATACGTAATGACCTACTTTTAAACGGATGACTTAGACATTAGGCATTTATAGAACTATCGATAGAATTGATAACCAAAATTTATATCATAATGTGAGAGCTACATAGTTTGAGTTGTTATGACATCGGAATATGTATAGTAACCAAACGAAATTGTGCATCATTTTTTTATCAATATGATTTATCGTTCTTTTGTTATCCATATGAATATTAAAAACCACAAAATATGATACCAACAAAAAAGCACACTTCTTCGATGTCTTTTTATCGAGAAGAGAATTTTATATAATGATATGAAGCTAACCCATTTGTTCACATAACTCATTTATTTAAAGAAGGATAACTATTTCTTATAATAAGTTTTTTTTTATGTGTCCTAAGGGCACATGATAAATATATCAAAAACAGAAACTAAAACCCTAAAAAGGAAATAGTGAATCCGTCAACCCGGACCAGCCCGGTAACCCGACATGATCCGACCCAACTTAACCCATAACCCGAACCCGGATTCAACCCAAACCTGGAACAACCTGACCCGAACCCGCCCAACCGGACCCAATTAAGAGGTCTAGCTACAATAGAAAAAGATGGATATATGTAATTGTATGGAATATTTATGATGATAATATGCTTAGGCTAAGCTTTTTGGAGACAGCCAAGCACAAAGGAAGCTGGATAAATTGAATGACAATATTGACAATGACACTATCTAACTAATAAATTACACTCCTATCAATGTCAAATTTATTTTCCCACCTTCTTGGCCCTCTGCCTACCACCACACTCAATTGACAATCTTTATTTTTACAGCTATATATATGCTAGCACAACATTCACTACGCACTACTATCTTTAGTACATAAAATATTTGCTTGCTTAGATAATACAAAGTTAGGGCATTTCTGTTATAAGTATATCACACCATTAAATGTGCATAAACTAATCTAATGTGTTGAGGAATAAAAGCTATATAAAACCTAACTAACTTCAATACACGTACATATGACTAATCATCAATCAATATATATTATAAAAGCCGACCGTTTTCGAGCCACCACATTAATTCTGGCCCCACCAGATATTTAACCAAAATAATTTTTAAAGTCTTTTAATTAACTACCATAATTTTGCTATGTAAATTTTCAATCATATCTTTTAACTAACTACCTTCTAAACAATATTTATCCATACAATATCTATCCATATAAATTAGCTATCCATATACAATATCTATACATAAAGTATCAAATTGATTTAGATAAAAAATATTGAAATTTAAATTATTGAAATTTTAAAGCTTTTAACTTCTACATTAATTAGGATAAAGTTATACAATAATAATTGAATTGGATTTTATTAATGTGCAAAAAAGTTTATAAAATCCGTATTATCACGTATCTACAAAAATAATTTTAATGAACGCATAGTCGTACAAGATACGACAGGTTAAGCTAGTCTAATTTATAAACTAAACTGACGAGAAAAATATGGTTTTGTTACATACAATAATATATATCTTCATGTCAATCCACAACACCTACTATTCATAATGTTTTTAACATGTACGTTTTGTCCTACCTTAGCTATATAAAGTGAGTTGACACGTAAACAATCATTGTATAATATAAAAAAAAGCGTGTAAGTAATCATACTATATAGTACTCCGTAAGACATTATTACCTTCAATCTTAGTTCCATCTAGTAGACAAGGACGGCCGAATTATATTAATTTTACTATATTAAAAAGCTTGTAGTGATAATTGTTTTTGGTCTTGTAAAAGGTTTTGAGCTAGGTCATTATAATATTTGAATTCATGATTTAGGTTATGAATGCCATTATCTATTTCTTTAAATGAGAAGGTACTTCATTCATTTTTGAATAAACTATGTATGGAATGGTGTTTTAGACAATCTAAAAGGTATAATGAGCCTTCAAACTCCTATAATTAGATCTCCTATAATCTCTTTTTTTGTTTTCTATATAGCTTTGACACAATTTCGATATTAGAGCCATTTTCCAATCTTAACACTTCTAACTCTCCAAATGAAATAACTCCTAGCACAAAATCATGAAGCTTTTCTTCTTGTTAATGCTCTTCAACGCCTTTATCCAATCAACAAAGCTGTTGTATCTTCTTCCGATCTTGGCTAAGATGAGACCTTGCTAAGAACCACTCTTGGACATGTACAACTAAACCATACATGCTCTATTAAACTAGTTAAGCTTGTGACGATGAACTATTTCTATTAAATAAAGTAACTAATGATCATTATACTCTTCGTTTTCTTTTCAATTTTTTTTATTGTAAATTGGGTTTCTTCCTTTAATTTTTCGAAGTTCTTCCCATATATATTGTCATGTCGAGTTTATCTGCCTATTGAATATATGCAACTTCTTATTTTATCAAATTAATCGATTTGATAGATCGAATCCTTTTTTTTTTGTCAAAAACAAAAGTTCTACCCATAATCATTAAGACTAAAAGTTCAATATGGCTCTCATCTTACCTAACAAACCACCACGAGATGAACGAGGTTAAACTACACTCTGATAAAATTGCAATTCATACCATTGACCTTGCCTTTTTATTATGCTTCAGGAAAACATGATTTCTTTTTTTGGCTTTTAATTAACCTGAGTTTACTAGCTAGCACGTACCTAAATCTTCAATGGACATTCCATATTCGATGAATATGGATAAGTTTAAAAAACGCCTAGCCTAATAGCCCACTAACCCGTTATCGTAGGCTTTTCTATAAACCTACACGCTTAATGTATTTTAGTCTTGCCTGTCCAAATTTTACATTATGACGACCTAATCATCATTAGAAAGTGAAAATCACACCACTTATTTTATACTCCGTATGAAGTCCCATCAACACCAATATGTAAATCGATTCGTGAAACTCATTTTCAGTGGCAAATTGTGGACTTGTGACCCGATCAAAAATAGAACATAAATCAAGTAATAACTTTGACAATATCTTTCCCACGCTTCCGCTTCTGTTGTGCCTCGCGGTTTAAACCCTCTACAAGGGCCTAGGGCAGGGTTCGGTAGGGGCATCCGGGTTTAGTGTTATCAACATTGACAATATCTCCTACCAAAAATAGAACCCAAGTTAAAAAAATCGTCCAACACCTTCTTATATCTCATATCGCCAGAATATTCCACACACGAAACATTAGTATGCAACATAATACCATTGACAGTTGTTTTTTCTGGTCAAATTAAAGGAGAGACAACACTCTTCGGTCCGTCAAGGGAGCGTTTTATTAGTACTCAAGAAAAAGACTAAGTAGCCAGTACACGGAGCATAACTTGACCCCTTACATAATTAAACAATAGTCCCAGGCGGGACACACAATACATGGACACCTATTGGAAACGAAAATGCACTAGACGCAAGGTGATTCATAACAATATTCGCCTCTTGATACATATAACAAAATTGTATAGACCAGTTCATACTTAATTATGAGAGCTTGATGAGCGGATGACTTCACACCATTTTTCAAAACCTTCATGGACACCCCATTACGTATATCTTTGGGAATGTGTATTTTTGGGAGACACCATCACTATACATGGCGCGAGAAATGATATGACTAAAGAGAGGTTATTGATTAACGGTGTGGAATCAAATTTAACCTCATTACGTGGACGTGCTTGGCTTTGCACATCCAAACCATATAGCAATTATGAAAAAGGGCAAGTTTGTGTACTAACTACTACCTTTAACTATTGGAATATGATTCCACCACCACCACCTTATATAGATGCCACTGCTTTCTTCAATTTGTCGTACTATGTGCACACTATACACGTCATAATGTGATAAAGTTGGGTCATTTTTGGGGTAGATTGGTCGGGTAAAGCCTTTATCACGCCTATTGTAGAGTTGTTGTTTTTTACCTTGAAAGAATCATAAAACACTAAGGGGACGTTTGGTATCCAAATATGAGAACGTAAACAGAATGAAAATGAATGCAGTCCAATTATGTGTCATTATACATTAATTCTTCACCAAAAATATAGTACTTCGCACTTCATTAGTATGTATTAACTCAACGAGCGCATTATGGCCGGATCGAGAAAGTAATCTTGAGTCTGATTTTTGCGAAGCTCGATAGGGTTGCTAACAAAGAAGGTATCCCTCGTTCAACTTTTAGTAATTGCTTGAGCCAGTTATCAGATCCTAGTGTCATCTTCGTTATGTGTAGGTCAGTAGGTGGGCGCATACTCGAAGGAAGGAACTAACGGTGCGTTGGCGTAGTGGTGATGAGGCTACGTGTGGTAGGACGAACCCCGTGTTCGATTCCCCGCAACGTCGTTGGAAGGGGGCTACCGTAATCCCATTCCATCCCCCGATCTGAACGTAATCGGTAAGGGTGAACCAGCGGTCCACAAACCAAAAAATACTCGAAAAGGAAGGCAATCAAGTAGCAAATTGGCTGAGCCGATGGAAGCCAATTGATCCTATTTATATGACTAGTAATTTCTAGTTTATTCCTTCTGAATTCTATGGTGTATTAAATGAAATTGTGTTTTTCATGAAGGAAAAAAATCAACTAGCAAGCTCATTATATAAGAACTCACCTTGTGGATGAAATTGAAACAAATTTTTAGTGAACAATGTTTCTCTAAGTACGAGGTAGAAAACAAGTTTTCCAAATTATTATTTTTTAAACCTTAGTTTTTCACCAAAAAATACTCCATTATTCAAACCTTAAGATATCATAAAAAAATAATACATGAATATTTATTCCCCGTACAACGAGAAAGAGACGCCGTCAAGAGATAATGATCTCATAGTGGCAGTTGCTACTTAATCATAACTAATTTATAAAACAATTCTTTTAGGAGGACATGTAACATCCTTCCAACATTTTTTTAGAAGGAAAGAGATAGGGTGCCTTGTACACTAGTATTACATGTCTAAAAAAAATAGGTTAAACCGTGGTCATGGAGTCTCGAATCTGAGACTTCATAATACACCCATGAATATTCAACTAGTGAGTTGGTAAAACAAAAGCCGTCCTTCCAACTTTTATAAAACGATTGATAGTTAATTATGTTTATCATACACTCTAAGCCATACTTACCCTCATTATATTGTTAAACCCAATCTCTGTCTTGGTAAACCGAAGCCAAGCACGCAAAGTATCCAAATTTTGACACACATGTAATTTTATATTCTAAGTTTTTTTCTAATAATTGTTCTTTCGTATGTGTTTGTCCTTTTTTACAACTTTTTTGTTGTCTATTATTGCAAATGGAGTTAGCATATTCAATTTGGTCAAGACAATCGTTGCTAAATTGTACACACATATAGTGGCATTAAAGTATACTCGTTTAATTTAATTTTAGTGGGTTAAGGTATGATATGGTATGAAAAAGGCATATCTTCTCGACGATAATTGATCCCCGTGACCCCCTCCAATGATGAATTAAGCTTCAATTATTTTATCTAAAATTCAATGCTATCCATAACCAGGATATAATTCTATGACTTTGGTACGGTCAAGCTCTTACTTAATCCTTCGACGTTAATGTGCCTTGTACCTAGGGTTTCTTGAGTCACTATATAAGCTCTCGAAATATCTAGATCTCTGTATTCCGAATTTTGTCTTTCATAAGAATATACGGTTTCTCTACCCGTGGACGTAGATAACACACCGTTACCGAACCACGTAAATTTGTGTGTCGTTCTTGTTTTATTGTTCTTGTTCGATCTCTCATTACAACATTCGAATAACAACACTATTTATTATTTGTGTTTTGATCTCTTAAAATTTAGGGATGCGAGGCTCCCAAGTTGCATTGTGGAGGCTATTACTTCTATAACAATCAGTTGGTTCTCGTTTTAAGATCCTTTAAAGAATAAGTTATTCGAATCAAATTTATTAATCCGCGTGCAAATACGCTTTATGGACAAACTTTCCGGGACGGAGGGAGTAGCATTTTTGCAAGAGTGAACCACAAGCAACTTAACCCCAGTCAGAGTTCAAAAGGTTAGTTATGAAAAAATGCACACGTACTTTATTACTATTATATGGAAATATTAAAGTAAAGACGATGGCGATTTGCGAGTAAGAAAAGAAATCTTGCCTAGCTTTCTTGCAAGATAACTATTAGAGATGCTGAGGGAAAGCGTATGTTTAATGTATATAGTTAGTTAACGTAAATTATCCATTCACTCTAGCTAACACCCATTTCTTTTTCTTATAAATAAAAAATTTGTTAACAGCCTCGATCTTATAGTTAACTTATTGAAGTTTCCAAGTTCCCTAAAGTGTATATGGTGATGTTCATCATATATATGTTATTGATTTTATGTATTGTTTCCTTATCTTATGTTCATGTTCATGATCTTATGGTATGCATTAGATTAGTTCACTAGAATAATACTAATGTATCAAGTTATCTAGTAGAATAACACACTTGACCTAGTTATAGTTTACCATACAATAGTATTTAAGCACTTATTCTCTTGAATAACAAAGCATGGAACTTTTATAATTCCTATATACGGTATCAACCTAGCCCTTCTTGAGACTTCTTCTTCATCGAACACAACCCTATACATTGATGGATGAGTCGTCCCTCATCCTACTGAACCCTCATCAAACACACAATTCCTTCATTGTGGTTCGGTTTGGTAACAACATCAAGTTAACAACTATCTTGCGCATGGAAATCTCAAATCAAGGCTACATTACGTGACTTTGGTTTATAAAAATTCATCGACGGTTCTCATCTTGCGTTGTTGAAGACGATTCCAAGCAGCCCGGTGTACCTTATATGGGAAAGGCAAAATCAAATCTTGTACAACGCCATGCTTGGAGCTCTCATGATACTGGTGACCAACCTTGTCACGCAAACAAATCAAAGCGAAGCTTATCTCCATGAAGAAAACACAATATTCATTGTCGACTACATGCAATCAATTAAGGCGTCGGTAGATCTCCTTGCTTCTCTTCAAGCCATCATCAACCAAGAAGACCTTCCGGATATTATATCTTCAAAGATCTCATTTGAAGAACTACATGAAAAGCTCACCAAACATGAGTATTAATTAACCTACAAGTTGATGCATCCTCTAGTGATGATATTCAACAAACTAACACATAAAATTTCAAAATATAATTATAATTACAAAATCAAGATTTATTTCTCAATTTATCTTCTTAGTTAGAAAAATAGTTTTAATAGATCTTGATCGTCTAATTTAACTAACCTAACACATCTGATTAATTCCTTTTTCTTTTTATTTATTAAAAGAAAGCATTGGAAATTGTTTTGGGCCTCTAGTGGACTTGGGCCCTTCATAAACAATGAAGATGTTATTCATCATTATCACCTCTCCATCCATGCATGTACGTAACCCCGGAAACAAACAGAGGATCATGAATACTATTGATTTGCTTAATCGAGGTCTGTAAAAAGAAACCTTAGCCAAAACTTCGCTGGCAATAAGAAATGATACAATGTACTATTTTTTTGCTAAGTTTTCCTTCTAAATCTTTCCTTTTAATTAAATGCTTCAACTACTGAGTAAAGCTGTAAGGTAACAACACCAAAGTTGTTAGGTAACAACACCAAATGCTAACCGAGCACTACCTAAATTAATCGACTGCCTAAAAGGGTCGTCACGGGCCCCACCGGGCCTTACCTGCGATACTCCTGGTGGCGGAGAAGGCCCGTGTGGCCCGCCTTCTTCTTCCGCAGCTCCAACACCCTCTTGTGCACGTTCGAGTGCTTACTCGGGACGAACGTCGGGCTGGCAGCGGGCCTGTACTCGGGCACCAGCCGGCCCGACGTGTACCTCACCCCACATGCATTGCAGAGCGTCTTCGGGCCCATGGGCCCGGTCCTCCACTGCGGTGTGCTCTCCGCAGAGCAATGCAAGCACCGCCGCGGCGTATTCTTCGTAGAGCAATGCCGCTGCCCCACGACTTTCGGGCCGGGCTTCGGGCTCAGGGCCCGTTTCCCCGAATGCCCATGGTCTGGCTCACCCTGAGCGACCCGACCCGGGATCTCGGGCTTGGAGAATGCTATCGGGTCGGGCTTCGGGCTCATGGCCCGGTTCCTCGAATGCCCATGGTCTAGCTCACCCTGAGCTACCCGGCCCGGGATCTCGGGCTGGGAGATTGCTGTCGGGCCGGGCTTGGGCCCGGTGGTGAAAAGGCGGCCCACGTCATCGCTCGTAGAGAAAAGATCCTCCTCGAAATCCGAGAGCCAATCCAAATCCTCCAAGTCATCACACTACCAATCAAGTAAACAAAGAGTTATGGAAAAGTGCATGAATAAATTAAAAAATTAGTGCGAAAGTAACTTCATAAACGTGAAGGCTTACCGGAACGGGGAGTCCGCCGGAGAGTTGAACGTCGGCGCCGGCGAGAGAAATTGAGGTGGCGGCGTGGGTCATGGAGGAGTCGGTTAAAATGGAAATGTCGCCGCCACCGGAGGGGGAATTGTCGAACAAGAATTCATAGGGGACGATATCGGTGTCGTCCTTAGACAAGTCCAGAAGGTCGTCGATGAAGAAATCGGAGGCAGCCATGGACGCTTAGGGTAAAGTGAGGTCTTGTAGAGGAAAATGGCGGCTGCGTAGTAGTGTGTGAGAGTGCTCAAGAGGGGGCTTAAAAAGAGGATTTGGACACCATTTCTTTCTTATTAAGTCAGCAATTAAAAACTTATTTAAGTTGAATTCATTTACGAAAAAAACTAGATTAAGTTATTCAAGCAAAAATAAAATCCACCTAATTAAACTAGGTTAAGGTTAATTCTATATCACAACTAGTGGATCGAATTCGCAATCAGCTCACTGGTTGAGCATTCATGGTAGTACCATGTGGTCTCGAGTTCGAGACTCTAATTTTCATCCCTTATGGATGCTGGCGAGCCCAAGTAGTACTAGTGGATCGAATTGGGTAGAAGTTCATTATAAAAATTTCAGTATTGTCTAGATTATAAGCAATTATACTAAACCATCAAAATGATTTTGATCAACTATCACTTTAGTTTGGTATTGGAATAAACTGTTTATAAATACTTCAAGATTGGAAATTTATGATACATTCAGCTCCAACACTTGACAAACCCATTAAAAAAACAAGCTCTCACAGAACTGAAGCATAGATTACAATAGGGCTTCTCACAGTATGAACTCCATCAGACCAAATAAGAGCTGAACTCACTGGAGAAGTACCCTCAACTCCTCCGCCAACAACCGTCACAATGAACGACAACCTCTCGTTCACCGACTGGAAACGAAGAACACTC
The DNA here is from genome assembly GCA_934048045.1 of Polygonum aviculare. NCBI lineage: Eukaryota > Viridiplantae > Streptophyta > Magnoliopsida > Caryophyllales > Polygonaceae > Polygonum > Polygonum aviculare. The sequence continues at coordinate 2,133,973 of OW204027.1, forward strand.
GGCTCAACACTAACCTTAAGCTTCGGATTCGGGGCAACCGTCGCCCTATAAGTAGACCTCGCATTCCCCACGTTGGTCACAGTCCTGTTAAAAGTGATGCTGAAGTGCTTGTCAGAGTTACCGATTTGAGCTGACAAGGATGGATAGTTCAAATCTACTGGAGTCGTCGCGCTCTTGGTTGCGTTTCTACTACACGCCGCGTTTCTTCCTGCTATCAGCCTTATTTTGCTTGTAGAATAGCCTAGTTTGCAGAGGAAGTCAATGTAGTCATCGGTGTTGGTTTCGTACACTAACCCGGGATTTGATGCCTTGACAGGATCAATGTGGCCAGCTCCATAGGCGAATTCGGCTTCTGGGTTCCTTGCAGGGCTCATCACCCTGGCTGTATAAGCCAAATAGAATAGTTACAAAGCTAAAAACCTTACAACAAGCTCTAATAAAGTGTTTTTGGTCAATGAAGCTAGCTATCATTTGTACCTGTTGTTATGAGGGCAGATTTGATAGCTGAAGGAGACCAAGTGGGATTGAGTGATTTGACATAAGCCGACGCACCCGCAACATGAGGACAAGCCATGGAAGTTCCGGATATAATGGTGTAGTTTACGGATCTCTTGTCGTCGATGTAAGTTGAAGGGCGAGCTTTCGGCGAATAGGCAGCTAAAATGTCAATCCCTGGAGCACTTATATCCGGCTGAAAAAATTGGTTAGCAAATTAGAAGCTTCACTCAAGAAATGTAAACTATTAACAGGCAACAAGTAATTACCTTCAAGATATCAAATGCAATTCCATTTGGACCCCTAGAAGAGAATGATGCAACCGTCGGAGCACTCGTATCGACGACTGTCACGGTTTTCTGGATGTTACCAACAGGTGATCTACAAACAATAGGAAGAAATTGGTTAGGAAGTGAAAAATGAAATCTGAGGGAAGCTCAAAATTATTCATCCCTTTGATTTGTGCTTACTTTGTGCTTTTATAATAGGACCTAACAAGATCATAGTCACCCTCTTCTAAAGTAGAGGCAGGCAGAGCGTTGACGAAGGAAACGTTCTTCAACGACGTTGTTGCAATCGCCCCGAGCGCACCTGCTCTGGCGACATTATCGATTCCCAACGGATCGTCACATAGCACTATTTTCCCCTTCACCAGCTTGCTATCAAGGCAGTCTCCTGTGCATCGACTGACAATCAAGATTATAGATTAACATCTTGCCAATTTACTATTGAAAAGTAATATTAATGCTCATGAGACAAAAATTCCATAGTAGTAGTCATACATTGCTGAACGCTCATCACAAGAGCTTGTTGCATCTTTTCCATAAACCAAAGGGTGGTTGCCTGGTTTCAATGTCTCAGAGTTGACAGCAAAACCCTGTTTCAAATTATGTATTATTAATCAACAACAACATATACCCAGTGACTCCCGCAAAAGCAGGATCTGGGGGGTCAGGGCAGGGGCATTCCAGCAACAAAAACATTATGTATTATTCATCAAGAAGATTAAAAAAAAACATTGGTTAAGATTAAGATACTCACAGTGAGTGTTTTCCCGCTCCCAAGCTGAGTATTCGAGTGGATAAGACGATCCGTGGAGCTTGCAGCGACGGAGAAGAGCCAAGGAGCGACGCTACAAGTCATACCCAACTGGTCGCCATTGTTTCCGGCAGAATGAACCGTCATGATCCCCTTCTTGATAGCATGGAACGCGCCGATTGCTATTGAGTCAATATCAATCGCTCTGGCAGAGTCCGCCCCGATTGAAATGGTAATAATGTCGACGCCATCCTTAATGGCGTTTTCGAACCCAGCTAGGACATCGGATTCGCTGCATCCAATGAAGCTACAAACTTGATAGGCAGCAATTCTAGAAGAGGGAACTGCTCCCCTAGCTGTTCCCTCGGCTACACCGTAGAAACTCGCACCATGGACGCTGCTTCCTGCTGCTGTTGAGGCTGTGTGCGTTCCATGGCCATCGACATCTCTTGGACTGATGTCTCCCGATGACGCCAGAGCTCTAGCTCCAATCAGTTTTCTGTAAATCACCCCCCAAAAAAATCGTCATTTTGAATACAGCTTGTTGTAACGAGAGATCGAACGAGAACAATAATGCAAGAACGACACACAGATTTACGTGGTTCGGTAACGGTGTGTTACCTACGTCCACGGGCAGAGAAACCGTATATTATTATGCAAGACTAAATTCGGAATACAGAAATCTAAGCACATTAACACAGTGTGTGATTCAGATCCAAGGCACATTAACACAACTACAGGTCAAGTTGTAAGATTATATGACATGGTTATGAATGATTACTTGTTGCAAGGGAATGACTTGGGACATTGGCCTTTCCACTTTGCAGGAATGGGACCGAAGCCTTCGTCGCTGAAACTTTCGGATTCGGGCCAGATCCCGGTGTCTAGAACACCTATGATGACATCACTTTCAACCACCTTGTTGCGTTTTACGGTCTCAGTTAGTCCAATGAAATCCCAAGATCTTGTTGTCTGGAGTTTCAGCTTCTCATCAGGAAACACAGATACCACATTCTCCAAACCTGCAAGATCAGTTGGCCTTTGAGTTGGTGCATGAAAATGTCAATTTTTGGGCTTGCATAAAGAGAGCTATTGAGTTTACTTTGGATCTTTTCCTTCTCTTTCTCTGTTAGCTTGGCGGCAAAACCGTTGAAGCTGTGCTTGTAGCTTCTGATGATAGCGTCCGAGGCAGAGACGCTATGTTTTGAGCACATCAAAACGATGAAACATCATCAGTTTGCAAGAAATGAAAAGGGGTTTCTCAAGAAACAAGAGACATTCATGAAGAATTAATATATATATACCCTGCATCAAGAACACTTTGTAGGATATTTACATGGTGGGATGTCGGAAAGTAGGCGGTGTCTTCAGGAAGTGATCCCATATATACAACATACGCCTGCATGATAAATGCATCTCTGAATCATCATGTATAAACAACAACAACAACAATAATAAACCGAGTGCAAATTCCGGAATCTGGGGGTCAAGATGGAGACACCCCTAGCTAAACGCAGAAGCGTCCAAAAAACCCAATGGACATGACTAAAAAGCCCACTACAGAACACTAGAGCCCACAAACACGGAAACACACAAACACATAAACACGAAAGCACATAGCATCATGTATAAGCAATAACAAGAAATCAAAACATGCATCACAAATTTACAGAAACAAATGAAGAGCGCGCACTTGCCTTCCTGTCATCATCGGCTAACGATGAATGAGACAAGCAAATGCAAGCAATGAGATAGTAAAATAAGATGGAGGTTGAAGTAGCCATTTTGTGATCGATGATCAAAACGGGTGCATGAACAAGTAGTATTTATAAAATCGCAGATCAAAGGAGAGATATATATTCATGAACGGGGGGAAAAGGAAAGTCTTGACTATTACACGAAAATAAGAGTCCAGATTCTTTCTTTTTTACTTAATGATAATGAAGAGGCCTTGCAATGTAATCTCTATACATGGACGGTAAAAGACCATAGCAATTACTGCATATCTTTAGTTTTTAAGGAAATTATGTGTGAACACTAGCAGAATGCATGCATTAGGGTCCTAAAAGGGAAGAAAATGATTCTGTGACTTTAATCCATGATACCAAAAATTCATATACTTAATATATCCTATTCGTTTTTCGACCAAAAAAATATGTCCGATTCGTTTCTATTTTTGTGATGAAACTTTATATTCCTTAATCAAGGCATCTGATAAACCATCCAAAAATTTGAGTGAATAATTTTTCTCTTGTGCACTAATTCTGCCACTCGCCAATCATATTCATTAATCTGTTTTTTAACAAACGCTAATCACATCCTTATAGGATGAAGTTCATCCTTTAGGATGACTTTATTAGTTGATAGGATTCTCAACAAATAATTTTAAGCAAGATTAAAAGGGATTAATTGACTGATCATATCTTTAAGTTAAAGTGCACAAATAAAAGGAATACATGCAACATATCTTTATTTAAACCATGAATACAAGTTACAATAGTACATAAGAAAAACTGTAACAAAAAATTACATAAAAAACCATAACATTGGTGCATTTGCTTAGAATAAAAAAAATTAGGCCATTTTATGTCATCTTAGTTACCTTTTGTATCTTAACCCCATTGATTCTTCTCCAAATTAGTAAGTCAAACAATCAAATTAATGATTGGAAAAACATCGCAATTAAACTTTTTTTGTATGACTCCCCAAAACCCTAACTTAGAATTTGGGCAAGTAAAATCTTTACTTAGACCATTCAAAACCATTCATCTCCCTTGCAAGGGCAGGCATGCAACTCGAGCTCCTAGCAATCCCTCCCGCCCTTGGCCCATTTTTGTGATCCTTAGGGCTCATGGATTTTGCCCTAGCTCTAGAGCTACTCTTCTTGAGCATCTCCCTCATAGCTTGTGCTTGACATAGCACCGGATACGCCCTTCCGAGCTTGTTGAACCTCATGCAGTGCCCCATGTGCGCCTCAAGTGCCTCCTCGACACTCTTCCCTCCACCTTTCTCCATCTCCTCCTTCACGGCCTCAGAGCAGAGGCCACATATCCACTTCCCCGAGTATTTCTCTTTTACTTTGCCTATGTACTCGGGTGTGCACTCCTCACTCATGCCACAACACTCACACTTTGCGTCCTCCACCTCAGATATGGGAGGGAGGGCGTTGGCCGATGAGTTCTTGAGTACCTCCTCTTCTATGTTGCTCAACTCGAAGGATATGTCTGAGATGGATCTGTAGAGGTTGTCAGGCGAAAGCTTTGGAGGCTTGGTGAAGCTCTTGATCGGTGCTACGTTAGAGTAGGAGCTCACAATAGCTTCTCCATGGGGCGCCATTTTGCTACTTAACCGAGAACTAGAGCTAGAACAAGAGCTTATAAGTGTTTGGAGGATTGCTCAATTGCTTTGAGTAAAGGCTTCTCTATGTTTGTTGCCATATTCCATCCCACGACGGCTTATATATACACTCGAGTCGAGAATCGAAAAGATCATTCGTGTGGACAACAATGTGAAGGTTCATGCATTGGTGATTAATATCCACATGAATGGGATCATGTGTCACGAGACTGCCGGATTTTTGATGAAGCGAAGTAGTATGTGAACTCCATTCGAGTACAACTTGCTTGTAGTTGAGTGTCTTTTTCGTATGTGCAAATTGCTAGCTAACTACATTTAATCCATTTGAAAAGAAAAGTGAGACTGCCCTTTTTACTTTTCTTGCGTTTAATGAACACCTTTTGATTGTTAATCGGTTTATGATCCCACTTGCGTCGACATATATGGTTCTATGGTGCTTATTTTCTTAGTTTTTTCGGATTGCATAGCTGCATCCGTTGCATTAAATTAGAAAAGGAAAATAAGAGAGCTCCTATATTTTGCAACAACTTATCAATAAGAGAGCCCAATAGCTAACATGAGTCAACTTTCTACCATATGATAATAGGTGAGAACAAGAGAGAAAAATAAATAAATAAAGAATTTTTTATTTATAAATACCCATTATAGGATATCTTTTTATTACTAATATTTTTTGAAAATGGTAAATCCTATTTAATCTTCAAGAGCTAAAAGGGCATTCACAAAAGTCATTGCATCATGCAAGATTCAAGAGAATGGAGTTTAGTACAATTTCAACACATAGTACAATATATATGCACCTTAACTTTATCATCAAAAAGAAATAAAAAAACGAAAAAAATGCCTAATTGGAGATATGTACCCTATATTTTATATTCAAGGGAAAAAAAACTTAGCCATGCAAAAATAAAACCATTTATAATTTAATCCCGAACACAAATTGCTGAAATCTGTAAAGGCAGATTTAATGAGGATTGATTAAAAACAGTAAGAGATCAAAATAAAAAGAAAAGACCACGAGAAAGAAGATGGACATTAATTAGCAAAGATGATGCTAGAAAGGACTCGTCTTTTTCCAGTCATGCAAGTCTTGGTTTGTTGAAGATTGCTTTATCAGTATCTATTTGTCAACGTTTCTTATAAGTGGACGTGTATGCATGTTCATATTTGTGGTTGTTGCAATGTGTTGGCGTGCTGGTTTTGCATTTTTTGACCACCACAAGATTTATTTGTACACGGTGTACATATCTCATGTACATGGCATTAATACTACATTTTAACACACTCATAAGTCACAAGACTCATAACTCACAAGCATATGAAATTAGATCGCTATGCACTTCAGCTAAAAACCGCAATGCCCATATGCATATTGGGCTTTGTTCACGATTCAGGCCCAAATGAGTAAATAGAATAATAGATGGGCCACTAGCTAGCACCCTCGTGTTCGAGAGAGATTACAAAAAGAGAAGATGTTTAAAGCAAGATGGACACATTGGTACTCGACCTTACCGAGTCTTAAGAGGAGAGACTCGCCTAATCCACTCGGAATCAAAGACCAAAAAGGTTATCGGTTACAAAGAAAGCTCACAAGACGCAAAAGAGCTAAGAGAACAGAGAAGAAAGTAAAGCACACAATCGAGAACGAAAGCAACAAGACTAGCTAGAGCAAAGAAGAGTCTCATATGAGGACACTTGGGATTTCCGAAGATATTCCCACACTTGTAGCGCTATCGAAGCAATTACCGCCTTTAGCTACCTTGGTATCTTGATCTCTCTTGCTAGTTCTTAAGATCGACAAACGTTAGAACTTGCAAGGAACTGCAATGGAACAGTTCCTTGTGCAGCGGAAAGACAAAGTTTGCAGGCAACTAAACAAGAACAATAAATTTCAAAATAAGCAGAAAAACAGTAAAGGACACGTTTACTTATAGAGGAACCTCTACTGGATCAACTAATCCAATAGAGTAAACCTCTACCTCCCATGGAGGATTTTGAATGCCTTTCTTTCATATTATTGATCTCAGTTGTACAATTCGTCAAGATACAATTAGCACAATCTGTTCCTAGCGATTCACTAATCCTAGAACAACCGCCTAACTTCTCTTCCCTAGAACTTGTACCAACTCTTCACAATAATATTCAACAAAGACAAATCTCACCAAACGATCCTAGCTGGAATCGTCTTCTCCCTTCCTGATGTCCGCGTTTTTAGGTAGATTTCTAAGGTTTAGATAGGTTGGTTTAAGTTGATTTTCGTAGTTGAGTCATGTGTTTTTGAGTCTTTTTGCATGAGTTTTCGTATTTCCTTGAGATTCGGAAACTATGCACTTTTGTGTCGTTTTGTAGGTATTTTGGAGCTTGAAGACGAGTTTGGAACAAGACTTGGAGAGGATGGACGAGTCAAGAGGAAGATCTCAAGAGGAAGAGCTAAGGAGAAGAGCTTAAAAGAGCAAAGGCAAGGAGGAAAGTGAAGAAAATCGACCCCAAGATCGAGCCCAAGGAGGTCGATATCGAGCCACTTGACCAAACTTAGAGCGCAAGGAAAACAAGCCTCAGGATCGACCCTTAAGGGGTCGATATCGACCCTCCATGAGGTCGATCGCGCGTCACCGAATTCACTTGTTCCGGATTATATTGTCAAGTTTCCTAGTTTGTATTTTAGGAAGGTGTTTTATTTGTGTTTCCTAGTTAGATTAGGACTCCTTTTTGTCTATAAAAGGAGGTTGAACCTATAGTTTTCATGGAAAAAAGATTCATACCCTTGGATTCTTTGCTAGGGAGAAGACTTGGAGAGCAAGTTTGAGGTTTGTAAGAATTGTTCTTTGGTTTTTAGTTGAATTGAAGTTTGGTTTAATCATGTCTTCTTTTTCTTCTTCTTCCTTGTACTTCTTTGCTATGTGTGAGTAGTCCTTTTAAGTTCTAGGGTTGGGCAAAAACCCAACACAATCATGCATGTTTAAAACTCGAATTCATGACTTGAATGCTTGATGATCATATCTACTATATCTTGTGCTTAATCCTTGGTGAAAATTGAGGCATGTTTAGTAATTAACCCTAGCGAAAGTGAAAAGTTAGTTGCTTGATTATATCTAATAGGTTTATTTGCGAAAGTTGATATTCTTAGGTTGAAGGATAGGTAGAAAGTTGTTTGATTCGGGAAAGTTGATTGAATAGCTTGAATTGTTTGCGAAAGTTAACTTTTCTATGATCTAGATTGCATGATAGTTGTGAATTCTTGTTAAAAGCATGTATGGTTGTTGTTGTGGTAGCCTTTGCCCTAGGATTTACCTTTTAGATTGATTAAAGTTCGTGTCTTTTGCTTTGATTTCAACTCCCTCCATCGTATTCGAGTTAGTGTTGTTCGTGATTGTGTGTTTCTTGTGTGATTCGTGTGTCTAGCTCTCAGGATCGACCCCCCCTAGGGTCGAGATCGACCCTCTTTTGGGTCGAGCCTGAAGTCGTTTTGCCCCTTGTTTTCTTGCTTTTCGTAGTTATCGACTAAACTTAGCATTAATCTCACTCCCGTGGACGATCCTGACTTCGCTATACTCAGCGGGGTCTTGAATATAAATTTATTTGTTCGAGAAACCCCTTCAACAAATTGGCGCCGTTGCCGGGGAGTGTGCAATAGTGCCGAGTTTAGTTGATATTTGGGTTTGGGAATAGCCCATACCCCTTGTGTGTTACTAATTCGTTTTCTTGTGTTTGTGATTGCAGGTGTATGCCCTCTAGTTCACAAAGGAAAATCGACTATTTTCCCTTTGATCCTGAAATAGAGAGAACCCTTCATCGCAGGCTACGAGAACGACGAGCAATGGCCGACGCTGAGGCTCTTGCTCAACAAATGGAACAACTCCGTGCTCAGATGGAGCGTATGCAAATGGAGCGTGCTGCTCAAGAAGCTGCTTTGCATCGAGAAAGAGAGGTAGCTGCCCGTCTCCAACAACAACTAGATGCCATTCCAAGGAACGCTAAGCAATACATGCATCCGGAGCTTAGAGTTCCCGAGTCCGCTATAGTACTCCCGGCGATTGAGCGTGCCTTTGAGATCAAATCCCACTTCATCACTCTCATCAAGAGGTCTCAATATGAAGGCAAGACATCCGAATGCCCTATGGAGCACATCAAAAATTTCACCGATCTTTGTGACACCATCGCCGCCGATGGCGTGTCACTTGAATATGTGCTCCTTAAGGCGTTCAAGTGGTCTCTAACCGGGAAGGCACTCCATTGGCTCGAAAGTCTACCCGCAAGGTCCATCACTACATGGAAGGCTTTACACGACTTGTTCATGACGAAGTTCTTTCCACCGGCCAAGACTACCGAGTTAAGGAAGCACATCACTTCCTATCATCAACTTCCTAATGAGACTTTTGTTGAGACTTGGGAGAGATTCAAGGAGCTTCTTCGTCAATGTCCTACTCATGGACAACCTCCTTATGTTCTTCAAGAGATATTCTTCCAAGGGATCAACGCCGCTACAAAGGACCGCATCAATCTTCACACCGATTGCGGTTTCATTGAGATGGATCCCGATGAGGCATGGGCTCTATTGGACAAACTCACCAACTATGATGCCATGTATGGGACCCAACAACCCATCCGGATTCAAACAAAGAAGCTTTATGATCCGAATAGTGAGCCAATTGATCAAGACGTGAAGTTTCAATTCTTGCAAGATAAGATCAACCGGCTCGAGAAGCAAGTGAGTTACTACAAGTCCGCTGCCCCCACTTGTCAAGAATGTGGTTCTCAATCTCATACCACCGCTTCTTGCACAAATGTGGAGCAAGTTCGGGCTGCCGAGGCATATGCGGAGGCCAACTATATGCGAGGACCCTACCGAGGCCAAAACAATGCTTATGCGGGGAGGAACAACAACAACTATTCTCAATGGAATAACAATGGTCAAGGCCAAAGTTATCCACCTCCTCCACAAGAGCAAAGGGCCCCTCCTTATAGACCTCCCGGTTATCAAGAAGAACCACCGGCTTGGGCTCAAGGTTTCTTTGAAAGATTCGACCGCAAACTTGATGGCGTTCAAGGCCAATTGGGAAACTTAGATGCATGGAGGAAGAATGTTGATTCCCAACTTGGTAATCTAGCAGCTCAAATCCCACGACCTCAAGGACAACTTCCGGGCCGACCCGAGGAGAATCCTAGAGGCCGAGCAAGCAATGGTGAAGTCCGAGCCATGAACCTTCGGAGTGGCAAAGCATTACCCGATCCACCGAAGCAACCGGCGAAAGAAGCAGTCTCAGGATCGACCCAACCTGGGTCGATATCGACCCCCTCCATGGTCGAGCCTGAGACCGCCAATGAGGAGGATGAAGGGGCGATCGACCCCGAGGTGGTCGAGCTCGCCCACCCTGCACCCGGGGCGACTTTCAACCCCTCTCCACCAATTATTCCGGATCCTACTCCTTCCTCTTCCAAGGTACTTCCTTACCCTTCGAAGAAGCCCAAGGACGCGACGGAAGGAAAGTTTAAGCGCTTTGTTAAGTTGCTTCAAGGCTTGGATCTTTCTATTCCTTTCGCCGAGGCCTTGAATGAAATGCCCGCTTACACCAAGTTCTTGAAGGAGATTCTATCTAGGAAGCGGTCAATGTCAGAACTCACGGATGAGGTGAGGTCGTTGGACCTTCCCGAGAAGCTCGGTGATCCCGGGAAGTTTGCTATTACTATTGGTATTGGGGCTTATCGCTTCAAAGCATTGTGTGATCTTGGTGCTAGTGCTAGCTTGCTCCCACTTTCAATTTGGTCCAAGACCAACATGGGGCCACTAGTACCGGTGAACATGAGGTTATACATGGCGGATGGATCGTGTGTTCAACCCACGGGTGTAGTTGATGATTTCCCCGTTCAAGTGGGGAAGTTCTTTGTGCCCAATGATTTCATAGTCATGGAGATGCCCGAGGATCCGGTTGTTCCTATCACACTCGGACGACCCTTCTTAGCCACCGCGGGCGCGATCATTGATGTCAAGAGTGGACTTCTTACTTTCAAGATTGGTGAAGAAGTGGTCGAGTTCCGGTTCAATCCAACACTAAAGGAATCAAGTCATGAGGAGGTCAAGATGCTCTACACTCACTCCGACTACATCGAGTGCAAAAACCCGACGGGACGATATTTGACATGGGAACCTCTACCACCGAATGCGAGGCTCTCAGGATCGACCCTCATGGGGTCGAGATCGACCTCCCTGGAGGATGGCGAGGAGTCTTCCCTTGTTTTGGAGGCACTCAAGGCGGAGCACGAGGATGGAGTTAGCTTGCCCGAGCCCACTCCCGAGCTTAAGGAACTTCCCGATTCTTTGAGGTACGCTTTTCTTGGTCCAAATTCTTCTCTCCCCGTCATTATTAATGCTAATTTGAGTGAGGATGAGGAGAACAAATTGCTTAATGTGCTTAGGACCCATAGGAAAGCCATAGGATATTCTCTAGAGGAACTTAGTGGTATTTCACCATCATTGTGCATGCATAGGATATATATGGAGGATGATTACAAACCCACTATTGAGCACCAACGTAGGCTGAACCCCAACATGAAAGAGGTAGTGAAAAAGGAAATTCTTAGAATGCTAGATGCCGGTATCATTTTTCCTATCTCCGATAGCAAGTGGGTCAGCCCCGTACATGTGGTTCCTAAGAAAGGGGGGATGACGGTTGTAGAGAATGAGAAGGGAGAGTTGATTCCTACTAGGACTACTACCAAGTGGAGGATGTGCATAGACTATAGGAACCTTAATAGTGCCACTAGGAAGGATCACTTCCCACTCCCCTTCATTGATCAAGTTTTGGAACGTCTAGCTCAACATGATTACTTTTGTTATTTGGATGGCTATAGTGGTTTTTGGCAGATTCCCATTCACCCCGATGATCAAGAGAAGACCACATTCACTTGCCCATATGGGACGTTTGCTTACAAGAGAATGCCGTTTGGGCTTTGCAATGCCCCGGCCACTTTTCAAAGGTGTATGATGGCCATCTTCTCCGACATGATTGAGGAGATAGTGGAGGTGTTTATGGATGATTTCTCGGTTTATGGGTCTTCTTTTGATTCATGTCTTGCTAACCTTTCTAGGGTCCTTAAAAGATGTGAAGAATCGAACCTTGTGCTTAATTGGGAAAAATGTCATTTCATGGTTAGAGAAGGAATTGTCTTAGGTCACCTAGTGTCTAGGCGAGGGATTGAGGTAGACAAAGCAAAAATTGAGATTATTGAAAAATTGCCTCCTCCATCTTCCGTCAAAGACGTTAGGAGTTTCTTGGGGCATGCGGGGTTCTATAGGCGCTTCATTCAAGACTTTTCTAAAATTGCTAAACCCTTGACTCACTTACTAGTGAAAGATGTAGAGTTTAGCATGCCTTCGGAATGTCTTGAGGCATTTTATAGGTTGCGAAGAGCTCTCGTGACAGCCCCCATCATGCAATCACCGGATTGGACACTTCCCTTTGAAATCATGTGTTATGCTAGTGACTATGCCATTGGTGCAGTTCTTGGGCAACGGAAGGACAAGAAGCTTCATGCCATCTACTATGCAAGTAAGACTCTTGATGAAACTCAAAGTAAGTACACTACCACCGAGAAAGAGTTTCTTGCCGTAGTATTTGCATTTGAAAAGTTCCGTTCCTATCTAGTGGGTTCTAAGGTGATTGTTTATACCGATCATGCCGCGATAAGATTTCTAATGGCAAAAAAGGATGCAAAGCCTAGATTGCTTCGTTGGATGCTTTTGTTGCAGGAATTTGATCATGAAATCCGAGACAAGAAGGGAGCGGAGAATCTAGTGGCGGATCATCTATCTAGACTACCCCTTGATCACATCATGGAGTCCGGCGGATCGATTCCCATTGATGATACACGCCCGGATGAGACCCTCATGCTAGGCAACAAAGATCACTATGAAGACGTTGGAAGAGATGTTGCGGAGGCCTCAGGATCGACCCCCCCAGGGTCGATATCGACCCCCACCGGGGAAGAGGAGCTCCCAGGATCGACCACCAGCGAAGAAGAGCTCTCAGGATCGACCCCCAGGGGGCCGATCACGACCCTTCCCATAGATCGATCTGGCGCTTCCATACTTGCTATACGAGGGTCGAAGGCCCCTTGGTTCGCGGATTTTGCCAACTATGTTGTCGGAGGCATTATTCCGGAAGGGTTGACGTCCCAAGCTAAGAAGAAGTTCCTCCACGACGTCAAGCGCTATTATTGGGATGATCCTTACTTGTTCAAGCAAGGGAGTGATCACATCTTTCGACGTTGTGTGCCGGACGATGAGATAGAAGGAGTCATCCGACATTGTCATACTCTACCCACGGGTGGTCATGCTAAAGGCTTCAAGGCAACCGCTAAGATCCTTCAAAGCGGACTTTATTGGCCAACTCTCTTTAAAGATGTGCAAGCATATGTGACCACTTGTGATGAATGTCAACGGTCGGGGAACATTACATGGAGGAACGAGAACCCACTCACCGGTATCTTGGAAGTTGAGCTCTTTGATGTTTGGGGTATTGACTTCATGGGACCCTTCCCCTCCTCGGGTCCCTACAAGTACATACTTGTGGCGGTTGACTATGTTTCCAAGTGGGTTGAGGCCATAGCTACAAGGACGAATGATGCTCGAGTAGTGGCCAAATTCATGAAGACCAACATCTTTCCTAGATTCGGAGTCCCTCGTGTCCTCATTAGTGATGGAGGCTCTCATTTCATTGAGCGGAGCTTTGAGGCGCTTTTGACCAAGTATGGGGTGTCTCACAAGGTGGCCACACCTTATCATCCTCAAACTAGCGGTCAAGTAGAAGTTTCAAACCGGCAAATCAAGAGCATTCTAGAGAAGACGGTATCCCGCTCAAGAAAAGATTGGTCTTCCAAGCTTGATGATGCTCTATGGGCCTATCGTACCGCCTACAAAACTCCACTCCGCACTACTCCCTTCAATCTTGTGTATGGCAAGTCTTGCCATTTGCCCGTCGAGCTCGAACACAAAGCTTTATGGGCTCTCAAGAAGCTCAACATGGACCTCGATGCGGCCGGAGAGAAGCGGTTCATGGAGTTCCAAGAACTTGAAGAGTTGAGGCTCAAAGCATATGAGAACTCAAAAATTTACAAAGAGAGGACCAAGAAGTGGCATGATAGCAAGCTTGTGCCAAAACTCATCAAGGCCGGTGACCAAGTGCTCTTATTCAACTCAAGACTACGGCTCTTCCCCGGGAAGCTACGGACCCGATGGAGTGGACCATTCACGGTTCACCATATTTACTTACACGGGGCAGCCGATCTTATAGACGAGAATGGTGGAATTTTCAAGGTCAATGGGCACCGCTTGAAGAAGTACTATGCTAGGAAGGAGCCCGACGAAGAGATCCGAGCCACTTGGGCTCTCACCACCTCGGACTAAGCTACAACACCTATCGTCAAGCTCATGACGTTAAAAAAGCGCTTACGGGAGGCAACCCGGTTTCTAGATTAGATTTTTCTTTTCTTTTGATTTTCCGTTTTTTTTTTAGATTAGATTTTTGTTTTTATTTTCTAACCTTCCTTAGATTAGACTAGGAAATATTTTTGCTTGGGATAGGATTTTTGTGATGTTTTTGCAGGTCTCTTAATTGCAGAACACGAGCTCAAAAAGACGGGATAAGACGAACTTGCAACAAGGAATTAAATCGGCTAAAACGCAACCCAGAAGGGGTCGATATCGACCCCCAGGGGGTCGTGATCGACCCTATGCGCCAATTTCCGATCCTACCCCTTGGTGTAAGGTACTATGGCGGCTTCAAGCTCCAAAAGAGCAAGGAAGAGTGGCAAGTCCGCTCTCGATAACTACCGCATTGGCTCCGATTATGTTGAGGAATTTGAGAACATGCGCGCATTGAAGCACCGGACGCGGTGGTATGACGAGGCGGACGGGCAAAGATTACATATCCATGACGATGTTAAGGAGGCCTTTTCTTACATCGGAGCTGAGCACATATTAGAATGGGACAATCATCACTATCCCATTCTAACTTGTGAGTTCATGGCAACATTCTCCTCCAGCATCACAAGCCCGGATTCCGATGAGTTGATAACGTTTCAATTGGGCAACAAGTGGTTCCATCTCTCTCTAGAGCAACTCAATAATGCCTTCAGCTTCCCTAATCCGACGGAGAATGACCCGAGCCCATATTCAATCTTCAACACTTGGGCCTATCTCACCGGGAAGGAGGTGTCCTCTTGTCACAACATGCAAGTCTCCAATCTTGCTAGCCCTCTCTTCCGGATCATCCTACGTATTCTTGGAAGCGTCCTCTTCCCAAGAACCGAGCTCAACCGTACTTCCCGGAGAGAGATGATTGTGCTACGGACTATGCTCTTTACCTCTCCAGCTCCCATCAATCTGGGCTATGAATGGATCAAGAGTATTGAAGACTTCAAGGGCGGCTCGGGTGCCATATATTTTGGAGGAATGATAGCCCGCCTTGCCATGAGCCTCGGGGTGAACATGAAGGCCTACTCCGCAGAGAAGCCCATCTTTGTGGACATCCCAAACATAGCAAACGCCAAGCTCATTGACAGGCCTTCCAAAGGCGACACCGCATTCTACTCTACATTCAATGAAAAGAGGGTCGCCATTACTCGGGAGCGTATGGACTTGCTTCATCTCCCAAATTGGTATGCGGTATGGGCTCCTTCAAGATTTCCTTTGAGAATCCGTCCCACCGATGATGAATCTTTGAGGGTCCGGCCACGTCGGTACCCAAGCCCCGCTCCTCAACCTCAAGAATCCCCTTACCTAGCCTTGCCCCCACCCACGAACAGCCCTAGGATCGACCCTATGGGGGTCGATATCGACCCCTCTGGGTCGATCCCGCCACCATTTCCCCCCTCTACCGATCCGCACTTTGAGTTCGGGGCATCTTCAGGAGCTTACTCTGGCCCCTCCTATACCGAGCCACCACCACATGAGGCCCCGCCCACTTATGACATGGCTTACTTAGCCAATGAGATTGCCTCCATGCGTGTCTCGCAAAGGGGGCAATTTGAGGAGATTATGAGAGGTCAAGCGGCTCTTATGGAATATCAAACGCAAACCCGAGAGATGATGACCCAGCAGCATCAGCAATTTCAAGAATTCCAAGGCTACTTCTATGCCCAGCAAGAAATGGATGACTATCGATGGGCTCGTATGGAGGATTATATGCAATGGAACCAAGGAAATTTCCCCGACCGAGATGCATGGGCTCCCCCGGAGCCACCCTCTTTCCGCCCACGCCGTCCTCCTCCTCCTCCATGAGGAGTTCCATCTCTAATCAAGTTTCCATGAGTTTTTGTGAGTCTTCTTTTTCCTTTCTCTTTACTTTTGTCATATGTTTTCATGCATGGGGACATTGCATGATTTAAGTATGGGGTGGGGAAGAAGAGTCTTACATGTTGTACATAATTGAGTCTTTGTTTGTTTGCTTTGTTTGATTTGTATCTTGATTTGTTAAGAAAAATCTTGAAAAATCCAAAAAAATTAGAAAAGTTCAAAAATCCAAAAAAATTGAAAAAATGTCGAAAAATCCAAAAAATATTTGCTTCTTTGTTTGTTTTAGGATAGAAGAACATACCATCTTAGATGTCCTATGATGAAAATTAATCTTTATGCTTGTCATGTAATTCCTTTGGCATAATTGGATAGTGTATCCCGAGTTTATGAGAAATTGCTTTTTGATTGTGAATGTGACTTGTGATGAAATTGAGCATATGTGTCTTAAGTGAAAGTGATTGCAATCCAACAAAGTTTTTACCTAGTGAGAATTTTGGCCTTATAGGGAGAACATCATTGATTCCCTCTTCTTTGTTTGTGTGATTTTGCTCTCTTTATGCATATGTCTCTTGTCATTGATATGGTTATCTATTTCTTGAAACCGTTATGAGATTGTTCAAGCATGTTGATTGTGATTAAGAACTTATACTTTTAGCCTATATTCTTCCATACCTACCTTGACTTATCTTTGCTTGAAGCCCCGTTCCAGCCTTAGCTTTTTGTTTGAAGCTCCACAAAAATTATCCCTAGCCTATATTAGCTTGACCCTATTCCGGGGATTGAACTTAGATGATGAGTGTTAGGAATGATTTTTGTTGAGTGAAGATTGTGTTGGGTTTGGAAGAGGTGACCTTGTTAAAGAGTAGAAAACAACTTGTTGAAGTATAATGTAGTAGGATTCTTGGCTTGGAATGCACATTGTTGAAAAATTGAAGAAAGAAGCAAAGAAGCTCGAAGCAAACCCCTCAGGATCGACCCCCCAAGGGTCGATCTCGACCCTCTCTAGGCTCGAGCAGAGAAAGAAAGAAAAGAATAAAAAAGAGAGAAAAGAAGGAAAAAATAATATTTAAGTGCAAAGCCAAGAATTCCTAGTATTTCTAAGTTGTAGTATGGAAGTTTGGGTTAGAAATTGTTGGGTTTGAGTGTCCTTGATGAAGTGTTTGGTTATGAGTTGAAACGAGAAAGAAGAGAGTTGTTTGGTATGAAGTGTTGTATTTAGGAGTTTGATTCCCGGATTTAGCACCACATGGCCAAATAACTCCCTACCTATGTTATTACCGAGCCCTATTACAACCCGGCCGAATGAGTCTTCTATGAAGATTTCATTGAGCCTAAGTTCTTATGAAGATTGATGTGTTTTGACTTCTCTAGGTAGAGAGATTGGTGATATAAGTCTCAATGAAAAAGTAGACTTTGCATAAAGATTGAGGTGAGAGTTGATTTGATAGCCTAAACACATGAGAGTTGAGAGAAACACATTTATATCCCTTGTGAGGTTGGATTGTGATTGCCTAGCTTGAGACTCATGCATATGTGATGACGTTAAAGTTACTTGTTTTTTTTTTTTTTCACTTGTGTTTAAAATGTTTTGACAAGGGCTATACTTGAAGGTTGTGTTATTGGTCTTGATTTTGCATGATTATTGCTTGAGGACAAGCAAGTCTAAGTATGGGGTCTTTTGATGTCCGCGTTTTTAGGTAGATTTCTAATGTTTAGATAGGTTGGTTTAAGTTGATTTTCGTAGTTGAGTCATGTGTTTTTGAGTCTTTTTGCATGAGTTTTCGTATTTCCTTGAGATTCGGAAACTATGCATTTTTGTGTCGTTTTGTAGGTATTTTGGAGCTTGAAGACGAGTTTGGAACAAGACTTGGAGAGGATGGACGAGTCAAGAGGAAGATCTCAAGAGGAAGAGCTAAGGAGAAGAGCTTAAAAGAGCAAAGGCAAGGAGGAAAGTGAAGAAAATCGACCCCAAGATCGAGCCCAAGGAGGTCGATATCGAGCCACTTGACCAAACTTAGAGCGCAAGGAAAACAAGCCTCAGGATCGACCCTTAAGGGGTCGATATCGACCCTCCATGAGGTCGATCGCGCGTCACCGAATTCACTTGTTCCGGACTATATTGTCAAGTTTCCTAGTTTGTATTTTAGGAAGGTGTTTTATTTGTGTTTCCTAGTTAGATTAGGACTCCTTTTTGTCTATAAAAGGAGGTTGAACCTATAGTTTTCATGGAAAAAAGATTCATACCCTTGGATTCTTTGCTAGGGAGAAGACTTGGAGAGCAAGTTTGAGGTTTGTAAGAATTGTTCTTTGGTTTTTAGTTGAATTGAAGTTTGGTTTAATCATGTCTTCTTTTTCTTCTTCTTCCTTGTTCTTCTTTGCTATGTGTGAGTAGTCCTTTTAAGTTCTAGGGTTGGGCAAAAACCCAACACAATCATGCATGTTTAAAACTCGAATTCATGACTAGAATGCTTGATGATCATATCTACCATATCTTGTGCTTAATCCTTGGTGAAAATTGAGGCATGTTTAGTAATTAACCCTAGCGAAAGTGAAAAGTTAGTTGCTTGATTATATCTAATAGGTTTATTTGCGAAAGTTGATATTCTTAGGTTGAATGATAGGTAGAAAGTTGTTTGATTCGCGAAAGTTGATTGAATAGCTTGAATTGTTTGCGAAAGTTAACTTTTCTATGATCTAGATTGCATGATAGTTGTGAATTCTTGTTAAAAGCATGTATGGTTGTTGTTGTGGTAGCCTTTGCCCTAGGATTTACCTTTTAGATTGATTAAAGTTCGTGTCTTTTGCTTTGATTTCAACTCCCTCCATCGTATTCGAGTTAGTGTTGTTCGTGATTGTGTGTTTCTTGTGTGATTCGTGTGTCTAGCTCTCAGGATCGACCCCCCCTAGGGTCGAGATCGACCCTCTTTTGGGTCGAGCCTGAAGTCGTTTTGCCCCTTGTTTTCTTGCTTTTCGTAGTTATCGACTAAACTTAGCATTAATCTCACTCCCGTGGACGATCCTGACTTCGCTATACTCAGCGGGGTCTTGAATATAAATTTATTTGTTCGAGAAACCCTTTCAACACTTCCTCAGTTGAGAATTTCTTCTCAACAACTCTGTTCACCAAGCAGATGAACTCACACTATCAATCCTCTCAATTGACTTAGCCTTCTCTCTCTTTCTTCCTTTTCTCAGATGCGATTTGGAGTGTTTTCAGATTTGTTGTATTTGAAGGCGTAAAATCTGATTGTAGCAGACTGTCAGCTATTTATAGAGCTCGGAAAACATCACTTTCGAATTTCCCAAATCTGCCTCCTAATTTGGGAAAATTCATTTTGCTTTAATCGGGTAGTTGGATGCATGCCAAGTGTCTCCTTCTCATTTCCATCTTAGCTTCCTTGAGAAGACACTTATCCAGATTGCTGACGCGGCACAGAAGAATGACGTCTTGGACAAGACGTCAGCCACGTGCTTATATCCTTAGCTGTCATCCACTAACGTTGAACTTTCAACGTTTCCTGGCATGGGTATCCTTCCAGGCATGGGTGTTCTTCCAGGCATTGTTCCTGAAATACTTCTTAAACAATTTAGTTCAGGATAGTTTGTCTATCATCAAAATTAAAGATGATATTGTTCCTAATGATATTTCCATCATTTATCACAATATTATCTTTATGGTTAAAACGTTGTTCCAGTAATATTCCTATCACTGTTCCAACATTTCCCCCCTTTTTGATGATGACAAACCTTATAAGAGCATCATCAGTGGTGTACAAGTTTTTTGTACATCCACCATCTCTCTCATCCTTTCTTACTCCTCCACCTCACCATAAGCACACTTACTACTTTTGTTCCTACAATGATGAACATAAACTTGTACATCCACCATCTCTTTCATCCTTTATCTCTCTTACTTTCTCACTATCCCAACATTTATTTACTTAACTTATTAATTTTTATAAATCGATTTATTTGATAAACTGATATTAATTATAAAATATTTTTTTCTCGATTAATATTTAAATCGAAATTATATAATTAATTTTAATTAACGAAAAAAATTGTAAATCAATTTTAAATTGTATTTAATTAATAAATCGTAATTTATGAAATTATTTATAAATTCGTAATTATATAATTAATTAATATTTTAAAATTCATAATTATTTTTAAATTTAGTTAATGAAAAATATTAAATAAAATACTCAAAATATATTACAAATAGAAGCAATAACTTAAAGAACTAATTGAGATTACATATTACAAACTAAAATACAATCGCTCTAACTATTAATTACTATATTTTTGCCAGATGTGCTCAACTAAATCATTTTTCAATGATTGATGTTTAATTCGATCCTGCAATGTCTCTATGTTAAGCAAATATTGATTGATGTAAAAAATTCGCTCGTTGGATAATTCAATGGGGTCATCTTCCGTGGTTGCACTTTCACTGCCTTCTAACTCTGCCGGTAACTTGTAGAATTCACTTGTATCGACAAAAGCCGCATATGTATGGCGCTCGTCTTCCACTATCATGTTATGCATTATTATGCAAGCAGTTATAATGTGATCGAGAGTGTCTGTACACCAAGAAAGGGATGGGTTTCTGACTATTGCAAATCGAGCTTGTAAAACCCCAAATGCACGCTCAACATCCTTTCGTACCGCCTCTTGACGTTGTGCAAAAAGTTGATCTTTTGGTGTTTGGGGTAGAGTTATCGATTTAACAAAAGTAGACCATTGTGGATATATACCATCAGTCAGGTAGTAACCTTTGTCATATTGATTATCGTTGACCACAAAGTTAACAGGTGGAGCTCGACCACTCAAAAACTCATCAAACAGAGGAGATTTGTGAAGCACATTAAGATCATTGCACGAACCTGGAGTTCCGAAGAATGAGTGCCAGATCCATAAGTCTTGCGATGCAACAACTTCCAGTACAAGTGACCCTTTTCCACTTCGTCCTTGATACATGCCTCTCCACGAAACGGGACAATTTTTCCACTCCCAATGCATGCAATCAATGCTACCTATCATACCTGGGAACCCACGACGCTCGTTGATAAGAAGTAGTCTCTGTAAGTCAGCTCGAGTTGGCCTCCTCAAGTACTGATCACCAAATTTTGCAATCACGGCTTGACAAAACTTGTTCATGGCTTCCCTTGCCGTAGATTGCCCGATCCTTACGTAGTGATCATCTTTATCAGCGGATTGGCCATATCCTAACATGAACATAGAGACTGTACACTTTTGAAGTGATGATAAACCTGGAGCTCCGGTGCAATCGGGCCGGAGATGGAAGTAAACATTATGATCCTCTACGGCTCTCACTATGCGGAGAAAGAGTTCTCGACGCATGCGATATCTACGCCGAAAAAGATTTGGTGGGTAAACTGGATCGTCAGCAAAGTAGTCTTTGTAAAGTCGATTGTGGCCGGCAACTCGCTCTCTATCAATACGTTTACGAGTGTGTCGTACCTCTGGTGTGAGAAGTTGTGGAACTTCATGTCGGATAACATGATGCATTGCTCTTTGAGTAGCCTCATCTTCTTCTATTTCTCGCTCGATGTTAAGCTCGTCGGAAGTAGAAGAAGATGAACTCGATGTGGGAGGAGAATTATTTTGTTGAGAAAACCATTCTGGATGGTCTTGGAGCATTTGAGCATGGAAATGATTCATTAGTTTGGAGAAGGAAGAAAGAAAAGTAGTATTCTGTAGGAAGTTTGAGTGTTTGTTGTAATGGTGATGAGCATATTGATATGAATATATAGAAGAGGATAGATGTTGATAAGAAA
Source organism: Polygonum aviculare (assembly GCA_934048045.1). Lineage (NCBI taxonomy): Eukaryota > Viridiplantae > Streptophyta > Magnoliopsida > Caryophyllales > Polygonaceae > Polygonum > Polygonum aviculare. The sequence continues at coordinate 2,155,957 of OW204027.1, forward strand.
AAGAGATAAGAAATCAACGGTTGATATAGAACGAAATCTAATAAACCAATGGTTGAAACAGAATGAAATCTAAATAGATAATGTTGATAAATCTAAATAGATAAGAAATCAACGGTTGATATAAAACGAAATGTACGGTTGAAACAGAATGAAATCTAAATAGATCCTAATTACATATCCTAATTGCAATAACTTGAAAATTACTTAAGAAATGAAATTAAGTTGCCGAGATTACATATCCTAATTGCAATAACTTGAAAATTACTTAAGAAATGAAATTACATGAAACTCAACTCTTCCATCAGATTTCTTTTCACTCTTTCCTCATCCTCATTTAATGTCGACTTCATAAATAACATCTGGAGCATTTGCATCTTCATATTTTTCGCAGAAGTTTCTGATTGGAGGACCTTCGCTGCAGACTTCATTTTATCTGCTTCAATTCTTTCTTTCATAAGACCATAGTTAAGTTCCTTTCTAGAGTTAAATGAAGTAAATGACTCATTTAACCTCTCTATAACCTCAGTCGCAACCTTCTTGCCTCTTGCAGCTTTCTTTGCAGCTTTAACCCCGACAGTAGCGCGTTGTGGAGACGTTGCTTCCGTTTCTCCCATAATGTTAGCTGAACCCATTTCATTTGTGTCCCTTGATCTTTTACTTCCACTACTGTCAGGAGTGACTTGATTACCACCGTCACTCCCACAATCTTTCTTATTGCTTTTAACAACAGACTTCCACTTATCATATTTGCTCAATTTTTCCCAAGCAATCATATCACCAAACTTCTTATTTGGAGGATGTGACAAATAAACTTCATGAGCTTCCTTTATGAGATCCTACGATTTGTAAGATAAAGTTAGTGTTTTCAAATTATCAATGTTAATTATACGATTTGCTAATATAGATAATTAATTGATTACAAATAACAAATATTTTAAATATGCTTTTAAAAAAGTACGTACCGGTGGGTTGTAGCCGCTCTTTTTTTGCCTCATCAACCCATCGACAATGGCAGACCATTTCATGACCGACTTACTCGTTCTAAGCCACTTTGATCGAATTGTACTCTCATCTCAATCGCGAATCAAACCTTCCTTACCGACCCTACTAGCATTGAACTCTTGTTTCACGCGGCGCCAAAAAAATCTTTTGGCTTGGTCGGTGCCCGTTGTTGGATCCATTGAAATCTTCATGTAGGATGCAATGAGAGCTTCAATTTCATGCTCATTCCACATAACATTCCTACCACCAAGAGCGGGTTGTTGAGGAGCATGTAGGGAGCTAAAATCAAACCCACCAATTTCCCCCTCATCTTCATCTCCATCTCCATCTCCTTCTCCTTCTCCTTCTCCTTCCTGCTCCCCAAAATGACTATGACTAGACATAGCTTGGAATGGTGATGAATTTAAATTTGGGGGAGGAGAATGATAATTATTTTGTTGTGGTTGAAAAGATTGAATTTGTGATTCTTGCCATTTTTTCCAATCAAGATAATCTTGATAACTTAATTCTTTATCCATGATTATAAATATAGTAAATAATTATAGTAGTCAAATAATAAAAAGTTTCTAAATATAAAATGCAAATTACTAAGTAATAATATTTTTATGAATATTTATTCTAATTTTTGTAATTAATATAGAATATATAATAACATATAATATAACGTAATTTTAAATTAAATTAGCATAACTAAAATTATAAAAATTAAAATTTTCGAAATTACATAAATTAAATACAAATAAAACAAACTTAAGATTTTTAGAATAATTGTAATTATATAAATTTAAGAATTTATATAAGTAGTAAGATATATAATTTTCAAAAATAATAAGAGAAATAAGAGAGATCAGATTTTTTGTGAGAAATATATGCAGATGGGGTGTCTATTTATAGAGAAAGAAAAAATAGAGCCGTTGGTATTTTTTTTATAATTTTTGGAATTATATTTTTTGATAAAATAGCCGTTGAAATAACGGATAGAAATTCAAAAAGCTAAGCAAATTAAAAGCTGACAAGTGGAGTAAGCAAATGGGGTGTCAGCTCTTCTTTTTATTTGCCTGACCGACATTGAAACGCATGATTTCAATCCTTTTGTCTCCAATGCACAGCGTTTTGATGAGGAAAGCTGCAAAAAAAAAATTAAAAAATTGGTTTGAGTGCGCGTGGGGCCCGCCTGTTGGGGTGGATGTGCAGATTTCTTTTGTTCACGAGCGTGAACTTCATGGGCATGTACATGACCATTTTCTTGTATTTTGTACATGGTGAACACCATTGCAAGTCCATTTTCTTTGTTTTTTGTACATCCATCAATTTCATGGACCATTAAAAGTCACCATTGCTAGTGCTCTAAAGAGATGCAAGTATTTCTCCAGAAAGAAACAATCAAAACAAACAACAATACAACTTTTCCTTCTAATCAAGAACAACTTCACAAGTTTTTATGGAAGAGTTCCAGACAAAGTTCCCCCTTGGAACAAGAACTAAAACAGAAAATCATATATCCAGAAATGCATCACAGTTCCAAGTTTCAAGATTTACGCTATCAATTCCCCCTAAGCAATAGCAAGTCTATATAACTATTAGACAACGCATCTCTGCAGAATTCATACTTCCCCCTCTTGGCATCATAAAAAAGATTAAGCACAGATAATGAAAAGCATAAAAGCAGATCAAGTCACTAGAGGATAATAGCGATACTTAATGTCATGGAAAATACAAACGAGTAGCAATGAAACTTCAGCAGTCTGGAAACAAAATCCAAAAACAACAAAAACATAGGAATAATAGGGTTATAGGGATGAAAAGGGGTATGATCATGGAGCACTTGGAACAACAGGAGTGAGTCTGTCCCTAACTTCAACCAGAACAGCAAGAATTTGGCGGAGAAGCATAATGGTTTCAGCAGCATCAGCAGAGCTTGCAGGAACATCAGCACCAGACTCAGAACCTTGAGCAATAGAGGGTGAAGGCGAGGGAAGTTCAGCATGCTTCATCTTCTGAATATTCACCAGATCCAACTCTTGACCAAGCACTTCCTCAGGAGCAGTCTCATCATAAAGTTGTTCCTCTTGAAGAATCATCTTTACCAAAGCAGAATATGGCAAAGAATGAGTAGGCTTATCACAACACTTAGCCATATGCCCCAGAATGATATGGGCAAGAGAAATAGGCTCTTTCCTCAGAAATGCATCTAGCAGAATAGCATCCTGAATAGTTACTGTTGTGCGCTTTTCCTGTCTAGGAATAACAACTCTAGAAATATACTGATGAGCCATCTTTGCTACCTGAGATAACTTCTGAGTAGTCGGTTCCTTTCCTTGAGGAATAGAGCAATGAAACAGACGTTTAAAAATCTTAGCTCTATTGAAGTCACCCCATCCAGCTGATGGAATAGACTTAAGTCCAGAAGCAGGAACACCCATCAGTTGAGCAACTTTATCAGTAGTAAAAGAGAAACATTCACCATCTTTAAGCCAAGTTCCACACATTTCTGCCCTTATAGGAGTAATAGTGAGATGGGCAAAGAAGTCACGAACCTGATTAACATCCACACTGACCTTAGCACTGCTAATGTGAACCCACTGCTGTGCCTTGAGCAGATCAAGAAACTCTGCAAAGAGATGATCTTCAAGAAATTGTTGAGTAACCACCAGAGGAATAGCAATCTTCCGTTCCCCAGTAACTTTCTCTAACACAGCTTTTCCTTTAGAAGCCCTTGTTTCCCTGTCAGTTGGAAGAATAATCTCCTTGTCCTTCTTTGAGCGCTTGGCATCATTTCCCTTAGGCAATTTGGGAAGAGGGGAGGAACTTTGATCTTGTGTTTCCTCTCCACTCTTTTGAGAAGCCAGCACAGCATCTTTCAGTACAGTTTTTGTTCCACTTTCAGCAGGAGGAGATTGTTCCTTCAAAGGGACCTGTTCTGTTTCTTCCACAGGCTCACTATCTTCATCAGGAAGAATAAGCTTTCTTTTCTTAGACTTATTAGCCGGTAAAGCATGCAACTCCTTTTCAATCTTTTCAAACTGAGCTTTTTCTTGAGCAGTTTGAAGTTGAGCAGCTTTAGAACGGGTTATCCTGTGACGAAAACCTCTAGAAACAGCAGTCTTTTTCCTCACAAGAGATTGCTCTGCTTCTTCCCCCTCATCACTGTCAGAAGGCAAAGCCATAGTGACTTGAGTAGAAGTGGAGGATGAAGGAGGGATAACAGATGCTGTAGGGTTTTTAGAAGAAACAGGTTTGGTTTGGGGTTGGGATGAAGGAGGTGGGTTTGCTTGAGGTTCAGAAGAAGGTAGGGTTTGGGCTGGAGGAGTAGAAAGCATACTAGAAATTGGAAAGCTAGGGGGAGAGGGCAACTTATCAGTAGTGGGCGTCACCGGAATTTTCTCTGGTGGAGGCGGTGAAGGAGTCCTCTCAGGGCTAGAGGTGGGAAGCCCATACGAAGCATAATGCTTGGCTTTCTGAGACTCCAGGTATTCATGCTCCAGAATAGACATCGGAGCATCCTTCTTCCTCGAAGCAAATAGATACGGCACCACATAAGTCTGAATCTCCCTTTCAAGACGCTCCTTCTCCAAAACAGAGGCACCCTCCATATCTTCTCTCAATTTTTGCTGGAGAGAAAAAGGGTTTGATTCTAACCATTGCTGGATAAGAGCGTTGGGATGTTTAGGTTTCAGGATAGCAGCAGTACCGAATTTCACTTTCTTGTTGGAGGAAGACGCCATTGTTAGGGTTTTGAGAGAGCTTTTGGGTTTGAAAAAAGTTTGATAAAAAGAGAGATTCGGTGAAAGTGATGGACGAAAAAAATTGGATAAGTGTGGGGTTTTATTTTGAGAAGGTGGGGGCACAAAAAGGTAATGATGGCAACTGCTCAAAATTTTGTTTTATTCAAAAACTTTCCAAATCCAACTTTTTACTCCACACAAATTTCACCACGTGGCCCACAATTAATATTTTCTGCAGCCAACTATGACACATTTTTCACACCTTTCTCCTGTCAAATCTCTGTGACGCTTCAGCTTCTAATTCTGGAACTGTTCCGTAAGCCAGGGTTCCCATTGTTCCATCATGCACCATGATCAATAGAAAAGGCCGGGTTTGGAAAGACATGGGACGAGCATCTTACCAAACAACAAATCATATACAGATATGTAATGCGGTAAGGAACAATCAAGGAAACAGGTGAGTGAATCCAGTAAAACATGGTTTCAAACAAGCAAGGCTCATAGGAAACGTTTCACCTGTTCCACGGCTTAGGGAAAGCTTATGATCAACCATCCTTTCGGCTTATAACGAGGGTTAACAAGATCAGGTTGATCATTTTGGGCCAAAAAGAATACGGCTGAAGTTTCACACAAACTCAAGAAATTCCAATCAATTTAGACTAGTACGCATTATCAAAGACAAGATCATGCAATCATGTTCAAATCATAGCAAAAATCAATTCTAGCCTTTCATTGAGGGAATAATGAACTGGGACTTGTTTAATCTAAAGTTATCATTCCTAAGAGCAGCCGAAGATGCTCAAAGGAACGTCTATCTAAAGCTTTAGTGAAAATATCAGCAACTTGATCCTCGGTTCTACAATGTTCCATGGAAATGATTACTGATTCTACATTTTCACGCAAGAAATGATGTCTAACATCTATATGCTTGGTTCTAGAATGATGCACAGGATTTTTCGCTATATTAATAGCATTGGTACTATCACATTTAATAGGAATTGTGTTAAGAGAAATACCATAATCCTGAAGTTGGAATTTTATCCACAGAACCTGGGAACAGCAAGAGGCAGCAGCGACATATTCAGCCTCAGCAGTGGAAAGCGCCACTGTATTTTGTTTCTTAGAACCCCAAGACACTAAACACGATCCTAGGAACTGTGTCATTCCAGAAGTACTCTTCCTATCCACCAAATGACCAGCAAAATCAGCATCGGTGAAGGCTTGAAGCTTTATGGAACTGTTCCTGGGATAGAAAAGACATAACTTGTCGTTCCCTCTAAGATACCTGAAAATTCTCTTCACCTCTTTCAGGTGTGAGTCTTTCGGGTTAGATTGAAAACGTGCACAAAGACACACAGCAAACATTATGTCAGGTCTACTAGCTGTAAGATATAAAAGTGAACCTATCATACCTCGATAGAGCTTTTGATTGACACTTTTCCCTTTCTCATCAGCAGTCATGCGAGAGTTAGGAGATGCTGGTGTACTCATAGGCTTATGCGTTTCCATTCCATACTTTTTCAACATTTCCCTGATATATTTCTGCTGATGAATCCTAGTTCCATCCTTTGATTGAGAAATTTGAAGCCCAAGGAAGAAATTCAATTCTCCCACCATACTCATTTCAAACTCACTACTCATTAGTTCTTTGAACTTGTCTACAAGAGAAGGGTTAGTGGATCCAAAAACAATATCATCAACATATACTTGGACTATCAAGATATCTTTTCCCACTTTCTTGATAAACAATGTTTTGTCAATAGAACCACGAATATAATCATTAGCAAGAAGAAACTGAGCAAAGCGATCATACCAGGCTCTTGGAGCTTGTTTGAGTCCATACAGTGCCCTATCCAGGAAATATACATGATCTGGAAATTCTTCACTTTCAAATCCTGGAGGCTGTGCTACATACACTTCCTCTTTTAGATGTCCATTGAGAAAAGCAGTTTTGACATCCATTTGAAAGAGTTTAAATCCTTTGTGAGCAGCATATGCAATCAGCAAACGAATGGCCTCAATTCTTGCTACTGGAGCATAGGTTTCATCATAGTCAATTCCTTCTTCTTGATTGTACCCTTGAGCAACCAACCTTGCCTTGTTCCTTGAGATGGCACCAGTATCATCAAGCTTGTTCCTGTACACCCATCTAGTTCCAATAACATTCTTATTCTTAGGTCTAGGAACAAGTCGCCAGACCTTGTTTCTTTCAAACTGATGTAACTCTTCCTGCATAGCCTGAATCCAGTCCGAATCCTGAAGTGCTTCCTTAATATTCTTTGGTTCCACAAGAGAAACAAATGCATTAAAAGCACAAAAATTACGGACAGAGGATCGAGTTTGTACCCCTTTATCATATGCAGAAATGATGTTGTGTACTGGATGGTCTTTCTTTTGATGATAGTTCCTTGTTACCACTTCTGTTGCATCAACTTCCACTTGTTGTTCCCCCTCAGATGAAGCTTCCACAGATTGATCATCTGATTCATTGAAGTTCTGAGGAACATTATCAGCATCATGGAACTCTTCAAATGTATCATCTTCTGGATCACTATCTGGATGAGAACTATCCTCAGGAATTGAAGTAACTTGAGACTCCAAACTATTCCCATTATCATCATCTTCATTTGAAACAACATTTCCAGTTGCTTTGTTGATGACTGAGCATTCATGAGAATCGAAGGTAACAAGATTGTTCCCCTGATCACACATCTGAGCAACACTCAAGAGATTAAATCCCAAATCCTTGACAAGATTCACACTGCTGACTTTAGTTAACTTGTTCAGTTTAACTTCCCCTGATCCAGCAATAGCTCCTTTCTTGTTGTTACCAAAGGAGACATGTCCACCATCAGCTTTGGTGCGAAGAGAGAGTAGATAATTCCTTTCACCAGTCATGTGGTTGGAGCAAGCGCTATCAATATACCACATACTGTTCCCGCTCTCTTCCACCTACAAGACGAAACTACACTTTAGCCACCCAGGCAAGGTGACCTTTGCCTGGTTCATTACAAGGAAAGTAAATCTTACGAGAAAACTCAGCAACATTCACATCATTAGATCTCATTGAATAGTTCCTAGCATGGTTCCTAGCATAGTTCCTATCCTTTTGACCTTTTTGACTTTGTGCTTTTCTTTTGTGGCACTGTTCCTTATAATGTCCATGAGCACCGCAAAACCAGCAAGTTTTATAATACTCTCCTAAATAGTACTTAGGATGTGGTTTCTAAATTCTATTCTTTTCCATTGTTTCCGGATTAGGAACTTTAGATCCATTACCCTGAGACATCTTAACATACATCTTATGACTGTTGTTCCCAGTGTAATAATCCTTTGTTCCATTAGTACCACTCTCAAGCACTTTAATTCTTTCCTCAAGGTGAGCATTCTTTTCTCTTTCAATTTCTAATTCAGTAGGCTTACAAGTATCAGCTTCTCTAGCCAAAGAACATTCCTCCATACCATCCGACATTGGAGAGTATCCAAGTCCTGCTCTAGATGGAACAAATACAGTTTCAGACACTATACTTTTCCCTTTAGAGGAATTACTCTTCTCTAGTTCCTTAAGAAGCCTATCTTTCTCAGCTTTTAAGTCATCAACCTCTCTTTTAAGATCAGCAATTATCTTAGCATCAGATTCAATTTGTTTAGTCATAACAAGACATTCTAGACAAATCTTTTGAGCAATCAAATCGTCAATTTGTTGTTCACACATATCAACTCGATCTTGTAAATCAACATTTTCTTTCACAGTAGAGTTGATAATTTTGATCAAATCATTTGTAGAAATATCAGCTAAGGATTTGATTAAACGTTGTTGAGTATTTACCTCATCAACGGAACAATCAGAGGAATCGTCCATCGTTGTCATAGCACAAAGATCAGGTTTAACCCAAGCCTCTGGATCATCTTCATCAGAATCACTCCATGCAGCAATATAGGCCTTTTCCTTGACTTTTTTGCTATCAGAAGACTCAGACCGATTTGGACAATTTTTAGCAAAATGTCCTTTTTTGTGACAATTATAACAAGTTAGATCCTTTTCCTCTTTATCACCAGCTTTTCCAGAACTTTTGTACGTACTAGAACTGTTCCTACGGAACTTTTTCTTTCTGTACAAGGCTTTTAAAGCTTTAGAAATGAAAACCAAATCCTCATCATCAGATTCATTATCAGATTCTTCAAACTTTTCCTCAACAGTTTTAACATCTTTTGAATTTTTCTCAGTTTTAAGAACAATTCCTTTATTAGGATTATCAGCATTCATCATTCTCCACTCATAAGATTTTAATTTTCCAAAAATCTCATGCATTTTAAGAAGTTTGTTAGCTGTATTTTCCTTAAAGGCAGTACGCATGTTGATCCATTCACCAGATAAGCCATCAATAACTTGTTGCACTTTCATTTTTTCAGGAATTTCAGCAGAAGTTATTCCTAAATGATTCAGTTTAGTGCAAAGAGTTTCAAAACGAGTTTGATACTTATCAATAGTCTCACCAGCTTCCATACAAAAGTTATAGAACTCTCGCCTAGCACACATCTGATGATCATCCTTCAGATCTGCACTTCCAATGTGCATTTGTTCAATAGCGATCCACATTTCCTTTGCAGTATCGATGTTACCAATCTTAGTAGCATCCAGATCATTCATAGCATTAGATAAGTACATCTTAGCCTTGTAGTTAGCTTCGAGGCACTTCCACTCTGTTGGACCCCATTGAGTGTGATCATTCTCCTTATTTGGATTAATTTTGAAATTTCCTTTTTCTATCACCATCCACGCCTGATAATCGTGACTTTTCATCCAGTTCATCATGCGACCTTTCCATACTTCGTATCTGCCTTCAACGAGCCTAGGAGGCTTGTTGTTGTTGAGGTCGACTTCCTGATCGAGATCTGTAGGCATCCTGTAAGACCTGCAATCTAACGCACAAATCTAGAGCTTTTCAGGCTCTGATACCAATTCTTAAGATCGACAAACGTTATAACTTGCAAGGAACTGCAATGGAACAGTTCCTTGCGCAGCGGAAAGACAAAGTTTGCAGGCAACTAAACAAGAACAATAAATTTCAAAATAAGCAGAAAAACAGTAAAGGACACGTTTACTTATAGAGGAACCTCTACTGGATCAACTAATCCAATAGAGTAAACCTCTACCTCCCATGGAGGATTTTGAATGCCTTTCTTTCATATTATTGATCTCAGTTGTACAATTCGTCAAGATACAGTTAGCACAATCTGTTCCTAGCGATTCACTAATCCTAGAACAACCGCCTAACTTCTCTTCCCTAGAACTTGTACCAACTCTTCACAATAATATTCAGCAAAGACAAATCTCACCAAACGATCCTAGCTGGAATCGTCTTCTCCCTTCCTCAGTTGAGAATTTCTTCTCAACAACTCTGTTCACCAAGCAGATGAACTCACACTATCAATCCTCTCGATTGACTTAGCCTTCTCTCTCTTTCTTCCTTTTCTCAGATGCAATTTGGAGTGTTTTCAGATTTGTTGTATTTGAAGGCGTAAAATCTGATTGTAGCAGACTGTCAGCTATTTATAGAGCTCGGAAAACATCACTTTCGAATTTCCCAAATCTGCCTCCTAATTTGGGAAAATTCATTTTGCTTTAATCGGGCCGTTGGATGCATGCCAAGTGTCTCCTTCTCATTTCCATCTTAGCTTCCTTGAGAAGACACTTATCCAGATTGCTGACGCGGCACAGAAGAATGACGTCATGGACAAGACGTCAGCCACGTGCTTATATCCTTAGCTGTCATCCACTAACGTTGAACTTTCAACGTTTCCTGGCATGGGTATCCTTCCAGGCATGGGTGTTCTTCCAGTCATTGTTCCTGAAATACTTCTTAAACAATTTAGTTCAGGATAGTTTGTCTATCATCAAAATTAAAGATGATATTGTTCCTAATGATATTTCCATCATTTATCACAATATTATCTTTATGGTTAAAACGTTGTTCCAGTAATATTCCTATCACTGTTCCAACACTAGTCTTGGACTAAAGCTTTAAGGTAAAGGTTGAGTCGCCAAGAGAAAATCTAAAATATTAGAAGGAGGTCTATTCAAATTCATTCACGACAGCGCAAGCAAATGAGAAATACAAGGACATCTCTTTGTACTGCTCTGCTGCCTTTTGGTCGTAGCTCTAGCGCTTGTGAGCTTTAAACTATGCTTGCCTTGTGGTTTTGTGCATGAAATCACTTCGAAAAAAGAAGTATAAGGGCAAAGTTAGGCTTAGGCAAGTTTATATACTCGTCCACTCTTTAAGCGAAGTGGTGTCATTTAACAGAGAAGTGAGCTCATGCAAAGTTTTGTTCGTCGGTTAAAAAACAAGACGCAAACCACAAACAAGATAGTTCCAATCGAGACATCGCATAAGAGACATGGCCTAAGTCATTATTTTTAACCAGTTGAACCACCATCATCATGAACCAAGACCAAGTGAAGGGCTAGCCACATCGGAATTATGAGTCGTTGTAGTTCATATGCAAGTGTTAAGAGGCATCTCGATCCACAACTCGAATTTGCCTTGTTTTCTACCTAGTCTATGTGCTTACTTTGTACTAAACATGAGTCTTGATGTCTATATTCCTACATAAGGATTAACCAAAACATTACAATATTCAATCGTACAATTCAATATAGGGTAGGTCTAGTTGTCTAAAAGAAATAAGTAGGCAACTAACCACTCATTTCAAAAACTTAGCAAACTACGGAGTATTTAATTACAAGCAAAACTAATCACAATAACTATGATACAAATCCAATTGACATGCGAATTTCTAGATCACAATAATTCCCTAGCAACCTTTTATTAAAAAGCAGCCTAAGCTAGCTAGCTAGTTTGGACTACATACATGATTGTAGTTAGCTACTCGATCGATCGTTAAGTGGCATCTCAGAGAATTTGCCAAGTGGAATTTAAACTTTTGACTTAATAATATATAACTATAATCATTGTTACTTAGCACAGTTAATCCAGATGTTTTGTTGCTCATGCATATCTGCAAATGGGGAAGTGTCCCGTTGTAAAAGAAGTCGGAAAAGCTAAAAAGATGTAGAACGAGTGTGCACGGTATTTTATCATGCACCACACCTTATTCATGTGTTTCTCATTGAGTACACGCGTTAAAGTTAATACACTCAAATCTCGCCTTTGCCTTTAGAATTATAGCTTTCCTAAGTTAAGAGATTTGCTTTAAGAATAGAAATTAAGGTTGAAAGCCCAATGCACTCAAATTTCGTGCTACTTCTAGGGGCCACGTACTTGTGATTTTTCGTTTAGTGGAGCACCAAATTTTATTTAATTTACTTATTTATTTATACTTGATTGATTGAAACTTTATTTTCTAGTAAATGAGAACCTTAGCTTTACGTTGGATGGGTCAAAATGTGAAAGTTAAGCATATTACTACATGTGTTAAAGATGTTCAATCTATTGTTAGGAGTCTTAACTTAGAAAACTTCGTCACACGTTGAAATACTTGTTTTGTAAGTTCTTAAAAGTATATACACAACTAAAATGTGTTTCACATGACCATATTAGTAGTGGTTTCTATTTTCTATATTGTATCCAATCATCCATTAAATAATTATTGATGTTTTAAGATGAATTTGGAGTTTAAAAATCAGTGTTGTTATAAATATTTTTTCAACACATTTTTTATCATACAGATTAATTAACTAAAGAAAGATCATTAAATATTTTAAAGTGCTTTCCTAGCTATATGTACTATGTTAAATCTATAACAACAAACGTATACTTGTATAGTATTATACTACTAGTATAAATAAAATATAGCATTCAAACATACTCTAAATGTATTACAGTTATGTGTGTATATATGTATCCTTAAAAAACAGAATCTAAGAACACTTTACAAAAACCAACCAACTTAAGTTAGGAATCCTTCTGGCCAATGGGTTAAGCTTTAGGGACAGGACCCACAATTAAAGTATATTTTACAAACAATATATAATTATCTATTAATTACTTAGGACTAGTTGTATAATATACTGTATTATTTAAGATGTACTTTGTACTAAAATTTGAGACAGTGCTGTACTATTGTTTGGTGGATTGAAATAATTGAGGGCGCTCCATCTTATCCATTGTTGTAGCCCTAATCAGAAAAATTAGAGAGCTTATCCGATGCAGAGTTGGTTAATTAACAATAATGGGAAAAAAGATGAATACTTTTATTATTATAAAGCAAAAAAAAAAAAAGGGTAGAGGCTCACTTATATGTGCGAATTGGAAACACAAACTAACACGTACCTAGAAAAAGAAAAAGAACAAGAACAATCAAGAATTGTGTTTGGATGGACCACTAGCAGAAAAATCCTCTTATTCTAAGGTTTGTATTTCATGCTTAATGTACAAGGGAGCACCTATTCATAATTACTCTCAAAAGTTTGGATTTCAAAAGATATTAGTTAAATTGAATAAACACCATTGTATCACTACTTTAGGTTCTTTATTATCATTTTAGTCTTTTACCTATTTAGTTTTAGTAACACTAAGATGTGAGGCAATGCCTAAGTGTTAATTTTTCATTTGGAAAAACCCTTGACAATATGCGCCTTTCACGGTTTTAAAATGTTATTTAGTAGTAAAATCTGAATTCGATCAAGATTAGAGATATCTTAGATTAAACTATATATAGAATAATTTTAATCAATTCTTCTCGATCTCATCCTATACTTACATGGCTAAGAACTGCTTCTTTTTTTCTTCCAGTAACGAATAATTAGTCTTCGACCACAAACTCCAGACTCGTGATCTATCTGTCAAGAAGTATAAGCCAAGTAAATCGGTTTGTATAGACTGACTCGATTCAATAAAAAGATGAATAGTGGTGGGATTTTTTTCCAAGTAATGTGAAAAAAATAAAGGTTCAATCAGAGACCTTCGACTTCTCCTTACAGTTATTAACTTGCATGAAACTATATGGCTTATAACATTCTCATATTTCATATAAAGTGAAAATGACATAAATTAGAGAGATCACTATTCCCCTTGTATGATAAATGACTAATTCAATCTTAGATACAAGAAAATGGGCTCACCTTTTTTGATCAAAGGAGTGGTGCATCTTCTACTATACCGTGTAAGTTACTAAATACTATACATTATTGGCTTTATTGCACATCAATATTGACAATATATGAGATAGTACCGAGCTCGAACGTCCATATCATAAAAAGCATAAATTGATTAAAACGTAGAAACAACAAAATAACACCAATAATATGCATAAGAAAATGAAATCCACACAATGCACTCAACCAAACTAAAGTAGTTCATTGGACTAGCTTTAACTTAAAATAAACAAAATAACACTATAAAGAAGAAAAAAAAGCAAACACACTCCCTTATATCGTTGAGCATAAATACCCACAAACTTCTCCTAATTCTTCCAAACAAACCAAATTACTTTTACAACACAAAAACACTCTCTCTTTCTCAAACACATAGAACTAAATCCGGAGAACAAATGGAAAATGAGATGCAAGTTGAAGCTTTCCCTAAGAAAGTATGGAGTGTAATGAGGGTTTTCTTCTTCATGCTACGCAAGGGAGTTTCTAAGAGGAAGCTCTCGCTCCACCTCAACCTTATGCTTAAACGTAGCAAGGTCGTCGGAAAATCCCTTGGAAATATCATGTTCCACCACCACTCTACCACCACCGCCACCACCGACCTCTACAACTTTTGCAAGGAAACGAAGTTGGGACGGAGCGAGTACGAGTTCAGTTGTAGAAACACCCCGGCCCATCACAAGTTCTTTTTTAAGAAAAAGCAGCACCAGGATCACAACGAGGCTGAATATGAGGCTATTGAGAAGGAGTATATGGAAATGATGGGTCAAAACGACGTCATTTTGGCCCTCTCCCCTGTTTTGCCGGGCCTTGATGGGTTTAAGTCGCCCCATGTCACGGATTCCCCGTTTCCAGTTTTTTCGGGTCGGGTTAAAAATGGAGATTGCCACGTGAATGAGGCGGCGGATGAGTTTATAAAAAGGTTTTACAACCAACTTAGAAGGCAGACACTCACCGATGGCTAATCAAACGACGATGTTTTTCCCCAAGAAGGAAATTCAAAATCCAGAAAAAAATGTGGATCCTCAAGAGGATTTTTGTTTCTCTCATTTTCTCTAATGGCAAGTAGGCATTTAGTCGTTGGGTTTTGATTTTTCGTTTTGAGTATCATCAAAATGTAACCCTAGCCTGCTTCCGAATGGCTTGTAAGTTGTATCTAAACAAACCACACTTTATATATGATATACGTAAATTAAGAAGAATAGTGGCAAATTACTATATATGCGTGAAATAAATTTAAAAAAACTATTCATAAATCATAATTACATGTGAGTAAATGCTATTTTGATAATTCGTTATTGTATAAGTGTCTACATGTATATATGGAAGTTGTGATAATAAATTACAAAAAAGCATATACATTATACAAACTCTTTTTCAATAGTAACATAAACAATATAAATATTGAACCTTGAAGCTGACATTTCAATAGTTATTACATCCTTTTATGTCCACTACAATATAGAAAACAGAAAAACTATTTCAACAACCGGTTCTTATGATAAAATTAATTAGCAATATTTAAATGTTAGGTATGCTAATTTTGTATAATTCTTCCACAATTAAATTATGCTCAATCCATATCAATATATATTTGTCTTTCTAGCTTTTTTTCTCATTTTTTTTAGCAAACTACCGAAAATACTACTTCGTTCGTTCCTTCAAAAATTTTGTTTTAAATTTGGACATTATATTAATAAAATTTAGAATTGTATCAGTAACCCTTGATTAGGTGTTTATTTTTTATGCATAAAAAATGAAAATTTAAGATAATTACTTTATTTTTTCATCAAATATAAAGCTTAAGTGGGAAAATTGTATTCAAAATATTTTAAATGACAATTTTTTTTA
The DNA here is from genome assembly GCA_934048045.1 of Polygonum aviculare. NCBI lineage: Eukaryota > Viridiplantae > Streptophyta > Magnoliopsida > Caryophyllales > Polygonaceae > Polygonum > Polygonum aviculare. The sequence goes on from OW204027.1 coordinate 2,171,653, forward strand.
TAAATCCAAGTTTAAGGCTAAAAGGATAATTAGAAATGAAATGAGAGGGTGTTACACATTGTATTGCTAGTTTATGTCCTGATTTAGAGAGTGATTATATATCTAATTCTAATGGTGTTTAATTTGGCACTGATTGAACTTTTTTTTTTTGACACGGAAAGGAATAAGGGTTGCCACAAGTACTACTTGGGCTCGCCTAGAGCATTCACAATGGATGAGAACTGGTTACTAACTACCTCTAATTAAAGATAATAGGGTCAACCGCCGTCCTAGAGTCTCAAACCCAAGACCTTATAGTACACCCATGAGTGCTCAACCAATGAGCTAATGTGCCAAGCTGGCACTGATTGAACTTGTTATTCCCCAATCTTCCCTCAAAAAAAAGTATTACTTTATTATTTTTTCTTTTAGCACTATGTTTAGACCTATCAATTGGGCTTGAGTTGGGTTATTTCAGATTCACGTTGAGTTAGGCTCAATTACAGATCATAGGTTAATCAGCTTGTTGATTTTCAAGTAGGTTGGGTTGACCCAATGAGTCGGGAACATCAAATTTAATTACAAATCGGGTCAATCTAATGGATTCTGGGTTTTACCTAGTCAGATGCGACTCAATCTAACGGATTTCGCATTTTACCTAACGGGGGCAAGGTTTGTCGAATTTCGAGCTTAAATTTAGGGGTCCACCTAATCATATCGGATTATCGAATCCAGTTATATTTTCAGAAGTCTAAAAATTATGACGGAGTCAAATTTGACCAAAATTGATCTTATCCTGGATCCTATTAAAAAGTTCATCTTTTTGGTTTCACATATTTCTTTGTATTTTGCCTCCTAAGCTTAAACTTTGAATACCTAATCCTATATTAGTCATCAAACTTGTAAATATATGGTATCAACTCTAATTAAGTCCGGTCCTCTACGTGTTTGTGGTTTGTTTAAGTTGGTTAATATAACTCTCCCATTCCCATGCTTGTGTTGTACACACAGTGGTACGGACGTAGCTAGAAATGTTAAACTATAGTACCAAATAAAAAATGCATACTAAACTAGTATATATACATGGCCTTCAACTGTAGGAGCTTATTATACAGATATATACATGTGAAGTATAAATCCTCAAAGATCAGAATCTAACAACGTTACAAAAACCAACCCACTTAAGTCTGGAATCTTTCTGGTCAATGAGTTGTCACTTGTGCTTTAAGCGCAGGACCCACAAAATTAACCTATATAATCATCTAATGTACATCTCTTAATTATTTAATTAATCAGGACTAGCTGGATCATAGAGTAGATTGAACGTATATATGAATAGTTATTCATCATGTGTTAATGGTTGATCTTATCCATTGTAGCCCCGAGCCAAAGGGATTAGGCAGATTGTCCTATGTGGAGTTATCATGTGTACTAATGGAAAAAAGATGTACAGTATGTTCTTTTTATTATTAAAGCAAAAAAGTATAGGTTTATTTGTAATGTATTGGTTACAAACTAACACGTACCTACGGGGAAAAAAACACACATAGCGAGAATTGTGCTTGGGTGGACCACTAGCAAAAGGGTTTAAATTATGGGGGGGTTTGTGTTTCATGGCTTAATGTGCAAGGGAAATGCATATTCATAATAACTCAAAATCTTTGTATCTTAAAAGCTATTAGTCAAACTACCTAATGCCATTGCATGTCACTTTTCTTTGAAATTTGCTAGTCAAACTAACAAAAACTACAATCGAGAATTGTGTTTAGGTGGACCACTAGCAAAAAACCTCCCAATCTAGGGTTTCTACATACATGCCTTAGTGTACAAGGGAATACATATTCTTGAAAGTCAAACTATGTAAATGAGTATTAACCCAAAAGCGTTCAAGTTGTCTTTAATCATCAAGATGTGAATGGAGATTGTTCTATTTATTTTCATGACCAAAAGTCTTATGGAGATTTCTACCACAATAAGATATCATAGATCAAACGCTAACAAATAAGATATTATAGACGTTTGGCGCATCAACTCACTGGTCGAACACTCATGGGTGTACCATGAGGCCTCGGTTTCGAGATTGTAGGGTGGCGGTTTACTCTCTTCTCTTTAGAGCTAACGTAACTAGTTCTCATGCGGATGCTCTAGGCGAGTCTAAATAGTACTTGTGGCGGTCCTAATCCATTACCTTATAAAAAAAGAAATATTAGATCTAACAAGATCGAGATTAATCACAATACAAACAACGCAACTTAAATAACAAAATTTATCTGCACACAATTTTGTATGAAAGGTGTGCATTCTTGTTACATTCATATACTTCGTACAAACTCAAAATGATATAACTAACATAAGGAGAAAAATATGTCCTCCTTGTATGATAATGATATTTGACATATGTCTTCTACTTAGACAATATGGCTTACTAAATGTACGTACACTATTGCATATCAATGTGATAGCCCCGAGCTCCAACGTCCATATCATGAACTGCCCACCAATCATTCATCATTTCCAAGAAGCATAAACTAAAACGTACAACCAAGCAATTAATACAAATAATATGATAAAAAAGAAACCCACACAAGACATTCAACTAAGCAAAAGTAGCCATTCCACCATGCACTACACTAGCTTTAACTTAAATGAATAAGATAAAAAATAAAGAAGAAAAAAGAAAAAAGACTTACTCATATCCTTGACCTTAAATACCCACGAGTACTCTCCGAATTCTTCCAAACAAACACAACTACTTTAAAACATACTCCCTCTTTCATCAACACCAAAATTCCCACAAAAAATGGAAAACGAGATGCAAGTTGAAGCTGTCCCTAGGAAACTATGGAGTGTGATGAGGGTTTTCTTCTTCATGCTACGCAAGGGGGTTTCCAAGAGAAAGCTCTCTCTCCACCTCAACCTCATGCTTAAGCGTAGCAAGATCGTCGGAAAGTCTCTCGGAAATATCATGTTCCACCACCATTCTACCACCGCCGCCACCACCGACCTCTACAACTTCTACAAGGAAACAAAGTCGGGTCAGAGCGAGTACGAGTTCAGTTGCAGCAACACCCCCGCCCATCACAAGTTCTTTTCTAAGAAAAAGCAGCACCAGAATCACAACGAGGCCGAATATGAGGCCATTGAGGAGGAGTACATGGAAATGATGGGCCAAAACAACGTCGATGTTCTGGTCCACTCCCCTATTTTGCCGGGCCTCAATGGGTTTAGGTCGCCCCGTGTCACGGACTCCCCATTTCCGGTTTTTTTGGGTCGGGTCAAAAACGGAGAATGCCGTGTGGACGAAGCCGCCGATGAGTTTATCAAAATGTTTTACAACCAGCTCAGAAGACAATCGCACACCGATGCCTAATTAGACAACGTTGTTGTAAATAGACAAAATCAAAGAAAAGACCGTTGGAAGTCTAGTGTAAAAATATGGATCCTCAAAAGGATTTTTTTAATCCTAAAAAAATATTCAGTTCTAGAGTCTAAAAATTAAGGTACCAATTTGAGTATTGAACCGTTTACTTCGTTATAGTATAAGAAACTTTACTCATTATCCAAGTCGATCTAAATCAATTTGCACTAAGAGACCCTTATTTTGGGATGTATGCATGTAAATTAAGCACACTCAAGTCTTCAACGTACAACTTCAAAAACTGAGAACTGGTCACTTCTTTGAATTTTCGTAGTATACAAATTAAAATTCTTACAATATTATTAATTATAATGATTTTTTTACGAACTAAACATAACGGACTAGTGTGATTTGTTTCCTTACTTCTAAGAAATGTTAGCTATAGATTAAGATTTCACCATCAAATTAACCACGGTACCTCATGCATATTTAATAGACTTTTAAACACTACTAATTAAATGCGTTGATCAAGACCAAGTTGAGATCGATGGAGACATGTTGGAAATATTGTGAACTCTAGTGTATAAAATTAATCAATCAAACTTCACAGCTTAAATGATAATTAAGTGTCTACAAATATAATAACGGAGCACTTCATATGAGAGTTGTGATCATTAATGACTTACTAAAAAAGCATATACAAAGTGCTTTTAGCTAGTAGCATAAACCATATAAAAAGATAGTATTGCTCCTTGAAATTGAAATTTCATATGTTATTGCATGCTTTTTTGTCCACTAGTTATAAATAATATAAAAAGGAGAAAAATTATTTCAAGTATCAGGGTCTATGAGCAAATTAATTAACAATATAAATGTTAGGTATGCTAGCTCTTTTCTATATTTCTTCGAAAATTAAATTTAATCCATTCTTATCAATTAGGTTTGTCTACCATATATGTTGGGATGTTGGATTGGTTGGGTATGGATTCGAGTAGGGTGCGGATTTGAGTAGACTAAGATATAAAACAAATTGAGTTGAGTTATGATATGTTATTGTATATGTTTGATTGACCAATGCTTCAATGATGTTATTTTTTAAAATAGTTTTGCACTATTAGGTTATTTTTAATTTTATTAAATACGAATAATATACAAAAATTAGTAAAATTCTTTTATAAAGTTAAAAATACTTTAATAATAATTCAAATTCACAAATCATGTGCATATGTGCGGTATGCTTTTGACCAAAAAAAAATATGTGCGGTATGCTCCACACATAAGCTTATAAGATTCAATCCTAAGACTAATTGATAATAGGAAGAGTAACTTATATATGTACTTATAATATGGTAGACAAGTTTCATCATAAATCCCAATGTGGGATAGAGTTTCATCATCTTAACAAGCTAGATATCTATTATAGTTAATAGAGGCATATATACTAGCTATACTCTACCAGCAAACATAACTTCGATAGAGACGTACAAATCCTACCCCGTAAGTATAAGGGTCCGGTACGTTGTAGAGCCAAAGTATAGAACACATGGACTATATGTAGTATCTATTATAATTCAAGTAAGCATACTAGGACAAAAGTAGTCAAGTAAAGAGTTTATGATTAGGTTTAAGGGTAACAAGTATTTAAAATGATAAGAAAAATATTGATGGAGAAAAGTTTATATGACTAGGATCCCCGCAATGATATTCTAGTTATTCTTTGGTAATACTATTTGGATTTCAATTTAAATATCGTTTGAAAAACTAACTACCTAATGTCAACATTATGAATCTGCGACGTACTTGGACTCGACTAGAGTCACTCCTGCACAAAACTAGTCTTATTTAGATCCTTTAAGTGCTTTAGAGATCATTGAACAAATAGAAACAACATCCATCCTCGGTCGGATAGATCTATTCAATCCAAGACATTATAGCTGAAGTTTCACAAGAGCAATTAAAAGCCACTTACAAAACCCAACCAACTTAAGTTTGGAATATTTTCTTGTCAAAAAGAAAAAAGAAAAAGAAGTTTGGAGTCTTTCTAGCCAATGGGTTTTGCTTTAAAGGCTGGACCCACAAAATAAATTGTATATATTAATACAATTATTTACATCTAATAATTATTTAGTGAAGACTGGTTGGATTAAACAGTACATCTCTACTAAAACTTGGGACAATAATGTTGCCTGCAGTAATGTTGGGTGGATAAAATGATTGAGGGGTTCACTCCATCTTATCCGTTGTAGGATTTGTAGCCAAGAAATTGTCCAATGTAGAGTTAATAATGCAAAAAGATGCCTGTTTTTATTATTAAAGCAAAAAAGTAGAAGTTGATTTGTGGAAGGTATTGGTAACAAACTAACACGTACTTAGAAGAAATGGATTGTGTTTGGAATTTGGATGGACCACTAGGAAAAAATCAATCATGCATTTTAGGGTTTCTATTTCATGCCTTAATGTGCAAGAAAATACTTACTCTTAACTCACAATCTTTGAATCTCAAAAGCTATTATTCAAACTAGCTACACTAACACTTCATTGCATGTCGTTTTCTTTTTTACTATTTTAAGTTCATTATTTCTAGTTCTCTTATCTATCTCTACTTCACTACAAAAGACTTATAGCAATGCCTAATGTACCTTATTTCTTTCACGATTCTATTTGGAATAAGTTAAAGAATCTTAAAATATAGCTAGAATGAAAACATTTTGCTGAATTATACTATTTATTTGACCTTCATGTCGTCCTTAGGTGACAACTCATTATAATCTGTATATATGTATCTATTCACACAATAAAACAAAATGTATATAACCATATATGTTACAAACCCGTGCTCTCGAGGTGAGAACTACTCGAAGCTGCATTAGTACGCTATTGAAAGAAAGAGACAAGGAGTATATTTCTGAATGAATTCCTTTTTAGCAATACACATGGTATTTATGCTATGCCTTACCGATTCAATAAAAAGCGATCCAGGAAAGAATCAGATAGAAAACCTAGAAAGAGAGCTGTAGAACTCTAACAAGAAAAATGGTTCTTAAAATAAAATAAATTCTACCTAGAATAAATACTAAATATCTAAACTCTAGTTGAGATAGCGTTTTGATGGACGTCGAACCCGAGCAGGACGCGTGATAACCCCACTTGAGTCGGTCCGAGCCGTATCAATATAAGTATTATGATTATGTATATGATGTATTGTGATAGTGCATAATATTTTTTGACTTCTTCTCTATATAAAATTATAAGCAGGGTCAAAGACGATATGACCCCTTAATATCTCCTCATGATAGCCTTACTTTATTTTGTATAGAACTGAGTGGTCATAACTTGTAACATTCTTACTTTATACTTACACAAAAAATGAAAGAGACATAAATGAAAGAGAAAAATATCTAACTTGTATGATGATAACATATGACATGAAATCTTAGATACGGTGAAAATGCGTTTACTTTTATCTAAGAACGAGTGGTGCATCTTTCTACTCGATCATGTAAGTTACTACATGCTGAAAAAGTACCGAGCTCCAACGTCCATATCCTAAACCGCCCACCAATCATTTCACCATTTCCAAAAAGCATAAACAATAACGTCCAAACAAGAAATTAATCAATGCCAATAATTAGCATGATAAAAATGAAATCCACACAAGGCACTCAACCGAGATAAAGTAGCCACTCCACAAACTTTAACCAAAATATATAATCAAATAAAAATGAAAATCCTTTAGCTTAAATACCCACAAACCTCTCATTCTTCAAAACATATCAAACTAAACACAAACATACTCCTAATTCCTCAAAACACCAAAACATGGAAAATGAGATGCAAGTTGAAGCTTTTCCTAGGAAGTTTTGGAGTGTTATGAGGTTTTTTTTCTTCATGTTACGAAAGGGCATTTCCAAGAGGAAACTCTCTCTCCAACTTAACCTCATGCTTAAACGTAGCAAGATTACCGGAAAATCCGTCGGAAATATCCACTCCGCCGCCATCTTCAGCTTCTACAAGGCGGCGGAGTCCAGGCGGAGTGAGCAAGAGTTCAGTTGTAACAACACCCCAACCCACCACAAATTCGCTTTTAAGAAGAAGCAGCATCGGGTCCATGAAGAGGCCCGATGCAAGGCTATAGAGGAGGACTTTATGGAAATGATGGGCCAGAACGACGCCGTTCATGCACCCTCTCCTGTGTTGTCGGGCCTCGATTGGTTTAAACCAATCAGGGTTACGGACTCCCCGTTTCCGGTTTTTTCGGGCCGGGTCAAGAATGGGGACTGCCATGTGGACGAGGCGGCCGATGAGTTTATTAAAAAGTTTTACAACCAGCTTAGAAGGCAGGCACTCACCGACGGTTAATCATGCACGTACATAGACCGGTGTCGTTAATTTCTTGATGATCTAAGGTTTAAAAACATGGCAGAAGAAAATCCAAAACAAAAAAAAAATTGTGGTTCTATGATTGGTAGCCGTTGGATTTTGATTTTTCGTTTTTACCGTTATAATCAAAATGTAAACCTGCATCCGAATGGCGTGTAATTAAGTTGTATCCAATCAAATCATACTTTATATGTATAATACCTTAATAGTATGACAAATTACTTTGTGAGAAAAAATAATACTTATTAGCTATGACTGTTCTAGTTCTAATGTAGTGATTATGTGGTTAATGTTGTACGTAACCGAACCATGCATGACTTTTTTTTATCGAGAGAAGGCCGAGGCCTCAGTAGTGGCGGACGCAAAACGAAACCAAAGAGGGGGCACAACTTGTCTAAGAGTGAGTACAAAACTCAAATGATGTTATGGGGAATTGAACCTTGGTGGGATGAAAACAAAATTGAACAATAAACCATCTAGACTAGTTGATTTTCATGTCATATTAATACCAATTAATTTAAAATATATTCATATTTTAACAAAAATTGCATATATATACTAATAATACCCGACGGAAGGGGGGTCACGGGCCCACGCAGGACCCCTCCTGTGTCCGCCTCTGCGAGGCCTTAAGGATTAACGAACCATGCATGAGTGCATGACTAGTCGATTGGTCTATTATGGCTATGTTACGTTGTATTATTGGATCGTACAATCATACACTCTCTCCGTTTTTTATGTTTGATGTTTTAGTCAATTAGGTTTGTTAGAAAATGTATGATGTTTAACACTTTTATGTATTTATATTTTCAAGTTTATCCCATATAAATCTTTGCTTAACAGATTCTCTCCTTAAACCACTGTAAAATTAAAACAATTTAATGTGGATAGTTAAATAATTTTATATGCTTTCTTAATTTTAGGTTAACATCAAACATAAATGGAGGGAGTATAAGAGTATATGTCCGCTACGGCGTTAACTTACAAGAACTTTGCATATAGAGATATATTTGACTTTATATTATCCAAATCTAAATCCATTTACGTTTTTTTTACAAGACATACCTCCACAGTTCCACACCATTTTATTGATCTTAATTGTATGATTTTTTGTTGAAAAGCTTAATTATTTACTAATATCATATTAAAATTTTGAGTATTATCAGAATTTATTTATGATACGTACACATGCGGAGTAGATTATAACTCTCTAAAGGTGTGCTACAGTCATAATAAGAGAAAGTCAGATTTTTATTAGATTAATATCTCTTAGATATTTCTCGCAGAAGAAATACATCCTGACACATTTCTCCATCAATTTCTTTTTGAGCTAATAGGAAAGAGAGAGAAGAGGAAGAAGCAATTCAAAATGTTGTATTTTATTCTCCATAATGGATGCTCTTATCGTTCTACTACTGTTTGTTGCATTATTATTTTTAATTTGTTTTTTTTTTATCATGCATCCTAATGACACGTTATAAGCATACTAAACAAATATATTAAACTCTAAAGATAAAAGAATAAACCCGTCGAACAAAAAATAATAAATGTTAATGACCAAAAAATCCCGGCTTCCAAACTGTTGTACTAACTACTAAGTGCATATCCAATAGACCTTTGAACACTTCTAAATGAGTTGATCGATCAAAACAAAGTTGAGGTGGAGGCATGTAGGAGCTTTTGTGATGAATTCTAGCCATAGTCGATCTAGCGGTAAATTGATCAATCAACCTTCAAAAGTTAATTGATACTATTAATTAAGTACACATTTTGTGTTGGGCGAAATTAAGTACACATATATAAATACATAATGGAGCACTAGCTCAATATGAAAGGTGTGATAAGGACTTGTAAAAAAGCTTATACATGCAAACGGCTTTTGATTAGCAATTTGAACAATAAATTAAGGCTGAATTGCAATTTTTTTGTATGCTTTTATTGTGTCCACTATAGCAGAAAAAATAAAAAATAAAAACATTACAACAATCGCTTCATCACTATATAAATTTGTTTTTTTTTTAATATTCATATTCTATGTTCTAAAGACATAGGGATGTAAACTTCTTCCAATTTGACTATATATTATAAGTGGTGTTACGGACGGACCCGGACTTTTCTCCCAGAGGGGGCTAAATATATAAAATATCAAACTTACATTCATTTGTTTCTTACAAAAACATTCTTCGATTCACCATCTCTTGAAACCGTACAATATCATCTTCAGTTTCAATACACCTATATAGCTACATCTTTCTCAATATAAGTAAGCAAACAATTCATTAGCCCATCTCCGAACCGATTGCGTAATGAAGTTTTTACAAGTTTCATAGCAGAAAAAGCTCTCTCAACGATAGACTGACGACAATTATCCAATAGACTATCATAAAAGATTTAGCTTATAGTCTTCTAGATGATAAAATATTCATGAAAAGTGAGCAACAATAGTGTTTAGAAAAAGAAACCCCAAATTACCAATAGATTTCATTTTGTGATTTGAGTGGTAGTGGGGAAGCATGTCTCAACTTGTTATAACGGTAATAAATTACTCTCTTAGAATAGCTTATACTCATAACGGAGCATTATATGCTTTTCAAAAGCATCTAAATTTACTTTTGCTAAGTTACCCACTATATAATTTAGCAATCTAGATAGTTATTCATAAATGCTTCTTTTGTCCACTGTGATCTATAAAGCTCGTAAGGATGGACAAATCAAAAATGAAAAAATTGAACCTTTTCCATTTTGATCATTATATAAGGTGGTGGAGTTTGAAAATGACCAAAAAACAGGTAGGATTTGAATCTGGATTGTCTTTATCTGTCAAGTTTAATGCAAATTATGCAATATAGAAGAGATACCATATCTTTTATTCAAATTCTCATAAAGTGAAAAAACTATAATATAAGCATGTTCCGTCTTCTTATTTAATTATTTAAGAAATATAGTTTTAAGAGTCGTCAATGATGATTTCGGACCTAACCGAGAAATTAGTTGTCGAACGAATCTAAACATTGAGGAAAGACTGTGTTTAGATATGAACAATCTCTCGTAGTTGATTCGAAAACGTCAACACTCCGGCCCGGTTCCCGAGTTGAGAGTCAAACCGAAGATTTCTCTCCAATCTCCCTTCTCCCCTATTTATAGCCTAAAGGGCATTTCTTACATGCGACACCACATGTCGCCGCTTACCACCAAGTGTAGGGCAAAGGGACGCTACATGGAGAATCGTATATATTTAACATGTACGGGTGAGACAATTTTGGTTTGGGTGCCACGGTCGATGAGTTGCGTGCGGGTGCCTGCCACTTGTTTTTTGTTGAGAAGAAATGAAAAAACTTACATACATGAATTCTTTTTCTTATAACCAATTTTCCTAGCAACTTGGATAAAAGTAAACCTTAGCAAACATAGACAACATGTCCAACCCGTATCGCCCGCATGGATAAATGGTCAGACATGGACTAGGCTTCAAACCCGTTTGGGTAATAAGTTTGGCCTGTCCAAATTCATAGACAAGACATGGACAATAACTATCACTTGATGACACTTCTTAATATTCGCTAGATGTACTATCTTTCTCTCTGAATGACATTATTTTATGCATTTATTGGAATGGAGAAATTTTTTGCATGGATGTAAATGTCAACCAACATATAGAAAGTAAGTATTTATAGGAAAAAATGTGACCGTTGTAGTTCCGAAATTCACTTACAACGGTCCATTTTCCCAAGAGGCACACGAAACAAGGCTCGCAAGGTTAAGAGCCTTGCGCTCTACCAACTGAGCTAGACGGGCTTTTTAGTTACTAATTTCCCCTCTTCTTACTTATCATTAATCGTTTTCATTTTCGTTCACCAATAATCTAACTCGCAAACAATTCCAAACACAATTTGAACCAAGACACCAAATTACATGAAATTGAAACAAATTCCTCATGATTTTGAGTCACAGCATACAACTTCATCTGCAAACGCTTGTGCCTACTGACATTTCTATATAGCCTTTTACTTGAAACAAAACATAGCATTATGGGAGGTTGATCCTCAGGGTCTACAACATATCTTGTTCAGCTGAACTTTTTCCTGTCCAAGTTATAGGTTCACATATCAGGGTTGTAAGCACATTTTTGTAGCACTTTTTATATAGCGAAATTTCTTACCTCAACACTGTCGTTAAGATATCGAACCACGAAGATGCACCTGCACCCTTGTATGTCATGTAGCCTCCTTTGTATCTCCAACACATGGGCGTCGGTGTAGACTGCGTGATCCGATCTCTCCTGCAAAGATCAGCCATGAAATGTGAGTTAATCAATGAAAATGCGACGGAATCTGGAAAAGAATAACGCGAAGAAGTGGAAAACCAAGAACCTGGAAACATAAGACAAGGTCACCCGGCCTGACCCTGTGGCACTCGGAAGGCTCTAGAGGAATTGAACGCTGGCGGATCGAATCCTTTATTTTGACCCACTCGTCGTGTGAGTTGTTGAACCCTGAAAATCTCACTCTAGCTTCCTACATTTCATTAGACAAACAATTGTTAACAAACTATTCTTACTAATTGATTTGGTTTTCAAATCAATCTGAAATTGACAATTATGTGATAGAAACTTACAAGTTCACCAGTTGTAAGGACTCTATAGTTGATAACAGAAGCAACATCATACCTAAAGTCACAACAAAATGTTGAGCAGATTTATTTTAACAAGAATGCAACTATCAATTATCAAAAGAAACGACGCTAACCATGCATCATCTTTGCTAGATTTAGCTTCATAAGTCAAATCTGCAAGCTCTGAAGCCTTTCCAGCTGTTACAAAATAGAGCATATAGTATAAATACTGATCAGTAACAACTTTCTCCATGTAATGGATATAAGCTTAGCAAATGATGACCTCTAATCACTATTGCTGTTTCGGGCACTTTAGTTGAACGCGAAACCAATGCCTTAGAAGCTGAAACCAAGCCTCTTGACCCAAGAGACGCCGAGGATTCATTCTTCTGATCTGTGAACCAACTTTGCACCTGATGCATCAAAATCCAGGGCAAAAAAAGTTAACTCTAATGAAATGAAGGCAACATTCACTTCCAAAATTTACAAGCAAGTTAGAACGGATCGGAAATAAGATCCTTCACCTGTTCCCAGGAAACAGCGGGTTTTCCAGAACGAGCCGTGGAGGAACTGTCAAAGCATTTCACAATTCAGAAACGTTTACATTCTGTTACACACCATTCATTTTGCAAAAGAAGTTGACATTTTTCAGGTTTCGTAATGTTTTTTCTTTGTACCTAAAACTGGCAGCAAGATCTTCAAAAAACTCCTGACTGAGCTCTTCTTTAACCTCCCTAAATAAGTTCTCCATTTCCGCTATCTACAAATGGGCGACACGCTATCAGATATCTCGTTTGTTCTTACAGAACAATGCAAAGCAAGCCGAAATTCATAGAAGAAGAGCCATCAATTTTGTAATACAGATCAAGCAATGTGATTTCTGCTTTCATAGATGCATATGCAACTTTTTGGTTACATACAGATGATTTTGAACTAAATTTTGAGAAAATACAAGTTACCCATTTGTCGGAGACATGTTTATAGCTATGTAAGGCCAACTATTATGAAAATCTTGATCTTGCAAACCCAGAAATCTGTAAATCTTGTATGTGCAAAATTCAACTCCTTCAACAAACAATCTCTACTAAATTCAAGACCATCACGAAATTATATTGCTTCAGTATTGTTTCACCCAAGATTAGAGACATGCCATATTTTTCCCATCCACAAGATAGTTTTAATTCAAGATATTCAAACTCTTTCTCCACTAATCTTGCAATTTTGGTACCCAGAATCTCAATCACAGAGCATTTCAGAGAAAGAAGGGCCAGATAATTACAAACTAGAAATCCAACAAGAGCAAGATCGGAAAAGAAACATAGAGTTGAATACAATCACCTCAGATTGTGTGAAAACATGATCTTCCATCTCCAAAGATCGTAGATTGACCGTGATCTCAGAGAAAGAGGGAGAAACTTGCAGGGTTGTTGTGCTCTTCTTCCTGCTTAATTGGCAGAGGTTTTAGAAGGGTAATAATGAATAACCATAATATGGTTTATGTAAGACCAGACTAGAATTAGAATTGTTAGCAGTGGTGTAATAATTCCTTTTAATAGGCGGTGTCTAGGTGTCCGACTGGACCGCCTAGGCAACCTTATTGACCGCCTAGGCGCTAAACGGTGCCGTTTCCGCCTTTCTATTACCGGACAATTCAACAAATAAATAGGCAAAACCCCTTCTTTTCTAAACACATTCTTGTCAACAAATTAGAATTTGCCAAGTGAAAAGCTGAAATTGCCTCCAATAGTCACATATGCAACGGTTGCAGGTATCAATCCTTAGTATTTGCCTAACTACTTTCACTAGCTTAGTATTTGATCAGTAAGCTTGGAGAGGAATGGTAAGCACTTTCAGACTAGATAATAGATCACATAATCATATCAAAATTCGCTCAGTAAATTAAGCTTTTATAATCGATGGTCAATGAAATTCGCAAAGAAAAAGAGATTTGAGTGCTTTAGCTTACAATGAAATTCAATTTCTATTGATCAGAGATGAAGGGCGCTGGGCAAGGAGTCGCGATCGGCCAGGCGATCAAGAACGGCGGAGGTTGAGAAGAACACCTAGGTTTTCATTGTTGAGGGGGTAAGGGCGATTTATTAGACGCCTGCTATTTACCTTCTTTTTTATTTTTCTTTTTTTTTTTAAAATCATATATGTGATATATCTCATATGGATCTGCCATAGAAAATCCTAGCTGAGCCAAATGGCAACGGAGAAATCTGATAAAGTTGAAACCAGAATTTGAAAAAGCTTAATTTGACAAGTTGGTGATGGAATAACGATCAACTTTTGGTCGGATAAATGGGTCAGGAATAAAACTCTTCAAAAATTTGTAAAAAATCCAAATGCAATCAACTTCAAAAGTAAAGTAAGTGAGTTCATATCAATAAATAGAAGATGAAAAATAGACGAGCTTAGACAACTCCTACCGGATGAGATTGTTTCAAAAGTAAGTGATACATGTGTACCGAAAAATGCTATAAAAGATCGACTTTATTGGACAGCCAACAAAACGGTTGGTTTGCCATGACATCCGCCATAGAGCATTTAACAAAAACATTGACTATAATATAAACTGCAATAGTTGGATCTAGAAACTTGACACATTGCCAAAGGTAAAGAATTTCCTATGGAAAATTGATAACAACGGTCAACGGCTTACCAACAAAAAATAGATTGTGTGAGCAAGATGTGGCAGTTCTAGGGGGTTGTGCTATGTGCGATTGCACCCTCGAGGATTTTGGACACCTCTTTGTAGAATGCATTCATACCCAAAGGATAATTAAGCAAATCAACCCTAGAATCGAACAATGTATAAGAAACATAAACCATCAAATAAAACACCCAGGACGATCATTGGGGAGATAAAACAGCTCCTAGGAACAAAAGAATTAAATGATCTGGTTATAGTTTGGTGGTGCATATGGCAAAATCGAAATAAACTTATATTCCAAAAAGAACCAAATGAATGTATCCCCGATTTGGTTGGTTATATAAGGATGCAAATATTGGCGTTAGAACGGGCGAAACAATGGGATGAGGTGGAGTCAAACAAAGGATCGAATGTGAGTATTATGAGAATCACAAAGAAAAAAATGATGAACACTGGAAGAAGCCACCTTCAGGCGTTTATAAACTAAAATTTGATGGGTCTAAAGCAACGAACAACTTAACATCGACTGGTCCGAATGCAGAAGTTATAGATTTGGCAACAACAAGACATGGCAAAATCTCGGTTGCTAAAATTGAAGCTCTTGCTTTAAGAGAAGGGATTAAAAGAGCAAAAGAATTAGGAATACGAAAGCTTAATATAGAAAGAGATAATTTGACCACAATCAATGCGGTCAAAAAGCTAGGTCAATGCCTATGGGAAATCTGACATCACAATCTCTCTTAGTGGGTTTGAGATTGCTAGAGTTTCATTTATTGCTAGGAATTGTAACGTTGTGGCAGGCAAAATTGTCAAACTAGACCACAGTTTATCAATCGATACCATACAGAATCACCCAAAACTTCAAGTTTTCATCCTTAGTGTTGCTCTAGGCCGACCACCGTGAGGTGTTAGCATAATTCTTATCCATATGATATATATATATATATATATCATATGGATAAAATCCGAGATATTTAATCTGTCTATTCTATCTATTATTATATATAAGGCGGAGCAAATTTGGTCACCAAATTGCGCCATATCACCCATTATTAAAAAAATTATCTTATCAATCTTAGTTTTAAGCTAAATCTTATACATATTTAAATGAAGATATTAGTTACATCTTAAAATTTGAGTTGCTTTCTATCTTAATATATAAGTCACAATCTTATTACTTTATGGTTACACATTTAGTTAATATATTAATTTATCCTAAATATTTCATTTTTAATAAAATCATTTTTACCCATTTACTTAAATATTATATCAATAATAATTACCATTTTTGTAATTTTGTTCTAAAAGTTTCTAAAAATCATCATTAGTAGCAAAATCTATTATCATAACTATATACTAAAGCGGAGGTTAGATTTAATATTTAGTCCGACATGTAGCACTTCCTTATTGGACCGCGTCACCCATCTTTAATAAAACAATTCAATTTATTTGATTGGTTGAAATTTCATTGTAGACCTCATATTAGATATCTTCTTATCTAACCAATTTTTTTTAAAAAACTCTATCTAATATATTCCTTGAAATAAAACACTATGTGTTGTACAAAAAATCAAAGAAAAATCTATCTAACTAATCTAATGAAAAAAAAAACAATATGTACGTGTTGCACAAAAAATCTAATGAAAAAAAAACTATCTAACTAATCTAACGAATTTTTTTTTATATAACTTACCAAATCTATCTAACTAATATATTCAATTCAAATATGAAATTTATAAGATATAAAACATTAAATCTATAGATAAATATCCAAAGGTTCTTAATTCTTTTAAAATACAATTTTTTTTATTAGAAATATCTAAATAAAATTGGATATGTACAAAACTACTAAAAGTAAATAATTAAAAAACGATACTCCATAATAACAATTAATGAAACATGAATAATTTATTTAATTCAAGTCGTGCCCTCCCGGGCACGGACACTGTTACTAGTTATACACTAAAGTGGAAGCAAATTTTACCACCATATTACGCCACACCACCCCATTTTTTAATAATGCACCTTATCTATTTGCATTTTTCTTCAATATACAATATATATACTTATATGTATTTTACCATCCTATTTTCAAATACTTTATAATTCAAATGATATTATTTAAACAAAATTGTTAAAATTATCTCTTTTATCTCACACGAGTCACGACGTATCGGATTCACTCCCGTTGCCAACACAGGTATTTCTAGAAAAAAAATGTGACCGTTGTAAATTTGTAATTCCTCACGTCCAGGATTTCATGTCACAACGGTCGATTTTTGCAAGGGGTGTTGGTAGGAAAATGCGCAAAGAGGCACGCAAGCTCGTTGCGCGCAAAACAGATCCTAAGCGCGAAATTTTTAATAAAAAGAAAACGCCCACCGTGGGGCTCGAACCCACGACCACAAGGTTAAGAGCCTTGCGCTCTACCAACTGAGCTAGACGGGCTTTTTGTTTTTTACCTTTCCCTATTCATACTTCATATTAATCATTTTCATTTTAGTTCACAACTAATCCAACTCGCAAACAATTTCAAGCACACTTTGAAGCAAGACACCAACCAAATTACATGAAATTGAAACAAATTTCTCATGTTTTCAAGTCACAGCATAGAACTTCATCTGCAAACACTTGTGCCTAATGACATTTCCATATAGCCTTACTTGAAACAAAAGATAGCATTATGGGAAATTGATTCAGGGTCTACAACAGATCTTGTTCAGCTGAACTTTTTCCTGTCCAAGTTATAAGTTCACATATCAGGGTTTCAACTACATTTTTGTACCACTTTTTATACAGCAAAATTTCTTACCTCAACACTGTCGTTATCGTATCGAACCACGAAAATGCACCTGCACCCTTGTATGTCATGTAGCCTCCTTTGTATCTCCAACACATGAGCGTCGGTGTAGACTGCGTGATCCGTTCTCTCCTGCAAAGATCAGCCATGAAATGTGAATTAATCAAAGAAAACGCGACGGAATATGAAAAAAAAAAGAATAATGTGGAGAAGAGGAAGACCAAGAACCTGGAAACATAAGACAAGGTCGCCCGCCTTGACCCTGTGGCACTCGGAAGGCTCTAGAGGAATCGAACGCTGGCGGATCGAATCCCTTATGTTGACCCACTCGTCGTGTGCGTTGCTGAACCCCGAAAATCTCACTCTCGCTTCCTACATGTCATTAGACAAACAATCGGTAACACACTATTCTAACTAATGGACAATTATGAGATAGAAACTTACAAGTTCACCAGTTGTAAGGAGTCTGTAGTTGATAATAGAGGCGACATCATACCTAAAGTCACAACAAAATGTTGAACAGATTTATTTTAACAAGAATGCAAGTATCAATGATCAAAAGAAACGAAGCTAACCATGCATCGTCTTTGAAAGATTTAGCTTCATAAGTCAAATCTGCAAGTTCTGAAGCCCTTCCACCTGTTATAAAACGGAACATATAGTATAAGTACTGATCAGTAACATCTTTATCCATGTAATGGAACTAAGCTTTGCAAATGATCGACGACCTCTAATCACTATTGCTGTTTCGGGCACTTTGGATGAACCCGAAACCGAATCCTTGGAAGGTGAAACCAACCCTCTTGACCCGAGAGACGCCGATGATTCATTCTTCTGATCTTTGAACCAACTTTGCACCTGATCCATCAAAACCCGGGACGAAAAAAGTTAACTCTAATGAAACATTCGGTTCCAAAATTTACAAGCCAGTTAGAATGGTATCGGAAATAAGATCCTTCACCTGTTCCCAGGAAACAACAGGTTTTCCAGCACGAGCCGTAGAGGAACTGTCAAAGCATTTCACAATTCAGAAACCATTACATTCTATTACACTTTGCAAAAGAAGTTGACATTTTTCGGGTTTTGTAGTGCTTCTGTTTTGTACCTAAAACTGGCAGCAAGATCTTCACAAAACTCCTGACTGAGGCATTCTTCTTTAACCTCTCTAAATAAGTTCGCCATTTCCGCAATCTACAAAAGGGTGACACGCTATTGGATATCTCACTTGTTCTTACATAGTAATGCAAAGCAAGCCAAAATTCATAGAACAAGAGCCACTAATTTTATGATGCAGATCAGGCAATGTGATTTCTGCATTCATGGGTGCATCATATGCAACTTTTTGCTTACATGCAGATGATTTTGAACTAAATTTTGAGAAAATACAAGTTACCCATTTGTCGAAGACATGTTTATAGCTATGTAAGGCCAACTATTATGCAATTAATTCTTGATCTTGCAAACCCAAAACTCTGCAAATCTTGTATGTACAAAATTCAACTCCTTCAACAAACAGAGTAACAGACTATGCTAAATTCAATGATCATCACACAATTTGAATTGCTTCAATATTGTTTCAACCAAGATCAGAGACATGCAATATTTGTTCCATCCACAAGATAGTTTTAATTTAAGACATTCAAACTCTTTCTCCAATAATCTTGCAATTTTGGTACCCAGAATCTCAATCACAGAACCTTTTAGAAAAAAGCAAAAAAGAATCCAACAAGAGCAAGATCGGAAAAGAAACATAGAGTTGAATACAATCACCTCAGATTGTGTGAAAACATGGCCTTCCATCTCTGAAGACCGTAGATTGATTGTGATCTGAGAGAAAGAGGGAGAAATTTGCAGGGTTTTTGTGTTCTTCTTCTTGCTTAATTGGCAGAGGTTTTAGAAGGGTAATAATGAATGACCATAATAGGATTTATGTGAGATCATGCTAGAATTAGAAGTTTTAAACAATTTAATATGTGAAAATGCAAAGTGGAAGAATATGGGAGTGTACACTAGTGGACCTAGACTCCGTTCATGACATTAAGTGGCTAAAGCTATGTTTGTACATGAACATTTTTTAATCCACTTTGTTGTACATGAAAGTGGAAGAACATGCAAAGCTCTGTTTCAAGTTTATATTCTTGTTTAGTCCTTTCCTTTATAATCTCTAGTAACAAGGCTTGGGAAGGCGTGGGAAGACTTTGGTATACGTGGAGAAATTCTGATTTTAATAGCGTAGTTTGCCACGGACAAGAGTCAGAGCATCCCCAACAGCTTCTCTATTATAGAGAAAATGAGGAATTTGGGGGATTATAGTTCATTTTTTTACTCCAACAACTTCTCCATCCTATTCTCTATAATGGAGAAGGGGCAAAAAAATGCACTTCATTCTCTAAATGTAAGGAATTGTAGGGGATTCTCCAAAATGCATTTATGGTAAGTATTTCTTTCTTAAAAATGCATTTATACTAATAGTAGAAGGTTTATATAATTGAGTGTAAAATTTAGGTTTCCCCATTAGTGTTAAATATATAATACAAATTCATCATATATATTACAAAATATATAGTTTTAATTAACACAACTTCACGTGAATGCATTAACTTTTTGCTCACATAAGTCGTAATTTTATTGAGTTTATGTGTATATAAGTCATAAATATTTTATTCGATCGGTACCGATCCTAAAACCATTAAACAATAATATATAGTCTTTCCAACACCTAATTGTGAATGCATAATTTTGTATTTTCTTATTTACATTATTATTTAAATAAAAATTGAGTATTTTTAAAGTAATATTGTACATTATATTTCCATTTCTTTCATTTAAATAGAAATAATAATTAATAAACATTAAATTCTTCAAAATAGGTAAGTGGTTGAACTTAAATAAGAAATGTTATATTATGCAAAATGGAGAAGCTGTTGGAGTTGAAGTAGAAAAAATTTGGAGAAAATAGCTTTTGCTTCTCCATTTTAGAAAACCTTTTAGCACATCTGTTGGGGATGCTCTCACATGTCTCGTTTGTAAAAGTCCTTGCCTTGTACCTCCCCTTGGTATCATACTTCTCGTGGTGATTGTGGCTTTTGTTGTACCCTTAGTCATGACCATGGTCGCCATAGACCAACACGATCCAATGCAAATCTTTTGGTCCATTTTTATGATTTATTTGTATGGTCCCTTTTTTTAATTAGTTAAGGTGATCTTAAAATTAAGAAATAAGTCCTTAATTTTAATTTAGAGTCAACCATCTAAAACCACACCACATTCCACTTAACCACTCCGAATATGACTAATTATTTTTAACAACCCGTAAAAGACTCTCCGTTAGCAAAACACCACCCCTAAAACCTTTCCGTCGAAAAAGTTCGTTAAACCGTGTATTTTTACCCTTTTTTCCCCTGGGTTCTTTTTCTTCCTCTCAACAAAGTGGAGCTGCAATGAAGCAGAGGTGACTCTCACAAGGGCTCCGACTACGACCTCTACAGAGCCGAGGAGGCCAGCGATTGGGGCACCGACTCTGACTGCTGAAGAAGGCACCTTTGCGAAGGTGAAGTTCGCTCAGAATACGGAGACTGGTGAGAACGTCGCCATGAAAGTGCTTGATCGTACTGCCATTATCAAGCATAAGATGGTCGACCAGGTTAGAAATCGCTCTTTTCCTTTGCTCTATTTCTCCGGATTTCGCAAAGCTGGGAGGCTAGATAGTTTTTTGAGGGTTAATCAAGTTCCAGTTTCCGAGATCTTCAGCCGTCGCCGGCCTCTTGGTACCCTCCTCGCCTCCAATTTAACCCTCGGCGCTTCCGATTCCGCCGCGGAAGAGGTGCTGGTGGCCGGAATTGGGGAGAAGGCCGCGAATGGGGATGGATTGAGGGATTTGGGATTGTACGAGGAGAGGATGGTTGAAGAGGATTTGAATTCTAGGGTTTCGGGGTCAAGAGAGCTCGTTTGCAAGACGTTGTGTGCTTGGAAGGATCCAATTTCGCCTCATTTGGTTGTGGAGAGGGAAGGTGGAGCCGTGGCGGATACGGATTTGGTGAAGATGGTGGAGAAGTGTATGTGGAAGGCGGTGGATGGTGGCAGGGATGAAATGTGGAGCTTGATCGAGAGGAAGTGCCACTTTGTCGAGAGGAAGAAGAAGAACCCAGGGGCAAAAGGGTAAAAATAAATGGTTTAACGGATTTTTTTGACAAAAAGGTTTCAGGGGTGACATTTTTCTAACGGAGAGTCTTTTACGGGTGGTTAAAAATAATTAGTCATATTCGGGGTGGTTAAGTGGAATGTGACCTATCTTACGGGTGGTTTTAGGTGGTTGACTCTTTAATTTATTTCATTTTAACTAGTGATGTGACAAATTAGAAGAATGAGACCACGAAGATGGATCATGTGAAGGGATCAAAAGACCCGCGTTGAGCACGATCACCGTGTCTATCCACATTACTATGATGTGGTTATTGTCCCTTTTGTTGGTATTTATCTCTCGAAATGGCTTGTTCATGACATTTCTTATAGGCTTGTTATTGAGCTAATAGGTTTGAAGTTATGATTTTTCATTAAGAGTGTATAGTGGATAAAAGAATGATTATGTATGTAAGAGTTTAATGGAGTCGGTAAGAGACTCACTACATTAACATTAATCAAAGGTTTCAGGTTTAAATATTGTGAATAAAATTTCATTTCGTGACCGTGAAACTCGTTTACGCTCTCCTACAATTCTCTTGGTTCATTTGTTAAAAAATACTCAAAATTCGAAACTTGTATGAATGTTCGTGGTGCTGGATAAGCATAATGGTGTTTTCCTTTCTTATTGTGGTGCCCAACATAAACCTTTCATTATAGATATTTTTGGCCCAATCAATCAAGATGTCAAACTCTATATTATCCATGCTTTTCATTTTATTACTACATAAACATTGTAAATACATAATCTACAAGTAATATATGGAACGTTAGAATTGACAGCTAAATAATCTTGAAGTAAAGTCATATCATCTTTTTTCATACAAGTCGTATACGGAACGATAGAATTGGATTCGTCTCCCCTCCTAGCACATTTCAATTGGATGTTGTTGTAACGAGAGATCAAACGAGAACAATAAAGCAAGAACGACACACAGATTTACGTGGTTCGGTAACGGTGTGTTACCTACGTCCACGGGCAGAGAAACCGTATATTATTATGGAAGACAGAAATTCGGAATACAGAGGTCTAGGTATGTCGAGAGCTTATATAGCGACTCAAGAAACCCTAGGTACAATTATGGGTCGCAGGCCCAAAACAGAATGCAACAGGCCCAACAGATGTGAATGTGAGTGACCCAACCCTCCTTCCATGTCAATTGTGCACACTGAGGCCTTAATTGGATGACAACACTCGATCAGATCCGTCGATTAGGTCGTCGGTATAGGAAGATTGTCTCAACGCCATTTGAAAGAGAAAATGAATTGAATGTGTATTGATTTGGAAATATATGGAGAGAAGTTTATATTTCCTAGTGTTTTATAAATAATTTATTAATAATATATTTAATTTTGTTAGATCTGGACAATTAAAAAACCCAGATCGAATGAAAATGTTTCTCTGTATCTCAATTCTAAAAATATCTTTATAAATTATGACTGAACAATTACTTTTTTTTTATATATAAATTATGACTGAACAGTTACTTGTGTACGATTAGAGGTAGTCAAATGATAATGGTGATGTTTTCATATAGATTATTTAATTGGATGAATTTTGATATACTATTCAATTTTTGTACATCAACTATTTGTGTGAAAAATGTCCACCTAGTATATTCTCATATATTATAGATTGAGTATATGTCTATTGGAAGATGATATTTAATATTGAATTTTCAAAATCTGAGTTACGAGTTTTAGAAATATGAAAATAGATCTAATTTCTTCACACACAAAAAAAAAATACAATGCTTATCATGTTGTACTAGTTACTACCACATCTCTGATGCAAGGCATGTCACTTTAAGACGCACAATAAGAACATCTTATAGGCAATAGGAATATATACACCTTTCACAATCTAATTAATTGATCTCTTTATTGAATCCTTTAAGCTTTGGAATTTTAATTGTTACTTTTTCTCTTTTTCCTTTTTTTAGAGAATAACTGACTATTGATCTAATAAAAATCCAAACATACCTCTTTGAAATAGCAATGATATTAAAACGGACGCACATACCTCCCATCGATCGGAACTAGAATAAAAAAATATAGGGTGGACTAAAAATTACAAATAGCAAAAAAATAGGGTATAAATTGAGAAGAACAAATACATGAGGTATAAAAACAACCAAATGCAAGGGGAGAGATTAAAACCTTGCCTTCCCTATACAAAATTCTAAATATTAACCTGAACTACAATGTAATTATGATGTATATATTCCTCTCTATTTATACTAATATCATTTTTCAGGGTTGGTTGTAGCACACCTCAACCCACCTCTAAATCCGTGTCTGTTGTCGATAATATATACTTAACAATTTCTTTTTATCCTTTTTCTCTTTAGTGAATATGTTGCACGTGCGTAGATAACACACATGAGTACATGACACAAAATGAGGTTTTGAAATATGGTTTGCCTAACATGATTCGATCAATACTTCTCAGTTACGGCTCATTCATTGATGCTCTGAACCCACACATTTCAATTCATGTATTAGTATTATTCTATTCACCATCTTTAATTTATCTCCATAAAAAGTGGAGAAGTGGCAAAAAAGATTGGCTTTTCCAAAATAATTGAGCTTTACTAACCCATCTTATAATGGTTCGTCTCGTTTGCTATGATAAAGAAGGGAATATATGCTACTTAGTACATATGATGGCTCCTTGGTCATTTTATGGCTATATATCTAGCTTGTTCATGTATGTTGTGAGTAGTAGACTATCATCTCTCCTTCAATAAGAAAAAAATACATGTCATGAGTAGCACGCACAAAATGGCAATGGCATACTCACCCATCGTATCCTCTTTGGCTCTGACTCCGACTCCGACTCCAGCTCAAACTCCTACAAGCTTGGCGATTTCGTTGCGAAAGCTAATTATTGTGTTTAGTTTGAATGCAACCTTCGTCTTCTTGTTGTTTTTGTTTTTCCTAGGGCGGATGAGGCGAAGCGTTAATGGGAGACGCTTCCTCAGAAATGCAACCAAAATATGTTACTTGTTGGTCCCCATTTCCATAACCTACATCATGGGGGGCTTGCATAAGGACCCCAATCCCCATGCATTGTCTCCGATATGGGCGAGCATCCTCATCTATGCATATGGAGGCGTTGTCACCATAAGCGCTTGTGACCTCAGAGACAACGACGAAACCCTAAGATACGCGTGGCATATATTGCCTTTGTTCTTCTGGACCTTTTGGTTAGGGGTCATTGTTTGCATTTCAAATACTGCGTCCCCATGCGTACCGGTCTTGGTGTGCACACTTGTGTTTTTCTTAGTGTTGGCCATGATAAACACACAACAGACGCTCCGGGCTTTCTATTGTGCAAGCAAATCCAAGGGTTTGCCACGTTTTGTGGAGCCAATAATAAGCCACATGAACACATTAGGTGAAGAACCTAACCCTAGGACGATGAGAGGATACAAGTACATAGTTTATGTGAACCCTAGATCGGAGCATGAGACACTTACCACAATAGAAGAAATATGGAAATGGTTCCCCTCCCGATATGAAAAACAAGATGAAGAAACATCTGAAGCCTCATCGTTGGGTACGGAAAACAAGTTCCTAGCTAAATGTGTGAATAATGAGCTATTAAGGGACATGTGTCTTTCTTATGCTTTATTTGGAATGCTCCTAACAAGGTTTGCAGGATTCCCACAAATATGCAACAAAAATCCGATCGAGGCGGTTTGTTCAAGAGGGTTTGCTTTTAAAGGAGCCTCAACATGATCATATGGATAGGGCATTTCGCGTAATTGAGGTAGAGCTTGATTACCTATTTGAGTTCTTCTATACGAAGTCTCATGCTTGTGGCCCTTATAGATTTCGTGATATTTGGCAACATGTAGTGCAAATCCTTTTACTTTTGGTGTTTGGTGTGTTTGGAATTCCTCTAGTAGCAGACTGTGCATTTAGCTTTCGACTTGTAGATGGGACTGAAGACATCCAGGTTATCAACACAATGGCTGTGATACTAGTGCTTGTTTTGTTGGAGTCTTGCAAGTACATTATGGTTCAATTTTCAAACAGAAAGGTAGTGTGGCTTGCTTGCACCTACATTAGAGAGGCTAGTTCTAACAATAAGTGGGCATCCACGACCAAATGGAGGATTGTTTTGATTTGCACTATCAAGCATTTTCTAACCGAGACGTGTGGTCTTGGCTTGTTCTACCTCTTCAAACCATGGCAGAGGAAGCTCGGTCAATACTCTTTCTTAGATAGTTATGATCAAGTCCCATTACTTGCACGCAAGCTCTTCTCTCCATTCGATAAAGTTGTCAAGCTTCCGAAACGCGGCCAATGTGGAGACTCAATGGTTGCACTCTCTAAAGAAGTGAAGCAAGTAGTTGTTTCATCCCTCGTGCAAAATCATGGACTGAAATTAATGCGAGGGATGGATACATTGAGGCGACATGGGTTGCATGAGATTTCTGATACATACCAATATTTGGAGAGTGATGCTCGATTTATTCTAGTATGGCATATAGCCACTGGGTTTTGTGAGTCCAACCATCCTATTCAAAGCAAAGCTCATCTTGATCATGGCCACTTTCTTGCTGCCGTCCAACTGTCCAAATATTGCGCCTACTTGCTAACGTTCGCCCCTAAGTTGCTTCCTGATCATCCCTATAGCGTCGAATGTCTTTTTGATGAGGCCGTGAAACAAGCACAAGGTTTCAAAAGGAATGGATTGGGTATGCATGAGCTATATAAAAAACTGATATCTAGGGTTAACATCAATGACACGATTGTCGTAAGGGGTGCGTTTTTGGCTCATGAACTAGCCGAGTACGTGATAAAAAGACCGTGTCGAGGGTGGAAAGTTCTTGCAGAGTTTTGGGCAGAGGTGCTACTATATCTGGCTCCAACGGATGATGTAGGAGTGCATGGAGAGTATCTTGCTAGAGGAGGCGAGTTCATCACACACCTTTGGGCACTTCTCACACATGCTGGTGTTTACACAAGAGGATCGTCTTCGTGAAACATCCAAGTGGAATAAGAGAATTTATTCCAATGTATGTTGATCGATCAATCTACCTGCACTATTGATCTTTAAGTAACTTGCTTTATTCAGTGTTTGTGTTTGATGGTTTGCTCTATTAATTGTGTGTGTTTTGTTTCCTTGTAGAATAATTAATAGCATGAGTTTAGTTCCGGTGAAAGTATCTCTTATCTTGTAAATCGCAGCCGTGAACAATAAGAGTAAATATATATGTTAACAACAAAACAAAAATGTGAGCATTTAGGGGTATTTTCATTTGAAATCCCTCATATTAATACATGTAATACATGTAATAGCACAATTCCAAAACATCGTTAGTTAGGGACCAAATTACTGCACATGATAACATGATAACACAAAACCACAAATATACTTTCGTCATTCACATATTTCTGTTTTATGTTTACATATTTTTATTTGTTGTTCACTGCTTATAGTTTACAAGATAAAGGGTATTTTTCATTTGCTTCAAATCCTTAAGTACCTTATATATGTACTTTTCATCCATTAATAAAAATGGAATTTGTTTGAATGTAGGAAAATATAATCTTTAGGAATGAGATTTAATTTCTTAGCCGTTGTACTTCCTATGAATTTTAAAATTTTATTTGTTAAAAACTTATTTATGAGAAATTATGGGAGGAGAAAACTGTATTCACTCCTTTTTTATAATTAAATTCCTATAAAAGACGAGAGCTAGAAAATAAAAAATTTGAAAAGCATGACATTTTTAATAGAGAATTTTAAGTCAAACAAGAACTTTCTATTACCCTCCTTTTGATTGACATTTGTCTGTTTAGAGTTTTAATAGAAAATCTTATTTATCGCTATGTATATGTTTTTTTTTTGTCGAAGAGAGGCAAGCCTCTCAAGGGAAAGAAAACAAAAGGAGGCTAGTCGCCTATAAGGTGAGGGGTAGCCAAGCCCCGAACATCGTTTTTAAGGAGCTCCTCAATACAATATGGAGGATCTAACAAAACATGAAAGCCTAGGAATAACGAAAAAGCAAAAGATGTGAGGGAGTAAGCAACGCGATTCACTTTCTAGAAGACATGGATAAGGTAGATGGTCCAACTTCGGCTGAGGTAGACTTGGCACTCGAGCACTAGGCTAGCAAGTGGGTAACGCGGGGTGATCTTGCTTACGGTGAGATGGATGGCCAATCGGGAGTCTGCCTTAATGATGATCTTGCGGTGGCCAGTATCCCACACCATACGTAGCCCATGGAGGATGCCCCAAAGCTCCATGGGCTTACAATTCACATCGTTTTTAAAATCTCGCTTGAAATGGAAAGATCATATTAGTCAGCTTACAAATATGATTTCGTTGTACAAATTTAATACTTCCTTCATGCCTAAATGTTCGTCTCATTTGATTTCCGTCATCTTAAAATGGTTGTCGTACCCTCTCTTTTTATTTTATATCTACATTACTTTACTATATTACCCTCACTCAATTAAATTACAAAAGTAGCCCCATTTTATCTAACTTTTTAGCATTATTTTCCAACCATCTCATCTACTTTATTTTCTTTTAACTATTTACTTCCACTAAATTACGAAGCAATTCATATACTGTATCCATAATTCAACTTTTACATTTACCAATACTAATGTACACATTTTCTAATAATTGTGAAAATCATCCTTTGAGACAAATAAAAGGGGACTGAGGAAGTATTTAACAACGTTATTAATTTATGTTTTCTCCTAATTTCCTTCACTAAAAAATTGTATGTATCACATCGTGTCATGCACGACTATCACTCATGTTTACATTGTAAAATTATTTTTACTATAAATAGGAAAAGGGAGATTTTTTTCGCATTATCTCCTCATCTATTTTTCTATATTTATTCTTCCTTACCATTTCCCTTTCAACGTTTCCATGGACAACAATGACTTTAGGCATCATTTTAAAGCCGATGATCGAGCATTTTATTTACCTTGTTACTATTATCATACTCATAGTGTAACACCCCAAAATTATCTCGGGAATGCTACACGCCAGTGACCTTGGATTTCACACCCAAAGCCACCCAAGGCTTATACAGTAACACAACAATAAAAAAAAAAAGAATAATATTCAAAATTCATAATAGATCTCAAAACTTATATTGTCTTACAATCCAAAATAGTAATCGTGAATGATTAAAACAAAAGTACGGAAGTATTCGATAACAAACGATCCTTACAATAAAAGTGTCTCATTTATTCTCAAATAAATTCAAATGAAAATGACCTTGTAAGAAATGCTCCAAGTCTTCAACTCACTCCTCTTGAGACTCCAACGGCTCGAATCCTGATGTGCCGCGACGTAAATACGGTTGACACCAGCCGACCATGCAAGGAAAGAAAACGGACGGTTAGTCTTGTGATAGACTAAGCAAATGGGTTTTGGAAAAGCGGTTCTTATGGTTAGACTCCACTATTAGTATTGAAACCCGAATGAAAGCCGGTCAATAATCTAATAATGAAGTATCCCCATCGAAGGTAAGAAAGAAATATGCTCAGGAAGAAAGATAGGACGCCACATGAGGTGGTTCCTTAAGCGAAGTATGCGATTGTTGGGAACTTATTATTCACACATGTTTTTGAAAAACCTCCATCGAGTAATTGGGTCTACGACCAACCTCACCGCACAATGATTGTACGAATTCAGATTGGAAAGCAGACGTGGTCAATCGGGAGTAAGAACGGTTTTCCAAGTTGTACTAACCGCCCTGGTTCATTAATTATGTGCATGAGCACTTATCTTACTTACTTCCAAAACGGTACATTCAGGTTGATAGCTTTTAAAGTAACGGATTCGACAATGGTCGAAACAAAACGAAGGAGATCTCAAGAATTCAATAAAGGCACTAGCTAGGTGCAATCACCCCTCATATTCGGATGAGGCGGCACGGTCATGACCAGGCACTGGGGTATAGGTCCATCCTAATGCAAATATTTTAAAGAGGCGTCCAGGGTCTAACCCACACCCCTAATACTACGCTAAGTCCACATCAAGTCTCAATGGAGACGAAACACATAAGGCCACAACATCGAGACCTAAGTCCAAGTTCTAGCGCAGTCTAGCAATATATACATCCTACATATATAATGAGGTCATTAATGCTATAACAATAAATCCTAATTCATTTATTAGCACACAAAGTTCCCAACAATATTTAAAACAGTTATGCAAGCGCGAACCGTCCACTTGCCTTGATTCGAAGGCCAAAAGAGTAGTTTGACAACGAGGTGAATCCTTACGAACAGGGTTCGTTTCCTGTTTCATTAACAACGACAAAATAAATTATATGAATTTATTTTGGTTTTCCGTTATCTAGAAAAAGGTTGGATTCAAGAGATATGCTAAAGATCTTATAAGCATATAAGTATTTTATTCATTATACATACCTATGTTCTTATAATATATTTTAAGTATTATTTTGTTCTTGAGTTTAAATCTTTAATCTCACACATGCCTTAGAAAAACACTTTTGAAAATATATCCTTTAAATTTATTAACACTTAGTCATGATAAAAATTTAAGGATCAAGAAACAATAATTTTATTTTTATGTTCATAAAGTAAAAATACATTCTTTTTGGCTAACTACAATTAACTAGTTAAATTACGATAAAATAGGCTATAATATAAATAAAAATTACGTAAATAATGAAAACATATAAGTTACTTAAAAATACTTAAATCTGTTAGTTTTTAATTTCTTAATTATTTTATCTAATTAAAAGTTGTATTCTTTTCTTTAATACTCTATATTGTGATAATTGTTTTCTTAGGCATCAAAAGTCGAATAAAATATTCAAAAATACTGTATATAGTTCATAAATAATATTTACAGAACATATATACAGTATTCTTTTCTTGAATCCAACCTTTTTCTATATACAGTATATAGTTGTATTCTTTTCTTTAATTATTTAAAAATAGAATACGAATTTATTTCGAAAATCAAGCTGTGTGTTTAATCGAATTTATTAACCAGGAAAAACGACATTATAATTTATGAAAATTTTATGACAATTAGAACACTACATGAGGTCGTCATATGAATTGTTGTAGGATTTATAAGTAAATAGAACTAATTTAAATCGATTTTAGAAAACAGATCTACTTTTCGAAATTAAAAGGAATTGAAGAGGAGCAGGGATTTTACAGTGGCGACGAGGTGTTTTCAGGCGGCTCGTTCTTGGTGGTACGGCTACGGTTCGATGCGGGCTATGCAACAGTTTGAAGATGGTGGTGCAAGGAGTACTCAGGAGGTGACGGCGTCGAGTTTGGTGGACGGATGGCCGAGATATTGGTTCGTGAAGTCGGCGTCGGGCTCAGTTTCCGCTGCAGGGTTCGGTTACTTTGTTTGGGATTTTCGGCCAACTGGATGAGGTGGTTGTGGAATGGGGTTAGGGGGCTTTTATAGAGGGGAACGAGAGGGTTCTAGGGTCGCTCTCAATTCCGAATTCCGCTTAGGGTTTTGGGAGATATTGGGCTCCGAATCGGGGGCGGTGTTCTAGGTTTGGGTTGAAATTGGTAAGAGATCTTGAACAATTTTGGCATGAATTATATAAGGGGATCCGAATGGGAACAATTAGGATACGATCTTCATCTTTCCTTGAATGATAAGCCATGATTTTTCGGACAAGATATTAGTGAAATCATGTCTTAGGGTAAGCGGTTGTTTGAAGAAAGGAAAGAAAGAGGAAGAGGAAGTCGTCCCAGCTGACCCTTTCTTTAGGGTTAATTACGGCTTTTGCCCAAACCTTTTAAATTGTGATAAAAAGTGCCCTTCTCCATTATAATTAATCCGAAAACAATTTCTTATTTTAGATAATTTAACTCCTTTTCCTTACATATGCATGTAAGTATGTTTATAAATTTCACTCATTATTTTTATTTTATTTTATTTCATTTAAAAAGGTTCTTTCTTTCTTTTTAATATAATATCCTTTAAAGCGACATTATTGTATTTATATATATATATATATATTTATATATATATATATTTTCTAGGATCCATATATAGAATTACTCTCTTTTAGTGAAAACTCATCTCTCATTTTATTAACTTAATACGCTCATTTTAATTTAATATAGCTTATTGTTTTTCTCTTTAAATGATGTTTCATATAGTTTTTATTTTAATGCTTTGAACACTTTCTTTAGCATAGGTTAATAGGTACATGACCTATTGATATGAATTTAAAAGTATTATCATGGCATTGTCGGCTCTTATTAAATTTCTATTTAATAAATAATGCCAATACTTTTGTTCATGGAAAAAGAAAAAAAAAACTTTTAAGGGAAATTACAATAATAACCTTCTTGAAAATTAGGGTTATTACAATAGTACCCCCTTAAAAATAGTTTCGTCCCCGAAACTAGAGAGATGGCAGTTTTGGAATTCTATCCTACGAATCATAATCTATTTCCTTATGCACTAAACAATCCGTTGTTCGTGCACTAAAGACTTTGCATCTTGTCTAAGTAAAGCGGGTACGGTAGTACCCCCTTAAAAGAAGGATGTCCTTGAACTTAGGACTTCACAAGTTATGATGTGACATCAATCGTCCTTTCAACTAAGGATAAACCACTCCTTAATGCACCTGTATTGGTATGTATTGTCGCATATGTCTAGCATGGTGCTATGTGGGTTACTATAAAGAAAGGGTAAGGAAAAAAAAAACTCAACAGTTTTAACATTGAGCAAGTATCATAGAAACTCAATTGTCGTTTAGTGACAAGGAAACAAATTGGAAAGATTGATAAAGTGGCGTCCAACATTGGGTTATGAGCACAACTGCTCCTTATTATATTCAAACTAAGCTAAACCAATCAACTACTCCATCCCGGTGTCGGGTGTATCAGGTTGGTGCATCGTATAAAGTCGTTGTCCTTGATTAGAAGATGCAACGGGCGCCTTGCCCTTGTTTTGTGTTGTAGACTGCATAGTAGCCGACCTTATAGGCTCAATAGGAACTTGATTGTTGTAGAAGGTTGATGCTTGTTGTGACTGAGTGGCCTCTTTCCTTACTGGGCAGTAGAGACGGACATGCCCCTCTTTACCACACTCGAAGCAAGTTTTCTTCGCCTTAGTGCATTGTCTACTGGTGTGGCCTGGTTCATTGCAATTATAACACACCAATGAACTCCTTTGATGACCGGAGGATTGAGTCGATTGTGATTGTCCTGACTCAGAACGAGCTCTGCCTGACCTTTCAAAGTTGGAAGAAGGATGAGGTCGCTTGAACCCGGTGCCTTGGGATCCATGTTGCGGTGGTTTCCCTCCTCCCTTTGACTTGCTAGAATTCTCCTCAAGAGTCACCTCTACCTTATAGGCCGCATTCACATACTCCTCCAAAGTGCTACATGAGTAGTGCACCATGGCCAATTTTACCTCAGGGCTCATCCATCCATGAAACCTCTTAATCTTTTGCTCTTCTGAGGTAATCTCTGACCCGGCGTATTGTAGCAAATGATTGAACTTAGTGGCCAACTGAGCCACGTTCAGGCCTTCAGTCTTTGGGTATAAGAACTCTTTCATCTTCTCATCCCTCATAGCACTAGGGAAGAAGCGATCAGACATCTTACTCTTGAAGTCATTCCAGGTGAGATCTGGTTGATTTGCTAGACCAGTATTCTCCCACCACTCACTGGCAGCCCCTCTCAATTGCAGAGCTGCAATGCGCACCTTCTCAGCTGGCGTGCACGTGACATTACGGAGCAAGCGTTCAATGTGGGTGAACCAGTAAGTCATCTGGATAGGCTCTCCTGCACCGTCAAAACTTTCAGGTTTCAAGGTGGCAATGGTCTTTAAGGCTTGAGTAAAATTGGTTCCAATATCAATGTGAGCCTGGATGTTGTCATTGCCCGATGATCGATCATCCGGAGTTATCTCAGGTGCATGGTTGGGGGCTATCCCTTGAAGGCTCTTTAGAAGGAGAGCAGCTAGTGCCTCTAGTGCAGTAGTGTCAGAGGGAGGGGTGTTGAGGTTCTGTGGTTGGTTTCCAGCATTTGGCTCTTCATTATTTCCACCCTGATTCGGGGCACTCCTAAGTGGGATTCGAGGAGAGTTGCTTCCTCCATCACAGTTTTGGTTCCTCCTGTTCACCATCTGAATGCCTATGAATTTCGTTATGGACTCAATAAGGTATGTGCAAATAACTATAAGCTGAGGTTAAACTCAGATTTCATAAACACAATAGTTAAACTTATAGAATATCCATAGTTCTATAAGCGTGGAGAATAGGAGTAACCATGACTTGGAGACATTCAAACTTTAAGGATTTGTTCAAAACGTTTTTTTTTTTTTTAAAGAGTTTAAAATGTATGAAACCATGTTTAAAAGTTGAAAATCTTGTAATAAAACTGTTTTGCTCTGATACCATATTTGTAACACCCCAAAATTATCTCGGGAATGCTACACGCCAGTGACCTTGGATTTCACACCCAAAGCCACCCAAGGCTTATACAGTAACACAACAATAAAAAAAAGAATAATATTCAAAATTCATAATAGATCTCAAAACTTATATTGTCTTACAATCCAAAATAGTAATCGTGAATGATTAAAACAAAAGTACGGAAGTATTCGATAACAAACGATCCTTACAATAAAAGTGTCTCATTTATTCTCAAATAAATTCAAATGAAAATGACCTTGTAAGAAATGCTCCAAGTCTTCAACTCACTCCTCTTGAGACTCCAACGGCTCGAATCCTGATGTGCCGCGACGTAAATACGGTTGACACCAACCGACCATGCAAGGAAAGAAAACGGACGGTTAGTCTTGTGATAGACTAAGCAAATGGGTTTTGGAAAAGCGGTTCTTATGGTTAGACTCCACTATTAGTATTGAAACCCGAATGAAAGCCGGTCAATAATCTAATAATGAAGTATCCCCATCGAAGGTAAGAAAGAAATATGCTCAGGAAGAAAGATAGGACGCCACATGAGGTGGTTCCTTAAGCGAAGTATGCGATTGTTGGGAACTTATTATTCACACATGTTTTTGAAAAACCTCCATCGAGTAATTGGGTCTACGACCAACCTCACCGCACAATGATTGTACGAATTCAGATTGGAAAGCAGACGTGGTCAATCGGGAGTAAGAACGGTTTTCCAAGTTGTACTAACCGCCCTGGTTCATTAATTTGTAACACCCAAAAATTATCTCGGGAATGCTACACGCCAGTGACCTTGGATTTCACACCCAAAGCCACCCAAGGCTTATACAGTAACACAACAATAAAAAAAAATAATATTCAAAATTCATAATAGATCTCAAAACTTATATTGTCTTTCAATCCAAAATAGTAATCGTGAATGATTAAAACAAAAGTACGGAAGTATTCGATAACAAACGATCCTTATAATAAAAAGTGTCTCATTTATTCTCAAATAAATTCAAATGAAAATGACCTTGTAAGAAATGCTCCAAGTCTTCAACTCACTCCTCTTGAGACTCCAACGGCTCGAATCCTGATGTGCCGCGACGTAAATACGGTTGACACCAGCCGACCATGCAAGGAAAGAAAACGGAAGGGGAAGTCGTCCCAGCTGACCCTTTCTTTAGGGTTAATTACGGCTTTTGCCCAAACCTTTTAAATTGTGATAAAAAGTGCCCTTCTCCATTATAATTAATCCGAAAACAATTTCTTATTTTAGATAATTTAACTCCTTTTCCTTACATATGCATGTAAGTATGTTTATAAATTTCACTCATTATTTTTATTTTATTTTATTTCATTTAAAAAGGTTCTTTCTTTCTTTTTAATATAATATCCTTTAAAGCGACATTATTGTATTTATATATATATATATATATTTATATATATATATATTTTCTAGGATCCATATATAGAATTACTCTCTTTTAGTGAAAACTCATCTCTCATTTTATTAACTTAATACGCTCATTTTAATTTAATATAGCTTATTGTTTTTCTCTTTAAATGATGTTTCATATAGTTTTTATTTTAATGCTTTGAACACTTTCTTTAGCATAGGTTAATAGGTACATGACCTATTGATATGAATTTAAAAGTATTATCATGGCATTGTCGGCTCTTATTAAATTTCTATTTAATAAATAATGCCAATACTTTTGTTCATGGAAAAAGAAAAAAAAAACTTTTAAGGGAAATTACAATAATAACCTTCTTGAAAATTAGGGTTATTACACATAGTCATTTGGGTAAAAAAAAACTTGATGCAAGTGAATGTGGGGAAAAGTAAGGATTTATCGAATAGAAATCAAGTCAAGCTTTGATTAAAAAGAGGTGTTGGATCGAAAAAGCGTTAGATTAGGAGTGAAAAACGAATCTATATATATATAAAAGTTAGGTGGTGTCCTCATTTATTGCTCCATTTAGTTATGGTTGCAATCTTCCCTATATAATAAACATCATGCAATAATAATCAAAATAACTACAATGGCATAGTGGTAAAGCCTTCCTAGAATTATCCAATGGTTGAGGGTTCAATCCTC
This sequence comes from Polygonum aviculare, assembly GCA_934048045.1. Taxonomy (NCBI): domain Eukaryota; kingdom Viridiplantae; phylum Streptophyta; class Magnoliopsida; order Caryophyllales; family Polygonaceae; genus Polygonum; species Polygonum aviculare. The sequence goes on from OW204027.1 coordinate 2,208,125, forward strand.
TATAGTAGCATTTTTGTTCAAATATTTTTTAAAACCTACGGCATAATTATCAATTCGAGAGTAATTTTTACTTTCTTACTACGAACGGGATTTACATTAATTCAAATTAGATCCCACAAAAAACTTATGTTAAAAGCTTACCTATACATAATATTACGTAATTTTTGCGTACATGAGATTTGTCAACTTTGTCAATGATAATTCACCATTATAACAATCATTTACATATATATTTTTTTTCCAAAGTTAACTAGAATTCATTTATGATATTCAATTATGTTAAAAAACTTATGTTAAAAGCTAACTAAAATAGTTTTTTTTTTCAAAATAATTTTTGTCATAAATGGATTACATCAACAAAGATTGTACCTATTCAATTAGTATGGAGTGAATTAAAAACATTTCTGATATTTTTCCACCGAGTCCAACCATTCCAACAAGCTTCATCTTTCCATATAATTAGCACGGGTCATGAATTCCAACAAGCTAAGTATATCAAACTAGAATATGTTTTTTTTAACAAACCGAGGGGATATTTTTTTTAACGTAAATCATAAAATATGTTTAAACCCTAAATCATAAAATATGTGAATTTTTTAAACTTTCATATGTTTTTTTATAGTTTTCTATATCTTTCATATGTACGTAATTGGCTTTTAGATGCAAATAATGAGTGTTTGTTTCGCAAGTGAATTATATATTCAATTGATTTATTCCATATGGAATATTTATTTATTTTATACTTAATATAGTCTATTATATTTCATATTATCATACCTTCGTCCATTTTTCACATTAATGCAATTTTTCAATTAAAGTTGATTAATAAAGCGTCAAAATAGCTCTTAAACCCGTGCGTAGCACGGGTCATAAATTCTAGTGCAAGTAATAAAGAAACACCTCGATTAATAGAGGAAGCCTAGTTTAAGCAACTACTTATACTTTTGTAAAATTCTTCCCTAGACTTCTCACCTAGAGGATTCTTCGAGCCTAATTTAAGGAAATGTTTAGGATTTGGCACCAAAATCCATTGGGATTTCCTTAATTCATATAGACTATCTTTTATAGTATTCAACCATTATACATTCACATTAAGAAGATGTATTAACTTTCCCAATTTAGTGGGAGACAACTTCTCTTTGACACTACACAAATTGGTCGTCAATTTCCTTCATTGTTCTCATAAAATTCACTCACTCTGGTCATAGTATGCTTGCTTCTCTTTCTTCTTTTGTTTCTTCTATTCTCTTACACCATTGATGCCTGGATCTCGCCATGTTATGTGAAACACTTAAAGAGATACTAAATCATGTTACTAGATTGTTATTATCATAACACAAGGGAACTTAGAAAGCCATTCAAGCTCCCCAACAAGAGGTTACCAAATCTAATATTAAGTTTTTGACTAGTATAGATCCTAAAATGTACTTTATTTTTGCTAAACGAAGTTCATTTGTAAGAGGAATAGACGCGTTTCTAGTAAGGAAGACCCCAAATTGGGCAAAATATTAAGCACACAGATCCACCTCAAATTATGTTTAGTAGATGAAGTTTTGGCATATGGTTAAGATTAGGAAGATGTAGAACTTATATCTTGATGATTAGGGATACTCATGTGCGCGCTATTTAGAGACTCATATTGGTAAGTAATGTGTTATATGTAATAATCACAAGCACAAGATCTTAATCGTATGTGGAACAACTTTAGATCAGTAGAAGAGACAAGGGGAAGGCAAGACCTTTAGAATATATATTTATTCGCTTTTTGTGTGCGAGTTTCACATTAGAGGATGGTTCTAGGGTAAGGTTAGTGTGAATATTTAGATGAATCACCACATTTCATCCATGAAATTAAGAAGGTGAAAAAAATGAATAATTCACCTTATAATTCACTTCTAATCATATAATCTTCAATCATTCATGCATGTGATACGACTAATAGATGACCGTACATATAACTTGTTGGAATTCTAGTAGAAGGGCATATATTTTTTAGTTTCTAGGAAATCCTTTCCCTTAGAAAGATGGTAGATCTTGGTGACACATTCTTGGTTAATGGTGTAAATCATCCCTAAGCTAAAAAGATATTTACTTATTTACTCACGTGAAGAATGAGTACTTTCACTTCTTTTCACGGGTAATGAATGTTTTTGATGTACTAGATATGACATTATTAGAGAATAATCAAAAAATCGACATTCATATAAACTGGTACGAGAAAATAACACCAAACCAAAAACCATCAAAACTAAAAAACGAGGAATAAATGGTGTAGAATGCTACTAAACAAACAATTAAAACGATAATTGAAAAGCCCACAAGACGAAGCCTTAGAAAATAATCTAACACCAATACTTGCACTATTTTGTTAGCCGGCCAAAAAGGAAGAAATGTAAGGCCACATATTAAAGTTTTAACAAAACTTGGGATGCCAATTGAAAAAGTGCAAACCACGGCGGTACCAACAAGATTGTAACAATACTTAATTTAGAATGACAAACATATCCCTTTCTCACTAAAGGAACACATAAAGGGACTAGGGCCACAATATAACCCCATCATCACCTATACACGTTGAAGGTGTGGACAATCTATGGCCAAAAGAAATAAAAACCGTGTCAGCAATTGATTATTATACCTTCTTTTTCTTCTTAATACCAATCTGTGGTTCAAATGAACTCCATGCTTTCATTCTCTATCTACATCTTAGATTGCTATTTTGTTTTAAACAATTAGAGAAAGAGTTGTAAATACCATCAAAACTTGAATACATATATATGTGTATATGATGTGAAACGTGGGGTAAAGATACGAGTTTTTAATGATAGTTTAACCGAAGGTTAAAATCACCATGTGACCGCATGAACAGTTCAGTGGTAAGTCCTAACTTAATTTCTCAATGACCTAAAATCACTTCTTTGTATAATATTTTTTATTAACTAGTTATTTAACTAGACGCTCAAAAAGCCATCTCACAATTTTAGGATTTGAAGTCTCTCTATATAACTTGATACTCCATTGTTACATCTTAATTGTTAATTGATAAGTGATGACATCTATGATCAATAATAGGTGGTGTACTCAAATCTCACATCCCTATTACTATAGCCTAAGTTTCTTCTATTAACTTAAAAAGAAAATCTACACTTCATCATGAAACATGATTTTTATAATTAATCAAACTCAAGATCAACCATATGTTTTGACACTCCGGCCCATTGCAAATCTTAGTTACCTATTGATAACTCACGACATCCGTGATCAGTAGGTCGTGTATTCGAATATCTCATTCCCTATTACGATTAGGGTTGCTCAGCGGTTCAGGTGACTCGTAATCTGAACCGACCCGACCCGTAGTTTACAGATCAGGTTATGAGTTACGGGTCAGGTTGCGGGGCGAATTTTGTGTTTGTGTGACCCGTAATCCATTGCGGGTGGATTCGTTGAGCAACTCTAATTACGATAGCCTAAGTGTCTTCTATCAACGAAAAAAGAAAATCTACACTCCATCATGAACATGATTTTCATAATCATTCAAACTCAAGATCAACCACATGTTAAGCCAAATAAAACCTTACTATTCCATCTCACCGTGTTTTTAAAGTCTTTCAAAATTATCAATTTCTCAATAGCGATAAGACTAGGAAGGTTAGGTGGGTTAGGAGTCAAACCATATATACAAAGCGAAGGTCTTGTCGGGGAGGAATTTCATTTACACAAGAAGAAGGAGAAGTTGTTTACAAGAAGGTGAAGTCAACTTGTTTGATTTCATTTGGAAACACAAATTAAAATTGCACCCTCATAATCATGCAAGTTTGTAGCCCATGAAATGGACGGCTAAGAAACACATGGTGAGGTGGATTTAATCCTTTGGGACTTTGGAGCTTATCCTCAACTTTGCCCCACCACCACCACCATCCATGTATTATATTATTTCCGTCCATATATACGATAAGATAAGCTCGAATCTTAAAGCAAGAAATAAAAAATGTCATAAATAATAAAATAAAAATAGATGTAGATCGATGCATTAGCTAGCTGGCCTTTTATGAACCATAGAAATTTATATAGAGTTGTTTCATTTACGTGTATGTAGTCAATGATTATATATATTTTTTCATCACTTCCCAAACAAACCCATATATTATCCTATTTATTATAAAGAGGTGGAATAGAGGTGGATTCCAGTGAAAATGTCTATAATCATGTAAATATAGATAATAAAAGTAAATATGTGAACAACAAAATAAGTATGTGAATATGAAGAGCTATTCTCATCTGATTTAAATCCGTTGGATTAATGTATATAATAACACAATTCCAAAACATTTTTAGTTAGAGAGTAAATTACGGCACATGATAATATAATAAGTCATGGTAACACAAAACCCCACAAATATCATTTTGGCATTCACATATTTTTGTTATGTTCAAATATTTTTTATTTATTATTCACCGTTTACGGTTTAAAGAATAAGGGATATTTTTATTTACTTCCAATCTCTTTTCTAAAAACATTTTGTTATAGATAATTTTCATCGTGTGTGGGTATGGATACGTTTGGGTGTCACAAAATCTGACTAACATGATAGGGTTTTTTATGTACCCAAAAGATAATTAAGATATCATTTAATTTCTAATGGTCCTGAATCCTGATCTACATTGGCCATTCACATGCGTTTATTTATTTTATATGGGTGGGTGCTCTCTATATATAAACATACGCAAATGAGAAGATTCCTAAAGCTTATCATCACCTGCAAAACAACAACTCAACCTAGCTCAACTTTGTTATATTTTTCTTGTGTTCATCTCCTCCTCCTTCATCTTCAACTGCTACCAAAATGAAAGGACAGCAAAATATGATCCAATTGATTGTTGCATATGATCATGAAGACCATAGTGAGCAAGATCTACAAATGATTTTGGAAGAAGATCATGAAGGCACATCTTTTTCGTCTTCTTTTGATGGATCTGATCTCTCTTCCTCGTCGTCTTTTACTTCCTCATCAGATTCTCTCGATGATGATGCCTCGTCACCGACGTCATCGCAATCGAATGAGGCCTTGTTTGATCTCTCCGAGCTCATGTCCAATCTCCCCATCAAGTAAGTTCTCACCTCCTTCAAATCAATGAATTAATCTCTTTTACATTAGGAAAAAAAATTATGAATTAATTTTAAGAAACCACCCTTAACAAATAAGTGTTGAGTATTAAGATCCAAATTATATATAAAACCCTAGTATAAACTAGAAACAAAGTTAGTTTGGTTTTGTTAAAAAAGTGTGATCTTGAACTAAGCTAAGAAACATGAATATAAATGGCTTAGTTTTGTTATTTTTTTAGGGGAAAAGAATATACATAAAAGATGTGAAATTGTACCAAAAAAAGTTAAAGATTAGTTATTCTAAGTGTAGAATTAAGTTATCTAATATTTGGTCTACTTTATAATTTGCAGGAGAGGACTTTCAAAATTCTACCAAGGAAAATCCCAATCCTTTACATCTCTAGCAAATGTGACAAGTCTTGAAGATCTTGCCAAGAAGGTGAATGGTGGTGGATATGGTCAAAGACTAAAAGCTTGTAGGAGTTATGGTGGTGGCTTGAATCTCAATAGCAAGCCAAGATCATCACACATCAAGTCTCCAAAATCCGTCATTTCCAAGAAGTCTTCATCTTGTTTCAAGTTGGGAAAGGCAAGAAATGACACCAATTTTTTTAATGAGCAACAGAAGTAATATTAATGTTTAGATTTAGCCTATGATGTGAAAAATGTTGGATGTGTTGCACATGTATAATTACATTCTAATTTCCTGACTTTTGTATATGGAAATTGGGAGATTTAATGTCATATGTATATACGTATACACCGTAGGCATGAAATGTTGTTTTATTTATTTGTTCATGTGGTAATAAAGAGTGGAGAATGTGTACCGGTTACAAAAGATCAAGAAGAGCATATGTTATATAGTTTTGTATAGAACTGTTTCATTGATTGATGGAACGTATAAACGATATGATTATTGTTGATCAACCCAAAAGGACTAGTACGTAGTAGTCTCAAGAATTGTGGATCAATCGGAACCATTAGATGGATGATATAAACAATCCGAGGGGAGGATATATAGGGTTGGTTGTCGACGTGGAAATGGCACGATTCGACCGTTGAGGAATATGGACCGGGAAACCAAGGAGGAGCTGAAAGAGGGAGAGAGGGTCGTGACTAGTTAGGAAATCACACGAACCTGAGGAGATAGGTTTGAATAGTTCAAACAAACTTGTTGCTTGTGAAATTGTCGTGAATGTTGTGTCTTGCGTTGTAATTATACCTAGGCTTTGCTATGCGAGACCTAGTCCTTGCAAGTTGAGTAAACTTTCATTTCTAGGTTGAGCTTGGTATAGTGTGGTTCAAAGTATCACTTGTCCTTTAATTTGTGAATTCAATCTTGGTGGAGCATGTGCAAGAGTCTAGGAGGTGTTAATGCCATCGACCTATCTAAACTTAGCGAGAGCTCAAGCACTCCCTCGAGGAGCGCTTTGTCCTCGCCGACAATGCCAAGAGGACCCATGCCAAGTTGGAGCAACTCTTTCAAGAGAGTCATACTCCCGATGATATTTTAATGAGATATGCACTCTCTTCTATCGCTCTAGGGTTTGATTCCCTAACTGGTATGCTCTCTAGATTCATTCATAGGCTTAATTCTGAGCTAAAATCTCTTGTGAGCATGCAACACTTTCCTAGGTGTAAGAAGATAGAAGAGGTGTTGCACTACGCCAACCATGTATATAAAAACTTGCCCCAAAGGTGCCCACCGTACCATGCAATTTACTTCTCTATCATGAATCATTGATTTCTTCTTAAGAAATGGAAGATCTTCCTTCGCCTATTGATCATCTCATGCACGACTATGATGATCTTTTTCAAGAGGATGTGCTATGTGGTTTGCATCCTATATATACAAGGGACAGAGGACCAAATCGACTTTATCCCTGCGTGTCTCTTCCAAACCGACCAACTTACCATGCCGATCTCGAGGAGATCAAAGAGCTACAACGCCAAGTCCAAGAGCTCCTTGATAAAGGCTATGTTCAAGAAAGCCTCAACCCATGGATCTTTTATCCACTTGAACCATGAAAAGGAAGAGCTATTGTTCTGATATAAAAAGAAAGAGCTCTTGTTGGTATTGAGAGCACTTGAATCACTTATAAATTATTGGGGTGTTACAATCTCCCCGACTTAAGCAATTAACAACCTCGTCAGAGCCCAAGGACCACCCTTGGGTCGAGTGATTGCTTTTCGAGCTAAGACAACTCGTAACTATAGTCAACTCTGATACCACGTGTAAGGCTTGAAGCTCTAGAAGCACTATCCTATGCTAACTTGAGGACTTCCTAAGAGGTCACCCATCTTAATACTACTCTTTCTCTCTCTTGCATGCTTAACTTCACGGGATTTTTGCCCACTTGAACCATGAAAGGAAGTGTTCTTGTTGGCATGGGGAAACACTTTAATTACTTAAATTATCAAGGTGTTACAATACTTATGCCCAAGAAGGATGAGACGTGGTGTACGTGCGTTGATTGCCGAGATATTAACAACATTACCATCAAATATCGTCACCCCATTCCAAGGCTTGTTTTTTTGGCCAATATTGCCATTTTAACTTCCTTGTAAAGGAAGTTAAAATGACAATATTGGCCGAAAAAAAGACGTTATAAAATGGAACACCTTTTTTCAAGTTATTCCCTAAATGAGAATAAATCAATCAATCACAAAAAACATGAAGAACCAAGTTGATATACAAATAAATTCTCGATTAGTCGTGTCTCATGTTGCTCCATCAAGAATCAATGAGCACATAGCTATTTCATTTTATTATTAAACTTTTCCTACAATTGTTCCTTTATTTGATTGTTCTTGAAACGATTAACAAACAAATTAAATACTCTACAAGTGCTATCATTATCAAAACTATATTAGGATCAATCCGTCATCCCATTTAATAATTTCTAATCTATATAATTTAAATATCTCGGTAAATATTTCCATAATCTATAGACAATAATTCGACAACAACATGTTAATAGTTAAGTTGTAAACAATTTAGCATCCACATAATCTATAGATCGTAGGGTGGCCATTTTGTAGATTTTTGCTCAAAAAAAAATGTTTTAGATTTTGGGCTCAAAAAAAATGTTTTAGATTTTTGGAATCATAAACGTAGGAATAGCTTGAACTCCATGAAGCACGCCTTTTCACGCGTAATGATTAAAACGAAAGAAAATAAAATGGCTTGTTGGGCCAGTTGACTTTTTTTTTTAGTTCACATGGCTCTGTCACTGCTCAGTTCGGTCCTATTGGGCTACTAGTTCATGGGCCTACGTCTGGACCGGGGGTTAGAGTGGAGTTAAGGCTTACCTTCCTCCCAACGACGTTGCGGGAAATCAAACCTTGCACAAGCGTAGCTCCACGTCCACTACGCTAACGCACCATTGGTGGGCCAGTTGATTACTACTTACCGGTCAGGATCCAATGGAATAAAGTATGATAGGGCCCTCCAAACAACATAATGTCATGTGTACTCTGATGAAAGCATTTTAAATAATACTGTTAGACATATGATTGAGTGAATTACGCTCTAGAGAGGCTTGCAATTGTGGTGCAACCTACTTCTCAATCATATCCGTTGGATCACAATTGATCTACGATCCGTTGGATCACTAATATATTATGTATTTTTCATGGTGTACACAATTGTTTTTCAATGCTTTAGTTCAAAATACGTATCTAGCACTTTATTTGAGTCTTTTTCATCTAACTATAAGAACTTTTTCATTAATAGGATAAACATGTGAATTGTTATGTAATTTTTTTTTTCATGTATCTATTTTGTATTGTTCATCATAATAGATTTTCTGAATTATTTAGTATTTCAACGTATTTCATACAATATTTGAATTGTTTTCACCAAACTATAAGGACTTATTCATTGATAAAGTTAACATTTAAATTTCTACATCTTGTGTTTATAGTATATTTATTGTGTGTTTTTCATCACATATTACGTTGTTTTTCAATTATTTATCGCTAAATATTTAATTGATCACCTATTTTTCAATTAAGTAGTATAAACGGATTCACGAATAAGTACGAATCCTGTTTGGATTGTGTGAATCTTTTTCAACTATTTACACGAGCTTTTTCATGACGAGATGAAATGAGTGTTTTTCATTTATGTTTCATGTATGACTATTGTGTTTATCAACATATTGATAATAATTTTTCAAATAACAGATATAAACATTTTGTATTTTTCATGCTGTACAATATTATTTTTCAATAATTATAAGACAACTTTTTCACATATTAGTTTCAAATATATAATGGTTTCTCTCGTTGCATTTTTTTTCAAATATTTACACGAACTTATTCATTGCAAGAAGAACAAAGTGCTTTTTCATTTCTACTTCATTTGTATCTACTATGTTTTTCTACATATTGATAATCATTTTGCAAATAACAGATTTAAACATGAAAAATGCATTGTTGTGTTTTTAACATAGGTTTAACATGTGTTTAATTTGTTTTTGATTGTGTAGTTGGAACCAGCAAATGGGACGAATATGCTTTTGCGAGACCAAGTTTATTTCTTTCTTTTTCGTATTCATGTAATTTTTCAAAACGTTATATTGAGTTTTTCAACAAGACTAAGAATGAGGAACCATGACGAGTCGGACGATGATGTCGATCTTTTTGATCTTGGCCTTGAGCAGAGTGAAGATAATGATAGCTCAAGCAGCTCAACTGAGGAAGGTGATGTGGAGTTGGAAAATACGCATGACAAATATGTAGCACTAGATGTACTGAAAAATTTGCTTTTAGTATATCAAGCTAATGAATAAGTATATACAAAGTTTTGAAAAATTCAAAGATTAAGCTTAGCGATGATGGAGAACGCTAAGTTGTTGTAAATGAATCGTGTTTTATATGTAGTGATGAAAAAGTCATTGTAGCGGACAAAAACTTAGCTTTTGTGTTCTATCATATCTAATGAAAATGTCAATACAACAATTTGAAAAATTCAAAATTTTCTGCAGATCATTACTTTTTGTCAAGCAACATATAAATTTTTCTAACATGATTGTTATTATTCAACATGATTGTTATTATTCAACTGTACAGCATTACTTTTTCAACTATATATTAATTTTCCTTGTCAAGCAACATATAACACTATTTTTTCAACTATGCAACATTATTTTTTCAATTTGTTTGTATTATAGTACAATCAACTATTTTTTCAACTCTTCGAGATTACTTTTTCAACTCAAAAACTAGGGTTTAGTATAATGTTGCCTACGAGTAATTTCTGCAGAATATTTCTCTCGATTGTTTGATTTTTCAATATGAAAATTATGTGTTTTTCTTGATTTGTGTAACCGTTTTTGGGATAGGATCTTATGGATATTATGGATATATTGTGTATCTCACTCGAAAATTGCAGATTTTTCAATATGGAAATATTGTGTTTTCCTTGATTTGTGTAACCGATTTTTGGATAGGATCTCCCAATATTTTTTCGTAAATTATGCTGATAATTCCCTACATTTTAGGAGCTTTTTTTATTTATGGTAAGCGGAATATTGCAGATTTTTCATCCCATAGAATTACTAAAATCGGGCCTACTATGCACCATCATATCTTACCATTAATCCCATTTAATCCAATGGCTAAGAGGATGCCTAAGGAAGCACCATAATAGCTATCTCACCAGAGCGTTCCCCTGATTGAGTACTCAGATTTTTTCTTTCTCCATACCAAAAAAACAGTACTCAGCTTTTTGCTGTTGTTCATCTTCCGTGTATGAATTAAGAAGCTGTTGTTGCATCCACAAAATGGCCACCCTACGATCCATCCTAGCCTCTCCGGCTCCGGCTCCGGCTCCGGCTCATCATGAGGCCGTTCTAGCTGTGAGAGTCTATCAAGGTGTAAGTATTGAGGGGAATATGCTAGTAACCATCACCCTCTTATTGTTCTTGTTTTCCGTAGGAAGGATGAGGCGATGTGTTCGCTCGAGATACATCCTCGAATACGGAACCAAAATCTGTTACTTGTTAGTCCCCATCTACATAACCTACATCATGGGGTTGCTACACAAAGACCCCGAGCCCAACGTGTTGTCACCGGTGTGGGCGAGCGCCCTCATCTATGCATATGGAGGGGTTGTCACCGTAACTGCTTGCGACCTCAAAGACAACGACGGAATCCTGAGGTACGTGTGGGGCACTTTGCCTTTGTTCTTTTGGACCGCGTGGTTGGTGTTCACCATCTTCTCTACACAAGAGGATAAGATGGAGATTTCCATGTATATGTTGTGCACGAACGTCTTTTTCTTGGCGTCGGCCATGATAAACATAAGGCAGACGTTAGAGGCGTTCTACCACGCGAGCAAGTCCAAGGGATTGCCACATTTCGTGGAGCCGATAGCACACCACATGGATGAGTTAGCTTGCAAGGGTGATCACACGATGGATCCTAAGTTGATGAGAGGATACAATTATGTAGTTTGGGGGAATCCCTCATTGGTGAACGACAAGAAGATTATCAAGGAAAAGAAAAGGATTACCACCATAGACGAGATATGGGAATGGGTCCATACCCAAGAAGACGAAGAAGAAGAAGCAGGGGAACCCACAACATTGGGTAGAGAAAACAAGTTTCTCGCCAAATGTGTGGGCAAGGGTCGCTTGAGGGACATTTGTCTTTCTTTCGCCTTGTTTAGGATGCTGCTAACAAGGTTTGCAGGCTTCCCGACGTTGCGCAAAGCGAATGCGATTTATGCAAGGCGGTTTATTCAAGAAGGGTTGCTTCATAGGGACATAGAAAGGGTGTTTCGTGTGATCGAGGTAGAGCTTGATTTCCTCTTTGATTTCTTCTACACCAAGTCGCATGCTTGTGGCTCCTACAGATTTCGCGACAGTTGGCAACATCTAGTGCAAATCCTTCTACTCGTGTTCTTTGCTATAGTTGGAATCCCCAAGCTAGTACTCTTGCATCACGACGACCGTCATTTATTTGATGACATTTTCATTAAAGTGCTTGTTACATTTGTAGTGATACTGATCTTTGCTTGGTTGGAGTTGTTCAAGTATATCATGATTCAATTTTCAAATCGAAAGATTGTGTGGCTTGTTTGCACCGGCATTAGAGAGGCTGCTTCCAAGGACAAATGGGCAACTATAACAGAATTGAGGATTGTTGTGATCTGGACTATCAAGCATTTCCTAATCACTAGGTGTGCTTTTTCATCCCTTTTCAAACCATGGCAGAGGAAGCTTGGCCAGTACTCATTCCTTGAGAGTTATGGTCGAGTCCCAGTATTTTCGCGCAAGCCCTTTTCTCCGTTTGCTAAGATTGTAAAGCTTCCGAGAGCCGGCCAACGCGGAGCCTCTATTGTGTCATTATCTCAAGAGGTGAAGCAAGCAATTGTTTCATCCCTTATTCAAAATCGCGAGCTGAAGTTGCATCGAGGAACGGACACATTAAGGCGATATGGGCTGGCCGAGATTGAGAATGTATGTCAGCCATCGGAGAGCGATGCTCTTTTCATTTTGGTTTGGCACATAGCGACCGGCTTTTGTGAGTCCAACCATCCTATACAAAGTGAAACTGATCAAGACCATGGTCACTTTCTTGCTGCCATCCAATTGTCCAAGTATTGTGCCTATTTGTTGGCCTTCGCCCCCGAGTTGCTTCCTGATCATCCTTACACCACCGAACGTCTTTTTGATGAGGCGGTGGAACAAGCACGGGGCTTCAAAGAGAAAGGATTTGATATGCGTCAAGTGTATCAAAGATTGACCTCTGGGGTTAGCAGCTATAATGAGACTATTGTGGAAAGGGGTGCATTGTTGGCTCGCAAATTAGTTCAACATGTGATACAAACCCCAAACCCAGGGTGGAGAGTTCTCGCGGAGTTTTGGGCAGAGTTGCTCTTGTATCTGGCTCCGACGGATGGCGTAGGAGTGCATGGAGATTATCTTGCTAGAGGGGGTGAGTTCATCACACACCTTTGGGTTCTTCTTACTCATGCTGGGGTTTGCGCAAGAGAATCGTCTTCTTGAGCCATCCATGTCCGAGAAGGTTTGCTCTATTAGTTATGTGTGCATTGTAATTTTTTAAACTAATGTTTGTGCTTGATTTTGGGTTGCTCTATTAGTTGTGTGTGTTTTGTTTACCTCAAGAGTATTATGTTTGTGTGTAGGCTGTAGTGCCATCCATTGAAGTGAGAGAGAGAGAATGTTTGGAGTACCTCCTTTCATTGATGTATAGTATGTTTTGAGTTAACTTTTGTTTGCCCACTAATACTTACTGTTTTACATAGTTTGTTCAAAAAAGTTGAATACTACAGGATATACTTCTCTACCGATTGTTTTGGGCGAATTAACTGTGTGAACACGTTACTTCGCTACAAAGAGGGGCTCCTAGTCACAAAGTCGTCACGACGTATTAGAAACGATGAACAGATAATAATAGTTGGAACTATAAACGAAGAAAACGGAGAAATGGCGAGGATCGAAGGGTTGTTTGTATTGATCTTTTTTGGTGTTGCTCGTGGATACAAACGAGAGAATACAAGCTCAATATGCTTCAGAAATGGAAAGATTGTAATCGGGTGTAATAGACGTGAGAATGGCAAGTAATGCTTGAGAGATCGTGAGTGCAGAGTGTGTCCTCTATTGGGAGCCTCATTCTTCCTTTTATATCAAAACCTTCCCAATCGAACCGTTGATGAATGCCTGGAAGATCCCGGAAATATCGCACCTGCATTTACTACTTGGCGTTCGGATATCATCCTCTTGCTATAGTCAAAGCTCGTCCTTAATTGTGGAGCGGAAATCTCGGGCTCAACGTCTTCAGCCGTTAACAATCATCTTCAACGGGCCTATCCTCTTAGCATTCGTGGGCTTTGAGTTCTGGACGGCCCAACAATACCCCCTCAAAAAGCCCAGGAAACTCCCGCGAGCGGTTTCCCTAGGGTTTTTAAATTTCGAATTGGTTTTGGGAAGTTGTAGCGTGATGGCGTCACGTCCCATCAATCCCTATTTAAGATGCATGATGATGGCCTGCAACTTCACCTGCTTTATTTTCTTCCAAGGTACGATTTTTCTCTTCCATTCCTCCTCTTCTTTCAAACTTCTTCAATGGCGTCTTCCTGTAAGAAAACCGCTTCGTCTCCTTCTCTTTCTCCTTCAAAAATCTTGACCGGCGCTTTCCAGAGGGATTCTTCATCCGAATCTCCATGGGAGTTCGCCGCTTCCGTGGGCTTTCCCCCAAGCGCGGAAATTTTTTCGCCCCCTTCCGGAATTTTTGCTGATTTCTTTGCCAAAAATTGGGTATGCTTTCACGAGTACCCCTTTTGCATTGGTCACCGCTTTCCCCTTTCTCCCCTTGTGATCGACTTTTTAACTAAACTTGATGTTTCGCCGGGACAACTTCTTCCTCAAGTCTGGAGACTCTTACTCTCCGTTGAGCGTCTTTGTTCCGCGCAAGGCATCGCTTTTCAAAGCGAGGATTTTTTTTGTGAACTATCGTGTTTCAAAAGGCGGTCCAGGGCGGATTACGCTAAAAACCCTTCGCACTAAACCAGACTTTGTTTTTGACATCCCTAAATCCGACCGCGGTTGGGCGGATAAATTCTTTTTTGTGAGGATCTCGTCGCTTAAGGGTGATTCGTCCTTCTTGCGAAGCCGTTGGCGGCCCATAGGTAGCGTTTTACTCCTTCTCTGTTTCTGATTATTCAAAGTTTGATGTGCTTGCTTGGCCTTTTTTGCAGAGGAAATCACTTCGCTCCTGCCAAACAAAGGTTCTTTTGTGGTTGTTAACCAAATCGAAGCCCTTTCTGCCGAGGATAGGTCATATCCGGCCCTCGGACCCTCATCGTCAACAAAATCCGACGAGGTCGAAATGTCAAGTAAAAGCTCTTGTACTTGCATGTCTCTTTCCTTCTGTCTTTTATACCTGCGTGTTTGTATAATGCTTTTATGTCTTTATGTCGTAGGTTCCAGAGCTACGCGTTCCACAGCTTCGCTCACCATTGCTGAACGCTTGGAGGCGCGGAAGAAGAGAAAGGCCGAGACTGCTTCTAGTGCAGATAACGAGACTACAATCTCGCTCCCCCCTAAGGCTCCAGAAGTCAAGAAACCTGCTTTGATCAAGAAGGATTCAGGTGTCAAGACGACCGACCTACCCAGAACCATGATGTCGCCGGATATGGATCCCGTAAAATGCCTTCACTCCTTGACCCCTCTAAAAGTCGACTACCTCTCTGGGCGCCCGCACCCCCAGCCTTCTTATTATGAGCTATTTGGTGAAATCGTTGCCGCTCAGTGGCAGGTATGAGTCGAATACATATTTTCGTGTGTTATTTGACTTTTCTTTGTGTTATGAATTGTAACGTGTTGGTGTGTCTCCTCAGGGCCTTCAAATGTCTTTTGCCGCCTTTGACAAGTTCAAAGACCTCCCTGACCAACTATCCATTTACAACATGAATCTCCAAAATGAGAAGAACAAGTCTTCTCTGTTGGCCGGGGAAAAGACGTCTATGGAGGCAAGAATCGCCAAGTTACAAGAGGAACTAAAGAAGGCCCAGCAAGAATCTCAGGTTTACCAGGAAGAGCTTGAGATCGAGCAAAAGAAATCCGCTGCCCTGGCAAACAAGATTGAAGAGTCCGCCGACTTCTACTCCATCAAAGCTCGAGTGGAGACGATGGAGGAGCATTTCGCAGGGAAATCTGCTGGCTGGGACGTTGCAAAGGAAAGGGCGGAGTTTACATCAATGTTCCCTGATGCGGTCAAGGCGATGAAGAACCCCTCCCCCATGGACGATATCTTGAAGGTGGCGCATGAAGTGGCCCAAGTGGAAGCGTCGGAGAAGAGCTCCCCGAAGGCTTCAGAAGATTAAACTTGTTTGTTTTATGGGTTTGTTTTTAAGGACTTCTTATTCCACCCCCAGTGCGTTGGGGCTTTTGAACTTATTTGACCCCTTATGTAGTGTGGGGTTAGTTTGTGAAAACTTTGTGCATTTTGGCCGCTAGTTTAGGGCCTTATGAACACTTGCCCTTTGCTTTTTGGGGCCTGTTTAATTATCACTATTGTGCATATTTGTCTTTGTTTTGTCTGCGTTTTTTTTGCAGGTTCGGAGTCTAGCTGGAGGCGTAAGGGCCAGGTAGAAGACTCAGCTTAGTGTAGAGATCTCAATGTAATTTATATAGCGCTAAGTATGTAAGATGCAACTTTATGAAGGCGAAGATGTAAAAGAAAGTCGTAATTTGTATTAAGAATGATCAGTTGTACAAACAAATTAACAGAGAGCTTCTTGGTGTACAAAAACTCTTGTTTGTCTCGTTCGCCTCGTGCATCAGGTTTTCTTGACTAGTCAATTTGCATGCACTTGTTGCCTGTTTGTAAGGCTTTGGGCCTTTTGTCTTGGCCTGTAACGTCACAAGGCGTCCCTTGTTAGTTTTTATAGAACCATGTGTGTCAAGGCGTGTGTATAGCCGTAGTGAAGTCGGATCAAATAATCGTAATAGTGTAAAAGCAATGTTGTAAATATGTACCTTGCTTAGAAATGATAGAGCTTCAAGTTCATCGCGTTCCAGCTCCTGGACACTGTCTTGCCGTCATGCGACTCTAATTCATATGCGCCTTGCCCTACGATTTTAGTAATCTGGTATGGGCCCTCCCAATTTGCTCCGAGTTTGCCGGCATTCAGTTCTTGAGTATTTTGGAAGACTTTCCTCAATACCCAGTCTCCGACTTGGAATGCTCTAGAATTAACTCGTTTGTTGTAACTCCGTGCTACCCCCTGCTTGTATGTCGCTAATCGTATCGAGGCTTCATCTCGTAACTCGTCGACCGTGTCGAGATGGTGCAACAAGTTAGATATATTGGAATCTTCTGTAGTAAGCCCGTATCGAGCAGTGGGTAGTGATACCTCAACTGGTAACACAGCCTCGCACCCGTAGACTAAAGATAAAGGTGTGTGTCCAGTTGCGGTCTTGGGCGTAGTGCGATTTGACCATAATATGAGTGGTAACTCGTCTGCCCACTTTCCCTTGGCATCTTTAAGCCGCTTCTTGAGGTTGTTGAGGATAACCTTGTTGCTTGCTTCCGCCTGACCGTTAGCTTGTGGGTAGCGGGGCGTGGACATAACAAGTTGAATGTTGTATTGCTGGCAAAATGCTTTGGTCTTGTCACTGATGAATTAGGAGCCGTTGTCGCATACTATAGTGGATGGTATCCCGAATCTGCTTAAGATGTTCCTGCGGATGAACAAGATAACCTGAGTGTCCTTGACCTCCTTGAAAGCTTCGGCTTCGATCCACTTAGAGAAATAATCTGTCATGGCAAGTAAATAAACGCGTTGCCCTGAAGCTGGTGGGAGCTTCCCAACGATGTCCATCCCCCACTTCATGAATGGCCATGGTGAAGTAAGGGGATGAAGTAACTCTGAAGGTAAATGTGGAATTGGTCCATGACGCTGGCACGCGTCACACTTGCGAGAAAACTCTGCTGCATCTTTATTCATGGTGGGCCAGTAATATCCCATCCTGCTTGCTTTCTTTGCTAGGTTCCGACCCCCTGTGTGGTTGCCACACTCGCCGTCATGTATGTCTCGTAGTACCACCTGTACTTCGTTTTCTCGTACGCATCGTGCGTATATTCCTGACGACATCGACTTGAACAAAATGTTATCTTTAATCGTAAATGTGGAAGCTTTTACCTTAAGTCGTTTGGCCTCCTCCTTATCTTCCGGTAAGACACCTTGCTGCAACCATTTCAGGTAAGGTGTTACCCAGGACGAGTTAGTGTCTGAACTGCTTATTGTTAACACGTCAGCTTCCTTGACTATAGATGGTGCATCGAGATATACGAAGGGAATCTTGGTATATTCTCGTGGGTCTATGGTAGATCCAAGATTAGCTAAGGCGTCAGCCTGTGTATTAGCGTCTCGAGGGACCTGCTTGATCTCGAAATGCTTGAAATCTTTCACAATCTCGCGCACCTTCTTGAGGTATGCTTTCATCTTTGAATCCCTGGCAACATATGAATCTGTTACTTGGTTCACAATAAGTAACGAATCACAGATTACCTCAATTTCCTGCACGTTAAGATCTCGGGCAATGAGTAAGCCTGCTATGAGCGCCTCGTATTTTGCTTCATTGTTGGTAGCTTTGAATGTACATCGCACAGCCTGGGCTATCCTATCCCCCTGTGGTGACTTCAGAACTACCCCCAGGCCAACACTAACTTGGTTGGACGCGCCGTCGGTATGCATTAGTCATTTGCTATTACTTGTCACATTTAGCATTTCTTGTTCTTCTTCTTGTCTAGGGGTAGGGGTGAAGTCGACCACAAAATCTGCCAAGGCTCGCGATTTTATTGCTGTTCGAGGCTCATATGCGATGTCATAACCATTCAAATGGATGAGCCAACACGTCAAACGACCTGAAAGTTCTGGCTTGGACATGATACTCTTCATAGGATAGTTAGTTCTCCATTAATAGAATGACTTTCAAAGTATGGGCGCAGCTTAATGGAAGCCATTACTAAAGAAAGAACTAATTTCTCTGTAGGAGAATACCTGGTTTCCGCGTCAAGCAGTGTTTTACTTACGTAATATATTGGTAACTGGTTACCATCTTCTTCGCGGATTAGCACGGCGCTGACTGCAACTTCTGTAACGACGAGGTAGATATACAACTTTTCTCCTTGCCGTGGTTTTGAGAGTACCTGCGGATTTGACAGGTATTGTTTTAGCTCTTCAAACGCCTTCTCATGCTCTTCCTTCCACTCGAACGACTTATTCTTCTTCAAGATGTCGTAGAATAGCTTGTTTCGATCTGATGAACGGGATATGAATCTGTTCAATGCCGCTATTCTTCCTGTCAACTTCTGAACATCTTTCACACACTTTGGTGACTCGAGCTCCATTATTGCCTTGACCTGTTCCGGGCTTGCCTCTATCCCCCTTTGGGTAACTATATACCCGAGGAACTTTCCTGAGGTGACACCGAAGGAGCACTTGGTTGGATTTAACTTCATCTTGTACTCTCTTAAGATTTGAAAGGCATCTCGCAGATGAATGATGTGATCTTCTACTTTCAAAGACTTGACGAGCATGTCGTCGATGTAGACCTCCATAGTATCCCCCAGCTTTTCCTGAAACATCTTATTAACCAATCTCTGGTAAGTAGCACCTGCGTTTTTTAATCCGAATGACATAACTTTATAACAATAAGTTCCCTGGTTAGTTATGAAGGCTGTTTTTTCTTGATCCTCAAGGTTCATCATTATTTGGTGATAGCCACTAAACGCGTCCATAAAAGTTAACAACTCGTGTCCTGCCGTCGCGTCCACCATTGCGTCGATGTGAGGCAATGGGAACGAGTCTTTAGGACATGCTTTGTTTAAATTAGTAAAATCGACACAGACGCGCCACTTACCATTTTTCTTTTTAACCACTACCACATTTGTTAACCACTCAGGATATTTGACTTCTCTAATCTTTCCCGACTCAAGTAAGGATTTTACCTCGTCGTTGATTACCTGATTTCGCTCGGGGGCGAACTTGCGCCTTTTCTGTTTTACAAGCGACATTTTTGGGTTGACATTCAGAGCATGAGTAATCACGCCTGGGTCTATTCCGATCATATCTTCATTCCTCCAGGCGAAGCAATCCTTGTAAGACCGTAAGAACTCCACTAACTCTTTTCGCAAAGTCGGCTCCAGATCTGCTCCGACTCGGATCTTTTTTGAGGGCTCGGATGGGTCAAGAGCTACTTCTTCCAGTTCGGGAGCTTCCGGCTTTGCGTAGAAGGACGGAGTCTTACAGTCTTTTAATTGCTAATCGGAAATTTGCTTGCTTGTTCCTGCCTTCGAGGACGTGGAAGTTGTGGAGGTCGTTGCTCTCATTGTTACTGAGTAACATTCTCTTGCAAGTCTTTGATCTCCCCGAACCTCTTGCACCCCCCAAGGGGAAGGAAATTTCACGCACTGATGATATGTCGACGGGATAGCTTTCATCCCATGGATCCAAGGCCTGCCCAAGATAACATTAAAAGGTGAGGGACAATCTAGTACTTGAAATTTCACTTGGTAATTTACTCCCTGTGCAATGGTTGGTAGGGTGATTTCCCCGAGCGTGTTACGTGACTCGCCACTGAATCCCACCACAGTCGTAGACTTTTTGACTATGTCGTTAAGTCCAAGACCTAGGTTGTACAGCGCATCCAACATAAGCAAGTTAGTAGAACTTCCGTTATCAATTAAAACACGTTTAACAAGGAAGTTTGCAATTGTTAAGGATATTATTAAACAGTCATGATGAACTTCCTCTTCTTCGACGTCGTCGAAGGTGATGGGCATGACGGCGTGGCTGGAGCGTGTGGGAGCTTTGGGATTTTCTCGTCTGGCTTCTCTTGCGACCCTTTTTGCCGCGGAATAGGTCACACCACAAATATCCGACCCCCCAGTAATGACATTGATTACTCCTGCATGCTTAGGGGAGTCGGGTTTTCGGGCTCTCTCCTCATTCCGGGCCAGATGCTCCCTGCCGCACTCTGAAATTAGCTCTTTGAGGTAACCTTTCCTCAATAAGTCGACCACTTCCCTCCTTAGCGCGATGCACTCTTCTGTCGTATGGCCGTGATCGAAATGAAAGTCGCACCACCGTGATTCATCTTTACGATGGTGTGGTATGTCTTTCTTCCGTGGCCACTTGACAGCGTTCCCCATCGTGCTAAGGGTTCTGACTATCTCTGTCGCGCTAACTCGAAAGTTGTGGTGGGACAGCTCTGGAGGCAGCTGGGAGTTCTCACTTTTCTTCACATATGACGTGTTAACAGTCGGCTTGCTGTGCGAGGCATGGTGAGCGGCCGAAGGATAGGGAGCGTAACGAGCCTCCCGCTTTACTTGCTGTCGATCATTCTGCTGAGGACTCGCCCCTTTCTCAGCGTAGAGGTCGTCCTCTTCTAGACGGACATGAGCCAACGCCTTAACCTGCACTTCATCAAAGTTAGAGCAAGGGTATTTTGTCAGTTCACGATATAGCTCGGGGTTCCGGGAGGATATCCCTCGTCGGAAGGCCTCTACTGTTGTTGCCGCATCGCATCCCTCAATGGTTACAAGTTCCTCGTTGTAACGACCGAGGAACGCCTTTAGCGATTCTCGAGGCTTCTGAACTAAGCGGTACAAGTCGCTAGATCGCTTCTTCGCGTGACGGCTGCTTGCAAATCTGGCTTTAAACCTGTCAACCAACTCAGCGAAAGATGAGATACTTCCAAGAGGTAAATGTGAATGCCAGTTTAGTGCGGGACCAATTAACGTGTTCCCGAACCATCGACACATAACAATTTCTTTCATGTCAAATGGGACGGTGCTAATGTTCATAGCTTGCTTAAAAGCCGCTATGTGCTGGTCGGGATCGGTAGTCCCTTCGTATTTGGGGACCTCAGGGACATGGTATTTTCGTGAAATGTTAACTCGCGCGATTGCGGGTACAAAGGGCGAGTCGGTATAACCGTCTCGTCTTTCTACTGCTATCGGTTGAGGAGCCCCTGGGACCTGGGTTATTAGGTCCTCCAGGGCTTTGAGGCGTTCCTTCAGTCGGACGACCTCGACATTCCCTTGAGTCGATTCCGACGCGTTAGCGATTACCTGATTACCTGTCGACGGGTCGGCGCCGTCTGGGGTGACAAGGTTGGGGTCTTCCATGTCCAGACGCCGGGCCACATCGTTAATCACGTCGCTCCTCTGATGTTGGACTGGAGCCGACTGGACCTGAGATCGAAGTAAATTACGTTCATTAGTCAAAGCCTCAATTTGCTTCCCATAAAATTCAGTAATTTTAGAATTAGCCTCTTTTTGGCTATCTAGATCTTTTTTTAGCGCGAGCATGGAAGCTCGGATCTCCGCAAAGGCGCTAGATTCAGCCGCCTGCTTCTCATAATTGTTGTTGATGGGCGGCTCTTCTTGGAGAGGCAATTCGGGGTTTTGGTCGTCATCGTCACCGCTGTTGGTGGTGTTGTTGGGGTTGTTGTTGTTGTTGAGATTCTGGTTGTCGTCGGAGTCGATGGTTAGGTTGTTGTTTGGGTCGAGATCTCCAACATGGGTATGAGTTGCATCCATGATTGATGTCGGTTCGATTGCTTGCTGGGTCGCGACTTCTTTTTTTGCTAGGGCCCCACGGTGGACGCCAATTGTTTTGGGCGAATTAACTGTGTGAACACGTTACTTCGCTACAAAGAGGGGCTCCTAGTCACAAAGTCGTCACGACGTGTTAGAAACGATGAACAGATAATAATAGTTGGAACTATAAACGAAGAAAACGGAGAAATGGCGAGGATCGAAGGGTTGTTTGTATTGATCTTTTTTGGTGTTGCTCGTGGATACAAACGAGAGAATACAAGCTCAATATGCTTCGGAAATGGAAAGATTGTAATCGGGTGTAATAGACGTGAGAATGGCAAGTAATGCTTGAGAGATCGTGAGTGCAGAGTGTGTCCTCTATTGGGAGCCTCATTCTTCCTTTTATATCAAAACCTTCCCAATCGAACCGTTGATGAATGCCTGGAAGATCCCGGAAATATCTCACCTGCATTTACTACTTGGCATTCGGATATCTTCCTCTTGCTACAGTCAAAGCTCGTCCTTAATTGTGGAGCGGAAATCTCGGGCTCAACGTCTTCAGCCGTTAACAATCATCTTCAACGGGCCTATCCGCTTAGCATTCGTGGGCTTTGAGTTCTGGACGGCCCAACACCGATGAGGAAAAGACTTGCATATAATTCATATAACTAGCGTAATATACGGTAAGATAATGAATATTCCGCTGTCTCCGGGAGCATGGCAAGCGGCTTGCCTCGTGTGAAGGTCCCACGGCCTGGTGGCGGCGGACTCGTCGTCTTCCTCTTCTTCTCCGTCGAGAGCGGGGCTTCTGGCGGCCTCCATGCGCAGATCGGAGGAGCGAGCGTGGGCGGTTTCAGCGATGGCCGGACATAGAATAGTGACGGAGGAAACGGCGATTTTGAAAGAGAAAAGGACTCTAGGGCACGGTCCGAACTTGTACGAAATCTCAGGGATATTTTGCGGAATAAAATTTTTTTAGGGTATCATCCGAAAAAGTATAAAACAAAGGGATATCATCCGGAGTTTTCCAATATTTGAAGAAGAAGAGGACTTGAAGAAGGGGTTTCGTGCCTCTTAAGCTTGGTATGCATGGCTAATGCATTTCACAAGTTTGATTGGCTAATTTTCAAAGAAGGTTTGTTGCGTATGAGATTCCACATTAACTGGATTAAGATCTCGTCATGAAATGTTTTTTCTTTTGCTAGTTATAGAAGGTCTTTCCAGTTTGTTTAGAGTTCTTCTTTAGCAAGATTGGGGATCGGCCGGTCATGTTCTAAAAGTTACATTGTTTCTAATATTCTTTTTGTCATGGCAAAGTGTGGTTGAAGTTTTGGCATTTCAATTGGTACCTTACTGAATCCGCTGCTCCAAGCAAGCATAAAATGTACTTTATTCTTTTCCTTTATTTGCCGTTTTTGTTACAGGTTCATACACGTTTTTTTGGAACTGCTTACGTATAAGTTTTTTTATTCATCTTAATTACGTTTATACCTAGTAAGTAGAGGTGTCAAAACCTGACCCGACCCGAAAAATCGACCCGAACCGGCCGAAATTTTTTGGGTTGAAACCCGACCCGAATAGTAGCGAGCAAAGAAAAAACCGAACCCGAATAACCCGAACCCGATTGGGTTGAAACCCGAGACCGACCCGACCGACCCGATATATTATATATATGTAGAATACATATATTATATTGTAAATATTATAATATATTTTACCATAAAACCAATTATAAATTAAATATTATTAAAAAAATCTATTAAAAATAATATTTTATTATTAAATATTATTATTTAATCATAATATTATTTCAATAATCATTAAATTTTCAAATTCTTGACCTGTTAGGTCGACCCGAACCCGCACGACAACCTGTTAAGACCCGACCCGGCTTGACCTGTAACCCGATTGACCCGAACCCGCACTCAACCCGAACCCGAAAAGACCGAACCCGAATCCACCCGACCCGACCTGTTTGACACCTCTACTAGTAAGTAAGATGGAAAAAGTTGTTTTTTTGATGTAATATAATAATGTTACATTTCTTATAATAAACTGAGGATAGATATTTTGTGAACATATAGATTAGAAAAACCAGCTTTATTAGTTATACCGTCGTGCCATATACAATTACGATTTTAAAATTAAATTATGTCTAGATGTAGCTTAAAAATTAAAATAGGATATTAATATAGAATACATATATTAAAATTTAACGTAATGGTATGAACAAGATTGTTTATATTGTTTTTAAAAAAAATGTCTTTAGCTATATTAGTTGAGGGAAAAAGTAATTTCCCAAAATTTATCTGAGTTTAAAGTTTTTTTCTTATGAAGGAAATAAAAAATTCTTATTAAGTATATTAAATATATATATATATAGTAATAATTAATTTATTAAACAAGATTTAATTTGATATGAGAGATAAATATATTTTATTATTAAAAAATAATATATAATTAGCTTAAAATGAATTGTAGAGATAATCATTTCGGTAGCTAAGATATAAAAATTGTTAATTAATACTCAGTTTTACATCTTTTAGATTTAGGGCATCTCAAACAAATTCTCTATAATTTTTTTCAATATAGAGAATCAAAAGCTATATTCTCTAAAAAAAACATATATGAACTCTAAGAGCTTCCCCCATTTTAAACAATCTCGTATTTATTATTTACTTTTTATATTTAATGTTTTTGTAAAATATTTTACAAAATCAATATAACTAATGAAATGTTGTCATGCATACTAATTCATTTAATGCATTCTCCAATGGATTTGGAAAATTCTCCAAATTTGGGGAAAACACCCTGTGTTTTTTTCTCTATCCCCATTTTAGAGAATGAGATGGAACATCTCTTGGAATAAAAATCTCCAAATTCAAAAATATCAATGTATTTGGAGCATCTCTTGGAGATACTCTTAAACGACATATATATCTTATGGAAGGAGTGCCTTGCAATATAATGGAATAGGAAAGATTCTTACTTCATTTACATATCAAAGTATATTTAATTCCTTGTTGTACTATCCATGTTCCACATTTTTGGGAGTTATTGAGCCGTTCATCCGTTACTCGTCCCGGAAAGGTAATCATACATAAAACTTGAGCTCCTGCATCTATCTTAAAACATTTGGTGCATGCATGAACATAGAAAACATATATGTGCCTCGCTTATGTTTTTTCTGCCTAGCCATAAGGTTATCTGATTCTTCGATAATATTTTATGAACTAAGCTAGTTTAAACAATTAGTTATCTATGTATAATGCCTACAAAACCGTTTTTGCGTGCAGTGACCGAGTGATCCATCAATTCAATAGCGCACCAAAATGGCAACAAACTTATCCACATCCCTAAATTCTTCGGTTCCAGCTCCAGCTCCAGCTCCTAACATTGTTATCGTGATCGGCGACATTCGGCTGCTAGGGGTTTTGTCGAGTGTGATCATAACCACCATGCTCTTGTTGTTCTTGTTCTTTGTGGGGCGGGTGAGGCGAAGCGTGCGCGGCGGATGGTTGTTCAAGTACTCTACCAAAATCAGTTATTTGTTGGTCCCAATCTCCATAACCTATGTCATGGGGCAAATGCATAACTCTAACCAACCCCATGTGTGGTACCCCATATGGGCAGGCGCCCTCATCTATGCATATGGAGGAGTTGTGACCATGACCGCCTGTGACTTGCGCGACAACGAGGAAACCCTAAAATACGTGTGGCGCACATTGCCTTTGGTTTTCTATACCGTATGGTTGGGGTTACTCGTCTCCACTGGTGACCGGTTCTCCCCAACCTGGGTGTGCGCGGTCGTCTTCTTTCTAGTCTTGGCGGCCATAAATGCAAGGCAAACGTTGCTCGCTTTCTACAGAGCAAGCAGATCAAAGGGGATGCCATATTTGGTAGAGTCAACGGTAGAGTACTTGAAGCGAGGTAGAGATGTCGACGCTGACCCTGACCAAGTCGATCCAAGGTCCATGAGAGGATATAAGTATCTAGTTTGGGGGAATCCCACGAGGAATAAGAATATGGTCATCACCACAGAAGAGATATGGAAATGGGTCAGTAACCCTCGAGAACATGAGAGCTGGAAACGTCTCGCCATCAAAGAAGAACCACCACAACAACACCAACAAGAAGCTTTCCACCCGGTCACCATCTTTGAAGAAGAAGAAGAAGAAGTGATATCATCTAGCCAAAGGCGTCGTGTGGATAGAGTTGAGTTTCTAGGTAAATGTACCGCTAAGGACCGTCTTAGGGACATTTGCCTTTCTCATGCCTTGTTTAGGATGCTCCTCACAAGGTTTGCGGGCTTCTCAGTACTACAAGAGAGTCCTAATTTACCTCACACAAAGCGGTTCATCCTCGAGGGGTTGCTTGGCGGTCTAGAGCCTCAACAATCAGATGTCGAAAGGGTGTTTCGTATAATTGAGGTAGAACTCAACTTCCTTTTTGATCTCTTCTACACCAAGTCTCATGTGTGTAGCTCTTACAAATTCCGCGATATGTTGCTTCATTTAGTGCATATTGGTTTGCTTTGGGTTTTTGCCACCATCGGAGTCAACTTAATAGTACATAGTGTTGGTAAAGAGGATTTGAGTCTACCTATATTTAGAACCCATCATTTGGAGGTCATGGTCACAAGGTCCGTGGTACTCCTATTTGTTTTGCTTGAGTTTTGGAAATACGTCATGTCTAACTACTCAAATCGGAAGATAGTGTGGCTTCTTTGCACCGCCATTTGGGAGGCAAATGTTGGAAGCAAGTGGGCAAGAGTTACAAGAATAAGGCTCGTTGGAATTTGGAGAGTGAAGTATTACCTTTCTAGGTTAAAACTTTTCCTCTTTTTTTCCAAGCCATGGCAGCGGAAACTTGGTCAATACTCATTTCTAGAGAGTTACCATAGATGCAAGTTTCGATCTTGTAGGATCTTTTCTTCATTGAATGTCCTTACAAAGCTTCCAAGAGTCGGCCAGCATGCAAGCCCTAGTGTGCCACTCTCTCCTCAAGTGAAACGAGCAATCATTTCCTCGCTCCTTCGAAATCAGCTTCAAGTGTCCCCAGGGACAAACACAACAGCGCGGCATCATGACTTATTCGGGGAGCTTCCATGTTCCTTAGGAGATCAAGCTTGCGCGGATGCACGCTTTGTCTTAGTGTGGCATATAGCTACAAGTTTTTGTGAGTCACTCCGTCCTCCACAAGAAACCCATGATGAACACTTCCTTGTTGCAACCCAATTGTCCAAATATTGTGCCTACTTGCTCACTTTCGCCCCCGAGTTGCTTCCTGGTCATCCTTACACTACAGAACGTGCCTTTGATAAGGCGGTTAGACAAGCGCATGCTCATTTCCACAGCAATGGTCTCAATATGCATCAACGACACCAAATTTTGATCGATTACAACAACAATGATAATAGCAACAACGACGACGACAAGGATGACATGATTGTTGTAACAGGTGCTTTGCTTGCTCGTGCATTAATCCGTGGTGTGCTAAAGAATCCAAACCATGGATGGAAAGTTTTAGCAGAGTTTTGGGCGGAACTGCTCTTGTATTTGGCTCCATCAAATAATGTGGAAGGGCATGCACAATATCTAGCTAAAGGAGGCGAGTTTATCACACATTTGTGGGCTCTGCTTAGCCATGCTGGGGTTTTCACTACACAAAGATCATCCCCTCCAACTACTTAAATGTGAAAGAAGAATTTATTCGTTATGTATGTGTGTGTGCTAGCATTTGTTTTTTCTCCTTTTGTTTTTTTTTTCACACTTGTTTGTATTATAATTTGTATGTTTTATTGTATGAGTTTAAATTTAGTTTGCTTCCGCCAAAGTAAATTTAAGTTGTACTATATATTGTACGAGTTCTTTGTTTTTAATAAAGTTTTTTTTTTTTATCAAGGAAAGGGCTAGGCCCTTAGGGAGGGGGGACTAGACCCGCGCAAGGCGAGGGAAAGTCCGACCCTCAGAGTTTTCGGACAACAACGAAATAGAGGCCACAGGCGGTTCAGAAAGTACATGTAAACCAAGCGGAAAGTCTAGAGCAAGACGAGCAAGGGAGTCAGCGACTGCATTCGCTTCCCTGAAGACGTGAGTGATACGGGTATTCCAATCCCGCGCAAGAAAGCCTTGGCACTCCTTTGCCAGGCTGAAGAGGGGGTGAGACGAGCAAGGCAGATTCGAAGCAAGATGGACCGCCAAAGCGGAGTCGGATTCCACCCACACATTCCTGAACCCCTTTTCCCATGCAAGAGCAAGGCCATCCCGGATACCCCAAAGTTCCGCCATCGGGACCGAACAAATGCCCAAGTTATGCACAAATCCACCTAACCAGCTGCCCGTCTCGTCCCGGAGGGCCCCCGCAGCAGCAGCCCTGCCATCACACGCGACAGCGCCATCCGTGTTGAACTTCACTTGACCTTCCGCTGGCTTGCACCACGTCACCAGCACCTCCTCCTTCCTCCCGCTTCCAGCAGCCCCACGCCGCGCCAGCCACGCCGCATGATACTCTCTCGTCGTAGCCAACACGAAGCCTACCGGGTCCAGGACTTCTCTCGATCTCCCGAACACGACTTCATTCCGCCACCGCCACGTCCACCAAATAGCGTTGCAAAACACCGCGCTCCACTCCGTGCCATCGGCCATCTTGTGTCCCGATACCACGTTCATTCTCACCCAAGCTGCAAAAGGAGTATCAAAAAACTCATTAAAATCAGTAGGCGGATTCATTTTTTGCCAAAATCTAATCACTTTAGGGCAATCGCGAAAAAGGTGAATAAAGCTTTCCACTTCCCTGTTACACAAGCAGCAAGCTCCATCATTCGAAAGATGCCTCCGTCTTCGCTCCTCGTTCGTCAGCACCCCACCATTGATCGCAAGCCACACAAAGAGCTTCGCACGCTCCTGAACCTTAACCCGCCATATGGCCTTGTAGACGAGGCCATCCATACTTGACAGTTCCTTAGTCTGTATCAGGTGTTCGTAAGCTGAAGTGACAGAATAGTCCCCGTCCAGGCTTGGTTTCCACACAATTGTGTCCTCTGAGCCCTCGACGAGACCGATTTCCGCCAACCGGAGCACGACGCTCATGGGAAGGAGCCCCTCGAGCTCGTTCCATTTCCACCCGCCGTCGCTCTCCCAGTAGTCCCGAGCCTTACACTGCAGAAACGAAGGATCAATCGGCCCACTCGCCTGCTCCAATAAACAACCCTCCCCGAGCCACTCATCCAGCCAAAAACGAACTGTTCGACCATCCCGCACGATCCACTTCGTGCCCGATTTAAGGACTTGATCAAAGCCCTTCTTCATACTCTGCCAAATATACGACGCACTCCCGGAGAAGGAGCCATTCGGGCGCTCATACTTAGCCTTTAACGCTCTACTCCACAAGCTCGACTCATCATGGAGAAACCGCCAACAAAGTTTACCCAAAACAGCCAAGTTCATAGTTTTCAAAGGCCTGATGCCCAGCCCACCGATTCCCTTTGGCTTGGCAATCTTGTCCCACGCCACGAGATGCATCTTACGGTTGCTCGTGTCATGCCCCCAAACAAAACCACGAACCACCATATCAATCTTCTCACATAACTCATGGGGAATGGCGACAGTGCCCATAGCGTAGAGCGGTATTGAAGACAACACCGAACGGGCCAAGGTCACCCTCCCCGCCATACTCAGGTACTTGCCCTTCCAAGTCGACAACCTGCCCTTCACTTTATCCAACAGCGGAGCAAACGTTTCTTTCGTAACTCTCGAATGCAGAATGGGCATGCCGAGGTAACTACCGAGATCCGATGTTACCTCAAACTCGGCTTCATGCCGCAGATTATCCATCGTCCTAGCATCAACATTAGGTGAGACAAACATTTTGGACTTGCCTGCATTCACTTTCAGCCCTGACGCCCTGCAAAACCGACCCAACAGCTCATTGACAATCCTAATTTGCCTCACCGAGGCCTCCGCAACAAGAACCACATCATCAGCGAAGAAGACGTGGGAGACCTCCGGTCCATTCCTCGTTAGCTTAGCTGGCTTCCAATCCCCACTATTCACTGCGTTCAATATCATGTGGCTTAACCGCTCCATGCACAAGATAAAAATATACGGCGAGATAGGATCCCCTTGTCGAATCCCCCTCTTAGGCTTGAAACACTCGGTAACCTCACCGTTCCACAGGAGACGAGTCGAAGTGGTAGAAATGCACTCAAGAACCCAATCCGCTCAGCTGCTCGGGAAACCAGCTTCTCTAATCGTTTCCGTAACAAAATCCCAATCCAAACGATCATAGGCTTTCTCAAGGTCGATTTTCAAAACCATCCAACCTTTCCGCCCCTTTTTCCTTCGCATCGAGTGGACCACTTCTTGGACGAGAACGATGTTGTCAGCAATCATACGACCGGGGAGAAAGCTACCTTGAGTAGGGCCAATAAGGGAGCACAAAACCGGTCGCATACGGTTGACCAGCACCTTCGAAATAACTTTGTAAATAACATTACAAAGGCTAATGGGTCGGAATTGATTGATCCTCTCTGGCTTCGCCACCTTTGCAAGAAGCACGATTAGCGTTTCATTAACGCCTTCCAGCAGCTTCCCAGTCCTGAAAAAGTCCCTGACGAACCCCCTAACCGACTGCCCAACAACATTCCAGCACCTCTGAAAAAACAGCGGTTGGAACCCATCCAAACCAGGGGCCTTCGACCCACCCATTTGCTTGATGGCCAAGTCGATCTCAACATCCGAAACATGGTTCACGAGAGACTGCCATAGCTCAAGAGATATAGGGGGAAAGCACCCAGAACAAGTCGTCTCCCTGATCCTTTCACCGACCGGCCAGCTGAACAGCTCCCTAAAATAGTCCAAGGCCATATGCTCGACCTCTTTCTTATCCATGATGAGGCAATCATTCTCGTCAACTAACCCATCAATCCTATTCCGCCTTCTCCTCACCACCGTGGATATGTGAAAAAACGACGTATTCCGATCTCCTGCAACAAGCCAATTTTCACGAGATTTTTGCCACCATAAAATCTCTTCCTGCTCAAGGACACTGTTCAACTCCAGCTGAAGTTTGTGCTCCAGGTCAATGAGGTGCTGATTCAATCCACGAGTACTGGCTTTTTGTATCCCAGCCAACCGCTTCAGCAACTCCCTCTTCCTTTTGTGAATATTACCAAACGTTTCCGTATTCCACTTAAGAAGCACATCCCGAAGGGACAGAAGAGCCTGCGGCGTAACAACACCATCATCCCAACTATCTTCGATCAAAGGTCGGAAAGACGAATGAGTCGTCCACGCCGCTTCAAAACGGAACGGACGTCGTCTACGGTTCTGATCAACTTCCGGGCGAAACGATAGCAGAAGCGGCGCGTGATCCGAACACAACATGAGCAAGTGACGGACTTCCGCATTCGGCCAATCTAAGCGAGCCTCCACATTCATGAAAACCCGATCCAAACGCCGGGCTTTAAACGTGGCCGGAGTCTTGCCTGTAGTCCAAGTGAAAGTCGACCCCGAGAACCCCATGTCAAGAAGACCCTCCTCATCAACCCACTGGCAGAACTCATCAGTATCCGGCGACAACGGCTGCACTGTTCCGGAGCTCTCCCAAGAATGAAGAACACAGTTAAAATCGCCCCCAACAAAGAGCGACCCTTGAACTTCTTCCGAGCACTCCTGCAATTCCTGCCAAAAAGTTTCCCGATCAGTCTCGTTAGGGGGCGCGTAAACTAAAATCAGATCGAAAACTTTACCTTCGAGATTGACCCGAGTATGCATGAAGCGATCGTACAGCCGAATCACTTCGATATCAGTAATATTCTCGTTCCAGAACAACCATATACCTCCAACGAAACCAACAGCCTCAATCCGAGTAGAATTGGAGAAATCAAGTCTATTGCAAACTTGATCGGCCCTCTCCCCGGAAATTTTTGGCTCGAGAATCACCAATACGTTCACCTTAAATTGCCTGAGGAAGTAGCGGACAGCTCTTCTGAACCCCTTATTGCCTACTCCTCTGCAATTCCATATCATACACTCCATCAGGAAAGTTGATGAGGGTTAACAAATCAAAAATCAAGACAACGCGGGCGCCGACTCCCCTGACACCACGGCGGTAGTATCCTCCTGCATACTATCATCCACCGTCGGCGTCCTTCCATCATCCTCAGCTTGCTCAACCGACAAAATTTGCTTTCGCAAATCCGCAAGAGTGTCGTTATCCTCCATTAGCCTCTCACAAGGCTCTTGATTCGGCTTAGGGGGGTCCGTGGCAGCGTCGTTCGCCACCGGCGCCGCGGCATTGACCGCAGCAACCACATCATTAGCAACGATCGGTTTCAGTATTGTAGTTATGTTTGTAGTAGTTCATTAATAAGAACCCGCCTTTGTGTGCCCAAACCTTCCAGTATTGTAGTTCATGATGGGATTTAATGATTTGCTTATGGTTTTGTTGTACTCTAGATGCAAGTTGTTGTAATATAATCCTCAAAGGTATGTCTTGTTCTTATGTACAAACTCGTGTAATATTATATAATTAAGTAAAAGCTAAGATAGGGAACTGGGTCAAGATGTTGGTTTAGCTCAAGAACCGGTCTTATGAGACTAAGATAAATGCAAAACCCCGGTTTGATATGGTTCAAGTGAACCAACTAAAACCGAAGCGGATGTTAGTGTCTAACTGAGACTTAAGCTTATTCTTGAGTTGGACTTCTGGGCCGATATGTGTGGTTGAGCTTGGGGCAGCTCAAGAGTTGAGCTGGTTACTCTAGCTAAATTGAACGTTGCGTTTTGAAGCTTATTCAAAGTTGTAGAACACGAGCTCATATATAAGCTCTTGTTCTGGTTGTTGAGAGCTAATTTTTCGAGGAAAAACAAAATCCTATCCGAGAGAGGAGGGAGAAGAGGGAGAGAGGGAGAAGGAAGGATATCGACGACACCATCTCAACGTCGACGACTCGTCGTGGTTCTATCCAGAAAAAGAACTCTGTTGTAATCGTGAAAAGGGGTTTGAAGTCTTTTCGATCCTCAACCCTAACTTTGTTTGCTTCTGTTTCGATTGCTTCTCTATATTGTTTGGTTTCTGTCTTTGGCTTTGCTTTCTTGATGCATGATTTACAACTATGTCTTCTGATCTAGCTAGTTCATATTTCGAGTCGGGTCTCCCCAATTGAGACTCCCCAAATGTAGAATTCTTTGATTGAGTTCAATCTGGGTCATCAATATCTTTGTCGATTTAGTTTTCGTTCTTTACTTTCTTGCATCTCGTTTTGTGGGTGAGATCGATCAGATCTAGTGACTTAGTCGACAGATTAGGACGTTTCGCAATGATATATTTTTTAGATGCCGAATAATACTTATACTCTTTATCTTAGAAAAGAGCTCGTTGATCCCAACTATGTCCGGTTCTAGTCTAGCTTATATGTCGTAATTAAATTGCTACCATGGAGGATGTAGTATGGATTCCACGCTTACTTTTATGATATCATGTATAAGATCAAATGCAAAAACTTATTCTATAAAAAAGCCAAGTCCATACATTAATGCACGCATGTGTTCCTTTGAGGATAACACATGTTATTCAACTTACATCACCAATTAACTTAACTAATTGGTCAAAACTTTCAAATAACAAACCATCCAACTAACTTGAAAGCGATTAATCTCTTTCTAGGTGTTCACAGCACTGCAAATCTTTCGGACTTCTCCATTTGTTCCGGTCAATACTCCATTACGAGTCATCTTGATCATAGCTGGTCCGAATTTGTCAGAGAAGCTTGAGCCTTGCGCAAGAGTTGCTACCACGTCTTTCGTCCTCGAGTCAGTTGCCAATCTTTGATCGATCTTCATCACCCCTCGGTTGGCTATGATTTGGTTGTAGTAACCAGTATCAAACGTGTCGCCACTGTTCGCGGTCTGGTCCAAGAAAGTTTGGCTTTGGGTTCCGTCTTGGTTCGAAGGGCATGTGCTCATAAGGCTTTGGACAAGAGCAGGGTCCATGGTTGGGTCCGGTTTGCCCGTTCCACTAAAGTTGTATAGACGGTCTTGGAAGTTGTTACAATGAGCTACTCCAACGGTATGAGCACCTACAAAACGCATGTTGTTTTATTTCATATATTGATTTCAGGGGCTTTATAAATCAAATGGCATTATAGAGATTGTAAATCATACCAAGAAGAACAACAACATCGTTCAAATCCAATCCCATGTTAGCTAAGTCGTTGATCACGTCGGTCATAGGAGTGTCGGCCTTAGGAACATTGGCAGCATCGGCAGCATTTGAAACAAGGCTGTCTCTTCTTCCGGTTTCAACTTCATACCTATTTCCACCAGCCTATGTTGTACACGCGATCTCGAGTTAGGGAATGTTTATAAAGATTGTCGAAAGTGGAATCTAATTAAGGTCATGTTTATAAAGAATTTGGTACAACTTAATACTTACCACGTTGATTGTGTCTCTAGTTGCCATGACCAAAATGTCAGCACAAGATACCACACCAGGACAAACTCCTTCAACGGCTTTCTTAATATTGTCGATATCATCAAAACCATCGAGATTTAAGTTCTCTGGAGCGGTTTTCTCAGATGTAGCTCCGTCCAACATCACCGACGCATCACATCCCTAGCAACATAGGAAATAAACGAGTAAGTGATGAATATGTACAATATCATAGTACGTACATGAGCATATATATCAATGTCTACGTGCATTCATGCATGAAAAAAAAGAAGATGCTCACCCTAACAAAGCAATCATGAAAGGACAATCTAGTAAGGTCCCCGACAAGCCCTGCGTTCGACGCCATCATCTCTTTAACCTTGCTGAAAATGAATTGCTCGATGCTCGTGTTCCCGCATTTGCCATCGTAAAAACCCGTTGCGAGTTGCCCATCTGACCGGCCAACAAGGGCGGTCACAGCGAACACTAAGGCGAGGGTGGCTACGCTCATCTTAAGACTAGCCATTATATTTGGATTGCAAAATAAAGTAGCTAAGTTAATTCAACCGTTTGTAAACTTCTTAGTTGGAATGAACTAAGATTGTTGTGATAAGAAAGTGAAGAAGCCTTTGGTATATATAGGAATAAAAGTGTTGAAAAGTTGCAACCAAGAGCAAGATGAAGATTCGTTCGTATCAACGCGGGTAGTTTTGAGTACTTGTTTGAAACTTTCATGCATATTAATATCTCTTTTTCTACGTTCAATTTTGTTGGTCGTCTTTTTTTTTCCTTGTAATTAATTAGATCGATCATGAGATTTGGGGCCCCCGTACCAGCCAAGTAGCCAACAAGCACATGTGGTGAAGTATTGAAACTCTCTCCTGTGAGCCCAAGTTCTACTCTTTGTATAATTGTACGTACCATTATGTAGAAGATTCAACAGAAGAAAGGGTCAGCAGCCATTCGTTATGGCCCAAAATTAACTGAACTTTATAGAGTTAACCTACTACAAATTCACGGGCCACTAGGGATAATATGAATGGCTCAAATCATATACAGTTTCCTCCTTGTACTTTTATAAATTTGTCACTTAGATACTTCACCTTTGATTTGGACATATTGAATACTTAAACTTCTTATTTTTAACCCACTGAATACCTCAAAGCTGATGTGGCATATGTGTGTCATGTACGCGCTCTTTGAGCGATTGAAACATTAAAATCCCAGCTAACATTGACATTTCAGGAAAAAAATAGCAAAAAGAAATTAAATTAAATTTCTCCTTTTTTCTTCGTCTTCTTCCTCTGAGCTCCTCCTTCTGGGCTCCCTCTTCTTCTTCAACTTCTCTGGATCCACGTTCCTCCGACTCCGGTGGCCACCGAAACTCCCCCGACTCCGACTGCCACACAAGCTCTTTCGACACCAGCCACCGCCCCGCCAAATCCACCGGCCAAACCTCCGCCGGCGAGCACTCCCTCTGCCTCTCCGCCACCGGCCCAGATCCGACCACTCCTCTTCCGACGCCGCCAACTCTGCCTCCGGCTAGTCCTCCTCCGACCCCAGCAACCCCCCAGCCTTTGTTGAATTAAAAGATAGAGAATTTGTGGGCATATTTGATCTTTCATTCATTGCTCATTTGGGTTGATTACAATGCATGCTTAAATAGTAAAAATTAGCTCTACTAGTCTATCCTAAAAATATGGCATATCACATCCATATTTATCTCCACTAACTAAAACACACTCCACGTATCTCACCTTCTTTCAACAAACTAATTACTTAATTATTGCTAAACTAATTAATAACTTAATTAATTAAGTTTGAATCACATTTCCAACATCGCCCCTTGATTCAAACTTTCATAGTTGCATCTCCATTGATACGAATTTTCCGAAGAACTTGTCTTCTTTCTCCAGGATAGATGCACTTTGCTTCAACTTTGTCTTCATTGTGCTTAGATGTCTTTCTCATCTTCTTCACCATCTTCTTCTTTGTTAGATCCCTTCTTTCCATATTGATTTCTTTGTCGGAGCACTTCTCTCTCCGGCTTCCTTCTTGTTTGAATCCCATCTTTTGATAGAGCACTTGTCTCCATCATCGTCTTCTTTAATGGAGCACTTCTCTCCATAATTCCTTACGAGGAACTTCGATTCTCTCCCTTTTTTTTTTGTTTGGAGCACCATCTCTCCTTCGATCTTCTTAAGGAGCACCATCTCTCCTTCTTATGGAGCACCATCTCTCCATCAATTTTTTTTTTTTGGTTTCTCTCTTGCTTCCCCTTAGAAAGCACACTCATAAATTTGTTTGAGCAATGAACAACCCACCCCGATCAATCACCATCGGC
The DNA here is from genome assembly GCA_934048045.1 of Polygonum aviculare. Lineage (NCBI taxonomy): Eukaryota > Viridiplantae > Streptophyta > Magnoliopsida > Caryophyllales > Polygonaceae > Polygonum > Polygonum aviculare. Next base: position 2,245,096 of record OW204027.1, read on the forward strand.
TCGGATACCATGTTGAATTAAAAGATAGAGAATTTGTGGGCATATTTGATCTTTCATTCATTACTCATTTGGGTTGATTACAATGCATGCTTAAATAGTAAAAGTTAGCTCTACTAGTCTATCCTAAAAATATGGCATATCACATCCATATTTATCTCCACTAACTAAAACACACTCCACGTATCTCACCTTATTTCAACAAACTAATTACTTAATTATTGCTAAACTAATTAATAACTTAATTAATTAAGTTTGAATCACATTTCCAACAGCCTTCACCTCCTTCCCTGGCGTTGGCTGACCCCCGACGTCTTTTTTATTAATTTCCTTTTTGGTTTTAAAAAAGTTTAACTCATGTCATTATTTTAGCAGATGCTTACGTGGATTAAAAATTAATTTAATGTTAATGATGTGTAATTGTGGTGGCAGGCACGTGTGATATACTTGACAACCTATTCCCTCAACAAGTGTTCAATAGGTTTAAAATAAGAAGTTTAAGTGTTTGATAGATTCAAAACAAAGGTGGGGTGTCCAGAAGGAGGAGGACCTCAGATGAAGAAGATATTGCTACCATGGACACACTTACTTTTATGACGACATGTATAAGATCAAATGCAATATCTTATTCCATAAAAAAGCCAAATCCATACATTAACATTTCTTGCACGAATGTGTTCCTTTTAGGATTACACACGTTATTCAACTTAAATCACCAATTAACTTAACTAATTGGTCAAAACTTTCAAATAACAAACCATCCAACTAACTTGAAAGCGATTAATCTCTTTCTAGGTGTTCACAGCACTGCAAATCTTTCGGACTTCTCCATTTGTTCCAGTCAATACTCCATTACGAGTCATCTTGATCATAGCTGGTCCGAATTTGTCAGAGAAGCTTGAGCCTTGTGCAAGAGTTGCCACCACGTCTTTCGTCCTCGAGTCAGTTGCCAATCTTTGATCGATCTTCATCACCCCTCGGTTGGCTATGATTTGGTTGTAGTAACCAGTATCAAAAGTGTCGCCACTGTTCGCGGTCTGGTCCAAGAAAGTTTGGCTTTGGGTTCCATCTTGGTTCGAAGGGCATGTGCTCATAAGGCTTTGGACCAAAGCCGGGTCCATGGTTGGGTCTGGCTTGCCTGTTCCGCTAAAGTTGTATAGACGGTCTTGGAAGTTGTTGCAATGGGCTACTCCAACAGTATGAGCACCTACAAAACAAATGTTATTTCTTTTAATATATTGATATCAAGGACTTAATAGTTCAAAATGTCGTTATAGAGATTGTAAATCATACCAAGAAGAACAACAACATCGTTCAAATCCAATCCCATGTTAGCTAAGTCGTTGATCACGTCGGTCATAGGAGTGTCGGCCTTAGGAACGTTGGCAGCATCGGCAGCATTTGAAACAAGGCTGTCTCTTCTTCCGGTTTCAACTTCATACCTATTTCCACCCGCCTAATTATGTTGTACACGTGATCACAAGTTAGGGAATGTTTATAAAGATTGTTGAAGGTAGAATTTAAAATTATGCTTATAAAGAATTTGGTACAACTTAATACTTACCACGTTGATTGTGTCTCTAGTTGCCATGACCAGAATGTCAGCACAAGATACCACGCCGGGACAAACTCCTTCAACAGCTTTCTTAATATCATCGATGTCATCAAAACCGTCGAGATTTAAGTTCTCTGGAGCGGTTTTCTCAGATGTAGCTCCGTCCAACATCACCGACGCATCACATCCCTAGCAACATAGGAATAAACGAGTAAGTGATGAATAGATACAATATCATACAGTAGTACATAAAAGAGCATTATATTTATATCTTTGTCTAAGTGCATATATCCATGCATGAAAAAAATAAGATGCTCACCCTAACAAAGCAATCATGAAAGGAAAGTCTAGTAAGGTCCCCGACAAGCCCTGCGTTCGACGCCATCATCTCTTTAACCTTGCTGAAAATGAACTGCTCGATGCTCGTGTTCCCGCATTTGCCATCGTAGAAACCCGTTGCGAGTTGCCCATCTGACCGGCCAACAAGGGCGGTCACAACGAACACTAAGGCAAGGGTGGTTACACTCATCTTAAGACTAGCCATTATATATGGATTACAAAATAAAGTAGCTAAGTTAATTCAACCCTTGTAAACTTCTTCTTAATTGGGATGAACTAAGATTGTTGTGATAAGAAAGTGAAGGAGCCATTGGTATATATAGGAGAGCAAGATCGAGGAAGATTCGTACGTAGGGAGTTTGAGTACTTCTTGTGCATATGGTAGGTAGGTGAATTAATTTGTTTGGTAATGCATAGTTTGAAACTTTCATGCATGCATGCTGATCAATAACTATCTTTTCCTACGTTCAATTTTGTTGTTCGTGGCTTTTTCTTCTAATTGTATCAATGTGTGGGGTCCCCAACCAACCATGCAAAGACTTAACGTTATGATGGCTTGATTTCCAGATCAGTACATGCACCACGTGCCAACTTTTTCACTGGATTAGTTGCGTAAGAATCTAATAAATGAAATTCTTATATCTTTAAGTATTTTTTTTTGGGTTGAATCTCTTGATCATTAGCTCGAACTGTAATTTGTCAACATAATGCCTATACTTGGTATGCAATTATGCACAAACTAGTTATAATGTCAAAGAAATTAAGCTCTTTTTAGCTAGGTAAGAAATTAAGGGGGGGAAAGCAATAAAAAAACATATATGCATTAACAAAGAGATTAGATCGAGTCAGACTTTCATTTTATAAAAGAAACATATACTTTACCAGACGTCGATCGGTTTGGTTCTCGAGTCGAGTTTGTCGCTCGGTTATTTTGGATCGGATCAAACTTTACCACGTACAATACCACCCCTATATATATTTTAGTGGCATGGACTAATTAAAATTGGAAGACACTAGCACGCAAAGTATTGAGATTACACGGTGAATCCAATTAGGTCACATGAAGTACGTATTGAGAATAAATGATCGAAATTAAAGATTTTTATATTATGTTTTCTAAGAGCACACTCGAAGATGTTAAAAGTTTCGACAAAAAAGAATTATAAAATACTAATAGTAGCAAGATTTTGTAAATCTTAAATTTTGGGATTTTTTTATATTTTTTGTGATAGATTGACTAGTTATTTCCTCTTCAGGTTTAGTTTCCTTATTGAATATGCTTATAATTTGATTTTATAGCACACAATAGAAAGACTATGAAATTAAGTGCATCGGTTCTAAATAATAGGTTTATCTTCGGATAAAAAAATAACGGGCTTGTCTAGAAACTTTTATTACTTATTAATAAATGAACTAGTATAAGTTCCCGTGCCTTAAAGGCACGATATAATTTAACTAAAAACTTACTTAAATTTTTATAGTGTTATTCAAAATAATAGTTTCACATAAATTTTCTTAAACATAGTGTGTATATATATATAATTAAGTAATTAGACATAATTAATTAGAATACTAAATGTATATCCAAACTCATAATATATATTAAAATTCTTAAAATAATCATATAAAATAATATAAATATTTAATAAATTCCGCAATTACCCTAGTATTATTATATGCATAGATTTGGATAAAAAAAATTTAATAAAATAATAGTTAAAGAAGATATCTAATGTGGAAAAATTGATCAATATACCCAAAACTTAGATTAAATTAATCATTTATACCGAAACTCATAAAGAATTTATAGTGTTATTGTACAAAATCATTTATATGCATAGATTTGGATTGTTATGCATAGATTTTTATTATACCGAAATCAAGAATTGATCAATATGTTTCGGTGCCTACGCAACAATTTGAAATCATAATTTGCATGGAATTCTTGGTATGTTTATATAACTCATACGGTATATTAGATAGATTTGGTAGGTTAGATAGATTTTTTTGGATAAGATTAGTCTATACTATTCGCTATGTTGGATAAGAGTTGATCAATTAGTTGTGATTATTATTGTTTTATTTTAAGCAATATATTAGAAAGATTTTTTAAAAAAAATGGCTAGATAAGAAGAAATTTAATATGGGGTCTACAATGAAATTCCAACCAATCAAATTAATTGAATTGTTTTATTAAAGATGGATGACACGGTCCAATGAGGAAGTACCACGTGTCGGGCTAAATATTAAATCTAACCTCCGTTTTAATATATAGTTATGATGATGATTATCTTTCGGCCAAATATAATACGGGTAATATTAAAATGAAATCTCAACCACAAAAGCTCAGCTAATCGAGAAATTGTTATTGGTCGAGAACAAGAGAAAGGGTCAGAACTGAAGTCCATAACGAGACCAAAATTAGTTGGTGCAAATGGGCAACACATTAATTGAGTTGAACATTTCGATCACAAAAAAAATGTTGAGTTGATCATTTCGTTCCACATGACACCAATTAATTCATGTGAACATTTGACAAAAACGAAAGAAAAAGCCTTAATTGTCACAGTTTGGCATACGGTTTTGAAGTGTAGCAAGATTTTAACTCCATATGCACCTCGATCAACTTATTGCTTCTTTGATATTCTGGTAGTCCAATATTGACGCTTTACTAATCTTCATCTTTTGACTCGTTTGTGTCGACATTAATGTGTGGAGTGTACTAGTGGATCCAAATGAATAATGAGCTAGCTAGTGACTCCAATATCTACTCTTATTTGACCAAATACGAGAATATGTTAGAACTTTATATTGTATTTCAATTCATGTGTATAACACCCCGATAATCTATAAGAGATTGAGATGTTTTTCATGTCAACAAGAAGAGTTTTTTCTTTTCATAGTTCGGGAGTTCAGATGAATTATGAAGTTAAACGTACTAGAGCGAGAGTAGTCATAAAATGAGTGACCCCTTGGAAAGTCTTCGGATTGGCATGAGATATCGTGTCTAGGGCATCAGGTTGTACAATATGAATATAAATATTAACCAAACAAGCACTAAAATGAATGTAAATACCATGGATAAAAATACGGTAAAAATCAATATATCCAAGTCTAAAAAATCAATATTCTTTAATTTTATTTTAGAGTATCTCGTTTGATCTACTATAATAATACAGGATAAAGCAGAATCCAAGTCTGTGTAAAAATTTGCGCCACGTCATCGATCCTAAATAAAAAAATAATTTATTATTTTTACATTATACTTTCTAAGAATAACTCATTTATCTAATTGATATCTTATCCAATTTCTTTATATCTACTTGATATCTTATCCAATTTTTTATATCTTTAGATTTTTTCCTAGCTTAATTTTTTTAACATTATATCCTTATATGAATAAAAAAATTCAAGTAATTTTTTTGATAACTTATCATTTTCTCCTTATTAATTAATATATGTTTTTGTCATTATTAAATCTTGAAGAACAATGAAAAAACTTTCACATATGTCAATAGTATACTAAATAATAATATAAATATGAAAAATTGAATAGAATTAATTTAGAATTAACATTGTATTAGTAAAAGTACATATATAGGTGTATTAATAAAATACATATATAGGTCAATAGGTTCGGACTCCGGTTTATCGAATTTGAATTGTAAATTCCCGAATTAAAAGCGGATCAGTGTCAAACTTCAATCTCAAATCAGTTAATTCGGATTTATATTTACATTTCTCGTACATGGTACGGGATTTGTAGTAGTTGGTTCTAAATAGTTGTCTAAGTATTGCTCATCTAGAATTTTGCTCTAGTAGACTAGTTTATTTAGAATTGAAAAGATCTCGTCTATCCACTAAAATCTTATCATTGAGATTTTTGTCATCTTGTGTGTTTTAATTTATTAGCATAAGTATACATGCTTGATAAAAAAAAACAAATTTACTAAAAATTGAATGAACTTATGTCTAATTAATTTATAACTAATTTTCAAAGTATATTTATTAAATAAAATCAACATGAAATAAAAATTAAAAAAAAATTAAAAAAAATAATCTGTTAAAGTCTATTAGCTGATTTAGATTTGAAACTTGGCCATAGTAGTCTATATGTTTCAATGCAATTATTCTACTTGAGCTAAATTTTATTCTTCAAAATATGTTCCTGACATTCAACCGGGAAAAAAAAATATGTTCCTGACATGTTCGATATTAGAGGGGGCCATCCAGGCGCCCCGTACAGCATCACCAAGCGCCCCGCTTTTTCAATTTTTAGTTTGTTCCGCAATTTAAAATATTTACGTTTAGTTTCCGTTATTATTATATAATTATGAAGTATTTCTATAAGTTTTAATATGTACTCTGTTTGACCTTAGACTATTTTGTAGTTGGTTTTTAGCTAGCTTGTTTTATAATCGAGTCCTGTAATTTGGTATCAGAGCCTAGTTAATCAATTAACAAGCTGGAGATTTCCGAAAAATGCATTAATAGAGAAGCTCCACATATTAAGCATTTAAATATTGGCGATAAACATCATGAAGCAATATTAAATACCATAGTTGATGATATCGCTGAATTAAAAAGTAGTATCTTTAGATTAAGTGAAAAAATCAAAAATATTAGGGAAGAGCTAAAAATCTATTGTAACCTTTTATCGGAAGAAAATAAGAAAATATCTGCCGAACTTATTCACGAAATTAGGCATCAAGGTGCAATTGCAAAAGGGCTAGACGTTAAAAAATCAACCAAATTTCCCTACAAATATCCATTCCAAGATCAAAACCCAGGAAAAGTATTTTCTGTACCAGTTAAAAATATTAACGAAAAAAGAAAAGCCAAACTTGAGGAAAATGAAAAAGACAACGAAAACTAGTTTGGAACTAAGGGAAGATACCATGGAGGAACCTGGTATCATCAGTAGTGAAGAATCTGAATATGATACAGAAGAGGAAGAAATGTATCAACAAATGGGTTTGGTAAGGTTAAAAGATATGGAAACCATACCTATAACTGAAGTAAAACGCAAGATAAGTAAAGTTATGGGTAAAAGGGTGTTAGACACCAACAAAATGGAAGAGGAAATAACACCTACTGAGTTGGAAGAAACTAATGAAGCTAATAGATCCTATTATAAAAGATATGAAGAAGGATCTTGTAGCTATAGAAAACCTTATTGTAAACCTAAAGAGTTTTTAGAGAAAACAGCCAGATTTGGGGTAAGAATTATGCCCAATAACCGACCTAACAGGAAAGAACTCAAATTGGAACCCATAAGTGAAACTGGTTATAAGCTAAACTTAGATGGAGTCCGAAAACGTGAAGAAGTAATGGACTTCTGGAAGAAAAGTATGATGAGCGTGCTAAACCTCAATACAGATTGGAGGGCAACAAACTTCCTGAACTATATTGAGCATAGTCTAGAGGGAATAGTTGCTGACTGGTATGAAGGAGTACCAGAAGATTTCAAAGCAGGGTTAAGAGCTAATAACTCAGCTTCATCTATGTTCAAAGACCTTTGTGAGGCTATAGATGAAGAGTTTATTGGTGAAAGAGATGAAGATGATAAAAAATTTATCGAATGGCAAAGAAAACTCAACACCCTTGAAATCTGTAACATGAAATATCTAGATAGTTATCTTTCTTAATTTGAGCATTACTACTATAAGATTGGTGAAAATCCTATTAATCTTCAAATGCTCTATGATAAACTTCCCAAACCAATTAATGAAGAAATTAGCGATGGTTACCATGAGTGGAAAGAAAGGTATATGTCTAGAGATACCCTAGGAAATAGAATGAAATACCTCAAAAGATGGGTTGAGAAAAAATGTCGAGAGGTTAAGGGAACACAGCAAATGAAACGACAGTTTCTAACATGTTGGGATTTCCCTAACGAATGGGGTTGTGATAAGAGAGATTATCAACGAAAACACTATAGAAGAAAGAGTTTCAATAAGCAGAGAGGTGAAAAATATCATAAGAAGTATTATAAAAAACCCTTTGTTAAGAAAAGAAGGTTTTTTAGGAAAGCCTCTTATTGTCCAGAAAAGAAAAAGAGTTGCAAGTGTTGGGCTTGCGGAGAGACTGGACATTATGCTAATGAATGCAAGAATAGAAAGAATAATAAATTAGCAGAAGCATTAGGAAGTATGGATTACATTGAAATATCTGAGGATGAAGCTATAGAATTAGCATTAGGCAACAACAAAGGAGTTGTTGAAGTAGTGGAAGAAGAAGAGGTAGAAGATTCGGATTGTGAAGAAATTAATGAAATGATGCAAGGAGAGAGCTCTAGCATCGCTGATTTCTCAGAAGCATTCGAATCTGGAGGAGAAATGACTACGTTAGCTCAGCTCCAAGAGGCTGAATCCTCCATAGATGAAGAACAAATTGAAAATATGCGTAAGTCAGGAGTCGAATTCCCTGTTATTGCTAAAGAACAATTCTTCAAAAGACATTTCTTCCCAGCATTCTCTAAGTTTGTGTGCGAAGAAATGCTGGGAGATATAGTAATTAAAAACAATGAAAATCAAGCTACCGAAATCAATCTAATCAACTGGAAAAATATCCAGAAACATAACAAGGACAAGAGATATAAGTATATCTTTGTGTGTGGTATCCAAATATTCATAACTCCACTACAAGACTTTGGTAAAAATGTGCATTGCATTAACTTTGTTTGTGACACTAGGCATAAGAAGTTTAGTGATCAAACCATAAGTGGAGTCATATGCAACTTAAGTCAAGGGCCAGTGTCATGGATTTGTAGGCCTAAATATTATGTTAGCCTGGAAGATCAGTTTGCACCTAAATTCTTAGCTCTTAAGTTGCTAACTGAAGGAATTAATATGCATAAGGGCACTTGCCCTATACAGTTGAAGTGGAAGGTGGTATACAAACTAGAAAACACCACCAATCCTCCACTAAGGATGCAAATGGTAGAAGCTGATAAATATGAAATTAGTGGACCAGGTCAGATAGCAGTTCCTGTTAAGGTTAAGCCTGAACAAATCAGTCTAAAAACAATATGGATAAATGCCTTTGAGAACCCTTCAAACGCTAAGCATGAAAAAATCTTAACAGTTGATGAGGAAGGCAGAATTCATACCACATCTCAATCACCCGCAAACCTAACAATGGATAGGAGTCTTTCAAGAAGTAGAAGTTCTAGGTTCAATCCTAGTTTAAATCTTACCCAGAGAAACCAATTAGCGCCTCCAAATAGGACAATTAAAGAAGAAAGTCCTTTTAAGATAAATGAGGATATTGCTAGTTTATTAGCAGCTTTGAATAAGAAACTTGAAATGGACACCGTTGGAAGAACTATTAATGAGCCATCTAGACATAGCATAGATCTAGGTTCAATGGCAAGTTCTAACCCAAACCCAGAAGGTCGTCCAATGCTACAAGGAGAGTCCTCGAACTTTAGATCGGATAGAAAGCTAATAGGGTTTAAAACTAAAACCATTAGTGAACCTGTGTATGAAGAGGATGAAGAGTTAAATATGCAGGTTGAAGCTTGTCTAAGAGTCACTAATCCAAACAGTATTTACATTCCTATAGCGATATGCATTGAAGGATTTAATAATTATGAGCTATGTGCATTCGTAGATAGTGGATGTTCTGTTTGTTTTGGAAAGAAAACATTATTCCCTGAATTTATGTGGAAACCTGCTACTAAACCTATTCAAGTTAGAATAGCTGATAATAGTATTATGGTTCATTCAGAAGTTATTTTGGATTTACCTATTATGCTTGGGGGTTACCCTTGTATAATTCCTATTATTTGGGCTACTGAACAAACATCTCATGACATGATAATAGGAAATAACTTTCAAAGGCTATATTCTCCGTGTACTCAAAGCTTAGAAAGTATGATATTTACTATTAATGGAGTTTTAGCTTGTGTTAGAAAAATGAAAGATGCGTATACTCATCAAAAAATTGAATTCACGCGCAGTAAGCGTGGTGAGGAGCAGATAGTTCCAACGCAAAGAGAATTTGCGCTCTTTATAGATGAAGTAGGCATAAAAGAACAGATAACCACCCAACAAAAGGATTTATGTAGAGAATTATATTCTGAAGATCCTTTAAAGTTTTGGGATAAGGATAAGTCATTTGCTAAGATAGAGCTTATAGATTCTAAGACTGTCATCAGGGTTAAGCAAATGGTTTATACCTATAAAGATCAACAGGAGTTTAAAGAACAAATAGACGAACTGTTGAAAAAAGGATTAATTAGAGAAAGTAAGAGTCCTCATTCTAGTCCTGCATTTATGGTTAGGAATCATGCTGAAGAAAAAAGAGGAAAGGCTAGAATGGTTATCAATTATAAAAAATTAAATGATAACACTGTCTTTGATGGATATTATATCCCTAATAAAACGGTCTTGTTCAATAGGATACAAGGAGCCACTTGGTTCTCTAAAATGGACTGTAAAAGTGGATATTGGCAGATTAAAATGGATAAAGATAGCATACCCTTAACCGCATTTAGTGCACCACAAGGTCATTATGAATGGGTAGTTATGCCATTTGGGTTAAAAAACGCTCCACAAATATTCCAGAGAAGAATGGATAGAATCTTTAAAGATCTTAAACATTGTTGTCTTGTTTACATTGATGATATATTAATATTTTCTAAGACTTTAGAACAACATATGCATGATCTTAAAGCAATAACTCAAGAGTGCATAAATCATGGCATCATTCTAGGACAGACAAAATGTATCTATGCAGTACCAGAAATTGAATTCCTAGGATTGAAGATTAAGGCAGGGGAGATTGTATTACAAGATCATATTCTTGAAAAGGTAGAAAAATTCCCTGATATTATAGAGAATAGGAAGCAATTGGAAAGGTTTTTAGGATGTCTTACTTATGCCTCTGACTTCATAAAAAATTTGGCTAAACTTAGGAAGCCCTTACAGAGTAAGCTGAAAAAAGAAGAAGTGTGGACTTGGAGTAGTCAGGACACTAAGATAGTCCGAGAGCTTAAAAAATGTTGCATGAATTTGCCTGTGTTAACTTTACCCAATGAAGATGATGAACTTGTTCTTGAAACTGATGCGAGTAATTATCATTGGGGTGCTGTTTTAAAGATTAAGAAGGATAATAAGTTGTGCAGGTACAGCAGTGGAAGTTTCAACAAGGCTGAATGTAACTACACAGTTATGGAAAAAGAGATTCTTGCTATCTTAAAAGGAATTAATAAATTTATAATCTTTCTTGCTCCAAAACCCTTTACAGTAAGAACTGATTGTAAAGGAATACTGGGTTTTATTCAAAATAATCTTGATAATATGAAAGCGCAAGGGAGGCTCCTGCGTTGGCAATTAGCCCTTAACCAGTTTTCTTTTAACATTGAACATGTGCAGGGATCAAAGAACTCTTTGGCAGACAGCTTAACCAGAGAACTCGTAAGTAATGGGAATGCCAAACAGATATATAACAAGCGGGCAACAACCAGTTATGAGGTTGTATCAGGATTATGGATTAGAGAATGCCTCTCCAGAACAGATAAAAGAGTCAGTCGGGTTTCTCCTCTCCGTGCGTCCTTCGGATGCGGAGAGGGCTAAGTTCGCTGAAAAGACCAAGCATCATAAGGGATGGGTGTCACCTCCCAGTAATTTAGTAGTTTCTTTTTTAGAAGAAGTTGGTAAGAGAAGATGTCGCTATGGATATCAGATAGCAAACTGCATATCCAGTACCAGAATTTTAGAGCTTGAAATAACTAACAAAATGCTTCAGCTTCCTTGGGAGCTCCAGGAAAAACTGAAGGGTTATTGGAAATATAAAGATTTTCCAGATTGGTATGCTCAGGTGATGAACAGGAATTCAGGTATTTACTACGACATATGGGAAGAATGGGGATCTCAAATTATGTATGGCCATTCTGGAATTGGAGGAGTTTGTCTACCAGGTAGTCCTGATGAAGATGCAGGAATTCTGAAAGCATGGGATTATGGGATGTGCCACGGGATATATGGAAGGTTTCCTAGGCCATGGAGTCCATTATACAAACATTTCACTAAGTTCCAGAAGTACGTGTTCAACAGGATTATAAAATCAAAAGAAGAAGACAATCTGATTAGTTTCATGAAGCCTGCTAGTATGGAAACAGAAGGAGGACATTCAAGAGCTCCACATTACCTACTTATGTTTCTCCAAAAAACAGATTATTTTTCAGACAATCCACTACCAGTACATCAACCACCGCTCAAAACAGCTGTTGAAGCCAGAGCCAGGGGATTCTTCTACATCTACGAAATCATCAAGATATATCTGAAGAAAGATGTAATTATGTTCAAGGTTGGGTTTACTACTGTCATAATTTCAAAAGAGTTAAAACCCTATTTCTTAGAAGCCATAGAGTCATCTGATTCTATCCAAGAGTACTTGTCACAAATTGAATATGGGAGATACTTATCACCAAAGGGTCAGGAGTTCCTTTGGGATCAACTAATGGACTGGGATCCAGAGTATTCAGAAAACTTGATCAAGCAAATAGAGCTTGATGAATATGATGCAGAGAATTGGGAAGACAACATTGGAGATGAAGGCATGCATAACCTCAATAATTGCATGGATTAACTTGTCAATGCCACGTCACCATTCCACTTCAAACGGTCACAGAAGATCTTTGTCGTTTTACTTTTAATGTATTTTCAGAGTGTTTTTCTTTTTCAGAGAGTGATGGCACTGTTGCCATGTGAGTGGATTCCCTGAGACTTTGTCGGGTTATAATTTCAAGAGCACTAAGAGAGCACCCTATGCTCTCACCAGCTCTATAAATACACCCTCTTGTAACCTTAGAGGGGGCACCGAAAAATAGAGAGCGAAGTCTGAATCTAGAGAAAGAGAAAGAGAAAGCTTTGAACTTACTAGTGAAGCGGAGTTTCCCTCACTCTAAGAGTTCAAATCCTTCTATGGATCTTTCTAGCTTGAGTGTTTGAGTGATTTGTATGTTTTTCAGTGTGTTTGTGTGCTTGTAATCCTTTAAAAATCAATAAAAGTTTGTTTTTAAGAAAGGGAAAGCTACTTAATCGAAAGCTATGTCTTGAATAAACCGTTTTCTTGATTACAAACCTCCCATCCACCTATTCAAAGATTATAAGTTAGAGACTACGATCTGAGGTAGGAAACGAAACAGATCTGTGTTGTGCTTGGACTAAGGGAGTCCTGGTTGAGGATTAGCCACCCCTAGAAATCCGGGAGCTATAGGAACGCCGGAGGTCCAGTGATACTACGTCCAGGTAACGGTCAAACCTCTCTAATTTTATTATCTTTTATTACGGAGCATGGTGGGCTTGTGATCATAGAAAATAGATTATTCGTGATATAGTTAGTAGATTATGGTAGCAAGTACCATTTTAAGTCACCAAAATTAACAAATCATTCTAAAAGGATAGATCTGAAGTAATTCATAGAGTATTGGGCAGATCTCGTAATTTCTTATAAATTAAAGGCAAAAATCAAAAAGAAGATAAAAAGAAATTGAGGACCCACCGGGGCGCCTCAATTTCCCCTATTAGAGCGATATTACTTGTCCCTACAACTAGCTCACATTGATTGACCATGTTATACTACTTCGCACTTTATTTTGTCTATATTTACTTTTTGTTTGTTCCAATAAAAGTGTCCATTTTTTCAATTTTTTATTTATATTATGTTTTTTTATATATTATATTTATTTAATCTCATATATATCCTATTATTGAAGTTTTTTTTATCAGTTTTATCATTCCTGCAAATTTATAAAATTTCTTTTATATCCAATCTTATATATTATCCTTTGTTATCCAACTTTTTCATCAACTTTAGCATTTTTTATCTCTATAGATTTATAAAATTACCTTCGTCCGATCTCATGTACTATCCAAATTATCCAACGTTATTGATAAACTTTATGGGACCGAGCTAGTTTATCTTTCTCTCCATCATTTCTCAATTGTGGTAGTTTTTTTTCCTTCAACTAGCTAGCTGTCCACTCTTTTTCTACTAGTTTGTTCGTTTGACAGATTGGTTTATAGTCTCCGTATGTGTTAATAAATTTCCGTTTGGATATCATTAATATTTGGTCTAACAAAGATACGGAGAAGTGATTAAAAAATAAAAGCCCAATCACAATTTTTGTTTGAATTTACACTTTGTTGCATATTCAGACACGTATATCGAATATCTATAATAGTAGTATGAACATAATATTCGTTTATGTTCTATGCCAATTATATTACTTAGAAGATTTTATTATTTTTTAAAAATAATTTATGCATTTTCTTTTAGCATTTTAGTTAAAACAATGGATATCTTATCCTATCCTATTATTCACATGCACTTAGCATGATATATTTATGATTAATGAATACATAATAATATCTAAATGTATATTTAATATACTGGTGTATATATATGCATTAATTAAGTATGTTAATTGGTTTATTTTCGAACACGATTCTATTAAAATTTGAATAAAATCCTTGCAAGACGCGGAGAAATACGTTAGTTGCACATTGATTCTCTATTATTTATTAATTACATGCACTCTTTGTTGAACATTACCCAATCACAGTTAGATCATATGTGCTATATATCTACAACATTACCCATGCACTGTTTGTTGAAGACGTCAAAATTGGTTTCTGCTAGACTTTCAAGACACAACCAAAAACCGGATTAATCCAAACCGAAACCGAGCTAGTTTGGTTGGTCCTCAATTCATGTTTTAGACTATTTCGGTTTTTGGTTCAGGTCGGTTTGCATCTCGGTTCAGTTCAGGTAAACCGAACTAAATTATCACATACCCATTATAGCCAAAAATACCTATTAAATTTAATTTGTAGAAATTTAAATTATAGAAATTCAATAGAATTTTAAAGCTATATAAATTTAACTTTATAAACTCATGATAAAACAATCAACTCAAACATTCCAAACCTTATATAGTACGGAGTACCATCTAAACTTCTCCACTTTCAAAATTTTCGATGTGGGATAGAAGGTGGGATGTGACATGCATGAAAAGTGCCAAGAAGAGCTTCCCACATCGAAATTTTGGGGGAAATGAGGACTTGAGAAGTGTTATAAATACATATGTTTCAAGAGTGCTATAGTATGTGTGTTATTAAGTTGCGTTAAAGTTTCAGGGCTATATTAATCTATCAAGTAATAAATAATTTTAATTTATTAAATAATGAGTTTTGGAACAATGACATATCATGTCAATGTACGTAGCTTTGTATTTCATTAAAATAAATCATTTCATTCGGTTTAACACTGAACCAAAATCAAAAAAGAACCGAACCAAGTTAATCGGCTCGGTTCTCGGTTCCTTAAATTTCATGGTTTGGTTATTGATTTTCGGTTCAATTTGATTTTTTGCGGTTTGGCTCTAGCCCAATGAACAACTCTACCTTGTGGGGCCCCTCATAGAGCTAAACATGGTGGCATAGTATCGGGCTTCAATCAGTCCAAACATGACTCGTGCGAAAAGAGGCGGTGTCATGTCACTCAGACCAGACTCGTGGGCTTCAGTTGTGATGACTACCTCGCCAGGCTATACATAAAATTGTTACCAAACCATAAGATTTGTTTCATTCGGTTTTGTATTTCATTATGTCAATGTAATTTTGTATTTCATTAAAAAAAATCGTTTCATTCGGTTTAGCACTGAACCAAAATCGAAAAAGAACCGAACCAAGTTAATCGGGTCGGTTCTCGGTTCCTTAAATTTCATGGTTCAGTTTTTTATTTTCGGTTCGATTTGGTTTTTTGCGGTTCGGTTCTGGCCAAATGAACAAGCCTACCTTGTGGGGCGCCCCTCATAGAGCTAAACATGGTGGCACAGTATCGGGCTTCAATCAATCCAAACATGACTCGTGTGAAAAGAGACGGTGTCATGTCACTCATACCAGACTCGTGGGCTTCAATTGGGATGACTACCTCGCGCGCCGGGCTATACATAAAACTATTACCAAACCATAAGATCACCGCCAATACGTTCGAATTAGAAGTGACAAGCAGTGGCAGAGCGGGGGAGGGTCGAACCCCTCAGCCCGTTGGAGAGTAGTTTATTTCACCAGAGAGAGGTGAAACTAAACTACCGGCGACCCCTCTAAGTTCTCGAACCAGAGCCGGCGTAAACTACCGGCGACCCCTCTAAGTTCTCGAACCAGAGCCGACTTCAATTGCTTTGTTATTTAATTTTTTTTTGGTCGAATTGCTTTGTTATTTAATAAACCCAAAAAATGGCGTCTGTATTAGCACTTGTTAAGAAAGCATTAAATGGCATCGTTTTGTTTAATAAATTTTTTTTTTTGCCCTTGTTCATGCACTTGCAGTGTTTGTGTCTTGTCAATCTGTACACGTCACATTCCCACCATATTATTTGTAAGTTTGCAAGTCACACAATTTGAAGAGGACTTCTCCATTGCCAAAAAAAAAGAAAAAGAATACTTCTTCACTTTGCCTCATTAAGTCTATATACAATACATTATCCATAAATTAAATAAACACGGTAAATTAATATTTTTCTCCGATCCCGACTTCGGTTAGTGTAAAATTTGATGATTTTCGATAAGATAACAAGATAATAAATTTTCAAAAAATCCTAAAGAAATATAAGGTCCCAATAAAATCATAAATTAAGAAATATATGAAAAATTACATATATGTATAACTAAGAGAACTTTCAAAACTTAGTAAAACATAATTCTATTGTAGTTGGTATTATTTTTTGTTCAATGACAATACTTGGTATTATTTTAAGCTAATTTTCCTAAGTTTAATTTAGTTACATAAAATAATATTTTATTAGAATATCTCGATTTATAGATAAAATATCTATTAAGTATAAAGTAATAAATATTAATTATTGATGAATTAGTATCTCTATAAAATAATAAAATACTTCAATCCCGATCCTATTAATTTATTGAGGTTTAATTGTTCTAGTCTTATAAATTTGTAATTTGTATAAAATTGTGTCTTTTTTTTATATTTAAGAGTTTAAGGATCCAAATCAAATGGTTATAGACTATCAGTTCATTCATTTAGTAGTGGTTTTTAATTAATTAGTTGAATGAATATATCGGTATGGTTTGAACTTAGAAGCTAAAATTGAATCTTTGGATTGGTTTTTTTATATAATTGATTAAATATATGATGGGATATAGGTATTTGTTTATATCATTTAGATTAAATCTTCTACCAACCAAAATCATATAGGTTAAATTTTTCATAAATTGATTTGATGGATTGAGAGTGAATTATTATGACCTTTTTAAATAGAAATATTAATATAACAAAGCGTTATACGTGTGGCCCCATCTAGTGAAAAGTTATGGCTTTGCCACTGGTGACAAGTAGCAAACTTGTTGATATGTGAGGAGTTGTTTTCGAACTCATAATATCCCAAGAGAGCCACCATATCGAAGGTCCTATTGAGAGATAATCGACTTAGAGATTCTAAACCAATTGTTAATTATGAAGTAATGCCTAAAAAAAAACAATAAGTATTGGTTGATGTAGCTGATTCTAATTGATATTTTACACAAAAAAAATCAAGTAGGGAGAGATGCTTATATGATTGATGTACTTAATTTTCCTATTAATTCATATTATCGAATAGAGTCAAGATGAGCATTTAGGCATGCAATATGTAACTTCAACACCCATCAATCCCCCTTTTATCCACGATTTTGACATTAAAATATTGCCCAACATAATCATATATACTATACCAAGGCATAATTTAAAAAAAAAACATGAAAATCATAAGCATTGAGAATTTTTAATATATGAGAATTTCGCCTCATAACCGTGTGGTTAAGATTATTTCATATAATATCTATAGGGTCCGGATCCGGTAAGAATGATTATTATGGTAGGAAATAGGAATGAATCTCGGCCGTTCATCACGCGGGGGAAACAAGCACAAAAATCACACACGGTGAGACACGGGCGAATTAAACGCGTATTATTCGCGTACAATACGCGTTTAATTCACGTTTTTAATACGCGTATTAAACGCGTATTATACGTGAATAATTCGCGTTTTTTTCCGTTTTTCCCGATTTTTTTTCCCGATTTTTTTTTTCGATTTTTTGAATTTTTTTTCCCGATTTTTTTTTGTTCATCAATATTTGTGCAACTCAATGGTCAAATTTGTGCAACTCAATGGTCACGTTTGTGCAACTCTGTGGTCAATTTGTTCATTCATATTTGTGTTGAATTTCTATGGTCAATTTGTTCGTCAATATTTGTGCAACTCAATGGTCAAATTTGTGCAACTCAATGGTCATGTTTGTGCAACTCAATGGTCAATTTGTTCATTCATATTTGTTGTATTCTATGGTCAATTTGTTCGTCAATATTTGTGCAACTCAATGGTCAAATTTGTGCAACTCAATGGTCACGTTTGTGCAACTCTATGGTCAATTTGTTCATTCATATTTGTTGTATTCTATGGTCAATTTGTTCGTCAATATTTGTGCAACTCAATGGTCAAATTTGTGCAACTCAATGGTCACGTTTGTGCAACTCTATGGTCACGTTTGTGCAACTCTGTGGTCAATTTGTTCAACTCTATTACCAATGTGTTGAATTCTATAATCAATTTGTTCGTCAATATTTGTGCAATTCAATGGTCAAATTTGTGCAACTCAATGGTCAAGTTTGTGCAACTCCATGTGAAAAGTTTGCATAGCTGGATGGGTTCAATAGATAAATTTCTAGCCATAACGACTAACAAAATAGTTATTTTTCATTGGAAGGAGTCAAATCCATGTCAATTTGTTCAACTCTACTATGACCACTCATTTCGAGCCATGACGAGCCCAAATGCATGGAAAGTTCAAAAAGGGACCTTCCTACGCTATTTTAGACACTCAAACGCGGTTTCGAAGAGACCTTCGAAACGACATAAAATATGCCCCGTTCCGATAACCGAGCGCAAAGTAACGCCCCTTTTCTTGTCGGAGCCCACGACGTCTCTCTGATTCAACCCAGATTCTGGACTCATGCCGGACCGGAAACCAAGAACTCAAGACTCCACCTCGTGGCTTATGTCGAGACCTTCGAAACGACTGCTCTCACGCCTCAAACGGATCACCGAGCCAAAAGTTATTGCATTTCACTTCCAATTTGACAGTAACACACAAGAACATAGCTAAATCGGAACCGCTTTACACTACTAGAGTGAATTAGATCGAGGATTGTGCAATCACGATCGAGGATTGTGCAATCACGATCGTCGATTGTGCAATCATAGTAAGCATTCCAATTATGATAAGAAATGAACAAATCGATCTCAATTATGATAAGAGCTTCTCATGTCCAATTTGTATATATCCACTTCGAAAAATCGTCCAAAACTAGCCATCAAACCAAGAGCAAACAACTACAAACCACCAAGAAGTCAACAACAACATGTAGCAGCTCATTTTAATCACTTCCAAGAAACTGAACGAACTGAAGAACGATGAGACTGTACAGATAGAGGCGATTCAAAGTGGTAAATTTCTCACATCAAACACAGTAGTGATATTAAGAGCTAACTTGATTGATTAGCCTAAGATAAAGCTTTTCTAAGAAACTGAACCATTAAACACCGTTTCAAGGCCATTCATGGTGGACAGGAGCCCAGTCGTAATGGCCTTCCAATGGAACGCCCTTGACAAGGTCGAAATTGTACCTGAAAAAAGGATCGATGTGCAATTCTTCTTTGAGCAATCAAAATTCAGGCGAATTTGGATTAATAAGACATGAAAAATCGGATGAAACTTACTTCTCCGAAAAGCGTTTGTGGAGGTCTTGTCCACCTCGGGATGTCGTCTCCGTTGAAGGCCTGCCGGCCGTCGACTCCGTACCTTCTCCGAGATTCGTACTTCTACGAATTTTTGAATTGGAAACACAAATTGTGAGAAAGATGAATCGAATTTTTGAATTTCGAATTTCAAAATCTCCAATACAACACCTAAATCCAAGGAGCAGAAATCGGAACTACATTGAATATACGAAGGAATCAAACCTTCCTCTGCCGTTACTGGCGTAAAACGTCGTCGTCTCGACCTGAGAATTCCTCACATCGAACAGAGAATCGAAAATTCGATGAGTACAGAGAATCGAAAATTCGATGAGTACAGACAACATCTGGCCAGTTATCCTTCGCGACGTCCCTCACATCGAACAGGTTCTCGCAGTCGAGGCCGTGGTCCTCCGAAATCTGCGAGCAGGAAATTCGAAATTGCACATCAGCGAGCAGGAAATTCGAGATGCCTCCGCGAAGACGTTCAGGCTGGTGGATCCAACCTCCATATCACAAGGCACTTTTAAATTTTATATTAATCAACAAATCCCGATACACGACGTCACGTTAATTAGTAACGGAAGATATTAATCGCGTAATCAACGTCAACCATAATATCTATCCTTTGAATTTTTCAACGCTATATAAACGATTTTCTTCCTCATTCAGTCAAATCTTCCCACCGACCTCAATCGCAATCGCAATCGCCTAGGGTTTAGCCGATTTTGGGAATTCTCTTGCAATCTCCTACTCCGATCATCTTCCAATTTCGCTCATCATCCTCTCCCCGATCTCTCGAATTCGATTCGGTTTTCATCGCCTAGGGTTTTCTCGATCTCTGTTGCTCGCAAAGATGGTGTGTTCAGAGGGTTTTGGCGATCTGGCCCCGGTTTCCGTGGACGTGAAGCCGAAGCAGTTTGGAGTGACGAAGCCGATCTCGTTGGCGGGGCCTACCAAGGCCGATTTGAAGAGGACTCGTGAATTGGAGAAGGTTTGTGTCTAGGGTTTGATGTTGTTTGGTTGCGTTCTTTTGTGATTGCTTGATTGTGTTCTTTTATGTGGTTTTTGCGATAGTTTCTGCTTGAAGCTGGATTGTACGAGAGTGATGAAGAGAAGACTAAGAGGGAGGAGATTCTGGCCCGTCTCAGAGAGGTAAAGGCGGAATCTTGATTATTTTGCTTGGATAGATAGTAATTTGTGACATGAAAAATTTGACTGTCTGGACTATCGTCTGTAGTTATGACTGTAATTTGTGAGTGGCGTGAAATTCTGTTTGTATGATGGGTTGAGCCATTGAGGATTAGGCCTTTGTGCAGTACTAGTGAAAGTATGTGAACATGGAGTTTAGGAGGGAGATTCCCAGTTTAAATAGATCATTGAAGATGTGGTTCTTCAAACATGATGGACGTTTTCTTGAGATGTGGTGCTTTAAACCTGCATAATTTCTTATGTCAATAAGTGAATAAATCCTTTTCTAACACCAGAGTTTGTCCATTGGACTTAACAGCCAACAAGCGTAAGGTCTAATGTGTAGTTGTCTTCTTTTATTTCATAGTAGTCTGAGAAAGTTTGATCATGTTTGTGCTGTCTCGGCTTGCTGAGCTTATATTCACAAACTGCGATTTCTTACTTTTTTGTAAGATTTGTAGAAGGTGTAAATTTTCTTTGCTTTTTGCAGATTGTTGTTGATTGGGTTAAACAGCTTACACAATTGAAAGGCTATTCGAAGAAGATGGTTGAGGATGCAACTGCTCTTATCCTTACTTTTGGGTCTTGTCGTCTTGGGGTAAGTATAGTAAGTCCCAGTGAGAGGGGTAACCATTGACTTATTTATTTGTTTCCAAAATGCCTAAACTATCTTACTATTTGAATGTGTGTCCAACTGCTGATATCAGATATCAGATATCAGAGAAGTTACTGAAATATCTTCATGAGCAAAGGCTTCCTTTACTCCAAGATTACCCTCTCTTATTTTGTGGATTGGATCTGTTTCAACTGCCTTGCTCAATATAACAAGTTAGGGTTAATATGTAAATGCTAGGCATGCCTAGTATCTTGCGTCCAGGCTCTATGGCGCAGGGCACCCTAATTCTAACCATTTGTCTCCTCATTTCAACTCATTTTCTGTATTTCCTGTGCATCATCTGTACTGATGGTAAAAGTTGGTCATATGTAATATTACAGGTACAAGGTCCAGGGGCTGACATAGATGCTTTATGTGTGGGGCCATCTTATGTGAACAGAGAGGTAATTGACTAAATCATTGAGTGTCTTCTCGTGTTCTCTCTCCTCTTTGACTGGTAGTGGTATCTCAGTTGCTGACTTGTTTTTTCTTTTCAGGGAGATTTCTTCTACATTTTACACAACTTTTTGGCAGAGATGGAGGAAATCACTGATCTACAGCCCATACCTGATGCCCATGTCCCTGTTATGAAATTTAAGTTCAATGGAATCTCCGTTGATCTCTTGTATGCAAGTATCTCTTGCTTGGTTATCCCTGATGTAAGTTGTGACTTCTAGCTTAAATAACGTTGTGTGCTAAATGAGGCTTCTATCAAGGTTTCTTAGAGTATTGTGAACCTCTCCAAAATATGTTGCATAAAGAATAAAACAGCTAATTGAGTATCTTGTAGTTATTCACCATATGTTTATGTCGATGGAATAATATCCCAAGACATGAAGTTTCCATTCATTCTACGAATATAATGATCTGTAATTATTTGATATTTTTGTTTCAGGACTTGGATATCTCAGATGTATCAATGCTATATGATGTTGATGAAGCAACAGTTCGCTCTCTCAATGGATGTAGAGTTGCAGATCAAATTCTTAAGCTTGTGCCAAATGAAGAGGTGCTTATCTAATTTTTATTTTTCGCATCTGGGCTACTATACTACATAATAGTACTTGCTCTATGTTATCTAGATTGCTGCTGACATGTCATCATGTTGGCACATTTGATCACTTTTTTGTTAATAAGTTATGTGCTCATTGTGTGACTCTAAGCTTTTTCCTTTCTCAGTATTTTCGGACTACCCTTCGCTGTATCAAGTATTGGGCTAAATGCCGTGGCATCTACTCAAATGTAAGTTTGCAGCTCCTTTGTTGATAGGTCATGGGATCATATGACATCTCTCCTGAAACTCTGGCCTTCTCTTTGTTATGCTTAGGTGACAGGATTTCTGGGTGGTGTGAACTGGGCTATTCTCGTTGCTCGAGTGTGCCAACTTTATCCAAATGCTGTTCCTAGCATGTTGGCTTCTCGCTTCTTCAGAGTCTATACACAGTGGCGTTGGCCAAACCCAGTGATGCTATGTGATATTGAGGAAAATGACATTGGGTTTGCGGTTTGGGACCCCCGAAAGAATCCTCGTGATCGCATGCATCTCATGCCCATAATTACTCCCGTTTATCCTTGTATGAACTCAAGCTACAATGTGTCGGCAAGCACTCTTCAAGTTATGAAAGATCAGTTCCATTTTGGTGACAAGATTTGCAAGGTACTGTGTTCTGGATCATGGTAAATTGAAAATGCAGCCTATGAGCTACTGAAAATTGAACACTTTATCCACAAAATTAAATCAATGTATGTGCAGGAGATAGAGCTGAATAAAGCACAATGGACTTCTCTCTTTGAGCCATATGTGTTTTTTGAAAGCTATAAAAACTACCTTCAAGTTGATGTTGTGGCCATACATGCTGATGACATGCTTCCTTGGAAGGGTTGGGTGGAATCACGAATTAGGCTGCTGAGTCAGATGGTAATATTTATACCTCTTGTTTTATTTTAATGTTAAGAGAAATTTTTGAGCTCCTCTTGTTTTATTTTAACGTTTAAGAGGAATCTCTCAGCTAGTGGTGTAGTGTGGTCTTCAGGTGGAGGATCTAGCTTTTATAATTTCTATTTGACATTGTTTCTCCTTATTCATATGTACACTACCAATTCAAATTTATTTATGTACTTCGTAATTATTTGCTTATATATGTTTTATTCTATTAACAAGCTTCCCGAGTTTGTTTTATTGTGCAGATAGAGCGAGATACTACAGGGAAACTACAATGCCACCCTTACCCGCACATGTATGCTGATAAATCTAAGCACGGTGGCCATTGTGCCTTTTTCATTGGTTTGCAGCAAAAAAAAGTGGAGATGACAGGGCAAGGTCAAATGTTCGACATTCGTTCTACTATAGAGAACTTCAGGCATAGTTTGACAGTATTTGTGTCCTGGAAACCAGGGATGGATGTTTTGGTTTCCCATGTAAGAAGAACTCAGCTTCCCCATTACATATCTCCTGAGAATTGCACATCTCCTCAACCATCAAAGTGCCGAGGTGAGCAGCTGCTGGAAAATCGTAAGAGGAATAGGGTCGGGGTGGTGGAAGATACAATGCAATCAGGGAAAAGGCAACAATGTGGTCGACAAGAACGCTCTGTTTTATCCCAAGATGCCATTCTTCAGAATTCTGGAAGCTCTTTCTCAACCTTTTGCTCAAAGGTTTCACCTGGAGGTGTAAATTGTCAGTCCTTGGTGGGTGTAGCAGAGAATGTGGCACTAACTTAAAGAAGACTGATCATGCTGATTCTGTAGAGTGAACTGTCAGTTACTTTGGTGGCAACAGGCCTAGAATATGATGTACACAGAGCAAAATGCACAGATGCTCGTGGTTTATATAGATTGCGTGGTTGAAAAGCTGTGTTCTGTCTTCTGTTTTGATGCTATCTCTTCTTTCTGTGTTCCTGTCCCTGTGCCTGCTTATTATGAACTAAAGACTAGAGTAGAGCAATCAAAGTAGGTCACCTTGTAGTTTTTCGGGTCTTTGCTCTTGTGGTTGCTGGTGGTTTCAAATGAGAAGGTAGATTGACAGGAAGATGAAGACGGGCTCTCATCTGGCAAAAGTGATGAAGACGGGCTCTCATACGCCAATTGTAGTGAGCGAAAGTGATGAGATTATTCAGAGGAGTCGAGGGTACAGTTTGGTTATGCCTGGAACTACAGTAGGAAGGATGAAACTTGGAAGAGCAAAGATACAAGGATGAAGACGAGGAAGAGGAAGGCACAGTGAAAATCGATGCAAGTGACCATCATGAACTTGTTATATTGGTACTGAAGGCAACCTGGCGAAGATGGTCTCGCTCTCTCAGAAAGATGTAACAGCCCTGCATTAATGCCGTCTTCGTGTAATTGGGACTCCATGGAATTGCTCACGTGAGTTACCGCAATGGTAGCACAAATCTGCAGGACACGAGGTTTTGTCTTTAACATTATTTGCATTTCTCTTTGAGCAGCTTCTCTTAATTGCACTATATGTACCGTTATTGCTTTGAAGAACCCGCGCCATGCATGATTTGACCAGTCTGTTTTTACTCTTTTGGTGAAGCCATTGCCGGTAACTCAACTATGGCCAATGCAGGGACATTCCAGAATTCAGAGAACCAGGCAAGCACTCTCCATATTTCAACACTTCAGCATTGTGGGTCATGATTATTATTATTATTTTTATCTTCCTTTCTGCTTTCTTGTAGATTGAAGTTGCAAGACGAAACGAGAGCCAGCAGTTACGGTAAGTTTTGACCCACAATGCTCTGGCTTTCTATCTTTCATTGAACTTCCGCAGGTTGTTGGAAGGCTCAGAAAAGAGTTTGTTACATGTGCAATTGAGTTGCCATCTTATGAGGAATCTCAATGAATGGCGTTGTCTAGACACCAATAGTTGATAGTATAGGGCATTTTTAGTCTATTGAGGCCTGAAAGGGTTTACATGTGAGATGTACAATGAGGGTTTTGGTTGTTTCTACTTAAGTAGATCAAGGCGGAGGTGCAAGAAGGTAGTAGGCATAGTAGTAGTGGTTTTGGGGCCAGTTTACCAAATTGAATTGAAACGATCAAGTCTTTGTTATTGGAATTGCAAGTTCATGTTATACATTTTAACTTCATAGCACAATTCTTGTTATTGGAACTGCATTTTAACTACATGCTGTTATGGTTTTTTGGGTGACACCGTGACAGTGTTTTGTCTTCTAAGGTCAATTACTCAAGGTTTAAACAGTTGTGAATTGGATAATAACAATTCATAACGGACGGCTAAGGTGCAACTTCAGTTTGATCCATTACGACTATATAAAATCGAAAAACTTGTTTATGACCCTCCACCATCAAGGCGGTCTTGTTTCACTTGTATGGAAAGAGAAGTTTATGGTGACAATTTTATCTTGAATATAAAGTAGAGATGTGATTTGATTAAAAAAAGAGAAAAATATAATTTTTGAAGGAAAAAAAAGAGAGAGAAATATAATTTTTGAAGAAAAAATCGTTTAGAGGTAAAGTGAAACAAGGTCTACAATCGGGTCGGGTCGGGCAGGTTTGGGTCGGGTCGTTCCGGGTTCGGGTTGAGTTCGGGTTCGGGTCAATCGGGTTACGGGTCAAACTGGGTCGGGTCGCTTCGGGTTAAGAGTATCAATTTTTTGACCAAAATTTAAATAAAATATTATTTAAATAATAATATATAATAACAAATTTTATTTTTAAATATTTTCATAATAAAATATATCATAATTTTCCAAAATAAATTTTATATATTGTAATATAATTAAAACCTTTGGGTGCACAATTACCCGTCAATCTGTCATTTTATTATATTAGAGTGTATCCTAAAATAAGTTTTCCGCCTTATAGATTTCTTGACCCAGCGGGTTTGACCCTAACCCTAACCCAGAAACTTTCAGGTTTATCGGGTTCGGATTCAAACTGGGTTTCGGGTTCAAATTTTCGGGTTGAAACCCTGAAATTTCGGGTCGGGTCGGGTCGGGTTTACGGGTCGGGTTAGCTTTTTACGGGACTACATGCTCTTCTTTGTGCATATTTAAACACAATGTATTAAACAATAATCTCATTAAATTTAAATTTAATACGGAGTATCAGTAAAGCATATTAACAACCAATAAAAATTATCAATCCAAATCTCTCTCTCTCTATTCATGGTTAATGTAGAAAAAAACCTATAAATATATGGATATATATGGATCAATAAGATAGAAAAAATCTATCTATTTATCTATAAAAATTGATATTCTTGACCCGTTAGATCGACAGAGACCTCCTGATAACATGTCTGGCTCGATCCGGTCCTGCTACCCAATTGACTCGGAAATGTACCAAACCTGAACATGAAATAACCGAACTTGAACCCGATCGAATCGACTTGTTTGACATCTTTGTATAAAGGTAATTGACTTTTTTATTACCTAAATGATACAAAATGTTAATGATTTGTTTGTATGAATTTAATTGAGAATGTGTCATGAGTGAAAATTTTATACTATGTTTTATAGATAAATATATATAGATAAATATTTGAGCGGTAATTGTTATTGGTTGTTAATATGTTTTAGAAATATTAAATTTTATGGGATTATAATATAGCTAGCAAATAACCCGCACCTTGTACGGGTTGTATTTTATTTTTATTATCTTGTATATGAATTCACTATAATAATTACAAATATTATCATATGTCTAATTTCTGTTAGTGCATATCTTTTATTATAAAATAACATAATTCCCATATATCATCAAATATTTATATAAAAATATTGTATATATATTAATTTTGTATACACACATAAACACACACATATATATATATATCTTAATCTTATTATTATATCTATCTAATAATATTATATCTATTTAATAATATTTTGTCTTAAGTGAGCATGAGAGTTGTACAAAAGATATTTTTGAACTTATAAATCTACATAAAAATATAATATCATCTATATCAAAATCGAATTGAAAAACATTAAAGTGATTAAACCATAGGGCATTATTACATTATATGAGCACAAATTAAACTAAACTAGTTTATTGCACGGTTAACCATACGGCCTGTCTTCTAACAGTGTCCATGTTCTTTCACAGCTCGTCAAACCCTTGTTCAACATCAGACCGACTCGGGAGAAAGAAACCCTTGTTCGTCGCCGGCATATCGTCCTCGTCTCTGCTCTCGTCCAAAATTGATCGGTTCGAAACTTTGTCTTTCTCAAGAAACTTTTATATATCCAAAAGTCACGCCTTGGTGAATGCTGTCAATCCTTACTGAATGTTGTCAAAGTGTATGCTACTACTGGACTGTATTTCTGTGTCTAACTTATTTGTTCTTGCTCTAATATGAGTTGGTAAGTTGGAATAATTTTATAATTTTGTTTCCGGGTGTGTGAATATCATAGGTGTTGATGATGGAGAATAGAAGATTGACCAGATGTTGTACTATTCCAGAAGATTTATACTTGGAGATACTAGTGAGGCTTCCTAATTCGATTCCGATCCGTGTCGAAATCATGGCGATTGTTGATCGATGACCCTCAATTCTGCTACCTTCATTTCAACCGCTGCAAAAACAACTGCAATCGCGACCGCCTTCTTATCGTCCAAGGAAAGGTCAAAAGGCCACCAATTGAGGGCTTTATCGTCTCTAGCGAAACCTTTGAAACCGTGGACACAATTTTCTCCTGGCAGGATGGCCACAAGTCTTTACATGGAGGTATAAATTGGCTCTTTGAGTTGACATGCATACGTAATGGATTGGTGTTGCTAAAGAGCTTCTATGAACCAAAATGGCTGCGATTGTAGAGGTATCTACACCCCAAGCCTAAAGAACGACGATGAGGGCGATCTCGTGTTTGGCTCCACCGATGGTGGATTGGTGTCGCCCAACATCCACACCCAAGAGGAGAAGCTTCTACCCCCAACATTAGCTTTTAATCATGCAAAGTGGGTGTCCCTCTACCAGGAGAGCTTGGTCCTGCTTCATTCATAAATATGCCTGCCTTTTAGTGTTTGTCTTTCCAAATTTAAGTGAGTGATTATTGTGCAGACTAGGGTAGTACTTTTGAGCAGGGGTTCGCTTCATAGGGAGATAGAGATTGATTATTTTTTCTTGGTTTATTTTCTCACAAACCGTTTTATAGGTATATAGATGGCGAGTGTTTGGTGCATACCATTATTCCTAACTAGTTTAACCCCCGTACCACGTACGATTTAATATAGATATGTAACGGCAATGATCACGTTAAAATTATAAGATCATATATATTTTATCTTCGCATTGTGATTAGTGTTTTTTTACTAATATTAAATCAACTCATAATATAAATAAGTTGCATTTGTTCAAAAAATACTTTACGATAAATATCACGTTTTATTAAATAATAGTATTTATCAAAAGTTACAACTAATTATTGGTCAGGGATAATTCATAATTTTCGGTAATTTTTAAGTAATTTTTACGAGATAAAATTATATGATATTCCAACTACCTAATTTGTATAAATGAGAGCCTGATTGATTATTTTATTATAGAAATGACACGTGATGTAATTTTTTGTGAAATTCCGCTTTATACTATTTTTTTTGAAAAGGTAAAGATTAAGAGGCCACCCTTACGCGGGCGTCCTAGAGCATCCTTTCGGATGAGAACACGCAGTTCTGGTAATGTTGAGATGGTAGTGCTCGAGAGACTATGACCCATTTTTACAATCAGGTCGGCCACAGTATTATAACATCTACCCACATGAGAGACCTTGACAGATTCGAATTTTAGCAAAGAGATCATTATATCAGATCTTAATATTTCAATTCCGCTTTATAGTATACTAGTACTAGTATAGATGAATCTAAGTTGATACTCGAGGAAACGACTTGCGAACTAATGGACCACGGATCCACCAATTAAACTGAAACTTGGACCATGCAACACATGCAAGTTTTGATACACATACATGGGCTATATATACATATATGGGCCGAATCATATACATGATCGAACTAGAATCAAAATGGCCTTATATTTTTTGAATTGGGTTACTACATTTGGAAGAACACCTGCTACGATCATTTAATTTATCACCCTACTAAAATGTTCTTTAATTGGCTCAATAAGTTGGCTCAATAAGTGCAGTAACAAGCTTAAAATTGGCCTCAGAAGGAGAAATACAATAAAAAGTTATTAAATATATAAAAAAGAGGTGTATTCAAATGAAATAATTGTAACTCATCACGTACTAAATGTGCTCTAACAACTTTGACCAAAAAAACATGTGATCTAACAATGGTATGTAAAAAATTGGCCTTGGAACTAGAGATACAATAAGAAATAAAAAATTACCGTATTAAATTTGCACAAAAAGGTGTGGACAAATGAAAGTCATCGGGAAGGTCAAATTTTATTTTGACCTTTGATTTGTGTAATGACAGGTGTTATTAGAAGACCAAAATGGTTAAATAAATTAAATAGTAAATTCAATTCTATATTATACATGATAAATATATACTCGAGCCAACACATTCATTTTGGGCATCCAATACACCAGTGTATCCGTGTAGTGGGTTTTCTTTCAATTTCTTACCCTCATTTTCCCTCTCCATCAACGAATGCAATCTATGAAGAGCAGCTAATCTAGCCTAGCCTCAGGAGTCAAGATACCTTACTCGCAGCCCGGCCGACGACGCCAATCCGTGCTAAGTCCCGGCCCGGTCAGTTGTGTTCTTACCCTGCCTCTTTTCTTCTACCCCTTTGTCACTTAATTTTTATTTTTTTTCGGTTGTCCATTAGTTCGCTAGAGCTTCGTCTTGGCTACATCCAGCTCGAACCAAGTCGCACGTTTGGTGGGTGAGTCTACCAAAGAGAATTTTTTGACATCTATTAGAGTTGAACCCTAAAACCTTTGTCTCTTAATTCTGACCTGCAACACAAAGTAGACCACGTTTCAGCCTAAACTTTCTTCGCCATTTTCTTTTAAATTCTCAAGCAATTAAAAAATATATTTTTCCCATTTTTTTTGTTACCTATCCCCTGTTGTCTGGCAACAGAAATCCAAATTTGGACATTTTCTCCTCAGAGCAATTACCTTGGACCTATTATCCAGCCGTGATTTTGCACTCCCTAATATATAGGTACACATTACCATAAGTTGAGCTAAGATTGTTGGAGTTTGGATGTAACATTAGTTCTAGACATTTTATTCTAAACGTCTCAAGTTTTTTTTTTGATCTAGCTAGACCGTAGACCAGACCGATCGATCGGGCGTACGCTCATACGAACACGAAGCGACCTACAATGGCCGGTGATCAGGTGGCCGACAGGGTCGACGAGGAAGCAAACTCGGAAGCTTACGATGATGACGGCCGTCGAAAACGGACTGGCACCTTGTTCACGGCGAGCGCGCATATCATAACCGCGGTGATAGGCTCGGGCGTGCTGACATTGGCATGGGCCACGGCACAGCTGGGCTGGGTCGCCGGCCCCGCCAATCTCATCGTGTTCTCGGCCATCACGTACATGGCCTCAACCATGCTGGCCGACTGCTACCGATCCCCTGGCCCTGTCGTCGGGACCCGGAACCACACCTACTCTGACGCCGTCCAATCCTTCCTAGGTATTACACATACATATACATAAAATCGACTAAATGTTACAATTCAGTGTTCTAAAAAACGTTAGGTGACCTCTAGACGGAAAGGGACCATCGCGCCTAGGCGGCCAATGCAGTTACCTAGACAGCCTAGAGGACATCTAGGCACTGCCTAGACGTGTTAAAAGGCTAGCGGATAAGGACCGACTAGCGCCTAGACAGAGCCTAAAAGCGATTTTTAGAACACTGGTTACGTTATGTACATATCTATGTACCGTAGCTAGCTCGTATTATATAGTATCAGTGCTCTAAAAATCCATTATAGGCCTTGACTAGGCCCCGTCTAGACGCTAGGAGGTCTCCGTCCGTCTAGCCTTTTAACCCGCCTAGGCGGTGCTTGGGTGTTCGTCTAGGCCGCCTAGGCAACCGTTTAGGCCACCTAGGCGCTAGGCGGTCTCTCGACCTAGAAGCGGCTTAGCATTTTTTAGAACAGTATATAGTATATAGCATTATAACTTGCTTTGGTTTTACGTACAGGTGGAATGAATGTGAACCTGTGTCGTACGGTACAATATGCACTTTGCGCAGGCAACAGCATTGGCTACTCACTCACGGCGGCCAATAGCACCAAGTGAGTACTTAATTAGCCGTTATTGCGGACATAATGATACACTAATTGATATGATATTTGTGATCTTAATCACTATTCAGTGCGTGTGTGTATATATGTTGATCATGAGCATGTGCATCTCTTGTTGTTTATTCAGGGCAATACTTAAGGCAAATTGTTACCACAAGCACGGTCACGATGCAAAGTGTCCCACCACACACTATTACTACGTGGTTGGGTTCGGGGTAATTCAATTGGTGTTGTCACAGCTCCCCAACTTTCACGAGATCTCTTGGTTGTCGGCGGTGGCGGCTCTCATGTCCTTTTCCTACTCTATCATTGGGTTCGCCCTCTCCCTCGCCAAGCTTATTTCAGGTACGTACGAGTACTTAAGTTAGTATTCGTCACGCAATCACCTTCGATTCATATCTAGAGAAACAAGCTTATAAGGAGAAACGAAAGAAGCAATATGTCACAGTCTTGTTATTTACTACGTTTGAAGTGCTAGAAATAGGCTTGGTCTTAACAATGAGCTAGCGGAGGTGGATATTTGTACTAGAACGATCATAACTTTTGTTAGGAATTGTCTTAGAGCTCGATGGAAGGCAAAGTCGAGAGTCAAGAGATGTATACTAGCTAAGCTAGGATTAGGAGATGATGTAATTAGCTAGTCTAGCGCTAGCATTTTTGTCTGAGATACGTTTTTTGTGAATAAAATAACCCTTTTTTATTTAAATAAAGAAGAAGAAGAAATATAAAGCAATGAGAAACTTATACTTGATGTGCGATTGATGGAAGGTGGAGGAGCTGTGGCAAACACAAGTTTAACGGGAACACAAATAGGAGTGCACGTCGCCACAAGGGCAGATAAGGTGTGGAAGGTCTTCCAAGCCGTCGGAGATATGGCTTTCGCCTACGCTTTTTCCTCGGTTCTAGTAGAAATTCAAGACACTCTCAAATCCGAGCCGCCCGAAAACAAAGTAATGAAGAAGGCGACCTCCATTGGCATTGCAACCACCACGGTGTTCTACCTCCTCTGCGGATGCGTTGGCTACGCTGCCTTTGGCAACGATGCCCCCGGGAACTTCCTCACCGACTTCGGCTTCTATGAACCCTTTTGGCTCGTCGACTTCGCCAACCTTTGTGTCGTTGTACACATGATTGGTGCATACCAGGTACGTACACCGACTACTTATTAAGTAAGGCCTTGCTACACTTTTAACAAAAAGTATTTTCTTTTGTTTAAAAGATACTTTTGTCACATTTCGAGGTAAAAACAAAACACTTTTTACAAAAAAAAAACTACTTGTTGGCTACAAGTATAGCAAGGCGTAAGTACCTACAAGATATTGTTAAATGTTGTGCATGTACATCCCGTCCGTACAGGTGTTCTCACAACCGGTTTTTGCGTTCTTCGAGCACAACTGCCAGCGCAAGTGGCCCGACAAAGGCTTGATCAACGCGAACCAAGAGGGCAAGATCAAGGTCCCT
Organism: Polygonum aviculare; assembly: GCA_934048045.1. NCBI lineage: Eukaryota > Viridiplantae > Streptophyta > Magnoliopsida > Caryophyllales > Polygonaceae > Polygonum > Polygonum aviculare. Next base: position 2,278,309 of record OW204027.1, read on the forward strand.
TATGCAGGCATCGGCGTCCCTTACAATGTCAACGTTTTCCGCTTGATTTACAGGACGGCCTACGTGATCCTAACCGTCCTCATAGCGCTCGTCTTTCCCTTCTTCAACTCGTTCCTCGGATTGCTTGGAGCCGTCTCGTTCTTCCCATTGACGGTCTACTTCCCCGTCCAAATGCATATCGTGCAGAACAAGATCGAGAGGTGGTCATTCAAATGGGTCATGTTGAACCTCGTACTCCTCTTTTGCTTGCTCGTGTCTTTGGCGGCCGGTGTCGGGTCCGTCCAAGGCTTGGGCAGCTCCGTTGGAAAATACAAGCTCTTCTCTTCCGCCGATGAATAGATCCATCCAATCATCCATGCATTAGTCACCTATAAATAATTTAGTTTGTTGGCTTTCGTAGTTGAGCTTATTGCGTACTTAATTAGTTACAGTTTTTTTATGACAAGGTAAGGGATTAGAGTCGTCCAAGTACTACTTGAACTATGTCCTCTAAGGGTTCTTTTTGGCTGATATTGATCAATTACAATGTTCAAGTAAGCTGTAATTCTCTTTCTGTGGCTTGATTGTTGTTTCGGATTTGTTGCTCCAGACATTTGGGATTGGGATAGGGCATGCCTTGTCTTCATTCATTAAGCTATGTGGCCCAATTACACGCCTTGTGGTAAGCTGCACCTCATATATTAGTAGGGGTCCGATTCGAGGCCTTGTGATTGAACTATGTTATTTATACAGTCTGATGTTTAGTATAAGATCTATAATGCACTATTACTTACCATGAGACTATCACTTTGAATTTTCTAAATTTTTATTTATAGTGTTCTAATTAAGTGGCACACTACGCGTCTCACCTCAGTGTTCGATTGTTTCACGTAACGAATGATCAGTGATGAGGGTTTTAATAAAACAAACTCATACTAGTAGAGGGGACTAATAGAACATTTTTAAGTAAAGGATCCGTTTAAAAAAAAAAAGTTAAAGTACAAGGGTCTCTTGATGTATTATGCCATTAAAAAAAAACACAAAGCCACCAGGAGGCAGGCCTTCTTCCCCCGTCGTTATTAACTCTAATCCTAGGTTTTCAAAAATAAATAAAAAGTTAATTAGACTCTGAGTACGTTTATCAAATTTGGATTCATGTCGATAAGATAAACCGATATATAGTCTTATTGGAAATGATTATAACTCATTTCTAATCGTAAAATTAAAACTTCATATGTTGCATTTATGAAAAAAATTCAAGCCTCCAAAAATACTCATGACTAAAATATTAAGCAATTTTATCAAATAACATTGATGAAAATTTGTCACTAAAATTGGTGTGTAAGATGCTCCATTAGCTAGTTTAAACTTTAAATATCTAATCAAATGGTTAAGACTTCAAGGGTAATGTGTAGAAGTCATCGCTTTGATTTTTTCGAATAGCGCTTTCGACAAAAAAAAATCCTTTTTAATGATGCACTTTCCTCTAGACATAGTCTGTAATAATTAGGGATGTCAATGGGGTGGGAATTCCCCATTCCACGTGGGGAATCCCCACCATAAGGATGGGATGGGGGATTTTAGTGGGGATGAGGATGAAATGGTAGCGAAATGAATACCCACATGGGTACGGGTACGGGTACAATCCGTCCTATTTCTCGACCCTGCCGAGGGCCCATGGGGTATCCCTGGGGGCATATGGAATCATGTTACATTGGTACATTAACGGAATTCACGTAAGGTTTTTAGAAGAAATAATTTATTTTGATAAATTGCATACATTAGCAGTTAATTTATTTAAATTGTGTTATTATAATTTTATTTGCAAAATTATTAAGCTGAAGTACTAATTGCTAAACCATATAATCATGAAGAAGGCGACCTCCTATAACAGTTCATAAACTTCATCAAATCTTAATAAAACAACTCAAACCTTCATTACTAAATGCGTATATTATATATTTTCTCTTACTTATTTTGTCATCAATCTTATGTATACTTGGAATATAGAATTCTAAATATAGTTATATATTAGCAAATGGCCTACATCTTTTATGAGGCGTTACTCAATTATTTGTTGCTTTATAAAAAAAATTACTATAATAATTACAAATATTATCATAAGTCTACTTTGTTTAAAAATTAAACTTATCTTGTGAATTATAAAATAACATAATTCTCGTGTATCATCAAATATTTATATAATATATATATATATTAGGTTTTAATACATTCATAAACATATATTGAAATGAGGAAGAATGCCATATAAGACGTATTAGATAATTTTATTCAAAATTGACAAAAATATTTTGGGATTTAAATTAAATTTCTTAAACTAAATTCGATAAATATTTCGATAATTTTAAATAAAAAGACAATTACGCGGGGAAACCCATACATATTTTAAATAGAGAAAATTAAATAGTTATAGGGAATTCCCAATGCGGATGGGGACCCGATGGGTAGAAACATGTGTACAAATTTTATTACATGACAACTATGGGGATGGGTATGAGAAATATATTTTCAAACGAATATTGGAACGGGGAGGATATCCCCCAAACCGAACTCGCCCCATTGACATCCCTAATAACGACAAAGACACACAAATGAGCATATATCCACATGTGACATTCTTATCAAAAAACATAACCCAATGTCAATCCAAAGTAAAAGAACTAGTCTTATCTCTTTGCTTGGTACATGAACCATTGACTACTAGTCGGCCAAATTTCCTTATCGAATCAATAGTACACCAACTTTATAAATCGAGCCAGTGTAAAGAAAATGCTAAAAAAGACCAAACATAAAAGACCACTTCCACATTGTCATCGAATTCAAACTAAATGAGAACAAAAGTCCAAGAAAAAAAAAGCAAAGGGTCACGGATTTAATTCTTTCGTATCGAACCAGAAGTTGTACATGAACAAAAAAGAAAGCAATGTGCAATTGCTCTCGTGGTTAGGCAGCTCTCAATTATGATGACAAGTCACTCACAAGTTGTTTTTCTTTTCCATTTCCAAATGTTGGAGGTGTCAAAATTGAGTAGTTTGGACCACTTCAAGGCCACAAACTAAGCACTTTTCTCTTCTATTGACCTCCAAAGTTGCTTTCAATATATTTCTCTGTCCCTCCGTCTATCTACCGAGATGATAAGTGTCCAAAGTTCTTTGTTCTTAAGTATCGGTTTTGGTAGGTTTCGTTTATCATTTTAGTTTTTGACACAACTAGTGAGAAATCTATTAATTGAAATTTGTAAATCTTCTTTAGACTTGGTCATTTAACAAATTGAATACTCTTTTTTTTTTTGGTTGAACAAATGCAAAACACTTTTTTTATTCTAAAAGATAAACATATTTTGCATGGAAAGAACCATTTTATGCCATTTTTGACAAACCAAGGTAAATTCCTAAAAATTATTCAAAACTCTTTTTTAGATTTTATCATTAACAAACTCTTGCAAGTTCATTCCTTAAAGTATTTATAATGATAACTATTGCTTGACCAAAACGGAGACTTTATAACACATCCCCGGTTAGCGGAAATACTCCCTATGATCAATTTTATGTGTCGCTTTAGCGTTTGACACAATTATTAACTAATTTATGTATTAATACAGACGCTCGAAATAAATAAAAATCTATACTATATATTAAAGTCGAGAGCTTTCGAGTCTCCCCGTTAATTCTGTGAATACGTCATAATTAACTTAATTTTTTATTTCAATGAGATTTATGTAAATCTTTTTCATAAATCTTTTTTATACTTATTAATTTTCTATCCTCTATCTTTTTTTTTAATCTATCTTTTTCCACCTATTATCTATCTTTTTCAACTATTTGCTTAGACATTTCTTTTTCTAAATCAAAAGTATAATTAATTTCTTAAACGTATTTGTCACTCTAAAATTTTATTTTTATTGTATTTTTATATCATATATATTTTCCATATTTTTGTCAACCTTTTTTTGTTCCATAAACTTATAATTTAAGTAACAAAAATATCTAAGAATATAAAAAAAATATATAAACTAAATTTGTGTTATAATACTCATTTATAAATTTTGTTGATTTATACCTCTACTAGTATTAAATTAATTATAATTTTATTAGATCTATAAAATATTAATTTTTTTTCAAAACATGTTATTACTAATACAAGTCTATTTTTCAAAGAGATTTATGTAAATATGTCATAATTAACATAACTTTTTATTTCAATCATCATATAAGAATCTTATTTAATTATAATAATATATATTGATACAGTATTTTACTTGAGATTTCATATGACTTTTTTAATTAATCAAATATATTTTCAAATAAAATGGCAGTACTTTATCCATAATTTTTATTTAAGTTATATTATATAAATTTAAAATTTAAAATTATTCTTAACATCAAATCATGATATTGGTACAACAAAGTATTGTAATGATTTCGGATAAAAAAATACGATATCAATATCTAATTCCTAATAAAATTATTATGAATTCTTTTATCAATTAAATAATATGTCAAAAAAAATGTTAGTGATCGTGCCTCATACAAGGTACGGACAATAATCTAGTAATAATAATAATTGTCAATCGAATAAATTGGACAGCCTGCAATAAAACTATACATATTTGTTTCTAGAAAAAGAAAATGTGGATGAGATCTCGCCGGATTTTAAATAAAAAATTATTATATACTTTCAATTCGAAGGCATAGAGTATGCATTTATTTTTTATTTTACTTTATTTTTGAACAAATAAAAATTCGGTAGACCAGCCAAAATAGAGTATACATTTATTTACTTGTGAAAATTAAAGTGTTTTCTAAGAAGCTATTTCACATCAATGGGGTATAAAGTTGGACGGTAGGTGGGTTGCACACTTGCATTTGGAAAATATTCCCCGTGCTACAAAAACTATGTACAAAATAATACAACCAAAAGAACACGTAACATAAAAATACTAAGTTTTTTCCTTAACTTATACTAGTATAAAAAAAACGTGTTAGGTGGCTGATATTCTTGAACAAGGTCAAACAATGAACCCTACTGCTAATTCTACAAATCTCACCATCAAGGGAAAAGTTGCCACTTTTAGTACATGATTATCCATTTTGCCAAACCCTTGTTTCACCTTTTTCATCCAAGAAAAAAATGAACCATTTGCCAAAAATATAGGGAGAAAATTTAGGAAACACAAAAATGAAAGCAAAGAGAACAATGCTTTCAAATTAGCTAGAGTAGTTAGCCTTCATTACACATCACAACACCAAATAAAAGACTCATCATAAGCATACAAATTACACATGCAAGAGCCATTCAATTTCAACAAGCCAAAATTACACAACAATGATCAAGCACAGATCTATCTACTCATATGAAAGATCCGTCGCCTCGCGTCGCTAGGCGCCGTTTGGTAGCTTTCTTACTCTGCCTTCAGTCTCTGAAGACAAATCCAAACAACAACAATTAAAACACAAAGTTGAATCCTCTTTGTTAAGTAAAATTAAACTGGTTCAGGAGTGGGAAGGGCTTACTGTTGAGCTTAGACAGTTCGGAACTCTTCAGCACGCGCAGCCTCTTCACTGTCGACACAAACATGCTGGCACACAAAGCACAAAATCAATGTTTGTGGAGATTTATACAAGTTTTAAGCTCAGATGCTAGAGCATGTTAAACATATTTTTCTAATCTAACAAGTACAACATAGCGCGAAATTTTTCTTAATCAAGCTTGCACTAAAACGACGATTATAAAGTCATTTTCAATGTGTATGAGTTCCTTCAATTCGGAAGGGTATGCGATAAGAGCTTAACAAACACTCTGTTAGCTTGAGCAATCAAATGGACAGAAAATGGTCAAACAAATCAAAGAAAACATTGGCATTAGATCAGATCAGAAGACAGATTAAAAAAAAATAAAAAAAGATACTTACTGCCAAGGGACATCTCCAGCAAGCATCCTGTCGCCTTCGTTATCTTCATACACGAGAGTATATTCCCCGCTACCATCCAATAATCCTGTAATAGCCTTCTCTTCTTGTTTTTTCTCGGTTCCACAAGCAATGGAATCGTTTCGAGCTGATCAAAATTGCCAAAGCAGCAACAAGACAAGAAATCACAGAAAATTAACAGCTTATGGCACTTAAATTAATCCCATTAGCACCACTTTTCACGGGATTCGATATAAATGCATAGTTTAAGAACAGACAAGAGGATGATCCAAATCCAACACAAGAATATTAGTAGCAAACAAAAACATTGAACACATCATTTATGGTCCCAGATATCCAACCATCTACTAAGGTTATTTATCATTCCAATGCAAATTACTAAACTATCCCACATTACACCGCAAAATACTTTCCATTAGGTAAAAAGCACCTTTGTCTCAAAATAAGGAATATTTTCACCTTTATTCTCATTTTTTTGGTTCACCAAAAGAATTGTTATAGCATCAATTTTATTAGCTCAGATTCTAATCATGTCACACAAATGAAGGGAAAAATGCATAATTACCATCAAAACAATAGAATTATGACAGGATCCACAAGCTCAATACCTGCAAGAAGGCCTCTAAAGAGGCCATCAATGGCAGAGGAGAGTTTATCGTAGCTATCATAAGCACTAAGATCCACTTTCCTTCCGATTGGAACACCGTCCATGTTGATCTTCACAAACTGGCCTTTGGTGACACTTTCTGTTGTCTTCTCATTAGCTTTAGTGCTTGGAGGGGCGCTGGTTGGATCAGGAACTGCCTTTGCCGCACTCGTGCTAGCAAGGTTCTTCCGAAACGACCGAATTGGTGGCCAACCAACAACCGGAGCAGGAGCAGCCCTGCATATATGCAAATTTTGAACTAGAAACTTAGCAAACTCATGATGAACAATACCTCCTAACAACTATTATGACAAATACGAAGAACTTGTCATGAATTCAGCTTAATCAAATCACATAATGAGCTAACTTAATCATATACACCAAATTAGTCTAGCTAGTAAAATTTTAGATCATAGTTCAGCCTAAAACTGCCAGAACAGGATCAGAGATCACATGAATTTAGCTAAGCATTAGAAGTATACCCATAAGGTCCAAAAGAACAGAAATTATTGTCCTAATAGTAACAAAACAAACCACCAAAAACTAAAAGTAAAAATCCAAGTAAGTTCCAGTTGCATTATCAGTAAAAGCAGGCAAATAATTTACATCCATGACTGGCCATGGGCCAAAGGACACCATGCACTCAAACAAAAATCCAAAAGTTAAGAGACCCAACAGTAAATGAATATCCTCTGTGCACATGCATATAAAAAAAAAAAGATTAGACAGGAAAAATAAGTGAAAAACCAAAAACTGAGGGCTTTTCAGTGTACCTTTTCTGAGAGGTGTTGGGCACAGCTGTAGTTGTTGCAGAAGAAGGTGAAAATGCCTTGTTTTTCATGCCTGATGATTCCTTTGAATACCCCCATGGTGCAGGTGTAGGTGGAGTTGCAGGTGCAGAGTTACCATGGGTAACAACTGGTGAGAAGTAACCACCCAAAGAGATTAACCCATCTCCTTCCTTTGGTTTTTTGCTGTTGTTTTTGTTGGGCCAAATTTCATCTCCTCCAGGAAGGCCTAGCCTGAGCTCAAGGCTTTTGTTGTCTGACCCATCTTCACCCTTTTGAACCCATGAGCTTCTTTCCATGGTTTTGAAACTCCAAAATGTTCAGCACAGATTATAGTTAAAAATGCAGTCTTTAACAACACCTAGTGATCTTGAGAGTACCCTGCAGAGAAAGGGATATTGAGAAACAGGATCAAAAAGATTGAAACTTGGAGAAGAGTGAATGAAGATGGGGAAAGATTAGGCCTACCAAACACTCACCCTGAAATAAAAACATGTTTTTTTTTAACTTTCTTTTGGAAGGGAAACACACAAAGCAACAATCTTTGGAAAATCAACAAGCTAAGATTTGCTAAAAAAAGGTTCTTTCTTTCTTTGCTTCCTGTCTCACTTGCTCACAATCACACCAAATCAAAATAGACAACAACAACAACTTTCACAGACCACAATCTCAAAAACCCTTCAAAACCCACTAAAAAGGAGATCAAAACAGGTAGGTAGCAAATGAAAAAGGACCAAAATTAGCAACACCAACCAAGAGCAAAGAAGAACAAGAGAGAGAGAGAGGGGTTTGATGAAATGAGAGAGCAATGTTTATCTGTCTTCTACTTGATGATTTATCCCCCTCTCTCCCTTTCTTTTGGGCACCACGCTCAAGAGCTGAGCTTGTGGGGTCTACTTTCTTTGTTATTGTTATTCCTTTTCTTTTTTTTTCTGGGCTTTTTGGCTTTTCTTGTTTAGTCTGCTCTAGAAAGGGGTTTTCAATTAGTTTTTGGGTTTGATTTTGGTGATTTGAGTAGCAACAGCCGAAAGGGAAAAAGGAGGGGATCAAAACCCAGATGGGAATCTCTCTCTCTTGCAAAGAAGAAGATAGAAAAAAAAAAGAAATTGAAAAAATTCTGCAAAAAAAATAAAAATTCAGAATTTAGAAGGCAGAGCACGCAACTGGAAACAGCCTCCCGGAATGCATGATGCTGAACAAAGCGTGCTGTTCTTTCTCTCCTTTTTTTTCCTTTGGTTAATAAAAACGGATTCTGGATTAAAATTTAAGAGGGTCATTAATGACTAATGAGATGTTTTAAGTGTATAGTTTGAGTGTTGCTGTAGTGTAGTGGGAAAGGGACAAGAGATATGAGAGGGCATCTTCTCATAAACTCCAAAAGAGGGCTTGTTTTCACTTTTTATTTTAAAGGGGAATTTAATATCAATTGTTGATAGTTTTTTGTCAAGTTGGGGATGACACAGAATTTATTCTCTAGCTAGTTCTTGGTATATTTAAAGCTCTTGAATCATTAAACATTGTACGAACAAGATGACAATTTAAATGAATGGTTGAGGATGGGAGCAAAAGGGGGGACTTGTGTGACACATTGTTGAGCATTTCTTAGACATTTTACGCGACATATAATTGTTTGCAAGTATGATGTATGAACAAAATTGGATATATACAAATTTTTGTATAAGATTTGTTTGCATTTGGTAGATGAATGATTTTATACGTAAGATAGTACATTATGTATATTTGTAACACTTGGCACATTGCGTAGCCCTAGGGCGGTTGGGGTATGCTGAGAGCAACATTATTAAAATCGCATCAAGGCTAGTCGTTGATTCAAATACTATATGCTAACGATACAGATTGGTTAGTGAATTGTAAGTTTATGGAATTGTAGTCGGGGACGAAACTAGGAAAAAAAAATTAGAATGGACTAAAATTTACGAAAAAAAACTCAGGCTATAAAATCGAGAAGAACGAATACAACAAGGGGCAAGACCCGAGATTTGAACCTTGTCTTCCCTACACAAAATTCTAAGCATTAACACCTGAACTACATTAGTATTATGATATATATTCTTCTCTATTTATGCTAATATTAGTATTTTTTAAGATGGGTTGTAGCATATCTCGGTCCACTTCTAACTTTATACCTGATTGTAGTGGTAATAGTATCATTGGATAACAACAATGTGCTACAAGTGTAAGGTGTTTTATTATGGAAATCATCGGTGGAGGCAGGGGGCAAATGGGGGCGCCCCCACTGTCGCCCGGAGGAGCGGGATTACGTAGAGAGTCGGTGGCGGCCGAGCCCGTGAAATCAAATAGGAGGTTCAGAGTTTGGAGGCTGAAATTCAAAGTTTCAATTTGTTAAAAAGTTGGAGTGTAAATGACCTTGAATCTTTAAAGAAATTTCAATGTGATGGGCCTTAAATGGGATCAAATTGTCCGGTTTTAAATCATTTACAAATGGGCTTCAGTTAAATGAGTTTTTAATATCACCAAAATAAATCTTGTAATAAAAAAATTTAACCCAATTGAAATTGGAAAATCTACCCGGAAGTCTTAACTCGAAGTATGTATATTTGTGTGCACTTTATATTAAATGTATTTATAGAATAATTCAAAAGTGGCTTGATTTGTATTATTTTTATGTTAAACCACGTTAGATTTATATTTTTTGTGTATTTTATATTAAATATGTTTTGTATATGTATCGGTACATTAAAATAGATCGATTTGTCTAACATTAATAGTCAAAGTCCGCTTCACCTTCGAACATTCCTGGCTCCACTACTGCTGGAAATGAATGACACTAGTAAGAGTATGCTATTTGATGGCAATAGAGGATGGAAAACTAAATCGATCAACTATGTTAGAGTATTATTGTGGATCAAACTAAAAGAGTTACCGGAGCATGACTACTTACTAACCTCTTGTTGGTAAGATCACCTCGTGTAATTATGAGCAACAACGAACCGTTCATATGTAGGGAGGATGGAACGAGCTAGCTAGATAGAGCAATTCTTATTATTATATAGTTTGATTGGATGGAATCCTATAGAAATGTAATACGGTACTAATTACTAACTAATTAATGTCATATGCCACAATTTGTAACATTCTTGTTAATTATTTTAGGATGAAATGTACTGTGAGTCTGTGACCATATATATGGAAATCATTTTTTTTGGTCGAAAGTATATATGGAAATCATTTTTTTTGGTCGAAAATATATATGGAAATCATAGTACAGTAGTACATAATTTGGATTAATAACACGGTTGATCAACTTTGCAATAAAAAAGCAAGGGGTGTAAAGGAAGCCAGTGCTAGATAGGAAAACGACGTCGTCTGTATGATTGTACGGCCCCGTGTTATGCATCAAACGCAGCGTAGTGGAGGAAGAAGGGGGGTAAAACTGTAAAACTGTAAAAGAAAAGGATCAAAAGAGCAGGGAGACCAAACTGAGGAACAGAGATTTGACGTTGACCCTTGACCTGGACGCCTGATTCACGCTGTCTCCTCCCTTTCTGCTCGTGCACTGCCTACTACTGTCCAAGTTTATTCACAAGCAACGACTACATACCAAACACTACAGTTTAATTATCAAGGTCGTTATATTTTTTGAGTATGTAGTATTTTGTATAATTACCCCATTTTGTTGTTCACGACGCTACTTATCACTGGCCCCATTTTGTTGTTCTTCATAGTAGTTGCAATTGCTAGATGTTGCATCGGAAATACACAACTTTGTACAATGGACTTTAAAACTCGGGTGCTCGCAGATGAAGACATCGGGAGAATCGAAGAGAGCTCAATTCGTATGGAAGAGTTCGAAAGTGATTAACCCCGGGGGTAGGTCATATATAGGACTTTGAAGTCCAATGACCAAGTTTGGTTGAAGACTTGAACTGCGTGGGAAAGTGTCATATATTTCGTAAAGTTTAATATATATATGTAGTATAGGCCGAATATCCGGTTTCGGCTCATAGAGAACCTTCGATGAAGTGCTTTTTTTTTTGTTGAGGATATTGTCTATAGGATTCACACCAAAGACCTTTAAGTAATATCTTTTTTTTTTTGGTCGAACCCTTTAAGTAATATCTTGAAGACACAACCATGTGACTAGATACAAAACCGACGAGGGGCTAATATTGATAGTCAGGCCCGTTCATCGAATTGTACAGAAAGCCCGATGGAACAGGGTCATCAAAATTTGGGGGCCCTAAAATCCGGACTTTTAGCTTAAAAACATGCATGATATAGTATGTTTACAAGTTATTACACGTGGTGAATCTCCTTCGTTGATAACCATTAGCATATACGGAGTACTATAATGTTATGAATTGGGATTGTGATTTCAGATTAGAGTCATCCATTAGTTTGAAAACGATCAAAAGACCCAAACTTTGACCCAATTATAATACGGCCCAAATTTGAAGCACGCTTAAGAATTAATACGGACAATACCAATAATCAAGCCATGCAAACATTAACCGATATGTGAAGTGAACGATTGATTTCATACAACAGATAAGACAGTTTCAGTACGTTGAGTCCCTTATGTTATTCGCACAATATTAAACTTGCAATGAATCTAAGGAGTCTCTGCATATAGACATATAGTTTGGCAAGCACATTTAAGTATTGAACCACAATATATATATTGTACCATTTCCAATTGTTTTGGCGCTCAAAGAGATTCACTTGCCAGCTGATCATACGCCACTTTTCTTCTCAAGACGTTTGTAATGCAGCTTCCCTTCTCCCTTCATGGTCTACAAATCGTTACAAAAGATTAAGTAAGTACCTTTCATAATCACAATCAAGAAGACATTTAAATATAGAATGTAGGAAGTGACTCCTATTAAGGACTCCTTTTGTATCGATACTAAAGATATACATGAGGCATCGGATCAATTTGATATCGATGTCAGAATATACCAAATAGTAGATACGAATACGAGTGATATGCATTCATGCTTGATATCCTGATATAGATACCAAATGGGCCATAAAGACGATCTAAATACAACGAATGAGAAACACTCACGTACCATTGTTAGCAGAGCCTTGTAGTGTCGTCTCTAGCGGTTTCAAATCAACAACAATAACGGTAATGTTATCATAAGTGTTCTTAATAAGCGCTAGGCGGACCAACTCTTCTACAACGGCAGAAGCCGGTAGTTTAGATGAAGAGCCAGAGTTATGGCGTGATCTATACTCAAGAAGCTTCTTTCTAGTGACTTTTGCCACCTTTTCACTTGACATGACTTCCCAGAGTCCATCCGACGCCATTATTAGACACTCATCGGCATCGCTCCTTTGTGTGTATGTCATATGTGGTGTAGATATGACGTATGGCTTCAAATCATGATCCCCTGATCAATGATTCAGTTCATAATACATGGTCAGATTGAAGTCAATAGATCCACATTCTACCCTAGCTTGATTATGGTAATTACAAATAATTATAGAAAATTACATACCAATGGCTCTAGTCATGGAAAGAACGCCTTCTACCCTTAATCCTTGTCGTTTGATAATCTTGCCACCACTCTTTTTTATCCTCTTAGCTTCCTCTTTCTTATGGGGCTACAAAAAAGGAGATATTGTATAACTTTCTACAACTAATGTAAGAAAAAAAGCTTACATTGTGATCTTAGTTAGTCTAGGGACGAGAGATACATCGGTAATTAATATAAGTTCCGATCTCAATACATATGATGTACACACAATTGGAGACTAACCTTGTGATCAAAAGTGAGAGGCATAACGTCTTTGCGACGACAAAGGATGGCCTTCGAATCGCCACAGTTGGATGTAATGATCTGGCAAGGCGTGACAAGGGCAACAGAGGCAGTCGATCCAACAAAGCGTGGGTTTGGAGGTGCGGTTTCTTTGACGGCGTCGTCGGCTCTCTCAAATGCCCTAGAGAGGGCAATCTTCCATCTCTCACGCCACTCAACCGCCCCTTGAGATTGCTTCTCCCATTCTTGTATGACCATGTAATGTAGCATGTTTGCACAAAACTCAGCTGCCTACACACATTTGTTGTGATCAAGTTCTCGTAAGTGCATTTTTGCAAAATTTACATATGGCTAAAAATATACTCCCTCCATTACATTTTAGGTTGTTTTAAAATACGTGACCATTTCATATTTTTTCCCTACTCTTTCCTTTTATACCTCTAATAATTAATTTTATCATAATCATTACACTTTTTCATATTTCTCTAAACAAATAATTAACTCTACGTTCTATAGGGGTAATATAGGAATAATATTTTTTTCTTAATATATGTGCAATGTCCAAATGGTCATGTATTTTGAAACGGATGGAATACTAATTTAAACTTGCCTTGATTTAATTTTTTTTATATTAATATCTTTGTGGGACCCGCCGTTTTCCTACGTGGCATGTGGTCTGGAAGAAATAGATGGTGCGTGGGGTACACATGATTGAACGGCACAGCAAGTGCACCCCACGCGCACAAAAAACACGTGTATGGTGGTTCTAGAAGGAAGCGAGGAAAATCAGCTGTGAGAAAAGGGCCCCACCATGAAACCGAAACGCAGACTTCACTGGGGCCCGCACCCAGAGCCACGTCACTACATTTTTCCTTGACCTGTAGTGGGAGTTGACTCATGCGGACTCAAAAATTTAGCACAGACCGATAGCGGGTTTTGGTCGGATCATTGAAATTTCATATATCTATTCCTTGTCCAAGATTGCTCATGTTTGTGGTAGTACAAGTTTGTTTAGGTCTAAGTTTGGTTAGAGCTCAAAATTTTCGGGTTCGTGTCGGACCTGGATCGTATTTTCTCAAAAAGTTAACATATGGACATAGGTTGGTAGCGGATTCTAAAAGGGTTAACTCATTGATCTTTTGTAGTTTTATACTCCGTGTATCCTTGTCCAAGACGTACTACTCATATTTACAGACACTTTGGGTAGGCTAACGAACTAATCCGGACTTGTTCAGGTCTAAATAACTAAATTTAGCTGAGATTTTATTAGTTTCAGAAAATCATATTTTTGTGTACTTAACTTTTATTTGGGTTAATGTAATTATGACTCATTTCGTGTCGGGTAGGTCTACTAAAGGAAAAAATATTCCTCGGAAATGTTAAAGTTACTTTGTTACAATGGTTAGATCTAAGAGTACCTCTAGTTAGTCTTCTCGGATTTTTTTTGCATTTATTACGTAATCCGTTATAGATAAAAGACCATTATTATGAAATAGGAATAATTACTGAATTCAGTTTACTAATTTCAACTTTTTCTTTAACATTCCATAAAAAAAAGTACTTTTTCCTTAAAGCATCTACAATGAGGAATTGGAAGAAGAATTTCTTAACAATTTAAAAAAAAGATAAAATAAGATTTGTCGAACAAAGTTAGAGAAATATTCCTCTTTTCTTCCTTTTTATCTCTTTCTGATCTATTATCTGACTTTTTTAGGTGTTTGCTTTTCTTTTTAATTAAGAAATCATTAAAATTTCTCCACCGTGAATACTCTTAACATCCTCACCGACCATATACTCATTTTTTTTTTTTGAGCAAACCGACCATATACTCATAGTATTTTGTATATTCATGAACCTAAACCTCGACCAAACCGTATCTTCTATGAAAGGTACGTACACGATTGAGCAAACTTCTCCATCATGCAAATGATTACGTTACAAAACGTTACCATTTCATCCTCTATCATGCAAGTAATCACCTTACCATTTTAATCCATCCTAAAACTGACTAGTCAAATTAACACTTATAATAGTGGTCGTCTAATTAACTATGATACAAAAACAATAATTGCACATATGTAACATAAGTTCACAAAGTAAATGAACCTGGTCACCCCGGTGGCCGTCGAAGACGCCGAAGTAGTGGACCGGCACCGGCATGGGGTGGTCGTCGGAGCCACGACGAGCGACACAGCCGCCAAACTCCCCGCATCCGAGCCTCATAAACCCTCGAAGCGTGGTGTGGAAGTCCTCCATGGTTCGTCGGTCTCCGTCCGAGAACTTGGTGGCCCACGAAAGCCCGTGCGTCTTCCCCACGCACCCGGTTGGTGGATCGGGCTTCTTGGACCGCCACCGGCAAAGGGAGAAGCCACCACACCATGAAGAAGATGGTATATGAGGCGAGACAGGTTTTGTTCTCGAGGATTTTCGAAGTTGGGTGATTATTTCGGGTTCGAGTTCTTGGATTTCCGGGGATCTAGTTCTTGTGGTTAGCGTCGGTTCGTCGTGGACTTCTTCGATTTCGGAAATCGCCATTGTTGGGAGACTAGACTACTCCCAACAATGGGAGGTAGGCGGTGGAGATGAGAGGTAATAGAAGGTGAGGGTTTTATAAATGGAAGATGAGGGGATGATGGGTTTGTAGTAACACGTGGATGGTGTTTTGTGTGCATGGCTTGATCGTGAGGGATGGGTGATTTGGTTACCAGGCTGTAATGTTTTTATTTATTTATTTTAACAAAGCCATCTCATTTTCAAATTAATCCAAAGTGTCATCAAATGGATTGTCATCAAATGGAAAATAGAGAAAAGAGTTGGCGGATGAACGACATAGCAAATTTGCCCTCTTGTTTGCTCAACATTTAAGAAATTTCAATCTGCAATCCAGGTAAGGTTATGGATTTTGTGTGGTTCATCGGTGGGAAAAAGGTTCGATTATGTTTTAACAACTGCATTCAAAATGTAAGTTGTGTCATAATTTTTGCGTTCTTGTCGAAAAGTTTTTCAGATGCACACGCTCGTTCTTTCTTGTTATATTCCTAGGCGTAATGTATGTTCGTTGAAACAACTGAATTTTGCTTATTCGATGTTGTTTGGTTGTAGTTACTGAATTATTCGGGTTTCTACTTGAGGAATATATCTACTTTTGTCTACACGCGACAAAATAGTCGTTATTGTCTGTAAATCAGGTAACATCATTGACTTATAAATTCATCAAAAGATTGTGCTTCTAATGTCGGCGGATAAAGAAAAGAGTAGGCGGATAAACTGGGTGATAAAGTTCCAACTGAAAAATTAAGAAATGAGTCGGCGGATAAAGAGTAGAGTTGGTATTTATTAATGGTTGTCCTCAAGCGATAAATTAAAATTAGAGTTGGCACAACGATGACCTAAATTGATTTTACACCTCATTTGCATACCTTTCGATAAAATTCCAGCTACAAACCGAGTAACGTTTTAATAGGCTCTGTGTAGGTTTTGGTTTTTTTTGGACTCGGTCATCATTTAATTTGACTACTCTATTTATAAATGTTATAAAAACCCTTACATGGTCGCAGAAAGTTTAAGATGCGCAATCTCGTTATTTCCGGTTACATTCCTAGCATCATGCATGTTTGTAGAAACGACAAATACCTGCTCTCGTTTGTAAATCAAGTAACTATCCATTAATGTCGAACCGGATATCTTAGGGTACTATTCTAGACACTTATTCAATGTTTGTTGGTTGCTATCACCGAATTATTCGCATTTATACATTATGAATAGGCCAAATAGCTGAAAACCACCCCTATAATATGCGATATTCTCAGTAACCACCCCTTTAATGCGAAATTCCTATAAACCACCCCTATAACAAGCTCCGTTAACAACTCACCACCTATCGTCCCCCTGCCGTCAAAAACCGTCAAAAATAGCTGACGTGGCTTGGTTTTTTAGCGTTCTTTGCCAGATTTACTTATGTGGCATATTAAATATGGCCACCTAAGCTCCACCTAGCTTCATAATTCACCCATTAAAAATTTACCACCCCCCATTTCACCAACTTCATTCATCCGCACACAAATTAGGTCAAAAATTGGGGGTTTATCGTGGGTGCGATGAATTGAGCGATTGAGCAACACAACTCCAAATCCAACTCGATAGCAGCTACATAGTGGCTGGACAAGGTGTTTCGCGTCTAGGAAGGTGGCTACATTCGCTCAACTCCTCCATAGCTGGGCCAAATCGCGAATCTGGGCAGCAAGGGAAATTCAAGGGCTTGGACAAATTCCACCAAATCGAAGCTGAATTGCGAGGCTACCCCTTCATCCAAGCTTAAGTAAGTGCTCACCTTACTTCGAAACTAATTTTTGGTGTTAGATTAGAGTAGTTGGGAAAGGGATAGGACTACTGATATGGGGTTTTAGGGTTTGGGTTCACGGGGCATTTCACAGACCTGCAAAACAGAGGTTTGAAGGGTATGAGTGATGTGTGAGTATGCAGTTGAGTGGGGCTATGTATGAAAAAGATTCGTTTTTGAAGAGATCAAAAGTGGGGCAATATTTAATGCTGAAACTTGGTAGATAAAGATGTCATTTTTGGTCAATATTGACCAAAAACAGTGGCTTTATACAGTGGCTTTATTTTATTGCATAATTGATTACAAATGCACCTTTTGTACAGGTATGAATGTCAATTTCAGGTTCATGTATGAAGGTAGATTCTACCTTTCTCCACTTGAAAAACTTTGTTATAGAAAAGGCAAAGTCTATGTCTGGGAAGATGTTGATCCAGACTTGACTTCAAAGGTAGTTTTGGAACAAGTGCTTGCTGAGGATGCTTCTGTGACTAATGTGAGGGAGCTATGGTATTTGGTACCTGGAAAAACTATACACACAGGCCTGAAGCAAATCAAGGTTGATAAAGATGTGTTGGATTCAATAGAAACTGTTGGCCATGATAGAACTGTGCACATTTATGCTGTCCAAGGTGATGAGCCTACTCCAGTTGCCTTGCTTGCTGCCTCCCCATCATCTCAGCCCATTACTCAGCCCAGTAGGCAGCCCATAAGCCAGCCCACAAGCCATCCCACAACCCAGTCCACAAGTCAGCCATATCCTCAGCCCATAAGTCAAAGCACATCCTCCATTTTGACACCACCAGCTAGGTCATCATCACTTGAGGAAACCGTGCCTAGCAAAACAATCCCCACAAAGAGGCATGCAGCCAGCAGAAGCTCCAAGGCACCTGTTGAGTTAGATGTAGAGTTCTCAGATGCTTCCAGTGATGATGATGAAGACGTGCTAGGGTCAGAGTCCTCTGAGGATGAAGATTTTGAGTTCATAGAAAGTGAAGGTGAGGATGATGATTTGTTCTTTCAAAATGTTGACAAAAATGTTGGTAGGAGCTGGGCAGATGATATCATCCTAGATGGTGGTCAAGAAGGTGGCTTTGATGTTGATGAGAAGTCATTGGATGGTTCTGATGAGTTGAGGAGTGGCTCAGGGTCAGATCTTGAAGGATCTAGCAGGTATCCCCAATTCAACCCTCTTGTAGATTTCAAGAAGAAAATTGTGCTCAAGTCTGGTATGATATTTGGGTCAAATGACATATTTAGAAAAGCTTTGAGACAGTATTCTATAGAGAATGGAGGGGATTTTTACTATCTGCATAATGATAAGAAAAAGGTGTATGCATACTGCCTCAACAAGTGTGCTTGTGCTATGAAACACTCTAGAATAAAGTGTACTTGTAAGAAGGTGGTGTGTTCATTTACTGCTTGTGCTAGGAGAATGGGAGGAGATGGTAGTTTTCAGCTGAAGAAGTTTGTTGGAAAGCATGAGTGTGGTTGGCAGCATTACAACACAAAGGTCACTTCAGTTTGGCTTGCTGAGAGGTACCTAGAGTTCTATAGAGATGATCCTCAATGGAAACTTATAGGGTTCATCAATGCTGTGAGAAGGGAATTCAGAGTTAACATAACATACCAGCGTGCTTGGAAAGCTAGGTTTAGAGCAATGTTGATGACACATGGGGATGCTAGGATTCAATATGGGAAGGTGTGGGACTATGTTGCAACAATTAGGAAATGGAATCCTGGTAGCTCTAGCTTTGTGAAGGTCTGTTTGGATGATCCTGAGAAGCCACTGTTTCAGAGGTTATATGTATGCTTTGATGCTTGCAAGCAAGGTTTCATGAAGGGGTGTAGGCCTATAGTTGGATTGGATGGCTGTCATTTGAAGGGTGCATACACAGGCCAAGTATTAGTTGCTGTTGGTAAGGATGGAAATGAAAATGTCTATCCCATAGCTTATGCTGTTGTAGAGGCAGAGAGGAAGGAGACCTGGGCATGGTTCTTGGAGATTTTAGTGAGGGATATTGGTGAAAGTAAACCTACCTTCATCTCTGATAGACAAAAGGTATTTGTGCTTGTGTACTTTGGTTTGTTTTTTGGCTTGGATAATGTTATATGTCTTGCACTTACTATCTGTTTTAATTGTGCAGGGATTAATTGAAGCTTTACATGAAGTTGTTCCTGAAGCTGATACAAGAGTATGTGTGAGACACATGTACAATAATTTCAAAGTTAGATGGCCTGTAAAGACCTTCAAAGATCTTGTTTGGACTGCTGCAAGGGCCTCCAACTTACCAGATTTTGAGATTCCTATGGAAGAGGTGAGAAAGCTGGATGAGGGTGTCTACAAATATCTCATTGATGCAAACCCCAACACATGGTCTAGGCATGGATTCAAGAGTCACACCAAGTCTGACATGTTGCTCAACAATGTTTGTGAGACCTTCAATTCAATGATTCTCCCTACAAGAGAGCTTCCAGTGTTGTCTATGTGTGAGTGGATCAGGAGAAAACTCATGAAGAGGTTCTTGGACAAACGTGAGGGGATGATGAATTATGAGGGTGTGCTTACACCACATACAAAGAAGAGGATTGAGTTTGCAAAGAAGGCTAGGAGACCTTCAACCAGGAAGACCAAAGAAGGCTAGGAGAAGAGAGCCAAGTGAAGAACTTCTTGGGCAAAAAAAGAGGATTAGAGTTGTTGGCCAAGTCAAGTGCTCAAACTGTGGACAGCCTGGCCACTACAAAAACAAATGCTCCAATCCACCAAAAGGGCCCCAACAGCCAAATCCACCAAATTCTGGAGGAAGGCCTGTCAATCCTAACACTGTGTACATTGGCCGCACCAATAGGAAGTATGTTAAGAAGGTTAGTTTTATTGGTGTTTTATGTTGTAACATGCTTGGAATTTCTGGAATTTGTAACCCTAAGTTGACTGAGATTGGTGTTTTTGCAGGCCAAGACGTCAGTTGAAACCATCCCACCACCAAGCTCTTCAAACCAACAATCTACCTATGATGTTGTAAGTTTCATTTCTGTGTTGTAAGTTTCAAACCAACCATTTCTGTGACTGAGATTGGTGAGTTTTATTGATGAGTTGAGTTGTGTGGTATTTTTTAGGCTGGAAGTTGTATGGATAATCAAGGTTCTGTTGTTGGAAGTGCATTGGATAACATGGGAACTCAAGGTTCTGTTGCTGGTAGCTCTTTTGTGGCACAGGTATATTCTTGAAGAGCTCACTTTTGTTCATAAAATTCACACTCTTTTCACACTCTTGGTACTCACACTTGATGCAACTGTAGGTTCCCCAACAAGCATCAAGTGCTCAAGGCTTGAACAATTCAGCTAGGAGGAAGAAGACAACCACCAGTGGACCACCTAGGCGTTCAGCTAGGAACCATTCCAACCCTTGAAGTCTTGTTGACTCAAGGCTTTTGTTGAACTAGTGTCACTAATGTTATCATTTTGAATGTCCAAAGATGAGTACTTTTGTTGGAATTTTATGCACTCAAACTTTGATGTTATGTAGCTTGTTATGTCAGACTTTTAAGGTATCATGTGTAGGGGTCTGGTGTGACTTATGTTATGAACCTATGTTGTGATTAGATGGTATGTGAAACTTGGATTTGTGGAACTCTGTTATGAAATGCCAACTAGGCTTTGTTCTGGTATTATGTAGTGCCCTTTCTCCCATTGTCAAGCTCGTTTTTGTGCTCAGTTTTCTAGCATGATTTACAGATTTATATGGTGTGATTTACAACATGTGATTTACAGCTTCATATGGTGTGATTTACAACTTGGAATTGTGGTTTTTGTGCTCAGTTTTTGTGCTCAGGTTTATGGTATTATGTGGTGTGGTTTTGTACCCAGTTTTCAAGCTTTATATGCATACCATTTCAGAGGTGCAGATAAGTTTTCTAGCATGGTTTTGTACTCAGTTTTCCACAACAAATTCATTCCAAACAACACAAATAAGAGACACAAATAAGAGGTCACCCTTATGCGGATTCATTCAAAACAACACAAACAAGTCAATTACAACCACCTAAATTGTAGCATAGCAACATTACATAGCAACAATCAAAGCAACTCTCTAATATGTTGCATCTCAGATCAATTTCACCAAAGCAATAAGCAACACCAGAACACCAAACATGAAGCCAGTCATCATAACTTTCCAATTTGAATTATGAGCCTTCATTTTCCTTGTACTTGCAAGCTCCTCTCTTATCTGTTGTATCTCTATTTCATGATTTCGTGTTGAGTGCTCCAACTCTGCTTCCAGCTTTTGCTTCTCCTTCATAAGCTTCTTGATAACACAGATTGCTCTTGCATTGTGTTTTTCATCTCTCCATACGAAGTAGTTGCACTTGTTAGGCAATCCATATAGGCGACATCCATAGAACCTCCTACCATAGTTCAATTCTGTATGTGCAGTTGACTCCTTTGCAGGAATCCCACAATAACACAACCTCTGTTCTATAGGTGTGGATGAAGAGCTTGAACGCGACATGATACACCTGCACACTTGTCGCCAATCAACCACTATATCAAAACCCATCCCAATTGGAAGCAACAACACACAATTAATCGGGCCCCTAAACCCAATTTTTTGCCCTAATTTTACACTGTCCAGTTGGGGAAATTAGGGCAACGTAAACCCTAAATTGTCAACAAATTATACAATAAAACAATGAGATCAATAATAAATTATGAATCAAATGGAAGAATGTGGGAGACGCACCTGCGAATTGGAGCAATGGAAGCTTCGCCTCAGCTAGGTTGAGCGATGAAGATGACGATGGGTTTGGTTTTTGAGATAAATGGTAAATTTTATAACATAAAAATTAAAAAAAAAAAAGAGATGGGTAAAATGGAGCTGAGGTGGAGTTAGGTGGAGCTTAGGTGGCCAGCAAATGGATGCCACATAAGCAAATCTGGCAAAAAACGCTAAAAAACCAAGCCACGTCAGCTATTTTTGACGGTTTTTTACGGCAGGGGGACGATAGGTGGTGAGTTGTTAACGGAGCTTGTTATAGGGGTGGTTTACAGGAATTTCGCATTAAAGGGGTGGTTACTGAGAATATCGCATATTATAGGGGTGGTTTTCAGCTATTTATGAATAAGCCTAGCTTTATTAGCAAACGACAAAATACATGCTCTTGTTTGTAAATCAAGTAACTATCCATTAAAGTCGAACCGGATATCTTAGGATACTATCCTAGAAACTTAATCAATTGACTAAACGCTTGAATGTTTGTCTTT
Organism: Polygonum aviculare; assembly: GCA_934048045.1. NCBI lineage: Eukaryota > Viridiplantae > Streptophyta > Magnoliopsida > Caryophyllales > Polygonaceae > Polygonum > Polygonum aviculare. The sequence continues at coordinate 2,301,017 of OW204027.1, forward strand.
GGCCATATTTTGCATTGCATAAGTTTACTTCCAAATTTCAATAGCCTTTTATAAAAGAAAATAATCAGAGCACCAAAGTGAATTTAGCCATTTTGACAAGCATTCATTGTTTTTTGGTGGATGGCAAGCAATTAATTGTGCAATAAGTGTGCATATTGAAGTTATTAGGGTGATATCATCCATTTGGTAAAGTCCTACTTTTCTTTTGATAAGGAAAGGTGTTAGGATGGACGACCTGCGAGAAAATCATTTATCCTAAAGCATCATTGTGGATGTGATCCTTAGTAACCGGATAAATAACAATCGAAACAGACAAGACTTGACAAAGCGATCAAGCGATGTAACCCACAATAGCATTGGCTTTTCAGAACACGTGTGAGATACTCCAACTCTTAGAGTGATCTAACAAACATCGAATACCATTTAGAACAAGCTTGATACCACGTTGCTGACACCTCTTAGGGGGTTAAGACTTAAGAGTACATAGATGTCCTATGTAAGTGATAGCGTCTTCAAATATATTTTATCGTGGAAATGAGTGTCCCAAACACAATTTTGAGGGGATACTAAATTTAACAATGCCAGTCTCCCCTTCTTGCTCCCATCAAACAAAAAAGCAACTATGGTAAGGTACAATTTGAAGACCATGGGCTGTCTAGCCCCTTGCAATGCTCATCAGGAGAGAGTAAACATGAAAAAAAAACCTTAAAAAGTCCATGATATATAGATGATGAGATTTCGGATTCTGAGGGGAAAAAACTTGCTCCATGGGAGAGTAGAATTTATATAGCAAGTACCATTGAAATCACAACTTCCAAAGACTTATCCCTTCTAATAGTAATTCTTGCAAAAGCATAATCATAATGGGCCTTTGCAAATATTGGTTGATAACATCCATCATTTTGAAAGATTGGTGAACAATTAGCTTTGCTCCCACATGCATAGTCTATATTCTCCTGCAACATTTGGTCAAGCAACCCATCTTTGCATATTCATATGTTACCTTCAAAAATGAAAAACATTAAAACATGTTATCTAACACAATCTTCCAATGTGGAAAAAGCCCAACAATTCAAGTTATGTTAAGATAACTTTATAGCTTTCAAAGTAATTATTTTCAAACTCTAAAAGATAATCGATGGCAAATTTGTAGACCCATCATTCATCATTGCCCTAGACATTTGGTTACAATATTCACAATAGAAACAAAATCTCAAAACAATCAAAAGAGTTGCTCCTAGTTTACATAACTTACCTATTCATATTTATAATTTAATGGGTCAGCCAAATCATGTTATTTGTCACATTCATGATCTAGATATTGCCGTATGCAAGGCATAAACCCACAAAGAAAGATCTCAAACACGAGTTTCATATATTAATTTACAAAAACTATAAGTTAAGGAACTTGACAAGCACTATAAAAACCTGTAGAACCCCATTATTGAATGATCCTATTAGTTCGTTCACACACAAAAGAATATGCAACTTAGTTGGGGCAGACACCATCTTCTACCAAAAGTCTAAAGGCTACATCACAATGCATATAAAAGACACAAATAACTAGCTTAGGCACTAAAAATCCCCCCTAGCCCTTTCTTTTTCCTCCTCAACTCACATCCACATACAATAGCCCATATGTGGATTGATGGATAGCCAAATTCAGTACCTGTTTAAACCGCCTTGATCACACTAGTCTTGCCTTCGGCTAATTCCGGGTTGTTCAAGGTAGGAGCAGTACTGGCATGAAACGCCGACTGGCGAGATGGGCCACCGAGCAAGTTCAAGGAGAGCTGTGGTTGAACCACATGGCCCGTCTCATTTTCACTAAGTTTAAGGTTTGACATGCCTACCAGTTCATCGACGTTAACGGGTTCTTTGGGGATCATAGGGGTCGGCTTCAGAACCTGGTGATTTGAAGTTGAGGCTTGTGTGGGGTTGTTTTCTGCTTGAGACCAATATGGGTATGGATATTGTATGAAGGCTGGAACAAAAGTGGGTAGCATTGAATATTGTGAATCTCCAGGCATTGAAACTGCTGAAACAGGTGTTTCAGCAGTGGGCTCATCTTCTGCCATCTCACTAGACGTGGTTTCCATGGGTTCGCATTCAGCAGCTTCTGTGCCAAGTGAGAGGTCTAGAGAAGGGTGAGTGTTTGCATTAGTGGTGGTGGGTTCTGAAGTCTGGGGAGGTTGTGGGGGTAGCATATGTTCTTCGGGTACTGGTTGTGGCTCGGTGCCCTATCAAGTAATATAATTACATTTGTTTTAGATTTTGTTCATGTAGAAATCAACTAAAGAAGCAAAAATGATATTAGAAAGTGGAGGTAAGATCATGGTTTCACATACGCTACCTAGCTCCTCGTAAAGAGTCAGCCTATATCATCCAAATAGATGATCTTCTGAAATTTCTTCAATATATTTATTGTTGTGTTGAAATGTGCATTAAAAGAGGGGAAATGAGTGTGTACCATATCTGGAACCATGTCAAAAAGGCTGGAGCGCCTCTTCCTGCGTGATGCATTAGTTTGACGGATGAAGAACTTTTGAGCATGGCTAGCAACCTGTGTAGGAGTTCTTGATACAACATAGTTGCGTGAAATTCCTCTCCAGTCTCCCTTACCGAGCTTTTGAAGGCCAATCAAGAATAGCCTATGCTCCTCAGATGTCCAGGGTGTTCCTGCCAAACAAATTCAAGAGGACACAATAGTTAGGTGGCATTATTCTCATTGCAATACCAGAAGAACGAAGTGTATAAAGCCGAAATTTGGCATTTAAAATATGAGCCATACCCAGAACAGAGGAAAAACATCAACAAAATATCTCTCCCAAAGTCCAAACAGCACAAAACAACTCACTGCTGGCCCAGAAAGCACAGTACAAATTGTTGTTCTTACTTGACACATTAAAAGAGAAGGGATAATCAAAGATAAGGCTAAGCTCAATCATCAAAAGAAAGACCTAATAACCTTGCTCCAAGTATAGGAATATAAACTTTCTAAAAACCATCCAGTTTTCAAATTACTGACATCAACTAATAGGTGCATGGGCCAAAAAATTCAGTAAGCTGCATCAGAAACATTCATAGAGCTACAAATTGCACATGTTTCTTCACAGAGTCTATCAAGCCTCATACTCAAACAACATACTGTATATCTTATGAGGGTAAAGTTTGATCCCATGCCAATCTACATACTACCACTAGCCAAATGGGTTATTCGAGAACCTCAAATTCGGTAAGAGTTTTACCACCTAAACGCATAACAGTCTAGAATTAGCTTCATGTTTCGGTCCAGAACCGTTTCCCAATCAGTAAGAAGAATAATTTACACTCTTTAAAGAGTTCAGAACCATTGGCCTACCGAAGTAGCGAAGCTTCATTTGGGAAGTCCATGTTAAAACAAAAACATCTCCCCTTTATCAATGCATTCATGTTCCCAAAACAAAGCATCACTAGAAGAAGAATCTAAGCAAGCATATCTACACTAACCAATACCTCAACAATCCAAGAGAGAAACCATATCCACAAGAGTACCTACATCTAAAAAATCCAATCTGCAAACAAAGCCAAACAAATCACCGTTCGGTAGGTTGCTCTCACATCACATCACCAAAAAGAAGACGCCGACCCCACAAAACCAACACCGAAACCGGACATTTACTTTCACGAGCCACAAACCGATGGTTCGATGAAAATCCCTCGCGAGCTTCTTACAAGCACCAGGGGGCCAACTTTCCAAGCTTGGACACATTATACAGACACCATTAAATATGGATAGCAATGTTTATCCACAACCCTGGGAACACTAGAGGACCACAGGCTTCCCCATCAAGTCTGCAAATATACTACTAAACCATCTAAACACAAATCTCATGATTCTCATTCCCCTAACCACAAATAAATCCCCAAATCTCATCTAATTTGAAATAATCCCCAAATCTCAACCCTAGCACAAATTGACACAAAGCAAAGACAGAAAAAGGTCAATAAATCCGAATTCACACGCTCAAGAATGAAGAATGGTAAGCAATGAAAGAAATGAGATGAAATGAAATACCTTTCTTCCTCTCAGCGCGACGATTGGAGGAGCAGGTGGCGTGGTTCGGATCATCGGAGAGGTATCCATCCGGAACGGGGGCGGGCGGATCTTGATGCTGGTCGGAGGACGGAGAGCCGGGATTCGGCGAGACGCCGGCGTTCGATTGGTAGTGCAAGAGATTCCCCATGCTCGCGCTCTTCTTCATGAACGATCCGTCGGTTAACCTAACTCCGAAAAGCTTGACGCCGCCTCCCAAACCGGAGGCGGAAGATCCACCCCCTCCGCTCCCGCCGACGGGGCCGCGGGAGGGGCAGGTGCGGGAGTTGTGGCCGTTGTTAGAGCAGTGGGAGCAGCGACGAGTCATGGCGATGGCGGATTGGGCATAAGAGTTGGTCGCCGGCGAGGGGTGGTGGTGGCGGTGGGGATTGGGGTTTGGAGAAAGAGAGAGTTTGTGGGGGTTGTTGTTGTTGTTATAAGAGGAGTGGATTTGGATTTTGTGAAGATTAAATTGAATGTTCCACTAAATGAAAATGATTTTAAAGAAAAAGGATAAATAGGGAAACGCGGTGTGATTTGGCTGGGGGTTTTTTATGGAAAGACGAATTTGCCCCGCTTTGACGTGTGGCGGTATATTTAAGTTGGGCCGAGAGGAATAGTAGTGGTAAAGGGAAAAAATCTAACCTACGCCATATAATGTTACAAAACAAGCTATTTTTATCTATAACATTTCTTACTTTTGATTATTTAATAATTCAAATTGAGTTTTAGGGTAGGTTTATACATTTTTGTAGGGATTTAATTTAAAAATTGGTAAGTGTATCATATTATTCTTATATCCTTAGGGTATAGGTTAAAAAGATTGTAATTGTAATAATATAACTAGTATTAGTGTTTGTTTCTCGAATATACTCGGTTTTGATTTGATTAAGAGTTGTTAATCTTTGTCTGAACTAGGATGAATTGATATAAATTTTGTATTTTTTTATTTAGTTTTTTTATGAGATTTATTTTGATGATATATTTTTTCTAGTCACAACTAAGTTTTTTAGCCAAAGATATGTAAGGTTATATTTTTATATGAGGATTAGATAAATGTATCATTTATCAATGAGTATTTGTATTTTATACTAGTTTAGTCGATCGTACCATATATGACTATGTCTTAAATATTAAACCTGAAAATTTAAACATGTGACGCAGTTTCAACCTGACCCCATTGAACTTGAAACTCGTTGGGTTTGACCCGATTTATTTTATTTTAGAATGTATAAAATTTATTTTCAAAATTATACTATACTTTAGAGTATTTAAGAACTATTTTGAATATTATATTATATTATTAAAATATATAAAAATAATAGTTTACTACTACATTTTATTATTTAAAAATCTTTTATTTAATAATGTTAAAAAATTTCGATAATCTTGACCTGATAGATTGACTCGGCCTAAAACTCGCAATGACCCAACCCAATCAACCCGTGACCCATTATCGACCCAAACCCGAGATAACCCAACCCAATCGACTCCATTGACAAGTTTAATCATGGTCCACGTGCTTGATTTTTAGTCACATATATATTTTGCAATATTAGTGATTGCTATACGATTTTTCTATCCTTTTTCATAAAGAGTCTTGATTTAAAAACTAAAATCATGTTTAAAAAAGTATAAATTTTATATTCTAAAATATTTTTAAACATATATTTATTAAAAATCTAAAGTATATTTTCAAATTTAGACTCTTATCATGTGTTTAAGGCCGTAGGATAGAAAAATAGTTTTATATGTACCGTTGCTAACTCGCTATAGCTAGCTTGTTGCATTGGTCGATAATGAGCTTCCAACCTACAAATTAAACCCAATAAATATAAATATAAATATATTTAAAAAAAAAAACTGCACATGAAAATTGGACGGTTCTCAAACTGTGACGTGTTGTCGTACGTGTGATGATAATTGTTGCTTGTATACATGATTCCAAATGAACATCCTTATTTTCTTGATGATGTAAGCAAAGACAAGCCAGCTATGATCCATTTCAAGTGGATACCATTTCATCTCAACTAATCTTCCTATCTTAATTTAATGACATATTATATGATAATAAATCCATAATTGTACACCATTGAAATGAACGCTTTAATCCATCTAAGCGCAATTCGTTTTGCCATAAACTAAAAAATGTGTTTTTTCCCCGGTCAAATGAATTGAGACCTCTCAATCTATCTATGACTCTATCTATAAGCCTGGTCATGTGACAATAATTAATCGTAAAACATATTAATATCAAGCTAAACATCCTTATTATAAAAATAATTTGTCTTCGTTACGTCATGTGCGAAAGGATTGCAAGTTGATAGGGAAAGATAGAAGGTCAAAGACAAGCATATTGTCGAATATAAAGATAACAAATTGCAAAATCACATGGATATGATATCCATCTACCTTAATAATCTTATTTTTATGAGATTATAAAAGTAGATGATATAGGATACTTTTTTTTAAACATATTAATTTGAAGAGGTAAGAATTAAGAGTGCTAAATAATTTTGGTAGTCCATGAGATAATTAAATACGGATGACCTTTTGTCACTGAAAAAAAGTCGATAAAAGGCAGCCTAACATAACTTCTTGAAATTTGATATTAAGCACAAGTGCACAAGTACTAATTTGACTCGACTAGAGCATTCACGAGAGATGATGAATGAGAACCGGTTACAAATCATGATCAGACCTCATAGTATAACCACAAGGCTCAACTGTTGAGTTGATGCACCAAAAGCATAATTTTTTTGGATCAATTACAAGGTGCTAAGGATATTATAAAATTCATGATATCACATCTATGAACCGGATTAGTGAGACTGTTTCCTTGCAAAACCTAGTGTTATAGGGTTATATACATTGAACTTGCATTTAACAAAGAAAAACAAGAACATGTAAATACTTCTTAATTGTCCTTGCAAAGACTAATAAATCACAAACTACAAAATGTACGTGCCGATATTTTTCTAACTCCTTCCCACTTGACTATGACAGACGAAAGATTATTGCAGTTTCTTGCCTTGATCATTTTTCTGACCAAAAGTTATGGGGTTAATATTGCATACATTGAACTTGGATCGAAGCTCAAAAGTATCTTCAGCCACCCCTAATTAAGTTTCTTTCAACTCTTTTTCCTAAATAGATAACATATTCATGTATACAAACTCTTAAGGTTGTGAAAAAAGTTTATCCGATTATAGATTCTTTGATCACGTGCAAAGCACCTGATCTCACGCCACTAGATTGGCCGAAAGTAGAAATACTATTATCATAGATGTGCAATTAATTTATTGGGTCAGGATTTGAGGTTACTATTCACTAACCTAATGCATGGAGAATATGATTAAAAAAATGAACTTCTTTCCCTACTCATAATATGAGGTATTTTCCAAAATAATTTGAGGAATGTATTAATTATAAGTGTTATATTGACAGCTTATAATTGGTTGATTTATAAGTAGTTTATAATATTTTTATGTTATTTTTTATATAATAAATAGAAAAACTATTAAAGTTAAACTAAAATAATTTTGAAGAATATTTTTTGATTCTTTATTTTGAAGAAAATTATGTGGAAGCTCTTTGATATACTCTAAGACTCGGGACGGTACAGACGGCTATATCTACATGCAGTATAATTTTTAACATAATATCTCATTATATTTTAGCCCCACCTTCTTGGGGCTTATTGAATAAAATAACCTAAATTCATAAAGCTTAAAAGCTGCAATCTTCAACCCCAACAAAAAAAAAGCTGCAATCAACGGTTTAAGTATCGATAGAGATGACATTTGCGTTTGGCGCATCAACTCATTGGTTGATGACTCATGGTAGTATTATGAGGTCTCGGGTTTGAGACTTTAGGACGGCGATTTGCTCTATTTCCTTTAAAGGTGCTGGTTAGTAACTAGTTGTCATCATTTGTCGAGCTCAAGTAGTACTTGTTGCGACCCTGATCTTCTTTCTTATATTAAAAAAAATATAGAGATGGCATTTAAACTTTTTGTATCGCTAATGGTTACTAGATATTCTATTTAATGTTGATGTTATTTATAATGAATCTATGTGATGCTAGTGGTCTCAAGCTTCCAAATTGCGCGCCGTCTCGCCTTGTAACTTGAGTTGTGTTTTGCAAGTTGAAGGTTTTGGTTATTTTTTTTATAGCTTAACCCCAAAGGTAAAGGTGATTATGCAATTTACCCTTTTCAATTCGAAGGGACGCACTTGCATTGCTTATACACTTTTAACAATCAACTTTTTTCAAAAAATATGGGTTCTCCTGTCTACAATGGCTCAAAAGATCATGGAATAGGACTAAGCACGAACGATTAGAACCGAAAAATTAGACCGAATCAAACTGAAACCAACGGTATTCGGTCATCGATTTAATAATTTTTAGGATTTCGGTTCGATTTCGTTTTTTTATTCATTTTGATTTAATATTATGTTTAAACAAAAAATATTGTGTATAATATCAAAAACCGAAATCAAAACGAACAACAACTTCGATTTCGGTTCCGTTCGTTTTTTTCAATTTGGTTCGATTTCAGACAGATCCACAACCCTATCATTGGATCATAAGTTAGCCCACACAATAAAAAAATGATATTATACTTCACTAAGTTGACATCCTCAAATCACATTAACTACGAGAGATACCTCTCAAAACACAATATGGAAAGTTAATTATGAGAGATGCCCCTCAAATCCTTATAACATTAGGATAAAATAAAACATAATGAGCATCTTTTTTGGTCAAATAAACACAAACGTTAATGACAAAATTCGGTTTACACGTCAATGTTTTACAATTAAAGAGTTCACACGTTAACTTCAAAGGTCAAACTCACAAAGACTAGCTAATCGCGTTAGAAAGAACACGGGAAAGACCTCTCACTTATAGTTTCCATGAACAATCACATGCTCTAATGTTAGACTTATTTTACTAAAAGTGACAAAAAGTCTTTAACAAGGAAAGGAACTTGCGAGGAAAACAAAAGCATTTCTTGGTGGGCTTATCTTCAAAGGTGTTGAGCAACACGTTGTAAAGTGTAACAAAGGAATGTATCATTCGTCCTTGCACGTTCATATGCTTCCATAAGTTTAGTATCATGGTAGATTTGATAATTATCCGACTTCGTCCTGGTCGATCCGACGATCTGATCCGAGTTTATCCGAGCCCGACAGATAATTATCCGACTTTGTTCCGATCCGGTAAAAGTTAGCGGATTATTTGACTGGATATTGGATGAATATACATTTTTTTTAACGGATATCCGTTATATATTACTTATAAAACATTGTTTGGAATATTACATAACTTAAAAGTAAATTCATTAATTTTACTATACTTTTCTTTCCAATGGTATCTAAATATCGAAAGTTCGACTCAAATGTGGTACAAGCCCCGTTAATTATTCATTTTGTATGTATAATTATAATTTGGACCTTGTAAATTAGTGTGTTCACTTGAAGTATTTTATACATAAATGGATATCCAGTTGGAGTATCCGATTCGATCAGAGCTATTCGGATCGGGTATCCGTGTCTATCCCGACTGTATACAGAAATCAAATTTTTTTCCCCTATACTCGATATTTAATTTATACAATACTCCGTACATTTTCATTTTATTACATAATTAGTCTACAATTTGAGATATTTTGACATAGGGGTTAAGACTTAAGACGATTCATTTTGTATGGTCCATGAGAAGTCTACAATTTGAGATATTTTGGCATAGTGGTTAAGACGATTCATTTTTTTTATAGTCATACAGACACAAGTCATACACTGTATTTGACTAATACAGTATTTCATTTCCACATTATCCTAACATTCTAAAAAGGCAATATATGGTAGGCCTTAATCATTTTTGTATCAAATTTGTGTTGCTGTATCATGTGATGGACTATTATTATAAAATAAAAGGGTAGTTGCAATGAAGCACGCCACAATCTGGATAAATTTGTGCCCGTTTTCTTTCCTTTTGGATAACATATTTAATTACCTACCAACAAGGCAGCAACTCAACAAGACATATCCTAACCCAATTCTTTGTCCATCTCCCAAAGTCCCCACTTTGCACCACAATCACACCTACTCCATCTTTCTCCATTTCTTTCAATCTCAAAAAATAAAAAAAAAAACTTCTTTTCCACATTTAATTTAATTCCTACAATGTCACTACAATAAGGGAGTAGAAGAAATATCTTCCCATAGATTAAGAAATAACATGGTAGAGAAAGTTGAGTTCACAATTCAAACTGAGGAAGACGACGAAGCTCGAATCTGCTGACGGAGGGCTTCATCTGTAGCCGCGGTATGTAGGGCTGTACATGCAGCTCTCGGCGTACTTGACCAGATTGTCTGGTTGCGGAAGATTGGATGCCAGGCCTGTAAATATAAGAAAGGCAAACAAAATTGAAGTTACAAATTGAGACTGATTTTAAGAGCCATACCTAATAATATGGTGTCAAGTTCACTTACCGAGCTCGTAAGCCTTGGCGGCTACCTTTGCAGCGATGTGAGCCGAGATTTTTCTGATGCTTTTGAATGGTGGGTACAAGAGACCCTTGGCGAAGTCTTCTTCTGTTGCCTGGGCAGCCAAGGCCTCGGCTGTTGCAAGAAAAGAGGGAAAAAAAAATCATCATGAACAAAGAGTTCAACAAATAAAATACCAAAGTCTATTATTTTTGTCTTCTTCTTAAATTTTTGTTTCCTTGCTGCTACTAATTGAATGGAATGATCAAATTATCAAAGATAATAAATTATGGATTTGCAGATTGATTTCTGGCAATAATTTTAGCCTAAAAGCAAATGCAATAATGAAAAGATAAGACATTAACCCCACATATCTTCTTCTGGCCATCTGAATCCATTTTGTTAATCATTTGCTTTTGTTTGCTTTTAGTTGATCTTACCGCCACCAACAATCAAAATAATCAAATAGTCAATTACTCACATCTATCTATTTTCATATTTTATTTGTATTCAATCATGAGTTTGTTTTTGTCAACAGGTGACTTTCAAAACTTGGCCAAAAAAGGGAGATGAAGTCTGGCTATATTCTTCCAAAAGTAAGACCTAAGTCACTAAGTGGGAAGTATGCATTAGTTAATCACCAAAGAAGACTGAATATAGCCTGCACTCAAGGGACACTAGAATTGTTAAAAGTCACATCTTGTAAAGTATACTCTGCCACATGAAACCATTTTCAACACCAGCTCTAATTATAACATCATTTGCATGCACATAAGAAGAGTTACACACATACATGGCAACCTTCTATTTTGAGTAGTGTTAAAATATTGCAGTACTAAACAAGAAATGCTAGAAAATATGCACTTACATGCAGCCAAAAGCATGTCATCATGGACACGGATAGCGCCAGACATTATCAATCCCAGCCCAAATCCAGGGAAAATGTATGCATTATTTGCCTAAAATCACGAGTTAGCAAACTCAGCATAGTCCACAACTTGTGGGATTTTTTGTGACTAACTGAAATATAATCATTACCTGTCCAGGCACGAAAGTTCTTCCATTGTATTCAACAGGATCAAATGGGCTTCCACTGGCAAAAATTGCACGGCCCTGCAAGAAGATGATATATAATTTTACTTCTTGCCTAATTAAACCATTCAGAATGTGTATCTTCTTTTCCTACTTGTTCGACATTGAAAGCAGAGTTCTCATTTTACCTTGCTCCAAGTATAAGCCTCTTCCGCAGTACACTCAGATTGTGATGTTGGATTAGACAGAGAGAAAATGATTGGTCTCTGCAAGAAGCTCATTGCCAACATATGAGTTGAAGGAAACCAGGTTTCATAATAAAGATATATTAATATGAAGCTCCATAGTGCATAGTAGCACATATGACATAATCTAGGAGAAATCTTACCTCATTAAGGGAAGACATAGCTTCAATCACTTCCTTGGTAAATTTTTTCCCAGCTCCTGATGATCCAATTAAGATCGTTGGCTTAATGGACTGGAGGGGGGAAAAGAGAAAAAAAAGTTAATGAGAGAAATCTTCATCCATAACTGATAAGCTACAATATATTAAAAACTACATAGTGCACATATTCAAACAAAAATCAAGAGAAATCACCTTGATGGCGTTCACAAGTCCTTTGATTGGTTCATGTTCATGAGCCCAAGGCTTCTTGAAGTGCTGCAGTGATTCTACTCTATCCCTAGTAATTAATCCCTGCCAAAATAATTTTGCATCAGACTTGAAAAAATTTGATAAAGCAAAGAATGGAAGAAAACTATCATGAAGATTCAACACATCCACAACCTTAGAATCCACCAGTGAGATCTTCTTGCGGGCCTCTTCCAAAGGTGTATTAGTCTGCATAAAACCAGGTATTAGTCTACTGCTTTTGGGATCTCAGAAAGTCACATGAGTAAAACAGCTCTAACCTGCTTTGATATCTCAACTGCAATGAGTTCTGCTATACCAGTTCCAGCCTGCAATTGGAGGAAAAAAGTGTAAGAGCAAGTCATTTGACAGTTTGTAGCAAAGAATTAATGTATTATAAAAGAAACTCATTAAAATCAGATATCATAAAATGATTAATAAATATGTACCTCCCCAGCCCCAAGGAACAGGTATCTATGATCGGCTAGAGCCTTGCCGGTCATTCTCTGTGCAGCAAGAAGGCCGGCAAGAACCACAGATGCGGTCCCCTACAGTAAATACAGCACTCAATATATGAGAGAGATTAAACAGAATGACACTTAATAGAAAAGAGGTCATGTAGGCCAAAGCACCTGGATATCATCGTTGAAAACAAGATGGGTACTCCCATACTTAGCAAGCAGATCAAATGCATTGTGATTGGCAAAGTCTTCAAACTATTCACAAAAGGAGAAAAAAACAAGGATGAGCAAATGGTTTGAGATATGACCATCTAGGAAGCTGATTAAGGGGCGGGGGATAGCATATTTGTATCTAGTTGGTAATAGCGAATAGGTTATTCACATTAACATACCTGAACTAGGACTTTCTCACCATAAATTTGCTTGACTGCTGACATAAACTCATGGATAAGTTCAGCATATTCCTGCAGTGGTTGATAAAATAACACAAATCAACTTTAGATTAAAAAAAATGGCATTCGATGTTTTAGATCTCACTATAAATGTGCTCAATCTAAAGCTAGTAATAAAATACCTGGCCAGTTGCCCTCTTTTGCTTAAGGCCTATGTAAAACTCATCCTGCAGCAACTCCTCATTGTTTGTTCCAACATCAATCGTCACAGGTAAACACTGAAACAAAGAACGAATTACATTAGGCATGAATATCAGCCATCAAAGGATTCACAATGGTTGTCTAAGCTAAAGGATAATAACCAAGGTATACAAGCAATCTTGAAGAAGATTACAAATTCCTTTTTTCCTTTATCTGGCTACGTAAGAAGAATAAGAGTTCTAACATGGTTCTTTTTGTGAGCTTGGTCACAAAAACACTGATACTTACTGCTGAAGGACGTATTCCACCAAGAGCTGTATATAGAGAGAGCTTCCCAACTGGTATTCCCATTCCCTAAAATAAGAACACGTCAAACCCAAGTTTATCAGACCATTTCCCCAGACAAAAACATAAGAAGAGGATGCCCAGAAACACACCTGACACCCAAGATCACCAAGCCCTAGAATGCGCTCACCATCAGTTACAACAATGACTTGTATATGCCTTTCGGGCCAATTCCTCAGAATTTCAAGAATCTTTCCCCTGCAAAACCCCACTATACATGTCAACGCACAAATTGCATAGGGTGCACATAGCTAGTCAGCTATGCACAATCAGACTTTTTATATTTAAATTATGGCTGAGTAATGCCTACTTTTCTTTCAAACTGATGAAAAGACCCTGAGGACGTTTGAAGATGCTGCCATATTTTTGGCATGCCTCACCAACAGTCGGGGTGTAGACAACAGGGAGTAGCTCTTCCACATGATCAATGAGAAGCTTGTAGAAAAGCTTTTCATTTCTCTCCTACAATGTAATCAGATGAATAAAATTAATCCTACCGGTCAAGGACAACATAATGATAACAAAGACAGCCTTGAAAGAAAAGTTCTTTGGAAAAGCCTCTATTTTAGACCCATACAGTTGCCTCTAATTGGCAATTATCATAATATGAAAAATCAGTTCATACTTGCAGATTTTCAGGCAAAAATATACATGTTACCCCCAGATATGTAGCACAAATTACACATTTTACAAATAGAAAACAATCATGCATAAAGTGACAACGGAACCTCTGCCGTATTCTTTGGACTTCTCTCTAGCACACATTGAAATAGCCTAACTGGACAAACGTGGTATCCCCAAAGACATTCAACAGAAGAAACTCAAGGTAGCTTTCTGACTTAAGCACGGTTAAAATAGTTACTATTATTTGAAGCTAGATGATCCACCTAAAATTTACTGTGTTAACAATTGAATTCAAAGTAATGCCAAAGAAATATGGATCTTTCATCATCATCATCATAGACATTCTTGATTCATGTTATGAAAAGGAAGGAAATTATTCAAAAGAACAGGACCGTCTTTGAAGAATTGGCTGGTAAACGGCACCAAGAGGATCTTTGGCATATTGTAGTAAGATCAATGTCAAAATAAAATTTTACCTGGAGATCTGTCATAGCCATATACTTCTGCAAGGGAACCTGATACTGGCGGATATTGTGAATCATCTTCCTCACCTACTCATGTAAATGAAAAGAAATGTTACTCGGTGTTTTCAAGATATTCAGAGGTACACACAACACACACACATACTAAGAGCAAAATGAATGGATTCATATACAAACTTCATATAGAAGATAACCTGGAGATCTTGGCTGACTACAGTTGGGGGAAGAAGCCCACGCAAGTAATGTGCGTCTCTTTCTTTCTCAGTAAAGGCAAGGCCCTTGTTATGGTGTGGATCCCGCAACAAGGTATACCCACTACATCACACAAAAACATCATTTTATTCAGCTTTACATAGCACAAAAAAGTTCACATACACATCAAGCACACAAAAGTAGCTGAAAAACACAGTTAGAATAATGACTCTGAGCAAAAACTAGGCAATTTACAAAAAGCGGTGCTTTCTTGTTTGGTTGTGTGGTCAAGAAAAATTGTGAATACTGTTCAGGCTATTACTTTGTCAAAATTGCCCCTGAAAATTGTCAAATCAAACACAAAACTCGTGATATCAGCATTAAGCTTCTGTGTTTAATTGCATAATTTAGCAATGATTTGGGGGAAGCAACCGCTGAAACTCGTCAAATCAAACACAATACTCGTGAGCTCGGACGAACGTGGGAATGAATCAAAGTCAAAACCACCAGATAGCCCATACCTGGAGAGCAAATTACGCTAGCAAACAAAGCAGCCATTCGAAATCAAGAAACAGCCAATTCGACGAACAGATCGATCAAAATCACCGAAAATTAAACATCTAATCTCAAATCAACAACAAACCAAACATCTCGGCGTTTAATTCACCTGGCGACGGTGACGGCCCAGGGAGTGACGTGCTGCTCTTCGGAGGCCATATCCTCGCCGTAGACGTCTTCAGCGCCGCCGGCCGACTTACTGTTCAACTCGTCGGCGACAACGGCTCCGGAATCCCTAGCGTTTTCCGTCAGAACGACGGCGTTGGGATCCCCCGATCGGCCGTTGGATCCCAAGGCCACCTTCACAATAGCGCTCCCTCTCCTGCTCGAATGCAACGATCCTAGCGTATTAGATCTCCCGGACACACTAGGAGTATTACTCTGAATTCACACAAGAAACACAGAGTCAACAAATCCCGTAATTCGCAACTTTTCTCAAGATTTTCGAACAAGAAAAACGGATCCGGTTAAAAACGAAGGAAAGCGAGTAGTGTAGAGAATGAGACGCCATTGTTAATTACCAGGAGATTAGCTCGGAGAGACATCATGGCTTCGGATGGAGAGATTTGGGAGAAGGAAGGAAATCTTCTCAGGGGGGGGGGGCGTGGTTGATGGAAAAGTGGGGAATGAGCAATTGAGCGTTGTTGGGTTTTATACGCGGCGTTCAGAGGAGCAGGAAATAGGTGGGGCCCTGGAAGCGAGTGTAAGAGTTCAGATCTGACGGAAGCGTCGAAACGGCGACGTTTGGGGAAATAGCGGGGGTGTGGTTGGGTGCGACGAGCGCACGGGATCGTGCGTGAGGACGAGTTGCGGATGTTCTAAACGGCGGCGTTTGATGGGGGAAGGTAAGTGGAAACTGGAAAGCGAGTGAATGCTACAGTTACAGACAGCCCATCGAAAATGACTTTTTCTCGGAAGGGAATTAGATTAATGAACCTGCAAAAAGTATTTTGAATTTGAATAATACAATACCATGTTAATATGCGTTAAACCGTACATGCTAATGGAAAGAGTTGTTTTTTAGTAGTTGTAATTTTTTTTAAAATGATGATTATTGAGCATTTTTGCGACCGAGTAATGTTAATGTCATCATTAATAATAGTGTAAGATACCGTGTACGGATAATGTAATTATAAATCCAATTTAATATAGGTATGTAATGTCAATAATCACGTTAAAATTATAGGATCATATATATTTATCTTCGTATTGTGATTAGTGTTTTTTTACCAATAGTAAATCAACTCATAATATAAATCAGTTGGATTTGTTTAAAAATTACTTTACAATAAATATCACATTCTATTAAATGATAATACTTATTAAAATATTACGCCTAATTCTTGGTAAGTGATAATTCTTAATTTTCGGGATAATTCTTAATTTTCGGTAAATTTTAAGCAATTTTTACGGGATAAGATTATATGAGATTCTAACTAAAATTTATATAAATGAGGGCCCGACTGATTATAGAAATGACACGTGGCGCAAATTTTTGTGAAGACATTGTCTCCGCTTTATATTATAGGTAGTATAGATATATAAACTCATAAAATCTAGCAAGCATGATCTTTTACCGGAGAAGTATTCTTTCTCTTCACTCATTTTATTCTACTGTAAAAAAAATCTAAAATATGTGAGAAATTTTCTATGATAAAATTATAATTTACTGATTTTTTTTTCTTGTTAAGAAATTTTTAAATTTCTTCATCGTGGATACTTTAACACACTCATCAAATGGGTTAAGCTGGTGGATTTAAATTGTTGAGTTGTAAAAAATTTAAGATCAATCATGTTGGATCATAATTTGATATCATTTCAAATCAATCCAATAAGTCAAGCACTTTAACAATTGTTTCACTTGTGCTTGAAAAAAAATTATCTTCCTACCAAAAAAAAAGAAAAGCATTTTTCTTTCAAAAACTCTTTCTTTTTGGTCGAATTTCTTTCAAAAACTCTTTAATACGTATAATCTCCACTTTTTACGTTTTTCAAAAATATAAAATTAATTTAATTTTTCATCCAAAAGCAATCGATTTAAATAGTTTATAAATAACTTATCATCCAAAATAAATCAATATTTTATAAATAAAAGTAACCGATTTATTTTTTCACCCAATATTATTTGTATACTTTATAAAGAAATCAATATGATAATACTTTTAATAAAATAAAGTTTAAGATGCAACTTATTAATGATTGAGTTGATCAAGTCGGATTGCTATTTGCCTTATTGATGTTAAATCAAGTTTCAAATCAGAATTAAACTCATTAAAATAAAGATTTCAATTCATGCATGAATGATTGAGCCATCTAGTAAATAGGGCCACTTCACTGGCCCTAAAATCACTCTTACTTCAAATTCTAAAATTTATATAGAGCGACTTGGACAATACATACGAAACAAGTTTATATTATGAACAAATTTAATATATAGATATAAATTTATTAAATTATTAAATTATTTGTTTTATCAAACATAATTTAAGCCTATTGAATTATTATATATAATTGAATTTATTGTAATATAAAAAAAATTATAAATAGATTTTTTATTGAGTTATTTTAATGTAGTCTTTTTTTATCCAAAGGAGGTATTTTAATGTAGTTAGTGAGCTATCTTTAACAACCTCTTGTGTTTAAGTGCGCTTTTATGTTTAGTTTTAATTGGAAAAAAGACAGTAAATTGAAGTATAATTTGCAAAGCTTACTCAAATGTCAATAACCTCTTTCTTTTATTGTATAGTTGATGAATATAAACTTTTCTCTTTGTACATCAAAAGTATCTTTTATCCTAAAAAGTATTTTTTATATGTGCAAAAAAAAAGTATATTTTATCCTAAAATTGCTTTCATTTCTTTTTAAATTCGTGTACTCTTTTCTACCTTATAGACACATAAAATAATTTTCCATCTAAAATATTTTTTAATAACTAGTCAAATAAGACCTAAAACTTAATTTGGATGGAAAAAGGGGTCATCCAAATTCGACAAGCTCTCAGGATCCAAAAGATCTACAAATTGTGGTCGTGTTTGGTCAGTCGCACCAGTCCAAACAAAAGAAAAATGGGTCGCTTTGTGAAAAAGAACATATGTGAATCTAAACAAACAAATACCACATCCATGTTAGGCCAGCTAAGATTCATCATCATATTTTCTAGCAACCGGAAGAAAACTATATTTAGGTACGAAGTTCAGGCCGCTAGGCTTAGGAAATTTCTAAGAAATACACTAGTCTAATCTTTATTTGGTAAGATTTAGACTAATCCGGGTACACGTCGGATTCGCCTAGAGCATCAATGAACGGAGATGAGCATCAGTCATATATAACTAAATTTCATAAATTCGTCGGCAATGGATGTCAAAAGCAACCTCGAGATTCCTACCTCGTGGCTTAACAGTCAGTGTCCATTTGGTATTCAACGATGGAATTGGAAATGTAAACGAAATGGAAACGAACACAGTCCATATTAGCATCATAATACAAGATGAGTCACCTCAACTTTCATACAAAAGTCACCACCGGCCCCTTTGCGGCACTTCTCTTGTTTTATCAATCTAACGATAGGGTAACAAACCACCTTAATCATTCTTTTCACTCCTTTATTAGACACACAAATTTCAAAGTTTCAGAATATTTTATTGAATTTATGTATAGTAATACATAATTTGATTAGATTTATTTTCATTCCATTAACGTTTCTGTAGTTGAAAACTAAAGAACACCGATGACCTAATCGAATTAACTATGGAGAAAACTAGTCAAGAGTTTTTCAGAAATTAAAATAAAATGAATTACACCCGCACACTCGTTCACGTGTGGTTCAATTTTAGCACAGGGGCCACAATCGTTAAAGTCGAGGTGCATTGAAATAGGAAGCGTTTTTCTATGTGGGTGCAAATGCAAATGCAAATGCAATGTGTTCATCTAGGGAAGGCTTATTCTCATTTTTAGTTGCTTCAAAGTTCAAAGTTTGTCATCAAAAACATGTTACACTATTTCTCTTTTGTTTTTTTCCATCAGGAAAAACAAAATTTGATACATCATAGAGAAAATTATAAGGCCAAGAAAAGATTGACAAGATACATGTAACAACTTCTCCTAAACTTGAACTACCCGACTCTTATATGCATCGAGATATTAGAGTGTTAGCTGGATCGATCTCGGTTAATCATAATATTGAATAATTGAATTTATACATCGGGATATTGAAGTGTAAACCAGACGTACACTTTTTTTACAGATTCCATGAAGTATACTTCTCATATTTCACATGATTATATTTTCCGAAAAACACACTTCACGCCTTTAATCAAAGGATCCCACCTATGCAATGCTTGTGAGTTGTGATGCATTTGTGATCGAGTGAGACCAATACGAACAGTGTGGGCGAAACATCTTTAGATATGACCCTTCGGATCTAAATCCTCTGTCCCACAAGTCCCCTTGCACGTCCCCTTAACTCTCATTAGTCGAAATTTCAAAATTATACTTTTTGATTATGTGACCTCACAAAGTTCAAGTGGCCTGGCCCACATCGTTGACTACCATTTACCAATATCCACCTTCGATCTACAAAATGAAAATCATTCGGATCTTTTTTTTTTTTGAAAAGGTAAGAATTAGGAGGACCCCCTACGGGGGTCGTCCTAGAGCATCCCGACGGATGAGAGTAGATAACTCTAAGTGATTCGAAATGTGATCGATAGGGAGATAGTGGCCCAGCTTTGCAATTTTATCAGCCACGGAATTGAGATCCCTACTCACATGTGACATGCAGAATGACTCAAACGTTTGGGTCATAACCAAGACGTCTGAGATCAGAATGTCAATTTCCCAAGGGGACTGACAAGTTCCTTGGGCCGCTCTGATGACTGTTAGGTTGTCACCCTCTATTAATATTTTTTTAAATCCTCTTTGTTTTGCTGCTATAAGACCTTCTCTTAGGGCTCGAGCCTCAGTTTGTATAACAGAACTAGATCGAGTTGTGTTTGTGCCTATACAAATGGCGCCACCATTGTGATCCCGGATTATAAAGCCTGCAGACGCAACGTTATTTTGCAAGACTGATCCGTCAAAGTTGATTTTGACCCATCCTTGTTCTGGTTTTTCCCAACATGTTGATTTTTGTTTCCTTCTACTTTTTGTTTTTACCTTGTTTTCGTTTTCCTCCTCATCCTCGGTCCACACTTTCGTCTTGGTCCATAAATAAATTTGGGATCGGATATACTTCTCCAGGTCATGGATAAAGCTATTTGGTTCTTTTTGAAATGCTAATCTGTTTCTCTGTTGCCATATGCACCACCAGCACACAGCTAGTTCGGAAAATTGTTTCTCTCCTAACAATTGTTGTAGCTTTGTTAAATCATTCGGAAAATCATTCGGATCTTTGATTATGTGCATGTACCTTTGTTAAATTGATTTTTCTTTCAATCTAAAAATTGGGTATATCATTTGAGAGATAGTAAGCCTATTTGAGTGAAGAGAAAATGTTATAGTAACATATTTACATTCACCCTAATATTTGTTGGCTCTGTTAAAAATAAATAAAAATTTGTTGGCCGGATTTCGTCCACGTAAGATACAAAAGAAAACAGAGAAAAGTGGCGTGGCGTGTATCCTCGTCATTCCTCCTCCAACATTATTTTTCACAACTGTACAATTCTCCATTTTTTTTCTCCAAAACACCATTTAAACATTTTATTTTATTTTAATAAAATAAAATACTGTATAAATAGACGGCACATGACAATGACACGTGTAGCACTCCATTTCCTTGCAATTGAGATGCAGCGACGCGTAAACGTCAAGTGAAAAAGCTCCATTTACAGAGCCAGCGGAGTCCAGCTATTTAGACTACTAGTGGGCCAGTGGCCTAGTGGCCGGGTTTTGCACTAATTAATTACAACTACTGTATACGTTCATAATATAATTTGAAATCTTGAGTGCAGTTTTATATTAAGCTGAAAAACACCTGATGTTTACTTGATCAAGCAAAGCACATAAATTCTTTTTTTTTGTTCAAGAAGACGGGAAACCCGAATTAACTGGGCCAACAGAGTTCATGACGCGAAGTGGCCCGATCCACCACATCGTCATACAAAATTTGGAGTTTACTTGGAGTTTAGTCGACGACGTTATTCACTTCCCTGAAGACATGGAGGAGTCTAGCCTCCCAAGGCTGACTGATGAAATACCGGCAACTGGACATACATTCATAATCATAGTAGTCTTGATTGACGGGCTCGATCGAGCTTACCTTTATTTTTACTTGATTAAGCAAACTAGTACATATAGCAGTCCTCATCGATAGGAGCTTGATACATTAATATAGTTAGCATAATTATATTACTTAAGTCCATTAATTAAGCATGCATACATGTGCACATACATTATTGGCACTACCCCACAAGTTAAACTTGGGTGAAGCGGAGGTAGCCTTTCCCGGAGGGAAGGTCGACGGTCCGGTAGCCTTGAGGGAACATCTTCTTGGCTTCCGCGTCGGAAACGCTTGGAGAGATAACGACATCGTCTCCGACCTTCCAGTCGACGGGGGTCGCCACCTTGTGCTTGGCCGACTTCTGGAGCGACTCCACCACCCTCACCACCTCCTCCATGTTCCTCCCCGTCGTCGCCGGATACAGGAAACTCAACTTCACCTACAAACACATAGGTAATATATGTCATGCATGTGCATGTAAGTCTACGTCCGGACTGGGTACTACCAGAGATTAAGGAAGACTCTCCCTAATGTCTTCTCTAGCATATAGCGAAATTCAATCTCTTCGGATTTCGAGCTCATGACCTCAAAGTGACCCAATCTCATTTTTAACCGCTGGGCGAAGGCAGCTTGGGTGGTATGTGCATGTAAGTTCATAGTTACAAAAATAATAACGTTACGTAACGCACCTTCTTGTCGGGACCGACGATGTGAAGAGCGCGAGAGGGGAGCTGGGTGCCGGAGGAGTCCTTCTCCTCGGGGTCGACCATGTTGAGCTTGGTGATCACCTCCCGTTTCGGGTCCGCTATGATTGGGTACCGAACCTTGCTCCCCGGCTACACCGGAACGAAACGCCGTACCGGTAATTAGTAACACGTACAATTGCAACTAATACGTTCATATACATAATCATATACACACTTACGGTAAAGGCTTCGACGTCTTTGATCCAGTCCTTGTGGGAAGCGACATCGTCGCAAGAGAGGCCCAAGAGCTTGACCCCTCTCTTGGTGAACTCCTCCTCGTACATGGCCATCTTTCCTAGCTCCGTCGTGCAGACCGGAGTGAAATCCCCTGCACGCCCAACGATCGAAACATCGATCAACAACTGATCATACATGATCATGCATTAAAGGGTACTTATGTAGTTAGTTAGAGGATAAACCAGGGTGGGAGAAAAGGATGACCCAGCCGTTGCCGATGAAATCATGGAGCTTGAACCTGCCATGGGTGGTCTCCACTTGAAGGTTTGGAATCTCGTCTCCGATTGTAAGGCCTGGCATTTTGTAGCTTTGTGTACACTACATAGTAGGTGTGTTGATGTTATATATGATGAAATATGAGTAGTTTAGTGAGTAGTGACTTAGTGAGGAGGTTTGGAGTTTGGGCGTTTGACTTGGCCTTGAATCGAAGAGGAAGTGTGCATGTGGAGATCGTGGCATGGATTTTGCATGGCCTAACTTTTCCTCTTCCACGTGTTCCTACATCTTTCCACGTGCCACCTTCACGTGGACATCCTCTTCATACGAATCTATTTGTTCTTTTTAATAATGTATTGTTTTGGAATCTTCGATCATGTGCTTAAGTTAATTTGTGTTAGTGGACTCGTGGGTCGTGACTAATGATATAATATACGGAGTATTTGATAGTTACAAAAACGCTAAACATAAGAAATGTTAGGTAATAGAAAACAGCTAATTTCCACTACCATTTCTGGCTGGCCAGCCACCATTGATGATTAGTGCCTAATTATTAATATTTGATCGGGTCCATTGTATTATACCAATCGTGTATCTCATTCTCACCTATAAATAAATCACTAATCCTATGTGTTCATTCTACAAGCCTATGTCTGCACCCACAAATCCTCTGTCACGGAAATCATATTATATATCTAAGCAACCCAAAGTTTGGTCATCTACCAATCTACCATGCATAAGCATAGAAATCACTTCCTAAGCAATAACAAAAAAGCAAATCCCAATCCTTTAAGCAAACAGAAAATCTATCTCCTGATTCTGCTACCAATCAACTTCAATTCTCAAACCAAACGGCCCTTTCCTAAAAACCTTTGACGAAATCTTCCCCAGTTTACACCTAAAAAGGAAATCATAATAAGTGCACGAGTCAAATTGTGACGTAGAACCCTGAGTTTACCTGAGGCAAAAGAATCCTACAACCTACATACCATGGCTTTCAAAAATCCTACATATCAAGCAACTGTGTCTGTTGTGGTTCTTCTTGCTCCTTGAGTGTGTCAACTTCCTTTGGTCTCAGAAAGCTCGGTTGATTTGTCGACGACAACAGCCTCGCCCACATTCGATCTGTTATCACCACATTGTTCTGTTTCTCATTGATCCGCTGAACATTTCCATGGATGAAAACACAGCATCAGTTATTAGTTAAGGAAAACATTTTCACATAAGAACAGGATACTTACATAGAATGGTATGTAGGAATGTCTGCTGTTGACGGGGCCGACTGTGAAGCCCGTGTATCCGGCCATGGCTCCATGGATCGCGCTTTGGGCAAGCAGAGTGCAGTATACGTTGTCTGATGCGTTGCTTGGAATCGCACGGATCATATACGTCGGATCTGCCGAGAGCAATAAGTATGAGAATGAGCTCATGATATGAACCAAGTGTCTTGAAACAAAAGGGAGCTCAGAACTGACCAATGTACTTGAGATTTATGGTCATCTTCATCTTTTTAAAGTATCCCTGAACAGGAAAATGAACGTGCGTATTAAGAGACTTCTAAATTCTGAAAAGAGCTAATGCCACCAATACCATATAAGGTCATGATTCAAATGTACAGATTCTCACCTTGATTTGATCAGATATCCACAGGCCAACATCTTGAAGCAACTTGTTACCAGAAGCATCCTGTTGACCTAGATTATCCTTTGCTTCAGAAAGAAGTTCTTGCCCTGCACCCTCAGCGATGACAAGAACCATATGACCATTCTCTTTAAACATCCTATGTATGTATTCAAAGAGTCCACCCTCTCCTTCCAGATAAAACGGGGACTCGGGAATTAAGCAGCAGTCCACATCCCGGCTAGCTAGAGTAGCATACATTGCTATGAATCCTGCACACATAGAGTAAACAAAGTGTCAGCCATCAGCAATGTTGCTATAACAAAGCCTTGTGCTGTAAATTGCTATAACAAGGCCTTATGCTCAAAAAATCTCAACAGGAACTTTTGGGGGAGTTTATCATCTTTCAACTGCCAAACTGCTTGTACTTAAGGGTTCTACTGTCGACAAGTGGATATGAGGTTCAATGATCATGCTATCCTTTCTTTGCAGATGTTTTCACAATTTCATTCTCAAAGCATTGACTAGAATCAAGGGTATGCTATGAACTAGGGACAGATTCAGTTCACAACTTTTTTTCCTTTCTCCTTTTCTTTTTCTAATCAAACTAAAAAGAGATTGGCTATCCAGAAGTAAGGAACTTACCACTATACCTGCCCATTAGCTTGACAACACCAATACCATTCTCAGCACTTTCCGCTTCAACATGGGCTGCATTAATAGCTCTTTGAGCCTCTTCCACAGCAGTGTCGAACCCAAAGGATCTATCAATAATCTGATAAGATTGATATTTCAACATCAGGTTAATTATGAGCGAAATTAAGATATACCTGCTAATATAAGTAAGGGCACAGTAAGGTCATACCGGAATATCATTGTCAATGGTCTTGGGTATCCCGACAATAGCAACCTTCAAACCACGTCTTCTAACTTCCTGGTGAAATTAATGTAGATGATGCAAATTGAATAACAATTATCAAGTCTTATTATTTAACCAAGTAATCCAATTCCATAAATCTAATACCTCGAAAATGACAGAAGCTCCTTTCTGAGTACCATCTCCTCCAAGTATGTATACCTAAAACATAAGCAAATATCAGGACTTTCTTTTCTTTACATCATACAATTAACTGAAAAATGCACATTTGTAAATTAAGATGATAAAAGTACCTGGTTTATTCCTCTGTCCTCAATACTATCAACTATCTTCGAGGTATCATGCCCCCCTCGAGATGTACCGAGAACTGTGCCACCACGCTTATGGATGTCATTAACAGTCTTTGGTGTCATTGATATAGTATTCCGAGAATAGAATCCCTTATAACCACACTTCATACATGCAAAAAATACAGGTTATGGACAAGAACTCATATAGCACTCAACTTATTAGGCCCCATTAACTAATTTGATTAACATTTGTCTACACATATCACAAGCAACAAACAAAATAGGACTGCTTCTCTAAAAGTTCAACATCAATAATATGATGTAGGAATTAGTAGAACCAATGAAGCATCAGCCACGTAGTAGGTTCAATGGATACAACAGAACATCCGATGAACTCACCTCAATTCCAAGTACTCTGGTGACACCATACATATGGTGAAGGCCACATACTAGTTCTCTGATGACTGTGTTTAGACCAGGGCATAGGCCACCACATGTAACAATGCATGCTTGAACCTCATCCGACCGGAAATAAACCTGACAAAAATCAATTGAAAAATACAGAGTCCATGTAAATAGAAGGATTTCAATCAACATTACTAAGAAAACTTGTAAAAATGGTAAAGACCTTTTGACGAGGCCCAGCACGCCTAAAATGTCTCCCTCTGGGACTATCCTTGTGAACAACAATCTGTAAGAGTCAATAACAAAATCTTTGTAAGTGGAAACTGAATTGTCAGGAATTCAGAAAATAACATTGACTGTCAAGAGACAAAGACAGGGATTCAAAGAGTCATACCGTCTGTGCCACAGTATCGTCCACATCAACAAAATACTGCCTGGTGAAGAAACAAATGTATCATTGTACTTATAAAATGGAGATTCTGTGAAAAGATCCGATGCTAACACAATACAAAGCTCGTTAAGAACTTACTTCACAACCGAGTAAGATGGATTATCTTGCAGCGGATTATGATAGGTCTGCATAAAACCATCATAGAAGATCAAACCACATAGCATATACACATTTATATATACGAATAAAACCGGTATGGATAAAGAAATTTCGTCAGCAGATTTGTAAACACAATGACAAGCAACAACAAAGACAATCAAATATTAACAAGTTTAATGATGAGAAAGATGAACATATAGACAAAAGTCACAAAACTATTTATGGTTGTACAAAATAATCCAGTGTATTATGTGTTCAGAAGAGTTAACTAATTTTTGATACAATATTACATCTAAAAAACTTGAATATTACTTGACTGGAAAAGGAATTCAATAATACTGTTCTATTTTGACCTCTGTCTATTAAAATATTCTGTGTTCAATTGGCCAAATATTCCATGGTGCACAAGCCAGGAATCGACAAAGTAAAAGTGTCTAAAGTATACTGAAACGAAGGGACCACAACAAAACTACAAATCATAGATCCACTACGAAATCTTGTATTAAACTAGTCACAAGTCACTAGATTGCAAAATCAGCAACTGTTTTAGGTTTTTTGGCAGATGATAAGAGCCAAGACCTAAATCCGCAAGCACATTCATCATCGGCAAGCAGAAAACACGGAATCGAATCGCATAAGCAACAGCGAAATGCAGACAATTACGACGTATCTAAATCGAACAGGACACAACAATGCATAATCTAGAATCAAATAACAAGGCAAAGCAACTTGTTTACAGGAAGATCGGGGATGTAATCGGAAAGGTGAGGGACGTCTTCGAGAACGTATCCAGAGTCTCCTTCGAGAATCTTCGGCTCAGTGACACCAGCCATCGCGGAAAGTGAGAAACCCTAGGGTTTGGTTTCAGCGGCGGGAGGGTGAAATGTGGACGATCGGAGAGTTGTAGAGTGAGAGACAGTAGTGAGATCGAGAAACTGGAGGAGGAAGAGGACGAGAGCGGGAGAAGAAGGGCTAGAGAGCG
Source organism: Polygonum aviculare (assembly GCA_934048045.1). NCBI lineage: Eukaryota > Viridiplantae > Streptophyta > Magnoliopsida > Caryophyllales > Polygonaceae > Polygonum > Polygonum aviculare. Next base: position 2,328,648 of record OW204027.1, read on the forward strand.
GAAGCCATGGAAGGCGACGGAGCGGATGAGTCGTGGTGGTACTAGTTGTTGTTGTTGTTATAGTGATCGGGTGTGTGTAATGATGATGTGGATGGAGGTGGGGCCTATTAGGTCTGATCGACGGCTGTATTTACGCCACGTGTTGAATAAAGTTGAATGAGGAACTTCGTTTGGGCTGGTGGATCTTTGAATGGTTCAAACTCGTAGCATTGTTGATTTGTTGGTGCGTTATTTATAAAATTTTGATATTAAAATGATTAAAATATGTCTAAATTTTTTATGACCGTAATAAAAGCAAGTTTGTATGATTTTTTAAAATGAACCATATATTTCTAGATTAGATCGGTATATTTGGTGATTGTTTTTGTTAATGGTACATATTCAACACAGTGAATATTTAATTAACTATTTATTTTTGTGAATCCAAATAAATATGATAACTATTGTAAGCACATCGGTTCAGAAATGCGATTTTTATACACATTTCTAATCATTCAATAAAGCAAAACATTAATTAAATGAAACATGTATTGACCCGAGCTAAGCGTTTTCTTTAATCTTCCCCTTCTTCCACCGCCTGTGTCCTTGCCCACAGCGCCTCTCGCCAATGTGATCCGCTGCCTCTTTGTATTCTCCTACGCATCTCCCCTTGCCGAAAACTCCGTCGGAATTCATGATCTGTTTTAAAGCGGAGTTTCTTTGTCACCCTAGCGGCTCATCGTCGAAAATGGAGTTGTTTCATATCACCCGATGTTTCGAGGGCATTTGAGATGATGATTAATGTAACTCTAGTCTTCGCCCATGCATTAAGCTGATATGTGAGGTGAATTTTTCATCTTCCAATATTTCTTTTTTTTTTGTTTCAAATTATTAGATCTTCTCTAAGCTGTTTTTTTTCGTGTATTTTTTGTATCAACATTGGAAGCCCAAATGAAGCCCATGATCACCCTTTAATGCGAAGCTTAGTCTCAAGCAAAATCACCCTTTTCCTTTGGATGAGGATGAAACAGTTAGTAACTACATAAAACCTAATAAAACATAGGACCTTACTAAACGAAGTGTGGTCCTCAACCCCAATGAGGCTGACGAGATTGCTCAAATTCTCCTCCACTTGAATAACCTAACGGACAGACTCTATTGGAAGCCTAGTAAAAATGGGTGGTTTTCCACCACCATGAATTGGATTCAAGAGGAAAAAAGAAGTCCTAATATCAACCTAGACTGGATCTGGAAACTACAAATTCCACCAAAACAGAATAATTTCTTGTGGAAAATATGCCGGAACGGACTGCCTACAAAGGCTAGACTGGCAGTGAATCACATAGCGGTCCCACAAGGATGCAATCTATGTAACTCACAGTTTGAAGATGTTGCCCACCTCTTCCTTGAGTGTAATCACACTAAACAAGCTTTGCAACTCCTTAACCCTAGGGTTGCCCAAAAACTCCGACAGCTTAACACGGATACCAGGAACCCTTTGGGGCTACTGGATGAAATTCGTGCGCTACTGACCAAATCCCAACTAGAGTCTGTTATATGCCTTTGGTAGAGTACTTGGTATTTCAGAAACAAGAACATCTTTGACTATGAAAACAGACCTCAAATCAACTCAAAAACGACAGTGGAATTCTCGTTAAAACAGATTGATGACTGGGTGGGAGCACTTAATGCAAAAACCAAAGTCAAGATTTGTAGGGAAGGAAACACAAGGAAAACCAAGGGAAGTGCCAGATGGACTAAACCCCAACAAAATTGTTGTAAGCTTAATTTTGATGGGGCTGTTAATGCTGATGGTATGTGTTCTTTTGGGTTTATTATCAGGAATTCTGAAGGGTACCCGGTTTCGATGGATGGCGGCTTTCCTTGGTCGTCGTTCTGTGATTTTTTCCGAAGCGTTTGCGCTTCGGCAGGGGATTATGGAGGTCATTCGTCATGGTATTTCCTGACTGGTGATTGAAGGTGACAACCTGCAGGTTGTTCAAGCAGTGTTGGGCTATAGGAGTTGTCTGTGGGAGGTAGAGCTCATACGTGCTGACATTCAGTTGCTGCTTGGGAGTTTCCAGTTCTGGAGCATTGGGCATGTCTTCAGGGAGGTCAATCTGGTGGCAGACTTCATTGTTGACTCGTTTCGCCGCGTGACTTCCTCTTCGCTGAGCTTCGATCCGGTCCTTTGGGATCTCATCCGCAAGAATGCTCTAGGATATTTTCCTTTATTTTGGGATTAGCCTACTTTCTTTCCTTTATAAAAAAAGAAAAAAAAGAAAAAAAAGAGGGTTTTAATGCTAGCTGAATTATGAATTTACGGTGGTGACTTGGTGTGTCATTCGAATAAGATAAACAAATTAATATTGAACTACTCTATATAATATAACTGTAATATTTAATTGATCAAGAGGGTTTCGTAATGGTAGTCTCCTATATATAGCTTTTGAGCTAGATGCTTGTTTGTAGAAATGTCGATGGGGGAGGGCCATGTAAACCCTCTTCGTTAAGTACACGACAGCTCACACATGTAGATTTGCATGAATAAAGCTCACACATGGTCATATTTAATTGGACCCAAGGAGACTTTGGTGTTGGTGTCTTTAGTATGCTGATAAGTTTTGATGGGCCGGAGCCTTGTATCGTTGTTGGGCCGATATCTCTTGTTTATTTGGACAAGCCCACTATATGCAATGTTGTATTGGACAGTCCATTTCTTTTTATTAGCCCGTACAAGTTTGGCTTGTATATGAAGTGGTGCATGCAGCGCACCGTCACACTTGTACAATTTGCCCATGCAACCTGGTTTGTAGGGTTCTTTCGAATTTATACATTCATCGCGCTTTACATGATTGAATGTTTTGAAACGTTTGTAGTATTACAGGGACACTTAATGCTAGCTTGAATGCTGTAATTCAAATTTAAACTTATATCGGTTAGCATGATTAATTAAGATATTGCATTCCGTGCTACGCACGGAATGCATAAAATTGTATGAATGTGAAGAATGGATAAGGTATGTGTTGAAGTCCGAAAACACCGTTTGTAGTGTAACGCGATGAGAGCAAGAGGTTGGAGCTTAACCGAATCAGCGAACGGAGAGATAGGAAGTGTTTGGTCGCTTGAAATGCTTAACGCGATGGAGGTAGTGTTGGGAATGCTTTTGTATTGATTATGAGATTTGTGAAGGTAAACAGACAACCCTTATCGCGCTTAGGTGTATCAGGTTACAACAATTATCTTAGCTCGAGATCTAGTATATGTGGTTCGCGAGATTTTCGATCCTCGCTCTGGTGTATTGAGCTCGCTATTTATAGGGGAGGCTCGAGCTGAGCTGGAGCGAGATGCCGACGTGGGACGGATGCCGCCTAGGTACATGTCGCTGTATGGTTGGCCCCTGGGGCGGCAGCCGCGGAGCTGGCCAATCAAAGGCTAGGATGGGACGTTGCCGCCCACCGCTCATCCGATGGGACGTTGCCGCCCACCCACTTGCGTGGGTGGAACGTGGCGATGAGCGCGGTGAGCGCAAAACCCCGGGGCCGGATCTCCGGCCTATGAGGAGTCTGCCTCGTAAGGATGTGGTGACCTTGGCGGCGGCGTATCTGATCGCGATGGTGGTAGGAACGCCATCGTAAGGAGTGTGGTGATCTTGAGAAGTCTATACTTGGCTATATTTCGATAGGGTGCATTACCGCGTTGACGGCTCCTGGTATCAACACAACCCCATGGACCGGGACTCGACACCCTTTTAAGGACGGGTCCAAAGAAAGTACCTCGAACCGGAACGCGGTGTCGGGAACGCGCTATTGTTTCGGAGATGGATGAGCAAACGAGGGCGTCGGGAAGAGAGAAATGGCAAGGGAGGTCGTTGGGCCGCCATTTTCATGGGCCGACGCAAGACGAAGCCCACTTCGTCAAAGGCCCGCCGAGATTTTGAACAAAAGGAGCGGTTCCTCCCTTCGTCTCCCTCATTCCACAGTTTCCATTTCGAGAGTTCTTCTTCGCCCTCGAACTCGCCCGCTGCTCTCGTTGCTCGGAAACCGTTCTCACGCCAGCGACGCCGCTTGTCACAAGTTTGCCTCCGTGCCCTTCCGACCACGAGGTACGCCCTTCTTCTTTCTCTTCCTCTCCTTTTCTCGTTTTCTGGGTTTTCGGGGCATTTTTTTTGGGATTTTCCGGGGTATGCCCTAGTTTCAGCGGTGGCACCGCCGCTGGGTACTGGTGGCGCTCGGGGTGGATTTTCCTGAAACAAAGACGCCTAGTGGGGGGTGGGCTTAGGGTACTCCGTGATGTCTGGGTGGCGGACAGCGACGGATGCTTCCGCCCTAGCCCCGGCTCGGATTCGGCTGTCGCCATGCTTTCGTGCTTTGGGGTGGCGAAGTGGCCGAAAAAACCTTCCGGGGAGGCGAAACGCCATGGGAGGCGAAACGTCGCGGGAGGCGAAGGAAATGCGCTCAGCGCGACGTTCCATCCCGTCAACGTCCCGTCGCCCCGACCTATTCCTGGGGACGCGTGTCGAGAACGGCGGAATGTTCTTCTGACACACATCTCGCGCGCCCCCAGGTCTTTTCTCACAGGGCTTCCTGCCCTACTGTGATATGGTACCTGCCCATGGTTGTCGTTTAGCGCGAAATGACACCTCTATCATGAATTGTTTCTCCCCATGCGTATCACCTCTTTTGTGCACTTATCGCGGCTGGGGTACCGTGCTTATCTGACTTCGGGCTTTTGCTTTCTTCTCTTATGTTTTCTGCTGAGAATTATCCTGTTTGTGCTTTCATCGCGCTATTTCTTTTATGTTGATTGTCTTTTCCTGTGCCCATTATTTCTCTTTTCGTTCCTCCAGGAGCCTCTTTGCTTCCGTGCCCTGGATTTGGGGTTTTCCAGCGACTCCTGCCCTTTAGGTGTGGATCGCGGTCACAAAGTAACCAACTGGGACGACTTCTACGCTCCTGATTCCTCACTGGAGTACCGGGATATGTCCGCTAGCGATTCACAGAACAACTTCCGCGAACCCACTGGTTTGAGCCAAAGCAATCCCACCACGGTGTCCGAGGCTCGTACGAGAAGCGAGTCTTCATCGCGACCTATGGCCCGTTGTAGGCCATACGACCCTCATGATGAGGCCCCTGACGACGAGGCGCCTACTTCTGGGATCGCGAGGAGCTTTCCCTCGCGGTACTTAACGAGCACGAGGGCGGCGGTCCCTCGCTTCCGCCAGACCAGGCCTGCGCGCCTGGCAGATTATGAGAATCCGGAGACATTGGCCAAGGGCTGCGCGTCCATCCTCACCCTCGAAGAGCTGGACGAGATCGCGGTGGGATACCCTTGGCCAGAAGGGGTGGAGCTCTTGTTGCCTTTGGACGGGGGTAACAGCTATGCTGCTTACGAGGCGGGGCACGTGGTATACGCGGCTAGCCTCATTGCGGGTTTTAGGATCCCACTGCCGCCCTACGTATCCCAACTCCTTTTTGACCTCGAGCTCGCCCCTGCCTCGATGACCCCTAACTGCTGGAGCTACATCGCGGCGTACCACATAAGGTGTTTGGAGCTGAACCACCCCCCTTCTGCGGCGCATCTGCAACAGATTCTCACTATAAAAATGGACAAGCGGGGCGTTGTTAACTTTAGCCTTACCAACTGCAATCTCATCATTACTCCCTCCAACGTTGGACCGCGGTGGAGGGAAAAATGGTTCATCGTGCATGACTTCTAGGGCGACGTCGTGCTCTGCCCACTTATCGCCGATAGGTTCCGCCCTTACAAGCACCGGCGCGGTGCCTCGAAGCAGGCCTCCGCGGCGAAGAAAGCATTTGTCGCGGCTTTTAAAAGGGAACAAAACATATGGATAACGCAGGAGCGCCTTGAGCGCGCGGGCCTCATTTTGAGGCCGGCGCCGCCTCGGGCGGTGGAGGTACCCTCATCGGCCTCCGCGTCTACGGTACCCAAGGGCGAGGGTATTTTCTGCCGTTTATTTCTTTTTTGTTTTGCGCCTTGACTTTATTTCGATACCCGCTTTCTTACTACTTTGTACGCGTTTGAGTCTGAGAGCTCGTGACTTATTTTTCTTTTGCAGATATGGATGTTTTTGACGCTCTCACCAACAAATCCGCCCGGACAACCTCTGGCGCGCCCTCTACTGCTAAAACTGGGGGCCAGAAGGGGGCCATCACGAAGGGCACACCTGGCACGAGGGGGAAGGACATCCCAACAGACAACAAAGGCAAACGTGCGCTTGGGGATGCCTCGAAGCGCAAGGGTGCGGAGGACGCGGACCGCGCCGAGGGCGTGCTGGCCAAGAAGTCTAAACGGGACTTGGTCTGCGTTGAAGACCAAGCTCCCGAGCCCGTCGCGAAGGGTCCTGCCCAGATCACGACAAGCGCCGGCTCTCGCCGCCATTGGTCCCGAAGGGCCGAGGTGGCGGGCTTTGCCTGTGCCGGCCCGGCGTGGGGTACCTTTCAGGAGGGCCAATACCCCTACGTGGAGGAGAGGGAATGGTTCCGAACCCTCCACGCGGCAGAGGTCGAAGGGGAGTGCAAGAAGTACGACCACATGGTACGCGACCCTTTTCCCCTTTGGTGTCGTTACTTTATAATCTTTATTCGGGCTAAAAGTATGTTTTTATTCGCAGGTCAACGCGTGGCTGAACTACCTCCCCGAACGCTTGTGTGAGGCGGAGGCCCAATTGGAGGAGGCGATCAAGGCTCGGGAGGCGGCTGAAACGACCCTTGCGGAGGTGCGCGCTCAGGCGGAGCAGGACGCGGCAGAGCTCAAGGCGGCCAAAGCCCAACTCGACGCTACCAAAAAGGAGGTGACGGGGCTGAAGGCCATGTCCGCGAAGCAGCGGCATCAACTGGAGGAGGCCCAGGCCAGGGCCGAGAACGCGGTGCCCGAATTTCTCAAATCGGACGAGTATATGGACCGTCGCGTTGAGGATGCACGGGCGGTCCAAGCTCTTAGTGCGGTCACCGCGGCCCTCCAATACGTTGAAAGGTATAAGGTCAAGTACTTCGCTCCCGATCTTCATCGTAAAATGGGGGTCGTCTGGGAGGGCGGAGTGGCGAAGCCGCCGCCGGGCGTCGACGACGCGGAGGGTCCTGACGATCCGGAGGGTCAGGCCCACCCGGAGCTTCCTGCCGCGGCTCCTGACAGCGAAAAAAACAATGAGGCTCCCCCTCCTTCCGAGACCGCGGCTGATGCCAACGTTGATGCCAACGCCGCCGCCAATGCCCCCACCGCGTGAAGCCTTTATTTTCTTCATGCTTTATCTTTTGTTTCTTGTTTTTTTCTAAGTTCTGACATTACCCTGGCCGTATGGGTCGAAGTACTTTGGGGTTGTAAATGTAATTGTATTTGACGCGAAATAGGCGTCGTAACTTTGTTTGCCGCCCTGCGGCATTTGTGATTATTCCTCGTTTGCTTTTAAATTCTGTGTACTCGTCGCAACCAACCCCATGCCGAGCTAGGTGCTAGGACCGCGCTCGACACTAAGTTTTTCAAGAATTTCTTGCGAAGGCGCCATATCACATCCAACCCCATGCCGAGCTAGGCGCTAGGACCGCGCTCGACACTATTTTTTTTATTCAAAGCGTTTCTGCGCGCGTTAGCGGACAACCCCAAGCGAGGAGGGCAACTTGGGCATCCCTAACGACTGTAGAGTTTTTGATGTTTTAAGGCGTTATTCGACTGCGAGGGGTGAAACCCAACTCGAGCGCGCCTCAGCGCATCGCGTGCGTTAGCGGACAACCCCAAGCGAGGAAGGCAACTCGGGTTTCCCTAACGACTGTAGAGTTTTTGATGTTTTAAGGCGTTATGCGACTACGAGGGGTGAAACCCAACTCGAGCGCGCCTGAGCGCATCGCGTGCGTTAGCGGACAACCCCAAGCGAGGAAGGCAACTCGGGTTTCCCTAACGACTGTAGAGTTTTTGATGTTTTAAGGCGTTATGCGACTGCGAGGGGTGAAACCCAACTCGAGCGCGCCTAAGCGCATCGCGCGCGTTAGCGGACAACCCCAAGCGAGGAAGGCAACTCGGGCTTCCCTAACGACTGTAGAGTTTTTGATGTTTTAAGGCGTTATGCGACTGCGAGGGGTGAAACCCAACTCGAGCGCGCCTCAGCGCATCGCACGCGTTAGCGGACAACCCCAAGCGAGGAAGGCAACTCGGGTTTCCCTAACGACTGAGTTTTTATTAGACAGTGTACGGTAGTTGTCTCGTTTTATTCATATAAACATAGGTAGGATAGAGACATTACAATCGACCGCCACGCGGTGACAAACCTAGGCTATTTACACATAGTATTTCTTGAGGCGTGCTTCATTCCATGTTTTGGCGAGAGTTTGCCTCGTCGTCGGATCTGTGAGCTTGAAAGCCCCCGGGACGACCTCCTTGGAGAGGAGGTAAGGTCCTTCCCACTTCGCGTCAGGCTTGCCTCCCTCAGTCCTTCGGAGGGCTAGATCGCCCTCCTTGAGACCGCGTGGCTTGACTCTTTTGTTGTAGTATGCCGCGGTTCTTCTCTTGTATTCGGCTGAGCTACGCTCAGCCGCTTCTCGTCGCTCGTCGCGAAGGTACACTTCAACCTTGAGGGCTTCATCGTTGGTGAATTGGTCGTACCCCGCGACTCGCTCCGTGGGTAATGTTGATTCGACGGGTACGACGGCGTCACTGCCATAGGCCATCGCGAAAGGCGTTTCTCCCGTTGCCCTGCGTGGCGTGGTGCGGTTCGTCCATAAAACAAGAGGCAACAGTTCAGCCCATCGGCCCTGCACGCCATCTAGCCTGCGGCGGAGATCGTCAAGTATCCTCGCGTTCACATTCTCCACCAGTCCGTTGGACTGAGGGTGTGCAACCGAAGAAAACTTCAACTCTATGCTCAAACTTGCGCAAAAGTCTCGCATCTCCTCGCTGTCGAACTGAGGGCCGTGGTCTGTCATTATCGCGATGGGTACGACGAAACGACAAACCACATTTTTCCAGAGAAAACCGCATACCTTCGCGCTCGTGATTTGTGCCATAGCCTCGGCCTCCACCCACTTGGTGTAATAATCGACCAGGACCATGATGAACTGTACCTGCCCGGCGGCCTTAGGGAAGGGACCTAGGATGTCCATGCCCCACATCGCGAATGGATAGGCCGGCTGGATGCCACGCAGCTCTCGTGCCGGAGCGTGCTGGACGTTTTCGTGGCGCTGGCACTTGTCACACTTTTGTATGTATACCGCGGCATCGCGGCGCAGGGTAGGCCAATAGACCCCCATCCTGACTATTTTGTGGACCAGCGTCCGCCAGCCCGGGTGGCCTCCGCATATGCCTTCATGCACCTCCTCGAGGACTTCGGAGACTGTGGTCTCGTCTATGCAGAGCAGGTTGGGCTCCGCATAGCCGCGCCGATATAATTTGTCGCCCTCGATGCAGTACCGCGCCGCCTTGAGCTTGAGTCTGCGCGCGCTCATGGCATCGTCTTGGGGCAATTCCCCGGTTTGGATATATCGGACTATGGGAGCCATCCAGCCCTCTGTGGCCAGCGCGAATACTGCCTGAGTGACACCGCGCTGCATCTTCCTTTCGATCACAACCTTGTTGCCGACTTCAGGCGGGAGGGCCGAGCCCATCTTGGCCAATGCGTCGGCCTTGGCGTTTGCCGCACGCGGTATGGATTCAATGGCAAACGTCTCGAGGCACGCGATCAACGCCTTCACCTTGGCGCGATATTGAGGCAAAAACCCGGCGGTGCACTCGTACTCACCACCGACCTGGCGCGCAACAAGCTCAGAATCCGTGAAGACCCTTATCCTTCGTGCGCCTACTAGCAGGGCCATCTCAATCCCCGCGATCACCGCCTCATACTCGGCTTCGTTGTTGGTGGCCTCGAAGCCGAAGTTGAGGGCGTGTTCAGACGTGTAGGAGGGTCCCTCAAGGACTACCCCCGCGCCTGACCCTAGGTCGCAGCGCGAGCCGTCCACAAAGACCCTCCACTCGTCTGGGCTTTCGTCAGTGTCGGGGAAAGTGACCTCCACCACAAAGTCGGCGAGGGCCTGGGCCTTGATCGCGGTCCGCGGGTGGTAAGAGATGTCAAATTCTGACAACTCGACCGCCCACTTGGTCATTCTTCCTGACAGCGCGGGCTGATGCAGGATTTGGCGAAGTGGGAGGTCCGAGAGGACCTGGATGGGATGCGCCTGGAAGTAGGGGCGCAACTTTCTTGCCGCGGTCACAACAGCTAAAGACATCTTCTCCGCGGGCGAGTATCGCTGTTCCGCCGGCTGGAGCACCCTGCTGGTGAAGTACACCGGATAACTGAAATCGCGGGTTAGGACCGCGCTGACAGTATGCTGGCTCACGGCAATGTATAACTGCAAATCCTCCCCCGAGACTGGCGGTGAGAGCGTTGGGAGGCTGGTGAGGTAGACCTTTAGAGCCTGAAACGCGCTCTCCATCTCCTCTGTCCAGGTAAGGAGTGTGGTGATCTTGAGAAGTCTATACTTGGCTATATTTCGATAGGGTGCATTACCGCGTTGACGGCTCCTGGTATCAACAGTATGATAATATAAAATATAATAGATTATATTAAGTATAAAATAAATAAATATTTCATAAGAAATAACTCAATTGAAAATATAATTCACTTGCAAAGAGAAGCACTTACTATTGTATCTAAATGCAATTATGTACATATGAAAGATATAGAAAACTATAGAAAACATATGAAAGATTAAAATAATATTATTGGCTATTCAAAATATTTTAATATACATGAAAATTAAACTATAGAAGTTTAAAGAAAAAAATACTCATATATTATGATTTAGGGTATAAATATATTTTGTGTTTTTTGTTAAAAAAAATACACATATCTTATGATTTATGGTATTCACATATTTTGTGATTTACGTTAAAAAATACACGTTAAGAAAGTATTTATCTATCTATATATATATATATACACACACACACACATAATACAACAAATACCCACATACACACATTTTAAAAAAATACATATATTTTATGATTTAGGGTATACACATATTTTGTGATTTACGGCAAAAAAAGTAATAATTGATTTATTTATATACTTGAACCATTTATAAAAATAAGACAATAAATACACACAAAACACATTTAAAAAAATACACATATTTTGTGATTTGCGTTAAAAAAATACACATTAAGAAAAACAATGCAAATAACACAAAAATGTTGCTAAAGAGATTTGAACCCCAAACCTTTGGGTAATTAGAGGACATGAACCATTTATAAAAATAATACAATAAATACACACAAAACACATTTAAAAAAATACACATATTTTGTGATTTGCGTTAAAAAAATACACATTAAGAAAAACAATGCAAATAACACAAAAATGTTGCTAAAGAGATTTGAACCCCAAACCTTTGGGTAATTAGAGGAAGAGTTTACCACTATGCTATTGTGGTTGTTTTGAATATAATTGCATAGTGTTTATTATATAGGGAAGATTGCAACCAACACTTAATAAGAGAAATTAATGTAGACACCACCTAACTTTTATATATATATATATATAGATAGATAGATATGCATCATTAGTGTGAAATTTTAGTGCTAGACAATTGGTATCCAAAGCTCTATAACAGTATTGTCGGTATAAAATCAGCGGTGTTATTTTTTTATGTGTACTATTTATATAATATATAGCACATCAATATTTGTTTTTTTTACTTGTTAGGCAATTAGAATCCAAATTTAAAATTATTCATGGAATCATGGTTTAATGAAACAATTTGCAATTGATAAAAGGATCCATATTTTAGAAGTATGATAAGGTAATTAATCCATATGCCTTAAAAAGGTATAACTTGAGTGGATGATATTTATATAATTTAATTAAAATCCTCTTGCTTGTTTTTGAAGGATTTGGCTATATGGCATTTGGACAATATGTCAAATTTGCACACATAGCATAACCCCTCTCTCCACCAGTTGACCGACTGTTGACCGGCGTTGACCGATCGTTGACCGACCGTTGACCGACCGTTGACCGGCGTTGACTGTCATCAATTGTCACCTCAAAGTGACAATATTCACACCTAATTGTCACCACAAGTGACAATATTCACACCTAATTGTCACCAAAAAGTGACAATATTCACACCTAATTGTCACCACTAGCGACAATATTCATATTAATTGTCAACAAAAGTGACAATATTCACACCTAATTGTCACCTCAAAGTGACAATATTCACACCTAATTGTCAACACAAGTGACAATATTCACACCTAATTGTCACCACTAGTGACAATATTCATATTAATTGTCACCACAAGTGACAATATTCACACCTAATTGTCAACACAAATAACAATATTCACACCTAATTGTCACCACAAGTGACAATATTCACACCTAATTGTCAACGCAAGTGACATTAATATTCACACCTAATTGTCCTCACAAGTGACAATATTCACACCTAATTGTCTTCATAAGTGACAATATTCACACCGAATAAGTGTAGCTAAAACAAGACTTATGCACAAGTGACAAAACGATTATCATCACAAGTGACAAAACGAATTTTAATAAAACCTATTGTCATCAATATATTATCAAAAAAATACTAAATTATCATTACAAGTGACAAAACGAAGTGTCATCACATAATAAATCAAATGCCAATTACAAACTAAAAAGCTAGAATCAAATGCAATTACATGTTACTTAGACGACTTTACACTAGAAACATCAATTATGACACACTCTTATAAAATTTAGTGACACTCATAAAATTTGATGAAAGTGAAATCATCATCAATTATCAAATCTAGGTCTTATCCTAATACAATAGGACAAAATATATACCTTTGATCAAAAGTGAAATCATCATGAACTTAATTTACAAATTAATGTCACCTGTGTACATAAGCTTTTCGAGTAAGATTATATAATCATAACATGAAACATGCATGCATTAATGGGATGCTTATATACAGTTGAAAAGTGTAATATGTCCGACCGTATGACACACAAAACCTGGCCTCGCCCAATGCACCTTCGCCAATCATGGTTAATTGTTCAAAATCATCAATTCCTACTTTGTGCCTATGGAATAAAATGTTTTTTTTTCGCATTATAATCAGCCTTACTATGTATACTAACGCAGTAAGGGACTGATAACCATAACAGAAGTAGCCGAAATTAGAATAGCTGGCACTTAATGAAATTCCACACTGAGCATAAACAATGCATCTCAAATACAAACCCCTACTATGGGATAGTCATGTATAACAACATTCCTCCTAACATTAAGCCAAAATTTGGCCTTCCAAATGAGGATCAGGGAGCCTAGCATTGCAAAGTGACAATTCCACAACAGATCAAACAAAGCCTACCATGTATAGTCAATTGTCAAGCTCTGTCCATATCACAACAATGCAATTCTCGCCTAAACATTCAGATGACTTAAACATAGCAGGTCATGACATAAGGCATAAGAAGGCATTACCAAGTTGACGACCTCCTCTTTGCCCTCCCTCATCTTCCTCGCGATCGAGCTCCTCCTGCTTCTTACATCCAAAGACCTCGTCCCGGAGACAATCTCTCTCAGTCAGCAACTCCTCAGCCATCATGGATCGCGCCATAGCCTCGTCTCGTTGCTCCTAAGCGCTCCTTCAAGCAACCATGAATTGTAACCCTAGATCGGTTCCTTAGATTGAGCAAAATCAAGCGGTGGTGGTTGCGGTAGTGCCAGAGGACGTCTTCCATGATCTAGTGGCAGCCGGTGAGCTTCTTCTCAAATTTTAGGCGAGCAATTGACATGATCCGCTCAATTTCATCGGCGTCGTCGGCGAGGGGACGAGGTAGAGCCGCTCCTCGGCGCCGGAGAGCTTGTGAGTAGGACGACAACCACGGCAAGGAAGGAAGAAGTCGGCGTCGTCAACCAGATTGGAGGCGGTGAAGAAGTTTCGTCTTCGGGGAACAGATCATCCATGGAGGAGGCGGAGAAAACGGAGGGGAACGAGAGAAAAAGGATTTGAGGAGAGAGAGGAAGGCAATCGCGATTGGGAGGAGAGAGAATCGGGAACTTGGGAGTAAATTATTTATTTATTTATTTTTTGTTATTTCTGCAAATAGTCTATAGGATAGCTATATTGACAAATCTGCACCTCCACCGTGCCGCTTTGTCTAAATTATTCTTTTTTTTTTTAGCTCCTCTTGCTTGTTAGAAGCGTACGTTATGACAAAATGTAACATAGAAAAGTGACAAACTTTTTGTTCAAGATTGCTCTATTCTCAGCCCCACGGTGGGCACCAAATTGTTTTAGCTAGAAATCGACCAAGTAGAATTAGTGAATCCTTAGCCAAAATCGGGCTAGAACAAAGCAAAACGAACAAGCAATTTGAGAGCAAAAAACGTGTGTTGTTTTGTATGTACTGATCGTGTAGGTAGTTGTGTACAATCTCGTGACCCCCTCTTTGTATATATAGGGTATACCTAAAAGATAGATGTTTATAAGATATCTTATGTAACTAGATAAATATGATATACTAGATAGAATAATTTCTAGATATGATAAAATCACTCATCACAACCGATATCTGCACATTGGCCGTTCCCTCTTCTCGGATAGATCCAGATACAATCGTGGGCTTTTGGCCTTGAGCCCAACAACTACCTTCCACCGGCTTTGTCCTTGCCCACAGCGCTCACACCGTCTCTCGCCAATGTGATCCGCTGTCTCTTTGTATTCTCCTACGCATCTCCCTTGTCAGGGAAATTTGTCGGAATTCATGAGCCGTTTCGAACCAGCTTTTCTTTGTCACCCTAGCGGCTCATCGCCGAAAATGGAGTTGTTTGATATCACCCGATGTTTTGAGGGCGTTTGAGATGATGATTAATGTAGTTCTTCGCCCATGTTTTAAGCTGATATGTGAGGTTAATTTTCCCTGTTCCTACATTTTTTTTCTTTTTTTGTTTCAAAGAATTAGATTTTCTGTAAGCTGTTTTTTTCCTTGTGTTTTCCTTATCAACATTGGAAGTACAAATGAAGTTCATGGTCAAGAGGGTTTTAATGCTAGCTTAATTATGAATTTATGGTAGTGACTTGTGTTTATGTTTGCTTTGTGCCTCTTAAATCGATGCTTCAATGATCGCTCTTGGTTCCTAATTTCCATCTGTTTGGTGTTGTTTCTATGATGTTAGAATCAATTTTAAAGATTCAGCCCACTCTGTTTAAACCCAAAACTAATACACAATAATTACGGGGTTTCCATTTGTTTGGTGTTGTTTCTATGATGTTAGATTCAATTTTAAAGATTCAGCCCGTTCTGTTTAAACACAAAACTAATACGCAATAATTACGGGGTTTTATTATATAGAAAATCCATACTCCTGGTTCTTCGGTCTAAGATCAAGACGCATTTTAGTTAATTGATAATGTTCACCTTCACTTCTTTGAGGGGGAATGCTCATGCCCGATATTTTCGAAGATCTTATAATGTCAAAATCACATTCGTGCTTTTTGAACTAGATTGTATCGACCCTTTATCTTGTAATGCCTATATATATAGTTTTTGAGCTAGATGCTTGTTTATAGAAATGTCTATGGGGGAGGGCCATGTAAACCCTCTTCGTTAAGTCCACAACAGCTCACACATATAGACTTGCATGAATAAAGGTCACACATGGTCATATACTCATATTTAATCGGACCCAGGTAAATACACTTTAGGTGGAGACTTCTTATTACAAACAGAGGTGTTGGTGTCTTTACTATGCTGATTAGTTTTGATGGGCCACATCCTTGTATTGTTGTTGGGCCGCTATCCCTTGTTTATTTGGACAGGCCCACTATAGGCAATGGTGTATTGGACGGTCCATTTATTTTTATAATTAGCCCATACAAGTTTGGCTTCTATATGAAGTGGTGCATGCACCACACCACACCGTAACACTTGTACATTTAAGTTTGGTTTGTACAAACTTTGTAGGGTTCTTTCGAATTTATACATTCATCGCGCTTTACATGAGTGAACGTTTAGTATTTTGAATTTTTGATAGGACACTTAATGCTAGCTTGAATGTTGTAATTCAAATTTAAATCTATATACCGGTCAGCATGATTAATTTAGACATCACATTCAGTGCATATGGTAAATTATAAGGTTAATACTGTATGCACCATTAGTGTGGAGATTTAGTACTAGGCAATTGGAATCCAAATTCAAAATTATTCATGGTTTAATGAAACAGTTTGTAGTTTATAGAAGGATCCATATATAGCCTTTAGAAGTATGATTAGGTAATTAATCCATATGCCTTAAAAAGGTATAACTTGAGTGGATGATATTTATATACTTTAACATAACTGCTAAACATCACATGTCAATTTCCATCTCCTTCACACTTTTTCAATCTTTTCACTATAATACCCTTAATTTAATTTTGGAAAGGTTAAACAAAATCTAAAAACTACCTTTAATTAAAAGAATATACTTCAACAAAATCTATATATTACATCCAACGAAATCTTTACTTTACAAAAATTGAACCCACCAAATCATTTTGTCTACCATAAATAAGATTTTCATATAACAAATATTTAATCTTATTATATATAATAATACATCATTATATAATGAGCATTTCTCCTATTTAAAAAACTCTAATCTATTTAAAAATTATTTGCTTTCAAGGAAGTACGTTCAAATTTTTGTAAAAGTGTATAGATAATGAATTAATTCAATATGGTACTATGTGGATTCAACTTTTTTCAATATAAGTCTTTATAATAAAGTTTATTTTAAAATTTCTTATATAGTGCGAACTTTTGTGATTTTTTACAAATAATTTCGTAATAATAAATGGTACAAAAATATTTATAAAATGAAAGAGTAGAATAAAGGCTAAATAGATTGAGATTAGTTCTTTTTTTCCTTTTTAAGTCGATTGAGATTTATTACGGTAGAGAATCCAATAAAATATAGGCTTTTACTTTTATTACTTTTCTTTTAAAAAAGGTTATTGAGGTAATTTTAAGTGTGATATAAAGTAAAAGTGTGTGATGTATAGTATCTCTCTAATTTAATTTAAATCCTCTTGCTTGTTAGAAACGTAAGTTATGACAAAATATAACGACTTGATTGATTGAAGATACTATTTTTAATTTGATAGTGCATTTACCACCTATAAAGTTTATGTTTGGATGTTAAGTTTATTAACGAACCGGGTTAGACAACTTGATCATCAGGAATGCGCAAACAAATCGATCTGGTCAAAGGCCAACTCTCTTTCATTAAAGGGTCTGCAATGTGCATGTTCCACACCAGCTCCAAGCCTCCAACTGTACCATCGATTTAATTAATTAAGACGTACGTGTACGTGTTCTGTCATTAAAGAGTAACATTATATTGTTGTATAACTTGACCAAACATATATAATTCTGGTTGTATAAATCTATGTGTATGGCCTTTCTTGACACATGATTAATGTTACGTAATTACCCTTAAAATATACTAGCTAGATTACGTATGTGCGTACGTGTAGCTGTATATATATATTACTTAAATATGTGGTTCAAATTAGCATTTTTTTTTTTGAATCACAGGTTCCGGAACTTACGTTCCGACTAATCCTACTTAAATATGTGGTTCATATTAGTATTTCCTTAAAGGGAGATCAACACTTTTAAATTAGAGTTTCACGGGGGGTGTTAACGTCGGTATATCATATCATATCATATATAGGTTGGGTTTGTAATTAGTGGCCAACTTTGAGGCAAACATGAACTCCTAGATCATCGATGTTGAATACATAAGTTTACTCTCTCAAACTCTATCTCTCTTAATTCTTCTTGTTGTCCCTTAATCCTATCCTATCCTTGCTAATATTTACAATATCATGGAATTTCATTCTAAAACCAATTAATAATAGAATGAGTAATTCATGTACTTATATGACAAATAAGTTCTCTTTTAGATTTAGATGTGGGAAAACTTTTTTTAACGTGAAGAAATTATAAAAATAAATAATATTGCATACTCGATGAAATGTCGCCCATGTACAATATTATTTAAGATACAATGCTTTCGTCAAAGAATGTATGAGGTAACAGATTCTCAAAAACCATTGGTGATCAAAATAAAAAATAAAAAATTGGACTTTGTAATTAAATTTGAAATGGTGTTATTATTATTGCCTATGATTTTTTTTTGCGTACCATTTTTTTTATATGCATCAAATCAACCAGATTCTCCATTTATAAAAAGACACTTTATTTTCAAAATCTGTTCGCATACATGTTCTTCAAATTCACTTTGAGAATATTTCTTTGTGTTGCTTTGATCTCTCCATTTCAGCATCTTCCCACTTGGTAGTTGGCAATTTGGCATATCAACCCAACCAGGATCTGATTCCTCTTCTCCACGACTCTGTCTCTACCCTTCTCATCAACCGTCCATACACCCAACTCTTTTTCTCCCCTTAATTTATTCAAATTCTTTTCTATTAATCACTTCATGTCCATTTCTTCTTTTTTTTTTTTTTTTGAGCAAACATGTCCATTTCATAACATAAGACAAATTATTTCCCTTCTTTTTTGTTTGAAAACCCATAAAGTTCCTCTCTTGATCAAACGACCCAACTCTTAAAGCAAAAGTCAAATTCTTCCCCCAAATTCAATTTTTTTGCACAATCTGAAAGCAAACAAAACCCTAAATTTGTTGCTGTAAGCCAAGATCATAGAGGCCAATTACAGGTAACTTGGAAGGGAACTTTCAGTTTCAAAATCACAGAAAACCAATAAGTTCAAAATGGTGTCTTTGAAGCTGAGTTTTGCTATCTGGGTCTGATGAAAAATCCCTCCTTTGTTCTTGTTTGTGTGATTTTGCAGATGGAGGACGATGATGACGACGACCCATGATCCTTGCTTTCTCTAGTTCACAGATTTTGCTTAGATTTCCCCCCTTTTGGAGAAAGTTTTCAAAGTTCAGTTTTTGGAAGAAAATTAAATTGGGATTGATTATGTCAAGAAAGGGAAACAAAGACATTAATCCCTTGCTGTTGAAATTTGGGGTTGCTTTGGCTGTCTCCTTTGCTGGGTTTCTGTTTTCTCGTTTTAGAAGCAAATCTACCAGGCCTTCACTCCCACCTCCTCCTTCATCCCCTTCAGGTTTGCAATCAATTCTAACCCTAATTTCAGATTCATTCCTTTCTGGGTCTGTGAACAGGTCTATAAAAGTTTCAATCTTTAACAGCTTTCTGGATTAATTAAGGTTAACCCATGTTTATTTTGGTGGTCCAGATGCTAATAAGCAGGTGGGTCATTGCAGAACTGAGATTAGTGATGATGTTTATACCACACCCAGAACGCCAATCTCTGAAGCTCAAGTTAGTGTTAATTTTCAGCAAGTTGTTTCTTAAACATTGGGTTGCTCTTCTGGTGTTTCTTTGTTGGGTTTGTTGATTGGATTTATTCTGGGTTTGAAATAGTGAAGCTTGGTTGATTTGTTCTTATTGCTTGCTTGATCGTTTTCGCTTTCCGTTTCAATTTCATTTCTGCATATAGTTATGAACTCTTTTGTTTGACATTTGGTTGGGCAATATGAGAATTCAGAAATTGAGTAAGGATTCTTTTGATTCCTGAATGCAGTCAAGTTGACAATTGAATCCATAATTTCCAAATTGGTCAAGGATTAACAAGTGCCAACCTGATGCCTTTGAAACCCGGTTCTTAATTTTCGGATTCGATTACTCAGATTACTACCGAATATCACCGTTTGGTCAGACCTGTCTTGTAAGAACACAACAAGGTCATCTGAATACTCTTGAGGCCCAAGAAGATTCATCCTTTTGATTTTGATTAAAATTACTTGGATGTTCACAGTTGACTTGTTTTTCCATGATCTTGATATCAATTACCAGTTATCAAGATTCGACATGTAAATAGATTCATGGATTGTCATCCTATATGTCAATTGACTGATGTTGCAGCTAAAAGCATTAAACTCTTCCTCTATGATGATCAAATGTATTCTTGTAAGGTAGGACACATGTTTCTGAAATTTGCTACTTACCTTTATATCCTCTCTTCACCCAGGATAAACTGTTCCTTCGGGTTAGGATTGATAACAAGTCCTCCAACTCTTCACCAAGTACCAGAAGTAGTGACAGGGAAAGATTCCTTTTGCCAGAGTTCAACGAACTCATCAAGGGCTTTGATATGTCTTGTGGTATGTTGCAAGAACCCGAGACACCAATCATAAACAACGACCCACCAAGAAGGACCAACCATGTAGAAAGAGACGAGTACGAACAAGAGATCCAAAATTTGAATTCCATGGTGAGTGAACTTAGGGAAAGAGAGCAGTCTCTCGAGACACAGTTGCTCGAGTATTACGGCCTCAAGGAGCAAGAGACCTCAATCAAGGAGCTACAAAGCCGGTTGAAGATCAACAATGTGGAAGCCAAAGTTTTCAAATTAAAGATCGAGGCTTTGCAAGGCGAGAACCAGAGACTGAAGTCTCGGGTGGTTGACTATGCAAAAGTGGTGACCGAACTCGAAGATGCAAGAGCCAAAATAAAGGAGCTGAAGAAGAAGCTTAAGGCTGAGTCTGAGGAGAGAAAGGAGCAGATCTTGAAACTCAAGCAGAGAGTTCTGATGATGAAGTTGCAAGATCAGGATCATTCTCGTACGGATGGGAGTAATGAAACTGTGGATCCCGATTTGCTGGATAATCTTCAACGACTCCATGATTTGGAGAGCGAAAGAGAGGAGTTGTTGAAATCTAAGAATGAACTTCAAAGGGAGAATTCGGAACTGGCTCGTAGGCTGGAGTCTACACAAATCCTTGCAACGTCCATGTTGGAAGATCCGGAGGTAATTATAAAGCAACCATTTTGTGCTATAAACTATCTCTTTTGGAGTATTGAATTCACAAATGTTAGTAATTGTGAAAAGTCTTGTAGAAGACTCATAATTTAAGGTTGTGTGCTCTTGAAATTACAAATTGGCTACAAATCTAAAATAACACATACATGTAGTGGGATTCAGCAAATCTTTTTTTCACCAAAAAAAAAAGCAAATCTTTTCTTCTAATGTGGCTCTCTGTTAGGGTGTTTGCAACAGATAGAGTCACAACCATTTTTGTCCTCCAAACTACCCCTTTTAGTATGTACAAATCATCTGTGTTATGAATTAGGAAATTTGTTGTCATTAAGTCAAATACTGAGTGTCTGCTCTCAGTAAAATAACACATACTTCACCACTATTCTAAGTATGCGTTTGTTTTAGAAACATGACAAGTTTGGTTTGTTTAACTCAGCAGGTTGGGGAGCTGCACAATGAAGTAGTCCGTCTCCGTGAAGAAAATGAAAACCTCACTCAAGAAGTTGAAAGACTTCAATCTGACAGGTGCGCTGATGCAGAAGCACTCGTCTACCTCAAGTGGGTAAACGCGTGCTTGCGCTATGAGCTCAGGAACTACCAACCGCCTCCTGGTAAAACCGTTGCAAGGGACTTGAGCAAGACGCTAAGCCCGAACTCGGAAGCGAAAGCCAAACAACTCATTATTGAGTATGCAGGCAGAACTGAAGAAAAAGACATCAACGTTATAGAATTTGAATACGACCAATGGTCGTCCTCTCAATCTTACCACACCGACTCTGGGGACCACGATGAGGCGTCTATTGATGCCTTGTCTAGTAGCAAGGCTCATCACTCCAAGAAACTGAAGTTTTTTGATAAGCTGAGGAGACTTGTTACAGGAAAGGACAAAGATAAAGATGATCATACAACAACAACAACTACTCCTACTACTATTGCTTCACGTAGCAGGAAGGCATCTGCCCTTTCGAAGTCTCAATCTGTGGAGGATTTTGGGAAGGTGTACCCTTATCTGGGTCCAAGGCGAAACTCGGTTTCAATCCCGTCTCTTAATTCAACCATATCTTCCGCAGAGCCGGAGGTGAGCGCTTTTACTAGACTGAGTGTCGAAGAGGCTAAAGAAAGGGAGATCATGAGAATGAACAGGAGTTGCTCTGCCTCCTCTTCACATAGTTGCAAGAGGTTTGTGTTAGGCAGTGGTAGCGTCTCACCATTGGACAGCCAAGTTGAACCAGACCTTGCAAGATACGCAGAGGCGTTGAAGGAATCTTCTTGGCCTAAGAAACTTCATAGGAAATCCGCATCTTATAGCGCGTTTTGATACGTATACATAATCTGGAGTTCTGATTTGCCTTGTATATATTTTTGAGCAGAAGCTTTTGCCTCAGAAAGAATGCCTTGTTGAACTGATTGGAATTCAATAGGGGAAATGGAAAGTGTGGTTTAGATCTTCTGCTGGCTTGAATATGCAGGATCAATTGCTTCTCTATGAGGTAACTTTTGTGCATACAAAAAAATATAAGGTTCAATCAATGTTTTCAACGTGTTCATGTATTTGGTTGGTCTTAAGAAGTTTCTATTTCTAGCAATGGCCATACTTTGTACATGGGTAATTTACACCCTAATCATTTGTTTGTGTTAGCTCTTGAAAAGATGCATGCATGCCCCCATAGCTTAAAAGGTCTGCAATTTACCACCACTAGAAATTCTTGCACATCAAGTTCTTA
The DNA here is from genome assembly GCA_934048045.1 of Polygonum aviculare. NCBI lineage: Eukaryota > Viridiplantae > Streptophyta > Magnoliopsida > Caryophyllales > Polygonaceae > Polygonum > Polygonum aviculare. The sequence continues at coordinate 2,351,225 of OW204027.1, forward strand.
TCAAACACACTTACATTAGCACATTACTTGAACATAGGCCCTTCACACAAACAAGCGCGCGCGCACACACACAAAGAAACTACCCGACGAGGCCGATTGCTTGCATCACGATCTGGTCTACCACAAACTGATTAGCAGCCTCAGTCAAGTGAACACCATCCCAAAAGACATACTCGCTAGCATTCATACAACTCCTCGTCTTCGGCTTACACATGAACGACATGTCCTTTACGCTCCCTGTCGCGCAACATCCTCTTCTCGCCTCGGTAAACCCTACAAATCAATCAAGCCAAATCAGTGCATGCACATGAACTTAATTTCAAATGAGAGGTCACCAAGTTAAGTTTTAGTATGAGTCATTTGTACATGGTTACATACCATATTGTGAGGGAGAGTGGACTAAGTCATAGTAGGGCTTGTACACATCAAGAACAACAAGCTTTACACCCGGGAGTTGGTCGTTGAGTCGAGTCACAGTCGCGTTGATCTCCTTGTTAAAGAGATGGATGACGTCGTTTATGGTCTTGACACATTCGGTCTTTCCGTGGGACCCGAATGCAGCGATGAACGCCGGGACACAGCCATGGGGAGGTACTGAGATCACTCCAATCCTCCTTGCCCCTAATCCATGCAAGTCCTTTGTTTCCAAGTATGTGGCAATGTTAAAACTTTCTTAGATAGTAGTCATGTTGTGATTTGTGTCATTCACATAGACGTTTAAACAAGGACATAGATGTCTTTGAAGTAAGAACAAGAAATTAAACGGACAGAATCCATGGATTGACCATTCAATTACAGTACAAAAATGCACATGTAGTCGAAATTTAAGATTGTATTGTCATACTCTATATAAAGTACTTTTTTTTCTATTTATATACTGTTGAATATGTTGTCCAAATAGGTATGACCATTAGTTATTACTGAGTACTGTCCTTTTTCAACTCGTTCCTGTCTGACCAATTGAATTCCGATGGACCAGTCATAGACATATGTGGTGCCCTTAGGAACGTGCTGTGCAATATGGATACAATTAATGAAGTTACTTTACACAGAGTTACTGTACTTCCTCAGTTCAAAATACATTATCGATCATTTGAACCTTGTACATATATTAAGAAACAAATGTTATTCCTATATTACCCATATCACATATAGAGTTAATTATTTGTGTAGAGAAATATGAAAATGTGTAATGATTATGATAAAGATAATCATTATTGGTATAAATGGAAAAAGATGGGGAAAAATGTGAAATAGACAAGTATTATGAAATAAGAAAAAGTGAGCATATGGTTATGTATTTTGAAACAAAGAGAGTATGACCTAATGAAAACGAAAGAGCCCAAAAAATATAAAATAATAGCTGAAAAAACGAATACAAACTAATCCCTTAAGTTATGCATAAAATGTTCAGATTTTACTATATTGAATGAGAGCTCTATCGGATGCCGTAATTTCTTTTGACCAAGGTCCATGAACCAGGTAAATCGACTTATACTGACCGACTCGACCGAGTGAAAGAAAAGAGGGAGATCGAGAAGTGTCATAAAGATGTCTTTTAGATAATCAACTTGTAAGTTTTCAAAAGATCTTATATGTAAAAAAAAAGGCTTAATTTATATACAACAACCAATATTCTAGCTAGGTACATACCTTGACAAAGCTAGTGAATCTTGTGACCAAAAACGACGCGTACTGATCCGGTGTGTAAGCTTTGCTAATAGAAGGATTGATGTAGTAGTTTCGCATGAAGTCGGAGCTACCACAACTAATAAGATAGAGTGCACCATTTAGGATAGATTTTGCCTTGGCCTTGCCCGCCACTTTAGCTAGCTTCCCTTGGTACTCCTTGAAGTACTCTAGTTGCCTTGCCATGGAAATCGCACTCTGAAACATACGAAACATTAATGTTATTATAACTAGGGAGGAGGATTCGAACTCATAATAGAAAAATTTTCTTCCAAGAACTTGTCTTCATTAACATTTTACATTGAACTTTGATGTCCGGTCGTCGAATCCGGCTGCACTCGAGCCAAAGTTGGCGCCGATGAGAAGGTTTTTCCCCAAGGCGTGTGGGCTTAGGTACGCCTCCGGTGCGCTTGTAAACCCTAATGTCTCGGCTGCACAAAACAAGTTCAAGTAGTAAGCATGTATTAGTCACTATTCTTAAAAAAAACCATCTAAAATTTTGCTTAGACACTCTCGTCTTAACTTTTGACCTGCCTAGGCACCTGACTAGGTTTTACAGCCTAGGCGTTAGGCTGCCCCTCTTTTGTTAGAAAAGGGTTTGATATATCATGCATATATGCTACATGTATGAAATTATATATACATGTATATATTAAGATAGGCCACCCTTTTTTCTCTGAGAAATATGTATGTATATGATATGGGTTAGTATAAAGTTATGTATTAAGTAAGTACCAGTGATATCAGTGGTAAGTTTGCCATTGCAGAATCTTCCAGTGGGCAAATGGTGGGCAAAATCTTTGCCATAAGGAGAGTAGTTTGGCTTGAAAAGGGTAGGGATGTAAATGTTGTTGCCCACATCCACTGATGAGTCCCCAAACAAGACCAATGCAGGAACAATTGGCTGGCCATTGATTTCTTGAGCAACAAAACCTAGGAAGACCCAAATCAGAGCAAGCACAAAATCTATTGGTTTCATACCCATTCTCTTCATTCCCCTCTTTAGCATGAGAAAAAGAAATGAACCTGTTTCTGAGTTTATTGTAGCCAGCTTGTATCAGGACTCCACTTTAAATAAGCATGAAAGGCCTGTTGAACAAGGAAATGCATGTAAGGGGAAATTACGAAAATGCCCCTTGGTTTTTTGGAAAAGTTCTTTCTTAGGGAAGGGAAATTATTGAATGTAGGTGCACGGTGGTTGGAGAATGGAGATTAGTGCGCTTGACTTATTAGATTATTGGTTGAGTACTCATGGGTGCACCATGAAGTTTCGGATTTGAGATTCCAGATCGACGGTTTGCCCTATTATCTTTAGAGCTAGCTAATAACCAGTTCTCATTTTTTATATATGGATGCTCTAAGTGAGCCTAAGTAATACTTGCGGCGACCTCAATCCTTTCCTTTAAAAAAAAAAAGAATGGAGATTAGTATGATTGTTTCTGTAAGTTTAACGTGACTAAGCAAACACTTACTCACGAATATAGCTTAATTAGTTCATTTACAACCACACTGTTGTACGTGGGAATGTGGAAACTCACAATAGGAGCATTAATGCTCAACAAGGTGGTCCTTGTTAATTGGTTACATGAACTATGTACGAGGTTACTATATGTGACCGATATGATTCATAGTTGAACACCTGGTTACATGAATGTGCGTAGTCCAGCCTTCTTTGTTAATCTCACTCAAACCCATATCTAATCAACACATAGAAATTCAAACCCATACCCAGATCTGATCAACACATAGAAATTCAAACCCAACAACGAGAAACAATGTTTCAACACACATAGATTCCCTTTATATACGTGCCATCACCAATGTTCTGTTTTTCACACAACACACGAATTTCTTTTATGCGTGTTTGTACATGAAACCATACCTTTGCCTCCTCCCCATATACAAGAGAGCAACTTCGTCCTCGTCTCTGAAACAATACCTTCGTTCCAGGTTCCACTATTTTATCACACCCATTACATATCTTTTTTTCTCTCTAAAAGAGAATAGAGCAAACCACCGTCTTGAAGTCTCGAACCCGAAAGCCTATGGTACACTCATGAGTGCTCAACCAGTGAGCTGATGTGTCAAACGCATCAAAATAACAATTAACTAAAATAAACTGCTTTTAACTCCTCTGGAGAGAAGTTAAATAACTACCACATTTATATAACTAAACATAAGTTAGTTTATAAATCAAGATTAATTCCAACATTATTCCATTCTAAACCGGGCCAGTCTCTTTGTATATAGATCATAACTGTAGAATAATAGGGAAAACCGGGTTATGTGGTCCGGTTCACCGCTTTTCCTTATTTCTCGTTTAGTATAAAAGGCTACTTTGGTAGTTGTTGTTTGAGAAAACAAGACCTCTGGATAAGAGCTGCTGAGCTCGTTTTACCTTGTTCTCCAAGACTTGAATTTGCTCCTATTAAGGTTAATCAAAATTCTTTTTTGGTTACAGATTTATGCTTATCTATACTTGCTTTACCCTATCCCAACTTGTTTGATCTATTTAAATGGTATCAGAGCACCACGGTTTCGAACCTGTGGAAAGCTTATTTTGCTGAGAAAGTTTGCTCTTTTGGGCTGTTTTGCTGTCGTTCAAGCTGTTTTGCAGCTTTGTTTGCTCTCTGAAAGACGATGGATAACGAAGACAGAGAGTCGGTGGTTCGAGATGATGAAACCCTAGGTGGGACGCAACAAGGGGCCGGAAAGAATGGGAACGCCGGCTTTGATCCATACTTTCTGGCGAACTCCGACAAACCCGGTATGCAGCTAGTGACTAATCTGTTTGATGGCTCTAATTTCCAGAGTTGGAGTCGAAACGTGAAGAGGGCTGTAGCCTCAAAGATGAAGCTCGGCTTTGTCAATGGGGGTCTGCCCAAGCCTGAGAGACAGTCGCCTGATTTCCATCGTTGGGAACGATGTGACAACATGGTCATGAGTTGGCTGATTTGCTCTATGGTAAGTGAGGTATCACGAAACTTTGTGTATGCCACTTCTGCTAGAGAGTTGTGGGTTGATCTTGCTGAACAGTACGCTGAATCCAATGCGCCGTTGATTTTTCAACTGCAACGAGAACTGGCCAATGTCAAGCAAGAGAATATGCTTGTTGGCAACTACTATGGCAAGCTCAAGCGACTTTGGGAGGAGTTGGGAGCAATTTCAGAAATTCCTGTATGCACATGTGGTGCATATGAGCTGTGTTCAGGTACTCTATTGAAGAGGTTTGTTGATCGTGAGAACACCACTAAGATGATGCAATTTTTAATGGGTCTGTCAGACACATACGAAGGGGTCAGGAATTCGATTCTTGCCATGGATCCTCTTCCATCTGTTGCTAAGGCCTTCCATATGGTCTTCGCTGTGGAGACACAGAAGCAAATCACAGGAAATGCTCCGCAGACACATGATGTCCTGGCAGTGAACAGAGCAGGATATAATGGGCAGAAAGGTGGTTCAGGAAATTACAGAGGTAACTACAACATGGGAACGGGAGATGCTGGGAAAGGCAGTGGAGTAGGGGCTGCAAAGGACCCGACTGGGAACTTTACTAGAGACTTCAAACGAGCAAAATTTGACAGGAAATGCAGCTATTGCCATGAGAATGGACATGTTAGAGAAACTTGCTTTAAGCTCGTGGGCTATCCCGAGTGGTGGAAAGGTCCGAAGGTGGAAGGCCCAGGCAAAATGATGGCCAATATTCAGGAAACCAACTACAACACTCCTCTCGATCATGATGAGAATGAAAGCACAAAGGGAGACCCAACTCTTGTCAATGTCAATGCAGTGGTGCAAGAGTTGTTGAAGGCAATCAAAGGAAAGGGGCTGATGGAAGAAAATTCAGGAGCTGGATATGGCTATGCAAACGCCATAAACTTTGCAGGTAACGCTGCATTATTATCTCATGAATATGTAACAAATGCGAGTCATTGCACATGGATAATAGATTCCGGTGCAACTGATCATGTGAGCTATGTAAGGGATGTGTTTACTGATTTGAAGGTGTTGAATACACCCATAAAAATCGGGTTGCCGGATGGTTCGATGCAGGTGGTTGAATACCAGGGGACTGTTATTTTATTTCCTGGATTGGAGCTTAAAAATGTGCTTTTCATGCCTGCTTTTAAGCATAATCTAATATCCGTTTCACGCCTAGTCACTGACAATGCACACATGTTTATCTTTGGCCATGATGGTTGCTCACTACAGGACCCTACAACTAGGAGGATCCTTGCTCAAGGGAGGAAGGAAGGTGGACTTTACAAGTTGATTGCAAAGAAGAAAGTTGCTGAAAAGTCTGGAAGCAGTAGTTTTAATATAGTTGATGAAAGACCTTTGTTTTCAAGTTCATCAAACTCAGTCTGTAATAATGATCTTGACTTGGTACATGCTCGTTTGGGCCATCTTTCCTTATCTAAAATGAAGCACATTTCAGTGTGTGATTGCTTAAATCTCAAGCAGTATGAATGTGATATTTGTGCATTGGCAAAACACCATAAAATGCCTTTTCAGACCAGCTCCTCTATTGCAGCCAGATTGTTTGAGCTGATACACTTGGATGTGTGGGGTCCGTATAAAACACCTACATATGGTGGTGCAAGGTATTTTTTAACAGCAGTGGATGATTGTTCACGAGGTACATGGACCTTTTTGATGAACAGTAAAGAGCAGGTGCATAGAATTTTCTGCCAGTTTCTGAAGTATGTGAAAACACAATTTGGGGTACAAGTGAAGTGTGTAAGGTCCGACAATGGAACTGAATTTGTGAACAGGGAAATGACGAATACCATGATATCTAATGGAATCGTGCATCAGAGATCCGCTCCAGGCGTGCCAGAGCAAAATGGACGAGCCGAAAGAAAGCACAGGCATCTCGTTGAGATGGCCAGGGCCTTGAGATTACAGGCCAATTTGCCTCAACGGTTTTGGGGCGATTGCATTTTAAGTGCAACCTACATCATCAATCTCTTACCATCTTCTGTGTTGAATTGGAAGACTCCTTATGAATGCTTGTATGGGAAAAAGGCTGATTATTCTCATTTACGAGTGATCGGGTGCCTATGCTACGTCCTGATTCCAAAGCAACAACGTGGAAAATTTGAGGCATCTTCTAAAAGATGCGTTTTGTTGGGCTATCCTCCAGGCCAGAAGGCCTACAAGCTGCTTGATTTAAGTACCCAACAGGTTATGATAGCCAGACATGTTTTGTTTAGAGAGAATTCATTTCCCTTCAAGGAGAGAACACTAAAGAGATGACTGTGAGGCCACCATTGCCCCTCGTTTCAGCTGGTGTCGATGACACTATATTTTTACCTAATGCCATCACTGAGTCAGACAGAAGTTGCACACCACGACAACAGTCGGCTGATGTCAGATCAAACATCGATGATGAGGATAGCAATAACAGATCTCATGAAGATTTGAATTTGGAACCAGAAAGTGAGCACAGACATACTGATAATGAAGTGATTCATACAAATCAGGATCACCAAGAGACAGAGATGATACAGCAGGGGCCAAGACGCGCCACTCGAGTGGGAAAAGCACCAGCGTACTTAGATGATTATGTATGCAAACAATTGACCACTCGTCATGATGTGCAGCCCGATACAGAACCTGCCACAGACTGCTTTGCTCAAACCTTTCATGTTGTGTCCTTGAATGACTTGCAAGGATATTCAAGTGACTACATACGATCTCTTTTTCATGTGTTTTCTATGGTTGAGCCCATAAGTTATGATCAGGCCAGAAATGATCCCAATTGGATTAAAGCCATGAAGACAGAATTAGATGCCTTGGAGCAAAATGACACATGGGAGCTAACATCGTTGCCACAAGGGGAAAAGGCTATAGGCTCGAAATGGGTCTACAAGATAAAGTTCAAGCCCAATGGAGATGTGGAGAGATTTAAATCTCGGTTGGTAGCGAAAGGGTTCAACCAAGTCAAAGATAAAGATTATAAGCATACATTCTCTCCGGTAGCAAAATTTTCAACGGTTCGTGTTTTAATTGCAATGGCCGCTGCAAAAGAGTGGCCCTTGCACCAGCTCGATATCAACAACGCATTTCTTCAAGGGTTTCTCGATGAAGAAGTGTACATGGTCCCTCCTCAAGGCTATTCCAAGGCTGCACCAGGAATGGTCTGCAAGCTTAAGCGATCCCTATACGGTTTAAAACAAGCCAGCCGACAATGGAATATCGAGCTGACCAAGCACCTCACTCGGCTGGGTTTTAAGCAATCAAAGCAAGATTATTCGCTCTTCGTTAAGGTCGAGAATGGATCTATTACAGTGGCCTTAGTTTACGTTGATGACATGTTGCTCACTGGAAATTGCACGGATGTCATTCATGCCACTAAACTCTCGCTGGATCAGGCCTTCACTATAAAGGACCTAGGTATTGCCCGCTATTTCCTTGGACTCGAAATCTCACGATCAGCAAAGGGTATTCAGGTCAACCAAAGGAAGTATGTTCTTGATCTCTTGTCTGATGCGGGGCTGCTTGATTGCAAGGCTAATCCTTTCCCGATGTAGAAGAACTTGCACTTGCATCCAGATATAGGAGAACCACTTCCAGATCCAGAGTCGTATAGAGGGATGATTGGAAGACTGTTATATCTCAATCTCACTCGACCGGATATTACTTACAGCGTTCAGCACCTGAGCCAATTCTTGTCCACTCCACGCAAACCACATATGAAAGCAGCTCTGTACTTGCTAAAATATCTCAAGGGCACCATCAATTCAACATTGTTTTATCCGGTGCAAGAGGATTTATCACTAACCGCCTATAGTGATGCCGACTGGGGAGCGTGCACATTCACTTCTCGCTCACTAACGGGTTATTGTGTGTTTCTTGGGAAGTACTTAGTCTCTTGGAAAACCAAAAAGCAGAAGGTCGTGTCCAAATCTTCAGCCGAGAGCGAGTATAGGAGCATGTCACAAACGGCGAGTGAGGTTGTCTGGCTAGAGGGTCTTTTACGCGACTTCAGGACCACCATTGCTACACCAATACCTCTGTTCTGTGACAATACTACCGCCCAACAGCTTGCTTCCAATCCAGTCTACCATGAGTGCACCAAACACTTGAGAGTAGACTGCCACTACATCAGAGAGTTGGTACAAGAGGGATTTATCAGCACCCGACATGTTCGCTCGAATCTGCAGCTGGCCGACATTCTTACAAAACCTCTGGGATCGCAACAACATTTTTTCTTATGTCGCAAGCTAGGCCTCGTGAACCCGAGTCTAGCTTGAGGGGGGTATGTAGAATAATAGGGAAAACCGGGTTATGTGGTCCGGTTCACCGCTTTTCCTTATTTCTCGTTTAGTATAAAAGGCTACTTTAGGGTAGTTGTTGTTTGAGAAAACAAGACCTCTGGATAAGAGCTGCTGAGCTCGTTTTACCTTGTTCTCCAAGACTTGAATTTGCTCCTATTAAGGTTAATCAAAATTCTTTTTTGGTTACAGATTTATGCTTATCTATACTTGCTTTACCCTATCCCAACTTGTTTGATCTGTTTAAAATAACATAAACATCGATTATTATATGCATGCATGACTATAAAATTGTACACGTAGTTTGAATTATTGTCTTAAAAACAAGTGTGTAAGTTTTCATTAGCTGAAGCTGAAACCTGAGCCTGAATTTCCAAATAAGAGTCAATATATTACACGCCAACAAAGTGGCAGCAAATGTACATTAAATAATGCTGTACAGAAAAAACAGCCACTATAAATTCGATGACGTCGTACTTTCAACTTCAAATTCATATCGCCATTACCTACTTGCCAATTAAGATCACGACTTAAATTTAGTACTGCATATTCACTAGTTGATCGAACGAAAGCGACCCATAACTCCCCATAAGGCATAAGAACTTATTGCAACGCTATTGATTGAATGTTGATCGATACATAAATCTATCTCCCTACATAATTGGAGATTTTTATGTATCTTAGCTAGTTGTTTGATGTAGGGACAAGTCCAAAGCAAGTGTCATGTAGATTGGGCCAGTCTTGTGTCTAAACTCCTCATTGGGTGGTGGGTTTGCCTTAAGAGTGATTTTTTCACATTAAGAAAGTTGTTTTCCTAATCGAGGGTACTGCCCGTGAAAGTGAAAAGTCGAATCGATGATCTTTGGATACTATCTTGAAGGTTTAATCGCTTGACCATAATTAAAACAGTACAGTAAAACATATATAAATTCACACTTTCTCACTCTTAGGTCCAAAGACATAATTGAGATGATTATTCTTGCTCCATTTAAAACCGTTAATTACTCCAAAGTGGTGATAAATAGTAATACATAATCTATTGACTAGCTAGTTAGCATATAGCTTCATAAAATGATTAGTACAATTAAAAGTACTTTTGGTAGTTGTTTAACTAACAAGATCAATTCCTTGAGCAATGAGATGTGGTGTGTTAGCTTATTTTTTCTGTAATAAGTTATCACGTGCTAGGCGCGTGATTTCAGTTTTTTATTTTGTCTAATCTTCAAGCTAGCTCAAGCCATATATAAGGTGTTAATGCACAAAAATTCGCCTTTAATGTACTAATTGATTACTCTCTTCTTCACCTTCGCTCTACCTTCTTTAGTGACCTAAAACCTGTAAAACAATGGACAAAGGGGGTGGGGACCCCCTAATCCATCTCCAATGCCTAAGTCAGAAGAGCAGTGGTTCGAGTCAAACGCCACAGGTAAAGGACGAGATTTGCTAGGGAAGTTAGAAGATGCAACTTACCTCCATACCCATAATGGAAGAGAGAGAGGGTAGAGGGAGAAAAATTATATCTCAACCGAAGCGAGAACCTATCTTTATGATAAGATAAAACCTTTCATCCACTATTCTAAAAATCTCTTCTAGGCCCCGTCTAGGCGCTAGGCAGTCCCCTTCCGCCTAGCCTTATAACCCGCCTAGGCGGTGTCTAGGTATCCGTTCAGGCCACCTATGCGCTAGGCGGTCCCTCTCCGCTTAGGATCCACCTAACATTTTTTAGAACACTACTTCCATCATAATGCTTAACCGCCATCTTTAATTTTAATAATAAAATACTTACAAATAAAAAGCTTAATAAATCAAAGAGGAAATTACAAAAAACCACCCGTTAAATAGGCCATATTACTAATAATCACCCCTTATTCACGACTTTATTTTTAAACCACCCATAACTTGAATTCCGTTAACAAATAGCCACCCATTGACTCTTTCCGCCAAAAAATCCGTTAAATCCTGTGTTTTGACATTTATATCCTGTGTCGAGCACCTTGAAAACCGCTTTGGCGATTGGCTACTGATCGCTATGGCGTCGGCGAAATTGAGTAGCTGAATCGTCGATCCTCGGCAAACCTCCATGAACGAGAGGTCTGAGACAGACTACAATCCAAAGAAGACACGATCGCAAAGCTGGCGCGCTGGGGAAGAGGATCCGGAGCGCTACTGTGGCGGATTTCGTCCAGCGAGCTATCTCGTCCTCTAGGTCGACCAAAGGCAGCTTTTGCACCTCCTCGATGCTCAACTTTTGTAACCCTAATCTAGAGAGAGACTCCTCCAAGAACTCCCTTCTATAGCTGCTAAAGACGTGAGAGCACTCCTTGTGCAGATCGGCGGTTATCCTCGCCGGTAGTGTAGAGCGTTGATGACGATGTTGAACGACAACTTCAGATCTGGATTGTGGGAAGCCAAGCAAAGAGATGTACAGTTGGGCAAAAGTGTCAAAGGGATGAACAGTTGATGGTAAAAATGTCAAAACACAGGATTTAACGGACTTTTTGACGGAAAAAGTCAATAGGTGGCTATTTGTTAACGGAATTCAAGTTATGGTTGATTTAAAATAAAGTCGTGAATAAGGGGTGGTTATTAGTAATATGACCTATTCAATGAATGATTTAATTAGGGGTGGTTTAAACTAATAGGGAATCCGCATCTTATAGCGCATTTTATATGAATACAAAAAATGGAGTTTTGATTTGCCTTGTATATATTTTTGAGAAGAGGCTTTTGCTTGAGAAATAGAATGTCTTATTGAACTGATTGGAATTCAATATGGGAAATGGAAAAAGTGTTGTTTAGATCGATGTTCTACTTGCTTGAATACGCAGGATCAATTGCTTGTCTATGGGGTAACTTTTGTGCATACAAAAAAAAAGGATCAATGTTTTCAGCGTGTTCATGTATTTGGTTGTACAAGGGTGATTTGCAACCTAATCATTTGTTTGTGTTACCTCTTGTAAAAATGCATGTATATCGCCAAAGTTTAAAAAGTTTGCAACACTTTTAGAAATTCTTGCACACCAAGTTCTTATCAAATACACATATATTAGAACATTACTAAAACATAGGCCCTTCGCAGAAACACGCACGCATACACATACAAAGTACAAACAAACTACCAAACAAGGCCGATTGCTTGCATCATGATCTGGTCTATCACAAACTGATTAGCAGCCTCAGTCAAGTGAACACCATCCCAGAAGACATACTCGCTAGCATTCGTACAACTCCTCGTATTCGGCTTACACATGAACGACATGTCCTTTACGCTCCCTGTCGCGCAACATCCTCTTCTCGCCTCGGTAAACCCTACAAATCAATCAAGCCAAATCAGTGCACATGAACTTAAATCTCAAATGAGAGGTCAGCAAGTTAAGTTATAGTATACGTCATGTGTACATTGTTACATACCATATTGTGAGGGAGAGTGGACTAAGTCATAGTAGGGCTTGTACACATCAAGAACACCAAGCTTTACACCTGGAAGTTGGTTGTTGAGTTGAGCCACAGTCGCGTTGATCTCTTTGTTAAAGAGATGAATGTTGTCGTTTATGGTCTTGACACATTCGGTCTTTCCGCGGGGCCCAAATGCAGCGATGAACGCCGGAACACAACCATGGGGAGGTACCGAAATTACTCCAATTCTCTTTGCCCCTAATCCATGCAAGCCCTTTGTTTGCAAGTATGTGCAGTAAGATACAAGTGTTAGACTTTCTTATCTAGTAGTCATGGGTGGTGTGATTTGTATCATTCACATAGACGTTTCCAACAGACATGTCTTTGATCTAAGAACGTACAAGAAATTAAGGGGCTATTTGTTTTTATATCATCGGTATTAGAAATCGGGTTTGAAATCATCAAAACCCATACTTGGTGTTTGTTTTCATAAGAGAGATGAGAATGAGTGATTCCCATTCCAATAAAATATGTACAGTTGATACCCAACCTAGAATCTGGGTATGGATGATTCTGTGTCTGATTAAATAAAGAAACCCTAACTTGATTCGTGATATTGGCAACCAAATATAAATTTAAACACGATTCCAACTTGATTCTTTATGCTAACCCGATTCCAGGTATCGTACCAAACGGCTCTAAACGGACAAAATCCATGGACTGTGCATTCAATTACAAAAATGCATATACAGTCGAGCCTTAAGATTGTATTGTCATATACTATATATAATATATACTGTTGAACATGTTGTCCAAATAGGTATGACCATTAATTATTACGGAGTACTGTACTTTTCCAACTCGTTCTTGTCTGAGCAATTGAATTCCGATGGGCCAGTCATACGGACATGTGCTACCCTTAGGAACATGCTTTGCAATGCGGATAAGATAAAATAGAGTTACTATGACCTAGTGGAAATGAAAGAGCCCAAAATATATAATTGACACGGGAGTTCGGAGATATGGAAAAGTATCTGTTTGAAAGCGGAAACATTAGCTCTTAGAGATGGAATCGGATTAGCGAAAGATAAGGGTTGTCTAAAATAGAAATTGTGAGTGACAACCTAACTGTGATTTTGGCTATAAAAAATATCACCTCCCACCCTTGGAAAATTGACATCCTCATTGCGGACATCTGAAGATCTCTCCAATGCTTCCAATCAGTGCAAATCTCTCATATTGGTAGGGATTTCAGTGTCGTGGCTGACAAAATTGCTTAAATGGGCCATGACTTCCCTATCGATTTCATCAGGAACAATCAAGAGCTTAAGGTTGTCGTCCTCAAGGACGCACTAGGTTGTTCATTTTAAGAATGAACACCCTAATTCTTACCTTTTAAAAAAAGAAGAAGCCCAAAACATATATTATAAAAGTTGAAAAAATGAATACAAACTAATCCCTTAGATTATACTTAAATTTAAAATGTTCAGATGTTACTATATTAAATGGCAGCCCCATCGGATGCCGTAATTTCTTTTGACGAAGGTCCTGCCCCTTTTTTTGGTTGAGGAAACTAGTTGTACATGAGAATCGAACCGATAACTTCCGAGTACTATTATTGAAGGCTCAATCGTTGAATTAAATGTGCGGAGGCCGATGAAGGCCCTATCTAATTGGTGTTAAATCCTTAACGTACTACTTATCTAGTTTATGAGGACTATGAAGTAGGTAAACCGACTTATATCGACCAACTTGACCCAGTAAAAGAAGACCAACTCGACCGAGTGAAAGAAAGTTAGATGGAGAGAATTGTCATAAAAATGTCTTTCAGTTAAGCAAATTGTAAGTTTTGAAAGGAGCTTATAAGGTATGTATACTTACTTTATAACCCAGTGGAGTTCCCCTTCCGGGGAATCTGGGGGGTCAGGATGGGGGCACCCCTGGCTTACGCAAAGAGGGTGCGCCCGAAAGACCCAAAGAAAAGAAAAGAAAACTGAAACTCAGTTATGTGCCGATCATAACTGAATTTAGTTCACCAAAATTGATGTAGGGGTCATATCCAACTCAAAAGCACTACAACAGCCAAAGAGCATGAGGATTAGGCCCCATGCCTTGACAAAGCTATGTATGTAGGGGGAAAAAAGGCTTTTATATACAACAACGTAACCAATATTCTAGCTAGCTACATACCTTGACAAAGCTAGTGAATCTTGTGACCAAAAACGACACGTATTGATCTGGTGTGTAAGCTTTGCTAGCCGAAGGATTGATGTAGTAGTTTCGCATGAAGTCGGAGCTACCACAACTGATAAAATAGAATGCATCATTTAGGATAGATCTTGCCTTGGCCTTGCCCGCCACTTTAGCTAGCTTCCCTTGGTACTCCTTGAAGTACTCTAGTTGCCTTGTCATGGAAATTGCACCCTGAAACATACGAAACATTAATGGTGTCAATACAAGGGATTCGAACTCGAACTCGAAATAGAAACTTCTCTTCCAAGAACTTGTCTTCATTAACGTTTTACATTGAACTTTGATGTACGATCGTCGAATCCAGCAGCACTCGAGCCAAAGTTGGCGCCGATGAGAAGGTTTTTCCCCGAGGCGTTTGGGCTTAGGTACGGCTCCGGGGTGCTTGTAAACCCTAATGTCTCGGCTGCACAAAACAAGTTCAAGTAGTAAGCATGTATTAGTCACTATTCTTAGAAAACTATGGCGCTCTCGTCTAAACTTTTGACCTAACTAGGTTCTGCAGCCTAAGCGTTAGACTGTCCCTCTTTTATTCAAAAAGAAGAAGGTTGTTAATTACTATATGATATCATATGTATCAATGTATGATGTAGAAAACTATATAAATAGAAAGTTAGGGTTTTCTTTTTCCTTTTTCTCTCTCTAAGAAATATGTATGTATATGGGTTAGCTTAGAGCTATGTATTAATTAGTAGGTACCAGTAATATCAATGGTAAGTTTGCCATTGCAGAATCTTCCGGTGGGCATATGGTGGGCAAAATCTTTGCCATAAGGAGAGTAGTTTGGCTTGAAAAGGGTAGGGATGTAATTGTTGTTGCCCACATCCACTGATGAATCCCCAAACAAGACCAATGCAGGAACAACTGGCTGGCCATTGACAACAAAACCTAGAAATACCCAACTCAGAGCAAGCACAAAATCCATTGGTCCCATCCCCATTGTCTTCATTCTTCTCATTGGCATGAGAAAAGCAAATGAAATGGTTGTCTGAGTTTAGTGTAGCCAGCTTGTATCAGGAATGCACTTTAAATAAGCATGAAAGGCCCATTGATCAAGGAAGTGCATGGAAGGGGAAACTACGAAAGTGCCCCTAGGTTTCTTGGAAATTTTCGATCCTTGGGTCGGAAGGGAAGTTATTGAACCTACGTGCATGGTGGTTGGAGAATTGAGACACTAGACATGTTGGGTTATAATATCTTGTTATCTTTTAGTTTGTATAAGATAGATTGCATAAGATAGATTGTGTTCGACAAATACATTACGTATTTATTAAAATAAGTTAAATAATATTTATAAATATCTGAGAGAGGTGTTCGACAAATAAGTATTCTATTACTGATTATAAGCAACTAAAAAAAATAAGAAGTTACTCCCCGTCTTATTTGAAAATAAGTATGCTTATTTCCTAAAAAAATAACTAATCAACAAACCTTCCTATCGAATACTCACTTTTAGCATTTGTATCATTTAACTTATCTTAGCTTATGTTCTTATGATTAAGTCTTGGGGTCCAAGATGGATATATTGCTTGGGCTCTCATCTAATGTAAATTATATATACTCTCCATATTTCAATGAATGAAACACAAGAAACAATATTTACAAGACACTACCAAGTACCAACTAGCTAGCAAATGTATACAATTTCTAACAAGCTAGGGTGATTATTTTTGTAATGTGACTTGTAAGTGGGAATGTGGAAACTCATACTAGCTAGGAGCATTATTAATGTTCAACAAGATTGTACGTTGGAGAATCAACCCCACGTCGGAAAACAAATCAAACACCACTTGTATATGAGAATGGTAAAACCTTTACCTATTGACTTAAGTTTCTTTTTGATTAAATAGAAAGTAGATCCCGACCTTATATGTTAAATGCTTAAACTTACCTAACTAACATGCCACCCGTTTATATACGGCCCATCGAAATCTAACAAAGATAGTCCTACTTCTTGTTGTAAAACGGTGGCATCTCCTATTAATGATGTGTGAGGTTACGATGTGTGATTGATACGATTGATAGTTGGAACACTTGAACACTTGGTTACGTATGAATGTACGTAGGCCAGGCGAGCCTTCTTCAATTTCTAAACCGGGCCAGTCTCTTTATATGTATAGATCATAACATAAAGATCGATTATTGTGTGTTAATAACATAAAGATCGATTATTATATATAGATCCTAGCATAAAGATCGATTATGCATGCAGGAATGCATGACTAAAAAGTTGTACACGTAGTTTTTTTTTTGGTAGAAAGTTGTACACGTAGTTTTTTTTTGGCAAAATACATGTACGGCCCCTCGTACTTGTCACTTTTTTGCAAACGGCCCCCTCTACTTTAAAATGTTCTATTAAACGCATGTACTCGTATATCCCTATTCCATTGAGCACCTGCTATCATCCGCGCGTTTGATTAATTTCCATGTCAACGCCACATAATATGCCATATATGTACAATTCATCCATGTCATTTTTTTGGTAGAAAATTCATCCATGTCATTGCAACCTATATTTATAATTAAAATTTATTTCATATAAATTAAAAAAACAAAAACCCCTCTTCTTGCCCTCTTCTTACGTCACTTTCTCCCCCTCCTCCCACCACTCCGACCAATTCTCGACATCTCCGTCACAGTCTTCGCCACCGTCCACGCCGCCCGCCCGGACCTCAATTTATCCGGCGTCATATCCGGCCGACCCACCGAGCGCGCCTCCCTGACCATCATCTCTGCCGAACGCCACCTCCTGGCCACCGCCCTCCTCGACGACCCCAATACACCCTACCCGCCCGCTACGACGCCCGCGGACAGGGCTCCCGGAAGTCCCCTTCGACGCCTTCCGTGTCGGCTCAGGGTCGTCGGGGTCCGGGCAGGGGCGGCGTCGATGGGTCGAAGTTGTTCGGCCAGATTCGAGGGCGGTCGGGCTAGACAGGTGCGCAATCGGAAATCTAGGCAAGACCCGAACGAGATCTGGACATGTGCGTGGCCGGAGACTCGAGCGAGAGGCAGAGCGGGGTTAGTCGGGCTGGGTAGTAGCGAGCGGCGGGGAGGAGGGCAGAGGCGGAAGCATTGGGAGGTCGGAGTAGGAAGGCAGCAGGCCGGAAAAGTGGGGTTAGGGATTGAGCAGGAAGAAGATGGGTTTAATCGATTGAGCAATGGATTGTTTGGGAGTGGGGGTTAGGGATGAGAGGAGGAGCTTGAGAGTTGAGAAGGTTAGATTTGGAGGATGAAGGAGGTAGAAGAAGGTGGATTTAATTTTTTTTGTTAATAAAATCCAAAAGATGAATTTTTCTTTTTAACATAATCCAAGTCATCAATTTGTATGATTTTACTTGCGGAAAAGGAGAGTGAGTTACACACACTGTGTCACGGAGGATAGCAGGTGTTCAATGGAATAGGGATGTGCAAGTATAGGTGTTCAATAGAACATTTCAAAGTAGAGGGGGTCATTTGCAAAAAAGTGACAAGTATGAGGGGCGTACATGTATTTTGTCCTTTTTTTTTTCGAAAGTTGTACACGTAGTTTTGAATTATCGTCTTTTAAACAAGATTATATTGCAGTTTAAATTCATTCGTAGATACGCACATGAATGTCTTGTCGATGTTGGCTGGTGTTGATTTTCTCAAGTCTCTTTAAGTTTCGTTAGTAAATGCTCAAGCTGAAACCTGGCCTGAATTCCATAGAAAAGTCAGTATATTATACTCCAACTCTTTTGTAACTAGAGATCGAACGAGAACAATAAACAGAATCGACAATGGTCTTGAAATGGTGTAAGACGTGCACCTGTACAGGGCCTCCGTTTGGTGCAGGGCCTCAGGTCCAACCAGGGGCGAACTTATATCCCGCCCAATGGGGGCTACAACTCCCACTCAATTTAAAAAAAAAAATATTAAAAATATGTATTTGTTGATTATTGACTCGAATCCGAAATTAACCCAAAATTACTTATATTTGAATTTACTAGTTCGATATAAATTGATGTCGAAATTACCCATTACAAAATCATCTGACAACCTAAAGTTACCCGATCTAGTAACATTATATTCGAAAAAATAAATTATCCCGACTTAAAAACACTCGACCCAAAATAATATGTAACCTTGAATTAAATGACTAAATATACATGAAATTAAACTATCTCATATAGTCATATATACCTCTAAAAAATACAAATCAATTTGATAAATTGATTCAGACACATTCTACAAAATAATAATAATGAATATTTGTTATAGTTATATTTTTTTATTTACATTCAATTACAATAAATATTTAGTGTTAAAGTTAGTTAGACTAGGACAAAATCATCATCCAAAATATGATCAGAAGCAAAATCCAAATCAACCCAAAATCTAAATAACTTGACCGAAACCGACCTAAAAACCCAGCTTTACCCGATTAAATGAAAACCCGACACGAAATTGTACAACCCGATTGTCAAAATATTCAGATTTAACTCAAATCTGGATTGACCCAAACCCCAAAACGGATGAACCTGAACCAGCCGTCTCGACCCATCCGGTTGACAATCCTAATTGCTCTCATGACCTTGCAAAAAAAATTTATGTAGATTTAGCCCCCTCTCGATTAAATTTCTAATCCGTCGTTGGGTCCAACTAATTATATTATAAATAAAGAAAAAGTTCCCAAGTGGTAATGTAGTTGAATGTTTCGACAAAAAAAAAATGTAGTTGAATCTGCCGTGGTACATAGGTTTTGGAGCCTTGTGTACATTTTTTGTGTCCCAGTGGGAACATATTTAAAGGTACTCATCGGTGGCAATTCCCTATTTTTAAATCGTGGCCATACTTTATAATTTTTTAGACTACTTTAGTATGTGACTCGGCAGAAATTTATAAATCAAAACTATTTTGTTATCTTTCGCTTTAATTTTTTTAGGACCCATATTGATATAATAAGTATGAGTTTGAGCTTCATAGTATAGCCCTAAATCCTCATTTCAATGTATTTTATAAAAGAAATCATATTCAAAGGTACAAGTTTGAATCTCATAATAGTATAGACCCTGAAATTTGATTTTAATGTGATTTACAAAAATAATAAGACTTCCTTACATTTCTTCTTTCTTCATGATTCAATATTACTTAATTGTAATTGCATAGTGCCTCTTCTTTTATTTTTTTAGTTGTATGGATTAGGTCACTTATTAATAATTTTTATTCGTTTTTTTTCTCACTATGTAGTTATAACATGAATGTTAAAACTTAATTATATAGTTTAATGATGATAAACTACGATACTATAATATGACGAACCTAAACATTTATTAATAAAATTCTCAAAAGCTAAAATCGATAATAATTTACATTTACTTACAATGGGGTGATCGTAAATTTTTCGCATAGGCCCTCTCAAAATCATTGGCCAGCCTGCGTGGCTCGGTAATAGTTTATTACCTACGTTTACAGACCAGACTCCGTGTTGTTTGTCACAATATGTAATTCAAATTCAAGGCTATTCACATCGACAAAATAGCAGCTAACGTTACATAATGCTGAGCAGAAAGAACGGCCACAATAAATTCGATGTCGTACTTTGAACTTCAAATTCATATCGCATTCCCTACTTCCCAAATAATGTAAGATCGCGACTTTAATTTTGAACTGCATATATTCACTGTTTGAACGAAAGGGACCCATCCGATAAGACCTTATTGCAACGCTCTTTCTTAAATGTTGATCGATCGATGCATAACTCTATCCACATAATTGGAGCTTGTTATGTATCTTAGCTAGTAGTCTTTGATGTAGAGGCAATGACCATATATACCAATAGAGTGGGTTAAGCTTGTGTCCAAGCCCACCCTTTGGTGGTGGGTTGGCCTTACATTAAGCCAGGAGATTGGAATTTATAACCGATGGTTATGAATATCATTATGAACCGGTTAACATATCAACAGACCCGTCCATGATCATGTGCAAACAGCTCAACGGAATAGGGCCCCCAAATTATGAGGGCCCTAAAAATCTAAATAAAAATAATATATATACATAAGCGTGATGCTAATGCACAGTTGATGTTTAGTCTAGTTGGTAGCACACTCTGCAGAAAATGCATTCGTCCCGTGTTCGATTCTCTGTGGAGGATTAATTATGTTTTTTTCCCTTCTTGAAAAAAGTGATCCCGCCGTCCTGGTGACTTTTTTTTTTGAGTTCCTGGGGACTTTTTCACTTAGAATTGTTTGCCACATCTTTTTACTTTTTTTTTTCCGATCAAGGCCACTTCTTTTTAGTTGCATGACCGGTGAGTTGATTTTTTTCTAGCCTAACAATTGTGTTATTTATCAACTCTTTTATTTTTTGGGTCACAAACTCACAATTATTCACCGTTCTAAAATTATATTTCCATTCAAATATTTGATTTCTTGACTTACTAATTTGTTGAAATTTTTATATTTGTGTTTTAGATGTTTAATGTATTAGTGAACATACAATAATACATGTATAATTGGAATGTCTTGTTAATTAATTATTTACATAATTATCAAATTAGTCACTTAATTTTGTGCACTGTTCAAAAAATCTCTTCTAGGCCCCATTTAGGCGCTAGGCGGTCCCCGTCCGCCTAACCTTATAACCCGCCTAGGCGGCGTCTAGATATATGTTTAACCTTATAACCTTATAATCTCTCTCCACCTAGGATCCGCCTAGCGTTTTTTAGAACATTGATTTTGTGTAATTGTAATACTTTTGGTATTGCTTAATTTTTCACTCAACTTTATTTTGTATGGATAAAATAAATATATAATTTTAAACTTTAACTAGTTATTCATAACTTTTCTTTATACAATTATATACCTTTATTTTCAAAAATTATTTATAATTATGCAATAATCAACTAACAATACATTATTGTCTAAAACCTTACTAATTATATATAAAATTTGGTTAGTTGAATAATAACAATAATTCTTTATATACTTAATTTATTTTAGATTCTTAAAAAAAATCGCACAGGGTCCCCAAAAACCATTGGACGGCCCTGCATATCAATTCACCCTTTCTTAGTGACATAAGTAAGATGATTATTCTTTCTCTATTTAAAGCCACTATAACTTCAAAGTAGTGATAAATAGTACATAATCTACGTACTAGCTAGTACATAGCTTCATAAAATGATTAGTACAACTAAAAGTACTTATTGGTAGTTGTTTAACTAATAAGCTCAATTCCTTGAGTAATGAGCTGATCAGCCAGGATTTGATTGGCAGCTTGAGAGGGATGAACACTGTCCCAAAACACATACTGGCTCGCATTCTTGCACGTCCCAATGGACTTGGAGTTGCATAAGAAAACCGTCGTCTCTACCCTCCCTGTTCCACAACACCCTCTTCCGGCTTCAGTGAAACCTATATTTCAATGAAATGCGCACGAATGTTAGAACTGTCAAAACATGACTCAAAACGAGAAGTTTTGACTAGGAACTTTTAAGACGTCACGAAACCCAAATTGTTTCAAACTACATGCCTAACGCGCACGATTGGTAGGTCAGATATATGGATAAAAACGGTATCTAAGATAGATTTAGATAGACGTACCATATTTTGAAGGAGAATGGACTACATCATAGAAAGGCTTATAGATGTCAAACACAACAAGCTTAAGCCCATGAAGTTGTTTCTTCAAACGGGTTGCAGCTAAGTTGATCTTCTTGTTAAACGCTTGTGCGTCGTTGTTGATCCTTGCAACGCATCCTGGCTTGTTATAGCCGAAAAGAGTGACCGTTGCAGGTAGACAACCGGCTGGTGGAAGAGAAGTCGCCCCAATTCTTCTAGCCCCTAATTTGTACAACTCCTACAATTTTTCGTATGAATAAGTAAAACTTAGAGCATGCATATTATAAGAAATATAACATCATATGATGAGTTTAATTAGTTACATTGTATAGGGTGAAAATGTAAATTTCCATACCTTGACAAAGCCGGAGAAGCTCTCGACGAGCTGAGAACCGTACTCATCGGGAGTGTAGACCTTGTTGAGGAGAGGATTGACATAGTAGTTTTGTACAAAGTCGCTACTACCAGCTCCGACGATGTAGAGTGCATCCTTTAAGATGGATTTTGCCTTGGCTTTACCGGCCACCTTAGCTAGCTTGCCTTGGTACTCTTTGAAGTATTCTAGTTGTTGTGACAATGAAATAGCATGCTGCAAATCAATGTGTCAACTTTAACAAGCTAGCTAGTATTAATGCAACTTGTTTAACTCTAACAATGAAATTTGGTGTTTAAACTGTCATTACAGTGAGGATTGCAGTGTGATCATCATATCCTGATCCAGCCGAAGCAAAGTTTGCACCAATGAGAAGTTTTTTTCCTGATGCGTGTGGGCTAAGATACGCCGGCGGGTAGCTTTTAAACCCAAGAGTCTCAGCTGCCAAATAAAGAAATTTGACTAAAAGTTTTACTTTTTGGTTGAAGACTAAAAGTTTTACTAAATCAGAAGTTTTTAAAACAAAGATATGAGATATAACTTCTTTTGTCGATACCTAATATAGATGCCAAATGAGCCCTAAGGTATGACTAAAAGTTAAAAAATCAATTTTTTTTTATAACAAAGATAGGAGATATAAAATCTCACGTCGATACCTAATATAGATACCAAGCGAGTCCTAATTAAGGTATGACTAAGTGGTGGAAAATCAAAAGTTTTTATAGCAAAGATAGGAGATATAAAATCTCATGTCGATATATACCTAATATATATGGATACCAAATGAGCCCTAAAATACGAATAAAAGTTAGAAAAAAAAAGTTTTTATAACAAGATAGGAGATATAAAATCTCATGTCTATACCCGATCGATCTAGATACCAAACTTAACGAGCCCTAAGGTATAAGCTTATAAAGCTTATTATAAGCTCACCAAATATGCATGTATGACTAAGAAAATAAGAGAATGTTGAGATGGGGGATTTGATGATACCAGTAATATCAGTTGCAAGTTTGCCATTGCAGAATCTGCCAGTAGGTTTGTGGTTGACAAAATCCCTACCATAAGGAGGGTAATTAGCCTTGAAAAGGGTGGGCAAATAGTCATTATTCCCCACATCAACAGATGAGTCACCAAATGAAATTATAGCAGGCACAACTGATTGGCCATTGCTCACAACTACAATCCCTAAAACACCCCAAATCACAACTATAAACCCATCTAATTTCCTCTCCATTTTTCTTTCTTTCTTGCAAGATAGAGTAAGTTACCCATCAAATGAGCTCATTAAATAAGGATTGTAAAGTGGAAGAGGGAAACATAATAGAAGGCATATTGAATGTAAACATATGTAAAGTAGGCTGTGCTTGTGGATGTTTTTTCAACCAAATGTTGGTGGGTATTACACATATTTGTGTTGGGTCTTAATTGGTTTCATGAGCTTGGATTTGGTACTTCACAATGTGATGGAGTAAATGTAGGTGGCAAGTAAGAACAGCACACACGAACAAAGTTAATGTGGAGCGTGTTCAATAAATTATCTCGGTTGTATAAGTTGTTATGTATCAGATATTTGCTATCCCAAACGGCTCATCAAACTTAGCTATGTGTTAAAATTAGTGGGTTGATATAAGGCAATAGTCGAATGTGCAAACGACCAAATCCGGACTAGTATTACCGATGGCGTTAACAAAGATTATGAAATGGGAAAGTAACTTGAGGGAAGATAGAACGAGTTCGATCAACAAGAAATGTATAGAACCAATGGTGATCTTTTCATGATGGAAGTTAAGATTACGGGTCAATCGGGGATTACCGTGCTTATCGTAAGTACCAAAAGTAATATAAACAAAGTTGGGTAATTTTTTTTAAAATCATGTCCTATACTAGTTAGACGTGGGTCCAAGATGGCAAGCATTGGCTGGTTGTCACTAAGGGTGTTCATAAACGGATATCCGAAATAATTGGATCGAATATCCGGTAAGAAAATTTTCTTAAATTGATATCCGTATCTGGTCCGGATAAACTCGGATCGGATAATCTGATCGCATATCCATTTACGTATAGAACACTTAAATATAAAATTAAATATGTTAATTTACAACGTCAAGTTACAATTATACATACAAAATGAAGAATACTTGGGTTGTACGACAAAAAAAAAGAATACTTGGGTTGTAGCACAATAGTTAAAATTTTTTTTTTTCAAATTTGATATTCTTATGTGTCCATGGGAACACGTTACAAAAACTGTTATAATTCTATCTAATAAGTATACTTTGGTTAATTCGTATTTTTATTCACCACTCAAAAATCCGGTTACCCGAATCCTGTTCCTGGCATGAAAAAACCCCATTGCAAAAACCCCCAGTCCAGTTCGTCAGCCACATACTTCCATGGCAGAAGTGGGCAAGTTTCTCATATACTTTCACCCATGGCAGAAGAAAGATCTTTACCGTTGAAATTGGTTTCTTCAATAGTTTCAACCCATGAGATGAAAAAGTAATTGCTGCCCACATGTCTCTTCAATAATTGAGGGGACTTACATCAGGCCTATGAGATGATAAGCCACAATCTGGAAAGGATAGAAAGACAAAGTTTCAGTCTTACCCCCAAAATTGATCGGAAAAAAATGGAGAAAGCAATCAACAGTAGACCCGGCAGAGAGTGACCCGGACCCGAAACCCGAACCGAACTGACCCGACCCGAACCCGAAATTTGACCCGAACAACGAAAAATGAACCATCCGAACATGACCCAGACCCGAACCGAACCCGACCCGAACCGAAATGACCCGAATAAAATGTAAACCGAACTGACCCGAACC
The DNA here is from genome assembly GCA_934048045.1 of Polygonum aviculare. Lineage (NCBI taxonomy): Eukaryota > Viridiplantae > Streptophyta > Magnoliopsida > Caryophyllales > Polygonaceae > Polygonum > Polygonum aviculare. The sequence goes on from OW204027.1 coordinate 2,376,620, forward strand.
CGAACTGACCCGAACCCGAACTGACCCGAACCGAACTGACCCGAACTAAATTGACCCGAAGTAACCTGATCCGAAATGGTTGAAAAAAGAAAACTTTAGGGCTCAATGAGACGATGACCCGCACAATAAGAAAATAAAACAAATGAAAAAAAAAGAGATGGAGTTTCGAACAGCAGATCATTTACAACATTTCTAAACTCTATACTAATATACTTTATAGTCTACTCTACAGTCTACACCACCAAGTAGGGATGAGCAAACGGATTATCCGATCCGATCCGAAATAGCGGATATCCGAATTTTTGACCAAACTTAGATCCGTATCCGATCCGTTATTAACTGGATATCCGATAAGAAATATCCGTTTGGATCGGATATCCGAGACTATATATTATGGATATCCAAATTATCCGTTTTAGCATTCTTTTTCAAATTATATTATTACAAAAAAAGAAAAGTTATGAATAAATAAAAGATATAACTATCCAAATTATCCAGATTTTATCGGATCGGATCGGCCGGATGGGCGGATCGGATATTTTTGTTCACCCCTACCACCAAGTCTAGTTGTATCCCTAAATCTTACGTAAAACATTTGATATATCGGGGGCCCTACTTCATCTAACCGATTGAACCGGGCAATTAGCCGGATCTGACACTAATTAACATAGTTAAATTGAGACGCGTATTAAAATATATAGATATGTCATGAATGTGTCAATGATATGTTATCCAATCTAATTAATGATTTATGATACAACATAAGTTTGAATGTGCCCGCAAGTATATAATACAAATAGTAATTTTTTTATTATTAACTAAGTAGAAATTACATCTAAATCTTTGTCAATAATATGTAGTAACTATGTTTTATTACAGGACACATTAAAATAGTCATTAAAGTGCCTAAACTTTCTACGTTAAAACTCACCGTTGCGGGTGATCTTATAATTTTTAAAAAAATGAATCCAAATAACACCCGAATCCAAATTGACCCGACCCGAAATGATCCGATTCGAAGCAATCCAAAAAGGACCCGAACCGAACTAGGTCCGAACCGAACTAGACCCGAACCGAAACGACCCGAACCCGAACTAACCCGAAATATTATGACCCGAAACGACCCGAACCCGAACTAGACCCGAACCCGAACATGACCCGAACCCGAACCGAACCCGAACCGAACCGAACAAGACCCGAAATGACTGTTTGACCCGAACGGACCCGACCCGAACGACCTGATCCGAATTGACCCGAACGACCCGAATTGCCAGGTCTAATCAACAGGCAAAAGGTTCTTCTCCAACAATTACAATCTTCTTCCTCTTGCCACCAGTTTCCCTCTGTGAGCTCTTCTTCTTCTTGTTCTTGTTCCTTTTTCCATCAATAATTTCTAAGCTTAATGTGATTGCTCCATTTTGTTACTATAGTGTTCATGTTAAGATGGTCTTTTATGAACAAATCTATAGTAATCTTTCTCATTATACGTAGCCTTCCATTTGTTATGCATATAACTTTCAACTGTGTTTAGATTGCTGTCTGGAAATTTCACAAGGCATAATCTTTCTCATTAATGTAGTCATCCATATGTTTGGCGGGGGCTTCCTCTTCCTAAGAAAGGCGAACCGTATACGATGATGATGTGGTCATCGTCGCGTAAGTCTTGTTTTGCCTTGTTTGTCTCCAGAGTCCTCTGCTGTGTGCATTTGTGCCTTACTGTCCTGCACATTACAGGGCGTTTCGAACAGCGATTTGTCGGGCAAAACGCGGCGGTTTTAAGGATACATTACCTGATGACCTTCTTGCACCTGTTTTAAAGGCATGTGAATATTGTACTTATACTAAGGAAATTATACAGCATGTGACTCTCAATTGTTCATCCTAATGATGATAAGTTCTTGGCTTAAAACGTCGGTAGGCAGTAATAGAGAAGACGAGTCTTGACCCAAGTGAAGTTGGGGACATTGTTGTAGGAACTCTTATAGCGCCGGGTTTTCAGAGGGCCACTGAATGTAGGATGGCTGCATTTTATGCTGGTTTTCCTGGTAATATTTATTAGACTTTTTGTATCAAGAAAACTATGCCTTACAAATGCTGTCACTGAATTCATGTTGTGAAATGAAATTGCACACAGAAACTGTGCCTGTTAAGACTTTGAATAGGCAGGGCGCGTCTGGTCTTCAAGCTGTTGTGGATGTGGCTGCAGCCATCAAAGCCGGATTTTATGATATCGGTTCGGGTCCATGGCTTCTAGCTCTATAGTGTGATTGATTCTGCTCAGTTTATATTTTATACAGATTCTGTTACATTGCCTGTATTCCATGTAGGTATTGGGGCTGGGGTAGAATCAATGTCTACGGATGCTATGCCGATTCCGACGGCATGGGAAGATTCTAAGAATCCCAAGGTAATCGAATCTACATCCTAATGTGTTAAGAATCCGATGTGGAGACTCAACAAGACCTCGTTGGTCGAGGGTTTGAGGCGCTCTCGAGGTGAGAGCTACTCGGAATATACGTTGGTACGTAATTGATAGAGAGAACAAGAATTAGGGCAAAGGAGTATATTTCTGAATGAATTCCTCTTTAGCAATACATGGAGTATTTATGCTATGCCCTACCGATTCAACAAAAGGCGATCCAGGAAAGAATCGGATAGAAAACCCGGATAGATATATATATATCTCTAACAAGAAAAATTGTTCTTAAATAAATCCTACCTAAAATAAAATATCAAATATCTAGTATGAAATATCTAAATCCTAATCAAGATAACGTGCTGGTGGACGACGGATGCGGGCCGGACGTGTGCTGGCCTCTGCTGGCTCGGTCCGTGCCGTATCAATCTCTCCCCTGTTGAGAATCGGCTTGTCCTCAAGACGCAAATCCGGAAATGACGTGCGAAGAGACTCAACGGGTTCCCAAGTAGTAGCAGCCGGCTGACCATCTTCCCATTCAACAAGCCATTCCAAGCGAGGCTTGCCATCCACCAGGACCTGCCGCTCAGCCGTGGCCCGACATGGTTTAGAGATCGGCCGGTCATAGAGGAAATCCGGCGGCAGAGTGCTGGGCGTGACCGCGGTCCCGTCTGACAAGAAGGGTCGCAACAAGGACACATGAAACACGTTGTGAATGCGAGCTGATGCAGGGAGTTCGAGCCGGTAAGCGACCGGTCCAACACGCTCGGAAATCTTGAAGGGTCCGTAGAATCGACGGGCCAGTTTGTGTGATAACGGCCGAGCCACAGAGTGTTGGCGGTACGGCTGAAGCTTCAATAAGACGAGATCACCTACTTGAAAGACGACGTCTCGACGGTGCTGGTTGGCGTTGGCCGACATACGCTGTTGCATTTTAAGCAAATTAGCTTTGAGCAACTCCAAGACTTGCTCACGATCCCGGACCGCTGCTGCTGCTGGTGTCGGCGGACCGGTAGGGGTTGTGGTGCGGGTAAGGGGCGGAGGATCACGCCCATATAATGCCTTGAAAGGAGACATTTGCAGCCCCTCATGGAAACGCGAGTTCAATGCCAACTCGGCCCACGACAAAAAATCAAACCACCGCCGAGGGCGTCCCTGAGTGAAGGCCCGAAGATATTGCTCAAGGCCCCGGTTCATGACCTCGGTCTGCCCGTCTGTTTGCGGGTGGTAAGCCGTGCTGTGGCGGAGCTTAGTACCGCTGAGGCGATGAATGTCGGTCCAAAAAGCACTTGTGAAAATCGGGTCCCTGTCGGACAAAATAGAGGCCGAGATGCCATGGTGTCTAACGACTATATCAACAAAGAGTGTAGCGACTTTAGTGGCATCATAAGAGGATCCCAGGGCGCCAAAATGCGCGTATTTCGACAACCGGTCCACGACAACTAGAATAGTAGAGTGTCCCCGAGACGGAGGGAGCCCGGTGATGAAATCCATAGAGACATCGTCTCAAACCTGTTGTGGTACCGGTAAGGGTTGAAGCAAGCCTACGGGTTTCTGTGTACTATACTTAGTCGCCTGACACACCGCACATGAGCTAACGAACCGAGTCACATCACGTCTCATGCCCTGCCAATAAAATACATCCGCCACTCGGCGAAAGGTGCGGTCGATACCTGGGTGACCGGCGCTCGGCGAAGAGTGAAACTCGGCTAAGATGTCGGCTTTCAGGGCCGATTCTGCTCCGACCACCAAGCGGTGACCGTAATAGAGGATGCCGTCGTGTACCCGAAAGGGTGCGGCTAGTGTACCCGCGGCGTCCGCATCGTGCCAAGCTAATAGATCCTTCAGGGTGGTGTTCTCTTGGCGAAGCCGATGAAGCAAGTTGGGCAAGGGTGCCGAGAGTGCTAGGAACTGCTGAATATGGCTGTCATCGTCGATCATACATCTAGACAAGGCATCTGCCACTTTGTTACTTGCGCCTGTTTTGTATTCAATGCGAAACTTATAGCCCATAAGTTTGCGAATAAAGAACTGTTGGTCTGGCGTCTGAATAACTTGGGAAAGAAGCTCTTTCAAACTCTTTTGATCGCTACGAATGAGAAATTCACGACCGAGCAAATACTGTCGCCATTTCTATACAGCAGAGACAATAGCAAATAACTCACGGTGGTAGGCGGAAGACCCTTTGCGGCGTACCCCGAGTTTTTTGCTGAAAAAAGACAATGGCCGCTCGTCCTGTAGCAATACGGCCCCCACGCCTTCGTCGGATGCGTCGGTCTCCACGACGAAAGGCTTTGAAAAATCCGGCAGCTGAAGGACCGGGGGAGTCATCATGGCGTCTTTGAGACGCTGAAAGGCTGTTGTGGCCTCGGCGGTCCAGACGAACCGATCTTTCTGAAGAAGGGCCGTGAGTAGAGCCGCAATAAGAGCATAATGGCGAATAAACTTGCGGTAATACCCTGTGAGGCCGAGGAAACCACGTAGCTACTTCACTGATTTTGGAACGGGCCATTCGGCCATAGCCGCTAATTTAGAAGGATCGGCCACAAGCTGTCCTGCGGAGACGAGGTGTCCGAGATATTCCACCGTGGTTGTGCCGAATGAGCACTTAGAGCTCTTGACGAAGAAGTGATTATCACGCAGAACTTGTAGCACCACGTCAATGTGACGCGCGTGAGCCTCTAAGGATGGACTGTAGACCAGAATATCATCGAAAAAGACAATGACGAACTGCCTGAGATACTGAGCAAATATCTGATTCATGGCTGCCTGGAAAGTAGATGGAGCATTCGTCAAGCCGAATGGCATAACAAGGAACTCAAAGTGTCCGTCATGAGTCCTGAAGGCAGTTTTGTAAACGTCCGATTTGTGCATACGGATTTGGTGATATCCTGAGCGCAAATCGAGTTTAGTAAAGATACAAGCACGACCCAATTCATCAAATAATTCATCAGCGGTCGGAATAGGGAACTTATCTGCCACTGTAGCGGCGTTTAATGCTCTGTAGTCGATGCAGAATCTGAAGGAACCGTCTTTCTTTCGGACCAACAATGCAGGAGAAGAGAAGGGGCTAGTGCTATGCTGAATAATACCCTGCTGAAGCATCTCATGGACCTGATGCTCAATCTCCGACTTTTGGAAGTATGGATAGCGGTAAGGTCTGACATTGACCGGTTTAGCGCCCGGTTGGAGATGGATTCTATGATCCCATGCCCGTGGCGGAGGGAGCTCGGTCGGGATCCTAAAAACCAACGCGTGACTGTGCAAGACGTCCCTGATGGCTGCAGGAACCTCGTCCGGAAGCTCAAGTGAACTCGGTGCGTCCGACGATGGATCCCCGGGCGACACGGCCATGATCTCATATCACTGCGCGAGCTCATCCGAAGCGCATAAGGTCTTTAAGGTATGAATAGAGATCAACTTCGGTGTCTGGCGATCACCCTGTAAAAGAATAGACTGACCCTTCCATAAGAATTCCATGGTCAGCTGAGCGTAATCATGAGAAACTTTGCCCAAAGTCTGTAACCATTGTACGCCAAGAACGAGCTGTGGACCGTGAACGGCGAGGACATATAGATCAATGGGGAATTCGTGGCCCTGTAATGTTACCACCGTTGCCGGGCACTGATGAGAGCACAAGAGATATGCACCGTTTCCAACAAAGACCCGAAAAGGTGTAATAGCGGCCAACGGTAACTGTAGCTTCTCGACAATCGCTGGGTGAATAAAATTATGAGTGCTGCCTCCGTCGATCAAGACTTGGACAGAGACGTCAGCGATTTTGCCGAAGACCTTCAAGGACCTAGGGCTGGGCGCACCCTCCATTGAGTGGATGCAAGAGATATCACCAGTCATCACGGGTTCGACCTCTGTATCATTCGGTTCGGATTCCTCATCATCGGAGGCGCAATCCAACAAAGCCAGGAAACGTGGCGTGCAGCGATGGCCCCGGGTGTACCTCTCGTCACAATTCCAACACAAACCCTTTTTAGAACGTTCATCCCTTTCAGCACGAGTAAGACGTTTAATAGGGAGTTGAGAAACATTACCGTTCAAGGGCGTCGGGCGTGGATTGTCGTTGGCCTGAGGTATGGAGCCACAAGGCACGACCTGTGGTGGCTGACCGCCCGATTTGTATCCCCCGCCTGACCAGTTCCGACGGGCGCCGGATTGCCAGGAAGTAGCGACCTTTGAGAATGACGCTGCGAGTTCGCGTGCCATGGCGAACGCTTGGGCGAGAGACGTCGGGTTGCGCAGGTTGAGTTCGCGCTTTACCGGCTGTTTCAACCCGGCCTTGAAGAGTGAGATGAGGGTCGGCTCGGACAAGCCATTGACTTTGGTGAGGAGCGCTTCGAACTCGGCTTGGTAGTCTAAGACAGTGGTCCGTTGTTTCGACTCGGCGAGAAGACTGACGTAATCTTCGTAATACGTCGGGTCAAACCGTTGTTGCACGGATAGGAGGAAGGCGGGCCAGGACTGTCCGCAGTTGTTTAGTCGTTGATAGCGAAACCAATCCGAAGCAGGGTGGTCGAAAAGCATGCTAACGAGTCGCAGACGATCCTGAGGAGCGGTATGGAAATAGTCGAAATATGACTGGACTTTAAAAATCCAGCCTTGCGGATCCGACCCATTGAACCGGGGCGGGTCGATACGCATTCTAGGGATCGTCTCGTGGCCAGGAGGGGCCCTCAGATCGATGCCGTTGTCCGGTGGCGGATTAGGGGCAGGTAAAATCGGGTTGACTTGGCCCGGAAGTAACCCAGCCGCGACGTTGTTCGCGTCTCCGCCCGCGACGTTGTTCGCGTCTCCGCCCGCGATCGCCCTGTTAGGGTTGGGTGCCAACGCGTGGTGCGCTGCCTGCGCGGCTGTGGGATCGGCAACCCGAGCTTGCTGTTGCCCGGCGGCGGGATTAGGGTTGCCCGCGGCAGGCTGCTGTTGATGATTAAGGATGTCAAACACGTTGTCCGTACGCAGCCGTTCGACCTCTTGACGGCGAGCAACGGTCTCAACGTCCGTTGTTAACTGAAGTAACATGTCCTCCATACGAGCCAGGGTTGCGGTGACCGGATCGGCCGGAGTTCCGTCGGAGGATGACATAGTGTTCGGGATGAAAGCACCAATTGTTAAGAATCCGATGTGGAGACTCAACAAGACCTCGTTGGTCGAGGGTTTGAGGCGCTCTCGAGGTGAGAGCTACTCGGAATATACATTGGTACGTAATTGATAGAGAGAACAAGAATTAGGGCAAAGGAGTATATTTCTGAATGAATTCCTCTTTAGCAATACATGGAGTATTTATGCTATGCCCTACCGATTCAACAAAAGGCGATCCAGGAAAGAATCGGATAGAAAACCCGGATAGAGAGATATATATCTCTAACAAGAAAAATTGTTCTTAAATAAATCCTACCTAAAATAAAATATCAAATATCTAGTATGAAATATCTAAATCCTAATCAAGATAACGTGCTGGTGGACGACGGATGCGGGCCGGACGTGTGCTGGCCTCTGCTGGCTCGGTCCGTGCCGTATCATAATGTACAAATAATAGATTCTATAACATATGAAATATGAGAGGATTTTGAGAAGTTATCTCAACTTTCTCTTTGTGTGGTAGGCTCAAGATTACAAGCAAGCTCAGGATTGCCTTATTCCGATGGGCATCACTGCAGAAAACGTTGCTGAGCGTTTCGGGATCACCAGAAGAGAGCAAGACCTGGCTGCAGTATGTTAATTCAAGTCCAAATGTATAACTTTTCAGTGTTACACACATGAGCTGAATCTGTTTAGCTTGTGATCTTAGGTTGAGTCGCATAGACGGGCTGCAGCTGCAATCGCCTCTGGAAAATTCAGAGATGAAATCATTCCTGTAAAGACCAAAGTAATGTCCCTATGTATATATCAGTAGAGATTTGCAAATGTTAGGATCTAACACACATATTTTGTGCTGATTTTCATGTTATTCCTGTTTGCACTTTCTTTATTATGTAGATTGTTGATTCAGAAACTGGACAAGAAAAGCCTGTTACAATTGTCTTAGATGATGGCATACGCCCGAATGTCACACTATTGGACTTGGCAAAGTTGAAGCCCGCATTCAAGAAGGATGGGACAACAACTGCTGGTACCAACACATTTAAGCCATCTATTAATCACTACATTATAACCTATATTTAGCTTGGTTAGTTAGGGATTGAAAATCTTAATGTCATAGGAAACTCTAGTCAGGTCGATGGTGCTTCAGCTGTCCTTCTGATGAAGCGAAGCGTTGCAACTCATAAAGGACTGCCTATACTTGGTGTTTTCAGGTAACAAGCTAGGATGCTCAAAATAAGAAAGTGATGGAAAAATGTGACTTGAACAGAGATGTAAACAGAACATATTGATCAGAACTGGCCTTAAGGTCATTTCCTTGATGGCGCACACTCATTAATGGTCATTTCATTCAGGAGTTTTGCTGCTGTTGGTGTGGATCCTGCCATAATGGGAATTGGCCCATCAGTTGCAATCCCAGCCGCTGTCAAGGCCGCTGGTTTACAACTAGACGACATTGATCTCTTCGAAATAACCGAGGTGACACATATTGCTTAAGCATGCACCTTTGACACACCTCAAACATTTGGTGTTGCTTAAGTTTGTGAAGTTTTGTTTATAATGCAGGCATTTGCAGCACAGTTTGTCTACTGCCAGAAGAAGCTAGGCCTCGATCCGAATAAGGTCAATGTCAACGGAGGCGCAATGGGTCTTGGACATCCTTTAGGTGCAACAGGTAACATTGTTGCTAAGTCTTACAAAAATCCTAATAAATCCAACCATCTATTTGTGACATTGGTGACCATTATTCATTTTTCGTTGCAGGTGCTAGAAGTCTTGCTACCCTCTTGCACGAGATGAAACGTCGCGGTACTGATTGTCGATTTGGCGTGGTCTCAATGTGCTTAGGTTTTTCTTTGTCTTCTTACTTACACAACATCTATTAACATTCCTGCCATTATATCATGACCTACTTGGAGTGGTGACATTTGGTCTTTTGTTATGGTAAATTTGATATAGGGACTGGTATGGGAGCTGCCGCTGTTTTCGAGAGAGGAGACGCCGCGGATAATCTTTCGAATACACGAAAGGTTGAAGGCAATGCTTAACAATCAAAGTAAGGATATCATGATCTGAGTATTGATCTTGTTTGTTGTTTCGTAGTGGAACCAATGCAGGTTGTATCTTTATATGTCATGGTTTCTTCCTCTTTTTTATGTCATTTTTTCTTTTATTTTGCTGTATTTGTAAAGTCCTATATTTATAAATGGGCAAATTTGAACCACGCAAGTAGTGTTGCTCAACTTCCTACATTCATCTAATCTCTATGCTTCTTACAAAAACAAAATAAGATATGGAGCAAAAAGAAAGATCAAACTCCTTGAACACATCCTTTCTATTTCTCTATTCATATACAACAAACAGAAATAAAGAAGATCTACATACAAATCCTCACAAACAGTTTAATACTATGCATCCTTACCCCTTTCTCCCCATCTCCTTGCTTCGTTGTCTCTGATTGAAGACGCGAAAGACAGAGATGAGCTATGGTAGCAAATTCAGCCATGAAAAGCAACCACATCAACACCATCACCACCGCCACAAAACCGCCGTCGACTCAAGCATTCCTCACAATAGTCCTTCTTTCTCCATAAGGTCTTTCTTCTCGTCGTTGTTCTTCATCCCGACCTCCATCATCCTTGTAGTGCTTGTCCTCCTCTTGGTTTACAACTCCTTCAACATCTTCTACATTCCATCAACTTCTTCTTCTCTATCATCCTTTTCTTCCTTAGAACCCTCCATTGATCTTTTCCCAGACACCTCTTCTTCTAACGTTGCTTCCTTGAGCGTTAGCGTCGTAAGGAGCCAAGAAAACATGACCATGTCTTCTTCTTACCCTCGGAAAAAGAAGAGAATTCGACGTAGAAAGAAACATGGCATGAACAAAATCTCCTCCATCTCTAAGAAAGTTGCTTCGAAATGCTTCTCTACGCGAGTAAAGGAGTTCTTCACCTCAAGCCCTTGCGAGCTCCGGTTCTTCATGACATGGATCTCCTCCTTGGAGTCGTTTAGCAAGCGAGAAGCTCTCACGATCGAGAGCCTCTTTCGTAGCCACCTCAATGCTTGCTTGTTGATAGTGTCGGCTTCGATGGACTCTGACAAAGGGCTCGAAACGCTAAGGCCGTTTCTTGACCAAAACTTGAGGGTCATGGCTATTGCACCGGATCTCGACTTCTTGTTCAAGAACACGACGGCTGCAGCCTGGTTTGATCAGCTCAAGAGGGGCAGAGTAAAGCCTGGAGAGATCTCCATTGCTCAAAACCTTTCCAACCTCCTCCGCCTTGCTCTCCTTTACAAGTAAGTACATTTTCTTACACCTATAGTATTACGTTCATGTGTAACACCCTTATAGTATATAAGTTAATATAAGTCTATATATAACACATAACTTGCTTGTCAGGTATGGTGGCATCTACATGGACACGGACTTCATCATCCTACGGCCTCTAGCGGGGCTACGAAATGTAATCGGAGCCCAAAACTCGGATCCAAGGAGCGGAGAGTGGACGCGCTTGAACAATGCTCTTATGATCTTCGACAAACGACACCCACTCGTGAGGAAGTTCATAGACGAGTTCACCTTGACGTTCAATGGCAACAAGTGGGGCCACAACGGGCCTTATCTTGTGTCACGGGTCGTGAAGCGGGTCATAACCAAAGCGTTGCCCGGGCAGTCCAAGCTCAACTTCACGGTGTTGCCCCCATCGGCTTTCTATCCGGTCAACTGGGGGCGGATCGGGAAGTTGTTTAGGCGGTGGGAGGAGGACGACGAGAGGCGGTGGATGTTGAGGAGGGAAGAGATCATAAGGAAAGAGAGCTATGGTGTGCACTTGTGGAATAGGCAGACTAGGAGTTTGAAGGTGGAGAATGGGAGTGTCATTGCAAGCTTGATGTTGCATTCTTGTTTGTTTTGCAATTCTACTTCCTACATTTGAAGATTAAGGGCCCATTCAATGTTAGCAAATTGTATGTAGTTTTGAGATTGGATTCTATGAATGCAAATGAAGGGGAATATAGGTTAGGATCTGTACAATAATGTAGAGAACAACGTACAAGTAGATAATAAATTTACTTCCAAAGGCATATTCAAATAGCTATTTGGAACCTTAAGTTATTCTTGGATGCGAAACTCGAATTTAGATCACCAACGAGCCTCAAATGTTGTTCCTTTAGCACTATCTTAGAAAGTGGCTTAGGTGGTAAGCGGTCCGTTCCACATCTACGAAGTCTGGGGTTCAACTCCAAGCAGTCGGTTCGGTTTGGTTTGGCTGGTTTAACTCAAATTTTCGGTTCGAACCGACTCGTGTTCAACCCTACTTAGTAGTTTACAACTCAGTAACATAAAATTCTGCTTATTTATACTTAAACTTTCAAATGAACTGAGATACATCAAGGAAACTTGCATTGGACATATACATATAGAGAGAGATTGCTTACATATAAGCACTTATTGAATTATTGAAATAGGTAGCACAATTAGTTTTTAGGGTTTGATGATCAAGGATTGTTGGATGATATGCTTGGAACGGTAGTGGAAGCACAACACTGGGCACAGCATGAGCCAGCAGGTGGAGGAGTGCAACACACACAGGCAGGGCATATAATCTTCATCACACTTCCATCATTCTCATACCCTGAATTCATAATCAATGGATATTAATTATGATTAGTTTGCTATTTTCTTCTTTCTAATAAAATACATTAAAATATAGTATATCGTATGCCACATGGAAATGATCAGTATTTTACACGGAACAACATATTGCATGTGCACAAAATCTCCTTTTAGCTTTCTTCAAGGACCGAAATGTATGATTTTTACATTGAAAACATTTTTTGTCTAAATAGAATTGATTAAAAGCCACAATTACCATAAATGCATTGCTCAAAAATATGTTGAATTTTTTTAGAAATGCGATTTGCTTAAGTCTACCTACAATATTTTTTTTAAAATTTAACTCTAAACCCTTAGGAGCTTTTTTTTAGGGGGAAAAACTATAATCATTTATAACTTTTTAACTTATGCCCTAAAATGCCAGTTTGTTGATGTAATGTTAGATTGTTAGGTTATATATCCATTTTGAAGATGAAGATTTAATTTAGTAGTATACATATGCCTTCGAGCATCTAGTCAAGTGGTTTAGCCTCAAAGGGTAGTATCCAGAGGTCACCAGTGTGACTCTCAATAATAATAAAAAAAAGTAGTATACATACCAACGGAAAGAGTAGATCTAGCGGCATAGCTTGGAAGGATTGTGCTTGAGAAAATCGTAAGGCTCATCACGAGAGCAATGAGAAGGATTGATCGACGAGAAAAGCTTGCCATTTTTGCGAATTGAGGATTGAGAAGTGGATGTATGTACGTAGATATGATATGTTAGTCTTAGGAACAAATGTGTTTATATAGAGGTACGTATATGTACTAGGTCAAAAGTGTACACTTAGCTTTGAATTTAATTAGTTATTGATTTGTTTGACCATGATAAAAAAAGAAATTCTTAGTCGTTGGTGATAATATCACGTATCAAGTACGTTTCACACTTCATTTTTGTTTTAATAATCACTTTAACCCTTACTTTTATTTATTTTGTAATTGATATGTACTAAACAAGTTTGGTAAAACAATTTGGACCAACCGGCCGGTAAAAATAATAAACACCCAATACAACAAACCAGCAAAATACCCAAAATGGTGATAAAATGAGAAATGCATAGGAGTAGATTTGTATATATGGTAGAGTAACATGTATAATGCCACAACAACAAGTGTCCATAGACTAACATATTGCCACATAATTCTTTGACAAATTTTGTATGCATGGGCAGATTTGTATGGACTTATTCAGAGGCGTTAGATTTTGACAATTGCTTTGCTTTGCATTATTTATAATTTCCTCGTGTGCTCAAGAGTTAATTTATACAGCAGCCATACGTACATTTCCAAGTCTACTCTTGTAGATTTACAACGTACATGTTAGATGTACTTTGCATACGTGGAAATGAATCGGCTAACACGATATTCCTAATATCCCCCTAATATGTTGTCCAATAGTCAATCAAGATTGCTTTTATAGCAATTGGATTGCACAAAGAGATGTTGGAACTCGGTTCTACAAGTCGAGATGGAATCGAGAAGCCCGACGCTTAGGTATATGGAGAATTGAAATAAAGGGTGATAACCTTACAGTTATGTGATCAATGACATCTGAAAAGGAAATGCTCGTTGGTCTTATTACAAGGATTCAAAATTATCTATTTGTTTCATGTAATTAAGGAACATAATGATGTATCCTCTCCGTAAAGGAGGTCTCTTAATTCTTACCTGTTTGACCCTTAACTTAGGCATTAGGGTTAAACACAATTATTAGACCCTTCTAAGGCCTTAGCTATATATATAAGGTTACACCTAACCAAAGCGAGAATACATTTTCATACAATAAAGTTTCTTTCAAGTTCACGCTTGAAAGAAGAACACAATCACATGCAAATAGTTTGTAGTTTTGAACACAGTTTATTGAATAGAGGATCTCAATCTCTCCTGATTTCTTCTAAGCACCACACAACCTACACAAGGTTTGTTTAGATGCTTGGTATGAGAACTTATGTTCTATGAACATACTACAATTTATCAATGTACTACAAAACATTATGTATTGGGTTACTAAACAACACATTTGTTTTGGCTTTATAATGCATGCATTTTACATCCAAACATGCACTAAGATCACTCTCAAGTATTCTCAAATTAATATTACATTAGATTATAAGGTTGAACCCAAACACCTCATGAAAAAATAAGGACCTCAGACTGTCCAAACTATTCTCCCATCAAATCAAAAGAAAAGTTGTTTGAAACCTGATCTGACTGCTATGGTTGAAGGCCTAATTTGGTGTGAAGTTGGGTCATCAAGTTTGCTGAAAGCCTAAATAGCTTAAAGTCACTGCTGGTCAAACTTCATTCTCTTAGCTGGACCCTGTTCAATGATTGGATCAACAGAAGGTACCTCTGTCTCGGTGCCCTGTTGGTTCTCGGGTCCCTTTTCGCCGTCGGTGGCTTGAGTTGGTACGTACCCTTCTGGGAATGCTGGTGGTGGAGGCGCAGGTGGCAACTATAATACATAAAGAGAAGGTAAAAGAAAATAGAAATAAAACAAGATTCAGATGAAAGAACAAGAGAATTGAGTTTAGATTGCTCAGTTACCTTGCGTTGCAATTGCATGAGAAGATGATCAACGCGTTTAATGTCTTTGAAATTGATGTTTTCTTTAGCCGGTTTTGGATCTACGGAACCCTCATCACTTTCATCATCAACTGCAAGGGACGAATGAAACACTGTTAGCAGGTTTAGGCAGAAAATGAAGAAGTGATAAGCTTTATAATACAAGCAGTATTTTGTTTCTAAATAAAGCACAGAATGCAGAAATGTAGCTAATACCATATCCAACTTTTTCCAGCTTTGAGGCGGCCGTGGAGAAGGCCTTTGATATATAATACATAGCCCGACCCTGTACATTCATAATGAGATCTAATGGTTATGTTTCAACAATCACCACATGAACATGAAAACTAGGCAAGAAACGAATTTACCAACAAAAATATGCTTGTGATCAAGCTCAACATAGGCAATGGGGAAAGCTTATAGTTGTTCAAATTGACCAAGGTGCAAGTGATCTATTTACTAATTTCTTTAAATTTAAAGTGTTTTTTTCCTTCATTTCAGGTGATGAACAAGGAAGAATGATAAGATTACTTACAATTCGGGATGCAAAGACGTTAGAAAGCTGTGGTGCTTGATATATTGAGCCATCCATGATATAGTAAGTCAGCATTGGTGTAACCTTCTCTGGACTGTCTCGCTTTTGCTTGCGTATGACAAAGAGATGAGGCTCCATAACTTCAGTCACCATATACTCTAGGCCAGTCATCTTTCTGTAAGAAATATACCAAATCACCGAGAATTCAAGTCACAGGGAAATAAACAAACGTGTAATGGGCATTAAGCAAAAGTGGATTTCAGCCTTTTAAGTAACAACGCCATGCTTTGGTTACATACATAAATCGCAATATTTGTTTCTTTTTTTTCTAAAGTATAAGAGTGCTCAGGTTAAAAAGTTCAGTAACTAACTTTTGAATGCCAGCTGAAACTTAAATGCTCTCACTAACTGAGTTTTGAACGAATGAACGAAAGACAAAAATGGTTGAACGAAAGTAGAATCTTACGAGAGATGAGAGATATCAAGAGGGTGAGTGGCATTCATTCTCAGCTGTTCATTGTTGCAACTCCAGTCATAGTAAGGTGACAATGCAAAGTAATCAAACACAAGCTCGCGATTCAGAGGATACGTGTTCAACCATAACTGATCTCTGAAGCACATTCCTGTCATATCTGTTCCTGGAGGCGCAGGTGCAGGAGGATTCCCGTTAAAATTAGGGTTTCCTCCTGGTGCATTGGGTGGCATCATTGGTGTTGCGGCCATGCCTATGAATTTTAAACCAGAATAGTCAGGGGATCTTTATAAAAATATTAAGTCAATGCTCAGAACAGAAGTATATTTGCTCATAGGTTCGAAACCAAAAACTGAATTTCATATTTTGGTGAGGTGAGAATCAAACCAAATTCGACCGAGATCAATGTTCTAGAATATAAAGAAAAATCGCAGTTTACAATTGCAAATTCAACCGATAAAATGGCAAAAAAAAAAAAAGATTGCTAATAGACTGTAAACTCCTCAAATTCAATCCACTGCAGAATCGCAAATCAAAACTCAAAAAGAGAGCCAAAAGAACTGCAAACGCCTAAAGAACTGTAAACTCCTCAAATTCAATCCACTGCAGATGGAATTCATGCTCGAGACTATATGTGACATCAAGAATAACAAGAAAAAGAAAGAGGAACGACGACCTCAACACGCTCGTGTGAAGAAATGGCTGCAGAATGTGCTGGTTATTTTGTTTTTGCTATTGCTTAGGGATAAAACAAAAGAAATTGACAACCAGTAATGCATCACTTGCAGCTAAGAGTGGATGATATTAGTATCCATGGGATCACATGGAGAAAACTACTGGATCCAGAAAACAAAAGGTCAATGGTGGTTGACTGGAGACCTAGCTTTAACTGACAATGTTGAGGAAGTTGAATTGACAAAGAGGTCCTTGAAGCCCAGAAGATACAAGGAAAACTGGCAGCTTCACAGAGACTGAACACCGATATCAGGAAGGCGATATTTTGTGTTATAATGAGCGGTGACGATTATCCTGATGCATTTGAGAAGCTTATGAGGTTGGATTTGCAAGGAAAACAGGTCAGATTTATTGGCTGAATGATTCCTAAATATATATATTTCTTATCCTAGGTTAGAAACCAGTAAATTGCTTTACCATGTCTTTCGGAAATAATTCGAGTACTTCTTGATTTCTTTTAACCTCAGTGAAGGCATTCAATGAAAAAGGCATGCTGCTTCTAGGATTCTGACATCTCAAAGCATAAACAAGAGAGAAAGCTGAGACTAGATTGAGTGAAGTTCAGCAAAAGATCATCCTTTCCAGTGAACAATATGAGCAATCCAAAAACGATAACTGATTGAGGCAAAATTGAAAAGGAAAATGGGCACATGTAAATCAAGAACATACATGGAAAACCTAAGCAGAATCTTTGAACCTAAAAGGCAAATTGTAGGGCTTTCGCTACAATTGAGGAATTAGGGATTAGAAGGGAGCAATTCAAACTCCACGACCTAACAACAAATTTGATTTCAGCACGAATTGTAGGGCTTTCGCTAGGTCTAGGGTTTTAGCAGTTGCTCATCAACAAAATTTCCAGCTAATAATAATAATAATAATATAGCCAAACCACTACAGGCTTTATCACGGAATCAATTCGAATTAAATCCACCGAAAAATTGTAAAAGGATCCTTACCTGGGATATACTTGTAGCAACACTTTCTTCTCGATAAAGGGGTTTTAAGAGGATTTCGATGGCAATGGCAATGGCGATGGCTAATTTCGTGCGAACGGTTGAATCCAAATTCGATCGCAGAAGCTTGCCACTACGAGCCAAGTGGGCCGTTGGATTAATTTCAGTGTTCTTGAAGAAGAAGAAGGATAGAGATGTAATAACGATGACTGTTAAGGGTATTCTTGTCATTGACCATTTAAATAGGTACGTGTATAAATCTAACAAGTGAAAACCCATAGTGTCTTGTCTCCTTGATGCTTTTCACGTTGCTATACTTGAATGTTAGTATGATACTATGATGTTGTCATTCTTGATTTGAACTGATCCAGGCGCATGTAGCCACCAAATTGGTGTATTTCTGGTAATCACCTTTGCATTTTTGCAATGAAGACCCATAATACAAGGGCTTTGCAATTTCTATGACAGCAAATTGATTGGTGTTCATAGAACTTGCTTGGTTTGATGATTGGTGTTCGGATTTTGGAACACATCTTTGAGTTGACATTACATATGGCTATTTAGTTAAATTCTCAGCTGATGAGATAGCTAGATTGCTAATGATGTTGACAGAAAACTAGAATTTTCCATTTTCAAAGAATATTCTATCAACTTGACTTATTTTTATAAAACTCATTAGCATCAAACAAAATCCTCATTATGTAATAAGTCAAGTTGATACATTCAAAATGAACAGAATGTTCATAGAAAAAAAAAAGATGTTAGTGTTGAATCATGTTTACCACAAAATGCATATCAGGAACGAGAATGACTGAATTCCACAGTTTCAGTGAATGAGTCAAGTTGATGATCATCCTAATCATAATCAGCCTTGTCAATTTCAAAATAATTGATTTATTCTCTTCCTGCTGTATAGTCTCTCCCTAATAATCTACAAAAGTTCTTTGAAATTGTCATGATTTATTGATTCAAATTCAGAAGATATTGATCAAGTCTCTTAAGACATTTTTGCTATTTAATAAGATAAAATGTCAATGTGAATTGAGTTGTACCCATACTCTTCTACCTCTGCATTTTTCCATCACAACATTAATGGCTTTGAGCTAAGAAGTAGAAAAAAGGCACAAGATCAATGGCCATGAAGCTGTCATGGACGGTGGTCTTCTTGCTCGTTAGCAGCCTAGCCTTATCCATACTCGGCGTTCATGCGCAAGATCAATCGGGTATGCAACTTCAACCAACATACTAGCCAATCTATATGCCCCTTGAAGTCCTTGGACTAGACTTTTTATATTCAATGAGATTGGTTTGAGCAGGATTTATAAGCATTGATTGTGGGTTATCCAACGAGGACAATTACACTGATGTGTACACATCCTTGAACTACATTTCTGATCATGGATTTGTTGAAGCTGGGGTCAGTATGGACATATCTCCTGTTTTCCTATCTGCACACCCAAGGCGGATGACGACTCTTAGGAGCTTTCCACAAGGGATCAAGAACTGCTACACCCTCAGGCTTGCACAGGGACAAGGCACTAATTACTTGGTCAGAGCAAGTTTCTTGTATGGAAACTATGACTCCAAGAACAAGACACCTGAGTTTGACTTACACATCGGCACCGATCTTTGGTACACGGTGAAATTCAACACCACGGCTGATCCTATAAATACGGAGATTATATACACCCCATCAGCAGACTACTTATATGTCTGTCTAGTTAATACCGGCCTTGGGACGCCTTTCATATCCTTGTTAGAGATAAGGCACCTTGGTGGCTCCATCTATAACAGGTTTTCAGGGTCACTTGCACTTCTTGGGAGGTATTACACTGACACAGGAGCAACTGGTGCCATAAGGTAAGTGCTTTTAGCTTCAAAATCCCACTTAAATTGACAATTAAGGCTCCGTTCGGCTTTCTTTTTTTTTTTTAGGCTAGATGGAGCTTTTTTTTATAGCTTTTTTAGCTTTTCCAGCTAAAAATTCACACTCTATGAGGGGTTAGATTCTTGAAATGCTAGCTGAAAAGCTACGAAAAAGCTCAAGCTAGTTGAAAAGCTCGTCTAGCCGAATGGAGCCTTAATCTTGATTAGTCTGTTTCATGATGGTTGTGCATGATTTAGGTACAAGAATGATGTATTGGATCGAATCTGGCAACCTGAAAACCTACCTAATTCAACCACTATATCAACTACATTAGATGTGGATACTTCCTCCATCCCAATGAAGTTACCTTCTTTGGCTATGAGAGCAGCAACAACAATGGAAAACAAAAATGATTCCATGGTGATACCCTTAACTTCCCTAGTACCAATATATGGCAACTCCACCTCACAATTTCAAATCTGTCTCCACTTTGCTGAGCTTGTGAAGCTCAGTGCAAATGAAACTAGGGAGTTCAGTATTTATCTCAATGAGGAGCTCGTTACCGATTTCCCTTATCCTCCATCCTATTTAGTTGCTCCATTCTATTTAGTTGCTCAAACCTACTGTAGTTTTGATGCTTTAAGTGGTGATGGGATCACAATTAGACTTGAAAAGACAGCGCGTTCCACCCTTCCTCCTATTATCAACGCCTTGGAGTATTTCATGGTGAAAGACCTCTTTCAAGCACTTACAAATCAAGAAGATGGTATGTTATCTACTTCCCTTGATATCCATTTGAGTAAATATTACAGAGGATTGACATCTTAATCATTTTTCCTACTTCGTTTATGGTATTTTTAGTTAATGCATTCCTTGGAATCAAGTCAACCTATGGCTTATCTAAAAACTGGCAAGGAGATCCATGTCTTCCGAAGATTTACATGTGGGACGGTGTAAACTGCAGCTTCACAAATCTCAATTCCCCTACTATAATCGCACTGTAAGATTTCTAAGTTTTTAATGCATAATAAGTTGTTGAATGTTACACCAGGCATTTCATGAGGGTATTTTGGATCTCCTTTTTTTCATACAGGAATTTGTCATCTAGTGGATTAACCGGAAACATTGCGTCTTCATTCTCGAATCTTACATCACTACAAGTCTTGTAAAGCCTCTTCTGTTTGTAATTGGACTATTATAGCACTTCTAAATATGTTTATTACTTGAAGCCTTTTATCTTATGCTAGGGATCTGTCAAACAATAGCTTAACTGGGGAAATACCTGAATCATTGGCAAGGTTGCCAGCTTTGAGATTCTTGTAAGCTACAATTATCAAATTCACATTCTTGAACCTTCTGGTGATTATCAAATGTTTTGAGTATGCTGATGCACAAGTGTCTGAATATAGGAACTTGTCACTCAACAAGCTTACAGGTTCAGTTCCTCAAGCTTTGATGAAAAAAGCACAAAAGGGACAACTCACTTTGAGGTGAGCTTGATCTTCACATACTAAAACAATCTCTTTCTACCTGATTTTGGGTGACAGTAATAGCAAAATTGACACTTCCTATGCTAAAGTGTTCTCGTCTTTGTGAAAGTTTGGACGGTAACCCTGATCTTTGTTCGAGCTCAACTTGCACTACAAGAAAGAAGAAAAGCTTTATTGCTCCTGTTGTGGCATCAGTCTGTGCATTTATAGGCCTTGTTGTTGTTGTTCTTGGTATTTTGTTTCTTATCAAGACAAGGAAAAAAGGTATATCTATAGTTTATATTGCTCTACTATATTTGTGTACTAGGTTGGCTATGTGGTCTCTGTAAGTTAGCTAATAGCAATCCAATCTATCAGCTGGACCTAAAACTACAACAAAACAAATGGGCGCTTACAACAAAAACAATAGAGGGATAGCACGGTATTCGTACCCTGAGGTCATTGATATGACAAAAGGATTCGAAAGAGAGCTAGGAAAAGGTGGGTTCGGGACGGTTTACTATGGTTGCTTGAAGGATGGTACAGAAGTAGCTGTAAAAAAACTATATTTTACAGCTTATGGTTTGGAGCAATTTGAAACTGAGGTTTGTTACTTATTGCCTCCAAAATGATGCTCCTTCTTACAACTTCAAATATTGTTCTGATTGATTCTTGACAAGTTTATAGCATAAATGTGTGGGCAAATTTGTGTTGGCTTCTTAGATTGAGCTCCTAATGACAATCTGCCACAAGAATCTGGTTTGCCTACTAGGATATTGTGATGAAGTAGACAATTTGGTGCTGATCTATGAATACATGTCCAATGGAGACTTGCAAGTGCTTCTATCAGGTAAATATGTGAATGATCTCTGTTAATTTCTAATGGTGTACAAGAAAATCATTAACATTTACAAATCTTTACAGCTAATGATGTACAAACTTGGAAACAGCGACTTATGATAGCAATTGGTGCAGCACAAGGTCAGCTATATACTAGCCAAGAATTTTCATTTAGTAGTTTTTTAGCTGTTACTAATCATGGGCAAAAGAAAAAAACATTTGTTGTGTGCAGGCTTAGATTACCTACATCATGGATGTAGACCCCCTATAGTGCACAGAGATGTGAAGACTTGCAACATCTTGCTGGATGAAAATCTTGAAGCCAAAGTGGCTGATTTCGGGGTTTCTAAGATTTTCCCTGACGACATCAAGTCACACGTATCGACTAGAGTTATGGGCACTCCCGGGTATCTTGATCCTGAGTAAGTTCCACTTGATTAGTATAATGCTTAGCAAGAATTCCATAAGGGATCGTCCGTGCCCGTGTTTGTCTTATACCTTGATAAGATCACTCATTCTCATTGGTGCTTATCTCTGTGTAGGTACTTGATAACCGAACAGCTGAACGAAAAGAGTGATGTTTACAGCTTTGGAGTCGTCTTGTTGGAGCTGATGACAAGCCAACAAGCCATAACCAAGAGCGGGACGAGTAAGGTGAGCTTGGTTGACAAGGTTAGACCATTGGTTGAAGTTTGGGATGTATGGAGCATTGTGGATCAAAGGATGAAAGACAGCATACATAACCAGAGTTCAGTATGGAGACTTGTCGACGTGGCCATGTCTTGTGTGAAAAGAAGCTCCGCGGAAAGGCCAACGATGAGTCAAGTTGTGACGGACTTGAAGGAGTGCTTGGGAATGGAGGTGGATGATGCTAATTCCAAAGGGAGCAATGGCAGAACTTCTGAGTCTAGAGATGTGAGCTTTGTAGTTCCTATTACAGCAATGACACCAAGGGAAAGATAGTCATTGTATAGCCTTCAATTGTATCTTGAATCCACTATAACACTTTGGTCTTTTTTTGGCAAAAAAAAGGTATTTATGTCGTCTGTCTTGATGGTGTGATTGTGAGTGTTCTTGTAACTTTTTGTCATACCCCAAGAATTGTATATGCTACCATCATTCCATATAATTTGATATCAACGAGGATGTTTATTGAACATTTGTCACATTAATTCTTCCCGTGATGGCTTAAAAGGTGTTGATTAATCAAAAGTGAGTAACAAGAAAGTTTAGTACTATTAGTAGGAACATTTTATTTCATTACCATAGTGTAAAGACACTATCACATGACATATAATGGAGGGTCGTTTTGCATTTCCAAGTTTATTTGCTGCCTTTACTTCAAATTGTCCATTTTAATGACAATTTCCTGCAGATATTCAAAACATAATACTGATAAGATCAAAGTGATTGAATAGTGAATGCAGAATGTGATCCTAGATGAAAGATCAAAAATCGAGCCCTGTACACATCAACGTGAAAGATCATCAACATAGAACCAAGCATTACCATGAACAATTTCTCGCCTAGTTTCAGTCTCTTGAAAAAAGAAATGGAAGGTTCACAGAATGTACTCATAGAATTCAGTCTTGTGTTTACAGAATGTATCAACTGTCTTTACAAGCATGAGTTAGTTCTCGACGGAAAGCTCGACTTAGTTTCTGGGTTCAGACCTGTATATGTTTCATCGTATTTTCTCCCACCAAGTTGACAAGAATTTTCATTTCCATTTTGTAGTAGCAATTCACCATTTGTAGTTATGTCAGTTTCATCCCATCATGTTGTTATACATCATCCTTCCTCTCAATAAGGCTTCAGCTTTCAGCACCTGGGCTTTTGGTCCAATAATGAACACCTGAATTATAAGGATAGAAAGTTCAATCAAACTGCAATAATGTTCAGAGAATCACCAGAAAACTAACTAGATCATGGGCTGAAAAGTTGTAATTGTATCAACCACCCATAGGCTCACCTTGTCGAGGGGTCCCTTGGAACCTCCAAAAAGAAACTCAGCACTGCAAAGCGTAGATGTGAGGTTGGCTCACGATCATGACAATAAAAATGCAAATAGAATTACGAGGGAGACAAGGGAAAGGTTAGTACTTGCAACTTTCTTTGATAGATTGGATTTCTACACCTTTCCGGCCAATGATGGAGCCCATTTTCCCTGGCGGAACATCAAGGACGGAGAGGACCTCTGCGTCGGGGGCTTTTCCATCTATCAGAAGACCATCTGGCAGATGACAATGAAATTTAGTGATAGCATGACTTATACATGTGAAAACAAAATATGTATCAGAGGAAGACTTCACACTGCTCACTATATGATAATGCAAAGGCCATAAATGCAAACTTCCCATGGAGGCTATACAGAGTAAATATCGATCAATCTTAGGGATGTGAACAGAAACTGAAACATTTTATTAGCTTATTATATATGTTCAAGAATCAAGACTCCAAGAGAGTGAGATCATGCAAAAAGTATAAACAGATGAGTCATTCCATCGCCAGCTACTTTGTCTTTATGTCAATTGCTAGACCAGACACCAGAGTGTGCTGGTATTGGACAGGATAATAAATTTCTGCCCTAGTTGATCAAAATTGCAAAATAAAAATAAATAGTTGAGCTACACACAAACTCATAAAGCAGAACAGTGATCTCGGAGATAGGAGACAGAATAAATTGGAACAAGGATCTCATAGAAGAAGTCCTAAGAGTTTATAAACTTTCTACCAAGAAAAAAACTCATCTCACCAAACCCATACAAAAATGATTGTGACTGATAACACAGAGGGGCAAGCATATATCAATCTAACTGATACGTTATTGCAAAGTGTTATACTAAAGAAACAAACCTGGAGGAGCTGGGACAGCTGGCCAATCAGCATATCCTTCACTATCGCAAAAGCACCTACAATATAATGCACCCCGAACTGCAAGTTGCCATAGGGATTTCTGATTCAGTTTCTCCATTATCTTGTGGTAAATGTAAGGAAGAAAACGGACATCGTCAGCAGCAGCAACAATCATCTCCTCGGTGAAGGGCCTATAGGTCCAAAACATGGGATCCTGAAGTAGCCCATCAGCACAGTTAATGTCTATTGATCTAAATACTATATACATTCTATAGGCATGGTAATTTCGTACAAGAGAACTGCTCATATTAAAGTTGTAGGGTGTTGTTAACCACTTGACCCAAGAGGAGGAGAGAACTAAAGTTTGCTTATATCAATCACACGAGTATGCTTTTTCCAATCTTCAAAAAGAATTTAAAAAGAACTTTGGCGTGATCTTAGTGCTGGCCAAGGATTTAGGTTTCAAGAATAGCATCACAGAATAAAAATTATTTTATTTAGCAAATAGAATATTTTTGCCTATCATACTTGTTACCCTGGGTGAGTAATTGATGAGCATTGTTTATGCTTGTCAAAACAAGAAAAAGTACAAAGTGTTCAGTTTCTACTCGAAGGAGGAAATAGAGCTCCCTTCTGACTGTTATAAGGGAGCAAGCAGAATTCAAACTAATTGTTAATCCTAATATCAGGGTTCCTAAATTAAGATAAAATGTTAGTAGCAACATTAAATCAGAGCAATTATCAGCCTAACCTCTTACCTCTTTCAGGAGACCTCGGACTTTTTTCTTCTCAGCATAGGATATTCCTACATTCACAGCACAAAATAAACAAGACAAAAAGATGGCAGTTTAATGTATGAATTGCAAAACAGAGGGCACAAGAAGAGTTTTTATCAACTTCACCACAAAAACTCATTAAAGGTAGCATTTCATCTACTCAATTGTCAAAGACAAAACTGCTATCAAAAACAGAAACTCTTAAATGCGATTAGACCATGCCTCGTTCAGTTGTCTAAGCCTCAAACTAACTCCACTCTTCGTCAGTGCATATCAGGGTTAGTATCCTTGCCATTTAGAAGCAACTTTCCCTCAACTATATCAACATTTATTTCTTATTTCATCATTTTCTAGGGCTCCTATCCTTGCCATTTTAGCTCAAACTGAAAAAAGAGGAAGTACAGGCCAAGAAGATGCGTCCTCACAACATTCACATATATATAAATCACAAACTATAGAAGGGATCAGTCCTGCCTTTACAATTATCATAGAGCAGTTTTTCTTGACATGAACACATTAACCTGAATTCCTTTTTATTTATCTTTACTAAAAAAAACAGTCTGCTTTGTACAAGATATCTAGTAGACTGCTACTGACACAGAAGGCATGCAGTCTAGATTAAACAGGAAAAAAAAAAGCATAATGCCATATTATTTACAGAAAAATAAAAGAAGAAACCGTGATTGTATTGCAGAATGTCATACCACAGTAGCGACGATCTGCAAGGAGGTCAACAAATGAAATGTACTCAATCTCAGATCTAGGTCGTCCTTCTTGTTCCTCAAAAAGATTGTATGCTATCTGCACAGAAACCAACATGAAAAATTCAGCGTGCCACAACAGGCAACATCCATTGAAAAGTAAGACATGCCAGACAATCTGTGTATAAGTCACCTGTGTATCCATTACATTATGTAACTTGATCCCAAATTGATAGTATAATGCCTGCACAACAGGGTTGAGTGATAGGGAATTATGTTTCAGGTTAAGATCAATGAAATATGTAAGCAGATCACAAATTTTTTCAGATTTTGCAGAACCTCACTGTCACGTTTGCAGTCATGAATCACTTTTATGACCCTGTCAGATTCAAGCACAGGCTTGCAAGCTTGCATGAGTTTGTCACCACCTTGAAAAGCATCAATTATGTATACCGCGTCTTGAGATGCAATCTAGAAACAACAGGAAGCTATTAATAAATTAACTTCAACTCCTGATTCACCTGAAACAAATCAAAAAAAGTATATACCTGCATGATGCAAAGAACTCCATCTCGACTAAGGTCAACACCTTCACAGTCAAATCCAACAACTTGTTCCTTGTCAGAAGGCGGGCAAAGAATATCAGGAGGAAGTTGAGATGGATCTGTGATTATATGAATTGGAACCTCGGTCAAGATGTCTTCACTGTTTTTATCCTTCCCACTTGCTGTAAAAGTTACTCCAGTTTAGCATACATGAAAGAAAACAGCAGTTAAAAAAGAACATGCCACACAAGCATTACACTTGAAATGATTTAACATCTTTGGAGCACAGTGAATGAATAATTAAAACTGTACAAAAAACATAAGTTACAAACTTGTTCTTAAATAGACAGTATACATTGACCTAGAGAATTCCACCTAATAAAATACATTTTCAGAAGTCGTTGATTTAACTATACAATATAGTGAAGTATTCCCTCTAAACCTCTGGGTTCCGTGGATTTCCATTCTCCTGACCAACCTACCACCACCCTAACACCACTAGGGATGCCTATCAGACCTCATTCTTGACTCTCAAGCATGACATTCTCCCCTGGGTCAGTAGACTCTAAACCTCGATGGTATAGCCCTTCCTCACTCAAATTTCCCAAATGCCAGTCAAGGATAGTTTCAGAACTCCATGGAAGTACTTTATGTAAGCATTTGTCCACTGACCAATCTCACAAAAAAATTCTGAAAAACCATAAACTAAAATTTCATGCTTAAGGACCAGATTACAGATATCCTTGAACAAATTCCTCCAAGTACCATACACAGTACAACAGGCATAAACATCTTTATCTTCAGTCAGCACTTTTGTTCTCCATGAGTAGGTGAGTACTAATAGGGCTCCACCATGCTTAAGATCCAAGAACTTCACATAAACTACACCACTTGTTCTAATCACATTCAAAGCAAAAAGATCAAGATTTAGAAACAATTTCCGATCCTCTCTACTCAACTGGACAAGAAACACAATCGAGCATCAAAACTAAGGACTAGAGACTCTTAACACTGATCGAAGAGGCCTATATGACGAATCTTGTTAAAGCGAGAAAGAAATCGAACCGGCAAGTGAAAGATTGATCCACAAAACCTTGCTGCAGGGATTAGAAAAGCAGTTCCGATCCCAAGGTAGGCCAACACGAATCTCCTAGGGATTCCGATCGATAGGAGACAAAGAAAGGGGGGAAATATTCCCAATCGCAAACAAAAAGGTCTTAATCGGACCACAAAAGGACAGAATCATTCACCAGCAAGCAACAGAAAAGCTAAACTCATCAAGAATCCACACAGAACAACAACAAGAGCGCAAACACGACACATAATCGGCGAAGTTCGAAAAGGAAGAACAAAAAAAACAAGAACTCAAATCGCCGGAAAGAAAAGAATCAACTTGGAAGAGAATCGGCACCTGGATCGGAAGGGAGAGGAATGTAAGTTCGGAAAGGAGTAGCAGCGGCCATTTGATCTTGGACTTCAGCAAAAACAAGCACATAATCCGTTGAAAACGCCGAGCAGAGAAAGAGCTGTGATTTGTTGTAGGAAGGAGGTTTTTCGGTTTTCAGCGGAAGAAGAATGTGGAAGAAGAAAGGGGCGATGGTACAAGAGTAGACTGCCTTTTATAACCGTCTGTCAATAGCGTAGTTTGGGGCGTGACCTTGCCACCTGTTTACTGTTTTGCATAGAACGACATGTCAAATTGGAGTAAAAAAAAATGTAGGCATACGTGAGGTGCGTTCGGTAAATAAGTTAAGGTATTGATAACTTAAATGATACTGATACTGATTTTAGGTAGATTTGATTCACTCTCAGATTCTAAGTCTAAGCTTGGTTTCATTGGAAACAAGGGAAGTTGATCTCTAGTTTCGTGGTTCTAGTGCCGCCATTGTCATTCGAAGACGAGCTCGGTTCCATGAGAAACGAGAGAAATGCGTCGTGTGACACCCTCCCGCCTGGGCAACTTCGTATGCTCCCTTGTAGATCGACGTAGAAGACCATGGAACGATCCTACCATTGTCGCCTCTGCCTTCAATAATGTTACGAGAAACCGAGCTAGTGTTGTCATTCTAAGACGAGCTCGGTTCCATGGAAAACAAGGGAAGTGTAGCGTGTGACACCCTCGCGCCCGAGCAACTCTGTATGCTCCCTTGTAAATCGACGTATAAGGCCATGGAACGATCCTACCATTGTCGCCTCTGCCTTCAGTAATGTTACGAGAAACCGAGCTAGTTTGTAGACAAGAGTCCTTCAGACGGCGTTATAGAAAGGAGGACTCGATTTTGTATGGGAAGGTTAAGTAGGGTTCTCGGTTCGGAAAAATTCAGATATTTATGAGGAACAATCGTCGACGTTTCTTCTCTTGAAAAGATCACATACTAGGCAAACACCTAGTCATAAAACCACCTACTAATAGAGGTGGGATGAACCGACCCGACCCGAAAAACCCACCCAGCCCGCCCGAACCGAACCCAAACCAAAACCGAAAACTTATTTAAATACACAACCCAAAAACCGAACCGACCCAACCCAATTAAGACCGAACCGAATTAGGACCGAACCCGAAATGGCCCGAACCCAAAATGGCCCGAACCCACAATGACCCGAATCCATAATAACCCGAACCCGAAAAGGCCCGATCAACTAATTAAAGACATTAAAATATAATATGCCATTTCTAAAGTACAATTTAATTGATAATTTTATATTACATAATTTATTTAACATAAAGTCTTACCAATGAAGTAAAACCAACTAATGAATACAATAAAACAATTATAAACTATCAAAATCTCCATCCATATATATATATATATTAACTAAATCCACAAATTACACTAATTCAAACTCCAATATAACGTATTGACATATCGAACATGTGAAAGTCATCAAAACCCGAACACATGCAACTTAATTTATACTAACTATAACCCGAACACAACCCGACCCGCTCTAATTGCACTCAAATATTACTCAACCGACGGTAACCCAAACCCAAACATAACCCGACCCGCAATAACCCTTTAACCGAAATAAACCCGAAAATGACACAAGCTCAATTGGCCCGAACCGAACCTACCCGAACCGAAATTGAATTGGACCGAAATACAGCCCGAACCGAAATGGCCCGAACCCAAACGGCCCGAACCGAAACCGACCCGAACGGCCCGAATTCCACCTCTACCTACTAATGTAAGCTCATTAATGAAGCCCTTTTACTAGTACCAGCTTTTCATACACCTAAAAGTCTAAAGCCATGTAAGAAGTTGCAAAGTCTTCAACTAGACACTTGGTCACTTGCCATGTAAAAATACTTGCAACGCTTCTGAATTTCAATGACCAATTTTGTTGATGTTGTTTCCTGCAAACAAGCAATTTCCTCATACACATTTACATGAACAGCTACTCGATTAACTTCAAAACAAGGATTCAAACTCCTCAAATACAGTGGCATTAACAGAAAAAAACTGAAAAAGCCAGTCCACTCTTTCACGCTCTTTCACCTTTCAGCATGGCAGCTGTCAGCTTGGCAGTAGCTTTCAGCTTGGCAACAGCACGTTCAGCTACCTTATGTGCTGTGTCAGATTTATCAATGCGCCGATATTTGCTAGGGTTGTCGAACCATGTGGGCGTGTTCAAGAGTTCTTGTTGTAGCAATAACATACTGTCCTCAGCAGCCACCTTCTTCTTTTTCTGGGTCAACGCCTTCCAAAACCTTTCACAAACGTACATTGCTCTCTTAAGCCGAACACTCTGGCTCCCGCTGATGAGAAACCTAAAGTAGTCCTTTCCTAACCGAGTGATCTCTGGACCGTGGAGGATGTATGCATACTGCAACAGACATGATAGTAACCAACTTTAGCAAAGATTGTGAGACAATGTGGTAGCGTATGACTCGGGAAAGCAGTCACAAACACATTACGAATTCACACAAGAACAGCACAATGTAAATCTCAAAATGGAGATCAATCTCCCAAATGAGCCAATCTCAGTGGAAAGCAATCTTCCACAGAACCCAAGCGAATGCCCGAAATTCCCCTTTTCTCTCCTATGACATTGCATTTTCAAAACTAACACAATGATAGTGAGATAATGACTAAAGATAATGACCTAAACTCAGAACTATCAAAGCATCTATAATAGGAAAAGAAAACTACTGGCATTTAAAATATTATACAGCTCAGCTGATTACATCTTGATCACACAGCAAGTTGTATGCCACAAACACACCACATTACGAATTCACACAAGAACAGCACAATGATAATCTCAAAATGGAGATGTGAGCCAATCTCAGTGGAAGGCAACCTTCCAAAGAGCCTATAAGGCTAACACTCGAAATTCCCATACAATTTCTCAATAATCCTTATCTGGAAAGAGATCCTATTTAAGCTGGATCACAGTTGCTCCTCAAGGCACACAAAAGCATATAGCTAACTCTGAATTATCTCATTCCTTTTAACCCTATCTAATGGCTCTAAGGCCCTGATTGTTAGCTGCCCTTTTCTCTCCCATGACATAGCATTCTCAAACCTAACACGATGATGGTGGAATGATTTAAGATAATGACCAGCTACAGCAAAAACGCAGAACTATCAAAGTATCTTTAAGGGAACAGAAAACTCCTAGTATTAAACTTTTATACAGCTCAGCTGATTACATTTTGATCACACAGCAAGTTGTATGCCATCCACTAATCTTCCTCATGATTAATATATCAAACTATCTACTGTTTACTATGCACTAACTCAGCAGAGCATGAAAGATTCATTTATTCAGAAAGGCGGAGCCGATACCAATGAGATGAGGCCAATGGTAGCTAAAATCACTTGCAAAAGCTCATCGAACTGCTCAGCAGGCGTCGGTTCTTCCGACCCACCAGAATCACCCCCACCACCACCGCCTCGACCACGTCCACCACCTCCATCCGACGGCGGGCCCTCGCCACTGTCCTCTTGCCTCTCAATCTGTTTTCTCAGTATCTCCTCTAATGACAGCTTCTTGCCAGAATCTCCAACAGTGCTCTCCTGAACAGAATCAAATCAAATCAAATTACTATCTCTGTAAACAATGCAGGGCAAAACTTGAGTGTAACTCACCTGATTGCTATCCCCAAACACACAAATTGGGGGGCATCGTTGGTGTTTAGGATTACTACTACTTGTGAGCTTCAAACAAGTTCTTGGGAGGGTTCGAAAGCGGGCAGTTGTAATGCAAGGTACAGATGACACCCCATTGCTCATACGAGTTAATTTCTTGACATCTATTCCTATTTGGGGCCTGAAGGCAGCAACTTGAAGGCAGCTCATGTTTGTGCCAATGTCCACTAGCTCAAATTTCAACTTCTACCCAAGAACATTACTGCAAATTCAAGCATTAAAGGGCTAAAACCTCGCAAGATAACAGACACTATGAAACAAAATAAGAATTGAGGACGACGAGTTCAAACCGATCAAATTTGGAGTCGAACGAGAGGGGAACCTAGAGGTTTATACACGAATTTGTTGTTGAATTTGACGATGCCAGTGAAGAATTCCTTCGCCTGAGTCCGTCCTGAATCCCAATTCTCTATCTGGTTCCTTCCAATTTCCAAATCCAATGCTAGGGTTGTTTATCCGTTGAAGAAGTTGGGCCTGTTCTTCAAAGATAGGCCCGCTAGACCCACAAAAAAATGGAGATTTAAAATGATGGGTTTTTTTAATATATTTTCAAACATTACTTCATTAATAGGAAAATTAATTCAAATTATCCAGATTTTTTATGGGAGGTAAATGAATAACCCAAGATTTTAGTAGTAACCAAAATAGCCCAAATTTGAAAGATTTGTTAAAAAAAATATCTTTGAGATAAATTTTTCGGTAAATATTGATGACTTGGCACCGGATAAATAGGAAGGTTTTTTTATAGCACGATGGTCTTCCTATTTTTCTATAACATTGGAATTTAAATGATAAGTTTTTTTTTTTTGCTATTACAAATTTACAAGAGATAAAGTGGAAGAGCATTTTGTGTGAATGTGGAAATGTATTTTTTCACGCAATTACCAGGCGGATCAATTTGTGTGAAATAATCAACGCCTTATTACACAACTTTCTCAAACTGCCAAACTTTCAATTTTGTTGTCCTAGTAACTCTCCTGCCCCTATAACTCCTCCACGTGGCAGCTTTCCCTTTTCATCTTGCCATCCAAAACAACAAAAATCCTCCTCAGATCAAATGTTGATCTGATCAAAGAACGAACTCAAAACTATCTGATCTCAGTTTCAGTCAATACCCATCACAATCCCACCATATCTTAGAACAGTTTTCTTACCTACATTACATCAAATGCCCATTTCTATTAGCCCTTTGGACGTTGATCTAGCATGTCATGTCCAACATCTGTGTCTTTGATTGAATTCAATTCGATCCTCAGATCCAAGACATTGTATCACATTGGTAAATAGACATGACAATGCAAGTCACAAGCCTATCAATCATAGAAAATGGCAAGGAAGTGACTAGCTTCAACAGCGCGGGCCGACTAAGCCACACTAGGCCATTCTCCCTGAGATTCCTCCATTCAATCTTGATGGTTTTGGTTCTGGGTCTCGGCGTGTTCATAATCAGCATGAACATGATCAAATACTTCGGCATCAAGAACATGGTCAGGACGTTTTCCGGGTCCGAGCCTTATAATTTTGATGGGAGGAGTAGTTTAGAAGACTGGATAAGGCCTCCGTCTAGGCTAAGGCATACCATGAACGACACCGAGCTTCTTTGGAGGGCGTCTTTTGTCCCAAGGATCGAGAACTATCCTTACAATCGGGTTCGCAAGGTGGCGTTCATGTTCTTGACAAGAGGTCCTTTGCCCCTTGCACCTCTTTGGGAAAGATTCTTCGCGGGCAATGAGGATCTTTTCTCGATTTACGTTCATCCGTTGCCTACTTATCGTTCCAACTTCTCGCGATCTTCGGTCTTCTACAATAGGGAAATCCCTAGCCAGGTAAGATCACTATTGTAGTTGTTGTAAATTATGAGGGCCTCTTACAATAACTTCTGATTGAAAGTCCTTCCTTGTAATGTAGATGGTAGAATGGGGACAAATGAGCATGTGTGATGCAGAAAGAAGGCTACTAGCAAATGCACTCCTTGACATGTCAAACGAGTGGTTCGTCCTCCTCTCGGAGGCCTGCATCCCACTCCACAACTTCACCATAACGTACCGTTACCTAGCAAGGTCACAATACAGCTTCATGGGCTCGTACGACGAGCGTGGGCCCTATGGGAGAGGACGATACAGCTGGAACATGGAGCCAGAGGTCACCTTATCACAATGGAGAAAGGGCTCCCAATGGTTTGAAGTAAACCGGGAGCTCGCTATTATGATAGTTCAAGACACAACTTACCATCCAAAGTTCAAGAAGTTCTGCCAACCGGCGTGTTATGTTGACGAGCACTACTTTCCTACAATGCTGACGATCCAGGTTCCGGAAAAGCTGGCCAACCGGAGCCTGACGTACACGGATTGGTCAAGGGGCGGGCCTCACCCGGCCACATTTGGAAGGGCCGACGTGTACGAAGGTTTGCTTAGGAAGATGATGGAGAGTCATATTTGCATGTTTAACCACCAAAGAGTGAACTTGTGTTATCTTTTTGCAAGGAAGTTTGCACCTAGTGCCTTGGAGCCTCTCTTAGAATTGGCACCCAAAATATTTGGTTATGGATGATTGCCCATTCTTTGTTACTTCATCAGTTGCCTAAAGCTGGATGAACCAAGTTCAGAAAGTTTATCCTTCTCTTTTTCTCTTGTCTCAAAGACTCAGACACACATTCAGTACACTGATGAAGGCAATACCATTATTCCATAAGATACAAAATGTATATTTGTGGTGGTGGTGGTGGTGAATATTTGACTTTACTGTTCTGCCTGTGAACATCAAACAAACAAAATCAGGCAAGTTTTATTACTATTTGATTGATCTGAACACGCAATCACACCTTTACACTCAAATTACAGCAGTGTACATCTAATCTATGCTTATGAAACCCTACATCGATCCCCAAGAATCGACTATCCAAACCAAATCCCAATCCTTGCAGTTGGATTGTAACAACCAGATCTCTGATTCAACAAAAAAAAAATGCAGAGACAAACCAATCGGAAAGAACAACGGACGGCGAGATTTCCTCAGCGCCTGGATACATACGAAGAAGAAGATGAAGATCCGAAGATCTGATCAATCAGAATAACAAGCGCCATGGCGGTGGAGGTCTCCATGTACGGACGGACGGCGATGAGCCTGAACACGTCGACGCCGAGTGCAACTCCGCCGGCGGTCTCTTTCGGCCGGATCTCTGCAACGCACTGCCTAGAGTTGTCGTACACCGAAACGCGGCGTTGCGAGTACGAGCCTTCGATTTCGTACACCACGTTCTTCCTCGGCGAAGAAGACGGAGAGTAAAACTTACTCGGCGAAGAGCTAGGCGAAGAAGACGACGACGACGCCGTTCCGCTGTTTCCCGAACTCACCTGCGCTATCGTCTTCGAATTCCTGAAATTGCCGTTCCGCCGGATCGAGAATAACGGATCTACCGTCTTCTCTCCGTCGTACACCATCCAGCTGTCTCCCAGCGTCAATCTCTGCACATTCACCGCCAATTTCGATCAGCAATTTCATCAATTCGAATTTCAAATTTCAAATTCTCTCTTCAAACCTAACCAGATGAAATTAGGTAATCTCGAGATCTCAGCAATTTCACCAATATATTCAAATTTCAAATTCAAATTCTCTCTTCAAACCTAAACAGATGAAATTATGTAATCTCGAGATCTCAGCAATTTCATCAATATATTCAAATTCTCTCTTCAAACCTAACAAGATGAAATTACGCAATCTCGAGATCTCATCAATTTCATCCATATCGAAATTCAGTCTCTCTTCAAAATCAAAATCAGGTCGAATTATAAGGTGTTCTCTCTACCTTTCGGCGGATTGTGAGGAGAGGCTTGCCGCCGGCGTCCATGAGCACGATCTCGCCTCTGTTGCCGGCGGCGTAGTTGTCCACTCGGTAGATGAGGTTTCCTCTGCCGTCGTAGACAGTGAATCCGGTGCAGTTCATCAGAAGCGACTTCTTCCACACCGTCAGCACCACCGGATCTCCGGCGACAGAGCCGTTCACGTTATCGGACACCGAGAAGGTCGTACTCGGGAACACCTTTGTCATGGTTGCGATTTTGCAGATTTGAGATCAAGAGAGAGAGTGATTGGTGTCTGGATCTAGCGAGCGAGTGAGTAAGGTTGAATGTGACTGGTGTGTTTGTGGTGAGAGTTGAGAAGAAGAGGAAGCAAGTGGTGCTGTATTTATATTCGCGGAGGGGTGTGAAATTTGAGAGGGAGTGGGGCCCAGGAGTTTGAGTTGACGTCATCAAACGGGAGGCAGCTGGTACACGAGGACGGAAAGTGGCGGGAGAATAAGGCGGGGGTGAAAGTGTGTGGAGATGTGAAATGTCGGTATTGGGGAAGTGGTTGTTTGTTTTCAATGTCATGAGATTTTTTCGACCAAAAAAAAATGTCATGAGATTTTTATTGCAAGAGAGGTCTTTTGTGAGTCATAAAAGTTGTATTGGTTTTTATATCCTATGCTTTTAAAGATGGATTCTATGTATTATATACAAAATCATTATAATGCAACTTTATATACATATTGATTATTTTATTTGACCAAAAAAAAATATTGATTATTTTATATAGAATTATTTTAAATCTTTTAAAAGGTATGATATTAAAAATATATGCTTTTAAATATTATTACATATTGAATTAATGATCTTTTATTGATGGATAAACAAATATGATTAGTGAACTCTAGGTAGGGCTGTGAATTCGGATCGATCCGATCCGAATCCGCGGATATCCGAATTTTTTTTTGCCTCAAATCATGATCTGTATCCGATCCGTTTTGAGTCGGATATCCGAGAAAATATATCCTTTTGGATCGGATATCCGATGGCGGATATCCCAGATATCCGAAAATATCCATTTTAATTAAACTTGCTTAAATTAATAAACTATAAATTATTATTACATATATATATATTTTTTAAATATATAAATATATATATTTTAAATATATACATATATAATTTTTGGTAAAAACATGTATTTATTTACATATATATTTTTGAAATATATATATATATATTAATATATATTTAATATATACGGATATTTTAGGATATCCATTTATCTGAAACTCCGATCCGTATCCGATCCAAATATCCGGAAAAAATAGCGGATCGGATCGGATACGGATCAATTTTAGTCGGATTAATTTGGATACGGATAAAAACGGATCGGATCGGCGGATATCTCGGATCGGATCGTCGGATCGGATATCAAATTCACAGCCCTAACTCTAGGTGCCTCCGTGCCTAGTAGGAGGTATAGAAAAGGAAGGGAAGTCTTGATTCGATTCATGCATTAGTCTTTTTATTTGGATGGAACATTCGTAAAATGTCACCCGGACTTTGTCTAGGCGCTAGAAAGTTTCTAACCATCTAGCCTTTTAGTCCGTTTAAGTGTTTGTCTCGATCGCATAGACTATATATTGACTATGTGCAGAAGTGCTAAACGACCCTTCTTTGTCTAGAAATCGCTCACCGTTGATGTGAAATTCCAATTACAATAAAGCTTCTTCAATTAAGTAGAGTCGAACTGGTCGGCTTAAACTATTCTTGTGGCTCATGCCAACCATGTCTCGATTATGTTGTTTGCCATACACTTGTATTCTTACTTTTCACCCAAAATTTATACTACTAAAATCACTTTGTACTCATTAACATAACAAAAGAATTAGATTCTCCGTCCTTTAATACCCTTCTCGTGTGTACGAAACCACTCAAACTAAAAGGCACATTGATTACAAAATCTAACCAAGTTATACACCGTAGACTAGCTGGGAATCCGATTCAAAATCCCTTTGATCTCCTTCAATACGTAGATCAATATGTATTATTGCGTGTTGGAAGCGAAATCGCTTTACATACACTGATTCATCATCTTTTCGACTAGACAAACAATACATAACATATAGATATATGAAAAAGACATGACTTTGGAGGAATCACATTCCTAGCTCTTTAATTTGACATGCTTTGCGAAACCAAAAACCTACCGTGGAATGAAGAATCTACAAAAGAAATGTGTAAATCGCCGGTTTGCATTCGAGCTAGCTGGCTATAATCAACGGTTGGGCCACAAGAAACGAAAATAAAAACGAAATGGAAATAAGAAAGAGAGGAACGAAAAGTGAAACAGAAACAGAATAAAACGTGTCATCTCCATAATTTTACAATATGAATGAGTTTTTGAGTTTTTTATTTCCGAGTTTCCGGATTTCGATCCATCAGAAATTCAAAATGATATACGTCCTAGCGAATTGTCGGGTAACATAGATTAGTGGTACATACGTGGGTTATTCGTACTAGTGCAAATGTAACTATCAACTATAATGTGAAACAACTTACGATAAGGTGTCTACTCGGATACCACACGTTAAGCTAACTTGTGGATGTTAATCAATTGACGATTCTAATACAGTAGTTTTATATGATTTATATAGCTTATCTCCTACTTTCAAGATGTTCTTATATAAAACGCTCATATACTAATACATGATTTGAAGTGATTTATGTTTTTGATCTAGTTGACCATCCAAACTCTTCATTTATCCATTTATCCTGCTATTACTATATTTGGCATCATCAAAGTGTTCGGTTGTGACTCATTTCGCAGGTAGCCACACAATAATTCTAAGATAAACTATATGCTTTTATTTATTTATCTATCTATCTATCTATTACTATATACTAAAGCGGAAGCAAATTCTGCCACCATATTGCGCCACATCACCCCTTTTATTTAAATAATATATTTTTTTTAAATTCTTTTGACATCTATTAAATTAGAAAATTTATCTTTCTACTTCCTACTTGAAAATTTTATCTTTTGTTATCTATTAAAGTGGGAAAATTATGTAAATTTTGTATTACTATAACATGATGCAAAAGTATGTACGTATATTGTTGTGCACAAAATATAAATTTTTTATCTTTTGCAAAAGCACGTAGGTACTATATCATACATGGTACAAAATATATACAAAAATATACAATTTTTGTGTACAAATAGCATGTACGTACTATATCCTAAATGTCACAAAAAATATACATTTTTTATCTTTTTGTACTATATACATTGTAAAAGATATAACATATCATGTAAACAAATTTAGCTAAGATATATATATATCTTACTTAATATCCCTTATTTAAACAGTTTTCTCATTAAATCTTGATTTTATCATAAGATCTTATGTAGGGATGCACATGGGGGTGGGGCGGATAATGCATTCCCCATCCCCATCCCCATCCCCACCACATATTTGTTTCCCCATCCCCGCCCCATCCCCATCTAATCCCCGCGGGGATCGGGGCGGGGAATACCCATCGGGTTTGGGTATGTTAACGGGTCTCCATTTATTGATTTTTTTTATTGAAAGGTCTTTTTTATTTTTAGGATTCCTAAAAATTACCTCAAATTCTAATCAAAAGTATAATATTTAAAATTATATAAAAAAATTATAATATTTCACATATAGACTATAAAAAATAAAAGTTAAAATATTTTACATATAGATTATAAAAAATAAAATTTATAATATTTTACATGTAGACTATAGTTTTAGTATAAATTAAATAATCATATAAAATAATATATTATTAATATCGGGGTCGGGTACTAAACGGGGCGGATAATGGATTCCCCGTCCCCGTCCCATCCCCGTCGGGAAATTAAAACCCGATCCCCATCCCCGCCCCACTACCCACTAAGTCGGGGAATCGAATGGGGCGGGTCCCCACGGATCCCCATCCCCGCGGGGCAAATGTGCATCCCTAATCTTATGCATACTTAATTAAGACATTAGTTCTATCTTTAAATTTGAGTTGTTTAATTAATAATTCTATATAAATATATAAAACTCAATCTTATCTTTATACCCCTATAATAATGATCACATAGATCTATTATAAAACATTTGATTACAAAAGATTATTTTATTTAATGTGTAAATCATAATCTTAATAGTGTACCCATTTAGATAAATAACATACTAATTATAAATAATTTTTCTTAATGTTATTATGAGTTTTTCAAAAATCAACAATGGTAGCAATTTCTACTACTATATTTAAGGTGAATATTCATTCTATTAAATAATATATTAAAAATATTTTTTACTGCCATATCATATCAAAATCTCAATAAAAGGACTAGATGTTATATTCACCATAAATATACATATATATATATATATATTTATATTTAATATTGCATATTGGATATTGATTATGCTTTAGATTAAAAGATAGATTTTTTAATTAAGATAATGATTCATTAAGTTTTTTTATTAAATATTTATATGTCTCTAATTTAATTATTTATTCACAACATAATAACATATATACAAGATAAATTTGTTTTCTAATTTATCTTATTAAATTTTATCTACATCGTTAATATAATGCTATATTAATCCGAGTTTTTTATTTAAAATTATTGATTTATTATAGAAGAATAAGAAGATAGTTTATGCAATTTAGTTTAAATGCCAAAAGAAGTTTTTATCAATTTCTAATAGTATGTGATCATGAATATTATCTTATGTCATTCTTCCTTGATTACTTAAATACATGTTGATGTGTGTATAAAAAGGTAATATATAAATAAAATTTATTTGTATAAATATTTGATGGTATACATGAATAATGTCATCTTATAATCTAAAAGGTAAGTGTTATTTTAAAACACGGTAGTCCTATGATAATATTTGTAATTGTTATAATAAATTCATATATATAGAGATTAATGAATAAATAACACTCCCGTACACGGTACGGGTCATTTACTAGTTTATAAAACTAAAACCAAAGTCTGGTTACTAGAT
This sequence comes from Polygonum aviculare, assembly GCA_934048045.1. Classification (NCBI taxonomy): domain Eukaryota; kingdom Viridiplantae; phylum Streptophyta; class Magnoliopsida; order Caryophyllales; family Polygonaceae; genus Polygonum; species Polygonum aviculare. The sequence continues at coordinate 2,417,084 of OW204027.1, forward strand.
AGTAGATATCATATTAAAAGATACGTAGTAATCGATCCGTAATAGATATCATATTAAATTGTGGCCCACGTATATATTGGATATTACTCCGAAATTGAAGAATGTTTGAATTTATCGTGGGATTAATTCAATGATAAAAAAATAGTTAAAACTAGATTACTACACCCGGTGTTGCTCGGGTCGATAGAGTAACAATAATTTAGTCGTTTTAGTGTTTAAAGTTGTGTCTTTTTTATGTTCAATTAATACATAAGTATAAATATAATTTTTCTTTCTTTTTTTAATAATTTATATGTCATTGTTGGGTGCATTACGTTTGTACTAAAGCATAATATATATAACATAATATATATAGTATATCATATGATAATAATGACAAAGAGAATAGTAATATAATATTTATATCATACAAATGATGTCAATAATAATGACCAAAAAATATTTTAATAATGTCTAGAAATATTAAAGTGAATATAATATGTAGAATTGAATATCATAACAATAATAGCATGACATATAGTAATATATTGTGAACACATTAGCGAGAATTGAATTTTATTTGGTGAAGATTAGGAAGAATTGTACGACTTGCATTTAATGACAAATATAAGTTTGTACAAGTAGTTTAGATTAGAAAGATGATAAATAAATTTGAATAAGATAATATATATCCCTAAATAATAATAAATATTTTATAAACTAATGATTACAATTGCATATTACATTGAACATAATACAGCTTAATTAGAAGAAAATCAATTCAACATAGTTAATGGAAAAAATCCAAATTTACATGTATGTTAGATGGATGAGAAATAAATTTAATTAGATAAATCTTAAATATTTATTATTATTTTATAAATTAATAATAAAAATAGCATATTACATTGAATATAGTACAGTTTAATTGAAGGTAAAATAATTCAAGGCATTTAATGCCAAAAAATTCAAACTTTATATGTAGATAGATAGAAAATAATACAATTTTAGTATAAGAGAAATAATATTATAGAATAAAATAACAATAACACTACTAAATATTAAAGATAGATATTTAGGATATATAAGATAGATAATATATAATGACATAATAAATTTAGATATAGATACATGGATACATATATACTATAGCATAAGAAGGAAGGAATTGAAGTGGCAATTAATTAGATAATATATAGTCTTAAATAATAATAATTATTTTATAAACTAATAATAAAAATAGCATATTACATTGAATATAATACAGTTTAATTGAAAGTAAAATAATTCAAGGCATTTAATGCCAAAAAATTCAAACTTTACATGTAGATAGATAGATAATAATACAATTTTAGTATAAGAAAAATAATATTATAGAATAAAATAACAATAACAATAATAAATATTAAAGATAGATATGTAGGATATATAAGATAGATAATATATAATGACATAATAAATTTAGATATAAATACATGAAGGAAGGAATTGAAGTGGCAATTAATGCCAAATGTTCCAAGTTTACTAGTAGGTAAAATAATTCAAGATACTAGAAAGTTTGGCCCTTGGTTTGTCATTTTTTTAGGATGTTATCGCATATGGTTAATAAACACTTTGGTCCATAATTTCATCAAATCATCCTTATTTGTCCTAGTTTTAGAATGAGATTAAAATAAGATTCTTATTTGTATTATTTTTTTATCCATGATATGCTATATTTTAATTGAATATACATTGAGTATACAATATGCATAATCATTTAGGCTATAGTTTTTACATAATAATGTTTCGATAGTTAAATGACTATAGAAGCCAATATATTATTTCTATTTCTTTTTTGAATATGAAATATACAACATCAAAGCAAATAGGGGTTAGGAAGTTAGTATGGATTTGATTCAACGCTTTTTCATAACATAATACAACCATTCGTGGGTGATAAAGTGAACAACAATACTCTTATTTTGGCTTACACGAGGAACTATTAAAAATTTCAATTATTTAATTATTTCATTTGTTGATCAATACTTTATATTTCACAAATTAATAGTGTTGAAGTCCGAAAACACCGATAGTAGTGTAACGCGATGGAAGCAAGAGGTTTTGAGTTTAACCGAATCAACGAACGGGGAGACAAAGTGTTTGGTCGCTTGAGGTGCTTAACGCGATGGAGGTAGTGTTTGAAATGCTTTTGTATTGATTGTTAGATCGTAAGGATGAACAGACAATCTTTATCGCGTTCAGGTGTATCGGGTTACAACAATGATCTTAGCTCGAGATCTAATGTATGTGATTCGCGAGGTTTTCGATCCCTGTTCTAGTGCATTGAGCTCGCTATTTATAGTGAATGTTTGGGAAGGGCTGGGGTGAGGTGCCGATGTGGGACGGGCGCCGCCCAGTTGCGTGTCGCTCCATGGTTGGCTGTTAGGGCGGTGGCCGCGGAGCTGGCCAATCAGAAACAAGGATGGGACGTTGCCGCCCACCGCTCGCCTGATGGGACATTACTGCCCACTGCTCACCTGATGGGACGTTGTCGCCCGCCCACTTGCATGGGTGGGACGGGCTCCTCTCCTCGCGATCGATTGACGATGTATGCGATGCGTACATCGCCGATCAGGCTTTTTGCCCTCCGGACTCCGCTTTAGTAGGGGATCACTGTTCTGATCGCAATGGTAGTAGGGTTTGACGCCACTTCGAGAGGTTTATACTTAGTAATATTTAGTTTTCGTGGGGTGCTTTACCGCGTTGACGGTTCCTGGTATCAACACAACCCCATGGACCGGGCCTCGATGCCCTTTTGAGGACGGGTCCAAAAAAGTATCTTGAACCTGGAACGCGGTGATCGGAACGAGTTTGGATAATGAGGGCGAGCAAACGGGGAGAGTGGCGATGAGGGCAGTTGGGCCGTATCGTCTAACGGGCCGCTTGCGAGGCTCGGCCCATAATCCCGCGGCCCGTCATGAATCGACATAAGAAAGAGCGGAAACCGCTCAGTCTTCCCCACTTCGCCATTTTCAAACACGATAACGCTGAATCCTCCGTTTTCGCTCTCAACTGCCTCAGCCTTCCACCGCCGGACAACGCCGAATCCTCAGTGCCGTCAGCGCAATATCCTCAGTCGCCTTCCCCTTCTTCCGGTACGTTCTTTCTCCTCGCCCTCTCTTTTTTTCCTTTCCGCCTTTTCTCTGGGTTTTCGGGCTAGCCCTAGGCCCAGCGACAACGGCGCCGCTGGCGCCTGCGGCTTCGGGTGCGGAACTCCCCGAGGGCCGCCCCGCCCTGGGTAGGTTTTTCTGTGTTTCGGGTGGCGGTGGCCGTTACTACGCCACCGTCCTAAAAAAAACGTGGGCCAGGCTTGGGTTGAGCGTTGTTCCGACGGTTGTCGTGCGCTGGTGGCGACGCCACGCCTGGCCCCAAGGGTTCTGTCGGGGAGACGAGAAGTCGTGGGTAGGTGAAACGGTGTGGGCGGGGGAACGACGTCTTATCCTCAACGTCCTGTCCTATCAACGTCGTATCGCCGCGTTTCGATTTCTGGAGATGCGCGGTGGGAGCGGCGGAAAGTTTTCCTGACACAGCGTGCGTGCTCCCATGCCCTCTGTTTTGACAGGGCTTCCAACCCTATCGCGCAATGACACCTGCTTGCGGTTGGGGTAGCGCGCTGTTGTCTTTATTTGTATTCTTCTCTTTGTTTGTTTATCGCGCTACATGTTCCACTATGATTTGTTTCTTCCCATGCATATCATCTCTTTTTTCCTTCCTCCAGGAGCCTCTTTGTTTCCGTGCCCTGGATTTGGGGTTTTCCAGCGACTCCTGCCCTTCAGGCGTGGATCGCGGTCACAGAGTAACGAACTGGGACGACTTCTACGCCCCCGATCCCTCGCCTGAGTACCGGGATATGTCCTCTAGTGATTCACAGAACAACTTCCGCGAGCCCGTTGGTCTTAGCCAGAGCAATCCTACTACGGTGTCCGAGGCTCGTACGAAAAACGAGTCTTCATCGCGACCCATGGCCCGCTGCAGGCCCTACGACCCTCATGACGAGGCCCCTGACGACGAGGCGTCCACGTGTGGGATCGCGAGGAGCTTTCCCTCGCGGTACCTACCGCGAGGTAGGGCGGCTGTCCCTCGCTTTCGTCAGACCAGGCCTGCGCGCCTAGCCGACTATGAGAACCCAGAATCACTGGCCAAGGGTTGTGCGTCCATCCTTACCCTCGAGGAGTTGGACGAGATCGCGGTGGGGTACCCTTGGCCAGAAGGGGTGGAGCTCCTGTTGCCCCTGGACGGGGGCAACAGCCATGCCGCCTACGAGGCGGGGCACGTGGTGTACGCGGCGAGCCTCATCGCGGGCTTTAGGATTCCACTGCCGTCCTACGTATCCCAATTCCTTTTCGATCTTGAGCTCGCTCCTGCCTCGATGGCTCCTAACTGCTGGAGCTACATCGCGGCGTATTACATAAGGTGTTTGGAGTTGAAGCACCCCCCTTCCGCGGCGCATCTGCAACAGATTCTTATCGTGAAATCAGACAAGAGGGGCGTTGTTAACTTCAGCCTTACCAATTGCAACCTCATCATTACTCCCTCCAACGTTGGACCGCGGTGGAGGGAAAAGTGGTTTATCGTGCATGACTTCCAGGGCGACGTCATGCTCTGCCCCCTTATTGCTGATAGGTTCCGCCCCTACAGGCGCAGGCGCGGTGCCACGAAGAAAGCCGCCGAGGCGAAGAAAACTTTTGCTGCACCCTACAAGAGGGAGCAGCATGCGTGGCTGACCCAGGAGCGCCTTGAGCGCGCGGGGCTCAGCCTGAGGCCCGAGCCTCCTCTGGAGGTTGAAAAGTCCTCGTCAGCCACCGCGTCCCCGGTGCACACGGGCGAGGGTATTTTTTGTTTTCCGGGGCTTCTTTTTGTTTTTATGTATGCTACTCTCGTGTTGTGACCGCGTTGATCGTGATTACTGATGGTTTGCTTTGCAGGAATGGATGTGTTTGCCGCCCTTACCTCGGGCAAGTCGGCCCCTGCGACGTCTGGGCCTCCCTCCACCGCCAAGACTGGAGGCCTCAAGAGAAAAGACGCGAAAGTGGTGGATGAGGCCACCGTGAAGGCCCGTGCCGATGCCAAAGGCAAACGTGCACAGACGGAGGCCCTGAAGCGAAGAAGCGCGGAGGATGCTGTTCGCGCTGAGGGGGTGTTGGTCAAGAGGTCCAGGCGGGACGTGGCCACCACTGGGGATCGACCTCTCTCCCCTCGAAGGGACCCGCCCAGATTACCACCGGCGCCGGGAGCCGCCGACATTGGTCGCGGAGGGCGGAGGTGGCGAGTTTTGCGTGCCCTGGGCCTGCTTGGGGTACCTTCGAGGCAGGCCAGTACGGGTATGAGGAGGAGAGGGAATGGTTCCGGACCCTCAACGCGAAGGAGGTCAGGGGGGGGTGCCAGAAGTATGGCCATATGTTACGCGATCTTATCCTCTTTTTGTGTTGTCCTGCCATATTTTCTATTTTTGAATCTGGAACTCGTGTTTTGGTTCGTAGGTCAACGCGTGGGTAAACTACCTCCCTGATCGCTTGGTGGAGGAGGAGGAGCGGGCGGAAGCAGCGGTCAAGGCCAAGGAGGAGGCGGAGGCGGCACGCCAGGAGCTGCGCGCGCAGGTGGAAAAAGATGCCGGGGCGCTTAAGTCTGTCAGGTCCCAGGTCGTGGCGCTGAAGAAGGAGGTCGGGGGTTATAAGACGCGCAAGGAGGAGCTGAGCTCACAACTGGAAACAACCAGCAAACAGCTGGAGCGCGCGATACCCGACTTCCTAGATTCGTCGGAGTACATGGAGAAGCGCGTTGACGACGCGCGGATCGTCCAGGCCCTCAGCGCGGTTACGGCTGCTCTCTAGTACTGCGAAAAGTATAAAGTGAAGTACTTTGCCCCCGACCTTCATCGCCAAATGGGAGTCATCTGGGAGGATGGGGTGGCGAAACCTCCCCCGGGGGTGGAAACAGATGACGCGGGTCTTGACAACCCGGAACTTCCTGCCGCCACCGAGCCAGAAAAAGAGAAGACCCTTGATGACCCTCCTCCCTCTGATATCGCGGCCAACGCTCCTGATGCCTAAATGATGTTTTAACTCTTTTTGTTTTTTGTATTGTGACTTAACGTTTTTCTCGGCCTTTGAGGCCTTAACACTGTTTGTTGCCGCGGTGCGGCTGTAATTATGTTTGACGCGGTCACTGCGTCTTAACTGCTTTTGCCGCCATGTGGCCCGTTGATTATTATCCGTGCTTCTTTCCACTTGGATATTTTTGCGAAAGCTTATCGTATCCAATCCCATGCCGAGCTAGGTGCTAGGACCGCGCTCGACACTAAACTTACATAACACGATATCCAACCCCATGCTGAGCTAGCTATTAGGACCGCGCTCGACACTAAGCTTACATAACACGATATCCAACCCCATGTCGAGCTAGGTATTAGGACCGCGCTCGACACTAAGCTTACATAACACGATATCCAACCCCATGCCGAGCTAGGTACTTTGGGGCGTGCTATAACGCGAGGGGTGAAACCCAACTCGAGCGTGCCTAAGCGTAGTGCGCGCGTTAGCGGACAACCCCAAGCGAGGAAGGCAACTCGGGTTTCCGTAACGATTGCGGAGTTTTTGATGTTTTAAGGCATCATGCGACCGCGAGGGGTGAAACCCAACTCGAGTGCGCCCAAGCGCATCGCGCGCGTTAGCAGACAACCCCAAGCGAGGAAGGCAACTCGGGTTTCCGTAACGACTGTGGAGTTTTTGATGTTTTAAGGCATTATGCGACTGCGAGGGATGAAACCCAACTCGAGTGCGCCTAAGCGCATCGCGCGCGTTAGCGGACAAACCCCAAGCGAGGAAGGCAACTCGGGTTTCCGTAACGAATGTGGAGTTTTTGATGTTTTAAGGCATTATGCAACTGCGAGGGGTGAAACCCAACTCGAGCGCGCCTAAGCGCATCGCGCGCGTTAGCGGACAACCCCAAGCGAGGAAGGCAACTTGGGTTTCCGTAACGACGGTGGAGTTTTTGATGTTTTAAGGCATTATGCGACTGCGAGGGGTGAAACCCAACTCGAGCGCGCCTAAGCGCATCGCGCGCGTTAGCGGACAAACCCCAAGCGAGGAACGCAAATCGGGTTTCCGTAACGGCTGATTCATTATTGGACAGTGCACGGTAGTTGTCTCGTTTTATTCATATAAACAGGCAGGATAGAGACATTACAATCGACCGCCACGCGGTGACAAACCTAGACTATTTACACATAGTATTTCTTGAGGCGTGCCTCATTCCATGTTTTGGCGAGAGTTTGCCTCGTCGTTGGATCTGTGAGCTTGAAAGCCCCCGGGACGACCTCTTTGGAGAGGAGGTAAGGTCCTTCCCACTTCGCGTCAAGCTTGCCTCCCTCAGTCATTCGGAGGGCTAGATCACCCTCCTTGAGACCGCGTGGCTTGACCCATTTGTTGTAATATGCCGCGGTCCTTCTCTTATATTCGGCCGAGCGTAGCTCGGCCGCTTCTCGGCGCTCATCGCGAAGGTACATTTCAACCTTGAGGGCCTCATTGTTGGTGAATTGGTCGTACCCCGCGACTCGCTCCGTGGGTAACATGGATTCGACGGGTACGACGGCGTCACTGCCATAGGCCATCGTGAAAGGCGTTTCTCCCGTTGCCCTGCGCGGCGTAGTGCGGTTTGTCCACAAAACAAGAGGAAATAGCTCCGCCCACCGGCCCTGCACGCCATCCAGCCTGCGGCGGAGGCCGTCAAGTATCCTCGCGTTCACATTCTCCACCAGTCCGTTGGACTGAGGGTGTGCAACCGAAGAAAACTTCAACTCTATGTTCAAACTTGCGCAAAAGTCCCGCGTCTCCTCACTGTCGAACTGAGGGCCGTGGTCTGTCATTATCGCGATGGGCACGCCGAAACGACAAACCACATTTTTCCAGAGAAAGCCGCATACCTTCGCGCTTGTGATCCGTGCCATGGCCTCGGCCTCCACCCACTTGGTGTAATAGTCGACCAGGACCAGGATGAACTGTACCTGCCCGGCGGCCTTAGGGAAGGGACCTAGGATGTCCATGCCCCACATTGCGAACGGATAGGCCGGCTGGATGCCACGCAGCCCTCGTGCCGGAGCGTGCTGGACGTTTTCGTAGCGCTGGCACTTGTCACATTTTTGTACGTACGCCGCGGCGTCGCGGCGCAAGGTAGGCCAATAGACCCCCATTCTGACTATTTTGTGGACCAACGTCCGCCAGCCCGGGTGTCCTCCGCATATGCCCTCATGCACCTCCTCGAGGACCTCGGAGATTGTGTTCTCGTCTATGCAGAGCAGGTTGGGCTCAGCGTAACCGCGCCGATATAATTTGTCGCCCTCGATGCAGTACCGCGCCGCCTTGAGCTTGAGTTTGCGCGCGCTAATGGCATCGTCTTGGGGCAATTCTCCGGTTTGGATATATCGGACTATGGGAGCCATCCAGCCTTCCGTGGCCAGCGCGAATACTGCCTGAGTGACACCGCGCTGCATCTTCCTCTCGATCACGACCTTGTTGCCGACTTCAGGCGGGAGGGCCGAACCCATCTTGGCCAATGCGTCGGCCTTGGCGTTTGCCGCACTCGGTATGGATTCAATGGCGAACGTCTCGAGGCACGCGATCAACGCCTTCACCTTGGCGCGATATTGAGGCAAAAACCCGGTGGTGCACTCGTACTCACCACCGACCTGGCGCGCAACAAGCTCAGAATCCGTGAAGACCCTTATCCTTCGTGCGCCTACAAGTAGGGCCATCTCAATCCCCGCGATCACCGCCTCATACTCGGCCTCGTTGTTGGTGGCCTCGAAGCCGAAGTTGAGGGCGTGTTCAGACGTGTAGGAGGGTCCCTCAAGGACTACCCCCACGCCTGACCCTAGGTCGCAGCGCGAGCCGTCCACAAAGACCCTCCACTCGTCTGGGCTTTCGTCAGAGTCGGGGAAAGTGACTTCCACCACAAAGTCGGCGAGGGCCTGGGCCTTGATCGCGGTCCGCGGGTGGTAAGAGATGTCGAATTCTTACAATTCGACCGCCCACTTGGTCATTCTTCCCGACAGCGCGGGCTGATGCAGGATTTGGCGAAGTGGGAGGTCCGAGAGGACCTGGATGGGATGCGCCTGGAAGTAGGGACGCAACTTTCTTGCCGCGGTCACAACAGCTAGAGACATCTTCTCCGCGGGTGAATATCGCTGTTCTGCCGGCTGGAGCACCCTACTGGTGAAGTACACCGGATAGCTGAAATCGCGGGTTAGGACCGCGCTAACTGTATGCTAGCTTACGGCAATGTATAACTGCAAATCCTCCCCCGAGACAGGCGGTGAGAGCGTTGGGAGGCTGGTGAGGTAGACCTTTAAAGCCTGAAACGCGCTCTCCATCTCCTCTGTCCAGGTGAAGGTGGTGGTGCCCTTGAGACAAGAGAAGAAAGGAAGAGCGCGGTCCGATAATCTGGAACAAAAGCGTCCAAGATAATTCACTGCACCCGCCAGTCGCTGAACTTCGTTGCGCGAAGCCGGTGAGCGGAGCTCCAACACCGCGGCGACCTTGGCGGGATTGACGTCTATGCCTCTCGCGCTGATCATGAAGCCGAGGAATTTTCCCGACTTTACCCCGAAGACGCACTTCTCCGGATTCAGGCTCATTCGGTGGGCGCGCAGGGTTTCGAAGACCTCGGCCAGGTCGGCCAGGTGCTCCTGCGCACTGTGGCTCTTGACGACAATGTCATCGACGTAAGCCGAGACGCTGCGCTTCAACTGCCTCCGGAAGACGTGGTCTACAAGGCGCTGGAAAGTGGCACCTGCGTTCTTTAAACCGAAGGGCATCACCCTGTAACAGAAAGTCCCGCGTTGAGTGATGAACGCGGTAGACTCCTGATCCAGAGGATCCATGGCTATCTGATTGTAGCCGGAATAGGCGTCAAGGAAGCTTAGCGCGGTATACCCGGCGGTGGAGTCGACCAGGTCATTGATGGAAGGCAGGGGGTAGCTGTCCTTGGGGCATGCCTTGTTGAGGTTCTTGAAGTCGACACACATCCGCCACCTCCCGTTAGACTTTTTTACCAACACGACATTGGAGAGCCAAGTAGGGTACTTGACCTCGCGAATAAAATTGGCACGTAGGAGCTTCTCAACCTCGTCATTTGCCGCGGTGGCGCGCTCCTCGTTAGTCTTTCGTCGCCTTTGACAGACGGGTCGGGACCCCGGGCTCACGCGGAGCGAATGGAGCGCTACCTCAGGAAGAACGCCCTTCAGGTCCGTCGCCGTCCACGCGAATACGTCGCGAGAACGGGCCAGGAGATGCTGCAGGCTTTCGGCGTCCACTCCGGTCATGCAGTCCTCGACAAACAGTTTCTCGGTTGCGTCGGGAAAAAGGACGATGGCGATCTTCTCAAAGTCTCCGAGAGGCTCGCGCTCCCGCTCTTGACGTACGTCCAACTCCGCATCGGCACCGCTTGCGATGACGTACGCGGTAGGGCGAGCGCGGGTTGACGCCTCATAGCACTTTCGCGCCTCGATCTGCTGGCCATGAGCGATACCCACGCGGTCCTCGATGGGAAACTTCAAGACCAGGTGATAGATGGAGGCGACAGCCTGGAATTTCATCAAAGAGGTCCGTCCCATTATTGCGTTATAGATGGATGGGAGCCGGACGACGGTGAACTCGATGGGCTCGGACCGGCGGGCGTCTTTATTGTCCCCCAGGATCATATCCAGGGTGACCAACCCCGCGACGTCGACCTCATTGCCGGAGAAGCAAGTGAGCTTGCCCGCGTAGGGTCGGAGCATGGCAGGTGAGATGCCGAGTTGTGCGAACGCGTCATAGTATAGGATGTCCACCGATGCTCCTGTGTCCACCATGATTCTCTTGACAATTTTGGTGGCGATGACCGCGTGCACAACAAGGGGGTCGGAGTGCGGGGTGATAAGCTCTCGGGAGTCGGTCGGGCGGAAGGTGATGTCGGCATGAGGGGCCCCGGCCGCTCCCAAGCTGTTTATGGCGCCACCGGAGATCGAAGCGCGGGAATAACGCTTTGTCTCTCCACCACTAGACCCCGCGAGGGTGGATCCCCCCGCAATGGTGTTGTTGTAGACATTGGGGTCATTTGGGTCGACTCTTCCCCTTGTTGGCGCTGCAGCGGCCAAGGCGTTAGCCTGGGCCGGCTGTGTGCCGTCGTTGCGCGGACCGAGCTCCGTGGCGTTGGCTCCGGTGTATGGGTCGTTGTTGTTCTTCCAATTGCCGCCACGGTTATTGCGCGGACCGCGGTACCCCTGGTATCCACGACCACGTCGGCCCCCACCACGGTTGTGGCCACCGCGGTGGCCACCCTGAGGCTTCGTCGGTGTGGTGGACACAGTGAGGGCCTCTGGTGTGGTCTTGGCCTTGCCTTTGCCGCGGTCCTGTGTGGGATTTCTCGCCGCGTCCTCGGCGAAGACGCGTTTGGTGACGGCGTCGCAAGCATCTTCATAGGTGTGTAGGGTCTTCCCACACATTTTAACCTTGAATGTTCCGTCGCGGAGGTTGTGGATCAGCATGTCACGGGCGGAGGTGTCGTTGAGGTGGGGCACCTCCGACGCCGCGTTGACGAAACGGGTGAAGAAGGCCGCCAGGGTCTCCTCCTCCCCTTGCGTCACGCCCATGAGATCCTTGGTTGTATTCATATGCGTTCGTGACCCACTGAAATGGGACATGAAGCGCTTCGTCAGATCCTTGAAGGACCTGATGGAACCCACGGGGAGGTTAGTAAACCATCTCATCCCGGCGGCCTTGAGGGTGGAGGGAAAGACCCGGCAGTACATGGCGTCATTGTAAGTGTTAAACGTCATGTGCGCGAAGAACTGCTTGACATGCTCTCCCGGGTCCTTAGTTCCGTCGAATTGTAGCGCTGTCGACGGCTTCTGAAATCCCTTGGGCATGGGCTCCTCTTGTATGAAGTCGGCGAAGGGGCTTCCATAAGGGGTGCCGCGGTCATCCACCATCATGTTGCTTCGGGAACCCGAGCGCGTGGACTGAGGACGAGAGCTGGAACGCCCTCGTAAAATGCTCATGTCCTCGCTCGAGCTCCCGGGAGGGGGGGTGTGGTACGTCTGGCCCGGCCCGTAGCCCGCGGCGTAAGCGGGCACATACGGCTGGTGGGGCATCGGGTAGGCGCCCTGACCGTGCTGCATGGGATATGCCCCCTGGCCGTAATGGTACGCGGGAGCGTACCCTTGGAAATTGGGGTTTGGAGGTGGCAACGCGTTGGGAGCGTCCTGGTCCACCTCCTGGCCGGTCGAGCTCCCGTTGGTGGTTGAGTATTCCTCTACATAAGGTTCCTGCGCGGGGGCGTACTCCTGGTAGTACTGCGCGTGCACATACCCCTGGAACGGGGCTTGCGGCTGGAAACCCTGCTGGAATCCGGGGTTCCATCCGGGCATGGCCGGCGGTTGTTGCGCGTGGGGGCCCCAGCCGGGCATAGGTGCAGCCTGGGGCATCGCGGGTGGTGACCCGTAATACCACGGTGGTGGTGGCTGCATCCCGAAGGCTGTGCCATCGGCGTAGTAAGCGTTGTTGCTGTTAGCGTCCATCACTCAGCGTTGGTTGAAAACGGTGCCTTCTTAGTTTGAGGAGCTCCCCACGGACGGCGCCAATGTTGAAGTCCGAAAACATCGATAGTAGTGTAACGCGATGGAAGCAAGAGGTTTTGAGTTTAACCGAATCAACGAACGGGGAGACAAAGTGTTTGGTCGCTTGAGGTGCTTAACGCGATGGAGGTAGTGTTTAAAATGCTTTTGTATTGATTGTTAGATCGTAAGGATGAACAGACAATCTTTATCGCGTTCAAGTGTATCGGGTTACAACAATGATCTTAGCTCGAGATTTAATGTATGTGATTCGCGAGGTTTTCGATCCCTGTTCTAGTGCATTGAGCTCGCTATTTATAGTGAATGTTTGGGCAGGGCTGGGGTGAGGTGCCGATGTGGGACGGGCGCCGCCCAGATGCGTGTCGCTCCATGGTTGGCTGTTAGGGCGGTGGCCGCGGAGCTGGCCAATCAGAAACCAGGATGGGACGTTGCCGCCCACCGCTCGTCTGATGGGACATTACTGCCCATTGCTCACCTGATGGGACGTTGTCGCCCGCCCACTTGCATGGGTGGGACGGGCTCCTCTCCTCGCGATCGATTGACGATGTATGCGATGCGTACATCGCCGATCAGACTTTTTGTCCTCCGGACTCCGCTTTAGTAGGGGATCACTGTTCTGATCGCGATGGTAGTAGGGTTTGACGCCACTTCGAGAGGTTTATACTTAGTAATATTTTGTTTTCGTGGGGTGCTTTACCGCGTTGACGGTTCCTGATATCAACAAATAGAACAACTTCAAACAAATTATTATATTATTTCCTTTTGTGATAAAAATTAGAAAATTGCTTTCATAAATGCAAAATATTCCGATTTAGTAAAAAAGATGATAAATATTAGTCATAGACAATGTAAGTGTAGATGATATATTTTCTTAAATTATAAAGTATACAAATATCATTTTCATAATATAATAATACAAAAACTAAGTGTATTTATTATAAAAGTATTTCGTATGCACACATTAACATGTTAGTAGGATAGAATAAGAGATGAATGGATTAAAATTTAAAATATAATATATTGTGCACGACTTTGTTATGTTTTAGGCTTTTTTTTTCTCTCTTTACTTTGTAGTTTGCATGTATTGCCAATTTATCATTGGTAGATATTTTTTTATTTATTAGGCTAGAGGTAATTAATAGGGTGAAGAATTTGTTATCATTGGATTCAATGATATGAAAATATAATGAAAACAATATTCTTTGTATAAAAATATTGAGCAATGCATCCAAAAAAAGTTGTAACATAATATGACATATATAACCTATTATTTAGGTATTAAGTAAATCATTGCCTTCTCACTTGTAATAGTCGCATAAAATCTAATACATTTTGTCCTAGAACCTATCTTAGAAAAAAAACACAAACCAACCCAGTAGGGCTTGAACCATGGATCTCCATGACAAAAGAGGTAACATTAACCACTATGCTAGGATGTTGTTGTTACTATCCATTTGTTTATCTATCACAATAAAAAAAAATAACGTTAAATCTGTGCATTAAATGCACTTCGTACACAACTTTTTAATGTATTATATATATATGTATATAGATATAGGTAAGATTGCAATATTCATTAAATGGATGACACCTCCCAAAAATATAGATAGACATAATGTTATATATAGGTATAGAATTGGGAGAAACGTTTTTACTTAAAAAATAAGCATATAAAAATGCTACTTAAGAGATTGATATAGATAAGATTGCAATGATCACGAAATGGAGCATTTATAGATGACACCTCCTAAATTTATGTATAGTATATATATAGATACTAATACTATTTGGGTTAGGGGCCCCATATTATCTTGGAGCCTTGGGCAATCGTCCTAGCCCAACAAGGAAAAAGACCGGCCCTGCGTAATGTGTTGCTCGGTGGTGTAAATCAGGGTGACAACCATTTCTTGGATTTTCTTGGTTTTTTTGTTTTATTTCTAACATACCTTACTGCATATATAGGTTGGTAGCCTGGTCAGTGGTCAACCGTTTCTCATCATTCTCTCCCTCGCTTCAAAACCTGTCTTTTTCGCTTACCATCATGTCTCCTCCCAAGAACCCCAGAGAGTCCACCGACCCTCCCCCCGATCCCAAAAGAGCCCGACCTTCCTCCTCCGCCCCTCTTCCGCCGACGGGCCACTTGATGGTGTCCTCTTCTCTGCTTCCGGCGGGGCCATCGACGGCGTCCTCTTCTCTGCTTCCGGGGGGCCCCTCCATGGCGTCCTCTTCTCTACTTCCGGCGAGGCCCTCGACGGCGTCCTCTTCCCTGCTTCCGGTGGGCCCCTCGACGGCGTCCTCTTCTCTGCTTCCAACGCCGGGCTCCTCGACAGCGTCCTCTTCTCTGCTTCCGGTAGGCCCCTTGACGGCGACGGCGGTTCCTGCCCAACGTGCCACCAATATTCTGCCCGAAATTTCTGCGACGCGTGGTGCAAATGCGGTTGTGAGTCAACTGCTTAGGCTGTTGGTTCATGAGGCACGTACAACCGCGGGAAAAATTAAGCAAGGAAGAAACAAGTTCGCAAGTACATATGGTGTCACCGGCTTCATCGAGGCCATGCAAGGCATGGCCATCGAGATCCGGGATCCCGATGGATAGATCAATAATGCCAAACGTAGTACAATAATATAGAAATACAAATATATGAAAATGCACTAAATCAATCTTAAAAATAAATGCTCATAAAAAATAAATGGATAGATCAACTATATGGTTATAACGTAGTTATATTTGATCACGGGTACAACGTAGTACAGTAATAAAATAAATGCTCATAAAATATTTCACATTAATATTCTATTTATTCGATGAACTAATTATATTTGATTTACTTATATAAAAATAAATGGATAATATTTAAAATCGGCTAGATATTGTATGGATAGATCGTAGCAAAATTAAAAGATATTGAAAATTTAAGTACTATATTTTATGGATAGATGTTGTATATGGTTTATTTACGTACTATATTTTCGGCTAGATATTGTATGGATAGATATTGTTGATAAGGTAGTTAATTAAAAGATTGAAAATTTACATAGCAAAATTATGGTAGTTATTAAAAGACTTTAAAAATTATTTTGGTTAAATATCTGGTGGGGCCAAAATCAACGTGGTGACTCGAAAACGGTCGGCTTTTATAATATATATTGATGATTGATTGATATTGATGATTGATATTGATGATAGAGAATCATCTAATTTTACCCATAAATTTGGATTTTGTAGTACATAATGAGAACTGATTTCTTATTATTTTGGATGAAGTAAAAGGGTAATATAAGGAGAAAATCACAACCAACACTCAAATTCACCACCAACACTCATACAACTTGACATCCGTACGAAGCCTAAAATAGACCTCCCCTTCAAATGCATCGGACTCCAAGGTTGCAACTCCTCTAGCCATGAAGAAATCGTCGGTGCCTCCGATCACGGAAATATCCCTAGTCCTGTTCATCAGAGGGTCGGCTCCGGCAAAGTTCAAGCTGCCCTTGTGCTCGGTTGAGTTGAACACGAACGAGAACCCGAGCCAGGCCGTGAAGATGTCCTTCCTATCGTAGAAGTACATGCCTTGGGCTCTTCCAACCGGAGCAGAGTGCAAGTTGTTGTCGAGCGTGATGGGATCATCGAACACGACCAAGTTGCCAAAGTGGTCCTGCCCCGCCAGCTTGGTCTTGTTGGCCCCGGCTGGGGAGCCTATTATGGCTGAGGTGGCATTCTTGGCGTTCTCGCCATTGTAGAGAATGTCGTGGAAGTAGAACACCATTCTCTTGCATGGCTTGCGTTTTAGGGTCTTTTTGGCGACACTGGAGGCTGAAAGCGAAAAGAGGGCGACGAACAGGAAGAGGAGGTACAAAATGAATTTTGGGTTATTGAAAGTTGTCATGAGAGCCATTTGTAATGTTGTGTGTGGGCGATAGAGGGAAGTTGTTATAGATGTATGAGAGCTTGATAGGAGTTATTATATATACAAGGATTGATGTTGTCTATTGTGATTTTTGGTGACTAGTTCTTGGACCCTATTCATATTTGTGTTAGGACGCTTCAAGTTCACTCTGAATAATGTGAAGTTGGTAATTGTACAAATGTAGAAGTTGGTAATTTCTTTTTTTTGGTCGAAGTAGAAGTTGGTAATTGTACATGCTTAGAATACGCCTAATTTCAGGTAAAACTATAAGGAAGAGTACAAGGTTAGGAGGACCACATGATTGCACATCTAATTATAATTCCACTACGATTAGTATGGACAAATATATAAAACAAGAACAACTGAGACGAAGTTTCAAGTTTGATATCGACTTTTTTTGTTTCGGTATATTTTCAAGTGCCAGCTACAAACAGTGCTTCGAATTGTATGACATTATGTGCGATCAATTTTCAGTAAGGTAAAAAGAATATGAAAGTTTCCATAATGTTATAGTCATTTCCACAAACTACCACATTTATCGATTAATAAACCATAATTTATAGTCATTTCCTACCAACTACCGCTTTTATGAATTAAAAAAAATATGAAAGTTTCAGAGTAACATTAAAAAAAGGAAGATAATTAAGTTTTTATATAGATTGGCAAGGATCACGAAATGAGTGAACTAGATTATATAGATTGGTTCGATCTCAATGAGTTAAAAAGAATGATTGTGAGACCTCACGTTTTATCAAACAAGACAAAAAGTGAACCTAAAACCTCTTAACATCCATATTATTTCCTATAATCGTCATAACTATATACAACGGAGGTTAAAAATAATATTTAGCATGACATGCATGTATCAACTTCTAATTGGACTGAATCACCCATCTTTATTAAAATAATTTAATTTGTTTAATTGGTTGAAATTTCATTGTAGACCTCATATTTGAATTCTTCTTATCTACTAATTTCCATTTAGAAAAAAAATTGAAACTTTAAATTTTGTACATAATTTTTCTCGAAAAAGTCTTATCTACTAATTTCAATCAATCTTAATTTTTTTATAAAATCATTCCCTTTAAAAAGATAATTAAATAATAATTTGAAAAAAAATCCAATTAAATTAATAATTAAATTTATAATCCATAAACATTAAAATAAATCTTAAAAAGCTTAGTAGCATTCACTCCTTATACAAAAATTATAATTCTACAAATCTTTATTCAATTAAAAATATATATATATATTATAGTAGAAATATTGTATCACTAAAATAAAGCCTATAAGAAACAAGTTAAATAAAATAATCCAATATTTTATATCAAATAATTATTTCGAATTACTTTATATAAAATTTAAACTACATTTTTAGCTGAATCAAATTCGCGCCTTGAAGGCACAGGAGTGATACTAGTCTTTCACTATTACTATTACTAAGCCACTCCTCGTAGGACAATAAAAGAACAACAAAAAGGCCTAGTAAAAACAAAATTCACATAGGAAGATAAATTCGGTAGAAAATTCACATAGGAAGATAAACTAGGTGAGATAAATTCCTATTTAAAAGACAAATGTTTTTTTGATATCTTAACAATTTTCCCTTAATAATTAGTATACGTTTTTGTCATTATTAAATCTTGAAGAATAGTGAAGAAACTTTCACATATGTTAACAGTATATTAAATAATAATATAAATATGAAAAGTTGAATAAAATTTCTTTAAATTAACATTGTATTAATAAAAGTACATATACATAGGTCAATAGGTTCGGACTCCGGTCTATCGGTCTAGCGAATTCGTATCAAATCGACTAATTTGGGTTTATATTTACATGGCACAAGTCTTTTCTAAATAAATATTAAAGAATAATTTTTTAAATTAATATGTGGTTATCAAATTAGAGAATTATTTACTTTATTATACTATTTAAACTTAAGTAAGTATGCAAAACTAAATATAGTATATAGTACTTGAAATTCAAACGGGTTAACCCGAGCCCTTAGAATGTGGGTTAGGGTTGAATATATTTCGGCTCGTGATGACATTATTTAAATTTGATTAGATAAACTTGTTTGTCAAGTCTAGTCGACATAATAATAGATTCGATATTTGACAATATCAATATATATATTTAGAGACAATTGTATTGAAAGTTCTATGATTGAGATATTAAACTTAAACTCCTATGTCTTGAATATTTAAAATCCTATTTAATATAAAAATTATAAATTGATACATATTTCATATATGTCACTTATTTTGTCTATATATGTCACATATAGAAATTGTGTGGTCTAGTTGAATGTCTAGTTGTAATCTATTAAATATATTATATATAAATGGATAGAATATCATCATAATGAATCATTTAACATAAACACAACGAGTGTTTTAAAAATACTTATTGACGAAACTACCCTTGTCTTGTCTATTTGATAGTACTGTAGATAACCCATCAGACTTATATACTAAGCTTTTGATTAAAACTAAGTTTCTAGGTGGGAAGGTTAGTTTCACAATAGTACATTAATTAATTATGAGGTGGGATTTAACGTTAATATCACACAATAAACTAATTTTATGGTGACAAATCACCATCCATAGTACAAAAGTGATTTAAGATTTGAATTGGAATATTAAAGAGGCCAAGGACGATTACATTACCATATATGCATTTAGTACATAATAAAAAGGTGCCGGTTCAAATAAAAACACATGTTATCCTAAAAACTAAAAACGAACAGAAACCGTCCGATTATGTGGATGGACGGCCCAGATTAGAAGGTTTCTCCTTTTATCTTTTAAAAATACGGGGGCATTTTTGTCATTTCGTTTTGCCAGTCAGCCCAACACCTCCAACGTGTTCTCTTTCAACGTGTTCGTTCACCGGTGGTCTACCATTGCCCCACGGTCGCCTCCGACGCAACCCACGTCGGCGCCGTTTGTCCCTCGTCCGCCGGCCACCGTCACCCTTCATCTTCAATTCCTAACCAACCGTCGAGATCGCAACTCGGCCTCGCTCGTTTGTAGATCCTAGCATCGAGCCGAGTCCCGAACCCAATCCCAACTCTTCATCGGCAACTGCTACTCAGTCTGTCCTCGTCGGACCATCGACCGGTTCCCCCACGTCACCTCCGTCGTCCTTAAGGGCAAACCCCGATTCGCCGATTTCAAAATTTGGGTGGGTTTTCTAAGGTTCTTGGATCGATTCTTAAAATTGAGGGCTTTACTGTGAGATTCATCTTCTCAAGACATTGAAGCACCAGAATATCATGAAGTTCTACACCTCGTGGGTTGACACTTCCAAGAGGAACATCAATTTCGTCACTGAAATGTTCACCTCTAGGACTCTTAGGCAGTAAGTGCATAATGATTTCTAGCATCTTGATTTGGTTATGAGTTTTGATTGCTATGGTGATTTGGGTTTGTTGGAGATTTGGTGGGCATCTAAAATGGTGCGTTGTTTGTTTGGTTGTGTGTAGGTATAGGCTTAAACACAAGAGGGTCAATATTAGGGATGTGAAGCATTGGTGTAGGCAGATATTTTTTTTTTGGTATAGGCAGATATTGAAAGGGCTACACTATCTTCATAGCCATGACCCACCAGTTATTCACAGAGATCTTAAGTGTGATAACATATTTGTTAATGGGAATCAAGGTGAAGTGAAGATTGGAGATCTTGGCCTTGCCGCGATCCTTGCAAATCACATGCCGCTCATTTTGTCGGTATGCTTCATCTGATTTGGATGTAGGGTAGAGTTTTTGTTCATTTCGTTTTGATGGGCAAGTAACAACCAAATGCAGAATCCTTGCGCATACTCAATGATTCCGCTGTTGCATCGAACCGTTTCGGTTTCAGATGATTATGAGTGATTGTCCGATGGAATATCTATGGGTATAAGGTGAACATCTATATATGATCTTGGTTCAGAGTAGCCGCCCCAGCTCGGAAATCGAAATGGACCGAGATTGTGAGGCGAGGGTACAAAGTTCTTATTCCAACATAGAGCAGAGAACAAGATTGATCTAAGCACTCTTGTTTCAATTGATGATAAGTAGCTTATACAGGTTGTATAAATAATTATTTGACCTTGCTACAGTTTTCTTGTCTGAGGAAAATCTTCTAAGGATCCATTTTGTGAAACTTGGCCAAGTTTGGAAGGAAAGTGATGAGGATTATTTTAGGCTGTAATTTTCAAGGATGTACTTAGCTAATAATAAACCCTTGAATTGAAGACCACATCTTTCTTATTCTAACGCCTGGTTGATGCTTCTCCTTACTCGTATCTCTGGTTTTGCTCACATTTGACCAAAAACTTCCTTTGAAAATTGACAACTATTATAATATTGAATGTGGAATATGGCTTAGTTAGACTGGCATTGACAAGGTTTTGAGTATAATGTTAACGTATAATATTGAATGTGATATTCAAATACGTGAACATTATCCTCAAATATGTGAACGCACATCTAAAATCCATGAACATGATACTCAAATACGTGAACCTTATACTCAAATATGTGAACGTACATCTAAAATAAGTGAACGTACATCTAAAATACGTGAACATGATACTCAAATACGTGAACCTTATACTCAAATATGTGAACGTACATCTAAAATATGTGAACAGAGACATCGCATTTTTCTTTGAGTTATAATTATGTAATTTGATATGTGAAACATGTAAAAAAGGTATGAGTATATGAACACCCGCATAAAATATATGAACATAGACGTAAAATATGTGAACAAAGACATTAAATATGTGAACATATAGATATATGAAATATGTGAGAAGAGGCAAAGAATATATGAACAGGATTAATCTGCATTCATGTACCATTTTTAATAACACATGAACCACGACATAATATGTGAACAACCTTATCAAATATGCGAACACCCAAATAAAAAATGTGAACATGGAAACGGACATAATCAACTATTTCACATATTTAAACTTATTTATGCGGCATATAATACATGAACTTGAATGTATTAAAAATTTAGCAATCAACCTTTTTCTCTATCGCTACTTGCTATCTCCATCGAATTATCTTACAAATGCAGCAACGCTGCATTTGTTTTCAATATAACTCAACTTGTCATTTTATACTATTATATATATAGAGAGAGATCATGCTTTATAATTGTGTAAATTCGAAAGCTTTACATATACGTGTGCAAGAATTTTGACAGCATTAATCTGAACATACATCTAAGGTACACGAATACAAGTACTTCATATGTGAACGTACATCTAAAATACGTGAACATTATACTAAAATATGTGAACGTACATCTAAAAATGTGTTAGATGCATTCTTTCTTACTAAAATGTCTTTTTCCAAGATTCTTGTTTTTACCATGAAATATGTGAACATTCACAAGTAATTCATACTTTATAATTGAGAAAATTTGAAAGATTTGCGTATGTGTGTAGGAATTTGAAAGCATTAATGTGAACTAACTTTTAAATTACATGAACACAACTACAACATACGTGAACGTACATCTAAAATACGTGAACATGGTACTCAAATACGTGAACATTATATTAAAATGTGTGAACGTACATCTAAAAATGTGTTAGATGTATTCTTTCTTACTAACATGCCTTTTTCAAAACTTCTTGTTTCTACTATGAAATACGTGAACATTCTCATAAAATATATGAATAACCATGTTTTTCCTCTTTATGATTTTACTAAAGTTTTTAGATCTTCTTGTGTTATGATACTTGCAACTCTATGGGTCAACTCTTTTTTATTTGAGTTAGGATTATGTTATTTTGAGAACTGAAAAATCCGTTTCAATATGAACAGTTTGTGCATCCATCTTTTTTCTAAGGACTCATCTTTTTTCTAAGGTGAACGCCGACATAAAATACGTGAACATCTCTATCAAATATGTGAACATCCAACGAAAAAACGTGAACAGAGAAAACCAGTAATCCACCAATATTTTGTTCAATATACACGTTGAATTTCAAATATAGCTCTAGCTAGTCTCCATAAAAGGAGTATTATTTATGTTTAAACAATATTTTTAAGTAGTAACTAACGTCCTTTAAAATGACTTTGGTTAGGTAGAAAAAGTCTTATCTTTTTCCATTTGACCTTTTATAAAACTAGGTTTCGTCCTTATAATTACTTAAGTGAGAAAATATGAAATGCCCAACAAACCTCACAAGTTTTACAAAGGTGGGTTCCCTGAGCTTGACGTACTAGGTCAATTTATTTGAATGGTTCAAACAATTTACATGATAGTTATCAAAATTTACTTTTTTGTTTTTTGTGTTCATCAAACGGGGTCATCTCCTGGGAAACTTAGTTATTAGCATCAAAAAACTGCCCAAAATGGGCTACAAAGTCTGAATGTAAAACATCTAACAAGGGATCTGAGGGTTCATTAAGCAAAGCAAAATTATCAACTGAAACAAGGGAGAGATTAGCCATGACATCCGCAGCTTGGTTCGCACTTCGACGGACGTGCATAAGATGAATACAATCCCTATGCTCGTGGAAAAGCTTCCTGCACTGTTGAATGAGAAAGAAATCTCTATGTGGGGCGACATGCTCAGTCTATAACAGATTTGCAGCAACAAGAGAGTCAATACAGACTATAAAACGTGTATCCCGCATATCTACAGCCATTTGAAGTCCATATTTACAACAGAAGACTGCCTATTGTAGTCATGAAAGACAATGCCGATTGGTTACTATCTCAATTCTCCCTTTAATCACCAACATTACTTATTCCCCTAAAAGTTTGAACATTTATTTGCATAAAGGCAACCAAGTACACTTTCAAGGGACCCATTTCCATAAACTTAGCAGCACTCTTTTTCTACTTACACTGTCATTTCCACGAATTTTTTCATTCTTCCCACCATGTATGTACCCATCATCCAAATTCCAAACTAACCAACAAAACCCCCTTATCCAAATTGCAATTTCATTCTTCCAGAAACAAAGTGTCCAAGCAATTCATAATTTAATCTAAAAAGGATTAGAAACGTCAATCAAAAAAGGGGGAGGATTGAGGAGAAAGATCTAAATCCCAAGTAAAGAGCAAGCCATTGGAGGCGACAGTAGCGGTGTGCTCTTGACCACAGGCAAGGTCGAGCCATCGAGTGGGAGTCGTCGAACACAACACACGACAGCAAACCTCAATCAGTTCAAAATCGAATAGTTAACATTCATAGAGACAGAGAGAAAGATCAAGTTAGCGTCGTAGTGCGAGGGAGGGTAGGAGCGAGGGAGAACGATGAGTTGGAAGAAGAGGGATAGAGCGAGGAGTGCCAAGGGCAACTAGTAAGCCTTGAGCGCCGTCACCAAAGGAGAGGCTTTTGCCGGAGCTTTGGCCGCCGCCGGAGACGGAGAATTACTTGCTGTTGTCTCCGATTGTTTACTCGCCGACGAGGGAGAGGGATTCGCCACTGGATTGATGAACCCACGAGAAGAAAGAAAGAAGACGCTTTGAAACGAGTCTCAGAATTGTTTTAGCAGGCAAAGAAGCTTATGCCTTATTTTTTTCCTATAATTACAAAAATGCCACCGTTTTAATTTAAATCTCAAATCTCCCGTCTAGCTTTCCCTTTCGATCTGAGCCATAGATCCTCATGATCCAATGATTAGTATCTATTTTTAGTTTGTATCTTAAGGGCAATTTGTATCCGAATCAACCTCTAATAAAAAATTGGTGCACGATTTGGTTTAAGTAAACGTGCGCCTCTAATTAGTCTTTGCTAGCTTTTGATGTGTACAAGATAATGTAAACCAAAAAGACAGACAAAAACATATAATTAGCCGGAAAGCAATTCATGGTTGAGAGCTAGTGAACGGCAAACTTGTCCAGATTTTATGGGATAAAAAATAGAAAATATTTCATAGCAAGGTACATTAATTTATGTAAATTTCCTTATATAAAGCTCGAGAATTAATGGGTGTTGACGGTTGAATGTTGAGGCTAAAGCTGAGAACTAATCCCGTTTCTTTAAATACTTGGTAGAAAGTAATGGTCGAATTGAAAAAAAAAATTGTCCATTTAATTGTGGTTCATTTTGTGTCGTGTAAGTGTAATAGGAAGTACATAAATTATATTTATTTAGAGCTTAAAGTTTTTTATTTTTAGAGTTAGTTATAGGTGTGGTAAAATTTGCACACACACTTTTGATGGTTGTTTTCAAGGAGTATCTTATTTTTAAACCTCAAATTTTGAGATGTAACTTTATTTTATTTATATATAATCCTAATAAAGTCCATGAAATATGGCAATGTCCTATCAAACTTGAGTGGACACAATCACACAATGCATAGCCTTGAGATTTTGAGCATCTCTAACAAATATTTTATAATTTTTTTCAAAATGAAGAACAAAGTCTTATATTTTCTAAATTTTTAATACCTTAACTCTAATAAATTCTCTATTGTGAAGAATAAATTTTATACTATTTTATGCTCAACTACACATAGTATTATAAAATTTTAACCAAACAAAAGAAGACACAATTGCATATATATTTAATGCGATCCCTAAATAATGTTGAGGAATTCCCTAAATATAGGAAAACAAGGTATATTTTAGATGGAAAAGTTTCACCACAAACTTATTTAAATTTATTTTTTTAATAAAGTGAAGATATTGTCAGATTTCCTCTTAACTCTTAAGACATCAATCCAATGTATGACATTAACCTTTTAAGGATTGGCTCATAAAGTTCCCTACCATTTATTATTGTTTGATCTATTTTTTTCTTCTCTCCTTTTTCTCTAAGGGTAGGGGTCAGTACATGTCCAAAACCGGACCGGACAGGACCGGGACCAGATTCCCCTAAAACTATGGACTAGGGATTGGGTCGGCAAACTCCGGTCCGATTCGATTTTGGACCGGACAAAAATAAAAATCATTTTAAGTAAAAATTATTTTTTATTGAAAACTTATAATTTAGTTATAGAAATTAATAAATAGTTCATGAAAAGTATAATAGTATGAAGTATATCATACAAAAGTAAAACTTAATATTGAAAACGTATTTTATAACATAAATATTAATATTAGTTTTTATATAATTGTATATATTTTTTTATTATGTTTTCAAAAAAGTTGATCTGCACTAATTTTAGACTGGACCGGACCAAGGACAAGATTTTTAAGAATCATGGACCGAGAACCGAACCGGAGGGATCTCGGTCAATGGTCCATTTCCATCTCCTTTTGTTCTATTTTTTTAGTTGTTCTCTTACACATTCTATGACCAAATTTGGTCTACTACACACGTACATGGTACACTTGCTCAAATAAAGCCTTGTTGTTAGCATTGTTAATGATCAATTTTACACATTTCATTGACATAGATAGTTATGTTCTTCATTAGAAGGAACATAATTCAATTTCTTGCATATCCATCATTTGTAGCACCAAAAGTCGTTAGTAATCGCAACATAAAAATATAAATATTGATGTATTAAGCATGAGCTACTATTACCAGTTACCAACGATATTATTTTATTGACAAAAAAACTACGATATTATTTTTATACAAAAAATAAAATAAAATACAACAACCGGCTAAAATCTCTTTACAGCATCCCAAAACCCTCCTTGATGAAGCAATGCATTGCGTTCTTCTTACAGCTCACAAAATTCAACCAAAACCAACCAATTTGATCGCTCATCCACACCCGAATCTCCATCTAACAACAGATCAGAATCCCAATCTTCCATTCCAACTCGATTAACACCAAGGATGCACTCTCAACGGCCGACCGATCGATTTCCTTCACGAACCAATCCGTTTGGCAGAGTAAGAAGAAGATCCGAAGATCTGATCAATCAGAATAACAAGCGCCATGGCGGTGGAGGTCTCCATGTACGGACGGACGGCGATGAGCCTGAACACGTCGACGCCGAGCGGAACTCCGCCGGCGGTCTCCTTCGGCCGGATCTCCGCAACGCACTGTCTCGAGCTATCGTACACCGAAACGCGGCGTTGCGAGTACGAGCCTTCGATCTCGTACACCACGCTCTTCCTCGCCGAAGAAGACGGAGAGTAGAACTTGCTCGGCGAAGAGCTTGGCGAAGACGACGACGACGTCGTTCCACTGTTTCCCGAGCTCACCTGCGCTATCGTCTTCGAACTCCGGAAGTTGCCGTTCCGCCGGATCGAGAATCTCGGATCTGTCGTCTTCTCTCCGTCGTACACCATCCAACTGTCTCCCAATGTCAATCTCTGCACATTCAGCGCCAAATTCCGATCAGTAATTTCATCAATTCAAATTTCAATTTCAATTTCAATTTCTCTCTCTCTTCAAACAAAATCAGATCTAGTTCAGTGTTCGCGAGATTTCATCAATCTCTGCACATTCAGCGCCGAATTTCGATCAGCAATTTCACCAATTCAAATTCAAACTCATTCTCTCTGCAAACCTAAACAGATCGATGCAATTAGGTAATCTCGAGATCTAATTTCGATCAGTAATTTCATCAATTCAAATTTCAAATTCATTCTCTCTCTTCGAACAGAATCAGATCTAGTTAGGTGTTGGCGAGATCTGCCTACCTTTCGGCGAATTGTGAGGAGAGGCTTGCCGCCGGCGTCCATGAGGACGATCTCGCCTCTGTTGCCGGCGACGTAGTTATCGACTCGGTAGACGAGGTTTCCTCTGCCGTCGTAGACCGTGAATCCATTGCAGTTCATGAGGAGCGACTTCTTCCACACCGTCAGCTCAACAGGATCGCCTCCGGCCCTGTCCTTGTTCCAAGAACCGGCGGGGACGGTGCCGGTGGAGGATCTGGCCGGCGGAAAGCTAGCGTTTGGGAACACCTTTGTCATCGTGGCGGATTTGTACTTGGCTCAAGAGTTGAAAGGATTTGATCAGTGATAGAGTTTGAGTTTGAGAAGAAGAGGAAGCAAGTGGAGTTGTATTTATAGGATTGAGAGGGGTGGGCCCACTGTTTTGAGTTGACGTCAGCGGAAGGGAGGAAAGTGGCGGGAGATGGTGGCGGGGCCTACCACTACTAAGTGCCGAGATATAAAACGTCGGGTTTATAAAGTTGTACATTAGGATTCTTTGAGTTGTTTGTTGCTTTGATCATCTAGAATTTTTGTAACGAGATAGGATTAATGACTGGACTTTGTGCCATCTTTTGTTTTGACATATGTTAGTAGAAAATTTAACAAACTTTAATAACATAATTGGTTATTTTACATAGATTGAGTTTTTATAAATTGAGTTTTTGCATATTCAGAAGGATGTGGATGCTCAACTTATTTTTAGACTTTCATTTAACTTTATGTAATTGGTTATTTTACAATAATTTTGAGTATTTAAATAACATTATATATTTTGAAAAAACTTCAATGTATATAGACGTTTTTAAGACTTCAACCAAAAAAAATAGACGTTTTTAAGACATGTTGAAAAAAAGATACCAAGTTATTTGTTTTTTTCTTAAAACTTAAGCCTATTTGAACATTCCTTTTGTTACAATAGTTAAGATCGCTAATCATGACTTCATGTTCATAAATGTAATTTCTCACGTTTAGCTATAATTTTATTTCGACCAATTACTTCAACCCATTTCAACTAATAAATATTAGTTTATCATGGTCCAAACGCTATTAATTTATAGAGATTTTAATATATATATATATACACACTTTCATATTTCATTTTTTTGTTGTCTTTTTAACATTTTTTATACGTTAAGAAATGTATAGAGGTTGCATTTTTTTCTTAAGTAACGCTTAGTCGATTACAATAGGGTTAAGTAAGCATTATTTAGAGACTTATCGTTATTGAGTTAGAATATTCAACGATATTGCTGTATTGAAAACAAATATTATCACACCGTAGACTAGGAATCCGATGCAAAGCCCTCTTTCATTTCCATGAATGGAGCATTACGTGTTGGAACCAAGTTGGGAGCGAGCTCTCTTTGTGTTCTTGCTTTTCATGAAAGAAGAAAAAGAAAAGAGGAAGAAAAATACACGATTATGGAGGAATTGGATTCTTGGCTCTTTGACATCCTATACAAACATTAAAAAAAATAAAAGAAGAACCGTGGGTTTGAGATCGAATCTACAAAAACAATATGGACGTTGCCAGTTTGCCATATAGCTGGCTATTTTTAGGTCATAGTTGTATATGTTCGGATTATTCCTACTTCTGCACAAAAGTTAAAAATGTAGCTATCAAACTAGTACATAGCAAACAACTTTAAGATCAACAGTTCCGGACCAAATCGAGAAATCGGTCAATTTAATCACCAAGAGAGAGATTCGTGTTTTGGATTTGTGGATTTGCGATAATCTCTCATGTTCGATCCGGAAAACGTCAGCACCCCTGCCCCAAATGTCGAGCCAAGCCCCCTTTCTAATCTACTTTCTCAAGTGTTGTCGGTATTCATAGTCCAAAAAAGGGTGATGCAACAACACGTGTCGCTAGTGACGGACGCAGAACGGATTTAAAGAGGGGGAAGGAGGCACAGCTTGTGTACGAGATCGAATGATTCAAGATAATTAATAAATTTAGTTACTTAATACTCTTAAATAGTAAAAAAAAATAGATACTTATTTCTAAAAAAAATTACAATAGGCATGAAATCTAATTTATGCAATAAATAGTTGGATAAAACCTATAGGGGTTTTCTTGTATGCAAAAGCACGTACGTACGTGTTGCCACCCGTCGCCAAGTGCCATGCAAAGATGCGCCACATAAAGGTCGAGTTGTACTCAGCGCGCATGGGTGAGGCAGTGTTGCATTGGGTCGAGTATTGTGTTAGGTGAGTCTCGGGTGGGCGCCTGCCGTAGTAATGTGTTGGTAGCGAGTGAGACAGGTATCGTAAAAGGTGAATTGTCCTGCTATTCGTTAGTTTGTTCGATTATCGAATGCTAAGCTTAACAAGTAATTAACCTTATATAATATAGTACATTAAATTTATTTCTTTATGAAAAATAAAAGCTTAGGATAGATTGTTCATTAATATACCATGTCACTACATAGTCTACATCTAGTATGTCAAAGGATATATGACCGGATACCAAGAATTGACCCGATCAACACGTGCTTAAATCTGACTTGATCGACACGAAATGGATTGTAATCCTTGAATATACGACTTGAGCACTAACCAGATCCTGAACCGGTTGACTAGTGAAAAAATGATGATTAAAAGATAACGCGCAGTATTTAGCGTGATTCAAGCGAAACTTGTTTGATGATAACCTCTCATGACCCGACCTATAACCCATCAATAATCCATTCGAACTTGAAGGGGTCGACCAGATTCAACAAGTCCAACCACTATCTATATAGATAGCACTAGTTAATTATGGAGGTTGTGGATGTTAAGCCATTTGACGATTCTAAATTTATAGTGATAAGTGGTCTTTTAAAGCTCTAGCAAAGTTTGTCCATAATTAAACAACTTTATGATTTTTTTTTCAAGTAGCGGGCGTTGACAATGTATGACCTATATATCCAAATTGTTCCATTATTAGCCTTTTACTTTATGCATATTGTATTACTATATTTGACATTGAAGTGTTCGACTATGACTCCACTCACACACTAATTAATACCGCGATATCATATTAAAATTGTGGCCGTTTATAAAAATTGGTCGTGTTAATTATATGCACCTACGTGGATCCTAAATTCGTTATACATGCATATCGTTTCTATTAGGATATAGTATAGTAATTTGACCTAACTATAAACTATAAAGTAACTGTACCAGAACCAACAAGTGAAAACTCTAGTGGCCATTTTGGCATCAGAAAACTTATATAAATTGAAGTTTATATTAATATGAAATAAAGTTAATATTTGTTTAATAGTAATTGTCAACATTTAGAAATTACTTTTATGCATAATTTTTTAAATATTTAATGCACAAAAGTTGATTTTTCTTATGTAAACAGGGGTGAATTACGAGGATAATTAAAATAAATCTAACTAATAATTTCTTTTATCGTGTGGATCATAAGTCACCTCAAAGGCTCAAACAATGGATAATGGATATGTGATTAATCTCATTAAATAGTGGGGATGATATAATCACTTCATTTATTTACCATTTAACGAACTTTTAACTATATTAAAAAATATTTTATTTTATATTCTTATGATTGATTTGTTGAGGTTATAACACAGATCTAAAGTTTAGACCCAAACAAGCCAATTCGTTTTGATAGGAGGACTATACGAACCTACTATCTAAGTTAGTGTATAGGGCCCTGCTCGGTTGTAAATTGTGGAAACGTAAACGGAATGTAAATTGATTTAGTTCATTTTAATATTATGATACATTGATAAAACAATATCCTCTCACTTCTCTTCACATAAATTTAAGTTTATTCCACCTCAATCATTTCTCCATTAGAGGAAGAATAACGAAACGAGGGAATCACTCTCTTTCACCTCATATTTACAAGGAGTGAGATGTTGAGATATTTTATTACATTTATGTATCATGAAACTAAATACTCCGTATTATCTAGATTTGTTTTCATAGATGTTAACCAAACTGACTTAAATGTATTAATCTTTTTATAGAAAACTAGTTATAACCCCGGGCCTTGCCCGAGACTTTTTCACTCTAAATTTATAACATATTAATTTACATATGATGTAAGTATTCAAATAGCAATTAAATCATCAACAATTTTAGAAATGAAAAAATCACCTAACTATCCATGAAAAGAACAATTAAAGCAAATAATAAGATTAAATAAACAAAATATTCTGTTTAATGAGTTAACCATGCAAAGACATGTATGATTTAGTTTGGGCTTATAATAGAGTGTGTAAAAAATAAATAATATAACTTAAACTTAACACTATATCTATTATCAAAATATGTCCAATATCATTAGATTAGCTTAGTTATAGATGTTCCCTTTTTAAAATATATACTTTATATAATATATATGTGGCTAACCAAATATTACAAAACTAGTAATTGTAACCGAACCGTTTAACCGGAAAATGTTTCGGTTGGTTAACCGTAACCGGTTTTTTGGTTTTTTCTAATACGCTTAACCAAAAAATTCAATCAGTTATCGGTTATTCAGTTACGGTTTCTTTTGCCCAGCCTAACATAATGACTAATAAAGCTTATAAGAGTCTTCCTATCTATTATGCCAAATTTACCTCTAAAACGTCTAACTTGCTCATGGATTTAGCGTCCATATATATCATGCAATAAACTAATCCTTTTGGTGATAAATCGCCATCCATAGTACACGAATGATAAGAATTGAATATTTGAATTGGAATAAACTCTATAAGGACGTACGTCATCAGCGATTAAATTACCATTATCTAGTACCTAATTAATAAACAAATTGTGTGTGATTTGGCATTAGTTCATATGCGCCCGCCTCTAGTCGTCCATAGATTTTGATGTCTAAAAAAATAATGTAAACAATGAAAAGAATGACAACAAACATGACTATTAGCCTGAAACGATCCGTGGTTGAAAGCAATTGAGCGGCAAACTAATCTATATATGATATATATCCATTTTTGGGACAATATACTGGATAATGATTGGTGCATTATGGCAAGGTATTTTTCATGGTGTATTTTTGTATATTATCATAGCATGTCTTGAATATGTCTTTGATTCGTAATCGGATATACAATGTCTTCCTACTAGCGACTCAGATTTGATCTTATAATTCATGTTTGAGCTAGAATTGGACGAGTAATATCTAGCCTAAATTGGGCAATAATCGATAACTGTCTCAAGAGAAAGAATGAGAGAACAGACTCGTGTTTTATTGATGTTCGGAATGAATATATACCCCTTTACAGGGCCTATATATATAGTATCCACGAGTTACAATTATACTATCTTCCAAATAATTCTATCAAATCTAGAACCCCATATCTGACTACATCTAGAGAGTTTATATTCAGTAGCGGGCGCTTTATGAGACTCTTCTCTAGTCTAGACCCACCGTGTTGGGCCGGGTCTAACAATTCATAATCTGACTTAGCTAGGGTTTCTAAAAGATGTATGGATACTCTTAAAACACTTCATACTTATAACTCGAAAACTATCTCATGTTTCAATGTTTCTACCCATAACATAGATAAAGCATTATTAGATAACCTCGTTAAATCGTTGTGTTTTTCTTCTTTATAATCCTCATTATATTATAGTATATATAAAACTAGCTTTAGGCGTCGGTGGAAAGAGAATGATCCAATTAATATGTATAAAAAAAGGATTCACCTTTTGCACAATAAATTCCTAATTGAACGTGTAATGTGGTTAGTATTTTATTCATGATTTTTGTAGTTTATGTCATGTAGAGGAGACTTTGGTGGCTCTAGTGCTTATGGATTAATGGGGTTGGGTGAAAATGGAATTGGAGTTTGCTATTGTGACGTTTGTCCAATTCGATGCTAATGCGCGTTTGTTTGGCTCATTGGTGCAACTCATAACTCGCTAGTTGGGGTTGGGTGGATTCCATTGTCTACAAAGCAATGTGCAAGTTGGAAGTTCCCAAAAGGGTGCACTCCTTTTTTGGGTATTGCATGGTGGATTGGTGGTGTGCTAATGAATTTAGAACTAAGTGATAGATGTGTTGCATTGTTGTCTTTGCGCCAAGTCGTCGCTAACTATATGATGGTTGTGGAAGTGGCGTCGTAGTGAGGACTTTCAAGAGGACCGAGCTAGTTTTGTACGAAATCCAACACGTGAATATATTAAGGCTTGAGAACGATGGGATTCTACTTGAGCTGCCCACTTACGAAACGAAAGTTCTATACTTTGAGAGTGATTCACGAGTATTGGATCAAACTTAATACGAATGATTGGCCATGGCAATATATAGAGTTCTTAGGGTAATTGCAAGCTCGAGTTGATTTATGGCGTTTATTGCAAGCTATGAGCTTGACATGCGAGATAAATCGGGTTTGTCTGGAGTAACTTCCAAAATTACCAATCTCCATACTAGCTTTTCCAACCTATATATTCTTGTAACTCTTTTTCAGTCTGGTGTGACAATGTCGAAACTCGTTACACAAGATCGATCAT
This sequence comes from Polygonum aviculare, assembly GCA_934048045.1. NCBI lineage: Eukaryota > Viridiplantae > Streptophyta > Magnoliopsida > Caryophyllales > Polygonaceae > Polygonum > Polygonum aviculare. The sequence goes on from OW204027.1 coordinate 2,450,694, forward strand.
TTTAGTATTATCATATTATTAGGGAAGAAGTCTTTGGCTAAGCCTTTAAGTATTATCCAGAAGTCACCAGTTCGACTCTATTGAATAGTATCCTTGATAAAAAAAAAAAGGGAAAGAAACTAAAAATTAGTCTAGATGTTTTTTTTCCCTGCTCTTTTACCATTTTCTTTCGTTACATGCTTTGAGATGAGAATTTTTAAGGTGTATGTGGTAATAGTCTCTTATCTTAATATGCAAAACGTCCCTTCATACATAGAAGGCACCAATGCTCCTTCAACGATTGTCTAAGGTCTTACTATATTCCTCACCCATTGACGGTGAGTGCATGAATTATGATGCTAACTCATAATATTGTCTAAGGTCTTAATATATTTCATACATTGTGACCTTTATTCTTTGGTACGGCAAACAAATTAAGGGTATGGACAAACATAGAACAGCTACAAAAATTAATTAGAGCACAAAATCGTTGATTTATTCAAGCAAATGATGTATGTTTGGACATAATGACATATTTGGTACTGCATATACTATGCTAGTTGTTAAAGGGCGGTTATTTGGTACGGCCATGCCATTATTGTTCTCCCGGGAGAAAATTGACAAAATCAATAATTGTTTTTGTAAATAACCAACCCTTGAATAACCATAGGTCTTTTATCTCGGGAGTTTCGAACCCCATAACTCATGGTACACCTACGAGTGTTCACCAACTGAACTAATGCGTCAAACGTAAAAGATAATGGGTAAGTTTTTTATACTAGTCATCCCCACCATATACCAACCTACGGCCCCGTCGCAGAAAACCGTACCCCACCTTCGACTTGGCCCTACATATTAGCTACACCGTTTGGCTCTGCAAGTTCGTAAACTCCAATAGTGATACCTTAAAGGGATTCAATCATTCAAACCAGAGGCCTCACAGTCACAGAGGAACACTCAAACTGCTAGGCTGAGATCTCTAGAGCGGCAGTTTGCCCACCTCTAGTACGTCTACCCTGGAGATTGTTGCTACTTGCTAGGCATAAGAGAACAACTTTTGCTGAATTTTGATAACAAAATGGAGGTAAACATGATAGTAAGATGATAACAAAATGGAGGTAAGCATGATAGTAAGATGATACATACAATACATTCAAGCAACATTATATGGGAAGATGTACCTCTAGGATTACTCACGAGTCTCTTTCATAAGCTCATTGATAATAATCCACAATGAGACGATGAGTTCTTGCTCAATGGAACTAAAACAACAGAGAAACTAGGAATTTGTATAGAAGACGAGAATTTAGATGAATCTGTTGTTCTCTCAAGCTATAAACTATACACATCACCAAATACAACAAACTACTACTTATAGGCCAAAGTATATTGCTTAACATACACAAAATTTCTTACGAGAGATATTTCACTACAAATTTTCCTATAAATTCAGACAAAACCAACCAACTTGAGCGTCAGCCAGACCCAGATTCACAAACCCATTTAGCAGACACGGTTAACCGCCCATGTCGACCCAATAACAATACACATAAATAGGAAGTAAACGAATTAGTCTATATTAGTATCATGATACATTAACCACACAATCCTCTATTTGTTTTTCTAATATAACATTAGTGTAACTAAATGATGTAATTATTTCTTTCCCATTTCTCTAGACACACAAATATTAAATCTCAAAGTTAAGCTAACTTTTTTTTTAATCAATGTATGAATGTATAATTGGACAGCACATAACCAGTTGGGCCTATCTAGCCCATAATAATAAAAGGCCCAACATAAGCCCATTTCCACCTAAACAATAACAATACAGGATTCCACCATTGAAGCTCGCCTGCGCTCTCTCCCTCCTCGCCATCAGGTATCTTCTCTACAATCCCTCTCTCCGCTTCTCCAATTTCCCAATCTCCGTTACGTTGTTGGATTCGAGTTCATCTTAGCTTGTAAATTTAGCCCTTTATGTGGAGAAAAGTGCAAGATTTGTTCTTTTTCTGTCTACTTAGGGTTCAGTTTGTTTATATCTTATGGAGCTTGATGATTAGTCACAGATCCAATTCCTGATCTCATGTTAGGAAGGAGTTCTTTAGATTCTGTGATTTGTGCTCAATTGTGCTCTTAATTCTGAAAACATTTGTGGATTTGAGTTAGTTGGATTCTGGAAACCCTAATTTTGTGCTTTGTTGATTAAAAACTGAAATAGGAAGGAGACCATGACAATCCACTCAGTACTAATCCAGAAGCTCCTGGAAACTAATGCGCACTTGGGCCGTCGAGGCGCCACTCACCACTTCAAGGTCTTCACCCATGGGACCAGAAATGGGATGACCATCATTGACTCTGACAAAACCCTAGTCTGCCTCCGAAATGCTTGTGATTTCATCGGCAACATGGTCCGCCAAAACGGAAGGTTTCTTTTCGTTAACACGAACCCTTTGTATGATGAGATTGTTGACCAAATGACCCAGAAGATCGGCCTCGGGTCCTCTAGTAAGTCTCAGTATTGGCGTCTCTGCGGGTTCCTTACCAACAGCTCGAGCCCTAAGAAGTTCAAGTCAAGGAACAAGAAGATCATCTTTGGTCCGACCCAGCCGCCTGACTGTTTGGTGATAATGGATACCGAGAATAAGTCGTCGGTGATCAAGGAGGCTTCTCGGCTCGAGATTCCCATCATTGGGCTGGTTGATTCTAACATGCCGTGGGAGACCTATAAGAAGATCACTTACCCTATTCCTTGCAATGATTCGGTCCAATTCGTGTATTTGTTCTGTAACTTGATTACCAAGACTTTCTTGCTTGAGCAAAAACGGATGGGTCTGAGTCCTCCAGCTGAAGACAACTTGGAGTTGTTGCACACTCCTACTCCATCTGACCTGGTCGGTGAACCAGGCGACAGGTAAATGTATACATTCAACTTTTGATACCCCTCTGAATTTGTCTATGTATATCCTGGTTGTGTGCTTTGAATGTCAAGAATCAGGAATCAAGCTTAGCTAGCGCTATACATGTAGGCATGTAATGTTTTCCCCTTTTTGGCGAAGGAAATGGTTTTTCAGCTAAGCTGTAGATTTCTCTGCCCATTTTTTGTTTTGTTCCATTGTGGAATGAGATTTCTGAGAGATTAGGTGGTCAATGTGTTTGCCAAAGAAAAGTGTGTGCTGTCTTTCTGCATATATTTTTTTTCAAATTTTTGTTGTGAATATATGCCTGTGTGCCTTATTTTGGAAACTGTGACCTCTGTCTTGAGGTTCACATCTTGTTGTTTTTTTTAGAATGAAGAAATATAAACACATTTCTTCATCTCTTCAATGTTCTAAGTTTGTTACTCGTGATTTGGCGCTGTAGTGTGGAAACGAAGCTTGAAGAGAAATGAGAGCTTGAAGAGGATTAGGCTCTGGTGTTTAGGCTTGGTTACAAAAGCAGATGGTAATACCCTTGCCTTAGCTTAGGTGGGTTTAAAGCTGGTCATTTTTGTCTTTCTTTGTATTCTTGCATTAGCTTGGCACACTATGTCATGGTCTTGCCTTCCTGATGGAGATCTTTTCTAGTGGACTTGAAATAATTCATGTTTTGCCACATTGTATGCTGTTGTCTTTACAGAAATTTGGTCGAACGTAGGTTCATTGCGATCATTTAGGCACACAATCCTGATTATTCTTTTCATAATGTACTGCTTACCCCTTGTGAAAGACAAGGCTTGAACGATTATTCATCTGTAATCTGGCTGTGTAATCTTGCTTTGTTTGGCTTGTTTTCTGTTTCTATGCAGTGCAACAAAATAAATTTAAGGCTTGATACACTTTCTCATAAAAAGTTCCCACATTGGAAGTATGGGTCAAAAAATACCACTAATATACGAGGGGAGATGAAACTGAAACTCTACGCCATTAGTTTAAGCTTTTGGGTTAGAGGGCGTGGGTCAAAATACCACTAATATACGAGGGGAGGTGAAACTCTACACATTAATTTAAGCTTGGGTTAGAGGGCGTGGGTCAAAATACCACTAATATACGAGGGGAGGTGAAACTCTACACATTAATTTAAGCTTTTGGGTTATGAGGTAATCCCGACCTTATATACAAAGTAGTTAACCACCAAAATATCACATACAAGTCTCTTTCATGAGATTGTTGATAATCCGCAATAAGAAGACAAGTTCTTGCGTAATGGGCCCCGTAACTACGATGAGAACACGTAGTTACGGGGCCCATCTCAACATTACCAGAACTACGAGTTCTCATCCGAAAGGATGCTCTAGAACGACCCCCCGTAATGAGGGCCTCCTAATCATTACCTTTTCAAAAAAAAAAGAAAAAAAAAGAAAAAAAGAAGAATAAAGGAAGTTGTATAGAAGACGATAATTTAGATGAATCTGTTGTTCTCTCAAGCTTTAAACTATACACATCACCAAATAGTACAAACTACTAATAGGCCAAAGTATATTGCTTAACATACACAAAATTTCTTCCAGTTGAGAAATTTCACTGCAAAATTTCCTAGAAATTCAGACAAAATCAACCAACTTGAGCGTCAGTCAGACCCAGATTCACAAACCCATTTAGCAGACACGGTTAACCGCCCATGTCGACCCATTCAGCGCCTCCTCGATCCTACTGAACAGTAACTTTACAGGGATGCAAGCTATTGTAGGCGGCTTTCTTGTATGTGACGAAACCATGCGAGTCTTCGTGGTTGAAGATCCATGAATTCCGCTCTTAAATGAATGCGTTCTTGTTTCTGTTGATTCATCTGACTCGTTCAGTTCAGGGGCATCTGACAAGAAATCAGATTCGCCGTCTTCCAACACCTCTACTACAATAGGATGACCCGAGACGGGCTTTCTGTTCAGTTTGCTCGTCAGAGATATGTTTGGAAGATCCTGGTCACGGTTTCTCGCTTCCATCTCAATCTGGACATCATACAGTATGGAATCTGTGTTCGCGTGACTAATAGAAGGTTCTGAAATCTCGTACTTATCCAGCTGATCGGCTTTTGAGTCGTTCTTGCAATCCAGTTCCGGGCTTCTGGCATGGTGTCTCAAGTTCCTCTTCCGTTTTGACTGCCACTCCAGGGTGTCGTTTTCCGTCTCCTGAGCTACATCTGAGATATGAGCGGTAGCTGAACCAGAAAAACCAGATCCAGATGAACTGTTCTCACACGAATGCGCTTGCAATACGCCAATTTGGGGCATCAACGAAGAACAAGTTATACGAGGTAGGAAACCTAGCATCAAACAGAACAATTAGTGATTCTCAAAGCCAGCAAAAATTGGCCAACAGGATGCTAAAATACATCTGAGCAGCTATTCATACTTGACAATATAACAAGTGATAAAGTATGAGTGAACAGATCTTTAATTTTTTTTTTGTAATGATTTACGTTTAACTGGTACTTGAAGGAATAAATAAAATATCTTTATCAAATCTGTAGAACATAAATTTACCATCAGGAAGCTCTTCCTCGCTGATTAACAGCACGTCAAACAAATTGTCTGAAGAATCACAGCCCCGCAACTCTGGCATTCTGGATAAATCAGATGCAAATTCCAAGGGGCCATTTTGGCAAGAAACTCTGGTACTCTCATCATTTTTGTCACCAACAACATTCAAGCGTAAGATTGAAGAAGACTTGCGCGGACACAGAAGCTCATCATAAATGATAGGAACCGACACTAAGGTGTCGCTTTGCAAGACCTTTGTCAGCATGTCAAAACTATCCTTCCTCTTCGCGATCTCCTGAAATGCCACCTGTGATCTCTTCTTTTTAAAATAAGCCATGCAAACTGCCCTGCATCCGTTCATCATATGTTTGACTGGAAGGCGATTTAAAGGGCGCAAATCTCTCAGTGAAGATGAATCTTGTGGCACTAACCCAGTTGGCTGCTTCATATTGGAAGCCACACACAGGTCATCAAGGCCTCTCATTCGCTTCTTAATTCCTTTGCTATTGCCATCCTCAGAATAAATCGAGGTCCTTTGCCTTTTAGCCTTATCAGGGCAACCCAATTCTGGTGTAGAATCAGAATCTTCCGTTGAAGAACTAGTGTTTCTTGACAAATGAACGTCTCTAGAGGGATAAGACCTAGCTGGGGAACCATTAGACCAACTTTGATGTGACTCAGTCTCAGAATTATCTGCATCAGAGGATTTGTCATCGGACTCTTTGTTCATTAGGGCAGTTTCGATTTCAAGAGCAAGAATAATTGCATTTTCTCTTGGAGCGCGCTTGAGTCGTCTCTTTGAGGGGTTGGCTTGTAAAGCCTTTGCTTTCTGAATGCAAGAGTTGTGGTCTCCACAACGAAACGCCTTCACTTGTTTTAGCTGCTTATCCTCTTCAAGATTATACCAATCCCTGCGAGTTTACCATATCGATAAGTGAAAAAAGCAGAGAAGGAGACCCCAAATGAAGACACATATAAGAGGTTCAACACATATAACAGATTCGTTGCATGTCTTCATAGAATTCACACACACCCTTTTAAGAGAAATATCCTTGCTGAAACAGAATCAGACAAGCAACGGAAAGACACAAACCCAATATCACTGAAAGACAATACTGTAAGAGATCCGTTGCAGTCTAAAATTCATATACCCAAGCAGAGAACAGTTGAAATAAATCCATTTGACATTTTTACCCGACCTCAAGCTGTGAGGTTGAATGTTTAAAGAACAAATGTTTTGGTTGTAAGGAGACAACAAGATGGATAGTAAAGCAAGCAAACAGATGCTAAGACATTCATCTACCAATAGTACTAATTTATGATTTTCTATTTGCTGATAAACTGCAATCATAGATTCCTCAAACCTATCAAAGCTATCAAGTTCAACTACCTGTTCAAAGCAAACATTATAATGTCCAACGCCGCTTCTACATGTTCATTATAAAGTCTCTACCTAAACACGATGCTGGCGAAAAATCTGCAAGAATTAGCCAATAAATATAAACCCACTATGGTCCAAGTTTTTGATAGCATATAAGAAATGAAAATTAGGGCATAATCCTACATTTCTACCTTTCAAACCTCTTGTTATCACAATACCCTTCACCCATTCAATCCCTCCCTTATCAAAAATCCTATATACAAATGCACATCCCATAACCCATAAGGTATCCCAAATTGTTCATTTAAAAGCCTTTCCTGTAAACAACAGAAATCTCAAAACTTCAAACTTGAAATTAGGGTTTTTACAGCTCCACATCAATCATTAGGGCTCAACAAAGATAACTCAAAATTGCAAGACTAGCACAACAAAAGAAGGGAACTCACACATTCACATCATCTCTACCAAGAAGCCTGATGGGAACTCCACTAGATTTACCCACATCCAATGAGCTCTCATCCACATCCACTATTTGACCCGGCCACCATGACCCGTTTTTTCTCCGGACCCAAACAAGCCTTCCAAATGTGGAGTCTAAACCCCTAGGGTTTTGCTTACCACTTGAACAATTGGCCATCTTCTCCACCAAACCAACCAAACTCAACACTGAAAAGAAACAAACTTTGTAAAATAATTCATACACAAATAGCCCTTTTCGCCCCCGCCAAGAGGAACAGAGAAGTTCTGGATTGAGAATTTGAAATTTTGGGAGAGCGAGGTTTGGGAAGAAGATTAGAAATGGGGGCGAGAAATTAAATAAAATAAAAAAAGTGATTAGGCCACGTACACATGGCAATGGGACCTACATTATCAATTAAATAGACGGTTGCCGGACACGTGGCTTGGTTTCAACGGCTGAGATTAAATTAATCAGGCTTGGGGTGTAATCTAGCTACGGTGCAGATTCCCCTGATTGTGGTGGATCAAACGCAGCGTTTTGACGGTCAGTACTTAGCTAGTCGTCGTCTCCGAACTTAGGTTTCCGTTCGTGCCTTCTTCGCTCGGGAGGAAGCACGAGATAGCGAAAAGTGCAAAGAGAGCTTTCGCTGGTGTAAGAGCTATCAGCCATGACAGGTAAGGATTAAGCTCTATTCTTCTTTGTTTTCTGTTTATCTGATTGGTAATTGAATTGGTGATGGTTTTTTTGTATAATTTTGTGTTGAAATTGTTCCGTTCGAATTCAAGAATGAATTGGGGAAAGAAAGTTGGTCCTGACTGGAATTGGCGAAGGATTTGAATCAAACGCCTCTTTAAATGTTGATTTTGATGAGAATTTGGCAATCTCAATCCATAATGTCAGGATTAGGTCAGGACATTGATTAATCTATTGGAAGTTTGATCATGTAATGTTATCTCTATGGAGTTTATTTTGGCCACTGATATCATGTATAATCCAAGTATTAAACGCTATGTTTACAGTGTGCTTGTAAAGATACATTTTTCTTCTTCTTCATGTGGCATTGTTGTTTTCCTTTTATAATTGTATCAGAGTTGTATAATTTATCATCATCTCCATGAATATTGCTTTGTCAATTATCATCGTGTGGAAAGTTAGTAGTACTTTAATACCAGCATCAAAATTGTCTAATGTAATCTTGTTTCAACTTGATGCTTACGCTGACACTTTCTGATTTCAGCACTGCTCATTTAGTGCATTAGTATGTATCTGTACATGACTATTCTTACTTGCTTTTGAGTTACAGACTACGTGCAAGAGCAAGAGATGGAAATTGAGGCCTTAGAAGCCATACTAATGGATGAGTTTAAAGGTTTTAACCCTCTCCCCACTTTCTAAATAAGAATTGGTATGATTGCTTTAATTGTCAGTGTCACAGAAATATGAGGTGATGTTGCATTTTTGTTCATGATATAGAAATTCATCCTGGGGAGAGTGGGCTCAGCACTTCTTCTAGATGTTTCCAGATCACAATAACTCCTGAGGTACAATGGCTGATTTCTGTTTGCAAAATATCTCATATAAGGCATGGGGTTGGTTGAAAGTTGTAGCTGATCCTACTTATTTTTATTGTTCTACAGAATGATGATGATGATGATTCAACATCTATGCCAGGTTCATATTATCTTCTAATACAATAACAAACCGAGTTTATCTCTTTTATTTTTGTTTGTAACATAATTGATTTTACTCAAGTGTGATATTTACTAAGTTGTGTTTTGTCCATTTTTTTTATGGCTTAGCTCTGATAAAGTCTGGTTGCAAAACTCTATTTTGCAGTTGAATTAGGATTGGTCTTCTCCCATACAGAAAAGTATCCAGATGAACCTCCATTGTTAAACGTGAAAAGGTTGAGGGATATTCTTGTTCTCATGAATGTATAACGTGTCTTTTATTTTCATATGCTGAAATGGTGATGTGATGCTTTCATTAACATATGGCTGAATATGTCTTTAGTTTCTCTATGGTACTTGTAGATGTGAATCTCCTCTGTGGTTTGGTCTTGAAAGGATAAGAAAACTATAAGCGCCACCCATAAATACAGGAAACGAAGTAATGGTGTTCTTAGTATTTTCTGGGTCATAGCTAGTGAAGAAATGTAGAAGAGTGACTCATCCAGCTCCTGTATTGATCAACAACTAATTTTGTCAGATAAGCGAACTAGAACATTAGAAGGCTATTTGCTTGTTATGTTTATTAGTGGTAATGGTTTGCTATAAAGAAGTATTATACTTGTAGTGAATTCAGTTTTCATGATTTCAGCTCAACAAGAAGATTTTAATGGGCTACTGATTGTGTTTGGTGTTGTCTTATAGTTATTGTCTACCTTCAAATAAACAACCTTGACTTTTCTGTCCTTCTTGGTATCTGCAATATATTTTAAAACATCTAACTGAAACTAATTCATGTTTTGGAATTTGCTCTGCACTATTTGTTTAGCATTCGTGGAATTGCACCGGATGATCTCAAAACTCTTAAAGAGAAGCTTGAAGAAGAGGTGAGATCTGCAATAACTTGTTATTTAAATAATTCTGTAGAATGTGAAGACTGCTTATTCTCGTTTTTAGACTTAGCCTCTTGGTTGTATATCTGGACAGGCAGCAGAGAATCTTGGCATGGCTATGGTCTATACACTTGTTTCATCTGCTAAAGAATGGCTGACTGAAAGATTCCGTGAAGATACTGACATTGATGAAGTCAATCAAGAGGATCTAGAAAAAGAAGATGTATGGCTCCTTATTTATTACAAAGTTTTATGTTTATTCCACACTTCTGATATATGATGTTTTGTGTTAACTGTGTTTTCTTTGAGTTGCCATTCGGATTGGAATAAACAGGAAATTAAGGAACAACTCTACAAGGCATGACAGTGTTGTATCATCCTTGTAGTGTTAACCCTCCCGATATTTTTTTAGTACTCTTAAGAAGAATACAGATTTTATTCTATGGTTGTTTCCATATATCTGATTATAATATCCCTATGTGTTTCCTTTTGAACTGATTAGGTTCTTGCCATTTTGTCATTAGGTAATCATACCCCATGGTGAACCTGTTACTTTGGAAAGCTTTCTTGCATGGAGAGAGAAGTTTGAAGCTGAGCTGGCACTAGAGCGAGCCAAGTAAGTTGTACTAAACAGCAGGCTTCTTTGTTCAATTTTCTTAGATGTTTTGTACACCAGTCTCCTAGTCTCCTACGATATTATTGATACAAGAGGTTTGAGGCTAATTGCATGTGACCTGACAACTTCAAATATCATCTTATGTCTCTTGGAATTGTCTATTGCCATTGTACTGAGTGGGTTAGCTATTTTGAATGTCTTTTAATTTGGACACATAACCAACATGTTTACAACTTTTTGGTTTTGTTTCAGGACAATGCCGGACTCTGCCCTTGCAGCACCCAAGGAAAAGAAACTTTCAGGCAGGCAATGGTTTGAAACCGGCAGAGCTGCTGCTGCAGCGGTAAGTCAAAGCGTTTATATATTGCTATGAAGAAGTTTACATTGCAAAGTCGCTAATTTAAGACTCTTAATTTTTTCCAGAGAGGTGCACTCCCTCTTGCAGATGAATCCGAGGAGGATGAGGAAGAAGACATCGACTTCGACGATGAAGACTTTGAAGGTGCCACTGACAATATTCACTTCTTTAATACATGTTTATCCTTCTCATTAGACGGTAGCGTCAACATCTTCTTTTTGGGTTTTCAGATGATGAGGAAGACGATATGCTGGAGCACTATTTGGCTGATAAGTAGACTCGACCTCGCATTCTTTTAAGAAGAGTGGTTTGACTTACTCTGTTGTACACTACATGTACTCTTCTTTAAGCCTTCAATGATCTATCTTTTTGACATGGTTACCACACTCAGCATTGCTTATTGTTTCCCTCTAATTTTTACTTTTCATATGCTCTGAACATGGTTTTACAGTTAGAATTTGGAGGGAAAGAATGGGATGTTTATTCATTACATTATTTGCTTGCTCTTGTTCTAGTGTAGCTGTTGAAGTTCTGTAAAATAAACGGTCATGATTATGTGATTTATAGCCCGGTATCATGTCTGCTTGTTTCAGTTGGATCGGATAAGTATATATGTTACATCTTAGTCCGGAAATTCTGTTCGGCTCGTCACAAAAAAAAGCTAGCCGGAGCTTTTTATAGCGTCACCTTTGGGTAGGAGCTTTTTGAAAATGCCAAGGAAAAGCTCTCACTAGCTTCTTTTAGCATTTTCAGAAAGCTCCAACCCCCAAGGGTGTAGCTTTTTGGCAAAAAAAACACTACAAAAAAGCTCCAACTAGCGTCTTTTTTGACGAGCCTAACGGAGCATAGGTTGTAGACGATGACAAGGACATTTTTATCATTTACGCTGCTCACATGATACATTGACAAAAGTAGCCAAAAGGGGAAGAACTACTTCAACGCAAAGCATGATACTTGCACGTCTTTGTTGAAAGAGATGGGATGTGTTGGTAGGCGTGCACATACGTGATAAGGCCAATACGGATTGGCCGGCATTTGACTACATGTGAGTAGACTTGGGTCCGGTTCCGAAACCGTCTGTTCCCCTAGTTCTGAAACCGGAACCCGAACTGTGACATGACCAGTTCCCCGGCTCAGATTTTGGCTGATTCCTGGCCGGTTCCGGTTTGTTTTTAGTTTCAGGAATTCATTAATAATAAAAATATCATAATAAGATTTTAAATTAAAAAATTAAATGAAATTATGTACCAAACGTAAACTAAATTTAACAAAAAAAAACAATAACACCTTTAAAAAAAGAAACATTAACTTTCTTAAAATATATTAAATAAACCAAAAACTCCTTAATTTGGAACCGTGAGTTCGAGCCGATTGAAGGCACATGGTTCACCGTTCTATGATATCGATCCGAAAGAATTGTGAAACTTCGAATCGGAGTCGAAAAGGGACCCTGGAGAAGGACCGGTTCAGCCTGTTCCAGTTCCGAAACCTATGTGACAATTCAGCCATTTATGATATGCTGGACCGCCCTAGTGTCATTAATTTCTTCACCATCAATATCATCTTCAAGACTCTTTCCTCTCCATATATACAAAGCTTAGCTTGCTTTCTGGAGATAAACTAGAAGCTCATATACAGAGAGATTTGAAGAGTAAATTAGAATTCATTTTAGTTGAAAAAATGGCTTCTTCTTCCAAGGAATGGCTTGTTTGGGTAGTCATGTTCTTGCTAGTGATTGCTAGCTACAGCCTTCAGAAGACTCAAGGATCAAAAGTAGATCAGCCTTATAGGACTGCTTATCACTTTCAACCTTCCAAGAACTGGATGAACGGTACAAATTGCACATATATTGTGTGTAATTGTTTGAATTAATATCCTTTTTACACTGTTTTTTTAATCATGTCCAATTGCATGTTAGTGCCGTTTTTTGGTCTCTTTTTGCAATATAATTGATAAATTCTCTAGAAAGTCCTACATATCCCTAAATAAACAGTATCTAACATAGTATTTTCTTGGGTTGGATGCATGTTTGTTCCAATTATGGGGAACTACGATTACGGCTGCGTTTTGGATGTGAAGATCCCAACGGTAAGTTAATTTCTTCCAGAAACATGTTATTTAGTACAGTATAATGAGCCATTCATGATATTGTTGTCGGAATGAAACATTAATATGTTTTTAAGATTTAGGGTTTATGATATTTGTGGTTTTTTAGAATTTATAATCTAAGGTTTAGGGGTTTTAAGATTGAAGATGAAGAATAAGAATTTTTGGAATGGAGGATAACTTTTATTTTCAACCTAAATCAAATTTGTCTACTGTCTTGAGTCATTCTTGGAAATGAAATCGTTCTGTTAAAAAGTATAGAGAAATAATTCATTTTCTAATTCTTATTCTTCGTTCCTAGGAAATCGAACGAAACGAGGCCTGATTGTCTCTTATGGACAAAAAAAAGAGTCGATTTTACTATTTTAGTACTAGTTTACTAATGTTTCCACTAATTAAGATTAGTACGTAGGCCCAATGCTATACAAGGGAATCTACCACCTCTTCTACCAATACAATCCCAAAGGAGCTACATGGGGCAACATCGTGTGGGGCCACTCCACGTCGGTGGACCTCGTCAACTGGACCCCACAACCCATCGCCATTTACCCGTCAACCCCATTCGACATCAACGGTTGTTGGTCCGGATCAGCCACAATCCGACCCGAGAACAAACCTGCCATCTTCTACACCGGAGGCAACTCACACAACCAACAAGTCCAAAACCTAGCCCTACCCAAAAACCGATCAGATCCTTATTTGATCGAATGGGTCAAACACCCGCGAAATCCACTAATGGCCCCAACACCCACTAACCATATCAACGCAACCGAGTTTCGTGACCCCACCACAGCGTGGCTTTTGCCAGATGGGCGGTGGAGATTAGCCGTTGGAAGCAAGATCAAAAACCGTGGTATGGCGATTTTGTATAGGAGTCGCGATTTTGTTCGTTGGGTTAGGGCCAAGGATCCGTTGCATTATGTTGACGGTACGGGTATGTGGGAGTGTCCGGATTTTTACTCGATATATGTTAATAAAAGTGTCACTTTTAGTGACAAGTATGTTGTTAAGGTGAGTTTGGGAGATGTGGGGCACGATTATTATACGCTTGGAAGGTATGATAAAAGTAGGGACGTATTTGTTCCTGATCATGGTTCGCTTTTGGGCGGTTCGGGTTTAAGATATGATTATGGAAAGTTTTATGCCTCGAAGACATTTTACGACAATGTTAACAAAAGGAGGGTTTTGTGGGGGTGGGTTGCCGAGTCTGATAATGTGAAAGATGATGTGAAGAAAGGATGGTCGGGTATTCAGGTGCGTGTGTATAATAAGTTTGTTACCAAAATGATATAGTTGTACACGTTTTTGTGAAGGTCACACGAATGCGCGTTGTATACATTTTTTCAATCGCGAGGAATTTACTTTCGATGGCAAATCCTAAGCAAATCATTAGTTCTTCTTGTATTTTTCAGGCATTTCCGAGAAGGGTTTCACTCGATAAAAACGGGAAACAATTGGTGCAATGGCCGGTAAAAGAAATAGAGATGCTAAGGGAGAAACAAATTGATGTACCAAGCAAAAATCTCGAAGGAGGATCTCTAGTTGAAGTCACTGGTATTACTGCTACACAGGTAGATTTAGACACAATTGAGATGGATTTTGATGTCTGTAGATGAATGTGCGAAGAGCTGATTTTGCTTACTTTTTCTGTTTCTTTGATTAGGCAGATGTAGAAATTTCATTCAAGATAAAAGACTTCAAAAGAGTTGAGAACTTTGACTCAAATTGGACAAATCCACATCTACTTTGTACAGAAAAGGGGGCCTCAGTCAAAGGTGGGCTTGGGCCATTTGGGCTCTTAATCATGGCTTCCAAGAACTTAGAAGAGCAAACTCCTGTTTTCTTCAGGATTTTCAAGAACAACCACAACAAGTTTGTAGTATTGATGTGCATTGATCAGAGCAGGTTTACCCCTAATTTTTTTAGTTTAATCTATCATTTTTTTTCATAATTTAAATGAATTATTTAAATCGACTTAACCCGAATACCTATTTTACTCAATATTTACTCGTGATTTAAAAAACATTGACATGTTTTTTGTTATGTAGATCTTCTCTAAATCCAACCAACGACAAGCAAAGCTATGGTGCTTTTGTTCAAGTGAATCCTTACTACCGGGAACTTTCTTTAAGGACATTGGTAAGTCGTTTTTTTTTATGTATATATAATATATTGAGGTAAATTTTGAAATGTGTTTTCGGGACATAGGTTAAGAACCGAAACTCGATAAATTATAATGTGTTTTAATTTCTTAGAAGTTTGTTAGATAACATTTTTTTTCCGGGTTTATAATTTACATCGTATCAAATTATTTGTGTTTGAGCTATGTTGCGTTGTTCATGTTTATGCCATTTTGGATGTAGATTGATCACTCGGTGGTTGAAAGCTTCGGAGCAAATGGAAAGAGTTGCATCACCGCTAGGGTTTATCCAACACTTGCAATCCATGATAATGCACGTCTTTACGCATTCAACAATGGAACTCGAGATGTTCAGATCACAAAATTTCGTGTGTGGAACATGAAAAAAGCTCGAATTTCTTAGACTAATATCTTTTGGATCATGCTTATTGTATCAAAGTGTGGAGTTCATAATTCATATGGCCACGTACTTGAATTAATACTATTATCTTTGTTGAAAACTTTCATCAAACTACATTTGTGATAGAGTAAGGTTTTTTTCGGCAAGCCAGGTAACGGAGAGTGAAAGAAAGAAAACGCTAGCGAAATCCAGTCCCCTTAAGGGTACAAGGGTGTTATTTTTAGGAGGATTCCGCCACCACTAACGGAACACGCTACTCATTCCGCTAGCGCCAAATAGAGCCTTATTGTGTTGTCAGTTAGGGTTAGATAAGTAGGGAATCGGTAGCAAGAACAAGAGAGGGCTGTCACCAAATGAAAACTTTATAACTATGGGGCATGAATTGGGAATTTGTGAAAAATAAGAGGGCAATTGACATCAATTAAAATTGGGCAGCAAGCATCGTGCCCTTTCAATCTCCGAGAACTTGCTACAAATAATAAAAAAGATTTAAAGTCTTGACCGAGTATATAATTATTGAGTCACGTTCAGGTGTAAACAATGGATGCAGTGTAAAATGAGAACAATTTGGAAGCGTTGGATAAGGGGTACGGATGGCCCATATTAAAACAAATTTAATTTAAGAAGACATCATAAAAAAAGAGTTCATCAATTAAAAGTGGCACGGAGGGTAATTTTTATAAAATTTTATTGTTAGGACAAAAGTACCCTCACCCATTCCACATTTCTATTTTGCCCCATTCTTTTGTGCATGGTATGCGATGTCTTTCCTCCCTTCATGTTTGCCGCTCAAATTTCATTGTCTCCCACCTCTCTCTCTCTCTCTCTCTCTCTCCCCCCCCCCTCTCTCTCTCTCTCATATGGAAATTCGATTACTTGTGAGATAATGTATGATTTTGGATTATATTAGAGTTCCCATGAATGGTCTGAATGTGTAGAATGCTCAATTGGTTAATGTTAAGATTATAGTAGTTTGAGTGAGAGGTTGGAATAGATAACAGAGGTTGTGATATCTGGTCATCATTATAGGTTCATAATAATTGTTTTGTTTGTTCATGGTTTTGTATTATTAGGTTCATAATAAGTATTAATGTGATTCATGTCATTAATTAGCCCATTAGCTCAAATAGTAGAGTAATGCGATTGTGTACATAAATGTGGGTTTAAATCCCACATAGGCTTCACATAGTTCATACTAGTTGTTATTTGCGTAATATCTTTTGGTTCATGACCATTTTATTTTGGTTCATACTTTTGTAAGATTTGGTTCATAATAATTTATCATACAGTTCATGCATTATTATGTCTGTTGGTTCATGCCAGTTCTTCATTTGGTTCATATTTTTGTAAGATTTGGTTCATAATAATTTATCTTGCAGTTCATGCATTATTTTGTATGTTGATTCATGCTACTTCTTTATTTGGTTCATACTTTTGTGAGTTTTGGTTCATAATAGTTTATCTTACATGTTAGTCCTTTTCACTCACAATAGTATGTATTTTGTTTCATGTTTTTTGGTTTATGACAATTATTTTTTGGCTAATAACAATTCTTCTTTTGGCTCATGTTTTGTTAGATATGGTTCATAATAGTTGATCTTACAATTCATGCATTTTCATTTATAAGAATTGCTCTTTTAATTCATATTTTTGTAACTAAATTCATAAATGCTTATTTTGTTGCTCATACCTTTAATGTAATAATACATAATAGTTGTTATTCTATTCATATTTTTCATTAGACAGTAACTTTTAATTGGTTCATGTATTAGTAAGTTTAGGTTCATAATATCTTTCCATATGGTTCATGACCCATATCAAATGAGTTTAATGGTATAATTACAAAGACAAATGGAAAAGAAGAAAAAATGATTTGGTTGTAGCCTGTGTAGGATTTGAACCCACGTCATGTGTAAGAAACACATTGCTTTTCCTTCGAGCTAATAGGCTTTAATAATGATCACAATTGTAAGACCCAACAAGCAATCATAAACAAGCATCCAATTCTAAGACAAAAAATAACCAACACTTCGCAACCACAATCGAGCATTAATTTTTCATCTAATTACCAACATTCACTTGACTTATACTCAACCAATAATGGATTCCAATTGTACAACGTCAACAAGAATTACATGTCTTTAATGCGAGCATACTAAATCAGCACAAGAGCCAACATATTCATTAAGAATCAAATTGAACAATTGCAAACCTAGGATAGAAACAATAGTTCTTTTGGTTCATAACGAGTGTCATTATGGTTCATAAATGTTCAGGATAAGGTTCATTGAAAATGACAAAACGGTTCATGTAAATTAATGCACTAGATGTGCTGAAGCATTTTATCGAACACATGGTGAGCAATCTAACAAGCATACACAATCAACCTTTATGTTCAATTGAGACCTTCAATTTCACTATGTAAACTTTTTACCAACTCATATAAGCATCAACCATATTGATGTAAGCACCAACCATATTCTCAAATCTTATGTGAAATTCACTAAACTTAATTTGCTCAGAAAAAACCTAATGCTAGCTAAATCAATCAAAGGCACTATATATGTAGTTGACAAGAATAAATAAATGAGAGACACATCAAACCGTGGGGATTAATTGTTCTAAAATTACAAGTATAGTGATTAGTGAAATAGGGGTTCGTCAAAGTTCTTACTCTAATAGAAAGAATAAGGTTCAAAACACCAAATCGAGGTACCTTAATCCATAAGGTGGGGATTGAAGACCGAGAGAAGGATATTGGGGAATGAGCAACAATCAAACACGCATGATTGGACTGAGAAGAACAAATTAGGGTTGACAATAGGCAAAATCAAAGGCTGAAGAAACATTGAACGTGTTTAAGCATGAAAGAAGAAGAATAGGATACTATAAAGACCAAATTACCCCTTATATGTAAAAGCAAAT
This sequence comes from Polygonum aviculare, assembly GCA_934048045.1. Classification (NCBI taxonomy): domain Eukaryota; kingdom Viridiplantae; phylum Streptophyta; class Magnoliopsida; order Caryophyllales; family Polygonaceae; genus Polygonum; species Polygonum aviculare. The sequence continues at coordinate 2,469,077 of OW204027.1, forward strand.
TAAAAGGTGCGGGAGAATCTTGACCACTGAATTAACATGATCGACGATGGAGAATTGTTCTCATTTTTCACGTTAAAAGTCATTCTCACCTGATCGTAAATGGTGTATTATATTCATTTATGATAAAAAAAAATTCAGGACACGTAAATTCAACTCAATTAAGTGAGAGATTCACTAATCGAATAAAAATCGGGCAAGATTTGCGCACTCCGTTTTTTCATTTTCGCACACCGACTTGTGCGGATTGTGGATCCGCACAAGTTTTTTTTTAAAAATCGGGTTTTTCTTGTGCGGATTACGGATCCGCACAAGGTGTCCCCAGAAAACCCGGTTTTTTGGTAACCCAGTGTGCTCTTGTGCGGATCTAGTATCCGCACAAGATGTCCGCACATAATATATGAAACACTCTACCATCTCTTTTAGAATTTAAACGAAAAGGAAAAAAAATAAAAAAATATCTTGTGCGGGTTTCCAATCCGCACAAGAGCATCCTAATTAGGGTTTAGGGGCTTTAGCGGCATAGTGTCGTACCCTTATTCCTATGTGCGGATCCAGGATGAGCACATAGGGTTTTCGGTCCAACCCTAAACCCTATGTACTCATCTTGGATCCGCACAAAGGGTTTAGGGTTGGACCTAAAACCCTATGTGCTCCTCATCCTGGATCCGCACATAGGAATAAGGGTACGATTCAGGGTTTATACATTTTCTTTTGAAAAACATTTAATAAAGATCGATCAATGACTTGTCCTACATCGCACATGCAATTTTCGTACGTTACATATATAACTATAGAGTAACTATTCTAGAAACATATCAAGTATGCTAATCTTTATCTTTATGAGTTGGATTCGAGCTTAAGTGAGGTTTGAATCTATAAGAGTTGGACTCGAGAAACATATCACGTATAAGAAGATGATACATAGACATAGACTTTTGATATAGATATAGTATTGTAAATCATGAAATTCGTCAATGCACATGGTTGAACATTATGATGATCGATTCGATCGTGTGGATCATGAAGCCGCACACGAACGACTCTGCAAACCAAATCAAACTCCACACAAGAACGACTCCGCATAATAACGAACATAGGGTTAGGGTTTAGGGTACGCACAATAAAGAACCCTATGTGCTCATCCTGGATCCGCACATAGGGTTTAGGGTTGGACCTAAAACCCTATGTGCTCCTCATCCTTGATCCGCACATAGGAATAAGGGTACGGTTTAGGGTTTATACATTTCTTTTGAAAAACATTCAATAAAGACCGATCAATGACTTGTCCTACATCGCACATGCAATTTTCGTACGTTACATATATAACTATAGAGTAACTCTTCGAGAAACATATCAAGTATGTTAATCTTTATCTTTATGAGTTGGACTCGAGCTTAAGTAAGGTTTGAATCTATAAGAGTTGGACTCGAGAAACATATCACGTATAACAAGATGATACATAGACATGAAATTTTGATATAGATATAGTATTATAAATCATGAAATTCGTCAATGCACATGGTTGAACATTACGATGATGGATTCGATCGTGTGGATCATGAAGCCGCACACGAACGACTTTGCAAACCAAATCAAACTCCGCACAATAACTAACATAGTGTTAGGGTTTAGGGTATGCACAATAACGAACCGTATGTGCTCATCCTGGATCCACACATAGGGTTTAGGGTTGGACCTAAAACCCTATGTGCTCATCCTGGATCCACACAAGACAAACCAAACCAAAGTCCGCACAAGAATGAATTCGATACCACTTGTGCGGAACCCTAGCTTTGTGCGGATCCTTGTGCCGCACAAGAGCTAGTTTATCGCATGTCCACGTGTGGGCCCACTATGTTTGTTGGGCGGTATTGAAAAGTCAACTTGTGCGGATAAAAGATGCGCACAAATGGGCCGGTTTTTTTACAAACCGCTCATCCTTACATGTGCGGCTTCTCCGTGCACACTTGGTTTATGATAAACCCGGTTTAACTTGTGCGGATTTTGGATCCGCACAAGTTGGTGTGCGAAAATGAAAAAACGGAGTGTGCAAAGGAACAGCCAATAAAAATAGTCATGATCACTGCACGATCTCAATATTAATTTAAAAAAGACTCCACAGGTAGGACGGTTCACATTAGGCTGAAATTGTAATTTGTCTTAGCCAAAAAACTTATGTCAATCGAAGAAATTTCATCAATGAATGACATTGGCATTTTTCATTGCAAATCATTTGATCTTAGTTAGGATCCGTCCTATGCTAAATTGAGGTGAATAAATTTATGAAAATAATAACGATTTTTCTCACATATATATAATAGGAGTCTTTTTATTATTTAGATATATTCAAGTGTATTTTGGTTGTTTAACATTATTTATTTATTTTAAGGATTACTTTCCTATCTTAGAGACTAGAGTTTAGTTTTTAAATTTAGTATTCTTATTAGCTTATACCCAAAGGTTAGAAAAACCCGAAATAGTAAATGAATGGTTGCACAAATGTTCGAGCTAGGTTTATAGTTGACAAAAGTTTAAGAATATTGAAGGGTTCTTTTTGATATCATATTTCGGGACTACTTCGTAATGTCACTATAAATATTTTCAATTTTAACTACTAAATCAGCTAGTGTAGTTTTAGCTCCTATTAATTTTAGGTTCAACTTCATAAATCTAAATGGACCCATAATGGTTTCTACCAAAAAAAATAAAATGGACCCATAATGGTATAAACTTAAGAAGGAGGCCTTCGCCAATCGACAAACACGAACTTAGAAAGTATCGGCCATTTTGAGTAATTTATAGAAATAAGAGGGCAATCGGCGTAATTTTACTAAAACAATGTAACGTGTTGATTTCAAACAAGAAGTCTACAACTTGTTATTAAAATATTACAAGTCCTAACTCAACTCAGCTAAGTAATCCAACAATTATCATCTTGATCACCATTCCAAACCTTAAATAGACTTCAAGCCTTGGATAATTTTTGATACTACGCTCCAAACCAATTGCACCTCGAAAAATCGATCGATCGATCTCATGGGCAACTCTGCAAACAAAACTTGCGACGGCCACAATGTCGATCAACCTTACAGAACAGCTTTCCATTTTCAACCCCTCAAGAATTGGATGAATGGTATGTGTACTTTTCTAGTTCTCTTACATATTTGATTCCAATTGATTTGATGTTAATTAAGCTAATTAAGCCTTTGTGTTCTTTGTATGATTTGGTCAAAATGTGACTGTCTTGTCAATTGCTCAATTGACGGATTTGCCATGGATTTGGGTGTGAAGATCCAAATGGTAAGCTCCTTAATTCATCACTAACCTCTGATTAATTCCTTGTTAATTTTTTGTTAGCAACAAGTAGATCATATATGTTTGTTTCGTAACAATAATTGTTTGACCCATGCGTGTTGAAACTGCAAAGCTCTGTTCTATGTCTAAGCTGAAATTCCAACTGATAAGCTTGGATGGAATTTGTTTATTCTTGAGTAAATTAAGGTTTGAATCTTGTATTTCAATTAGCTTTCAGATGAAATCTTAGGCAAATTAATTATCGCATTCAATAGTATGAAATTTGTATGTGGTTGGTTTGCACTATTTTGAGATCAAGATTAAGAAAAGTATGAATGGAATCAAATAAGAATGGAGCTTGAGTTGTTGAACATAGATTTGAGAATTTGGGAGAAACTGATAAACAAGCGAGGAACAAAAGAGAAAAGAACAAACTTTTGGAGCAATCACACTTTGTAGGGTTCTATTTTAATGATTTTGTGGATGAATAAATACTAAATACCAACCCTAAGACAATTTTTCTATAGGGTCCAAAATCTTATATAGATACATTCTATCATTATTTTTTAATACAAATAGGACTATATAGTTAATACAACCTTCATGCATCTAGTCAAACGGTTAAGCCTTTAAGGATAATATATAGATGTCACTGTATCGGTTTGACACTCGTGGGAAGTGTTGATCGGGCATTCGATGGGTCCAACCGTTTAACATGACATTGTGGACAACAAAAATTCATACATTCCTCATCGTAGATGTTAATATGCCTTGAATCTGAATCACACGCTGCGACACGTAGCACGGGGGTCTCGCTGGGCATGTTGCATTCTGTTTTGGGCCTGCGGCCCATAATTGTAACTAGGGTTTCTTGAGTCATTATATCAGCTCTCGAAATACCTAGAGCTCTGTATTCCGAATTCTTTCTTCCATAATAGTATACGGTTTCTTTGCCCGTGGACGTAGGTAACACACCGTACCGAACCACATAAATTTGTGTGTCGTTCTTGCTTTATTGTTCTCGTTCGATCTCTCGTTATAACAGTAGAAATGACAAAAGCTATACATGTATATTGTTATAGGACCGGCGATTCACAAGGGAGTTTACCACTTCTTCTACCAACATAACCCCGAAGAGCCTAGCTTTGGCCAAGGCAACCTTGTCTGGGCCCACTCCACATCAACAGACCTCGTCAACTGGGCTCCACAACCCATCGCGCTCACCCCAACGGTCCCATCGAGAGACGAAAACGGTTGCTGGTCCGGCTCAGTCACTATCCTCCCCGGAGATAAACCGGTCATTTTGTACACCGGTCGAGACTTCAATAGCTACCAATGCCAACTTGTGGCCTTACCGGATGATCCATCCGACCCATTTCTCAAGAAATGGCACACGGACCCCCACAACCCTATCTTGGCCGCCACGCCCGAGAACCAAATCAACACGTACGATTTTCGAGACCCAACCACCGCGTGGATGTCGCACGATGGACGTTGGAGAATGTGCGTGGGAAGCATGGTAGGCGACCGCGGTGTCGCACTTTTGTTCACGAGTGAAGATTTTGTCAATTGGGCTCCAACCGATGAGCCACTCTACTATCTTGATGGCACGGGGATGTGGGAGTGCCCGGACTTCTTTCCCGTGTATGTGGACAAGGATGAGGGGGCCGAGACTTCGAGTCTTGGGTCCGGGGTTAGGCATGTGCTTAAGGTGAGTGTGGTTCCAACCCAGGATGAATGCTACACGATTGGGACGTATGACACTACGAAGGATGTCTTTGTTCCGGATGAGGACCAGAGTCTGATCAATTCGTTGTCGGGTTTGAGATTCGACTATGGAAAGTTCTTCGCGTCCAAGTCGTTTTACGATGGGGATAAGAAGAGGAGAGTTTTGTGGGGTTGGATTAAAGAGTATTGTAGCCAAGAAGACGAACGTGGAAACGGTTGGGCAGGAATTCAGGTGATTTATCAAATAAGTGTCGTTTTAGCTTTTAACACTGAATGAAATGTTAAGTTTACATTAACAAAACATGATTCAATAGTAATATAATGTATCGTTGCAGGGTATTCCTAGAACTATCGTACTCGACAAAACCGGAAAACAATTGGTACAATGGCCGATAAAAGAGATCGAAATGCTACGAAAGGAACGAGTTGGTATACCAAGCAAGCTTATCAAAGGAGGTTCAAAATTTGAAGTGCTCGGCATCTCTGCAACACAAGTAATTGAGTTTTTGCTTTGGTTTTACATGTATATGATATGCATATGATCAATCAATTGAACTCTAATGGCATTTTACTTGATTAACTGACAGGCAGATGTAGAGATCTCCTTTAAAATAAGTGATTTTAGCAAAGCTGAGAAATTCGACCCGTCTTGGACCGATGCACGATCACTTTCTAGCCAAAAGGGAACATTGGTTGAAGGAGGAATAGGTCCATTTGGGTTACTAATCATGGCTTCCAAGGGATTGGAGGAATACACATCGGTTTTCTTTAGGGTTTTCAAAAGCGATGATGAAGGATTTGTGGTGTTAATGTGTTGTGATGAAAACAGGTACACTTAATTCCTTTTTTTTTGTTTTTGAAGTTGCTTGATTTTACAAGAACTTAATTTGATTGGAAAACTTTGTAGGTCATCGTTAAATCCAACAACCGTTAAGAAGAGCTTTGGTACTTTTATGAAGATGGATCCTACACATGAGGATATTACACTAAGAACATTGGTAAGTTTGATTGTAAGCAAGCTTTATCTATGTTGCACTATAGTGTCGATCCTTAAATTTTCGACATCTTAGGGTGTCGAAAATGGCGTTAAAAGCAGTCGATTTTTACCTGCTTTTCTAGTAGTGTACCTTAGCATAAGATCTTTTACTTAAATTAAAATGTATTAATTTTATTATTTTTACTCACCTAATACATGAACATGTGGATTCTTGTTCTTATGCAGATTGATCACTCTGTAATAGAGAGCTTTGGAGACAAAGGAAAAAGTTGTATCACTTCTAGGGTTTATCCAACCTTAGCCATTAATGACGATGCCCATTTGTATGTATTTAACTATGGATCAGAGACGGTGGAAATGAAGGAATTTAGTGCATGGAATATGAAGAAAGCTCAAGTGGCTTAGTCTGGCATATGTTTTTTGTTTGTTTCTGTTGCATCAATTGGTCCGGTTATAGATATGTGTTATTTCATCGACGTTGCAAGTCATGTTTGACTCACCAATAATCTCTTTCCCTTTCAAATTAAACAAACATTGAGGTTATTTGAATTGAATTGAATTATGTATTTCAATGAAATTTACTAAATTATCATGTGTTAAGGCTTTATTGACTATGTCGTTAATTAATTGTGATACTTGTGGTCGTGTATTATTTGAAAGTGCTATTTTCTAACCCTAGAAATCGAATCTGTAAACGAAAATCAACCAAACACGAAATATGAAGCAAGAACGAAAACAAAATCGAACACAAAAGAATTGGTGACCCAGTTCGGGATTAAACCCTACGTCTGGGGAATCTCAGTACGGGAGATTCGTCCGAATCCACTAGTTATCAAGAGTGTTTCAAGGATCGGCTACAATCACACACCACAGACGAGAACAAGTACAAACATGGAAGATCTAGCCAGAACAAAACAAGAACACAAGCCAGAAACAAAAGGGAAGAGAAGAAGAGTCTTCGAATCAGATTTAAAGCCCCTGATTAAGGCTTGTCGAGGCTCGAGCTGAGTCTTCGGAGTCGTCGCTGCCCTGGATCTCTACGAGAAGCAACCACCGTCAAGCTTGATCGGCGATCTCTCCACCACCGGCACCGGAATCGCCTTGCGTTCTTCTCTCTAACTCTCTCTTTCTTTTCTTTGTTGGCTTCTCTCACTAGTAGCGCCGCACAAGTTACCACCAAACTTGTCTGAGTACAAGCTTTTGTGAGCTTATATACTTAGGTATTGTGAGCTGCCGTTCCATTTGATGAGATGGGCTTCACCCATTGTTGGGCCTTATGTGGGCCTTTTCCTCTAGCATACACAAGCCCACATGTTTACATATAAGTCCACTTAATTTAGCCTAGTTTAATATTACCACCAAAACCGATTCAAAACCGGGGCGGATATATTAGACTTTAGCTTAATTTGTGGATATGTAACACATGTGCTCGGCATCCTGTATGTACAAGTTCTTCTAGCCTATGGTGATGACGTGTCATGCCACTATCCTAGAGATGAACTAGGCTTAGTAGATATTACAGAAAGCCCTGTTTTAGAGTTAATTATAAGTATAATATGCTAGTGAAATAAAATATAAAGTTTACTAGTAGTTAAGCCCTTCACCATAAACATTTGTCACCTTCAAATATTCAAAACAAAACATGTGAGAACATGGTTTATAGAATGGGCTGGCCGGAATCATGTTTGACATAAAAAATATGTGTAATAGGTTTAGTATTGGCCACTGGATGCACTCCCGTTTACGTTATATAGATTAAAATTGAATCTCATAATGTCATTCGTTAATAGCGCAATTCTTATTTGAATGCACTTTAGAAGCTTTATAATACACTTTTGGTGTTTTACGATGAGTCGTAATAGTTATATTTATGCTTTACGTTGTGCTTTTATTTACCTTGTACTCACACCGAACATTTATTGTGCACGAAATTCAAACTATGCTTCATATACAAAATCAAACAAAGAAATTACACCACCACAACTCTTTAAAATGCTTTACATGATTTTTTAACAATAGCCCTAAATTGGTCCCAGGTGGTGAAGGAAACAAAATCGATCCCCAATCGATTCGGTCCCGAGACCCTTCCAAGACCAGTTGCGATTCCAAACCGAGTATTTTTTTTTGAAATGGCTAACCAAGAACGATTTTGTCCCGATTTCGGTTCAGTTACTTGAATTTGTAACTTTTTACCAATTCACTTTTATCATTCAAGGTGAACTGGACCCAACTCTAAGGCTCTAAGCACGGAACACTTTGAGTGACGACCGAAGATAAAAAAAATAGTGGTCTACATCATGTGAAGATGACTTCAACATGTTAGAGTCTCTCTCGACTTCATTAGACAACTCAACCCGAGTGTACGACGTTCCCTCTATAGGATTGTCCATCTTAAGAATCCTCTCTTGAAGTGGAATATTCAGCAGCTCGAGGCACGACTTTGAAGGTGAAGAGAACATGTTCTCTCTTTGCTTCGTTTGTGTAGTCTCTTATAAGGACATTTAAGAATCTCGTGTATTTTTCACCCAAAATAAGTGCCCAACTAAAATTGCGTAACAATATATCCATCGTGTCTCTTATAAGGACAATAAACACTTAAAGGAAGCTTGAAGCAACTCCCACCCTTTTGCTTTTTTCCTATCTCAAAATCAACGAGATGCTCAAAAATAACCTTCTTAGCATAAAAAAAAAAACGCAAATGTCATCAATTTCTAAAATTAGAAATTTGGCCTCCGAGCAAACATGACATGTACTAATGAATCTAGGAAGATGTAAATTGATCATTTCAAGAACTTTCTAGTACATGTAATTTAAAAAATTGTAAATCTTTTGACCAAGTATACAATTATTGGTGTATTAAATTCAATTACGATAAACTAAAAAACAAGACACGTATATTGCTCAATTATTTTATCTAACAATTACAATCATGATGAGGGATTCACGATCTCAAAATTAATTTTAAAAAGACTTCATCGGTTGGAAGGTTCACATGCATTAGTCTGAAAATTAACTATTCCAAATTATATCCATCGAATAAAGTTGTGGTGATATGTGGGCATTCTTTGTCACGAAATGAAAGTCTTAAGAACTGTTCACCAAAGTTCGTTATTTGTAAAAATAAGAGCGCAATCGGCATAATTTTACTAAAACAAAATTGCACCTCTAATCCCCCATAACGCGTATTGTTATTAAAAAATCAAAATCTTGAAGACCAAGTATACATGCAAGTCCTAGCAATCATATTACTCAACTCTGATATAAACAAAAAAAGAAACAAAAAATATATATTAAAGCCAACTAAGCAATTAATCCAGCAATTATCATGTTGATTACGATTTCATACCTTAAATAGACTCCCAAGTATTGAAGAAATAATTGATACTACCATAAAAAATTGATGTGATGGGCAATTCTACAAACAAAGCTCGTGATGGCAACAATGGCGATCAACCTTACAGAACAGCTTTCCATTTTCAGCCCCTCAAGAATTGGATGAATGATACGTATAGAGATTTGGTTAATTTGTTTGATATTAAGTTAACTAGGTGCACCCGTCGTGCCATGCACGACAATGACTCACGCTTTATATTTAAATTTTTTTTTGTTATAAATATGATATTAATAAGTGAAAATATATAATGAACACTTTAGCATATGAAAATGTTATTTTTTTATAGACGAAAAAGGATTATTTTTTCAGATTTGTAGTACCACACGCATGAGATTCTAAAAATATAAAACATATTCCAAGTATAATACAATTTAGTAAATAAAATTTACGTACTTTTTCATCCTTCAAAATTTGTCTCTAATGGTTAATATATATCATTGTCCCTATTATCACAATTTTAAGACATTATAAGTCAATATAATATAAAATGAGATGTAAATTGATTATTTTGGTTTGATCTTATTTTTTATTTTAGTACTATAATTTATTTGTATGAGACATAATTATTATGAATTGTTAACGAATTAAAAATACTAAAATATAATATCAAACTTTAGAAATATAAAATGCGCCAACATGATTCTAATGACTATATATTGACATAAATAAAATATATTAATCAAAAATTATTTTATTCTGAAAAATAAACACTAAGTTATTATGAGAATGATAATATATAAGTCAAATAAAAGATATTAAATATAATTTGATTTAATATTCAAGATAAGAATATTAATTTAATTTAAAAAAGGGATTATATTTTTAAATTATTTTAAATTAAAAAAAATTTTAATTACTTCTTACATAAAGAGATTTAAAAGATCACTAATATATTGAAAAAAGATAGAATATATTATCAAAATTCAAAAAATATCTTTTGCATAAATTGATAATATAGAAAGTAATTAGATTAATTAAAATAAATGGAAAAGGTTTTATTGTTTAATTATGAGAGATAAAAGCTAAGTTATTAGGAACATGATAATATATAAGTATAAATTGATTTAGAATCAAAGATAAAAAATAATAAATTATTTAGAAAAAAGGGTTTCCATTTAAAAATTCTTTTTAAATTTGAATTTCTGATATTACTTTTTACATAAATAGATTAAAATGGTAATTGAAAAGATAAGTTAATTAATATGTATCTTTTATAGAAGGAAATTTTAAAAATAGATAATATTGTAGAGGAATACTCAACCACCAACGGGAGCTCGACCGGTCAGGAGGTGGACCAGGACGCTCCCAACGCGTTGTCACCTCCAAACCCCAATTTCCAAGGATACGCTCCCGCGTACCATTACGGCCAGGGGGCATATCCCATGCAGCACGGTCAGGGCGCCTACCCGATGCCCCACCAGCCGTATGTGCCCGCTTACGCCGCGGGCTACGGGCCGGGCCAGGCGTACCACCCCCCCCCCCCTCCCGGGAGCTCGAGCGAGGACATGAGCATTTCACGAGGGCGTTCCAGCTCTCGTCCTCAGTCCACGCGCTCGGGTTCCCGAAACAACATGATGGTGGATGACCGCGGCACCTCTTATGGAAGCCCCTTCGCTGACTTCATACAAGAGGAGCCCATGCCCAAGGGATTTCAGAAGCCGTCGACAGCGCTACAATTCGACGGCACTAAGGACCCGGGAGAGCATGTCAAGCAGTTCTTCGCGCACATGACGTTTAACACTTACAATGATGCCATGTACTGCCGGGTCTTTCCCTCCACCCTCAAGGCTGCCGGGATGAGATGGTTTACTAACCTCCCCGTACGTGGGTTCCATCAGGTCCTTCAATGATCTGACGAAGCGCTTCATGTCCCATTTCAGTGGGTCACGAACGCGTATGAAGACAACCAAGGATCTCATGGGTGTGACGCAAGGAGAGGAGGAGACCCTGGCGGCCTTCTTCACCCGTTTCGTCAACGCGGCGTCGGAGGTGCCCCACCTCAACGACACCTCCGCCCGTGACATGCTGATCCACAACCTCCGCGACGGAACATTCAAGGTCAAAATGTGTGGGAAGACCCTGCACACCTATGAAGATGCTTGCGACGCCGTCACCAAACGCGTCTTCGCCGAGGACGCGGCGGGAAAGCCCACACAGGACCGCAGCAAAGGCAAGGCCAAGACCACACCAGAGGCCCTCACTGTGTCCACCACACCGACGAAGCCTCAGGGTGGCCACCGCGGTGGCCACAGCCGTGGTGGGGGCCGACGTGGTCGTGGATACCAGGGGTACCGCGGTCTGCGCAATAACCGTGGCGGCAATTGGCAGAACAACAACGACCCATACACCGGAGCCAACGCCACGGAGCTCGGTCCGCGCAACGACGGCACACAGCCGGCCCAGGCTAACGCCTTGGCCGCTGCAGCGCCAACAAGGGGAAGAGTCGACCCAAATGACCCCAATGTCTACATCAACACCATCGCGGGGGGATCCACCCTCGCGGGGTCTAGTGGCGGAGAGAGAAAGCGTTATTCCCGCGCTTCGACCTCCGGGGGCGCCATCAACAGCTTGGGAGCGGCCGGGGCCCCTCATGCCGACATCACCTTCCGCCCGACCGACTCCCGAGAGCTCATCACCCCGCACTCCGACCCCCTAGTTGTGCACGCGGTCATCGCCACCAAAATTGTCAAGAGAATCATGGTGGACACAGGAGCATCGGTGGACATCCTGTACTATGACGCGTTCGCACAACTCGGCATCTCACCTGCCATGCTCCGACCCTACGCGGGCAAGCTCACTTGCTTCTCCGGAAATGAGGTCGACGTCGCGGGGTTGGTCACCTTGGATATGATCCTGGGGGACAGTAAAGACGCCCGCCGGTCCGAGCCCATCGAGTTCACCGTCGTCCGGCTCCCATCCATCTATAACGCAATAATGGGACGGACCTCTTTGATGAAATTCCAGGCTGTCGCCTCCATCTATCACCTGGTCTTGAAGTTTCCCGTCGAGGACCGCGTGGGTATCGCTCATGGCCAGCAGATCGAGGCGCGAAAGTGCTATGAGGCGTCAACCCGCGCTCGCCCTACCGCGTACGTTATCGCAGGCGGTGCCGACGCGGAGTTGGACGTACGTCAAGAGCGGGAGCGCGAGCCTCTCGGAGACTTTGAGAAGATCGCCATCGTCCCTTTTCCCGACGCAACCGAGAAACTGTTTGTCGGGGACTGCATGACCGGAGTGGACGCCGAAAGCCTGCAGCATCTCCTGGCCCGTTCTCGCGACGTATTCGCGTGGACGGAGACGGACCTGAAGGGCGTCCCTCCTGAGGTAGCGCTCCATTCGCTCCGCGTGAGCCCGGGGTCCCGACCCGTCTGTCAAAGGCGACAAAAGACTAACGAGGAGCGCACCATCGCGGCAAATGACGAGGTTGAGAAGCTCCTACGCGCCAATTTCATTCGCGAGGTCAAGTACCCTACTTGGCTCTCCAATGTCGTGTTGGTAAAAAAGTCTAACGGGAGGTCGCGGATGTGTGTCGACTTCAAGGACCTCAACAAGGCATGCCCCAAGGACAACTACCCCCTGCCTTCCATCTATGACCTGGTCGACTCCACCGCCGGGCATACCACGCTAAGCTTCCTTGACGCCTATTCCGGCTACAATCAGATAGCCATGGATCCTCTGGATCAGGAGTCTACCGCGTTCATCACTCAATGCGGGACTTTCTGTTACAGGGTGATGCCCTTTGGTTGTTGGGACACTATCAAGAACGCTTGCGTACTTGTTAGTGTTCCACACAACCGTCCCTTAGTTTTGATATGACAAACTCACTATGATTCTAATAAAGTTGTCCAAGTGTTCAGGAACGCCAGTGACCAAAAGGACAACAAGTGTGTATGGGCATCCCATAAGCTTAGGGACGCCAGCTAACAGGAAGTAAGGACGAGCCAGAGACTACTTGAGCAAGGACGGAGTCCCAAGCAAGTAGGAACGCAAGAAAAGAGTCCTTACTCACTAGCCGACAGGATGACATCACTCGACAATGTTTGATCATCCAAGGACACGTGGAGACCGATCCTGTAGCAGAGTCCAACACTACGTGGCGGACGATCCTGTAGCAGAGTTCATCAACACGTGGCGGCCGATCCTGTAGCGGAGTTCATCACACACAGCTGGATACAGGAAGCTTCCTCATCACCGCCAAACTCGTGGAAGAAGATCCTGTAGCCACGTACGTGAAGGGCATGATCGTCAGAACGAGAATGACGCCCTTTCCCAAGTCCTATAAATACCGCAAGGCATTTATTGTGACGCCAACGCTTTCAAGAATATTCAGAGAGAATCAAAGAGAAAGCGACTCACTCAAGAACACAAAGAACAAACTCAAGAACTCAAGAACAGTGCTAAGACTTTGAGTTAGATCGAGTGAGATTTGTAACCCAAATCACAAAACTGTTTGTAATCGAAAGAAGAGAAAGAGAGTCCTACTAAGTACTGTAGGACGCAGGGATAGAAGTCCTTTAGTAGATTGAACTTGCTTAAGTTGTAGGCTTAGAGGAGTCCTTTACTAGTGGACTTAGGGAAAAGCTAAGTGCCAGAGAACTGTAAAGACTCGCCAATACAACTGTAAGAACGTTCAATATAAAGGAAGAACTATTCAAAAATCCTCCAAGGAGGTAGAGGTTTACACTCAAGGACTATTTGATCTTGAGTGGTTCCTCTATAACTCTTTGCGTTCATTACTTACCTGTTTAGTACTATTTCCGCTGCATTACTCTAGGACGCTCCTACACCTCGTGGGAACGCCTAACCAAAGGACGCCTTTACCAAAGTAAAGGCAGTCCCTCAGTACTAACGATCCAACAATTGGTATCAGAGCAGACACTCTAGATTCTTATTGAGTTGCAGGTGAAGATGGACATGGAACCCATTGGAATCTCTTTTGTGAAGCCTCCGCGTCTGACGGACGGCAACTTCAACCGCTGGAAAATTAGATTTGAGAATTTATGCAGAAGCACAAATTATCAATGCTGGAACGTTATCAGAAAAGGTGATCTCAAAGTTCCGGAAGACAAGAAAGACAAAGAGGACGAGTGGGGTCCTGATGAATTCAAGCTAATGGAGACAAATGCTAAAGCAGTGTGCTTCCTTCAAGCGTCCCTCTGCGAAAGGGACGCCACAAGAGTTAGCAATCTCCCCACAGCAAAACAACAGTGGGAAGCTCTTGAGAAATTTCATGTGGGAACTGCAGAAATGAAAGAGGATGTCCAGCTGAAAATCAAGAAGGAGTTCTATGCTTTTACTATGTTGCCAAATGAATCTGTGAACGATTACTCGTACCGTTTTGAGGCCCTTGTCACCAAGATGAGAAACTTGGGTATTCCAGAATCAGAAATCTCCATGAGGAATAGAGTTCAAGTAGTCATCGATGGGTTGACTGGAGTCTGGAATTTCGATAGGACGACTTTCAAAGAAAACACAGCCAACAAAACTCTAGAAAGCTCAGGCAGTACGAAGAAAGAAGAATCTCTGACATGGCTCAGCTAGGAAAGAATCCTCAAACTGATCTTGCTTTGGCGTCCACAACACCAGAGTACGCCGAGTACCTACGTGGCCAAAGAGATCTAGCGCTGATGATGCAAAACAAAGAAAAACTTGAGAACTTGCGTTCCAAAGAGAAAGAAAGAAAGCCAAAGGAAGAGATTGACTCAGATGAGGAACTCTCTCTTATTCACAAGGCTCTCAAGTACTATAACAAGAAGAACAAGCATAGCAGCAAGAGCAAGTCCTACAAAAAGGAGAGTCCCAAGTACACAGAGGCTGAAATGAAGGAACTCACATGTTACAAATGCAACAAGAAAGGACATTTTGCCAAAAAATGTACTGTGGGAACGTCCTCCAAGGACAAGAAGAAAGCTCTCATTGGAGCATGTACAACCGCCTGGGATGATCTCAGTTCAAGTGATGATGAACGTGACGATCAAGTTGCATACATGGCAGTGGAGGACGCTCCAGTTGTTGAAGAGAACGCCTCCGACAACGAACAAGAGGTAACTCATGATTCCATGATGCGTTCTCTAGAAAAGTGTTCAAAACCAAAATTGCTTAAACTCATTGGCAAAATCATGGAGGAAAGTCTTGTTATGAAAAGAAGAATGGATGAACTCGAAGATGAAAATATTGTAGTTGAATGTGAGAACTGTAATTCAATGACTATTCAACTAGAGTCCTCATGTGAAGAAACTAAGTCCCTAAAAACTGAACTTGTGTGTCTTAAACTTGAGAACGCCAAGCTTAGGGAAGAAGTGAAAGTTTTGGGAAAGAGTACGTCCCATAGTTGAGGAGGTAAAACCAATAGTCTTTGTCCCAGCTAAGCGTGGTCTAGGTTATGAATCTGACTCTAGGAACTCTCTCCCTAGTGACTTTGAGGCTAGCAAAACTTCGGAACTTGAACTAGAAAGAGAGAAAACCAAGAATCTCCTTGAAAGAATTAGAGTCCTAGAGAGTGGAGAAAAAGGTCAAGAGGACTACTACACTAACTCCACCAGTCATAAAATTTACAAGAAAATTGCTAAAGGGGACGGTTCAAAAGTGTGTGATCCCCAAAAGATGAAGCAAAATAAAATCCAACGACCAAACAAGAAGTACTACCTCGGTACTTACTATAGGACGTGTTGGTACTGTGGCCAAGGTGATCATTTCAAATATGACTGTATAAAACTTAAGGAAGACATTGAGAGTGGTAACGCTGCTAGGACTAACAATGAAAATGCTGAGTCCATTCCTAAAGCTAGTTCTTGGCATCCTAGACGTTCTAGAAGTTCTTTCCGCAAAAATGCCATTTCTAATGATGTTAACTTAAATGATTATATGCCAGAACCAGAGTTCTATTATTGTAATGAGCCAGGTAAGGAACACCTTGCCTGGGTCGCCAAGAACTAACCTTGTTTTGGCAGGTAGAAGTGAGGGGACGCCCATGGATCATTGATAGTGGCACCTCAAATCATATGACAGGAAGCCAGATCCATCTCACTTCTATCCAAAGTAGTGCCACGGGAGGAACTGTCTCGTTTGGCAACAAGGGCAAAGGAAAGATCAAAGGAACGGGAACTGCTCTTCTCAACCCGTCCATCAAAGCAACAAATGTCAGTCTTGTTGAAGGACTTGGTTTCAATCTTCTTAGCGTCTCTCAGATGTGTGATCGAGGTGAAAATCTAGTCACATTTGACTCAAAGGAGTGCCTTGTTATCAACAAGAAGTCCAACAAAGTTGTTCTCAAAGGAGTTCGCAAGAACAACATCTACATCTTCAATCAAGAGTTCAAGCCTAAATCAGAGTTGTGTCTATCTGCTTCAAAGAAGGACGCTGATCTATGGCATTGTCGACTTGGTCATGCTGGACCTAGCACGATCTTCAAGCTTCACCAAAGAAATCTTGTGAAAGGACTTCCCCGAATTGATCCTGAGACGATTGAACAGTGCGAAGCCTGTATCAAAGGGAAGCAAACAAGAACGTCTTTCAAGTCCAAAAATGAAGTCAGTACGAAGAAGCCTTTGGAACTTCTCCATATGGATCTTTGTGGACCAATGAAGACGCTGAGCTACGGTGGAAAGAGGTACATTTACGTTCTTGTAGATGATTTTTCTCGATTCAATTGGGTTCTTTTCTTGGCTTCCAAAGCAGATTGCTTCAATGCGTTCAAAGTCTTCATCAAACAAGTGGAAGTTGCCCTTGAGACGCCTCTCAAAGCCATAAGATCAGACCATGGAACGGAGTTCCAAAACTCAGAATTCCTGGCCTACTGTGATCAACATGGTGTCTCGCACAACTTCTCAGCTCCAAGGACTCCTCAACAAAATGGAGTTGTGGAAAGAAAGAATAGGACGCTAGAGGATATGGCAAGAACTATGCTTTTGGCTAATAGCGTTCCCAGGTACATCTGGGCGGAAGCCATTGCTACTGCATGCTACATCATCAATCGTGCCATGATCCGTCCTCTCATGAAAAAGACATCTTATGAATTGTTGAACGGAAAGAAGCCTCGCATCGATTATCTCAGAGTTTTTGGTTGCAAGTGTTTCGTTCACAACAACGATAAAGAGAAACTTGGAAAGTTTGATGCGAGAAGTGATGAAGCCATATTCCTTGGGTACTCTCTCTCCAGCAAAGCATATAGAGTTTTCAACAAAAGGACTCTAAAGCTTGAGGAGAGTATTCATGTTGTGTTCAAAGAAAGTTCTTCTCACAAAGAAAAAGCAAGAAAGAAAGAACGCTCCTCGTCACAACAGCAGGACGACTCTGAAGATGAAGTTGAAGAATGGTTCTCTGAAAAGTACTATGTTCCTAAGAACGCTGCTCAAAATCCTGATGAAGTCTCAATGGAAGTTCCCAGTGTTGTTCAGGGAGTTCCATCTCATAGTGAATCTCCAGTTCAACAAGATGTAGCTGAATCAAGTCAACAAGGTGGGCAAAGTCAAGGTGTGGACGCTCTCTCTGAGGGGGAACGCACTGAAGACGATGCTCAAGATGATAGTGATGATTCTGATGGGGAAATTGATCCAAGATTTGCTCATTTATTTCAAAGGGAGTCCCGCTTCTCTCGGGATCACCCAACATCCCAGATTATCTCAGATCCTTCTCAAGGAGTTCAAACTAGGTCAGCTGCAAGCAAGTCCCAAAGTTCAAATTTGGCTTTCTGTGCATTCAATGCCTTTGTCTCTATGGTGGAGCCAAAGAATATCAAAGAAGCACTTCAAGACGCTGACTGGATTCAAGCAATGCAAGAAGAACTCAACCAGTTTGAAAGAAACAAAGTTTGGACTCTCGTCCCACATCCTAAAGGCAAAAATATCATAGGGACGCGATGGGTGTTTAGAAATAAGCTTGATGAGAGTGGACGTGTGTCAAGGAACAAGGCAAGACTGGTGGCTCAAGGATTCAAGCAAGAGGAAGGCATAGACTATGATGAGACCTTTGCTCCTGTTGCTAGAATTGAAGCCGTTCGTCTTCTTATTGCCTTCGCCGCTCACAAAGGATTCAAGCTATTTCAGATGGACGTCAAGACTGCCTTTCTCAATGGAAAGCTAAAGGAGGAAGTGTATGTTGCTCAGCCGCCTGGCTTCGAGGACGCCTCTCACCCAAATCATGTGTACTACTTGGACAAAGCGCTCTATGGACTCAAGCAAGCCCCTCGTGCATGGTACGACAGGTTTGCGTCCTTTCTTTTGTCTCATGGGTACACTAGAGGTTCAATAGATAAAACTTTGTTCATAAAGAAAGTTCACAAGGACATTTTGATTGCTCAAGTTTATGTTGATGATATTGTCTTTGGTAGCACTAACATGAAGCTTGTAGATAAGTTCAAGTCCTTAATGAGTAGTGAGTTTAAATGTCTCTCATTGGAGAACTCAATTTCTTCTTGGGACTTCAAATCAATCAACTCAAGGACGGGACGCGTATTCACCAACAAAAATATGTCCGTGAGATGCTTGAGAAGTACGGGATGAACTCATCCAAACCTGTTGCAACCCCATGTTCTCTAAACTCGCGTCTTTACGCAGACGAACAGGGAAAGGACGTTGATCAAAAACTATACAGAGGGATGATTGGTTCTTTGCTCTATTTGACCGCAAGCCGTCCCGACATTATGTTTGCCGTTTGCTTGTGTGCTCGCTTCCAGGCAAATCCAAAGGAGTCCCACATGCAAGAAGTAAAGAGGATCTTTCGCTATCTCAAAGGACGCGACGATCTTTGCCTTTGGTACCCCAGGAAGACGTCCTTCAAGCTTGTTGGCTACTCGGACGCTGATTATGCGGGACATGTAATTGATCGGAAAAGCACTTCAGGAATGGCACAGTTCCTTGGTTCATGCCTAGTCTCTTGGGGATCTAAGAAACAGAACTCTGTGGCGCTTTCAACTGCGGAAGCCGAGTACGTTGCTGCTGCCTCGTGCTGTTCACAAGTTATCTGGATCAAATATCAACTAGAGGACTACGGTATCAATCTTGAAACTATTCCTATTCGTTGTGATAACACAAGTGCTATTGAAATTTCTAAGAATCCTGTTTTTCATTCACGCACAAAGCATATTCATATAAGGCATCATTTCTTGCGTGATAATGTTGAACTAGGACTCATTAGTATGGAGCATGTAAGGACTGAAGACCAAATAGCTGATATTTTCACTAAGGCGCTTGATAGACGTCCCTATGAGCATCTTAGGTTGCTCTTGGGGATGATAACCTTTGAGTAGCAAGTCCCGTTCTACTATTCTCTCAATGATTGGCTATGTTTAGCAGATTCTAAGTGTTTAAGGTCTGTTATGCATTGAATTCATATTTGCAAGGACGCTAGTCTAAAACTTCATATGTTTGCTACTTTGGAACGCCATTCAAACTTTCTCTATTTTGTCTTGAAAAGAGTATCCCTGATCACCCAACCCTCATTATAAGCCGAAATGATGGGAACTCTAAGCTTACCCTAGCCGAGAACTCCGCAAAAGCGTCCTATGAGCTTCATATTTTCTTTTACGGGACGTACTTGCGTTGTTCTCAACTGGTTCGAAAGGTGATCACAAGAACGGTAAGTTGGTTGATGGTTTGCTTGAAGAGGTAAATTTTGCTAAGTATGAGAGAACGCTCAGTGCTTGTTGGAAAGAACGCCAATTCAGTTACTAAGGCGCAGTTGAAGAGTCAGAATTTTTGAACTTTTGAAAGTGTGAACAGTGACCGTTGCTTTTTCTCAAATCTTAAGGGGGAAGTTTTGCTACGTGTCGCACAGTAAAACAGTGGTAATTACCGTTTGTGCCACCGCTTCCTCTATAAAAGGCCAAAACAGTCGCTCTCAGAATTTATTACGCTCAACCACTTTCTCGCTCTCAAATTTGCTCTGACTTCTCTCTAGAACTCCAGCAGTTTTCTCTCACTAAAATTTCATCTGACAATGTCTCAACAACTAAAGAACGTGGCCGGCTCCTCTACCGGCGGGAAGAGAAGAAAGTTGGTGAAGTCTCACTACATTGAGAAGCCCCAACCCATTGTTCTAAATGAATCTTTGGTGGACTTCATCAACAGGAAGCCGAGAACCCTCTACAACTTAATAAGGGAACGCATGAACTTGTCTGAAATCAAGAATGATGCAACGAAGACTAAGAACTATGAAAAGTTCATCGAACGCTTCGTCGTGCCAAGTCTTCACAAAACAAACTACAAGGACTTGCCAGGACGGATGGACGACGTTCTCTTATTCTCACAGTTTGGAGGTGAGAATCTGGGTCCTTTACTTGAACTCATTCCCGATCTCCATAACGCCGTCCTTCCTGATTTCCCGATGTACCCAAAGGACTCCTTAGCCTTCCAAATGACCAAGTCCCGTGTACCAAGTTCTTCTCCACCACCACCTCAAGTCCCCTCCATCACCACAAAATCAATCCTCCCATCCAAGCGTCCAACCCCTCTATCTCCCCTCTCAAAAACATCCAAACCCACCTCCTCAAATCCAACTCAAATCGTGGACAAGTTTCCACCTCACTTAAAGGAGGGACGCTCCAAGAAAGCCCACGACCAAAGGCCCCTCAAAAAGGCCAAGACCTCGAGCGTCCCATCCTCCAAACCCTCCATAAAACGGCCGAGCTCCACAAAACGGCCATCCATTCTTTCCAAAGAAACCACCCCTCCCCCCCAAATCCAAATTGAACAACTACCAACCCCTCCCCCGTCCCCTCAACCCTCCTCTCAAAATGCTCTAATCCCCTTTCCTCCTCCGTCCCCGCTAAACCTGGCCCTATTCCCCTCTGCTCCCGCCCATATCTCTCCACCAAAGGACCCCGAGACCCCCAGATCTCGCCGTCCATCTTCCGAGAGTGGCCCAGAGGAGGCCGAACGCACTTTTGAGCACACCTTCCGCCGCAGAAAAGCTGGCGAAAAGCCGAAAGTGTTGCTGGCCAAGGAAGCTCAGGTGCAGATTGAGCACGTTCCCTCCTCCTCTAGCTCATCTGGGAGGGAGGAAGACACTCCTGCTCAGGACTCCCCCTTCATCGACGTTACTGGGGATTCCAATGATGAAGAGGAAGGAGACGCGAACGCTCCTACTGAAATTGAGGACGCTGGTGAGCACCAGGTCACTCAGGAGAACGCCGAGCCATCTCTCTCTGAAGAGCTCGAGCGTGATGCTCAGGATGTCACCCCTTACAACCAATCCCTCCCAATCCTCAACCCCACCCCAGCACCACAAGAAAACCCCTCCCCCACAATCCAAACAGAATCCGATCAAGTCCCAATGGACGCCGAGCCCACAACAACTGAACAACAAACAGAGGCTCAGGACGCTGAGGGCGCGTCCCAAAGACAGAGGTCTGCTGATCAAGCCACAGCTGGTGGCGATGCTGAACAAGGCACAGAGGACGCTCCTTCAAAGGACGCCTCTGATAGTGACTCAGAGAAGGCTGAGGACAAGTCCGATGATGATGATGAGGACTCTGAGTCCCCCAAGGGCAAGCGTAAGAGGAAGAACGCTGGTGTGCCCGTCAAAGTCCTAAGTCCTCTTATTTATTCTGAAGAGTGGCTCGCCTCCTTCGATGATGAAGCTGTTAAGGAGTTCCTCGATCTCCTAAGATTTCAAGGATGGCAGAACGTTGGACCAGCGCCGATAACAGTTGACAAGGAACAGGTTAAGGCGTTCTATAGCGATCTGCGCTACAAAGCAAAAGAAGGCTCCCTTCACTTCAAAATTGAAGGTGAGAAAGCCTCCATAATAGAACGCCAAATGTGCTCCTTCCTTGGCCTAGGTTCACGCAAGCCACCATCTGATGCTCTTAGCTCACTTCCTGAAGGCGGCTTCGAAACAACTGATCAAGAACTGCCTCTGGTTGAGCACGTCTTTCAAGGGAAAAGGCCGATGGGACTCGACAGGGTAGCTCACGTTTTGAGCAAGGTTGGCGCAATCATTCACTACTTCATCTGCCGCGCCATTCTTCCAAGGCAGGAAAAGCGTTCAATCGTGCAAACTCACGATATAATTCTGATTGACGCAATTCTTGAACGCCGCCCAGTCAACTTAGCCAGAATTGCGATGCAACATATGGCCAAGTGTGGAAGGAAGAGGCACGCCTTGCCGTACCCTGGTGTAGTGAAGGCGATTTTGCAGTCTCAAGATGCTTATGATGAGAGCACTCCCTCTGAAGAACTTGGCTTAAAATGGGACGCCAAGAAGGGACTGGTTGAAATTAGACACAATGAAGAGCTGCCGTCCGTTCTAAAACAGTTAAAAGCTGAGGCTGAGGAAGCTCGAAAGAAAGCTGAGGAAGAACGCTTAGCTGCTGAGGCTGAGGCCGCAAGACTTACTTCGACGCCTCAAGAGTTCTCCCAGGATCAAGAGCCTGCTGTAGATCTTACATCTCTCGATCAAATGCTCTTAGGACCTTCTTCTCCTACAGCTCTTCCTCAGGACGCTCCCTCTTCAAGTTCAGGTCCCATACCCCGCTCTGCTCCTGCAAATATTTCTGAACATCCGCCAGCAGAACTCATGGGTGCGATCTTGGACAACCAGTGCCTAATCTTCTCAGCTCTCAAAAATCTATCTTCTGCGTTCTCCAAGGCAAATGAACTTAATGAACAACTGCTCAAGTTTTACCAAGACCAGAGCCGTTCTCAGTGATTGCCACCACCCCTTAATCCCCTATCATTTTGCCTTTGCTTCTTTTGAACTTCAAACATTATGACCATTGGTCTGTAATAACTCTAACTTTTGTTTGAATGGAAATTACATTGTTTGCTTGCATATGTGTTTAAGCGTTCCACTGCTTTTAGTTATGTGTTAAGGGGGAACTATTGAGTGAAACGTCTAAGGAACGCTCATGCTAGAATAAACGAGGACGCTTAGAAACTTTTCTAGGACGCGACTCTCTCCTTTAAATCCAAAAGCTAGAGAATCAAAGATTGAAAACTTGTGCTTATTAAAATTTCTCTAAGTGTTAGAGGACTCTTTTAAGTTTTCATGAATGCTAAGTTTCAATGTTAAAACTATTCTGCAAAAGAGTTTGTCATCATCAAAAAGGGGGAAATCGTTGGGACACTATCAAGAACGCCTGCGTACTTGTTAGTGTTCCACACAACCGTCCCTTAGTTTTGATATGACAAACTCACTATGATTCTAATAAAGTTGTCCAAGTGTTCAGGAACGCCAGTGACCAAAAGGACAACAAGTGTGTATGGGCGTCCCATAAGCTTAGGGACGCCAGCTAACAGGAAGTAAGGACGAGCCAGAGACTACTTGAGCAAGGACGGAGTCCCAAGCAAGTAGGAACGCAAGAAAGGAGTCCTTACTCACTATCCGACAGGATGACATCACTCGACAATGTTTGATCATCCAAGGACACGTGGAGACCGATCCTGTAGCAGAGTCCAACACTACGTGGCGGACGATCCTGTAGCAGAGTTCATCAACACGTGGCGGCCGATCCTGTAGCGGAGTTCATCACGCACAGCTGGATACAGGAAGCTTCCTCATCACCGCCAAACTCGTGGAAGAAGATCTTGTAGCCACGTACCTGAAGGGCATGATCGTCAGAACGAGAATGACGCCCTTTCCCAAGTCCTATAAATACCGCAAGGCATTTATTGTGACGCCAACGCTTTCAAGAATATTCAGAGAGAATCAAAGAGAAAGCGACTCACTCAAGAACACAAAGAACAAACTCAAGAACTCAAGAACAGTGCTAAGACTTTGAGTTAGATCGAGTGAGATTTGTAACCCAAATCACAAAACTGTTTGTAATCGAAAGAAGAGAAAGAGAGTCCTACTAAGTACTGTAGGACGCAGGGATAGGATTCCTTTAGTAGATTGAACTTGCTTAAGTTGTAGGCTTAGAGGAGTCCTTTACTAGTGGACTTAGGGAAAAGCTAAGTGCCAGAGAGCTGTAAAGACTCGCCAATACAACTGTAAGAACGTTCAATATAAAGGAAGAACTATTCAAAAATCCTCCAAGGAGGTAGAGGTTTACACTCAAGGACTATTTGATCTTGAGTGGTTCCTCTATAACTCTTTGCGTTCATTACTTACCTGTTTAGTACTATTTCCGCTGCATTACTCTAGGACGCTCCTACACCTCGTAGGAACGCCTAACCAAAGGACGCCTTTACCAAAGTAAAGGCAGTCCCTCAGTACTAACGATCCAACATCGGTTTAAAGAACGCAGGTGCCACTTTCCAGCGCCTTGTAGACCACGTCTTCCGGAGGCAGTTGAAGCGCAGCGTCTCGGCTTACGTCGATGACATTGTCGTTAAGAGCCACAGCGCGCAGGTGCACCTGGCCGATCTGGCCGAGGTCTTCGAAACCCTGCGCGCCCACCGAATGAGCCTGAATCCGGAGAAGTGTGTCTTCGGGGTAAAGTCGGGAAAATTCCTCGGCTTCATGATCAGCGCGAGAGGCATAGACGTCAATCCCGCCAAGGTCGCCGCGGTGTTGGAGCTCCGCTCACCGGCTTCGCGCAACGAAGTTCAGCGACTGGCGGGTGCAGTGAATTATCTTGGACGCTTTTGTTCCAGATTATCGGACCGCGCTCTTCCTTTCTTCTCTTGTCTCAAGGGCACCACCACCTTCACCTGTACAGAGGAGATGGAGAGCGCGTTTCAGGCTTTAAAGGTCTACCTCACCAGCCTCCCAACGCTCTCACCGCCTGTCTCGGGGGAGGATTTGCAGTTATACATTGCCGTAAGCCAGCATACAGTTAGCGCGGTCCTAACCCGCGATTTCAGCTATCCGGTGTACTTCACCAGTAGGGTGCTCCAGCCGGCAGAACAGCGATATTCACCCGCGGAGAAGATGTCTCTAGCTGTTGTGACCGCGGCAAGAAAGTTGCGCCCCTACTTCTAGGCGCATCCTATCCAGGTCCTCTCGGACCTCCCACTTCGCCAAATCCTGCATCAGCCCGCGCTGTCGGGAAGAATGACCAAGTGGGCGGTCGAATTGTCAGAATTCGACATTTCTTACCACCCGCGGACCGCGATCAAGGCCCAGGCCCTCGCCGACTTTGTGGTGGAAGTCACTTTCCCCGACACTGACGAAAGCCCAGACGAGTGGAGGGTCTTTGTGGACGGCTCGCGCTGCAACCTAGGGTCAGGCGCGGGGGTAGTCCTTGAGGGACCCTCCTACACATCTGAACACGCCCTCAACTTCGGCTTCGAGGCCACCAACAACGAGGCCGAGTATGAGGCGGTGATCGCGGGGATTGAGATGGCCCTACTTGTAGGCGCACGAAAGATAAGGGTCTTCACGGATTCTGAGTGTTGGGACGCTATCAAGAACGCCTGCGTACTTGTTAGTGTTCCACACAACCGTCCCTTAGTTTTGATATGACAAACTCACTTTGATTTTGATAAAGTTGTCTAAGTGTTCAGGAACGCCCAATTAACAAAGGACAACAAGTGTATGAACGTTCCCTAGGCTTAGGGACGCTAGCTAACAGGAAGTAAGGACCAACAAGAGACTACTTGAGCAAGGACGGAGTCCCAAGCAAGTAGGAACGCAAGAAAGGAGTCCTTACTCACTAGCCGACAGGATGACATCACTCGACAATGTTTGATCATCCAAGGACACGTGGAGACCGATCCTGTAGCAGAGTCCAACACTACGTGGCGGATGATCCTGTAGTAGAGTTCATCAACACGTGGCGGCCGATCCTGTAGCGGAGTTAATCACACACAGCTGGATACAGGAAGCTTCCTCATCACCGCCAAACTCGTGGAAGAAGATCCTGTAGCCACGTACCTGAAGGGCATGATCGTCAGAACGAGAATGACGTCCTTCCCCAAGTCCTATAAATACCGCAAGGCATTTATTGTGACGTTAACGCTTTCAAGAATATTCAGAGAGAATCAAAGAGAAAGCGACTCACTCAAGAACACGAAGAACTAACTCAAGAACTCAAGAACAGTGATAGAACTTGTGTTAGATCGAGTGAGAGTTGTAACCAAATCACAAAAACAGTTTGTAACAGAAAACCACAAAAGGAGAGAGAGTGTTCTGCGAAGTACTGCAGAACGTAAGAATAGAGTCCTTTAGTAGATTGGGCAAGCTTAAGTTGTAGGCTTAAAGGAGTTCTTTACTAGTGAACTTAGGGAAAAGCTAAGTGTCAGAGAACTGTAAAGACTCGCCAGTACAACTGTAAGAACGTTCAATAGAAAGGAAAAGATCTATTCAAAAATCCTCCAAGGAGGTAGAGGTTTACACTCAAGGACTACTTGGTCTTGAGTGGTTCCTCTATAATTCACTGCGTTCATCTATTATCTGTTTAGTCTATTTCCGCTGCAATACTAAAGGACGCCCCTACACCTCGTAGGGACGCCTGACCAAAGGACGCCTTTACTCAAAGTAAAGGACGTCCCTCAGACTAACGATCCAACAATTGGTATCAGAGCGGGCGCTCTAGATTCTTACTGAGTTGCAGGTAAAGATGGACATGGAACCAATTGGAATCTCTTTTGTGAAGCCTCCGCACTTGACGGACGGCAACTTTAATCACTGGAAAACAAGGTTTGCGAACTTCTGTAGAGGTCAAGGTGAAGGGAGATCTCAAGGTGCCCGCTGACAAGGTTGATAAGGAGGACGAGTGGGGTCCTGATGAGTTCAAATTGATGGAAACCAACGCAAAAGCCATCATGAAGGTCATCATGAAGGGAGATCTCAAGGTGCCCGCTGACAAGGTTGATAAGGAGGACGAGTGGGGTCCTGATGAGTTCAAATTGATGGAAACCAACGCAAAAGCCATGTGTTTCCTTCAAGCATCCCTATGTGAGAGGGATGCCACTCGAGTCGGTAACTTGCCAACTGCTAAACAACAGTGGGACGCCCTGGAGAAGTTTCATGTAGGAACGGCTGAAATGAAAGAGGACGTTCAGCTGAAAATCAAGAAGGAGTTCTATGCTTTTACTATGTTGCCAAATGAATCTGTGAACGATTACTCGTACCGTTTTGAGGCCCTTGTCACCAAGATGAGGAACTTGGGCATCCCAGAAACAGAAATCTCCATGAGGAATAGAGTTCAAGTGGTCATTGATGGATTAACCGGAGTCTGGAACTTTGACAAGACAACATTCAAAGAGAACACGGCCAACAAGACTCTAGATATGGAAGAGATCTATGGGAAGCTCAGACAGTACGAAGAACGGAGGAAAACTGATATGGCTCAACTAGCAAACAACTCTCAAACTGATCTTGCTTTGGCGTCCACAACACCAGAGTACGCTGAATATATTCGTCGTCAGCAAGAAATTTCTTTGATGGTGGAAGCTAACAAGAACGAGAACCGCGAAAGGATGCGCGTTCAAGCTTTAAAGGAAAAGGAAAGCAAGACTAAGGAACAGCTCGAGGAAGAGGAAGAAGTTGCTCTCTTTAACAAAGTTGTACGTGCCTTTGGCAAAAGGAACAAATACTTCAACAAACACAAGATGCCAAAGAAGGAGAGTCGCAAGTACACTGATGCTGAAATGAAGGAACTCACATGTTACAAGTGTAACAAGAAGGGACACTTTGCTAAAAAGTGTACAACAGGAATGTCTGCTAAGGATATAAGGACGAAAGCCCTTATTGGAGCGTTCGCCTCTGCATGGGATAATGGGAGTTCTTCCTCTGACGATGATGATGAAGAACCTGATGAGCAAGTGGCGTACATGGCTATGGAGGACGTCACAGCTGTTGAGGAGAACGTTCCGAAATCTGAAAATGAGGTAACACGTGAATCTATGATGAGTTCTTTAGAACATTGTTCCAAATCTAAACTCATTAAACTGATTGGAAAAATCATGGAAGAAAGTGTTATCATGCAACATAGAATGGATGAACTTGAGCTTGAAAATGAGAATATAGTTGTTGAATGTGAAAACTGTAGTTCCATGACCGTTCAACTAGAGTCCTCACTTGAAGAATCTAAATCTCTAAAAACTGAAGTAATGTGTCTCAAACTTGAGAAAGCTAAGCTTAGAGAAGAAGTGAAGGTGTTGGGAAAGAGTCCCATAGTTGAGGAAGTCAAGCCAATAGTTTTTGTCCCAGCCAAAAGAGGACTAGGCTATAAGTCTGAACCCAGGAACTCTCTCCCCTAGTGACTTTGAGGCCAACAAAACCTCAGAACTAGAACTTGAACGTGAGAAAACCAAAAATCTTCTTGAAAGAATTAAAGTTCTAGAAAGTGGAGAAATAGGACAAGAGGACTACTACACCAATTCCACTAGTCATAAAATTTATAAGAAAATTGCCAAAGGGGAAGGTTCAAAAGTCTGTGATCCCCAAAAGATGAAGCAAAACCAAATCCAACGTCCCAGCAAGAAGTACTACCTCGGTACTTACTATAGGACGTGTTGGTACTGTGGACAAGGAGATCACTACAAATATGATTGCTTAAAACTCAAGGAAGATGTTGAAAATGGAAAGGCTGCTAGGACTAACAACGAAAATGCTAAGTCCGTTCCTAAGGCTAATCCTAGGCGTTCTAGACGCTCTAGGAATTCTTTCCGCAAGCATGCTATTTCAAATGATGTGAATATTTATGACTACATGCCAGAACCAGAGTTCTATTTCTGTAACGAACCAGGTAAGGAACACCTTGCCTGGGTCGCCAAACACTAACTTTGTTATGGCAGGTGGAAGTGAGGGGACGCCCTTGGATCATTGATAGTGGCGTCTCAAATCATATGACAGGAAGCCAGATCCATCTCACTTCTATCCAAAGCAGTGCCACGGGAGGAACTGTCTCGTTTGGCAATAAGGGCAAGG
Organism: Polygonum aviculare; assembly: GCA_934048045.1. NCBI lineage: Eukaryota > Viridiplantae > Streptophyta > Magnoliopsida > Caryophyllales > Polygonaceae > Polygonum > Polygonum aviculare. The sequence continues at coordinate 2,498,248 of OW204027.1, forward strand.
GAAAGATCAAGGGAACGGGAACTGCTATGTCTACATCCTCAATCAAGAGTTCAAGCCCAAATCAGAGTTGTGTCTATCTGCTTCAAAGAAGGACGCTGATCTCTGGCATTGCCGTCTTGGCCATGCTGGACCTAGCACAATCCTTAAGCTTCACCAGAAAGATCTTGTGAAAGGACTTCCCCGAATTGATCCTGAGACGGTTGAACAGTGCGAAGCCTATATCAAAGGGAAGCAAACAAGAACGTCTTTCAAGTCCAAAAATGAAGTCAGTACGAAGAAGCCTTTGGAACTTCTCCATATGGATCTTTGTGGACCAATGAAGACGCTGAGCTACGGTGGAAAGAGGTACATTTACGTTCTTGTAGATGATTTTTCTCGATTCACTTGGGTTCTTTTCTTGGCTTCCAAAGCAGATTGTTTCAATGCGTTCAAAGTCTTCATCAAACAAGTGGAAGTTGCCCTTGAGACGCCTCTCAAAGCTATAAGATCAGACCATGGGACGGAATTCCAGAATTCAGAGTTCCTGGCCTACTGTGATCAACATGGTGTCTCGCACAACTTCTCAGCTCCAAGGACACCTCAACAAAATGGAGTTGTAGAAAGAAAGAACAGGACGTTAGAGGATATGGAAAGAACTATGCTTTTGGCTAATAGCGTTCCCAAGTACTTCTGGGCGGAAGCTATTGCCACAGCATGCTACATCATCAATCGTGCAATGATCCGTCCTCTCTTGAAAAAGACATCTTATGAGTTGTTGAACGGAAAGAAGCCTCACCTTGACTATCTCAGAGTCTTTGGTTGTAAGTGTTTCGTTCACAACAATGATAAAGAGAAACTTGGAAAGTTTGATGCGAGAAGTGATGAAGCCATATTCCTTGGGTACTCTCTCACCAGCAAAGCATATAGAGTTTTCAACAAAAGGACTCTAAAGCTTGAGGAGAGTATTCATGTTGTGTTCAAAGAAAGTTCTTCTGACAAAGAAAAAGCAAGAAAGAAAGAACGCTCCTCGTCACAACAGCAGGACGACTCTGAAGATGAAGTTGAAGATTGGTCCTCTGGAAAGTACTATGTTCCTAAGAACGCTGCTCCAAATCCTGATGAAGTCTCAATGGAAGTTCCCAGTGTTGTTCAGGGAGTTCCATCTCGTAGTGAATCTCCAGTTCAACAAGTTGTAGCTGAATCAAGTCAACAAGGTGGGCAAAGTCAAAGTGTGGACGCTCTCTCTGAGGGGGAACGCACTGAAGACGATGTTCAAGATGATAGTGATGATTCTGATGGAGACATTGATCCAAGATTTGCTCAATTATTTCAAAGGGAGTCCCGCTTCTCTCGGGATCACCCAACATCCCAGATTGTCTCAGATCCTTCTCAAGGAGTTCAAACTAGGTCAGCCGCAAGCAAGTCCCAGAGTGAAAATTTGGCTTTCTGTGCATTCAATGCCTTTGTCTCTATGATGGAGCCAAAGAATATCAAAGAAGCACTTCAGGACGCTGACTGGATCCAAACAATGCAAGAAGAACTCAACCAGTTTGAAAGGAACAAAATTTGGACCCTCGTCCCACGTCCCAAAGGCAAAAATATCATAGGGACGCGATAGGTGTTCAGAAATAAGCTTGATGAGAGTGGACGTGTGTCAAGGAACAAAGCAAGACTGGTGGCTCAAGGATTCAAGCAAGAGGAAGGCATAGACTATGATGAGACCTTTGCTCCTGTTGCTAGAATTGAAGCCGTCCGTCTCCTTATTGCCTTCGCCGCTCACAAAGGATTCAAGCTATTTCAGATGGACGTCAAGACTGCCTTTCTCAATGGAAAGCTAAAGGAGGAAGTGTACGTTGCTCAGCCGCCTGGCTTCGAGGACGCCTCTCACCCGGACCATGTGTACTACTTGGACAAAGCTCTTTATGGACTCAAGCAAGCCCCTCGTGCCTGGTACGACAGGTTTGCGTCCTTTCTTTTGTCTCATGGGTATACTAGAGGTTCAATTGATAAAACTTTGTTCATAAAGACAGTTCACAAGGACATTTTGATTGCTCAAGTTTATGTTGATGATATTGTTTTTGGTAGCACTAACATGAAACTTGTCGATGAGTTCAAGTCTTTAATGAGTAGTGAGTTTGAGATGTCCCTCATTGGAGAACTTAATTTCTTCTTGGGACTTCAAATCAATCAACTCAAGGAAGGGACGCGTATTCACCAACAAAAATATGTCCGTGAGATGCTTGAGAAGTACGGAATGAACACGTCCAAACCTGTTGCAACCCCTTGTTCTCCAAACTCGCGTCTTTACGCAGACGAACAGGGAAAGGACGTTGATCAAAAACTATACAGAGGGATGATTGGTTCTTTGCTCTATTTGACCGCAAGCCGTCCCGACATTATGTTTGCCGTTTGCTTGTGTGCACGCTTCCAGGCAATTCCAAAGGAGTCCCACATGCAAGAAGTCAAAAGGATCTTTCGCTACCTCAAAGGACGCGACGATCTTTGCCTTTGGTACCCCAGGAAGACGTCCTTCAAGCTTGTTGGCTACTCGGACGCTGATTATGCGGGACATGTAATTGATCGGAAAAGCACTTCAGGAATGGCACAGTTCCTTGGTTCATGCCTAGTCTCTTGGGGATCCAAGAAACAGAACTCCGTGGCACTTTCAACTGCGGAAGCCGAGTACGTTGCTGCTGCCTCGTGCTGTTCACAAGTTATCTGGATCAAATATCAACTAGAGGACTACGGTATCAATCTTGAAACTATTCCTATTCGCTGATGCTGAAGCAGAACGCCTTGCTTCCATGAGTCAAGCGTTCCCTCAGGAAGAAGAGCCAGAAGTAGACCTTAACGTTCTTGATCAGATGCTTTTGGGTCCTTCTCCTTCTCAAGAACCTCCAATGGACGCTCCTCCAGCCAGTTCCGAACAAAGGCCCCGTTCTGCTCCTGCAAATGTTTCTGAGCATTCTCATGCGGAACTCTTGGGTGCCATTATGGACAATCAATGCCATGTCTTCTCTGCTATCAAAGACTTGTCCGCGGCTCTCACTAAGTCGGCTGAACTTCAAGCACAACTTCTAAAGTTCTTTCAAGACCAGAGCCGTTCCCAGTGATCGCCGTTCCCCACCTCTTAATCCCTCAATATTTTGCCTTTGCTTCTTTTGAACTTCAAACATTATGACCATTGGTCTGTAATAACTCTAACTTTTGTTTGAATGGCAATTCCTCTGTTTGCTTACATGTGTTTGTTTAAGCGTTCCACTTCTTTTAGTTGTGTGTTTGTGTTAACGTCCTTATCACTTGTTATCCTTTTCGATGATGCCAAAAGGGGGAAGTGTAATTTTGCAGAGATGCGCTATAAAATAGTTATCTAGAATAAGCAAGTGTTAAGGGGGAACTATTAAGTGAAAAGTCTAAGGAACGCCCATGCTATAATAAAAGAAGACGCCCATGCTAGAATAAAAGAAGACGCTTAGAAACTTTTCTAGGACGCAACTCTCTCCCTAAAATCCAAATGTTAGAGAATCAAAGAATGAAGACTTATGATTAATGAAATTTCTCTAAAGTGTTAGAGGACGCTTCTAAGTTTTCATGCATGCTAAGTTCCAATGTTAAAACTATTCTGCAAAAGAGTTTGTCATCATCAAAAAGGGGGAAATTGTTGGGACGCTATCAAGAACGCCTGCGTACTTGTTAGTGTTCCACACAACCGTCCCTTAGTTTTGATATGACAAACTCACTTTGATTCTGATAAAGTTGTCCAAGTGTTCAGGAACGCCCAATTAACAAAGGACAACAAGTGTATGAACGTTCCCTAGGCTTAGGGACGCTAGCTAACAGGAAGTAAGGACCAGCAAGAGACTACTTGAGCAAGGACGGAGTCCCAAGCAAGTAGGAACGCAAGAAAGGAGTCCTTACTCACTAGCCGACAGGATGACATCACTCGACAATGTTTGATCATCCAAGGACACGTGGAGACCGATCCTGTAGCAGAGTCCAACACTACGTGGCGGATGATCCTGTAGTAGAGTTCATCAACACGTGGCGGCCGATCCTGTAGCGGAGTTAATCACACACAGCTGGATACAGGAAGCTTCCTCATCACCGCCAAACTCGTGGAAGAAGATCCTGTAGCCACGTACCTGAAGGGCATGATCGTCAGAACGAGAATGACGTCCTTCCCCAAGTCCTATAAATACCGCAAGGCATTTATTGTGACGTTAACGCTTTCAAGAATATTCAGAGAGAATCAAAGAGAAAGCGACTCACTCAAGAACACGAAGAACTAACTCAAGAACTCAAGAACAGTGATAGAACTTGTGTTAGATCGAGTGAGAGTTGTAACCAAATCACAAAAACAGTTTGTAACAGAAAACCACAAAAGGAGAGAGAGTGTTCTGCGAAGTACTGCAGAACGTAAGAATAGAGTCCTTTAGTAGATTGGGCAAGCTTAAGTTGTAGGCTTAAAGGAGTTCTTTACTAGTGAACTTAGGGAAAAGCTAAGTGTCAGAGAACTGTAAAGACTCGCCAGTACAACTGTAAGAACGTTCAATAGAAAGGAAAAGATCTATTCAAAAATCCTCCAAGGAGGTAGAGGTTTACACTCAAGGACTACTTGGTCTTGAGTGGTTCCTCTATAATTCACTGCGTTCATCTATTATCTGTTTAGTCTATTTCCGCTGCAATACTAAAGGACGCCCCTACACCTCGTAGGGACGCCTGACCAAAGGACGCCTTTACTCAAAGTAAAGGACGTCCCTCAGACTAACGATCCAACACTGAGCTTGTTGCGCGCCAGGTCGGTGGTAAGTACGAGTGCACCACCGGGTTTTTGCCTCAATATCGCGCCAAGGTGAAGGCATTGATCGCGTGCCTCGAGACGTTCGCCATTGAATCCATACCGCGTGCGGCAAATGCCAAGGCCGACGCATTGGCCAAGATGGGTTCGGCCCTCCCGCCTGAAGTCGGCAACAAGGTCGTGATCGAGAGGAAGATGCAGCGCGGTGTCACTCAGGCAGTATTCGCGCTGGCCACGGAGGGCTGGATGGCTCCCATAGTCCAATATATCCAAACCGGAGAATTGCCCCAAGACGATTCCATTAGCGCGCGCAAACTCAAGCTCAAGGCGGCGCGGTACTGCATCGAGGGCGACAAATTATATCGGCGCGGCTACGCGGAGCCCAACCTGCTCTGCGTAGACGAGACCATAGTCTCCGAGGCCCTCGAGGAGGTGCATGAGGGCATATGCGGAGGACACCCGGGCTGGCGGACGCTAGTCCACAAAATAGTCAGGATGGGGGTCTATTGGCCTACCCTGCACCGCGACGCCGCGGCGTACGTACAAAAGTGTGACAAGTGCCAGCGCTACGAAAACGTCCAGCACGCTCCGACACGAGGGCTGCGTGGCATCCAGCCGGCCTATCCGTTCGCGATGTGGGGCATGGACATCCTAGGTCCCTTCCCTAAGGCCGCCGGGCAGGTACAGTTCATCCTGGTCCTGGTCGACTATTACACCAAGTGGGTGGAGGCCAAGGCCATGGCACGGATCACAAGCGCGAAGGTATGCGGCTTTCTCTGGAAAAATGTGGTTTGTCGTTTCGGCGTACCCATCGCGATAATGACAGACCACGGCCCTCAGTTCGACAGTGAGGAGACGCGGGACTTTTGCGCAAGTTTGAGCATAGAGTTGAAGTTTTCTTCGGTTGCACACCCTCAGTCCAACGGACTGGTGGAGAATGTGAACGCGAGGATACTTGACGACCTCCGCCGCAGGCTGGATGGCGTGCAGGGCCGGTGGGCGGAGCTATTGCCTCTTGTTTTGTGGACAAACTGCACTACGCCGCGTAGGGCAACGGGAGAAACGCCTTTCGCGATGGCCTATGGCAGTGACGCCGTCGTACCCGTCGAATCCATGTTACCCACGGAGCGAGTCGCGGGGTACGACCAATTCACCAACGATGAGGCCCTCAAGGTTGAAATGTACCTTCGCGATGAGCGCCGAGAAGCGGCCGAGCGTAGCTCGGCCGAATACAAGAGAAGGACCGCGGCATACTACAACAAAAGGGTCAAGCCACGCGGTCTCAAGGAGGGCGATCTAGCCCTCCGAAGGACTGAGGGAGGCAAGCTTGACGCGAAGTGGGAAGGACCTTACCTCCTCTCCAAAGAGGTCGTCCCGGGGGCTTTCAAGCTCACAGATCCGACGACGAGGCAAACTCTCGCCAAAACATGGAATGAGGCACGCCTCAAGAAATACTATGTGTAAATAGTCTAGGTTTGTCACCGCGTGGCGGTCGATTGTAATGTCTCTATCCTGCCTGTTTATATGAATAAAACGAGACAACTACCGTGCACTGTCCAATAATGAATCAGCCGTTACGGAAACCCGAGTTGCCTTCCTCGCTTGGGGTTGTCCGCTAACGCGCGCGATGCGCTTAGGCGCGCTCGAGTTGGGTTTCACCCCTCGCAGTCGCATAATGCCTTAAAACATCAAAAACTCCACCGTCGTTACGGAAGCCCGAGTTGCCTTCCTCGCTCGGGGTTGTCCGCTAACGCGCGCGATGCGCTTAGGCGCGCTCGAGTTGGGTTTCACCCCTTGCAGTCGCATAATGCCTTAAAACATCAAAAACTCCACCGTCGTTACGGAAACCCGAGTTGCCTTCCTCGCTTGGGGTTGTCCGCTAACGCGCGCGATGCGCTTAGGCGCGCTCGAGTTGGGTTTCACCCCTCGCAGTCGCATAATGCCTTAAAACATCAAAAACTCCACCGTCGTTACGGAAGCCCGAGTTGCCTTCCTCGCTCGGGGTTGTCCGCTAACGCGCGTGATGCGCTTAGGCGCGCTCGAGTTGGGTTTCACCCCTCGCAGTCGCATAATGCCTTAAAACATCAAAAACTCCACCGTCGTTACGGAAACCCGAGTTGCCTTCCTCGCTTGGGGTTGTCCGCTAACGCGCGCGATGCGCTTAGGCGCGCTCGAGTTGGGTTTCACCCCTCGCAGTTGCATGATGCCTTAAAACATCAAAAACTCCACCGTCGTTACGGAAACCCGAGTTGCCTTCCTCGCTTGGGGTTGTCCGCTAACGCATGCGATGCGCTTAGGCGCGCTCGAGTTGGGTTTCACCTCTCGCAGTCGCATGATTCCTTAAAACATCAAAAACTCCACCATCGTTACGGAAACCCGAGTTGCCTTCCTCGCTTGGGGTTGTCCGCTAACGCGCGCGATGCGCTTAGGCGCGCTCGAGTTGGGTTCCACCCCTCGCAGTCGCATAATGCCTTAAAACATCAAAAACTCCACAGTCGTTACGGAAACCCGAGTTGCCTTCCTCGCTTGGGGTTTGTCCGCTAACGCGCGCGATGCGCTTGGGCGCACTCGAGTTGGGTTTCACCCCTCGCAGTCGCATAATGCCTTAAAACATCAAAAACTCCACAGTCGTTACGGAAACCCGAGTTGCCTTCCTCGCTTGGGCACGCTCGAGTTGGGTTTCGCCCCTCGCGTTATAGCACGCCCAAAAGTACCAGCAAAGTAGAACTCAGTATCTAGCGCGGTCCTAGTACCTAGCTCGGCATGGGGTTGGATATCGTGTTATGTAAGCTTAGTGTCGAGCGCGGTCCTAGTACCTAGCTCGACATGGGGTTGGATATCGTGTTATGTAAGCTTAGTGTCGAACGCGGTCCTAGTACCTAGCTCGGCATGGGGTTGGATATCGTGTTATGTAAGCTTAGTGTCGAGCGCGGTCCTAGCACCTAGCTCGGCATGGGATTGGATACAATAAGCTTTCACAAAAATATCCAAGTGGAAAGAAGCGCAGATCATAATCAACGGGCCGCATGGCGGCAAAAGCAGTTAAGACGCAGTGACCGCGTCAAACATAATTACAGCCGCACCGCGGCAACAAACAGTGTTAAGGCCTCATAGGCCGAGAAAAGCATTAAGTCACAATACAAAAAACAAAAAGAGTTAAAACATCATTTAGGCATCAGGAGCGTTGGCCGCGATATCAGAGGGAGGAGGGTCATCAGGGGTCTTCTCTTTTTCTGGCTCGGTGGCGGCAGGAAGTTCCGGGTTGTCAAGACCCGCGTCATCTGCTTCCACTCCCGGGGGAGGTTTCGCCACCCCATCCTCCCAGATGACTCCCATTTGGCGATGAAGGTCGGGGGCAAAGTACTTCACTTTATACTTTTCGCAGTACTGGAGAGCGGCCGTAACCGCGCTGAGGGCCTGGACGATCCGCGCGTCGTCAACGCGATTCTCCATGTACTCCGACGAATCTAGGAAGTCGGGTATCGCGCGCTCCAGCTGTTTGCTGGTTGTTTCCAGTTGTGAGCTCAACTCCTCGTTGCGCGTTTTATAACCCCCGACCTCCTTCTTCAGCGCCGCGACCTGGGACCTGACAGACTTAAGCGCCCGGCATCTTTTTCCGCCTGCGCGCGCAGCTCCTGGAGTGCCGCCTCCGCCTCCTCCTTGGCCTTGACCGCTGCTTCCGCCCGCTCCTCCTCCTCCACCAAGCGATCAGGGAGGTAGTTTACCCACGCGTTGACCTACGAATCAAAACACGAGTTCCAGATTTAAAAATAGAAAATATGGCAGGACAACACAAAAAGAGGATAAGATCGCGTACCATATGGCCATACTTCTGGCACTCCCCTCTGACCTCCTTCGCGTTGAGGGTCCGGAACCATTCCCTCTCCTCCTCATACCCGTACTGGCCTGCCTCGAAGGTACCCCAAGCAGGCCCAGGGCACGCAAAACCCGCCACCTCCGCCCTCCGCGACCAATGTCGACGGCTCCCGGCGCCGGTGGTTATCTGGACGGGTCCCTTCGAGGGGGAGAGAGGTCGATCCCCAGTGGTGGCCACGTCCCGCCTGGACCTCTTGACCAACACCCCCTCAGCGCGAACAACATCCTCCGCGCTTTTTCGCTTCAGGGCCTCCGTCTGTGCACGTTTGCCTTTGGCATCGGCACGGGCCTTCGCGGTGGCCTCATCCACCGCTTTCGCGTCTTTTCCCTTGAGGCCTCCAGTCTTGGCGGTGGAGGGAGGCCCAGACGTGGCAGGGGCCGACTTGCCCGAGGTAAGGGCGGCAAACACATCCATACCTGCAAAGCAAACCATCAGTAATCACGATCAACGCGGTCAAAACACGAGAGTAGCATACATAAAAGCAAAAAGAAGCCCCGGAAAACAAAAAATACCCTCGCCCGTGTGCACCGGGGACGCGGTGGCTGACGAGGACTTTTCAACCTCCCGAGGAGGCTCGGGCCTTAGGCTGAGCCCCGCGCGCTCAAGGCGTTCCTGGGTCAGCCACGCCTGCTGCTCCCTCTTGTAGGGTGCAGCAAAAGTTTTCTTCGCCTCGGCGGCTTTCTTCGTGGCACCGCGCCTGCGCCTATAGGGGCGGAACCTATCAGCAATAAGGGGGCAGAGCATGACGTCGCCCTGGAAGTCGTGCACAATGAACCACTTTTCCCTCCACCGCGGTCCAATGTTGGAGGGAGTAATGATGAGGTTGCAATTGGTGAGGCTGAAGTTAACAACGCCCCTCTTGTCTGATTTTACGGTAAGAATCTGTTGCAGATGCGCCGCGGAAGGGGGGTGCTTCAACTCCAAACACCTTATGTGATACGCCGCGATGTAGCTCCAGTAGTTAGGAGCCATCTAGGCAGGGGCGAGCTCAAGATCGAAGAGGAATTGGGATACATAGGACGGCAGTGGAATCCTAAAGCCCGCGATGAGGCTCGCCGCGTACACCACGTGCCCCGCCTCATAGGCGGCATAGCTGTTACCCCCGTCCAGGGGCAACAGGAGCTCCACCCCTTCTGGCCAAGGGTACCCCACCGCGATCTCGTCCAACTCCTCGAGGGTAAGGATGGACGCACAACCCTTGGCCAGTGATTCCGGGTTCTCATAGTCGGCCAGGCGCGCAGGCCTGGTCTGACGAAAGCGAGGGACATCCGCCCTACCTCGCGGTAGGTACGAGAACGCGGACGTGGACGCCTCGTCGTCAGGGGCCTCGTCATGAGGAAAGCTCCTCGCGATCCCAGACGTGGACGCCTCGTCGTCAGGGGCCTCGTCATGAGGGTCGTAGGGCCTGCAGCGGGCCATGGGTCGCGATGAAGACTCGCTTTTCGTACGAGCCTCGGACACCGTAGTAGGATTGCTCTGGTTAAGACCAGCAGGCTCGCGGAAATTGTTCTGTGAATCACTAGCGGACATATCCCGGTACTCAGGCGAGGGATCGGGGCGTAGAAGTCGTCCCAGTTCGTTACTCTGTGACCGCGATCCACGCCTGAAGGGCAGGAGTCGCTGGAAAACCCCAAATCCAGGGCACGGAAACAAAGAGGCTCTTGGAGGAAGGAAAAAAGAGATGATATGCATGGGAAGAAACAAATCATAGTGGAACATGTAGCGCGATAAACAAACAAAGAGAAGAATACAAATAAAGACAACAGCGCGGTACCCCAACCGCAAGCAGGTGTCATTGCGCGATAGGGTTGGAAGCCCTGTCAAAATAGAGGGCATGGGAGCACGCACGCTGTGTCAGGAAAACTTTCCGCCGCTCCCAGCGCGCATCTCCAGAAATCGAAACAAGGCGATATGACGTTGATAGGACAGGACATTGAGGATAAGACGTCGTTCCCCCCGCCCACACCGTTTCACCTACCCACGACTTCTTGTCTCCCCGACAGAACCCTTGGGGCCAGGCGTGGCGTCGCCACCAGCGCACGACAACCGTTTAAGCAACGCTCAACCCAAGCCTGGACCACGTTTTTTTTTTAGGATGGTGGCGTAGTGACGGCCACCGCCACCCGAAACACAGAAAAACCTACCCAGGGCGGGGCGGCCCTTAGGGAGTTCCGCACCCGAAGCCGCAGGCGCCAGCGGCGCCGTCGTCGCTGGGCCTAGGGCTAGCCCGAAAACCCAGAGAAAAGGCAGAAAGAAAAAAAAGAGAGAGAGGGCGAGGAGAAAGAACGTACCGGAAGAAGGGGAAGGCGACTGAGGATATTGCGCTGACGGCACTGAGGATTCGGCGTTGTCCGGCGGTGGAAGGCTGAGGCAGTTGAGAGCGAAAACGGAGGATTCAGCGTTATCGTGTTTGAAAATGGCGAAGTGGGGAAGACGGAGCGGTTTCCGCTCTTTCTTATGTCGATTCATGACGGGCCGCGGGATTATGGGCCGAGCCTCGCAAGCGGCCCGTTAGACGATATGGCCCAACTGCCCTCATCGCCACTCTCCCCGTTTGCTCGCCCTCATTATCCAAACTCGTTCCGATCACCGCGTTCCAGGTTCAAGGTACTTTTTTTTTGACCCGTCCTCAAAAGGGCATCGAGGCCCGGTCCATGGAGTTGTGTTGATACCAGGAACCGTCAACGCGGTAAAGCACCCCACCAAAACAAAATATTACTAAGTATAAACCTCTCGAAGTGGCGTCAAACCCTAAACCCTACTACCATCGCGATCAGAACAGTGATCCCCTACTAAAGCGGAGTCCGGAGGACAAAAAGCCTGATCAGGCGATGTACGCATCGCGTACATCGTCAATCGATCGCGAGGAGAGGAGCCCGTCCCACCCATGCAAGTGGGCGGGCGGCAACGTCCTATCAGGTGAGCAGTGGGCAGTAATGTCCCATCGGGCGAGCGGTGGGCGGCAACGTCCCATCCTGGTTTCTGATTGGCCAGCTCCGCGGCCACCGCCCTAACAGCCAACCATGGAGCGACACGCATCTGGGCGGCGCCCGTCCCACATCGGCACCTCACCCCAGCCCTGCCCGAACATTCACTATAAATAGCGAGCTCAATGCACTAGAACAAGGATCGAAAACCTCGCGAATCACATACATTAGATCTCGAGCTAAGATCATTGTTGTAACCCGATACACCTGAACGCGATAAAGATTGTCTGTTCATCCTTACGATCTCACAATCAATACAAAAGCATTTCAAACACTACCTCCATCGCGTTAAGCACCTCAAGCAACCAAACACTTTATATCTCCCCGTTCGTTGATTCGGTTAAACTCAAACCTCTTGCTTCCATCGTGTTACACTACTATCGGTGTTTTCGGACTTCAACATTTTTTTTTTTATGTATAATTTGGTCAAAATTTGACCATCATATATTGCTCTTGGTGGAAACAATTCTAAATTGATGAATTTGCCATGGATTTTGGGTGTGAAGATCCAAATGGTAAGCTCCTTCTAACTACGCTCTAATTAATTCTGCCTCTCTCTTTTTTTGTTCTTTCAATTTTTCTTTACTGATAATTGGATGAATTTGATTGGGTCAGTTCAATTTTTCGTTATCATCAAAGAATTTCTTTCTCTACTTGTAGTTGTAGGGGAATAATACTTTATGATAAAAATGATTTTATATACATAAATAACATTAATGAAACTACTTTTTTTGATAAAAAATAATATTTTTAAAAATAAAAATTAAAACCAAAAGTAATTCAATAACTATATATTAAAGACTTCCTTTTCAAGTCATTACAGTACATCTCATCCAACTTTATATTTAAAAACTAATTTATACTCATATTACTTAGAAATTTAATTAGATTTATATATTCCTATCTATTTATAATTTGTCTATTTATAATTATAGTATTATTTAATTATAATTAATAATTTGTATATCAAACAATGGACAAATCTTATTATATTTTCCAACTGGTGGATTTTTAATAAGATTGTATATATATCCACACAGAGCCCTCACTAAGTCAATATTGTTTTTTTTAAATGGATGAGAACTTATTAATTTCAACAAATATAATTAAACTAGTATTTAATAACAAAAAATCATTTCAATTTTATATACTGTATTCCACCGAAATTCAATCAATTCAAGCTTCCACCTTCGACAGTTTTTTACTCCTACTCCTACATATATATTGAAAATGCAAATACAGAAATATAGAGTCTGGATCACATAAAGAATAAAAGTTATGTGCGACTATACGACAAACAAAAGTGCATCGTAAAAAAAATCAAAAATGCATTTGTATAAGATATTATTACTATGCGTTGTAAAACATTAAAAGTACATTATAAGACATCAAAAGTGTACCTACTTAATATCCAAAACTTAATATAGATATCATAAATCTTGAAAAAATTAGGACTTATTTCAATAAAATTATTGAGTAAGCTAGACACTTGCCAAGCCTTCGGTTGGGCTTAGTGCTTACTCGCTTAACCAAGGCTCTTTTGTATCACTTTTTTCTTCACTTTATCCACAAGGAACAATGACAATCATATGATCTAAAACCATCTAACATAACATTGCACCTACTTAATGTACATTGTCCATGAGACAAGAGTTATTGGAAAAGTCGGTGGGTCTTATCTGACGTGGGCATTCACACGTCGGTTTATGCGCATATGCGCGGTCAGTCCAACACATAAGTTCATGGGTTTCACTCTAAAACCAATTGACAATATATAATGGGAATAACTCATGTACTTATATGATGAGTATTTTATGTTTATATCATTAAGTGTACGTACGTATTGTTGTAGGACCAATGCTTCACAATGGAATTTACCACTTCTTCTACCAATACAACCCCAAAGGACCTACTTGGGGAAACATAGTTTGGGCGCACTCCACATCCAAAGACCTCATCAATTGGACCTCACAACCCATCGCCCTTACCCCAACAATCCCATCAACGGACGAGGACGGTTGTTGGTCCGGCTCGGCCACCATTCTACCCGGCGACGAACCCGCCATTCTATACACCGGTGGCGACTTCAACAAGCACCAATTCCAACTCCTAGCCTTGCCCAACGACCCATCGGACCCACTCCTAAAATCTTGGCACAAGCACCCCCAAAACCCTATCTTGGCCGCCACTCCAGAGAACTGGATCGACCCGCATGAGTTTCGCGACCCAACGACCGCATGGATGTTGCCCAATGGGCAATGGAGAATGTCCGTTGGGAGCAAGGAAGGGGAGCGCGGTGTCGCCCTCTTGTTCACGAGTGAGGACTTTGTCCATTGGGCTCAAACCGATGAGCCGCTTTACTGCCTTGATGGCACGGGGATGTGGGAGTGCCCTGATTTCTTTCCGGTGTATGTTGACAAGGATGAGGGTTCCGAGACTTCGGTTCTCGGAGCCGAGGTTAGGCACGTGCTTAAGGTGAGCTTGGTTCCGAGCCAACATGAGTGTTATACGATTGGAACGTATGACATTGTTAAGGATGTGTTTGTTCCGGATGTGGACCAGAGTTTGATCAATTCTTTGTCGGGTTTGAGGTATGACTATGGGAGGTTTTATGCTTCCAAGTCGTTTTATGATGGGGACACGAAGAGGAGGGTTTTATGGGGTTGGATTAAAGAGTCTTGTAGCGAGGAAGATGACAAGATAAAGGGTTGGTCAGGAATTCAGGTAGATATATAGCATTAATTTTTGTTTTAGCTTTTAGCATTGTTTATTCGGTTTTTATATTGTCTGCCCTAAGATTACATTACAAGTATACTTTTTCCCCAAAGTTTTTGTTAAGTTAGATGGCTTGGTTTTATCATTTTGCAGGGGGTTCCTAGAACGATTTTACTTGATAAATCCGGAAAATAATTGGTACAATGGCCCATAAAAGAGATTGAAAGTCTACGAGAAAAACAAGTTGATATACCAAGCAAACTTATCAAAGGAGGTTCAAAATTTGAAGTGTTTGGCATCACAGCGGCACAAGTAATTGAATTTATATTTGGTATTTACTTGTACACTATGTATGCACATGATCAAGTGATTTTACCCTTAACAATATTATACTTGATTACTTGATAGGCAGATGTAGAGATCTCGTTCAACATAAGTGATTTTAGCAAAGCCGAGAAATTCGACCCGTCTTGGACCGATGCACAATCCCTTTGTGACCAAATGGGAACATCGGTCGAAGGAGGAATCGGTCCATTTGGGTTGTTAATCATGGCTTCCAAGGGCTTGGAAGAATATACATCGGTTTTCTTTAGGATTTTCAAGAGTGATAATGGAGGATTTGTGGTGTTAATGTGTTGTGATGAAAAGAGGTACTTAAGTCCTATTTGTCAATGTTCCTTGATTTTATAAGATCTCATTTTTGCTGACCAACAAGTGTCTAACCACACATGTCTAAGTATTATCATACCTTGATTGAATGCTTGGAGGCTCCGAAGACTAATTTTGTATGCTAAATTATGCAGGCCTTCGTTAAATCCAACAACTGAGAAGAAAAGTTATGGTACTTTTCTGAAGATGGATCCTTCACATGAGGATATTTCGCTAAGAACATTGGTAAGTCGGATTAGAGCTTTATCTACACGTTAAAACTTCAAACTTATAATCATTGAAGTGTTAAAATAATAGAAATACGATGAAATCTCATTATATATAACACTTACATACGTATATATAGACACGTGAAACCTCTCATGTTATTAATATTTTATTAAGTATGTCGGGTGAAGATAAAATTTATAATTAATAATCATGCTATATGGTATAATATGTAAGAGAGAATAACAACTACCACCTTAGCCAAAGAAATTTTCAGAAAGTTAATTTTTTTAAAAAAATTTATTGATTGCTTTGCTTTTAATTTGCTCACTAAACAAAGAATGTGTGAGCTTATGTGCATGCAGATTGATCACTCTGTAATAGAAAGCTTTGCAAACAAAGGGAAAAGTTGCACGACATCGAGGGTTTATCCAACCTTAGCCACTCATAAAGACGCTCATTTGTACGTATTTAACTATGGACGGGAGACGGTAAAAATGAAGGAATTTCACGCATGGAATATGAAGAAAGCTTGTGTGGCTTAATTTGATATTTGCTTTGTATTGTTTGTCTCTTATAAGTTGGTTCCATTAAAACTTGATTTGATCTTTTGATGTTCTAAGTCATGTGTCAAACAAACTTGGGATTTATTTGGATTGAAATGTATGTATTGCAATAAACAAATTCGAGCTGACATGCATTAATGTTTTCCGAACTACTTTTTTCAGTTCGATTGTACATGAATGGTTATATACACTTTGTTATGGTAAAATGTAGAACGAATGTGATATTCATACTACTATTAAGATTCGATATACATGTGTGAATATGTAACAAAATGTATATTCAAACTAATTGTTATCGATATTCAAACATTATGCAATTAAGTAATGCATAGTATTCATATATTCAAAACTCTATTCCTTCATATTCAATATTCAATACCACGTATTCAAATAAATATATACGCAATTAGATTGAATGTGAATACACATGCATACTATTGCATATTCACATACACCAAATTGAATATACGTAGCAATCAGTTGAATATAAGCAACGATGCATATCCGTTTTAAGTTTTAGCATAGCACCCGTTTTACTTGAACTTGACAAAAAAGAATACTCATTAGATTCAAGCTTGGGTCCGTTAGACTTGAGTTGTACAATCTCGAATCAAAAGTAAACTCGGACCAAAATTAGATTCAAACTCGATTTAGTCGGATTTATAATTAGATTTCTTTGATATATTCAGATTAATTATAGTAGACGTGACTAGTTATATATATTCCCAAAACACCTCGATCGTATACAATAGCTACAACTTGTAACTAAACTATAAATAAAAATACTCAGACCAGAAAAAAAAAAAAAACTACTACTCCCTGGACCAACTATATAAAACACTAATATTAAACTCAATTAATTAATCCAACAATTACCATCTCAAATCTCAAAAAGACTAGCAAGTTTTGGGAGGGTTGAACTTGAATGGGAGGCTGAAAATTAAGTGAGCACAAGAAATCGGATGGGTTTGAGTTACGATTTAGTGGTAGTCTTGCCACTACTTTTTGTTTTGGTTTGGATTAATTGGGTCGCCCTCCATCTCCAAATCTCCCATCGCATTGAAAATTACTTCAAACTTGATAGCCTCCCAAGCGAAACCAACAATGGCGGTCAACCTTATAGGACCGCTTACCATTTTCAGCCCCTCAAGAATTGGATTAATGGTATGCTTAGCTCTTAATTGTCTTTGAGGTTTGATTTCTTATGTTTTTCCTTATATTGTATGGTATTGATTCAACTATTTTCCTTGTCTAATTTGGTCAAATTTGTATTATCTGGATCAACTTTGTCCTTGGTGCCTTGGTGGAATTACAAATTTGATGAATTCGGTGCATGTGAAGATCCAAATGGTAAGCTCCTCCATCACTTAAAACTCCTGGTTAATTCCATTTAGTCATGCTCTGGTCTGTATATTTACCTCCTTTACAAGAAAGTGATGAATGGGTGATGTTAATTAATTGGTTGGGTCACTTCAACCAAAAAAAAAATTAAATGGTTGGGTCATGAACATTCAACTCTTGTTAGGATGCTAGCTCATATATACAAGACTCGTTTAGTATCCATATCAAAATCTAACAATGAGTGTGCATGTTTATGAGCTTATATTTAGATTTGGCGGTTGATATATTTAGATATCGATGTTAAACTGATATTTATATACTCTTTTGTATATCAAATATCGATACAATAGTGTTATTTTGATATATATCTCCTAAGAAATTTATTCGACAAAGTTATTTGATCATCAATACCCATACCCGATATCTTGGTATACATAATGACTTTATTTTTCTGACATGTAATTACTTCATTTTTTCTTTTAGCATTTTAATAAGTTGGGAGTATTACCATCCAAGATACTCTAAACGAGTTCCTTTAATGAATTAGGAGAATATATAAGAAGTTAGTTGGCAACATGTTGAGCTTGTTTACATATTCTAGGTAATCTTATCCTATTAGACTATCATATTGTGTAGATCAATGCTATTTTACTAGTAGCCCAATGACATGTAGGTAAAACAAATTAAACATGAACAAAAAGTTATTGGTCACTTGGTCAGTACTACATTGACATAATGAATCATTAACCTTTTTAGGACCAATGTTATACAAGGGAATCTACCACCTATTTTACCAATACAACCCAAACGACACAATCTGGGGCAACATCACGTGGGGCCATTCCACGTCAGCAGACCTCGTCAACTGGACCCCACAACCAATAGCCATTTCCCCTTCAACCCCATCTGACGTCAACGGTTGCTGGTCCGGGTCGGCCACAATCCGACCCGGCAACAAACCCGCCATCTTTTACATGGGTAGCAACTCACACAACCAGCAAGTCCAAAACCTAGCCCTACCCAAAAACCGATCCGACCCGTATTTGGTCGAGTGGGTCAAACACCCGCGAAACCCCCTCATGGCCCCAACAACGGCCAACCATATCAATGCAAGCGAGTTTCGGGACCCCACCACCGCGTGGCTTTTGGCAGATGGACGGTGGAGATTAGCCATTGGAAGCAAGATTGATAACCGCGGCATGGCATTATTGTACACGAGCCGAGATTTTGTCCATTGGGTCAAAGCCGATGAGCCCCTTTACCTCCTTGATGGTACGGGGATGTGGGAGTGCCCGGATTTCTATCCTGTGTATGTGAACAAGGATAAAGGTGTAGAGACTTCGACGGTTGGATCAATGGTTAAGCACGTGCTCAAGGCGAGCATAAAATCGCATGATTGCTACACGATTGGGACATATGATACCATTAAGGGCGTATATGCTGCGGATCATGATCAGGGTTTGTTGGGCTCGGAATCGGGATTAAGGTATGATTATGGTAAGTTCTACGCGTCGAAGACGTTTTACGATGGGGATAAGAAGAGGAGAGTTTTGTGGGGTTGGGTTAGTGAGTCTTGTAGTACCGAAGATGACAAGAAGAAGGGTTGGTCAGGGATTCAGGTAATAAGCTTATATGTTAATTAGTGTAACGTAAATTTCTTATATAGTTGTGTCATATTAGACATAGCTCACATGTGAATTTAAATTATATATAGACGTTTCCTAGAAGTGTTTTACTCGACAGATCCGGAGAACAGTTGGTGCAATGGCCGGTAAAAGAGATTGAAAAGCTAAGAGAGAAACAAATTGAGCTATCGAGTCAAGTGATCAATGGTGGTTCAGTAATTGAAGTGTTTGAGGTCACTGGTGCACAAGTAAGTTTATACTTGTTACATATGTAATGTACTTACATTCATAGTCTAATTTAATGCCTAGCTAATAGTAACCCAGTTAATGTGGTTTCATATTACAACAAATTGACATTAGGAGTCCTAACTCGAGGACTAGAAGAGCACCTTGCCTACGATACACATTTGTAATTATTTCTAGACTTTTCTCTAGGCATTTTGTCATCATTTGGTGAGCTGTAACATGCCTTGCTGGCATTAGTCTAGAACCATCCTACATTGTCTATATAAACCTTGTACTGAATATTGAGGAATGACAGGCAACATTTTCTCCCATTCTTTTCTCTGTCTTTATCCTTTCCACTATGGTATCAGAGCATCCTAAAGGACCAACGTCCTGAAAAGATTCAAAAAAATACAGACCACCATGGATGAAGAACTTCTCCAAGACCCAGCCCTCTTCCAACACCAAAACCCTAATCCCCAACAAAATCAAAACCCAGTTCAGCCCTTGCAAGCTCAACCCTTGCAACTCATGGCTGCAGCAACTCACCCTCTTCCTGCCTTCTCCAGTTTCATTACAGTGAAACTCACCCAGACAAATTTTCCCATATGGAAAACACAGGTCGTTCCTTATCTTCGAGCCCAAGGGCTCTATTCCCATGTCGACGGCACCAATCCTTGTCCTCCGACGACACTTCCTGGCGGAGCCATTAACCCGGAGTATTCTACCTGGGTCTCTAGAGACCAACTAGTCATGGTTGTTCTTACCTCCAGCCTCACAGAAGGCGTTTTAGTCCAAATCATGGATTGTACAACAACCTCAGAGATTTGGACCAACCTCCACGATCTTTTTTCGGCCCGCTCTAGCGCTCAAGTGGTTCACACACGTCTCCAACTAGCGTCGCTCAAGAAGGCGTCCGAAACTGTCACAGAATATTTCAACCGAGCCAAGGGCCTTGTCACCACTCTTGCATCGGCCGGCCATCACATTCCCGAAACCGAGTTTTCGGTGTATCTCCTCGCTGGCCTCCCAACCGAGTATGAATCCCTCGTCACATCCCTTTCTACTCAGCCCAAACTCCCTTCTCCTTCTCAAATACTCTCTCATATGCTTGTTCATGAATCCCGGCTAACCCACCAATCAAACTCTTTCCTTTCCACCCCTGCTTCAGCCAACCACACCAGCTCTCAATCTAGACACCAAGAAGTGAACTACACTTCCTCTGGCCGTGGTCGTGGACGAGGAAATGGCCGGAATGATGGACGAGGACGAGGCAATAACCAGGGAAATCAGGGTCGTGGGCAGAACTCTGGCGTCGGAAATCAGAACAACAACAACGGTGGCCACTTCTCCGGCAATCGCCCGCCGCCACCGACTAACTTTTCCGGCCGTCCCGACACCCGCCCAATCTGCCAGGTCTGCAGTAAGCCAGGCCACACAGCTCTCCAGTGCTGGAATCGGTTTGATCAAAATTACCAAGCACCACCGCCGGCGAACTTTCAGGCGCATCACACTGTTGCTCAGACACCGTGGTACCCCGACACTGTTGCGACGCACCATTACACTCCAGATCTAAGCAACCTCCGCATTGATAGCCTTCCATACGGTGGTTCTGACCAAGTTAGCCTTGGAGACGGCTCACAAATTCCGATCCACCATTACGGTTCAGCAAAACTCCTCTCTCAAAATCATACTTTCTCCCTTTCAAATATATTGCACACTCCTGATATCTCCAAAAATTTGCTCTCCGTTCATCAGTTCTGTAAAGATAATGGTGTGTTTTTTGAATTTCACGAGAATTTTTTCTTTGTGAAGGACAATCGGACGGGGGCGCCTCTTCTTCGAGGAACCGTTGAAGGAGGTCTCTATCAGCTGCCTGCCACCACCGCTTCACCACTACCCAACTCTCCTCAACTTTCTGCCACCACCTTCAATAACGACAACCTCTGGCATTGTCGCTTAGGTCACCCTGCTGATGCCGTTGTCTCCTACCTTCTACGTAATTTCCAACTTTCCAAGAAAGGCCACCTTCCATCACAAGGCCCAAGCCCACCAACCTGCCAACCGTGCTCATGGGCCAAAACCCATGCACTTCCTCATCCACCCACAGCCTCTAAATCCTCGGGCTTTTCAATTACTATTTGCTGATGTATGGGGTCCGGCCCACGATATCTCTCTTAAGGGAAATCGCTTTTATTTATCCATTGTTGATGACTACTCTAAATTCATTTGGCTCTTTACTATATCTACAAAGTCCCTTGTCACCCCCATTATTACGAACTTTCTTAAACTTGTACAAACTCGATTTTCCACAAAAGTCATAAGTATCCAAACCGACAATGGGACCGAGTTCAAACCACTTAAACCACTCTTTTCTCACCTAGGCATCACCCATCGCCTCACATGCCCATACTCCCATCAACAAAACGGGAGTGTTGAGACCCGACATCGTCGCATTGTTGACATGGGGCTCACACTTCTTAAACAAGCCTCTCTCCCCATCCTTTTTTGGGATTTTGCCTTTGAAACCGCCGCCTACCTTATAAATCGCCTTCCCACACCCTTACTTCACCAAAAATCCCCCTTCCAACTCCTCTTTGATGATCTTCCCGATTACAAATTTCTAAAGGTGTTCGGGTGTCTTGCCTTCCCCAATCTTCGCCCCTACAATAAATACAAACTAGCTTTCCGCTCCACCCCCACTATTTTTTTGGGATATAGTGGCAACCACAAAGGCTATATATGTTATGATTGGGTTAACTCCAAATACTATATCTCTCGTGATGTTGTTTTTCATGAAACCACATTTCCTAACCCCACCAGTTTAACTCCCTCTTCTTCCACTGACATCAACTCGTACATTACCCTTCCTAATCTATCTTTTCCCTCTTTTGGGCCGGACTCTCATCCTGATCCACCTATTTCATCTCTACAGCCCAATAGCCCAACCTCCTCTTCACCTACTAGACCTTCAACCCAATCCAACAATTCCCCTTCTCCTGAATTATCATGCCCCACCAACACCCTCACCTCTCAACCCACCAACACGTCTTCTCTGGCGGCTCCCATCACCCCTCCTTCCCCGCCACCAACATCTCAACATTCCGGTCACCACATGATTACCCGGAGGCGAGACAATATCCATCAACCCAAAATTTGACTTGATGGTACCATTCCCTGGCCCCCACCTTCTTGCTCCCTTGCCAATCAAGTTCCCGATGAGCCATCCTCCTACACGGAGGCCGCTCGCTACCTTGAGTGGCGTCGAGCTATGGAAACTGAAATTAATGCCCTTCTCCATACAAACACATGGACTCTCGTCCCTTCCTCTCTATCCAAAAACACCCTGGGAGTAAAATGGGTTTTTCCCACCAAACGACACGCCGATGGCTCGATTGAACGGCGCAAAGCGAGGCTAGTTGCCAAGGGCTTCAATCAAATGGAAGGTGTTGATTTCTCTGAAACCTTTTCCCCTGTTGCCAAACCAACCACAATTCACCTCCTTCTCTCCTTAGCTGCTATGAAGCGGTGGTCGGTTTGTCAGTTAGATATACAAAACGCTTTCCTTCACGGTGATTTGAAGGAGGACGTCTTCATTCAGCAGCCTACTGGCTTTGTTCATCCGAATTTTCCCACTCATGTGTGCAAATTACAGAAATCTCTATACGGATTAAAACAGGCCTCGAGAGCTTGGTTTCAAAAGCTCAGTGATGCTCTTATTCTTCTTGGGTTCTCTGCATCTACCGCTGACTCATCATTGTTCTCTTTTCGTCAAGATCGTCATCTAGTATTCGTTCTCGTTTACGTGGATGATCTGCTTGTCGTATCCTCTGATCCTCTTTTGTCCTCACAATTCATCTCGGCTCTGGCAAATCATTTTCCTGTGAAAGACCTCGGTGATCTACACTTCTTCCTTGGCATTGAGGTTGAACGCAGCTCAGATGGTTTTCTCCTCTCCCAATCCAAGTATATTACTGATCTGTGTAGGCGCGCAAATATGCACCAATCCAAGGCAGTTAACACCCCCATGGCAACGACTCCATTTGTGGGTAACTCTCCTGCATTCGAAGATGCCCAACTTTACCAAAGCTTAGTTGGTGGTTTGCAATATTTGGCTTTCACTCGACCGGATATCTCCTTTGCCGTAAATCGAGTGTGCCAATTTATGCATGCTCCATCTCAAGAACACTGGCAGGTTGTTAAAAGAATTCTTCGGTATCTCAATTGCACGGCTCATCTCAAGTTCAAAATCGCTGCAAACTCGTCATCTTTGCTCTCTACTTATTCTGATGCGGACTGGGCCAGTGACACACTTGACAAACGCTCAACCGGTGCCTACTGCATCTATCTTGGCTCGAACTTGATTTCTTGGTGCTCAAAGAAGCATGCCACTGTGTCTCGCTCCTCCACTGAAGTTGAATACAGAAGCCTAGCCTATGCTACAGCCGAACTTATTTGGGTGCAACTTCTTCTCAAGGACCTGCACATTCGGCTCACTGAAACTCCAGTTCTCTGGTGCGATAATCTTGGTGCAACCTACATTGCTGTCAATCCTGTTTTGCACCATAAAATTAAGCACCTTTCCCTTGATTTTCACTTTGTGCGTGAGAAAGTCCAAGCTCGATCGCTTCGTGTCTCCTTCATCACTTCAAAGGAGCAACTAGCAGTCCTCCTCACCAAACCGTTGCCATCAGCCCGTTTTCAAGATTTACGATCCAAGCTTTGTTTGCAACCCGCTCGGATCGAGGAGGCCTAGAAGAGCACCTTGCCTACGATACACATTTGTGATTATTTCTAGACTTTTCTCTAGGCATTTTGTCTTCATTTGGTGAGCTGTAACATGCCTTGCTGGCATTAGTCTAGAACCATCCTACATTGTCTATATAAACCTTGTACTGAATATTGAGGAATGACAGGCAACATTTTCTCCCATTCTTTTCTCTGTCTTTATCCTTTCCACTAAGGACTTAGATAATACTCGTAGTCGGTATTTTATCTTCAAATTTCCAACGTAGAACTTTTTCTTTCGCACATTAAGTTTAGTCAGTTACAACTCGCCAAGACCAACTAGGCGAATAATACACATCCTAGGCATTTTATCATCATATTTCTGACGTGAGACTTACTTAAACTTCAACATTTGATGATATATGGATAGGCGGATGTTGAGGTGTCGTTCAACATAAGGGATTTAAGCAGAGCTGAGAAATTTAACACATCTTGGATCGATCCACAATCACTTTGTAGCATGAAAGGAGCATCAATCAAAGGACAAATCGGCCCATTTGGTTTGCTAATCTTAGCTTCCAAGGGCTTGGAAGAGTACACAGCCGTTTTCTTCAGGATTTTCCAGAATGAGGGCAAAGGAAATGTGGTGTTAATGTGTAGTGATCAAAGCAGGTGCTTAATTAATTAGTTACTATTCTTAGTATTCCGATATGTTTTCCACTGCTAGTGCTTTGCTATAGTTGTCATGAAAAAAAAAATTTAGTAGAAAGTATACCTATTTCATCTAAAAATACGTGAAATATACTTATATTTTTCCATTTTTGAGGTGAAAAAATATACTTTTTGATTAAAAAGTACTTTTTGAACATTATTACAGTATAAAGTATATTAATGGACATACCAAAAATAAGCTCTTATGATGGATTTTTCAGGTCTTCTCTCAATCCAACTACTGACAAGACAAGTTATGGTGCTTTTATGAAGGTGGATCCTGTTCATGAAAATATTTCTCTGAGATCATTGGTAAGTATGTTGAACAAGATTTGTTTTTTAATAAAATTGATTCAATGTCAATTTATATTGCAATATACAAACTCAAAGATTAAGATGGAAGGAAATATGGCAGTATTAATTAATTAATTTGTTGGTCATGTCCGATGCAGATTGATCACTCTATAATAGAGAGTTTTGGCGCCAAGGGTAAGAGTTGCATCACATCTAGGGTTTATCCAACCTTGGCTATGAACAATGAGGCCTATTTGTATGTATTTAACAATGGATCAGAGACCATTGGAATCCAGGAATTTCGAGCATGGAACATGAAGAAAGCTAATATAGGTTAAATTAACGTGATCAACTATTGACTCAAATTAGGGAATGTATGAGCAAACCAGACCCATCATGAGTCCCCACACGATTGTCTTGCAAATGTAAAATTTTATTAGAATATTAGCATACCTTTATTTTTTAAAATAATTTACTATTATTTTTTTACATATTTTTCTATTTAATAATGTAGAATAATTAATAATGAAAGTGACTGTTAAATAATAACATCATTGACCATGTTGGCCACAATCTGAACCCGCGCATCATAGCTTAATTGTCATAACCGCTTAATAATCTTAAGGTCTGTTTGACTGCCCCACATTATTGAAAATAATGCATTATAATTTTTTTTTTCTTTCTTCTAGCTAGAGACTTTTACCCTCTCTTACATACATGCTTCGTTATGCAAAATAACGTCTTATTGAAGATAATCTGAGTGCACCGAACCAGCCTTTAGACACATGAGCAAAAAAATCACTTTTTGATAATACATTAGTATTTTTTTTAATATTTATTATATAAGTAAAATAATATAAGTATTCGGATTGGGTCGAGCTAAGCCCATGGGCTTTTTATGTCGCCCAAGCCCAGTCCTATTTTTAACGGGTCGGGCCATACGGGCTGCACAAGTCTAATAGAATTAGATTTATATGGGAATGTCTTTTTCTTGAGCTGCTAAATCTAGGGAGTGCTCCTGAATTAGAGCCTAGTCTTAGGGGATTAATTCCCACTTTTTCTGGGATCATGTACCAGGATTTGCTCTCCTCACCATATGTCACCAATTAATCTTACCTCCTCGACAACAATTTGAATTTCCTTGTATTCAGGCACGCGAAAGAGGAGGACCCACAAATTTGAAATTCCACCTTTATTAGTTAGGGCCTTATAAATACACATTCGTTAGTCGTTACTTGCATAGTTGCATTCATTTTTATCAAATTGTCCACTATGGAAACACGAGTTTGCCCAATACCAACTTCACTATCTTACACTAGTGCACCCTCTAGTCCTGGTCGAAGCCCAAACACCACTCCTAACGCCTACTTCTCTAGTGTGCCAACAAGTCCTTCTAGATATCCGACGAGCCTATCGAGAAACCCGTCCGGGTATGAATCCGATCAACTTAAAACACAAGGTCTAGACAACTTGTTCAAATTCGGATCCTTAGTTTACGAAGAAGATGGGTTACGTCGAGATATGCCTATCATGGCGTATGCGGACGAGCTTTTCCGTGGAGGCAAAATGCTTCCTCTTAAGCTTCCGCCTCGGCTCCAAACCACGAATACCACTACTCGTGTTTACGCGAAATGGAACAATGGTGGTACGAGGATCATAAGCTCGGCTTCTTCCTCCCCGGGCTCGAGAAGTGTGAGGCGTAAGATCCCTTTTGGACGGCGTCCATCCTTAAGGAATGATGAGTTTGATCCGTTTGTTGTAGCTCTAGAGAAGGTCAGGGAAAACCACTACCACCACCACCACCACCGTCTTCCTAGGAGGTCACAGTCCCTGTCCCCGCTCAAATGGGGATGGGGATTGAGAAGAAGCAAGTCTATGGGGCCCGATGGGCCGGCTCATTTGATAAGAGTGAATGGACAAAGCCCGATTAAAGCAATGCCGATGGCGGTTGAGCTATTGAGGCCCGACATTGGGGACAAGGGAGTAGGAGTAGACAAGGTGGAAGCTAGGAGGCAAAGGATCAAGAGGTTTTTCCTAAAGAGCGCGTCTTTCGGGTGGAAGGCGATCAAGTCGGACAAGGAGGAATGTAGGGCAGCTATGTTGTGTAACCCTCATGAGTCAATGGAAGAAGCTACAACTACAAAGCATGGGAATGCGATAGGCAGGATCTCTAGAGGGTTGAAGGCACTTGTAAGGCACAAGCCAAGGCTCTTTAATAGGAGCCTTGGGCTTCGACGTTCCTTAAACATTAGTTGACTCTTCTTATTATTATTATTATTATTATTATTATTATTATTATTATTATAATATGCATCTTTAATGGAAATTATGGTATTAGTTTCAGGTCAAAATACTTGTGATAGGTGAATATATAAGAGGCATGTATATTCAACGATCACAAGTATTTTGACCTGAAACTAATACCATAATTTCCATTAAAGATGCATATAATAATAATAATAATGCGTTGTAATAAGAGATTAAACGAGAACTATAAACAGAACCGATACAGAGATTTACGTGGTCGAGTAATTGTGTGTTATCCAACAAGGCACAAGCCAATGCTCTTTTGTAGGAGCCTTGGGCCTTGACGTTCCTTCAACATTAATGGACTCTTCTTATTGTTATATGCATCTTTGTGTTCAGTTTCTTTAATGGAAATTATGGTCTTAGTTTCAGGTCAAAATACTTGTGATCATTGAGTATACGTACTACATGAATTCATGATCGTTGAATAAACGTACCACTTTGATTAATGAAATAATTACCCTATTAACATCTGAAATTGTGGCCGAAATATTTCATCGACGAAACACTTTGCGAAATAAACAAAGGGAATCACAGAGAACACTTGAGTGGTTGTGTTCCCGGTTAAGAAGAGCCACAGGAAGAAGGTCTTGTTAATCAACAACGCCATTAAGAATCGATCGGAGTTTAGAATTGCATTATCTTCCTCACGTAGCCTTTGCCCAAACTCTAGATTGTCCTTGTAAGCTCCACTCTGCTCCAAAATGTGTTATTAGTGATTATCACGTGTTCAAGGTGAGATATAATATGTATTTCATTATAGTCTCCAAAATACATAACGAGCTAAACCCGACCTGTTTGACAAGTCTATTAACGACGTATATATGGTCGAAACTCATAATTTATTAGGATGATATGCATAAAAGTAATCTAATTAAACGTAAATTTGAAATTAATTTGATTGAAACTCACCATCCATGTAACGAAAGTGTGGAAAGAGACTTAGTCGGGTGACGCGGCTAAGGCGCGGAGCTCAGCGTACATCACACGCGCGTCTCCGTCCTTTAACCGGAACCTTTCCTTGAGCCATGTCTTGTCTATTTGCCTACACGTTGAGCAACTCTACTTTAGTTATAGAACGTGACTCAAGACTCGAAATGAATTAGCGCGCACATGATCGCACTAGATGCACAAATTGATTTGAGTGCGACTGGCTTACGAGCTGTCATCGGTGGAAACCCCGAATTCGTGCCTGATGACAAGGTCAACAAGCTCAGCAGCCAGCTCCGGTGCGAACAAGGTGGTCAAACCCATCGTATGCGTGGCAACGACCGCCACCTCTTGCGTAGTCAGTCGGTGTCCGGACAAGTACTGAATGAGGTCCTCCACCTTGCAACACATGTCCGCGTGGCTGCTCCCATCGCTTGCAACCTGGACAGTCTCGGCATTGCCTTCCTTCTTCCTCCATGGCGCCATGTGGCTCGCGTCCATGCCCACACTCGGTAACAGAGCATACATTATATGAATCTGAAATCCCACCCGCAAAATCCTCATCTCGTACCTAGCTTGTTCACCAAAAAAAATAAAAAAAAATGTTCAAAATCAATCAGAGTGCATTATATATACATGATCGAACGTCCTTGGGTCTTTCCTGCCCTTAGACTAGAGCACCATCCTCTCACCCTAAGTTTTCTCGACAAAAAAAGAACATACGTGGTCGAGCTTATAATAGTATATGTACCCAAGTTATAGTATAACATGCATACCAAAATTGATGTCATCAGTTTCCCGGACCTCACTACTTGGCTTGATTGGCTTTCCAACTGTCGTAATAAAAAGTCCTTCATCTTCCGACTCAGCTGCAGCGCCATCACCAACTTGGTTTATCACATCTGGCGCGTCAGGAATGTCGCCATTCATCAGAACTCCCTTATCTCTGCTCAGTCTTGCAGCCAGACCATCATCCAAGCCATGAAAGAGCGTGCTCATGCGACTTGGAACAAGAACAGTGTTGACCTTAACTCTTGAGAAGCCTGCTTGGACTTTCTCCTTTTTGATTTACTATTGGTGTTCTTCTTTGCTTCTTTTTTGCCCTTCTGGTGATTGCTGGTATACTCAGAGCCTTTGAGTGCTCCTTTTTGATGTAAATCCTCATCTCTCTTAATATATCTTTACCTTAAACTTTCAAAAAAAAAAAAAAAAAGTTGATGTCATGGTACAAAAGTTTGGACCGACCGGTAGGTTAAGTTCAAAATTGGTATTCGATTGAAAATCTTCTGTTCTATTTGATTCAAGATTTGGTTCATTCCAAAATTTTATAATATTATGAACCGAGGACCAAATCGGATTACTATATGTTAATCAACAAACCTGTCGTAAATCGCCTTCGTCCTCCACCTCGCCATCACTATCGAGTTAAGGAGGATTTGATCAAAAAAAAAATCGAGTTAAGGAGGACGAGAGCGCAACCAAACATCCACACGACGCATACCCACGCGCCATAGCGCGTGATAGGATCATGAAGCTCCCTCGAAAGTTGCAAAAGCCACCACGTCAAAAGAACGAGTGTAGAATGGATTGCTGAGCCTAGTTGGAGTTTGACAACGTCGGCGTAGTAGCTCCACCGCTTGAGAGGCTTGAGGGCGGCCCATTGGCGGCGTGTAGAGGTGGCTTGTATGGTGGAGTCGAGTCGGTGTTGGGACTCGACGAGACTGGGGCTGGTGAAGGTTGTGGCCACGAAGTCGGAGAAGGAGTTGGCGGCGGAAGTGAGGCCGGTGAGTCGTATGAGGAGGCGGCTCGGGGCGAGGGCGACGGCCATCGCAACGACTAGTGCGAGTTTTGGTAATGGTAAAGGCGGTGGCTCGACAGAGTAGCTAGGGTGTGTCTTGAGTTGCCATATTGGCTTTGGAATTGTGGGATAGGACCGGGAACTTTGGGTTTGAATACTTTGTTGAAATAATATGAAAAGTTAAACTAAGAGGGTTATTTAATCTAAATTAGAGCGACCTTGATAATAATAATTCATGAGTTTCTACCAAAAAAATAATAATAATAATTCATGAGAAATTAGAGAGATGAGCATAATAAGCGTTGGCATGAGGGAGATGTGTTGACTTTGACAATATACAAGACTAAGCCTACCCATAAAAGCATACCCTAACATGTTAAATCATGACGGTGTGATTGATTATAAGGTGTACCTATTTTTATAAGTTAATAAATTACTAATATAACAGAAATGGCACGTATTGAATATACTTTAGATTGATAAATTAAAATAGCAGGGGTTCAAGGGTTGACTTAATAACAATGGTAAGGCCATGTAATTTAATTCATGTATATTGTTGGCCCTCATATATTCGAGCCCATGGCCCAACGAAGAAAAGGCCCATCGCCAATTCAACAATCACGCCAGCCATGAATTCCGATAATTTCGCTCGTCATCAATGAGGAAAGCAAGTTGTAGCAAGGCGGCGATCTTCAAGCATCGAATTGTAACTCCAAGTGCGGGATTTCCGGGATCTCATGTAACGCCTGCCAACGGCTCAATTAGAGGAGGAAACCTTCGCTATAAAAGGAAGGGGAACGCACCAAAAGGAGGACATTCTGACTACGCACACAATCTCTAGAACAATACTTCCCATTCACAATCCCTCAAGCAATTCTTACCATCTTAAGTCTCATTCTAGTTTCTTTTCTGAAGCTCATAGTACTCAAAATCGAACCATTGTACACGAGAGCAACATCTGTCGATCAATACAAAATCAACCACAATTTTCGCCATTCTACTCTTTTCTTTACTCATTATTTCTATTATTATTTTCTGTTCAACGATTCTAACACGTCGTGACGACTTTGTGACTAGGAATCCCTCTTTGTAGCGAAGTAACACGTTTACGTGGTTAATTCGCCCAAAACAATTGGCGCCCACCGTGGGGCCCTAGCCCAAAAAGAAGTCACGATCTAACAAGCCATCGAATCCACACCAAGCATGGAGGCAACTCATAGCCACGTCGGAGACCTCGAGCCAAACAACCACCAAGTCATCGACTCCGACGACAATCAAAACCTCAACGACAATAGCAACCCTAACAACGCCGTCAACAACGGCGGCGACGGCAATCAGCACCAAGAACTGCCTCTTCAAGAAGAGCCACCAAACGACAACAACTCCGAGAGGCAGACAGCTGAGTCCAACGCCATTGCAGAGATCCGCGCAACCATGCTCGCGCTCCAGAAGGATTTAGACAGCCAAAGAGAGGCTAACTCAAAAATTACTGAAGTGTATGGGAAACAAATTGAGGCTTTAACTAATGAGCGTAATTTACTTCGATCTCAGGTCCAATCGGCTCCGGCTCATAATCGAAGGAGCGATGTGATTAATGACGTAGCTCGGCGCCTGGATATGGAGGATCCCAGTCTCGTCACTCCAAACGGCGCCGGACCATCAACGGGTAATCAGGTAACCGTTAACACGTTGGGGACAACTCGGGAGAGTAGTGAGGTTATCCAACTCAAGGAACGCCTTAGAGCCTTGGAGGACCGAATCACTCAGATCCCGGGAGCTCCTCAACCGATAGCAGTAGAAAGGCGAGATGGTTACACCGACTCACCCTTTGTACCCGCTATCGCAAGAGCTAATATATCAAGAAAGTATCATGTTCCTGAAATTCAAAGATTTGAAGGGACTACCGATCCCGACCAGCATATAGCCGCCTTTAAGTAGGCTATGAATATTAGCACTGTCCCTTTTGAAATGAAAGAAATTGTCATGTGTCGATGGTTCGGGAACACGTTGTCTGGTCCCGCACTGAACTGGCACTCACATTTGCCACTTGGAAGTATCTCATCCTTTGCTGAGTTGGTTGACAGGTTCAGAATCAGGTTCGCCAGCAGCCGCCATGCGAGGAAACGGTCTAGCGATCTATATCGTTTAGTCCAAAAGCCGCGCGAATCATTAAAGGCGTTCCTCAATCGTTATAACGAGGAACTAGTAACTATTGAGGGATGCGACGCAGCCACGGCGGTGGAAGCTTTTCGGCGAGGGATATCATCCCGAAATCCTGAGTTGTATCGAGAATTAACGAAATATCCTTACTCTAACTTTGATGAAGTGCAGGTTAAAGCTTTGGCGCACGTCCGTCTTGAGGAAGACGACCTCTACGCTGAAAAGGGAGCAAGCCCTCAACGAAATGATCGACGGCCGGGAAAACGGGAGGCTCGGTACGCCCCCTACCCATCAGCTGCTCATCATTCCCCACACAACAAGCCAACCGTTAGCACGTCATATGTCAAGAGAAGCGAGGGCACTCAGCTACCTCCAGAATTGTCTCATCACAACTTCCGAGTTAGCGCCACAGAGGTAGTCCGGACCCTTAGCACGATGGGAAACGCTGTCAAGTGGCCACGAAAGAAGGACATACCACATCATCGTAAAGATGAGTCAAGGTAGTGTGACTTTCATTTCGATCACGGTCACACGACAGAGGAGTGCATCGCGCTAAGAAAGGAAGTCGTTGATTTGTTAAGAAAGGGCTACCTCAAAGAGTTAATCTCTGAGCGCGGCAGAGAGCATCTGGCCCGGAATGAGGAAAGAGCCCGAAAACCTGACTCCCCCAAGCATGCAGGAGTTATCAACGTTATCACCGGGGGGTCAGACGTTTGTGGCGTAACCTATTCCACGGCTAAAAGAATCGCAAGAGAAGCCAGACGAGAAAACCCCAAAGCTCCAACGCGTTCCAGCCATGCCGTCATGCCAATCACCTTCGACGACGTCGAAGAAGAGGAAGTTCATCATGATTGTTTAATAATTTCTTTGACAATTGCAAATTTCCTTGTTAAACGTGTTCTGATTGATAATGGAAGTTCCACTAACTTGCTTATGTTGGATGCGTTGTACAGCTTAGGTCTCGGACTTAACGACGTAGTCAAAAAGTCTACGACTTTGGTGGGATTCAATGGTGAATCACGCAACACGCTTGGGGAAATTACCCTGCCAACCAATGCTCGGGGAGTAAACTATCAAGTAAAATTTCAAGTACTAGACTGTCCCTCACCCTTTAATGTTATTTTGGGCAGGCCATGGATTCACGGAATGAGAGCAATCCCGTCAACATATCACCAGTGCGTGAAGTTTCCTTCACCTTGGGGGATACAAGAAATTCAAGGAGAACAAAGACTCGCAAGAGAGTGTTATTCGGTCACCATGAGGGCAACGACTTCCACAACTCCTCTTTTCTCCACAGCTTCCACATCTTCGCAGGCAGGAACCGGAAAGCAGATCGCGGATTAGCAATTAAAAGACTGTAAGACTCCGTCCTTCTACGTGAAGCCGGAGGCCCCTGGACTAGAAGAAGTAGCTCTTGACCCGTCCGAACCTTTGAAAAAGATACGGGTCGGGGCAGATCTGGAGCCGACTTTGCGAGAAGGGCCGGTGGAGTTCTTACGGTCTTACAAAGATTGCTTTGCCTGGGGGAACGAAGACATGATCGGAATAGATCCAAGTGTGATAACACATGCTTTGAACGTCAATCCAAAGATGCCACCCGTGAAACAAAAAAGGCGTAAGTTCGCTCCTGAGCGAAATCAGGTAATAAACGAAGAGGTAAAATCTTTACTTGAGTCCGGGAAAATAAGGGAAGTCAAATACCCTGAATGGCTAGCAAATGTGGTAGTGGTCAAAAAGAAAAATGGTAAGTGGCGTGTCTGTGTCGATTTCACTGATTTAAATAAAGCGTGTCCTAAAGACTCGTTCCCATTGCCTCATATCGACGCAATGGTGGACGCGACGGCAGGAAACGAGTTGTTAACTTTTATGGACGCGTTTAGTGGCTATCATCAAATAATGTTGAATCCGGAGGATCAAGAAAAAACGGCTTTCGTAACTAATCAAGGAACTTATTGTTATAAAGTTATGCCATTTGGACTGAAAAACGCAGGTGCTACTTACCAGAGATTGGTTAATAAGATGTTTCAGGAAAAGCTAGGGGATACAATGGAGGTCTACATCGACGACATGCTCGTCAAGTCATTAAAGGCGGAAGATCATGTTACTCATTTGCGAGACACCTTTCAAATCCTGAGAGAATACAAGATGAAGTTGAACCCAACCAAGTGCTCCTTCGGTGTCACCTCAGGGAAGTTCCTCGGATACATAGTTACCCAAAGGGGGATAGAGGCAAGTCCAGAACAGGTCAAAGCCATAATGGAACTCGAGTCACCAAAGTGCGTGAAGGACGTTCAAAAGTTAACAGGAAGGATAGCAGCCTTGAACAGATTCATATCCCGTTCATCAGATCGAAACAAGTTATTCTACGACATCTTGAAAAAGAATAAGTCGTTCGAGTGGAAGGAAGAGCATGAGAAGGCGTTCGAGGAGCTAAAACAGTACTTATCAAGTCCGCAGGTATTGTCAAAACCACAGCGAGGGGAAAAATTGTATGTCTACCTCGCCGTTACAGAAGTTGCAGTCAGTGCTGTTCTGATCCGTGAGGAAGATGGTAACCAGTTACCAGTTTACTATGTAAGTAAAACATTGATTGACACGGAAACCAGGTATTCTCCTATGGAAAAATTAGTTCTTTCTTTGGTAATGGCTTCCATTAAGTTACGTCCATACTTTGAAAGTCATTCTATTATCGTGAGAACTAACTATCCTATGAAGAGTATCATGTCCAAACCAGAATTGTCAGGTCGTTTAACGCGTTGGCTGATTCATTTGAATGGCTACGACATCTCATATGAGCCTCGAACAGCAATAAAGTCGCAAGCCTTGGCAGATTTTGTGGTTGACTTCACCCCTACCCCTTCGCAAGAAGAGGAACAAGAAATGCTAAACGTAACGAATAAAAACAAATGGCTGATGCACACCGACGGCGCGTCAAATCAAGTTGGTGTCGGTCTAGGGGTAGTCCTGAAGTCACCACAGGGGGATAGGATAGCCCAGGCTGTGCGATGTACGTTCAAAGCTACCAATAATGAAGCAGAATACGAGGCGCTCATCGCGGGCTTACTCGTTGCCCGAGATCTTAACGTGTAGGAAATCGAGGTAATCTGTGATTCGTTACTTATCGTGAACCAAATAACAGATTCATATGTTGCCAGGGATTCAAAGATGAAAGCATACCTAGAGAAGGTGCGCGAGATTGTGAAGGATTTCAAGCATTTCGAGATCAAGCAAGTTCCTCGAGACGCTAACACACAGGCTGACGCCTTAGCTAATCTTGGATCCGCCATAGACCCACGGGAATACACTAAAATTCCCTTCGTGTACCTCGACGCACCATCAATAGTCAAGGAGGCTGACGTGTTAGCAGTAAGCAACTTAGACAGTAACCCGTCCTGGGTAACGCCTTACCTGGAATGGTTACAGCAAGGCGTTTTACCAGAAGACAAGGAGGAGGCCAAACGACTTAAGGTAAAAGCTTCCACATTTACGGTTAAAGATAACATTTTGTTCAAGTGGTTGTCACCAGGAATATACGCACGATGCGTACGGGAAAACGAAGTACAGGTGGTGTTACGAGACATACACGACGGCGAATGTGGCAATCATACAGGGGGTCGGAACTTGGCGAAGAAAGCAGGCAGGATGGGGTACTACTGGCCCACCATGAACAAAGATGCAGTAGAGTTTGCTCGCAAGTGTGATGCATGCCAGCGTCATGGACCAATTCCACATTTACCTTCAGAGTTACTTCATTCCCTTAATTCACCATGGCCATTCATGAAGTGGGGGATGGACATCGTTGGGAAGCTCCCACCAGCTTCAGGGCAGCGCGTATATTTACTTGCCATGACGGATTACTTCTCTAAGTGGATCGAGGCCGAAGCCTTCAAGGAGGTCAAGGACACTCAAGTTATCTCGTTTATCCGCAGAAACATCTTAAACAGATTCGGGATACCATCCACTATAGTATGCGACAACGGCTCCCAATTCATCAGCAACAAGACCAAAGCCTTTTGCCAGCAGTACAACATTCAACTCGTCATGTCTACGCCTCGCTACCCACAAGCCAATGGTCAGGCGGAAGCGAGTAACAAGGTTATTCTTAATAATCTCAAGAAGCGACTTAAAGATGCAAAGGGAAAATGGGCAGACGAGTTACCACTTATACTATGGTCAGATCGCACTACGCCTAAAACCGCAACTGGACATACGCCTTTCTCCTTAGTCTACGGGTGCGAGGTTGTGTTACCAGTTGAGGTATCCTTGCCCACTGCTCGATATGGCCTTACTACAGAAGAATCCAACATCTCTAACTTGTTACATCACCTCGACACGGTGGACGAGTTACGAGACGAAGCCTCAATTCGATTGGCAGCATATAAGCAGGGGGTAGCACGAAGCTACAACAAACGAGTTAACTCTAGAGCATTCCAAGTCGGAGATTGGGTGTTGAGAAAAGTCTTTCAAAACACTCAAGAATTAAATGCAGGCAAACTTGGAGCAAATTGGGAAGGCCCCTACCAGATCACCAAAATCGTAAGGCAAGGTGCATACGAGTTAGAGTCATATGATGGCAAGACTGTACCCAGAAGCTGGAACGCGATGAACTTGAAACTCTATCATTTCTGAGCAAGGTACATATTCATAAACATTACTTTTACATTCTTACACGATACTTGATTCGATTACCATACGGCTTTACACAAGCCTTGACACACACAGTTCTACAAAAACTAACAAGGGACGCCTTGTAACGTTACAGGCCAAAGACAAAAGGCCCAAGCCTTACAAACAGGCAACAAGTGCACGAAAATTGACTAGTCAAGAATTCCAGATGCACGAGGCGAACGAGTCAAACAAGAGTCTTTCCATACAAAGGAGCTCTTTATTCATTTACTTGTACAACTGATCATAAATTAATACAAGTTACAACTTTTCTTTAACATCTTCGCCCTCATAAGCTGCATCTTACATACTAAGCGCTATACAAGTTACAAAGAGATCTCTATACTAAGCTAAAATCTTCTACCAGGCTCTTACGCCTCCAGCTTGACTTCAAACCTGCAAAACAAACGCAGACAAAGCAAAGACAAGCATGCATAATAATAATAGTTAAACAGGCCCCAAAAGGCGAAGGGCAAGCAGTCAAGAGGCCCTAAACTAGCGGCCAGAACACTTAAGCTTTTACAAACCAACCCCAAAGTACGTAGGGGGTAAAACAAGTTCAAAACCCCAACATACTGGGGGTAGAGTACGAAGTTTAAAAAAAAAAAAAAACGAACAAGTTTAGTCTTGGCTGGATCGAGGAGTCCTTCTCCGACGCTTCCACTCGCGCCACTTCTTGTGCCACCTTCAGAATATCATCCACCGGAGATGGATTCTTCAGCGCCTTGGCTGCGTCAGGGAACATCGCCATAAAGTCTGCTTTTTCCTTGGCAACATCCCAACCGACAGACTCCCCAGCGAAGTGCTCCTCCATTGTTTCCACTCGGGCTTTGATGGAGTAGAAGTCGGCGGACTCCTCGATCTCATTTGCCAGGGCAGCGGATTTCTTCTGCTCACTCTCAAGTTCTTCTTGGTAAACCTGGGATTCTTGCCTAGCCATCTTCAACTCTTCTTGCAAATCGGCGACCCTTGATTCCAGTGACGTCTTCTCCCCGGCCAACAATGCAGACTTGCTCTTCTCATTCTGGAGATTCATGTTGCAAACAGACAGTTGGTCGGGAAGATCCTTGAACTTGTCAAAAGCAGCAAAAGAGACTTGAAGGCCCTGGGGAGGAACGTCAACGCGTTACAATTCAGAACAAAAGAAAAGACAAGTAACACGCAAAAGTATGTTTTTAAATCATACCTGCCACTGAGCGGCGACGATTTCACCAAACAATTCAGAGTAGGAAGGCTGGGGATGCGGACGCTCAGAGAAACAGTCAACTTTCAGAGGGGCCAAGGAGTGGAGGCATTTAACGGGATCCATGTCCGGCGACATCATGGTTTTAGGAAGGTCGGTCATCTTGACGCCCAGATCCTTCTTGAACGGAGCAGTCTTCTTGATTTCTGGGACCTTAGGAGGAAGCGAGATTGCGGTTTCGGTGTCTGCACTGGAAGCGGTCTCGGCTTTTCTCTTCTTTCGCGCCTCCAAGCGCTCAGCGGTGGTAAGAGAAGCCGTGGAACGCGTAGCTCTGGAACCTACGACATAAAAACATAAACGCGTTATACAAACACGCAGAAATAAGAATACACAAAAAGAGAAGACATGTGAATACAGAAACAATTACTTGACATTTCGATTTCGTCAGATTCTGTTGATGACGAAGGTCCGAGAGCAGGGTATGACCTATCCTCAGTAGAAAGGGCTTCAATCTGAGTAACGATCACCGCGGAACCTTTGCGTGGTAAAAGCGAAGCAATTTCTTCTGCAAAAAGAGTCAATCAACGCGTCAAACATTTGGCTAGTCAAAGACAAGGAAAGGGTAAAACACTACCTATAGGCCTCCAACGACTCCGCAAGAAGGACGAATCACCACCAAGCGACGAGATCTTCACAAAAAAGAATTTATCCGCCCAACCACGGTCGGATTTGGAGATGTTAAAAACGAAATCAGATTTCGTGCGAAGGGTTTTGAGCGTGATCCGTCCTGGACCACCCTTGGAAATACGGTAATTCACGAAAAAATCCTCGCTTTGGAAGGCGATGCCTCGCGCAGAGCATAACCGCTCAACGGAGAGCAAGAGTCTCCAGACTTGAGGAAGCAGTTGCCCCGGCGAGACATCGAGTTTAGTTAAGAAGTCAGTCACAAGGGGAGAAAGTGGAAAGCGGTGACCGATACGAAAGGGGTATTCGTAAAAACATACCCAGCCTTGGGCGAAAAAATCAGCGAAAACGCCGGCAGGGGGCAAGAAAATTTCCGCTCTTGAAGGAAAACCCACGGAAGCAGCAAACTCCCATGGGGTTTCGGAGGAAGAATCCCTCTGGAAGGCGCCGGTTAGGATGTTTGAAGGGGAAAGGCAAGGAGGCGAAGCGGTATTCTTGTAGGGAGACGCCATTGAAGAAGACAGAAAACAGGAGGAGCAAAATCTTACCTTGGAGAAGAGCGGAACAGTTGAAAACTGCAAAACCATCATCATACCTCTTAAATAGAGATTGATGGGACACGACGCCATCAACTGCTACAACTTCCCAAAAACACCTTTTTGAAATTCAAAAAAAACTAGTAAACCTGCTAGCGGGACGGTTTCCCCGGGCTTTTTTGAGGGGGTATTGTTGGGCCCTCAGATATTCGAGCCCATGGCCCAACGAAGAAAAGGCCCATCGCCAATTCAACAATCACGCCAGCCATGAATTCCGATAATTTCGCTCGTCATCAATGAGGAAAGCAAGCTGTAGCAAGGCGGCGATCTTCAAGCATCGAATTGTAACTCCAAGTGCGGGATTTCCGGGATCTCATGTAACGCCTGCCAACG
This sequence comes from Polygonum aviculare, assembly GCA_934048045.1. Taxonomy (NCBI): domain Eukaryota; kingdom Viridiplantae; phylum Streptophyta; class Magnoliopsida; order Caryophyllales; family Polygonaceae; genus Polygonum; species Polygonum aviculare. The sequence continues at coordinate 2,537,626 of OW204027.1, forward strand.
GCTCAATTAGAGGAGGAAACCTTCGCTATAAAAGGAAGGGGAACGCACCAAAAGGAGGACATTCTGACTACGCACACAATCTCTAGAACAATACTTCCCATTCACAATCCCTCAAGCAATTCTTACCATCTTAAGTCTCATTCTAGTTTCTTTTCTGAAGCTCATAGTACTCAAAATCGAACCATTGTACACGAGAGCAACATCTGTCGATCAATACAAAATCAACCACAATTTTCGCCATTCTACTCTTTTCTTTATTCATTATTTCTATTATTATTTTCTGTTCAACGATTCTAACACGTCGTGACGACTTTGTGACTAGGAATCCCTCTTTGTAGCGAAGTAACACGTTTACGTGGTTAATTCGCCCAAAACATATATATTTAGAAATTTAGGAGACATATTCAATACGTTTATAATTATAGTAATGCAAATGGAGCATCAACAGTTTGACTCTACATATAACAATGCCATGTTGAGTTGATATGATTATTGTACTGTTTTGCGTTTTGATTTTCATTTTAGCATTTTGCTTTTGATTTCAATTAAGCAACATTATTTATTCATCCAAAATATGGGTTCATATAACACAATTCAAAAGAATGACCTAAAAGATAATTTGGTATATTTGATAGTCGTAGAAAGTGTATTTTTCGGAAAATAAAATCATGTGAAATTAAATACATAAGAATTGCTCTTCACGTGAAATTAGATCATTGGCTTAATCCAAAATTTTAAAAATATTATGTCCATTTCAAAAGTTTACCCCATACATATGCATGGACATCATTCCTAACGAGATTTTAATAGCAAACCAAACAAGCATTTAGGACTACTTTTATTGATTTAGGATTGGAATTTTTGTAAAATTACACGGATAAATAAAAGAACATACAATATATGCTCCGGCCCCTTGTACATATGCATATATTTCGACCATGCGAAGTACGCAACTGTTCAAATGACGGTAATTAATGGATTAATTAACCCTATTAATTAACATCTGAAATTGTGGCCGAAATATTTCATCGACAAAACACTTTGCGAAATACACAAAGGGAATTACAGAGAACACTTGAGTAGCTGTCTTCCCAGTTAAGAAGAGCCACAGGAAGAAGGCCTTGTTAATTAACAACGCCATTAAGAGTCGATCGGAGTTTAAAATTGCATTATCTTCCTCACGTAGCCTCTGTCCAACCTCTAGATTGTCCTTGTAAGCTCCATCCTGCTCCAAAATATGTAATTAGTTATTAATTAGTACGTGCGCAAGATGTTAGGTCCGTGTTTATAATCTCTAAATCTATAAGTTTAACCCTTAACCGTTGATCCGAGCCCACGTCATTTCAATCCAGTTAATCAGTAAATTTTAACGATACAACTCAGCTCGTTTGACAGGTCTAAATGATGTAGGGTCAAAACTCGTATATAATTAAGTTTAAAATTTTAATTTGACTGAAACTCACCATCCATGTAGCGAAAGTGTGCCAAGAGACTTGGTCGGGTGATGTGACTAAGGCGAGGAGCTCACCATATAGCACACGCGCGTCTTCGTCCTTTAACCGGAACCTTTCCTTGAGCCATGTCTTGTCTATTGGCCTACAAGTTGATCAACTCCACTTTTAGTTAGTCGTCTCAAAATTATAGATGTCGTGGAGTTTCATACTAAAATCAATTGACAATAAAAAAATCAAAAAATAATGCGAGACATCCTTAGTTTTATTTTTTGACATCAACACACGATAATCATGTCCATCGAATTAATTCGAGTGATCGAGATTCGCTTACGCATTGTCATCAGTGGAAACTCCGAATTCAAGGCCAATGGCGTCCGGGAAGTAGGCACCATACTCCGGCGGGAGCAAGGTGGTCATTCCGAGCGTACTCGAGGTGATAGATGCCACCTCGAGGGTGGTTAGCCGGTGGCCGGACCAATAGTGAATGTAGTCCTCTACCTTGCAACACATGTCCACGTGGCTGCTCCCATAGCTCGCCAACTGGACGATCTCGACCTCTCCATCCTTCTTCCTCCACGGCGCCATGTGGCTCATATCCATACCCGTACTCGGTAATAGAGCATACAATATGTGAAACTGAAACCCTACACGCAATATCCTCTCCTCGTACCTAGCTTGCTCAAAATCACAAACATTCCAAATTAATAAGAGTGCATTATAGACACATATATGATTTTTTTGGTGGAAGGAGAGACGACATTATATATAAGTTATAACTACTTATATGTTCACAAAATTCATGATAAGCATTCGACCGTAGCCTAACTAAAGATACTTTATCTAGGATGGAAATCGGTCCGATTTGGGACCCAAATCGAACCACAATCAACTTTTTGAAACAGTGGATCATGGACCGGATTGAGCGGAATCGAGCCATTTCGGTCCGCTCCAAACCGGAACACGAATCGAATTTTCAAAAAACAATGAATCATGAACCGAGGACCGAACCGAAATTTCTCAATCCGGGCAAAATAAGCGAATCCAAACCTGTCGTACAAGACGTTCGCCCTCCACCTCGCCATCACCGCCGAGTTAAGGAGGATGAGAGCGCAACGGAGCATCCACGCGCCGCATACCCACCCGCCATAGCTCGTGATAACATGAAGCTCACTCGAAAGTTGCAAAAACCACCACGTGAACAAAATGAGTGTAGAATGTAGGGCAGAGCCTAACTGCTCTTCAAGGACGTTGGCGTAGTAGCTCCACCGCTTGCTCGGCCTATTGCTCGGTTCAATGGCGGCCACAGTGTTTCTTACGACCAGACCAACGAGGTTGTAGGGGGCGTAGAAGACGACGGTGGCGAGAAGGGACCAGTTGTAGAGTGGGGAGTAAAGGAAGTATGAGGAGCGAAGGGCGGGGACGAGGAGGGTGGCGAGCAAGAAGGCGACGGAGGCAAGGGCTGCTCGGGCTCGACGTTGGGCCGAGGCTTGTTTGGTGAATTGGAGGCGGTAGTGGGATTCGACGAGGTTGGGGCCGTTGAAGGTGGTGGCCACAAAGTCGGAGATGGAGTCGGTTGCAGAAAGGAGGCCGACGAGTCGCATGAGAAGGAAGCTCGGGGAAAGGACCAGCGCTAACGCGGCGACTAGTACGAGTTTCGGTAGTGTAACGGGTGGCGGTGGCGGCGGTGGCGGTGGCACGGCCGAGTAGGGTGTGTCTTGAGTTGCCATATTGGCTTTGAAGTGGTGGTTTGTGGGGATGGAAGAAATGAGGTACGTAGGTGGTTATATATATGTTTAGTGGGTGTATTTTGTACATGATGTATACAAAATATAAACAATCAAGGTTATTTCAAAAAAAAAAAAGGTTCTTTCAAGAAAAATATAGAATCTTCGACCAAACAAAAAAATATAGAATCAGAACGAATAGAATCTTTCGGGGTCTATTGAAACGGTTAAACTTTCAAGCATGTATTCAAATCGAGTAAATAAACCCGTTTCGATCCTCATTGATAATGTTATGGATATGATTGTTAGAAACTATGGGCAAATTTCTGTCTTCAGGGCAGAAGTGCTTGCTTTATGGGACGGGATAAGAAGAACTAAACAAAAATAAGTGAGGAGAATCGAAATAGATGTCGATAATTTAACTGTCATAGAAGCAATCTAAGGAATAAAAAGTTGTCACCGGGAAATTGAAATAATTGTGTCTGACATCTTCGTCTCCTTACAAAGATCTGATGAGGTACAGATTGCAATGTTGTGACCGATAAAATTATCAAAATGGATCACAATTTGAACTTCTAATTCTCGTCTGAATGGATGCTTTAAGACGCTCTCTACACATAATCGGTGATTTTTTTTGGAGAAGCTTAGTTGGTGAGTTTGTTGATCCTTAACCAATCAAAAAATAAATAAATAATGCCTTTCAGAAAAAACAAAATAGTTAACGAAAATTAGGGAGATAAGCATGGGCGTTGACATTGAAGAGATGTGTTGACTTTGACTATTGACATGCCTATAACGTGTTAAGTCTTGACGTGTATTGATTATAAGGTACATTTAGCAAGGTATAACTATAAAAAAGAATGGGGTAAACATGAATATTATATCACTTGGTGGGATTGATACACCTAGTGTCAATCAATTTGAACATTTGATTACGCACCCAACGGTTTGGACTTTGAAAATAAGAATATGAAGGCATTTCTAATGTCGGACTTTAGACATTGCTCATGATCATGCGACTTTGTTTTATATACTTCTACAGCATATTAATCAACTACTTTTCACAAATAAACTCCCAGACTCCCAGCACAAATAAACTCCCAGCACTGATCGATCTGTTGAAATGAATTTATATTCAGAAGTCAAATAGGTTATTCGCTAAATTATTTGTTTGGTACGAAATTCAACCAAAAAACATCATTTGTTTGGTAATGGCCAATGTATAATGTACATTAAAGTTGAGTCGAAGTTATCTAAGTATTTCTTAGGAATTATATTTTGGCTCGTCTAAAGCATCCATAAGGGATGAGAATTGGTTACTGACCAGCTCTAAAGATAATAGAGCAAACCATCGCTCTAAAGATCTCATCATACACCCATAAGTGTTCAACCAGTGAGTTGATGCGTCAAGCGAAGATAGGTAAGTATAATTACTAAGACTTAAGTTTTTGGTTGAATCCCTCAAAAAAAAACTCTTTGTTTAGATGTGGGAAGGACTTATAAACCTTCTCCATTTTGGAGAATTAGATAGAGAAACTATTGGATTCAATACACACCAAAAATTGCCCAAGTTTGTTTTTTTTAAGAAAATGGGGATGTTGTTGGAGAATTTGTTCAAAAAAAATTAATTAAGGCCATTTTCCAGAAAAATCTTTCTTATTTCTCTAATTTTAATCTCATAGGAAATTTTCTTTTACCCATTTTTCTAATAAAAAAGCATATCTATTTCTATATTTATAAGGAATTACATGTTATTTTTCTCCATTATAGATGTTTTTTATCTAATACTAAGATTTAGATTAGTCCAATTAATATTTAGACTAGCTTATACTTCTACCTACATTAATTAAATATTAATTGACTACGCATTCATGCTCTTATACTTGTACCTACATTAATCATTGCGATACATATTCAACACGCATATTATTGCAATATATTCAACCTTGCTAGTATTATTTGTACATTGTTTGTCTTGATCGAAAAAAAAATTTGTACATTGTTTGTGCATTTGATGAAACGGTTCATCTAATTTGTGAAGTCTCAACCCAAAAAACACTTCTTCTAATTTGTAAAGTCTGGGCTTTCCTTATGGCCATAACTTAAGGACTCTCGGTCGGCCCACATATATAGTCATTTCGACAAACAATCGTGTGAAACAAACTGAATTTATTCCGTCCAACAAATCATGCAAAACAATGCACGTAAGCAACAAGCATATATGCCCAATGATAACATGCGGACGAAGTGATAACATATTGTACGTGTAAATCGAATAATGGGCCATCCTATTTCATGTTCGTTCTACTTGAAAATTGCGACCTTAATCTACGGAGTATCATATACTATAATCGCAAAAATGGTCGATTTATTTTATAGTGGCCTGGAAAGTGGAATATATACTGCGTTTTAGCAACGCCATATTATTTCCTCTATATTCAACATTTGGTAATTCACTTGGCCTTATATATACACGATCAATCTCCCACTCTTATATACTAAACCATCTAGGCGATTCAAACAACCAAAAATCCGCGAATTCTTCAGGTAAAATACGTCACTTTTCTCTCTATTTATATTTAATCATCGTGATTGAAAACCAATAATTCAAGTCAATTAAGTTGCATGCATGTTCTCTTAAGATCTCTTGCTAGCACGATACAAAACCCTAGCTTGTATGGGTACGTACGTACGAGGTCCCATGCATGATGCTTCTTAATTGATCAATAATGTTTTGTTAATGAGATTTTAATGGTATATATTATCTAATTTGCATATATATATATATATGTATGCAGGATACACATATAACTTATAGTAAGCATGGGAAAGGAGACTACTGAAAGAGGACTGTTTGGCGGTGGTTATTGCGGTGGCGGAGGAGGATACGGGTATGGCGGAGCCCCTCCTGGTGGTGGATACGGGTACCCTCCCGCCGGTGGCTACCCACCGGTATCGTATCCTAGCTATCCTCCGGGTGCGCCTAACTATGGTAATATACTATTACGTACTCGACTAAACTGACCTGAATATGTAGCTTATGAGCTACGACGTACATGTACGTACGTGTGCATGGCATGCACTTATATTGAACGATATATATGTGTTGGACCTATCATGCGTATATGCGCATGGAAAAACTCTATCTGTTAATATTGGTCCACAGGACTTTAACACTAACTACCTAGTGAGCGATACGATTGATGTTATATATTTGGGAACGAAAACGAACAGGTTACGGAAGCAGCAGTTACATGGGAGGAAGCTACGGGATGCACCAAAGCCATGGTGGAGGCTACTATGGTGGCGGTGGAGGATACGCCCGCCATGGACATGGCAAGTTTGGCAAGAACTGGGGTCATGGCAAGTTCAAAGGCTGGAAGTGATTAAGTTATGTTGCTAAGCACATGCAATTGGCATCTCAATGAACTCTAAATTAAGTACTTTTTTATGCTCTGGCTACAAGTACTTGTGATCATCGATCAGCACGTACTATAGCTACTTGATAGTTGTCTATCGTATGTAATAAATATTTACATGCAGGCTTCTTTGAATAAAGCATGTATGGATTTGCCACTATTATATATTTCGATCATGATCGAATTGGCTTAAATGTAACGTAAGGGAAGGATGAGATAAGGAATAGGATCTTACAATGATCCTAAAAATGGATGCTTGCTAGAAAGAAAGAAAGAAAGAAAGACAAGCTAGGGTAATGGAAAAGAGAATCCTAAAAAGAAAGTTTTCTACATTTCTTAACCCAACCACGTACATTTTGTCAAAATTATCGGCAGTCGTATAAATCAAGAAGCGGATATATAAGTCCAATGCAGTTTTATCCTAAAACAAATTTATAATAGGAGGAGTAATCCATGAATATGTAAACTAAGATGGTTTTCTTTGAGCTTTAGACGCAAAAAGTATTTTTATTTTCAACAATTTAGTTGTTTGGTTGGCCACCGGTAAAGGTGTGTTATTTTTCCAAAAAACAAAAAATACCACAAACTTGAATTTTTAATTATTTAAATTAAATTATTGTTTCTAGGGTGTGACAAGTTATAAAATACTCATCCTATTACTAATAAGTTTTGGTATGCTTCAACCAACAAAAAAAAATAAGTTTTGGTATGAAACTCGATCGATCTATTAAATTTGTATGTCGGGTTTGGTAGTGGGACTATTTCAATTCTTTCACGCAATATATCATATGTGATATGCCTAAGACTCCAAGTGTAAGAGGTGGCTTGCTTTACATGGTTTTGTCGATTATATAGGTGCTACGTTCTTCTCTTTCACGGAATTCACATGCATTGAAAAAAAATAAAAAATAAAGTTGATGCGCACTTCAAATAACCTCTTTCACGTAACATAATACAGTATCATGCAAAAAGGCGATTTGATTTGTATGATAAAAAGTTTTTCCACTCAAATTGCCACTACTTCAAATGATCACGTCTCCTCCGTGATATTCTGTTGATAATATGTGCTATGGTCTACACATTTCTTAGAGTTAATACCGACTAGCTAAATATCCATTATAGAACGATTCTAATAAAAAGATTCGAACCTTAATTATAGAGAAGAGTTTGAGGATTTTGAAGAGATTAATAGAACAAAAGAGTTTTGGCCACAGTGTTGGGGATTATGGATGTTGTAGAACACACAAGTTGTTGGTGACAAAGATGATGATACTCTGATGGATTTGTGGAAATATCAAAGAGAAAGCCGAAATCGCAAACTACATTACTAGGGCCACATGAAAAGGAGCATAGTCAATGTCTAAGTACTATCGGGTTGAGTAAAACACTAAAACTATATTACAATGAGTAAAACAACTACAACAAATATACTATATACAAAACCAATTTAACCCTGCTAACTTGCGCTTTTCATGCGGTATCATACTATCGGGTTGAGAAAAACACTAAAACCATTAGTGTCGGAGACAAAAGGTCAACCCATCGCAGGATATACGTCACTCCTTGTTTAATAGGCCATGTGACGTGGTTTTCTTTTTTGGAAAACTAAATGAACAAAATTACACTTATCATAGTCTATTGATCTTCTATTATAAAAAAGCAGCTAGCTCATCACCTTCATCTATAACCCCACACCACAAAAATCAACAACACTCACCCAAAACATGCATCCCTTCAAACTCATCCTCTTCCTCCTCTCACTCACCCTTCTCCTCTCCTCCTGCCAAGCCGACGCCGGCCTCATCCGAAAACTCTGCACCACCACACCAAACACCAAGCTCTGCATAGCCACCCTCCAATCCAATCCCCGGAGCTCCTCAACCGACACTACGGGGCTCATCTTGATCATGATCGACGCCACCAAATCGAAGTTCACCCGTTCTTTGGCTGTCGTGGACCGGACGAGGAAGAACTCGCCTTCTCGGGCTCTCAAGGAATGCGCCACATTGTTCCGATTCGTGCTCGATAGCGACATCCCGGAGGCGAAATCGGCCGTGCCCATCAACCCGAAGTTCGGTGAGGACGCCATGAATAGCGCGGCTAGCTCTAGCGCCGATTGCAAGGAGGCGGTTGCCCGGTCTGGTCCGGCCCGGCCCGGATCGGCGTTGATTGGCCAGGCCAAGGCTCTCTATGAGATCTCGCATGTCACCGCTACTATGATCAGGAGTCTTGAGTAGCAAGTAAGGTGCATTAACGACGCTGTTTTAGCTAATGGAAGTATGATATATCGACTTTGTACTTGTGTGAGGATCCTGGCCTTCTGAATGTTGAAGATATATAGTCGATTAGCGCCTTAATGGCGATACTAAAAACTTAATTGGAATGCATGATCTATATACATACGTAACGAGGATCCTGTTGAAACGCGAAAAGATGAGTACGCGAATAACGAAAAAGACTAGTGTTTTATTAGTTCAAGGTAAGACTTTACAATGAGATTGGGTTTTTAGGGCAACAGCGTGCTACTGATAAAGTGTTTAGATCAGAAATCAGCTTTTGAAGTTAGATGACATGGTTAAAAGTGTTTAGATCTATTTCGCGTTATTCATGCTTTAATCGTTGTCTCAACAAGTCGAATTCTTAGTCAAGAGTAATATCTGGCTGAAGAAGGTTTTTTCCGACCCCTTTTTCTGTATCAATAACTCGCTATATATACCAATCTTCCCGGCTTGAATCTGAGGGTCTGTTTCATGTGGGATGGCGGAGGTGTTGCCCTCATGTGAGTCGTGTCGCTTATTGAGTGGCTCGTCTGGGCGGTGCGCGCGTGTGACTTATTTTGCCGCCCATAAGCGCCGCTGCCTTCCTCTTGGATGGGACACCTCCTACTTGGACGTGACGGCGCCCACTTGGATCGGAGAACATCCACTTGGATTGGATGTTTGCCATGCATCTAACGCTCTTTGTATGGTATGAGGCGCGATGTCTGCCTCTATTTTTTACTAGGGGTAACCAATATATATGTAAAAGTAGAGGAGATGAGATGATGAAGATCCTTTTTTTTTTGGTAAGGAATGAATATCCTTCTTGTTGTAGAGAAAAATAGTAAAAGAAAAAAAGAAGGAAGGAGATAGTGGAAAATGACGTAGATAAAAAAAGAAAGTGATGTGTCAAAAAGTAGAAAACGAGAACAAAATTGAGAAAATTGAACCTCCTCTCGATTTCTCATGCTCGTATGATTAGCGTGAAAACAACGAGGTTACAAAATCTGCCAAGATTAGGCCACTACAAATTCAAAAGAAAGATCAATCTTGTTTGCAAATATTCAACACCATTATCTAGGTCAGGTTACCATTGGCATAACTCTTATCTTTACTGTTCCTTAGTCCTCACTAATAATGAAAAAATTTGTAGTAAAAATTAAATGAATAGAAAATGCTTTAATATTTTAATGGGTAGATTTTGAATGGATGGTCAAGATTTTATCAAGAGTACGGTAACTCTACTTTAACTAAGTTATCTGTTTTTTTCCCTTGACGTACATATAGAGAGGTGTTCATGAACCGACCAAATAAGAAACAAACTTAACTTGAATTTCATAATCAATCGGTTTTTATATATCAAGAGTAACTCTAATAAATACCAAGAGTAACTCTACCTTAACTACCTTAATTCTGTATTTTTCCTAGCGATCGGATATCTATTGGTTAAACTTGACCAAACGAGAGCGTAAGAGACGTATAAGCAAGTGTCAAATTTCATAATCGATCCCCTTGAAACAACAATCATTGGTAAAGGTACATATCGAGAAACAAGTACTTTCATTCTTTCAAGTTGCAATATTTGTTTTATGAACATTGGGGGCTCATAAGTTTCTCATAATAAGTAAGTACAAAATACAAATGAGGAAACTTAAAACCTCAAATTATTGGTGGCAATGCCTATTGTTGACCTTTGGCTTGAAGTAACATGAAATGATGACATGAAGGATCGATAGGATAAGAAAGGAATATGGATATAGGATGATAAAGGGCACAAACAAAAAAATTATATTTATTTATTTGGCCGATCGAGAAAGAGAATCCTTAAAAGAGAAAATTATATTGAATTTTCAAAATTTGTAGTGGGTTTTCTTTTTGATACATATAACAAGGAGTGAGTACTTGTCGCATCAGCTCACTAGTTCAGCACTCATGGTTGTACCATGAGGTCTCGGGTTCGAGACTCCAGAGCGGCGGTTTGCCCTATTTCTAAGGCTCTAGGCGAGCTCAAGTAGTACTTGTGGCTACCCTAATCCTTACCTTATCATAAAAAAATAATTAAAAAAAAAATAGGGAGTGAAACTTTTGACTTATGTGAATGTACCAATAATTGTAGTGGCCAAACACAAAGTTGTGTAGCTTCTTTTTTTTGGTCGAAAAAGTTGTGTAGCTTCTTATACGCTGCAATTGGTTCCGCTAAAATAACGGGCCGGTTCAATAAACATGCCCAAATATTCAAATTGCAAATCCACCAAAGCCCAATTATTACTTTGAACCCATGGTACACACTTTGTTTTTTCACCGACGAGGCAACGAGTAAGAAGTAAGAACCCAGTAAATCAGGACTCGGGAGGAAGAACTCCTCCATCGGCGGTAAATCGTCTCTGGCTCGTCAAACTCTACAAATCCGCCTCCAAAATTGATCGGTAAGAACTTGCCCTTCTCAATTGAATTTTGCTTCTATGGGCTTTTACTATGACAACTTTGGTTCTTATTCCTCAATTGGGACATACCCAAATCTTGAATCAGCTCCCAATTGGACGATGATGAGCCAAGTGAGAAATGCACGGCTTCCATTGATGAACCTTGTGAGAATGGAAGGAGTGCCCATTCTCATTCAACTCCATTTGGAGGAGAAGCTGCTCCGTTCATCGTCTGACAATTGGTGTATCATAAATGATGGAACTAATGAGCCAACTGTTGTAATGGGCGTTTCAGGGTGAGTTTTGCTTGGATGGTTTGTGTTGTGACATTCTTAGTAGTCAGATCAACTTGTGTGTTTTGGGGATCTTGAATTAGGGTATATGGCATTCTTAGACTATGAAACTTCAATTTTTTTTTAAATTTTTTTTTACATTGGTTTAGCTTATTCTCATTGCCAAACAAGTCTAAATCAGAAGCAAACATTTAGGTTTTATAGGCCTTTTCCAAAAATTTATTCTTTTGTGTATTTGCTGATTTAGGTTGTTGGTATCTCTAGAATTCATGTTAAATGCATATTCCTAAAGAGTTACAAGCTATGGAGCTCTAGATTAGTAGTTGGTACAGCTTGGTTTGTGGTACATGACTACATAAGAGTTCCATTGTAGTGGGCTGTTTCAATATGCAGTTATAACTTGCTTAGTGATATTTATCATGGGGTCTTTGTTTTATGCTGATGTTCAATCAGGAAGCCCGCTGAACTTCTTGATGTTAAGTCGGTATTGCAAAATCAGATCCCTGTTATCAGAAGATTTACTGGAGGTGGGACTGTTATTGTTGATCATGAGACGGTTTTCGTTACATTCATATGCAATAAGGATGCTGTTCCTGGTGTACAGGCGTATCCACAACCCATTATGTCATGGAGCGAAATCTTGTATAATGAAGTGTTCCGTGGAGTTGGAGATTTTAAACTTCGGGAGAATGATACGAAGTTGATTTTTTTTTCTTGCAGTGTTGGACCTGAATGTCTATGCTTTTTGACTTTTTGTAATTGCTGAATAAGTTGATGTGGTTTGAAATCGGCTCGATTTTTCACTTTTTTTAACAAGATTCATATTGTTAAGGCATGTAGGAAAAATATATTATTAAAGTGCATTGCCTCTTATCTTTGCTATTTTTCTTTTCCTGCTGTTGTCTTTTGGTTGACAACCTTTGAAATGTGAATCCAAATAAAGCTTCAACTTTCGGGTTTTGGTGTTAAGCTATCATTCATGTAGGCAGCTGTATGATTCTGACTAGGGTTTCTGAGAACGGTAGTTACATTATATTGCTCTTGATTGTTCCGGGCAAAACTAGACTGTCAACACTTGAAAAGTATTACTAGATTGTAAGCATTTGTTGCAGTCATATAGTGTATAGTCTTCAGTTATATGTGGTATTTCATTCTGTTATTTTCATGTGGTTCTCAATTCTCATACTGAACATCTCCTTGGCTCTTAGATTATGTATTTGGGAACCACAAGTTTGGTGGCAACGCTCAGAGCATCACGAAGAACCGATGGATCCACCACACGTCTTTCTTATGGGACTTTGATGTCAACAACATGATACATCTGAAACTCCCAGCTCGTGCTCCAAAATATAGAATGGTACGACAACCGTGTTCTCTTCCTCAATGTTTTGGCATTTGATTTATTTTTGTCTTTATTTGTATCTACTTTGCAATATAAGTGTCATTTAGTTAAGAAGGCCTTATACGACAATTCAAATCACAGGCAAGGAACCACTTGGACTTTGTGTGTCGTATGAAGGACTATATGCGGCCAAGAGCAGCGTTTATAGATGGAACCATCAAGGCCGCCGAAAGCCACTTCTCTCTGAAATCGACCTCCATAGACGAAATCAAGTATTCTTCCGAAAGGGTCGTGTCTCCCTCGTCCACACGACTAACGAAGGAGGAGTTGGAGTCCGTTATCTTTACGGATGAAATTCCGGCATTGTCAACGATGGCGTAGTTAGGCATTTATCAACTATTTTTGTACAATTTGTTGTTGTTAGCTGCATTTTCAAAAATGAAAATGAGCACTATACAGGCTTTTGATGTTAGGGGTTAGGGGGGAAGATTTTTGAACTATTGTTACATAATTCATGCATTGTGATCTATGAACTATGTAACACATTGACACAATAATGAAAATGAGCACTATACAGATGTTTAATGTTACTGTTAAGATGTTAATATGTAACACAAATATGGTTTGCAGTTTTGCACCCAAGCAAGCCACATTTGATTTTTTTTTTCTTCTCCACGCCTGAAATTGTTCAATGCATAACTACAATATAACATGGGAGTATGATAATTAAGTCACTATGATCTTGATTATTGTTGCAACTTGTTTGATCGTTTATTGGCTAAAATCGCAGATGATTTCCAGCCGTCTTACTTGAATGGAAAAAAGTCGACCTTTTTCGGAAATATTTGTCCAAAAATATAAAAAGTAAAAGTATAGGGGTTGAAGAGAAATAAACTTCTTACACTATCAATGGAAAGCTAAGTTTGCTCTTATTTTATTACTATTAAAATGTGAATGCACTATACCTATTTTCTGTTTATTTTAGGTTTTTAATGGAGTTAATGGCGTTTACAAGTGTCAATTTTTAGTTGTTGTTAATTGAAATACGAATATATCAAAGAGAGTTGGTTCAAGTGATAAGCAACTTGTTTTTTATTCATGAGGTTTCGGGTATTCATAAGGTATGAGGTTCAATTTATTCAATAAATGTAAAAAGTTTCCTTTGGGAGACTCATCCGTCAAAACCAAGTGCGCGATCCGGGTCGAACTTAACGTAGCTAAGACGACCCTCCGATGAACTAGTGGACAACGAGAATTTTTTTTTTTCTAATAGTGATAAGTCAAGGAACATGAAAGGTAGATTATATAATCAATGAAACTCCCAACACTAATATGAAAGTCTATGAAATATGCCATCATAGCTAGGAGAGCATTGACACACATGAGAAAGTGGTAAAAATGAAAGTGGTCTACTGTATTAGTTAAACATATTATATAATATAAGCAACTAAGCAAGTGATGTAAACTCGTAAATTGTCTTCGATTAATTTTTCTAATAACTAATAAGGGCACATCTGGTCCAAGATCTCCTTTGTCATTTGGCCCCCAATCATTTAACAAGAATGATTTAATATTTGTAGCACGGTTGTATGAGATTTTATGGGGGTCATTATACTAGAGTAACAAGTCACCTTCAATGTATGAGTTTAAACAAGTGTTTATACTAGAGTTATATCAACCTAAAAATTATCAGTTGCATCAAGCAAAGTGTGATACTAGATTTCTTAATGTTAATGGCAAGAGTTTTGGGCTTGAATCTCTATAACAATGTATAAGAGATCGAGTTAAATCGATCGTTTTTATTAAGGGTCTCTACAGCATCCAGTCTGGACGTAAAACGACTCTAACCAATTAAACTAAACGAAAGATAATTTTAAGATTTTTGACACCTTATCAAAATACTTTTGTATTAAACTTTAAAAGGGTTTATTGGCAAAGTATACCATATCATTTGGCATTCAAACAAATTATACCGAGGTTGATATCAAGATTTGTGATAATCTTTTTTAAACACAATTTTACATGGCCTTAATTGACTACATAGTGGAATTTGGGTTATGATGGGAAATTGTAGAGCTGGGATACCTCGGTTGCTGACTATTTTTTTGCCTACCCGCAGGGTAAAAAAATTTTTTTAGTTCGGTTCGGTTCCTAACGAATTTATTCGGTTCACAGTACCGTAATCACAGAACCCGAACTTTATTCGGTTCGGTTCTTCGGTTAACCGAACTTAGTCATTTTCTTGGGGTAATACCGATCGATACGCGATTTGTATTAACTCGAAAAGCAAATTCTTCAGGTAGATTTGTCGAGTATAGTAATAAAATCAGGATCTCATTGTTGAAATAGGAGTTTGATCACAGCCCTCTCACGCGAGCTTTTATCAGAGGTTCTTGTTGTATATCCTGTGAACCAAGTCAAGATACATGAAGTGTTAATATTGAGAAGAGAAGTTATACTTGAAGAAAACAATAAGCAAAACACAAACAAATTGAAACCCCAAAGCAATTAAAAATCGAGGAAGGAGGGCTACGGGGAAGGAAGAGCGGAGCCCGGATACCTGCGCCACCGAGGAAGTCGGGAAGAGTCGAGCCCGGATACTGGCAACCGGCGAGAGTCGCGGTGGAGAGCTGCGGGGAAGGACGACTGCGAATTTGTGGGGGAAGGAGGGGAAACAAAGCTGCGGGGAACGAGGGGAACCAGGGCTGCGGGGAAATTTCTTCTAGGAACCGAACCCATCTTTTGCAAATGTTTTTTCCCATGAACCGGACCGAACCAACCCGAACTGCTCGGTTCGGTTATTCGGTTATTCGGTTCTTCGGGTCCTAAGTCCCAGCCCTAGTCAAAAAAGTCTAACGGGTGCACTCTCTTTCTTTATTTTATACAGTATTGTTTATTATTATTTTTAGGCGGTGGCCAAAGTTTGGTCGACCGGTACGTATGCTCTTATAGATCGAGAGATGTTCATGAAACGAACAAATAAGAAACGAATGTAACTTGAATTTCATAATTGATCGGTTTTGATCGAGAGTAACTCTACCTTTTTTTTGTCGAAGGAGGGACGACACTCTCCGGGTTTTACCGTTTGATTAAATATAGAAAGTGAGCTAAGTAGTAATCAAGAGGGAGATAGCTCGGCCCCTTACATCTAAGGACAATAACTGTAAAACACCTTCCCACGGATCAATCAATACATGCAATCCTAGACGATACGAAAAAGCAAAAGAAGCTAAGAAGTCTGCTATAGCATTAACCTTTCTATAGATATGACGGAACTCGATTTCCCAATCCCTCCGCAATAAGCCTTGGCATTGAGCTACCAAGCTAAATAGGGGGTGGTAACGCTCCACAAGCTTACTAGGAAGAAGACACACAAGTTGCAAGTCCAATTCCAAGCAAATCCTCTTGTATCCTCGGTCCCAGGCCAAACGGAGACCGTAAAGAGCTCCCTAGAATTCTACCATAGGGACAGTACAAACACCAGCAGCAGCAGCCGAACCATCCGCTTTGACAGAGCCATCGGTTTTTATTTTCACAACATTACTATCCAGTCTATGCCACATAATTAATTCTTTCGTCCGGACATGAGGTCTTGAAGCTTCACTAATCTTTTTGGCCAACGAACAATCCCAAGCTTGCTTCAAGATGAACAAGCTTTTGCTTCCTACATGTATCAAGTTATCAAACACAAAATTATTCCTCATTTCCAAACCACCAAATCGCCATGGGAAAAATAATAGGCCACGCCACTCCACTAGTATGTGTGGAAGTACTCCAAATATTAATATTTATAACTAGACTCAAAAAATACTTCCTTGACAAGAGGCGGGTGAAGCTCACTCCATACCCGTGAAGTATGCGGACAATCATGGAGGAGATGAGGCAATGATTCCTTCGGATATCCATTAACTACCGTAATTCTATATTTTTTCAAGCGATCGGATATCCATTGGTTAAACTTTACTGAACGAGAGGATAAGAGATGTATAAGCATGTGTCACATTTCATAATCGATCCCCTTGATTGTAACAACAATCATTGGTAAAGATTTCAAAAAACTAACACTTCCACTCTTTCATGTTACAATATTTGTTTTATAAACATCGGGGGCTCTTAAGTTTCTCATAATAAGTAAATACAAAAGCAAATGAGGAAACTTAAAACCTCAAACTATTGATTGCTAATGCTTATTGTTGACCTTTGGCTCGAAGTAACATGACAATGATGACATGAAGGATCGATAGGATAAGAAAGGAATATGGATATAGGATGATAAAGGCCGACCGAGAAAGAGAATCTTTAAAAGTGAATTTTTTTAGTGAATTTTCAAATTTCGTAGTGGTTTTTCTTTATATAATAGGTAATGAAACTTTTTGACTCTTATGTTATTATGCCAATAATTGTAGTGGATGTATGGAGCTCAACCTAACAAAACAGACAAAAAGTTCTTTGTAGCTTGTTATTGGCTCCAATTGCGTCCGATAAAATAACGGGCCGGTTCAATAAACATGCCCAAATATTTGTAATTGTAAATCCAACAACAAAGCCCAATTATCTATACTATATATTAAAGCCGGAGAATTTCGAGCCTCCACATTAATTCTGGCCCCACTTTATGAGCAATATTATATGTTTTATTTTCCTTAATTATCTAATTTTTAGTTTTATCCTTTTACTTACCCATCAAATATCTATCTTTGAAGACATACTATTTATCTTTAAAATTTCCTTAGTTATCTAATATTCAATTTTATCATTTTTCTTACTCATCTAATATCTATCTTTAAAATTTCTTTCTATAAAAGATACATATTAATCAACTTATCTTTTCAATTACCATTTTAATCTATTTATGTAGGAATTAATATAAGAAATTCGAATTTAAAAAAAAAATTAAACTATCATGTCCCTATGGTACGTGGAAGATAAAAAAACAAATAAAATTAGATAGTATATAATACGTACATAGTAGCTAAGTTATTAATTTCAAAGAACATATATATTAATTAAACTTGGAACGTGATAGATAATATATAATACGTACATAGTAGCTAAGTTATTATCTATCATATGCACTATTTTTTTTTTGAGGAAACTATCATATGCACTATTAATTGTCTATCATATATCTTCTTATTCTTTCTAATTTCCATCTTTTTCCACCTATTATTTATCTTTTTCAACTATTTGCTTAGATATTGTTTTTTGTAATCATATATATTTTCCATATTTTGTATCATTCTATTTTTATCGCATAAATTTATAATTTAAGTAACAAATATCTAAAATACATTTGAGAAATATTTAAAAATATATGAAGTAAATTTGTGTTATGATTTTTATTTATAAATTGTATTGATCTATAATTCTACTATCATTAAATAACTTATAGTTAAGTTTTATAAGATCTATTATAATATTCACTTTATTTAAAAAAAATTATTATTGATTAAAATCTATTTTTCTATAAGATTTATATAAATAAGTCATCATTAACTTAATTTTTTTTATTTCTATCATCATATAAAAGTATTATTAATTATGAAAATATATATGTTGATAAACTCTTTCAACTCAGATTTTGTATCATATCACATATGAATTTTTTAATTAATCAAATATTTTTTTGGAAAAAAATTGATAGTATTTTCTATTCCGTATGATTTTTATTTAAGTCATATCATATAAATTTTAATTTTAAATTTATTCTTAACATCAAATAATTGATTTTGGATCAACAAAATATTATAACGATTTCGAATAGAAAGATGATATCAATATCTATTTCCTAATAATATTATTATGCATTCTTTTATTAAATAAATAATACACCAAAAAAATATTATTAATCGTGTCCCGTACAGGGTACGGGTAATAATCTAGTTACTTTAAACCGTGATACACACTTTTTCTTTTCTTTTTTCAATGAGTAAGAAGAAAGAACCCACTATCAGTTTTTTTTTTAATAAAGAAAGGTATTAGGGTCGCCACGAGTACTATTTGGGCTCGTCTAGAACATTCACAAGGGTTGAGAACTGGTTACTAACCAGCTCTAAAGAAGTTAGGGCAAACCGTCGCCCTATAGTCTCGAACCCGAGACCATGATACCACCATGAGTGCTCAACCAGTGAGTTGATGCGCCAATACGTGTTTTTATTGGTTGCGAAGTAATGCATGCTTAACAGTACGTGCTTTTGTTTTTTATAGATTGAGTTTTTGAATTCAGAAGAGTGTGGAGCCTAACTTATTTATATGCTTCCATCCAATTTTATGTAATTTTCATGTTGTATTAATTACTCTAGTGAAGAAATAGATATAAGAATTAAACGCAATATTGCCTCTTGATTTATGTCAAAATTATTGAGTAATTTTCGATTTGTATTATATATTCACTGATTTCATATTATATGTCTAAAGAATTCAATCATACCAAATTTTTTTCCGCTCAATAATTTGTTTATTGGTCAAGAAGTTGTTTTAATCTTATTGAATTATGAGGTTTGGGTATGATATACAAGTGCACCATATTACATAAGTTTTAAAGAAATTGGATTAATAAATTATCATAATGCCCACTTTGCAAAGATATTTTATAGATGAATAGCTAACTCCAAAGTGGATGGTGGGGGTGCAATTTGAGTGATAAAGTTGGCTGTGAAGCGAGATATTAATTAATTTCATGATATTCGTCAAAACAATCATTTCATTTGTTGTTATAGCTAATAAATTTCATGATAATATAAGTATTTCATGATATTAATTCTTTGTATGTAAGAGTCTAAAATCCCTAATTATGTATG
Organism: Polygonum aviculare; assembly: GCA_934048045.1. Lineage (NCBI taxonomy): Eukaryota > Viridiplantae > Streptophyta > Magnoliopsida > Caryophyllales > Polygonaceae > Polygonum > Polygonum aviculare. Next base: position 2,557,339 of record OW204027.1, read on the forward strand.
TGCATACAAAAGCTACAATTGTTTGGCACTTTGGCATACATGTTTTTGAGAGAAAAAATACTTTATCAAGTTATCCTGTGAATAAAAGACTCATTCATTGCCCGACTTAGGACATAGTCGAGCCTTATACAATTAATTTTTTTTTATGATGAGAAACCCGTTTTTGGTAGTAAATTCCAAATTGTACCAAGAATCATCAACAAAATAAATTGACTTACGCCAATAAAAAGAGATTGTGACATTTGATTTTTGTCACTCAAATAAAAGAAGAGAGAACAACCATCCAAAATGAAACCTCCTAAAATATTAATATTTATTTTAAATACTTATATTATCTTTAAAGTTGTGGAGAAACACTAATATTCGAAAAATAGGACATGATTGAAATTTGGGAAGCAACAATAACCCAAAAGGTATGGTTAACAATTCAAATTTTCCTATTAGTGAAAGAATTTTTCTATTATGTACCCTAAGGACATACTGTAAATTTTTTATGTAATAACTCCAACTTGAACTGTGAGAGAATTTTTTTACAAGAGATCATGTTTATATAGCATGACTTTGAGGGCTTGAACTAACACTTCAAGAGCTAAATACGAAGTATATAAATGTAGAAATAATATCATAACTTATGGTCCATTAGGGTGCATTTGACCCAATCCCTTAAAATGACACAATCCCTTAAAGTGAGCTCATTAAGTGATCTTATTTATTTAATGAGTTATGAGGTAAATCTATAGAAAAAAATTGGATGGAGTCTAAAAACCAATCAAGTGATGGGCTTTAAATTTTTTGTTTGATTGAGATTGGAAAGCGCAACACATTTTTCAATTTTCCGTCATTCTCTTCTCATTCCAACAAATTTTCATTAACTAGATACATAAGGGAAGAAAGAATCAAAGTAAAATTGGGAATACATGCATAATTATCTACACTAATTTTGTTTTGGTCAGTTATGTACTCAGGTTTATTAGACTTGAATTGCTCAGTAGCTCATACCAAGAAATGTAAAATTTTCATCCTTAACAAACACTAATTTAAGTTTTGACGAGTCTAAAACTAATTCTTTTGATGAGTCCAAAACTACTTCTTTATGTCGCTGGTATAGTGGTATGAAATCAAATAACCCTAAAAGTATTTCCAATCACTAATCTTTTGTATATTGATTGATCGATTAAAATTGCTAAAGGTTTGTATTAACTTCACCAACAAAATGTTTTTATAAGAAAAGGAAATAGGGAACCCTCCTAATAGATGAAAGGTCACCCTAAATGGTCCATTTGAATGATGTTCTAAAGACCTAAAAGTAAACCAGAGAACACATAACAAAAAGATACAACAAGGTAGTCGGTCACAAGATTATTTCGATACCTTTTTCTCTCTAAATTTGTATCCTACTCTTGTCTTTGATCAAAACTTTCAACAACCCTTACTTATCGATCTTATTTTAAAAGCCTAACTTAAACTCCAAATTTGTATCCAATTAATTAAAATCTATATATATATGGAAGATAGGAAGATTCGAGACATCATAATTATCTGGTTTTGTTATTAACGCAAATTTTGGAGCCCACAAGAAAGACAATAGCGGACACCGTACAAGAGATAATATACAATTTGCCTTCACAGTCAAACTTTTTTGACAAATAAACGATGTGAAAGATGTTTGTATTAGCAATTAAATTAAGCTCTATTGTACGCATCAATCAACATAACTTAGCATGAGCCACTACCATCATGAAAATGACAATCACAAATATCTACAAGTGTACACTAACAAACAAGTGTAACATATATGTACCAATTGCATTCAAGACGACATAAATACATCAATCATTCAGCCTGACTTGTTTTCAGTACGTTCATGTACATATCTTGTTTGTATTAAATTATTCTTCTATGTATAATATAGTATAAACAGTTTTGTACACATCATGGTTGTTATTAATGTGGCGATACGTACACATACTATTGGTGTATGATCATATTCGATAAAACAAAGCCACCAAATTAGAAGCTCGATCTATAAAAGTGTAGGACCCTTGTCCGTGATAATATTTTTTATGAAATTTTGTAATGTCCTATCTATGGCTTAGTTTATTTATTTTCGTGGTGCATGTATCATTATTTTTTCGTACTAGAAACTATGTATGAGCCAGCCACCGTCGTAGACGACGGACGGAGGCGGAGGTCAGTGGGTCCGTGTCTTCACTTTAGTCCGGGTTGTAGTTTATTATTTTTTGTTTTTAAAGTTGATTTTGTGATTTCATTGAAAAAATCCAAATTAGTTACATAAGGATTAAATAGTGTAGTTGGTTTAGTCTCAACTAGAAAATGGCATATACCTTGTACGATAATGTTATTTAACTATTTATCACTTTGCATATGAATTTACTTTAGGGTCTGGATGAGGTGATAATGGACACTTATGTGAAAAATAAGAATAAATAAGAGTTGTTGGACGAGGAGAAATCAAACGCGTTGAAAAAGGAGGGAAATGGTATACTTGAATTTTTGACGAATTATTCGTGTATTTTTCAAAAAATATAGATACAACACACAATTTGTGCATTTGTGCATTTGTGGTATGAGTTTGTGCATCTAGTTATATGGATCTATTCGCATGTACATGCAATTTGTGCATTAATACTATGAGTTTTGTTCATCCGATTGATAATATGGTTTGTGCATCTATAATATGCATAGGCGAACCCAGCCTGAAAATTCTGGGTAGGCTAGTTTATAGGGTGAAAATAAAAACAAATAAAATATGGGTCAAATTTTACAATTAACAAAACAGAGGGGAAATTCTAATGAAAAACACAAGAGGAGTAAGGGTGGAGCGGCGTAAAAATAAAACTAGAATGCTTTTTACCCTACACAAGGTCGAACCTAGGATCTGCATGCAAGATGATCTAACAAATTGCCACTGGGCTGGCTTGTACAATGACAATTTACTTCTCCTACTATCGCTATATTATATCCGCCCCTGGTAATATGGATTTATGCATCTAATAATACAGATTTGTTCACCTATACATGCAACTTGTGCATTAATACTATGAGCTTTGTTCATCGGTGATATGGTTTCTAGATCTAATAATATGGATTTGTTCATTTACACATATGATCTGTGCATTAATACTATGATTTTCGTCTTTTCAGCACAAATACAAATGCGCAATAGCGATGAAGAAATGCGCAAATAGTCCGCGCTCAAATATGTGTCATACATGTTGTAGGCGTTCCATTCCCAATAGACTATAACGTCGATCTCACAACCCTTGCCCTCCTCCAGCTCGTTGAGTCATTTGTATTAGGTTGCCATTGATTCACGCCTGATGTTTTGGATTCTGATATAAAAATGAAGGGTGTATTATGGGAGAGTGATGGATAGGGTGGTGGTAATTTTTACTTGATTAAGATGTGGCGAAATTTAATTAAATAGAAATGGTTCAAAATCCTTTTTGGTAAACATTGGATTCGAATCCATTGAGTTTAATTTTCACGGTCATAATTTGGTCAAAGACGTTTCTTCCTCATGAGTATTACATCTATTATTACTATTTATGAATGAGAGCTTTTTTTTGTCATTTTTTTTTCACTTTTCAGTGTTTTACCCTGTAACACGCATAATATGAGTTGGCAAATTAGGGACGAGGATCCAATGTAGGAGACGTTTGGTTGGACGGTGGGAGGCGTTTCTCATTACAACTAAGTTATTAGTGTGTAGGAATAAATAAATGGATCATGGGGACCACTAAGAAGCCAATATAATTGAAAAAAAAAATTATAAATTCTCTCATGCGCTCATTTCCCATCTTTTTCCTCTTTTGGTATCCTCGTGGTTTATGTAATTTCTTTTCCATAACCAAAAGTTTATTTAAACTTTTATCAGAAACACAAAAAGGAATTATCAAAACCATAAGGATACCAAAAGAAATTTCTAAAAATCTAACCAAGTTGAATTAGAGGGTCCTATATCCGATTAAACAACTATTTTGTGTAAAAATCAAGTTGTTTTAGTGAGATTGATGAGGTTTTGGTCATGTTTGTGAGAATTTTGAGTCACGACGATCTCTATTATCCTTCTTTTTGTAACGCTTCTTACACGACATTGTACACGCTCCTTTTATCGTCCACTTCAATTCCAACTCATTTTTGCTAGGCTATTTCATACTGTATTTCTTTTCACATATCAATCCACCAATTATCAACTCTTTCAATACATCGAACTCGCCATTGATTATCAAACACTCATCAAAACAACCAAGCAATTCAGCTCACAAACAAGCAAGCCTTCCAAGTAACAAACAACTTGTCTCTTTTGGCGTGGAAGCACCACCCATTCAAAAACGGGCCCCACACCTCTCTTTCCCCCTATATAAACCCCCAACGCCCCCATTCTCTTCAACAACCTGCACACAACACACAAACACTACTACTTGCACCGTCTCTTTCTCAGTCGCCAAATTCATCACAAAAACCAGAGAAATCCAAATCCAAGCGCTATGCAGCCTCTGAAGCTGATCTTCCTCCTCACGCTGGCGCTCTTCACCTCCTCCGCCGACGACCTCATCACCACCACCTGCAAAACCACGCCAGACACTCAGATCTGCGAGTCCTCCCTCCGATCGGACCCCCGGAGCTCCTCCGCCGACACCGAAGGCCTGATCAAGATCATGATCGACGTCGTCCGCTCCCAATTCACCGACTCCCTCGCCTACGTCCACCTCCTCATGAAGAAGTCCCCGTCCAAGGCCAAGGCGAGAGCGCTCAGGGAGTGCGAGCGCCGATTCAAGGTCGTGTTGAGCGCGAATGTTGTTGTCGCTGAATCGGCCGTGAATTTAGGCGATCCGAAGTTCGGCGAGGGCGCCATGCTCGATTCCGCCGTCGAGGCGCTCGCCTGTGAGAGAGCGTTCACCGATTCCGGTGGAGATCAGGTTGATGGCAAGGGGAAGGAGAAATCGAAGCTGATTGAGCGGACTAGGTTTCTCCATGGCCTCTCGAATGTGGCCGCCTCTATGATCCGGATTCTGGAGTAAGCGGAAGGTAACAGCAATTGAACGGCGTCGTTTTGGTTGATTAAAGTGTGTTTGTGTTGTATAGAAAAAAATCTGGTAGGCATAGCTGTTGAGATCGGCTTTGTTTGTGCACCGATTGTTGCTTTATCGTTCGTCAATTTGTGAAAGCAAGTGTGGATCAGTATCAATAATATTATTATGGTTTTTATTTTTTTACGCAATAGCAAAAAATAAAAAGAGCTTGATGTTTTTGTGATAAGAAAACGCTAAGTGGGCACGAAAGAGTGATTTAAGACGAAGGCGTTACGGATAAGTTTTTTAAATCTAGGTGGGGAATAGCTGTAACATATACAAATCTTTGGTTACAAACTCATGTTTCTAAATTGTGTTGTTAGATTATGATTGGCCAATTTAAACAACGGTTTTTCTATTGTATGCCCTAAGGGCACATGATAAGCATACCAAAAACAGAAACTAAAACCCTAAAAAGGATATAGTGAACCCGTTATAAAAAAGATTAAAAAGCAAAAAATCTAAAATTGACAAAATCTTGCTATTATTAGCCTCTTATAGTGTGCCCTAAGGACACACAATAGAAAGATTGTTAAACAAAAGCAAAAAATAATCAGAAATTGATATTAGCATCCGTCAATTATCGGCCAAAGAACACAATTTGGAAAGATAATTGTGGAACAGAAGATTTGCAATGGGCTGTAACACTTGTAATCTTGAGTAATTTATGGGGCGGTTTTCTTTTGTTTTGGTTTGTGGTTGCGTTTAATCAGAGCTTGAAATGACTGAATTCAAACCTGACCAAATTGATACTTTATTTTAGTGTGATATGTTCATATATAAATTTTATTTCGTTTTTTCTATTGTGTGTTTTAAGGTCTCCTAATAAGCTGTAATGATCGTGGGGTAAGCAAGTTGAAAATGAGAAACACAAAAGATAAGAGCGAATAACCCTTTGTTTAGCAGTAAGGCCATAGACTCGCCCATAGTTTTAGTGACTTGTGAGTGGGTTTATGATTTAGACATATTTTTGCAAAGAGTCTAGATTGACGATAATGATAACGATGACGACAGGCGGCCTGCTTTATCAGTTTTGGTAGCTTTTGGTTTTAGGAAATATCCGCTTGGTTACAAATTACCAAAAAAACTACTAGTCAAATCTTGTTTCCAACATGCCATGACAAAGTTGTTTTGATTCCTACAAGTGCAATATTGATGTGTCTTAAAAGCACTTTCTGAAAATCCCTTATAGGCCCCGTCTAGACGGTACTCGTCCGCATAGCCTTATAACCCGCCTAGATGACATCTAGGTATCCGTTTAGGCTGCCTAGGCGGCATCTAGGTATCCGTTTAGGCTGCCTAGGCAGCATCTAGGTATCCGTTTAGGCCGCCTAGACGCTAGGCAGCCCCTCTCCGCCTAGCATCCGCCTAGCGTTTTTTAGAACACTAAATGATTTCAGCATATTATAACCAACCATATCAGCATACTCATAGCCCAAAATGACTAGATCTTGACCGGAGCCTGAAACGACTCTTACTCAATTTGTTACCCACAATGCAAGACAAAACAGACCTGGTATCAATAAACAATAAGATGATAACTGAAGATAAAGCTACAAATTGCAATACAAAAACAGGTACTCCAAACAATCCCACACACCTGTAGAATGTCATGGTATCAATAAACAATATGCTTGTAGTTCAAATTTTAATGGCCACTCTCAAACAAAAAGAATACCCTGGAAGAGCTCGGAAAAATTACCCAAGCTTCCAAATGGTAAGGGATAATAAAAAGGAAATATTGAATGGCAAACCAATGAGGAGAAATAACCAAAACTATTGATAAATCCATAAAAAATCAAACGAAAGAACAACTGAATCTCACTATCACTCGGCTGCTCACACCATAACCTGTTCTCGGTTTGTGCTTTCTCTCACTTTGGATTCCATCAGGATTCAGGACCATTTGAATCAGATACATGCCAACAAAGATGAGTATCTTTTTATCTATATATCTTCACACAAGACTGATTACTGCAAGCAAAAAAAACAAAAAACATTCAGAGAATAATTTAATTTGTTGAATTTACTTGCAGCATGAAAAACAAGTTCTGATTCAGAGAGCAAACTAGCATGGTTTCAGGTAAGTACCTTCTTCCTGCCCTTGGGTTTCTCTTCTTCTTCATCTTCATCATCATCGTCGTCATCATCGTCGTCATCATCCTCATCATCATCTTCATCATCATCGTCTTCATCATCATCGTCGTCCTCGTCATCATCATCCATGGCCTCAAATTCATCTTCCTCAGCCGCTTCCCCGGTAAACCAAGAGACAGCATGGGGTATAATTTTGTCACGGATTGTTGTACTGCATATAACAACACCATCAAGAATTAGTAAATGAAAGGACATCAGTACTACATGGTATACATCATAAAAAAGCTTCTTAAGTATAATGAAATGAAGTAGTCAGCTAATTTCTACGCACTATTTATACACAGCAAGCCCACAAAACGTTAGTGATAGATGGTCAACGTTAGTGATAGATGGTCGGTTGAGGGTTAAGTGATCTAAAGGGAGGGGAAAAAAAAAAAAAACTGTTTCAGAAGAATGATAAATACTCAGTATGCAGTGAAGTGAACCAAAGACATTCTAAGATTTGCACTATACCCCCATGCCATATTATACTCTATATTACCAAGTGACACTTGGAACTACTTTTCCTGAAGCAAAAACCAATATATGAAGACACTGAAGAATGCAGCAGAGGAAAGAATTGCAAATATATACCACCTGATACATACTCATTTATGATATAAAAAAGATAAACTCTGCATGGAGAGCAATCCTTGTAGATTGTATATGTAAATGTGTGTTATATACAAAGATGTGATTCCTTCCTCTTCATACATTATAAATTACAAACAACAACCATATAATTGCCTTCAAGGTTGCCACCATAATAGACGGTGATTAAACATTGAGCTTTCAAGACAAAGGATCTCATAGTTCCATGGGCATTTCTTAGTTCTCAGACAAGCAATCAAAGTAGAACAATTTAAACAAGACTACTGGCCAATATAGATAAACAGACAGAGGTTGGATCAAAAAGGCTAATAGAAGTTCAGCCAGTGTAAAGAAATAAAAAGACATGTAAATGTAAACATGCTAGCTTACCCAATTTCATAGTCCAGATCCATTTCATTCTGAAGCTCTTCTGCCTGGAATTTAAAACAGAAGAGAAAGAAATTAGACATCAAGCCCTGCTTGGCCACACCCAACTTCAATATTACGTAGAATCGGACTTACGGTATCTTCATCAATTTCATCACCATCCTCAGGAACTTTGGGAGGGTCGAAGAAGTTAAAGAAGCTCTCACATTTTTCAGTCTTGGTTATAATTTTGCCACCTTTCTTTGACTTTTTCTTTAGTAGCTTCTGTGTCAAACATTTTCCAGAATTCCACTCAATTTCCGTCCTACAAAGATGTAGGTAAAATAGACGTGAGCTTTCTGCATCAGCATAGAGAAAACTTCAAAGAGACAACCCATAGCTTACCCAATTGCCTTCTCCAAAATAGGCTCATCTTCATCAACCATGTGATATGTTTTTGTGAGACTTGTATTTTTAAAGTAGGGATTTGTGTCGAACAAAAATTCAAGCTTGAAGCCCTTAAAGTCACCAATCCTACACCACTTGATGTCTTTCAGATATTTTAAAGCTCCTTCATCACGCTCTGTGATCTGAAAACCAAACTCAAAATTTTCAGCTGTGCTTGTGTGATGTACGGCAGAATTAAAAAAAGAGTCAAGGTATTATAATTACCTCTTCAGAAAGAACTTCATTCGTCTTCAATGCATTCAGCCAAAATTCAGGAACACCTTTTTCTGCATTCGATATTTCAGAAAAGACCTTATATTATGACATAATACAGATGAAACCAAATTAGCAAAAACAGCCTGCCAAGATTAGTGGTTCAGAGTTCAGACTACACTAACACAGAAATAATAACTGGATCACTTAAGTTAATCCCACTGAACTGGACGGATGGGGTGGAACAATACTAACACATACTATCCCAACCTGCACACTCTAATAAACAGCTATTTCACTCAACCACCATCAATTCAGATAAGAAGAACTGGTAAAACTGTGCCCAAAACTCAAGATCAGCAAGCCCAATCATCTAATATATACACCAAAGCACACACATATGAAGTTTTTTTTTTTTTTAATCAGGTCACTTCCACAATACCTTCAGGGACATTCACATTTTCCTGCTTGGCATCATCATCGATTTTTCCTTCCACTTCAACCACACCATTTACAATGTCATATCTCTGCAGGGTGGCAACAAATTAATATAAATACAAGAGTAACTACAAAAGATGAAGAAGAGAGACGAAGTAGCTCAAAGCAGATAAAATAAATCTGTTCTAGGAAAGCACCTTAGAGTAAAGTGGTTGGTAAAGCTTCTGATACTTAGCTTCAAGTGCTGCCCTCTCAGCGAAAAACTTCGCCTCAAGCTCATTATGTTGACTCTGCAGAATAAATTGCACTATAAATCACTCTCTCATATTAACAGCATTTGAAAAAGCAAACATAAGAATCAGAACACTCATATACTTTTATACGAGGTCATAAGCAATGAAGATGTCATGAAATCCAAAGTGGTACCAATTGAAGCCAATATTATAAAAAGGTTAAAAACATCAAAAACCAAGACATCTATAAACAACCAAATCCTACACCACTCCAGTATGAGCACAAATAGCAAGGAATATAGAACTCTCATTGCATCGTTTCACGTTCCAAGGAAATTCATAGCTATACAGAATCTACAATATTTTTATCAACAGAGAGCAGTCAAAGAATTCTAACCACAATCACTGAACAATTTCATTCCAATGAGAAACTTCATGAGCCACGGAAACTAATCACAATCAAACTACGCAATTAAAACTCCGAAAACAACAATTCAACCTCTAGCAAAATCCATAGCAAGACAAAACGAATCCAATCGAACCTGCAACTGCCTGAGCGCCTCAACACGAGTGCGGACCTTCGGCGCTAGCGATTCCAAGACAGGCGCGGACACGACGGCCAGATCCTGCAACTTACTCTGCAAACACAATCCAGAAACCCTCACAACTCGAACCGATCATCCAAAACCCTAACCTCCTCAATCCGAATTCGAAACTCACCTTCAGCGCATTCAACAGGCCGGCGCGATCCTCCCGACTAAGAGCTGCACAAACCAAGAAACAAACACAATCAACAATCAAAAGACGATGAACGGAAAAACGGAAGGCCGTGGAATCGTGGTTTCTAGATTGTACCGGCGACGGCGGGAAGGTCAGCGGCGATTTCGTCCATGTCGAAGGTGTCTTTGTTGTCCGTCATCTTCGGAGATTGCTGAATTGGCGGAGAGAGTGGAAGGAGAATGAGATCGGAGAGAAAAGAGGAAGGAAGGCGGTGGGGATTGGGTGGCTCTTCTCTTCTCTTTCTCTGTCGGAGCTTTGACCTAGCTGAGAGAGCTTGAGGAAGGGAATATATATGATGAGGGAATGCGATGAGAAAGTGGGGTTTGTGAGTCACGCGCTCTCGTGGGGACAGAGATCGTGACGTGTCCGAGTTGCGCCCTTCGGATATTCTTTCCCGGTTTTTGGGATGCGCTGTATTTTTTTTTCCCTGACAATTTGTTGATTTTGCTGACAACAATTTCCGGGAATTTATGGGGTTAACTTAAACTAAAGCCTAAAAACAATATTCTTTCCGTAAGTTGGCTTTACTAAAATTTTATTACCAAAAACAAATTCAATGTTAATTAAGAAAAAAATAGATCAACAAATTATCAGAAAAAAGAACTGAAAATTATGCTGAACTATAGAATAAGATTCGTTTTTTCCATTATGTGTCAAGGGCATATGATAAACATACAAAAAAAAAACTAAAAGTTTAAAAGGAAATAATAACACCATCACAAAAAAAATTAAAACCCTCAAAATTTAAGATTTAATTATTTTTTTCCACTATTAGCCTCTTATTGTGTGTCCCTTGTAGCGTGTTCTTAGGACACATGATAGAAAAATCCATTGTCTCTCATAACATTATATTGCTAAGTAAAATTGCTAAAACTACTACTTCGAATTATTGCTATTAATTTTACAAGTATTATGTGAATACAACAGTTTTATTTTAAATTAAAACATTAGATGAGTATTTTTTTAGGTTTTATAAGTTTTATAAGACGTCATATTTCTCCCCAGAATTAGTGAAAGAAATCAAATTCATAATTCCTAGTAGTGAGTAGTGACTCATCACATATCTTGCAATTTAATTCTTAAACAGAGCCTACTACATGAATCTCAATTTGTTGAAGCCAAAAAACACATACATTGATACAATGATACAATAAAGACACTAAAAACACAATCAACAATCATCATATATATGGCTTATGGCTTTTCAGACTGAGTAGTGAGCTTATAGATTTGTCTACAACTCGTATGAGGAAGACATTTCGGCTATGGAAGCACAACTATCTTCGGTTTCTTTTTGCTCGCGCCTTTTCCAGATTTGTCGCCCGAAGAAACAACTTTCTGGTGCATCGGTTTTTGGTTTCCTGTTTCATCGCCATCGTCTTCGCTCTCAGAAGAGCTACTGTCATCGTCTTCTTCGCTGCTTTCGTCCGAGCCTGATGAGCTGCTTTCAACAGGCAAATTGATAACAGGCGGCCTTCCATTGATTGCTGCTTCGGCTGCAGATACAGCTTCAGGAGTTTGGAGATCAGCCACTCCCAACATCAAATCCTACAGACAGAAACCGACGATTAAGGAGAGCATTGTAGTCTTTATCAGTTTATCTATCTCTAGGCCACCTTAAACTGGCCGATTTGTAATATGAACAAGAGGGCAACTTTTGACCATGGAAAACTTGTAAAAAAAGAGCAGAATTTTTCTCTCAATTGTTTTACTCCTGATTGAATATGGGGAGAATGGTAAGACTTTTACCATTTCGATGTATTCTGATTCGCCATCCTTAAGAACTTCAATATCATATTTCTCAGGATTATCCTGGAAACGATAATTAGTTAGCATCAGAATACAAACATCTAGGGAAGCCGAAGAACATGCTCATAATTGTACATGTAATCAATAGAAGTACCTTCGCATCCATTTCAAGATTCTTGTTGGCTTGCGAGATGACGCCTAGGAAGTCCCTCACCTGACTAAGCACTGTGTTTAACGCAAATTACGTGTCGTGTTAGTAGAAGCATTCGCATTTCAGACGCTTGTTAGAGAAAAGAACCATGGTCCAAAAATGGGAATAATTGGCAGCTGCAATGTAAACCTAGGGCATAGAGCAAAATTCAGCTTCGAATTTTCACCGGTCGGGCTAGAACGAGTATAGCCCGTTATAAAGCCTACTGTAAGTTGCCTTTCTACTTCTACATCTCTCCAGAGCAAAGGAAATACAAAATATTGTTTATTGGAATTCTGTGATCCTCATATCTTAATCAGTTAGAGGAAACCAATTCTTTGGCATAGCAGTTTTCACACTAGGACACAAGAACAAGGCTACAAACCAATTTCTTGTTTTGCACAAATTACGAACACAAATTGGAGTAATATATAGACATCACACAGCATCTAGAATACAATCTCAGACAAGTTCAAGCCTGTTACAAAAACCCTAATTCCCTCAAGGCCCAACTAGGCAAGTCCTTATGAAAAAGCTAAACAATTTCAGCCAAATGACACTTAAACCCTAGCAAATCCTTTGGTGATTGAACATAAAGAAGCAAACTTGCAACTCAAAACACTATACAGAGCAAAGCAAGAAGGGGAAAAAGAATTACCATTGCTTTTGGGAAGAGGTGCTGTTGTAGAAAGAGGCTTTCCATCTGGGTTTGGCTTGTCCTGCTTTGAACTTGATCCTTTATTGCAAACAAGCAAAGCCGATTCTGCCCAAAACAAAAGAAATATAATTTCCAAACTTTTTATACTTTTGCATGAAAAAAATTGTAAGGACAGGAGGAATTTTACCTATACTTGAAGAAGGGTCTTTGTGTTCAAATTGCAGAAGGTCTTTGCTTGTCTTCTCCATCTCGCTAATGGCAGCAAAAATGTCGGAAACAACCAACTTCACAAACCCTTTGAAAACCTACTCAAAGGACTAGTCTCAAAAAACACTTGTTTTGTTCAATGGGCTTATTGGCCCTTCCAATATGGGCCTACGATACTACTTGTACGCATTCTTGCTCCATCTTTGTCTCCTATATTTTTCACATTTTTGGGGATCTTAGTTTTATTGGCGCTATCATTTTTATGTTGCCAAACATTGGGAATGTGAGTGAGATACACTGACTGGAGTTGCCAAACATTGGTACATGATGAGATACTTAAACAGGTCCTTTAGGGGACATTTGGTATGATTTTGAATGTGGGTTAGGATTGTGAGTAGGCTTCGGATGGTATAGGGATAAATTCGATTTTTTGCGCGCTTAGTTTTTGTCGAATATCAAATTATGGTTACCCTGTCGAGAATTGGGGGAGTACGGAACTCTCATACTTGTTGAGAATAAGAGAATTGGGATTCAAAAATCTCGCGAACAAACACATGATATAGGGTTTCCATCTCCTAATCTTTCATACTTCATTTCCAACCCGTGATATCAAATTCTCCCTTACCGTTTTTCGTATGCAAATGAGGAGCTTAAGATAACCCAAATCACTCTTTCCTTTCCTTTTTAGACAATGTAAAGTGTAACCTAGAATCAGGCACGGATGCTTTGGTGGGCTGGGGTAGGCTCCAGCCCACCCTAAAAAAATAGAAAAAAAATAAAAATAGGGTAAATTAAATAATAAAAAATAAAAAATAAGGTAAATTTAGTAATAAACTAGTTAAATTAAAGTAATTTAGCCCACCCTAATTATTTTGATGATAATTAGCCCACCCTATTTTACAATCCTGGATCCGTCCCTGCCTAGAATAACACTCGATAGAGATGACATGAGGTTCTTTACATTATTGATCTAGCCATTTTAAGGTATGGAACCAAGTAATAGAGGGAAATTTAGTTAAACTTGTAATATCTTAATATCAAATAGGAAGCTTATCCGTATATCCTAATACTTAATAATGCTGGATTTCAAAAAGTCTCCTTTGTATTGCACTATCTAGCTAGTATATGAAGTTATGAACACATAAGCTTTCTTCTCTTACTCAGCATGCAATATCCTCTAACAAGTAACCAAATCAAAGAGATCAGAAATGGTCAAATATTTTCCTGATACTGAATCACCTCCACAGTACAAATAAATCTTCAAAATTTTAATTGCAAGGTAGTAGTACCATAGCCAGAAAATTAATGGAGATCCATATCTCCAGAGTAAATAGCAAAAAGACAATGAACTTGATGTTCTTCAGAGCAATTTATTTCTTTCCTTTCTTCCTACTCCAATTCTTCTTTCATTTTTTTTCAACTTTGTCCACATTCTACACAAAAAGAAAATTGTACCCTTTTTTCCCTTTTTCTTTGATCCTTTCCTCTTTCCCTATTCTCCCCACCCTCTGTGCATCTTCTTCTTCTTGTTATTCTTTCTCTTTACACCTTCCACCACTTTAAAAGAAAAAATGTACATTTTTGCATGTAGTAACAAAACTGTTATACCAGGGTCTCTGAATTCCAATCAGGAAACATATCTCTTATGATCAACCTCTCTGTGATTATGCATGACCCTTTTTCCTTTCAGATTCACAAGATTTGTCAGCTTTAGAAATTTGGAGGAAACCTCACACTAGAAATGGAAATCCATGCATACTTTGACATTTAAGTAGTAGTACTATAGTACTAGAAACAAATTTTTAAATAATGTAACATACAAATTCTTATCCACACCATACAAATTGCCATAAGTAAATAATAAATCTTAATAACAACATGCTTTAACATTATATTATAGGATTTTTCTCTCATATATATAATGGAATTGAGCTTGCACCAATATTACATTTAATTCAATCATTATTCATTCATATATATATATATATAGTTGGAAACTAATTACTCTTATACCATCAATTACCAAATTCAGTAATGCCAGCTGCCGAGAGAAGAGTATTAGCAGTAGTACTAGTAGTGGCAACAGAGTTCATGAAACTAGCCCCTTGGTCACATGGTAGAACTGATGAAGAAGAAGATGATGAGAAAGACGACGACGACGACAACAATGAAGGCGAGTTCGAGTTCACATCCACATTAGGATAATCCAACTGGGCTAGCTTTGCTTGATCATTAATGCCATCATGTATGTTATAGTTGACAGCCTCATGGGATGGAATTGACAATGGCATGTCCATCATCATCATCATCAACATCATCTTCCTCTGATGATCATCATCATCAACATCAAGAGCCACAACAACCTCCTCATTTTCTTGATCACCCAAGCTCACCACTTCTTCATGCTTCTGATCAGGGAAGTTTGGAGCTTGTAGAGTGGGATTTGGAAGCACTAATCCATCATTAGGATAAATCTGGTAGTTAGTGTAGCTATTATCATGTTGGAGGCTTGGAGACCAAATTGGAGGCTCACAATGAGTTGGAAGTAAAATGTTGTTGAGTGGGATTTGGTTGGTGAAGAAGTTTGGATGGTCTAGTTGCGGGGCGAGCCAGGCTGGGTTCGGGTTCGGGTTTAAGAAGGTTCCGGAAAGAAGGGTAGAGTTGGAAAAGGAGTTGGGATCAGTGAAGATGGTTGAAGGAAGATGATGATGATGATCAGAGATGAAAAGATCTTGAGAAGCCATGAGCTTCTTCTTGATGGTTGAATTCCAGAAATTCTTCACCTCATTGTCTGTTCTTCCTGGTAGACATTTTGCAATCTGTGCCCACCTGCCAAATTGTTGATTTGCACCAAACCCAGTACATGAAATCAATAAAGATGCCACCTTTTCTTTCATAGAAGAAATTAGACATTGTGCAAAATTGAAGTAAACAATAAAAGATGTCACCTTTATACAACAGAACATCTCAAAACATGCAAATGCTGTGAAAAAAAGAGTGGGAATTGAGGAATCTTGACCTGTTGCCTAGGATTCTGTGGAGCTCAATGATTTGAGCAGCTTCTTGGGGAGAGAAGCTCCCACGTTTCAGGTCTGGTCTCAGGTAATTTATCCACCGAAGTCTGCAACTTTTTCCACATCTCTGAAGCCCTGATCAAAATTTTGAGCAAATCACAGCTTGTAAGTGAAATAGAGGAAGTGGGTGCAATTGGGTCATTGGATAAACTATAAAGATTGTGTCTTTGGACCAAAAAACACAAAAATAAAAGATACCCAGATGAGAAAAACCTTAACAGACCAAAACCCAGAAACCAGAATCACAAAGGAGAAATGGGTTTTCCTTTTTTTGCACCATTTTGCAAAGAGTCAAAATTTGGTGCCAAGGTAAAAAAAAAAAACATGTGAAAATACCAGCTAATCTAGGGACAGAGCTCCAGCAGCCATGGCCATAAGTGGAGATGTAGTTGATGAGCTTCTCATCCTCTTCAGGAGACCAAAGCCCTCTCTTCACCTTTTGCTTGTTGCAGCAAGAATGAGGACTCATCTTGGTTTGATGGGTTTTTTTTGTTTTTCTTTCTTTGTTTGTTTGAAGTTTCTGTTTTGATTTGTGTTGGAAAGTGATGGACTGATGAAAGCAGCCAAAGGCAGTAAAACTAATGCTACTAGAAGTGATGCTACTGACCCATATGGATGGATATATATAAAGAGGCCAAGAGCAAGGTTAGGAGAGGAAGGGATATTGTTTCTTCTCTTTTTAATGGGAAAAATGGGTCAGTTGGGATGATTTTGAAGCAGAGAAAAGAGTTGTGTGAATTTAATGTGGAAGGAGAGTACTACTTGTAATCTGGCCCCAGTTTGAGATCTCCTTGTTAACAATAATGTAGCAAATTGTCAATAATACATGGTCTGTGTACAATTGTACATGTATGCATAATATAATGTATGTACATGTTTAGTATTTTGCACAAGTTTTGTTTTGTTTTGTTTTTGTTTTGTTTTTCTTTCTTGTGCGTTAACAAGTTCTAATTGGTTAGTAGAAAGGGGTTTAGTTCAATTTTGCCTAATCAGGAAAGAAACATCACTTGAATATTTAAGACTCAATGACACTGATATTGCAATGATGCAATCCAAATACATGAACCTCTCAACACAAATGCTTAGTTGTAGGTCTAATTTATTGATGTACTCCCAATTTCTTAGTTGTTGGTCCAAATTTTCTTACAAGATTACCATAGATAGGTAGTTTATTTTTCTAGAAAACACCTACACGTATAAATTAAAAGTGATAAATTACTTCTTTTTTTTCAAAAATACCCATTTACATGAGAGGTTTAAGATATATATAGTCATATCGCCACCCTGACTCTTAAGGCGTTGTTTGCGAGGTAAGTCGAACTTTTTTACTTGTATTACTTGTGGGGTAAGCAACTTTACTTGCGATGCAAGTTTGTATTACCTGCGGGTCAAGTTTGACAACCCTATTTGCGGGATGGCTCAAACTTATTGTCAGCCTTCATTTGAACTATGGCTCAAACTTATATTACACATGATTCAGACTCGTCCGTTTCACATGTGAATTCGTCGATCTGCAATTGAAAATATAAATTAAAGCCCACATTATGATATATAAATGTTGAACTATTTTTTTTTTGGGTCGACGATATAAATGTTGAACTATTACCCTTATTATCAATTAGTTTTAAGGTGAAGCCTTAATAACTATATATACCATCATAGCAAAAAGTCAAAACTAACTATATTGTCTTACCATGATACGAGTTACAGTATGTAGGAAGACTGAAAGTTCTTGTTACACTGTTGAGTTGCCATGCAGAAAAGAGCCCAACCAATCACAACTTCAATGCTTTTAAAAGATCCTATGAGGACCCACTGATCAATTGTCTTTGGAGAAAAAAAATGATTGAAGTAAAGTTTATGTAATTATAGACACATCATTACTTATTCCAGGATTAAAAAAAGGTGAATTTTGTCACTCATAAATGTCCAATGATGGATTGTTAAATGAATAAATGGGCAACTTCAAAACACAAAAGGTGTGTGTTTTATGTCCCTATTAAATCTGCTCAAACCGGTAATCACTCAAGAATCAAGTTATCAATACTAAAAGAGTAAAATTTTAGTAAGGAATACGAGTAAAAGAATTGGAATTTATAATTTAGATAATAAAATTTTAGTACTGAAAGGTCGATGACATTTTTTTTTTCTGTCATCTAAATTTAGTCAAGTCCATACTTCATCATTAGCTAACATTAAAACTTACAATATGGAAACATTAATTCTTCATATTGTTGATAACATGTATATATCTGAATTATTATGTTAGTTAATACTAGTATATAAGGGACACTTTGGTTTTATTTTTATTCATAAGAAGAGTTAG
Source organism: Polygonum aviculare (assembly GCA_934048045.1). Lineage (NCBI taxonomy): Eukaryota > Viridiplantae > Streptophyta > Magnoliopsida > Caryophyllales > Polygonaceae > Polygonum > Polygonum aviculare. The sequence goes on from OW204027.1 coordinate 2,575,843, forward strand.
GAAAAGATTATGGGAAAATTATTCGTACTGATCTACGTAATAAAGAGCACATGAGTAGAATGTGTATAAACAATTCAAGCTAGTGATTAATTAAGTAACTCGATGGTAATGACCTCTAACCTAATGAAATGTGACTTAATTTGGTTAGGTGAGGAGAATCAAGAATGGATGAAAATCGAAAACCCACATATGATATGACCTTGTTTCCTTGACAAGCAAAAGTTAAGTTAGAAATTAACTATGGCTCAACCAATTTAAACTGTTATTAAAATTTGAGCTTCATATGAGATAATATAATGATAAATTATGACTTCTCTATTAATTACCAACACTCATAGCCCCATCTCAACCAATATTTGACTGAATAATGACTAATCAAGTACGGAATAAATTTAGCAAAAGTTTATTTTGAAACAAAGATAACAACCGTCATTAATTAGGATAAAATATACAAATCCTAACAAGTTAGAGTGACCGGGTGAGCTAGTATTTCAAGTACTATATTATAAATAATTTTTTAGTAAAAAGATTAGAGTTAGACTTGATAATTTGTGGACCGGTATCCTAAATATTTATTAGTTTCTAGAATAAAAAAGGTCTAACATGCAAATCTTAGAAGATATGCTCAATTCATTACTTCATTATGGACGCTTTAACATTATAAATTTTGATTTTTGTATACAATAATACAAGAAAAAGAATTTGATATATCAAATGGAACATCAAGACTTTCGACAATTTAAGACAAACATAATGAAAAAAAACTCCAAGAAAATAAGGGAAATGTTAACCAATGATCCAAAGCCAATTGTTATAACGAGAGATCGAATAAGAACCATAAACAAAATCGACACAGAGATGTATGTGGTTCAATATAACAATGTGTGACCTACACCCACAGGGAGAGAAACAATATGTCAATATTATTATTGGAAAACAAAATTTGGATTATATAGTTTTAAGTATTTTGAGCGTTTATATAGATACTCAGAAAACTCTAGCTATAATAATGGGCCGCATGCCCAACAGATTACAACAAACCTAGAAAACAGAAAGTATTATATACCGTTTGACCTCATGCTGCATATCACGTACGGTGTGTAATTCAAATTTAAGGCACATTAACACAAACAAATTAAAGCAGAAAATTGTTGAAACAAGCACTACAAAAGCAAACATTATTAGTATGCAAGAAAAACTGATCATATTTTAAAATTTGGATAATTTATAATGATTTTTCCATTCAAAATGTAACAATTTTTTTTCTCTACGTTAGAATTTATTACTCTCTCGTTATATATCAATGTACGAGACTGGTCATTAAATGCTCATGCATACATGTAACAAGCTAAAGTCATAGTGCCTTGTTAGGCGACCTTGTAAGGATGTCTTCATATTACAAGTTTAAAGCCAAGCCCGAAAATCACGATTAGATTTGGCTGTCGTTTGTATTGCATGCAAACATGTTTTACAATAATGCACACATCATTTGAGTAACATAATTTCGATAGTAGCATTTAGTAAAGATTAATTATTAACTTTATTACTTTATAGGCTCGATACGTTAATAAGCAAATTTATAGCAGGTTTATATTCATTATTCATACCATGTGTTGGAGTAGTTAAGGTTCAAACGTAAAATGTCATGTGAGTGCTACAAAGTAATTTTTGTTTTGTTGGCAAAATCTCACAACAATGTAAGAGCATCAATAACTGAGTTTCTAAAATTTCTTCAAAATGGATGATTAAAGTTCAAAATCTCTAAAATACTTATATAAAAATTTCAACAGTTTTTCCATTATGAAGATCGATCAAACCTAAAAAAGAATATATATTTAATTATATATTAAATCAAAAAAATTCTATATAACTTTTTGTTAAGTTTGTATTGAAATATGAAAAAAATTTAATTTTAAGGAATAAAGACCATGCTCCAAATTTGGGGAAAGACTATCTATTTTTCTTTTCTATCTAGGGAAAATATTGGAGATGAGGGGGAAAATACCCTATCATAACAATAGGTAAAATTGATCGTATAGTAAAATTGATCGAACATGTGACAAATCACCTGACTAATCACATTTATCTAAATTTAACAAATTTTCTGAACAAAAAAGAAAACAATTTTTCCATCCCCACACCCTAAATTTTTTTGACCAAAAAAAAAAACAATTTATTCATTATTTTTTTGAAGTGCCAAAATTGAGCAATTTTCTCTTGGAAAATGATACAAAGGCCTTGCTTCAGTTGGCTCCAAAAAGTACTTTTTGTGCCAAAGTAATTTTTATTTGCTTTGAAATATGTAAAATGTAGTGTAAATACACATTTTTCAAGAGTAAAAAAAAAGTACTTTTTACAAAAAAGTATTTTTCATTGAAAGTAGAACAAGGTCAAAGTTACTAAATGTCTTTATAAGCATAAAACATATACTATACGTATCTGTTTATCAGGCTTTATCGTTTTAAGTACAATTAATAATTTAATATGTATGCATAACAATCCCCTTTATTTGTTCATATTTACAATTTACTCTATAAACCAAGCTAACACGTTTCAGCTTTTAATTTTCTTGATAATTAAAGGGTGCAATTTGCTAATTATACCTCTATTGATCCGACCCAAAAAAAACCTCTATTGAAAAGTTGAGGGGGTAATTGTTTGTAAATATTGTCAAATGATAGGAATTAAATAAGAGGTTACTTAAAAAAAATTAGTCGTACTCATTGACATTGACCAATGAGGATAACGTAGTAAATGCATCTTATTAAATATAACTGGTCCTTCCGATTATGTACAGCCTAGCTTGTTAATCTAGTCCCCATTTTTAACAAAAATAAGGAAGAGACAAAGCAATTAAGCGATCGGAAAGCTTGGTTTGGAAGTTTTGGTGGTTTAAAACCTATTATCATTTACATTATATATCTTGTTGTCATACTTATTTGTGCAAATTCAATTTGTGTTAGATGGGTGTCCCGTGGCTGGATTGCTTTGCATAGTTCATTGCATGTATTAATTTCTTAGTTAATAAGTACCCCGTTAACAAAAGGGGCGCCTTGCATTATTATTCACTATAGTGATTTAATATACACTAATTTGTCAAATGGGTCAGTTCGCTGGTGTTCGAGTTCGGGTTGAGTGCGATTTTCGGGTCAATAGGGTTATATACAACCATACTAACTAGGTCAAGCAAGGTCGGTTTGTGGTAGGTTATCGATCACGCGAGTTCAGGTTGGTCAATGTCTCTAGAATGTCATAAAAAAGTATGATTATTAAATAATATATTCAATAAACACCCGACCTACATTCTAAACAACCGAACCTACCACCTACCATCATCATCATCGCGAATGACACCCCCTTTGCTGCAAATCCACCATCCCTAACTGAGCCATCAATATTAAGTTTGACCAAGCCAAGACCCTCTCGTTCCCAAGTGATAAGCTCCAAAATTGCAATTTTCTATCATTCGGAGGATTAATCATTTAATTAAGAAATGATAGGGTCAAAAAGCCTGGTGTTTAGTTGGGGTTAATAGTTGAGTGTTTTTTGTTATTTTATAAAGATATATATATATATAAATGTTTTAACACAAGTAAATAGCACAAAATCACTTTTAATGTATCTCTTGTTTTATAGAGTCACCTCTAAATTATATTATAATATGGTTTAAAACCATTCTCAAATACTCGAATGAGATTTGCGGCCAAATGCCTACTTAGTGAGTGAGAGGTGATGCAACGTCATCAAATGCTACTTGAATTACACTATTTTTGTTTTGAACCGGTGATAATTAGACCTTGCCTTACGGCGAGATACCTAGAGCATTCTTTCGAATGAGAACTAAAAGCTCTTGACGGTTCCGGATAAAATTCCATGAGAGACTGTGGCCCAAAAAAGCAATTTTATCAGTTACAATACCTACTCCCATGATAAAAACGGACCGACTCGAACCCCCGAAAGGACACGAGAATGTCGGTAACAATTCTTTCGATTTCCCATGTACAGCGAATTTCCCCATTAACACTTGAATTACACTATGATAGGACGTCCAATATCACCAAAAAATTAAAAGAGGACTATAGTCACCAACGCAATGGGTACTTAACACGTACATGCACACACATGTGCTTAACTTAATTACATGCAAGGAGTGGTGTAATCTTATTGTGGGACTTATATGTGTGAGAAATATACGGAGACAAATGTTTATAGGTTTGTTAATTTTTACTATTACTTTTTAGATTTTATTATCAAGAATATATAAGAGAGGTCAAATTCCCTTCAACTTCAACATTATTGGTATCTTTGATGATGTATTGAGACTTAATTACTTGTCATAAGTATATAGGTTACTTCTTCTATTTGTCACTTGATTTTAAATCAGATGGAACCCTATAAGCTTTTATGTTGGACTCATTCGCGCATTGCTTAAGATAGTCACTCCACCATCATTATCGGTCCGGTATCAACCCATCGAATTTCAACGTAGTATCAGAATTTGTCCGGAATCTCTGAGTTTGGTCGGATTGGACCGGATTATCCGCACCCTGTATTGGGTTAGCCCGCTATGGTGATGCGATATGGGCTAGTTGGTTCGGCTTATGTGTTAAGTGTCAACTAGGATAGGCCAGTTGTCACTTGAAAGGGCGTGTAAAGAATGTTATCGCACGTTTAAAATTGAAAGTTAATTCGTCGATGGGTTTCAAAACGAAACCCCATAGACTTTTATGCTATACGCTATGGTCATTCACATTTATATGTGCATGACGGTCACCCCAGTGTTATTATCGATCCGGTGGATCCACAAACTAATGTCCAGCAATTTTGAGTAGCCATATCAAAGATCCACAAATTACCACATAAACTGAATGAACTGAAAACTAAAACGAAGAACACGTACTAAAAATTTATACCAAACAAATTTTAACTTATTCATCAGATCAAATTAGAGTCCACAACCAAATATGAGTTAAGAAAATCAAAGCTTCAAATGGATTACCTTTCTCGACTATGACACTCTGTCCCTTTCCTCTTCCTTTACGACTTGAGAAAGTTTAGATTTTACTTGAAAAGGAGAGGAGAAAAATCTTACCATAAACCACCTACGTAAGTGAATTGTATATGCTTTGGAAGAACTGAAGTTTCGAGAAAAATAACTTCCTGTTTTTTCAGTCCAAAGATGTAAACCAAGCACGTAAATTGATACACATGTACGTTCACAAAAAATACTATATATGTGTTGTCTTATAATCAATTTGTTTATATATACACATACAGATACCTGAGCTTATCCATTTTGGTCATTTTACAAGTTTCAATTGGTCCGTTTCAAAAGTCAGATATCAAAATGACCAAAATGGACAAGCTCAAGTGTCTGTTTTAGGCCGTAAACTTATGTTATCATAATAGAGTATGACGGAAGTTATAACTCCTCCATCAATTTAATTTGTTATTGTAGTCAGTTTCACACATGACGCAAGCATAAAGAAATAGTGTAAATCTTAACTAGCTTGTTCAATGATCATATATAAATGAACGTATGCTAAACTGACTTTCAAGTTTACTGAAAATTAGGTAAACTGGACTTAAAGGAACCGTCTATTTTTGCTAACATCTTGTGCTTCAATTTAATAAGGGAGAAGAAATTGTTATGGTTAGGTTTGCGATCTTATTAATTAAATTGATTAATTGCTATTAAGACTTAACCATGTTATGTCATGGTGCTTGCAAAAAGGGTAAAGTTTTGACATTAGAACACTACTCTCAATGCTTTGTCCAAGTCAAGTCTCTATCACTTACTCCGTATTAAGTTTTTTTTGTTAACTACAACCATAGTAATAAATATTGTTCCATAATCTTTGACAATTACTGGGAAAATTGCAATGACAATGTGTGTTAGTGTGCTACACTTGCACGCATGACATTCTACAACGTATATAAACCATTACATTGTGCAATATCTTCGTACAAACATTTAACAAAGCGATTAAATTGCAAAAAATCTGGATAAAAATGATTAAATGTCAAAAAAACAATATCAAGAGATTATCGGTTCGACTAACAATACCCTTAACAAAAACAAGAAAGTGTTTAGTTTAACTTTGATGTTAATCTTTTTATACACTCCTAGATTATCTTTCTATTTTGCTATTTATACTTCTTATTTGGGTAATAACGCGCTAGCAACCGACCCACATAAATGGTTGATATAGAATGAATTAGCTCTATTTCATTTATAGTAGTGGTTACAAGTTTGAACTTTCAAAAGACATAGTTTTCAAGCATGTGATTGCGAGGGAGTGTTACCCGTCAAATATTAAATCTTACAAATTTTACAATTTGTTAAAATAGTTTTTATTTTACTGGCTACCTTTTAAAATTGTATTATGCTATTAGCATAGTAGAGATGGAAGACATATGTAAGTTATGAATTTTATTAATGCTTTGGAAAAGGCTATAAGATCATTACGTAAATAGGGGCTACCTAACACCTAGCGGAAATAAGTAGTTTAGTACCTAGGTGAGGTTTAAACAAGATTTTTAGAATAATGATAACTGAATGTCCGATAAAAAATAAAAGAATCGATGAGATTTGAACACTAGACTTCTTTAGAGCAAAAATTTAGATTAAATCAACTAACTTTTATATAAGTTATTAAATAAAATTTAATTATATATTTTACAAAAAAACTTAAAAAATAAAAATAATAAATTACAACCGGGACAGGAGTGGGGGCACGTGCCCCCGCCTCGGTCCGTCACTGGGGTGAGGTACCTAGTGATAGCAAAGGAGATCAGGAACCGACGAGCTAGGCCAAGACCGTTCCACAAGTCACGAACATTCAAATTCAAGAAGGATGAAGCCATTCAAGTCTGTAACACCCCCTTTTTCTGTAGGGATATTACCGCCAGTGACCTCGGGTTAAAACACCCAAAGTCACCCTAGGCTTTACAGTTATCACAGAAGACGACAAAACTTTAATGCGGAATTAAAATGATTAAATAACAAAGGTCTTAATCGTCAATTACATAAGAAGTCGGAAATAAAACTGGTATTGGATCTCACACCTCGAGAATCTCAATACGAAAACTAAGTTTAAAGATACTTAAGTGCGGAATTAAAATAAAGGTCTTCAGAGAGAAGCTTGAGTCCTCATCGCCTCCTTCAACTAGTCTTTGATTACGAGTCCTCCTCCTGATGTGCCGCGACGGAAATTCGGTGGACACCAGCCGACCATGCAAGGAAAAAAGGGTGGTCGGTTAGTCTTGTGATAGACTAAACAAGTGGGTTTTCGAAGGTGGTTCGATTAGTGGGAATGGGTAATAACTGGTGTCGGACTCCGAATGAAAGCCGGGCGACAATCTAGCCACTACACACTTCCACAGAAAACGAGAATGACTTTGAAAGGGTTAGGATACCACGAGAGGTGATATCCTCATTAAAACTTTGATGCAAGATTGTTGGGAACGTATTATCACACAGAGATTTTTAGTTTAATTGTCTTCCTTGAATACAAAGATAAGTTGATTTAAATTGCGCAACGTGCTTATCTTGATTACTTCCTTAACCACACAGAGGATTACACTTGGACTTATTAAGGTGCGTTAATCGCGGATATAAGTGGCTTTACGCCTTAAAGGGATAAAATCCTTAAACGACCCCTCAGCGGTTGAGGAGGCCATGGTCATGACCTTACACCAGGGAGTACTCCCTCCGCACTGGTGATGAGATTAACAATTAAATAAATCTACACACAACTACCAACCAACGTGGCACTTACGTCCACACACACATCGAGACCTAGTTCGACTAGCGTATCCTATGCAGTACTAGGAATGACGGTCGTTAAATCTAACAAATAAATCCTATGTTCATTTTAACACACTGTTAGTTCCCAACAATCAAAAACACAACATGATTTAAATATAAATCATGCTATTAAACCATATGCATAAAATTGAACCAATTCCACTTGCCTTGAGTTTCGATAAAGTCGGCTAAACGATCGGAAGGTATGTCTCAACGACGAATCCTTGTACCTTCGATAAATTGACACCGGAAAGAAAACATTTCAAAATAAATTTAGTAATTTATTTTGGGGAAAGAATTCGCCAAGGTCCATCTCCTTCATGGACCTAATTCGATAATAACCCTTTTTAATATTTATAACCTTATATTATCTTATTTTATTGTTACTACTTCTAAGGTACAAATTATACTTATATTAACATAATGAGTATAAATAGATAGTTGATGAGTTTATAAAATAACCTTTGACAATCATTTTCTTGAAATTCTTATACGAACTTATAATTGAATATTAATTGATCTTTTAATATGTATATATAATTAATGTGGTAATTTGATAAAATCCTATTTATTTCATTTAAATCCACAATATTGAAAAGTTGTACTATATTTACCATGCACATGGTGCTAATGTCTTTATAAAACAACTCATTGTTTTATAACTTATAGTATACAACCATTATAATACAATGTATATATATATAAACATATTTGATTATAAATTCCATTCAAAGGATTATATATAAAAGTTTCACTTACTTATGATTTGCTTCCAAATAAACTATCATGTGAATTCATTAATTATACTTAATTATATTGTACCTAGGTCATAACAATATATATATATATATATATGTATGTATATATAACTATGGCCAGAATATTAATTATATATTTTTGTATGACAAAATATGGAATAGATAACATAACTTTGTAATATATGGTCAAAACCACTAGTAAAATATCAACATAATTTATACTTTAGAATTTTCATAGAACCCATTTTATTTTTAGTATACATAACCAAATTTTCTCTCAGATAAAGTTGTAGATGCATATATTTTGATCTTCATCATCCTTCTTCATTTGTAATATACTAACCCATACCCATTACACTAATCACAAGTTATTAATTAATTTAATAGAGTTTAGAAGCAAAGCAATGTAAGCCAATTTGAACGAACACAATTCGTTCCCAGAACTTACAGTTAAGAGGAAAGAAACAGAGGACGGCGGGGAGAAAGTCGGGCGACGGTACGGCGGATTCCGACAACGGTTCGAGAAGGCGATCGCAGATCCGGGAAGAACAGGAAGTTTCGAGTCGCTTGGCCTTCGTGGCTCCTATTCTTATGGACTAACGACGATGAACGAGCGGTCCGATTCCGACGTCATCAAAACAGAGCACCGGCGTGTCTTCGGTTTTATCCGGCGAATTCGAACCAATTCGAGAGCTTTTTGAGATGGACTGTTGAGAAGGAGAAGTGTATACTATTGTGGCTTCTACGTTGAGGCTCTTTCTGAATTTATAGTTGAGGATTCGGCCATGAATTCATCGGTTTTAACCCGAAACCCTCGAGCCTAAACGACGCCATTCCACTCTTCAATTTGATCCTTAATTCATAGGTTATTAACTCCCTTAAATGGATCGAACGAAGCCTTATTTGACAGACATCACTAAGGAACCAAGAGTCGCACTTATCTACTTCTCATTAACTCGGATTTGATCGGATTACCCATGAAAAACCCTAACCCGAGCTGACCACTTCCAGCCCGATTTCGACCTTGAAGATGAAAAGAAAACACAAAATTGAATGAGGGCTTTAATAAAGGATGGAAAGAGGATTCCATATCATCTTTCCATTTCGATTTTCATGGAGAAACGACGACGAATTGATCGAACGAACACAACCCCATTTTTCAATCGGGTGGTACATGAACGAATTTCTTAATAAGCCTTAATGATATATACAATAACTTTATTGTATATCACTTACAAATTAATTATATATGTTAGCCTAAATTAATCATGTATGATATATTAATGTCCAAACAGTTTATTTTATAATAATTTTCTTTAAAGTTAAAATCATAATATCAAACTATTATAATATATGATGTTTTAAAAGGGCTATTATTTCATAAATGACAAATTTAAAATATTTCATTATTACTATCATATATAATAATAACATTTGGAAGGGTTATTATTTTATAAAGAATAAATTACGATTTTGCCCTTATGGAAAATGGAGGGTTATTACAAAGTCGAGCTAAGAAGTCATGAAAGGGACAACCTTGACCCTTGAGTGTTTGTGTTCGAGCCTTGAAGAGAGTTCCAAGAAGAAACTGGCATGTTGCTTCAAAGCCGGGAGAATGAAGCCGTTGTCGACCAAGATGCTCCCAGGGCCGACCCTCCCAGGGTCGTGCCAAGATAGAGTTCCACACTCCCTTTCAGGACCGACCCTAATGGGTCGAGATCGACCCTCCCTGGGTCGCTCATGGACACGGGTTCGGATGAAGCAGCGATATCTCTTTAAGTTGTTTTTGGAAACTCTTATCTTTTGTGTTGCCTAATTAGTTGGATATTACCTTTGATATTATCTTGATATTTTTAGGATAGAAATAAGGGAATCCTAGTTGCCTTGCAATTTTATAGATTGCATAGGTTTTGCATATTTTACGTTGAGCGTATTTTGTGAAGAAAACCTTGGTTTCTCTTCCTACGCCTCTTCAGACTCTCATTGAGATTGTGTTTGATTTTAATCAAGTGTGCTTGAGTTTGGTTTGCAAATTGTGTTCGCGTTCTTGTTCTTGTGCGAAGTTGTGTGTTCAGGGTGTTGTGTTGCGAAGCCATTCGTGCGAGATCCAACAAGGATTGGTGTGATTGCCTTGTCCAAAGTCTAGATCCTACAATCGCTTCCGAGGTCAATGATCTTCCCGGGTTGTCGTGCATCACCTAGATTTAGCGGGTGAGCCTTCCCGAAGAAAACTTTAGAACGTACAAATACGATGGTTGCCCACTGGTTCAAATATGATTGCTTTGAGCTTCGAGTAATATTGTGAACGTACAAACCGACTTTATTAACTTTGAAACCTTTTCGTGGGAGCTATCATTTTCATCAAATCTATTTTTAGCAAATTCGTGGCTACCGCTCTCATTTTCATGTCCCACCTACAAGCATGAAACACATCCAAAAAGTCCAAACTTTTCCGGCGTCTTTACTCTTTATCTACACCGTCGCCGTTTCCCCTCACCCTCTCAGGTTTGCAGGCATCGGTTCAAAACTGAAACCGAAATTTGGGGATTTGGTTCAGTTTTTCGGTTTTCAATAAATATACGTGAAAAAACCGAACCAAAATTCTGAAATTTATTGACCCGAGAACCGAACCAAACTCTGTGGGTTCGGTTAATTTTTTCGGTTTTGGTCTAAGCATGCTCAGCCCTTTGCCTTCTTCAAATTCAACTCTCTTGTTTCCGGACTATGTCTGCCCATTCTTCCCAATTACCCAAGAAATTGTTTGTTGCGATCCCTAGTTTATTCCGCATTCTGGGCAACACTTGAATTTGATGTATCAATTAGGCGAATTCCCTAACTTTCTACGGTTTAGATTATGCACAATTACATGGGTTTGCTTTGGCATTTAAGCTTGAACAACTCTTATGGTTTTGCAAGATATTGATAGGTTTTTGTTAACCCTAAAGATGCCAAGAAATCTACTGACTTTCGGAAGAAAGAAACTGAACGCTGAACCAAAATCAAGCTAAAGAATGACTGTTTCAACAAATCAACCGGTATTATCTTACCAATCTCTTACACAACAAGCTGTTGAAGCTTTCCAAAGACACCAAAAACAGATTGAAAAAAACCACAATTTCACAAATCTCATCTACACCTAGTCCTCTCAAACCTATCCAACCTCAAATTAGAAGGCTTTACATCCTCATACTGTATCGAACCCGAACAAAGAGCCGAATCTACACTATTCCTCGTCATTGCCCCACTAAACCTCAAACCCGACTTTGCGTAATGCTGAGGCAGCTGAGGAATCTCTCGAAACCGGCTCTTACTGATACCGTCCCTATGCTTAGCTCTATTAGATGCCGTAAGACTCATGTACCTCGGCTTGCTTAAACCGACGCTAGCACTACTAGCACTGTCCTCTGTTCCTTCGAAGGCGGTAGTGGTTGACGAGCTCGGTTGTGAGCTGCTGCTGCAGTGAGAAAACACTTCCGGTGCCCTTGCGCTTACCCTACGTGTCATGTTGTTGCTTCTCGTTGTTGTCATTCGGATTGAGTCGTATTCGGATGAATTCGAGCTTGTAGTTATTGTAGCGTTTGCTTTCTTTTTCGAGTTCGGTTCTTCGGTTATTCTGCTTTCTGATGATGATGATGACTTGGAGGCGGTCAGTCCGTCTAGCCAGCTCCATGAGCTGCCCTTTTCGGGTTTTTTGTTAGGCTTGATTGGGCCCGAGAACGACTCGCTCTTCGTTGGATTCAGGTTTGGACTTGCCCTTGTTTGCTGTCATGGAAAGGCAGTATGAAAATCTCAGATAAATGTGCAATTGTGCAAACAAATGGCAAATGAGGTAAGAAAATTTGTGTTTTTACCTGCTGAGAAATGAAGTAAGCCATTGCTCTCTCCTTCTTAATTGCAGCTTCTTGCCTCATTTGCAACTTTGTTTTCACCTCCTCCTTGCTTCCTCTACTATCACACCATTTTCCCTGAACAAGACCATTTCACAATTCCCATACTTAAAACAACAACAACAACGTTTACCCAGGTAGTCCCACATGCGCAGGATCTTGGGGGTCAGGAAATTTCTCAAACAAGCATTTATATGAATAAATTAGACAAAAAGATCATATGCATGAAAAGCATTGTATAAAGATTCAAGTTTGTTCCATGGGCTGATTGATGTGTTACCTCTTCTTGTTTGGCAGGAGGGTCAGACTGGATTTCGAGTTTCTTGTGGAGCGATTCGCCTTCTAGCGACATTCTTACGCGATGAGCCTTAACTTGAGCTTGAGCTCTAACAAGTGCTTGCATACATTTGAGTGTCATAGCAGCTTGCTTTCTCACTAGCCTTCCTCTAACAATGGCTTGTAGTCTTACAAGCGCCTTCAACGCCCGAAACGCCCGCCTCGCCTACCCAAATTCCAAACCCAACCCAGATGGTTAATTCACTACAAATATGGAAATCTAGATGAATCTTCAGAGTTCAATTCCAAACCCTAATGTAAAGAATTGGAGAAAAAATTACCAAAAGGGCCCGAAAGGCGGTTTGGATTCGAATCGCCGCCCATTCTTGCCGTATGATGAGGAAGTCCTTTGGAGGAGCCCTGACCAGAGTAGCCATGGCGGCGGAGTACACCTCATCGACTATTGGCAGATCGGACGACTCCGAAGCGGCCACCTGTCCTTTCTTGATTGATAATCTGCTTTGCTCTGATGATGAACATGATGATGATGAGCTCCTCCATAGCTTCCATTTCTTGCTCTTCTTTCCACCCAACACATTCTCCTAAAACCAAGAATTTCAACAGTTCAAATTAGGCATAAACCAGGAAACAAAAGGATGGCAATGTTTGGAGTTGTTTGCTTTGCTTACTTGGTCAATTGGGTTTGATTTTCTGTGAGGTATGAACAATTTCAGCCAATTTCCAGAGCTACCCATTTGAGAGTATGAGCAAAAAAGGCTTGAAACACAATAACACAGAGAGATGGAATTTGAAAGAGTAGAAGAAAGGGGAAGGAAAGAAATGGTCAGAGGCCTTTTTTTTGGCGTGATATAATGAGAGGGAGGGGTCAATAGAAAAAGAGCCGTTGGAAGCTTTGAAATTTTGAATTTTGGAAGAAACGAAACTGATGAGTGATAATGATAGTGACCCTCTTTTCTGTAATATAATTTGTACTACAGTAGTTAAATTTCTCTTTTACCTAGACAAGAAGCTCCCTTTTGAAGCGGGAATTTCGGGTTTTTTCCAAAGCAAATTGCTAAAATTTCGAGGATTGTGCCTCCAATTATTTAAGTTTTGTTAGTAGTATATTATAAAGTTGTAAGTTTATGTTGGGTTATTTTGCATGCGAAAATATTGGGTTATTATTTTATAGCCAAAGATGGCGTGCATGTTTTAGTATCATTTTAAAAAATTTGTGTTTTAGTATCAACCAAAAAAAAGCATGTAAAAGTGCATTTTGAATTTTTTTTATAGTATGGAAGTTTTGTGGGCAACGGGAACATTTTGCATGTGTCCACGAGAGAGGACACAACTCTGATATGAAGTTTCATTGGTTTATCATTGTGCAAATGCTCAAGAAAATTTGTTATGTAGGTCCCAAATAATGAAAATTGTTAATTGGTGAGTGGATGAATCATTTATCATTCACATAGTAGTGGGGTTAACAAAATCATGCAAATAATGTGCATATGATAAGATTAGTTTTCCCAAAATGCAATGGTAAAGAATGATGCCATTGTCAAGATAACACAAATATATAATTCATGATAGGAGCCCAAGCTTTGTAAATTAATTAGTGTGTCATAAAATGTGATGTAAATAAATATCTATATATTTAATTTTAAAAAAAAAGATTAAGGTTGTTGTACGGATGATACACATACTCATTGAATATCTTAATTTCTACACTTTTTTATATTAACCACCATTATTTGGTCATTTTAAAATTAATAAATCTTTAAAATAATAAATGCAGGACACATTTTATATTTTAATTTGTTCTTAATGATAGACTCCATAGTCCATACACTTGTGTATTCAACGAGGGATTTTTGATACTACCTTTGTTTCTATTGGTCCACGTGGTCTTTTTCAATTTAACAAGAAGTAGGAGCAAAAATCATACTTTTTTTCCCCCCAAATCTTCTCTCTAAAAAATAGTGAACCAGGGGAATGGATCATGAAAGTAAAGCAGAGGATCCGGGTTGTGGTTTATGTGTAGGTTTATCCTTGTTGTACACAATCAGGAGGTACGTACATTTCGTAAATGGTGTGTGAACAACCGAGCATTTTAAGCTAATGAAAGCTAGAATATCTTTTTTTTAAAGAAAAAATAGAACATAAAACAATGTAGATTAAATATACTCCTATGAACATTTACAAATCAATAATTATAACATATGACCACAAAAAAAAAATGGGTTTGCTCTCAACGTAATCGGCTAAAAGTTATGGCCAATACTTGAGAACGTGTTAAATGTGCACAAGCAACTTAAATTTCATCCTACGTAGTAAGGATAATCCATTTTGGACAAGGGATTGCATTGTCACAACCACCTACTGACCTACCGATCTTTTGACACTTACATTTTAATCTTGTGAGATTCCGGTGGGTCGAAAGAAGTGGGTGTCATGTCGAAGTAAATTTAATCATTTTGTATATAAGGGTGAGCTTCATTTTATAACCTAAAAACTTTTAATGGGTAAGGATTTCACCTTACTTATATACTACTGGTATTTGTTCTATAGAACAAATGTAGGAAGCTCTCTAACAAATCTCGAGCCACGAACTTCCATCCTAAAATCTTTGCAGAGTAAAATGCTTGATTCTACTCGCGCATTGTGAAGATCAACCAGGTCGCACAAATTATCAATCATCTTATTTGAATGGTTATATTTGCTCCCGGCGAAAAACAATCAAATTGGATGAATTGCATCATTTCAAGACTTTTGGGTAATATCTACAGTTTTCAATTCGATTCTCATAGGTACTCCCCTCAATAAAAAAAATCTCATATATCTCTTCTAATGTGAAACATTATCTTGCTATCCTTGCTAATTAATGTGATTGCTTACTTTGAAACTGTCCAAACTTGTGGTGTTGGGAGCATATAATGAGTTTTTGCGGGATGTTAACGGGAGGCATCTATCCAAAATTTGTTACACAAGACGATGTATGGATAGACCATGATCTCTTGCCCGATCTTACTTTGCATAAAGGACCTTGAACATGGTATCGTTTTTCTCGAGCCGAGGGGACTTCTAAATACCACGTTTAGAGGCTTAACCGTTTGAACACATTATCGTAGAACATGAACTATGTTTACCAAAAGATGAATTTGATTTTCCTCTCTTGTTACCTCTTTGTTCTTCATAGTAAAGAGTACTCAAAATCACTATAAGTCTATAACAATTACATTGCTTACCAAGGTACGATCCAAACCGTGATTTACTAAGAACTAGATTGATTACAAGTAGTTTTCCGTTTAAGCCCATATAATTTCGATATTACCAACATGATCCCACTTGTACGGAGTATTAATTTGTTGAGTATCTGTCCCCACATATGGCATACTAAAGACAGAGAGAAACAGTCAACAGTGAATGGACCAAATCACTCAAAAGTCAAAGGTCATTTCTAAGCACACCAAAACTCCATAGCAAAATCAATCTTTACTAGGTAGTCGACAACAGAGCTTCATGACCGAAATTTCAGGGCAATTTCCAACGGTTTTTGACCAAAACCATACAAATTTGAGCACCAATTTTTAAGTCAAAAGCCTGTTCAGTCATTCTCTTTGTGGCATTCAATCAGAAGGCTCAGGAAGCTGATGAAGACTTTTCCTTTCGAGTAAAATTATTGAGTTCCCAACATACTATATATACAATGTCATTTCTTTAGGGTTTACAGCCTTTTCTGTTCCCTCATTGTATAGAGTCTTTTGCTTCTCATTTTGTCTTCAATCTTAAAAGATAAAACTACATTTGGTTTGAGCATTTATTGTTCATTATCTTGTTGGTAGGGCTGATTTGGATTTGAGTTGCATTATATGAATTGCAGTTTTAAAGTTATGGACATGGGTTCGTACAAAGATTTGAATTGGACTAACAAGTCAAGCCTTATTAAAGTTGTGTCATTTTAAAAGTTTATAGTGTCACATGAGATTTTGTACATTTCACTAGGGATATACATAATATGTACAATGCATACTTAAACGTGGTCCATAATAACAATTAGCTTTTTCAACCAAAAAAAAATAATAATAACAATTAGCTTTAGAATTTTAGTATGACAATTTTGGGTTACACCCTTAAATATCAATTGCACCTTAGTTTCTTCAACCCTAAGTATTTATCTCTAGGTCAAGCTAAGTTACAAATAAGTCCCTAAGTCATGTAAAAATTATTTCGGATCAACTTCCTTTTTCGTTTAAGTCAATTTTGGTTACATTTTTCATGGCGAAGCTAGATGATGTTTTTTTATTTCAAACTCTATTATCAAATATTTCGCTCTGATAGGATTGACATATTCGTTCTCAAACAATATAAATGACATTATATATATATATATATATGTTACAATAGATTTATGAAATAAGAGATTTAAGATAAGGCAATTAAGGCATCCTAAGGTCACAATCATATATACAAATAAAACTAAATGAACAAGATGGGGATCAACAATTTTGACACACAAGTTAGTTAGTTCTATTGTGTTGTGGAGGGATCTCATTCCAAATCCAAATAACAAAAGTCAAAAACCCACAAGGCCCCACAACACAACAATTTCCAAATGATTTTAAGGAAGAAAACGAAAATCCAAAATAGACAACGTACACATTAAGCATTTGAAAAGCAGTCCCCCCAAAATGACATAAATTTCATGATCACTAGAAGATTTCCTACATCTTCTATAGCAAGGACAAACTCATCTCTTTCATGGCACAACAAAACAAAATCAAACTTGTGAATAGATGTGATCAAAAGAATCAACGGCTGAAACCATTACTAAATCAAAAGTACCAACGGCTCTGATCAGCTCATTCTTCTTGGAATAATCCACCATTCATGTATCTATTCCCACCAACCTTCTTGCACAGAAATTTCGGAATTGTGTTTTTGGCCTAATGCAAACATAGAAATTCAAATTTAATTTCCCACAATTTTAAAAGCTAAAATGGTTGAAAATATCCACAAATTTTATTAAATCAGTCTAAGATGAACTTGTTCCATAAAAAAATCTGACAAGAACTTGAGACATGATAAGTTTTAAATGTTTTTTTTTTGGTTTTAGGCCTAGTTTACGCTTTTGTGTTATTAGTTTTTGAGCTTGTTGTCTCGTTTATCCATTATATTATGTTTTTTACGACGGGTTGTTCAGTTCTCGATCTTTCGGTCTCTTAATTTATCAGGTATGTGCGATATTTTTAGAAAATGATCGTATTATCTTCACCAAATTCTAGCTGAAGTACCCATTTTTAAAACTAGATATATTTTCAAATATAAGTAATGTGATCTTAATAATTTTTTTTTGAATCGGTGAAGATTAGGATCTCGCTCTAGGGCGGGATTCCTAGTGCATCCTTTCGGATGAGAGCTAAAAGCTCGTGATGGTTCCAAATAAATTCCCATAAGAGGTTGTGGCCCAAAAAAACAATTTTATCGACCACAGAATTACACTGTCTACTCTCATGAATTATGCGGACTGACTCGAAACCCGTGGTATTAATATCTTATCAAACATAACAATGTATTGCACTTCTCACTTGACCAATTCAAAGTGTCAAAAAGAAGTAGCCTTTTCTCACTATCACACAACCACACACATCATTAAATGCCTCATTAACAAACTCCATTAAATTCACCTTGCAGATGCTGATTTCTCTCCTTTATGATCATTTCCAATAAATGTTTGGTTTCTGCCACTGAATCTTTTTCTTCCTCTTATAGGAAGAGAACTATCAGAGATTTTTTCTGAACCTTTTCTTGTTTTACTCCATAGACACATAAAAGCTAGCAAGCTGTCATCTTTGGCCTCCCTCAGACACCCCAAAATTAAAACTTAAAAACTTTTAAACTAATGGTACCAGCAGCTTCATATTCACCATATAATTCCTTCTTGCTTGTGGTTAAAGAAAATAAGCTGAGTTGTCAAACCAGCTGCACACTACTGCTAGTATTAAGATAGCCTCCATCAGGAAGCAATTGAAGATGATCAGGTTGCTCTTCAATTTCCTACCAATGGAGTGTGGAAGAGTAAATAAGAGAAACCCAAGAAAATTCTGTGCTATATATGTTTTTTGGGAAATGGGTATTTTTAAAAATAAAATGTTAAAGCAGAGGTGAATGATCAATGAATCTTGCTCTATAAATTGAATTCTGGAAGGATTTCTCAGACCCATTTCCATTCTTGAGTAAATAATCATTTGGGTGCATGCCTCTACAACAATGAGAAGGGTCTTGTTTTGTTGCTCAATTCTTGTTTTCTTGACTTGGGTGCCTGCCACAAGTAGGCTTTTGTCACCAGGTTAGTTAATCATGATAAAAACACACACAAGTGTATATAAAGTTCAAGTTTATGACATTTTTGTTTGTTTTGATCAGGGGTTGATGACAGTCCAAGATTTCATGTGGAAGAAGATTTGGTCATGCAAATGAAGAGAATTGGGTCAACCCCTCCAAACTGTGAGAGCAAGTGCTATGGGTGCAGCCCTTGTGTTGCCATTCAAGTTCCCACCATAGATGGACACTTCAGGCTTCAGTACTCAAACTACTTGCCAGAAGGGTGGAAATGCAAGTGTGGGCCTTCTTTATACACCCCTTGATCTAGCTCAACTTGTGATGGCTCTGTTGTGTACAAATCTAGATTGACCTAATTATTAGTAGTGATCAGTGTAACTGTTTGGGTTTGCAATGAAAGTCTATATATATAACTACCTTCATCTCCTCAATCAACATCAAGCTCTCACCAAGTGATAAATCACTACAAACAGTGTCCATTTACACAGATCCAACGTCTCATGGATTGCAATTGGTCTCATCTCCGATTCAAAAATGCAGAGACACACCAAATCAGCTGATTTTAACGCATAATAATAAAATCTCAAAAAGTATTATTGTTCATGGCGAAACGCGTCGTTTCGCTGAATAGGAGGAAGAAGAAGAGGAACCGAAGATCTGGTCCATGAGAATAACGAGGGCCATGGCGGTGGAGGTCTCCATGTACGGACGGACGGCGATGAGCCTGAACACGTCGACGCCGAGCGCGACACCGCCGGCGGCCTCCTTCGGCCGGATCTCCGCCACGCAGCGTCTCGAGTTGTCGAACACCGAAACGCTGCGTTGCGCATACGAGCCGTCGATCTCGTACACCACGCTCTTCCTCGGCGACGACGCCGATCCGCCGTTTCCAGAGATCACCTGCGCTAGCGCCCTCGGATTCCTGAAATTCGCGTTCCGCCGGAACGAGAATCTCGGATCGGAATTCTTCTCGCCATCGTACACCATCCACGTCTCTCCGAAGGTCGATCTCTGCACAAATTGAGAAGCGATCCCGTCAATTAGGTTTTTACGTTCGAAAATTTTATCATCCGTTCAGATCTAGTGCACAAATTGAGAGATCTCTGTTAGCGATCTCGTCAATTAGGTTTTTACGTTCTCAGAATTCACCATCCGTTCAGATCTAGTGCGCAAATTGAGATCTCGGTTGGCGATTTCGATCGTCAGTTAGGTTTGAATTTCAAAATGCATCATCCGTTCAAACCTAACTCACAAACTGAGATCTCGATTAGCGATCTCGTCAATTAGGTTTTCAATTTCAGAATTCGTGGTCTGTTTCAAACCTAATTCACAAATTGTGAGCTCGATCAGCGATTTCGTCACGTTAGGTTTTCGATTTCAGAATTCGGCATCTGTTGAAGCCGAATTAGAGCGAATTAGGAGTTTTCTGGAGATTTACCTTCCGGCGAATCGTGTGAAGAGGCTTTCCGCGGGCGTCCATGAGGACGATCTCGCCTCTGTTGCCGGCGGCGTAGTTATCGACACGGTAGATGAGGTTTCCTCTGCCGTCGTAGACCGTGAATCCGTTGCAGTTCATCAGAAGCGACTTCTTCCACACCGTCAGCACCACCGGATCTCCGGCGGCCGGGATATTCCAGCCTCCGCCGGAGATGTTTCCGTAGGCCGATTTCCCGCCGGATTTGGCCGCCGGGAAAGTCGAGTTCGGGAACAGAACCTTTGCCATCGTTGTGAATTTGTGATGATCTGGAAAATTAGGTTAAGATCAACAGGAAGATTAAGTTGATCGATTAGTGGAGTGAATGGTGAGTTTGAATTTGGTTGATGTGTTTGGGTTTGAGGTGACGAAGTGATCGGTGTTGGATTTATATAGAGAGTGAGAATCAGTTGGAAGACGGAAAGTGGCGGGAAAGTGTGGAGTCGTTATTTTTTACATTATGTTGTAAAAAAGAGACTTTACAATATGAAAGGCTAATACCATTTCCTTCCGAACTCAAATCCTTTGTCCTATCCCACGTCCCTTTTCGTGTCCCTCGTTTCTTATTGGTCGAAAGTATGGGCTCCCT
The DNA here is from genome assembly GCA_934048045.1 of Polygonum aviculare. Lineage (NCBI taxonomy): Eukaryota > Viridiplantae > Streptophyta > Magnoliopsida > Caryophyllales > Polygonaceae > Polygonum > Polygonum aviculare. The sequence continues at coordinate 2,596,976 of OW204027.1, forward strand.
TATCTTTTACCTTTAATTCTACCGAAATAAATAACTTTGACCAATAAGAAAGAAGGGGACACGGGAAGGGGACGGAGGATTTGGATCCTTTCCTTCCCTCTTACGGACACCGGATAGAATGTTTTTGTTCCGACACTACGGCCTGGAACACATGGTCATTTAAGTACTATCGAACGGAGTCTAAATCAAATTTAGTCATACATTAGATTCATTTTGTATGGAGTTGATCTTCTAAGGTATGGTTGGATTGTTGTCTCAGACGAGGTCAATGTCATTATCCAATTGTCGTGTGGTTCCCGACGACTTCTTTGTTTTGGAACGATTTTTGGGAGCTTCATTGCGTTTACAGATTGAGTCTTGTTGACTTGATTTTTAGCGTTACAATACTGTTTTTAGTTTCTTATAGCCCGCGTGTGCTGATATCATACTCGGTCTCCTCCATCTTGGACCCTCGTAACTCCTTTTGTTGTTTTTTTCTTATCGTTTCTCTCGAGTTGTTGTTTTTTCTTGTGGGAGCATAAACATAGAGTAAAAAGAAAATGGTAGGAGGTTTGAAACGATGACACCAAAGCCAACGGATCAGATTCCAAGCCCTTTCGAGTTCCTTGAATGGATGGCGCAATGAGTGTGATAAATAAATAAATCCATAAAGTGAGTGTCGTTAATTCGTATCCATAGTATACAACCCGATCGTGTCGGGATCGGATTCTGAAAACTTTGACATCGTTGCCACAACACATTTGCTATCGTCGAATGGAGAATCTACCCAAAAAAGGAGACGAATCTTGGAGTTGGCCTTCGGTTGTATTAAAGTGTAGAACTAGTGGTTTGTGGGCTTTGCATACTATTACTATACATTTTCATGGAAAGTTGAGGCTTGGCTACCGGTGAGGATCCTCTGGTCCAAAGTTTACTAGTCCAACCATGTCCTATTTTTTTAATTGGTCCATGTGTTATTTAGCTTATAATTTTTTTTTTTAATCTCTCCTCTACTCCATTCCTTTACTGAACATTTTTTCACAATTGCCATACTTGAACAGAGTTGTTCAATTTCTTCAGGTTTATGAGTTTATCATGTGTGTTTCGATCAAAAAAAAAAAGAGTTTATCATGTGTTTATGCTTTCTACCAATGAATCCAACAAGTACAATAACATCGATCAACATAAATATGTTCAGCTACACTAAACAAAAGTAGAACTATCCAAGCACTCAACTTAATTAACAAATTTAAGAATTCAAACTACCGTTTTGAAAACAAAATCTAACAATTAAAATTACAGCTTATACTAGCTTTGAAATCCAGATTTCCTCTCTTGTTCATGGAATTCTCAACATATGATAAACTTTTTAAGATAAAAAATTATTATTTTAAAAGAAAACAATTAGTGTTGAAATATTTCAAAGAAGAATGACCAAAGATCACCACCAATCTGTATATGATCTTGCCCTAAATTGATTTTGTGTGAATGGAGATTTGTGAGAGTAGCTAAGAGAGGAGATAGAGGAGGAGGGTGGAATGAGATATGGGGGTTGTGAAAGAAAGTTGCGGAAAGGAATAAGGAAGAGAGGTGAGGGATACAAAAAAAAATTAAAAGCTAAATGACACATGGACCAATTAATTCATATAAACTTTGGACCAGAGAATCCTCACCGCTTGGCTACCGTCCAAAAAATGCTAAACAATGGGTGATTAATTTTCAACTATGATACCCACTTGTATAAGAGTTAACGGAGGCCAATTGACGAGCTTGAATGTATATGAATTAAATAATCTAATAGATTAAGTCAATGATTAAGATAATGTGGTGTGATGCTTATAGGTACAAAAATATAAAACGCGGATTTATCATCTCTTACCTTGCGCTAAATTGATTAATAGTTGATTCTAAGAGAAAAGGACAAACCCCAATCTATAAGATTCAAAACACTTACCTATGGTATAATCTTAACCTCTGAATCAAATGCTTGAAGGATTAGAGTTTTTTTTTTTTTTTTATCAATGTGAAGTAAGAGATACCCTAAATCTCTTACCTCACATCAAAGAAAAATAATAAAAACACACAAGTTATAAAGATGTACTTATTCTCTCTTCAAATTAGCATACGTTGCAATGTCTAATTCGTTCATACAATTTATAGGAAACTAAAAGAAGCTTTTACTTGTAAGCTAGGTGAATCCGTAAATTATGTGGTAACTCCTGTTTTTTCGGAAATAATGTAGAACCTTAAAAACTCATTCTTCTTCTCTCTCCATTTGCATTCAATCTAGATTCTCTCTATCATTCTGCACAAATCTCATTCAATCTACTTAACATCATTCCTCTTTCTCCCATTTCTATTTTTTCCCCTAGATCGAATGAGAGGCGGTAGTCTCCGATAATTTTTCCTTTATCAATTCTCCTCTTTCAATAGGTGCTTGTAATTGCTAATTGGAAGGTACCCTTTTCAATTCATTATCTATTAAGATGTCATATCAGTAATCTTGTTGTTGTATTATTGTTTTAGCTTAGGCATCCATTTTTCCTTTTTGTCTTGTGATGGTTTCCCATCACACGGCTCACCAACTTGATTTTTGTCTTTTCTCGTGTGTTTGGCTCTATTGTTTTTAGGGCAATCTGGTTTGTGTATGATTTTGACCGGTTTTCCAAAATTTGTTATGTATTATAGTCACAAGACATGTGCTCAAAATGATGCTTATCTTAACCTCTTGTCCTTTTGCTTTTTGTTAGGTTAACACATAGTTGAAGACCCAAAAAGGGTTCTTTAATTTTGTTCAACATGCAATTGGAATCTCCCTTGTTGAGCAAGATTTGATCATGCCTAAACATAGGATTAAGGAAAAAATCCGTCGTACCCATCTATACTCATTCTGTTGTCTTCGCCCACATGGTGACGAATCCGTTAGACAAGGCCTTACACTCGACGTCGTCGGTTGCTCAAGGCTCATACATTGCAACCAATCTTTCCCACACACAAAGAAGCCCTTCAACTATGCAACCAACAACATTTCAACCACAAAGTACAACCTCGCCACGTTCCTCCCCAAGGCGTTGTTCGAGCAGTTTCGTCGCGCTGCCAACATATACTTCCTCATGGCGTCGCTGCTTTCCCTTACACCCATCTCTCCTTTCTCCGCAATGAGCATGATCGCACCCCTTGCCATCGTCGTTGGGCTCACCATGTGCAAGGAGGCGGTCGAGGATTGGAACCGGTTCGTGCAGGATCTTCGGGTCAACAACCGTAAGGTGGATGTTCATGATGAGGTGAATGGAACTTTTGTACCAAAAGTGTGGCAAGAGGTTCAGGTTGGTGATGTTGTTAAGGTGACGAAAGACGAGTTCTTCCCCGCGGATTTGCTCATGTTGTCGTCTGGATACGAAGACGGGATTTGCTATGTCGAGACTATGAATCTAGACGGCGAGACGAATTTGAAGGTGAGGAGATCATTGGAGGTGACAACGGATCTAGACAATGACTCTTCTTTTAAGGACTTTTACGCGACGATCAAGTGTGAGGCCCCGAATTCGAGCCTCTACACTTTCATTGGGAACTTGGAGTATGAGAGGAAGGTGTACCCTCTCGACCCGAGTCAGATCTTGTTGCGCGACTCGAAGCTTAGGAACACGACTCACATCTATGGAGTCGCGATCTTCACCGGGCATGAGTCCAAAGTGATGCAGAACGCGACGGAATCGCCTTCCAAAAGGAGCGGGATCGAGAGGAAGATGGATAGGATCATATACTTGCTCTTCTCTGTTCTTGTGTTGATTTCGTTGCTAAGCTCAATTGGGTATGCTATAAGGTCCAAGTACAACGTGCCCGACGAATGGTACATGGAACCGAAACACGCCACGAAGCTAGATGATCCAACTCAGCCAGCCACATCTGGAGTTTACCATCTTATCACTGCACTCATTTTGTATGGCTACTTGATTCCAATCTCACTCTATGTGTCAATTGAGTTCGTGAAGTTCCTTCAAGCCATTTTCATCGACCGAGACATATACATGTACCATGTCGAGTCCGGGACCTGTGCCCAAGCTAGGACGTCGAATCTAAACGAGGAGTTAGGCCAGGTTGATACCATACTTTCTGATAAAACAGGAACTTTGACATGTAACCAGATGGATTTCTTGAAGTGCTCGATTTCAGGCACCGCGTATGGTACGAAAAACAGCGAGGTTGAGCAAGCCGCCGAGAAGCACATTGCTATGGAAAAGAGTGCGTCGGAGGTTGAGTTGGACGTGGTCATAACTTCTAGCTACGAGAAGGAACCGAAGAACGAAGTCAAAGGGTTCGGGTTCGAGGACGCGAGGCTCATGAATGGGAGCTTCTTAAATGAGCCGAACCTGGACAATATCGTCTTGTTCTGTCGAATACTCTCTGTTTGTCAGTCTGCGATACCGGAGTTTCACGAAGAGACCGGCTTGTATACTTATGAGGTGGAGTCACCTGATGAGAATGCATTTGTTGTGGCTGCAAGAGAGTTTGGGTTCGAGTTCTTTAAGAGGACTCAGTCTAGCGTCTTTGTGCGCGAAAGGTACCCGAACTATGGACAGCCTGTTGAGAGGGAGTACAAGATTCTTAACCTCTTGGAGTTCACAAGCAAAAGGAAGAGGATGTCTGTGATTGTAAGAGATGAGGAAGGGCAGATTTTTCTGTTTTGTAAAGGTGCTGACAGGTTTGTAAGATTTTGCTCCATATAATTAAACTTCTTGTATATCTTTGTTACAATGGTTGATGTAGATCTAATGGGAGGGTTCATGGTTGTAGTATAATATTTGACCGTCTGTCAAAGAATGGAAAGCAATGTCTAGAGGCCACAACAGGACAGCTCAATGAATATGGAGATGCTGGGTTACGTACCTTGGCACTTTCTTACAAAAAGCTTGGAGAGGATGAGTACAAGTCTTGGAACGACGAGTTTCAGGAAGCGCGAACATCAATTGGAGCCGAGAGAGAAGTTAGGCTCGAAAATGTGGCGGAATTGATGGAGAAGGAGTTGATCCTTGTTGGTGCAACTGCAATTGAAGACAAGCTTCAAAAAGGAGTATGTAGGATTTTCCTTCTTTTTTGTTTGTCACTCTATAATAAAATGCTTGTAATATGAAGTGTTGTTTTATATGAACTTTCATCTTCAGGTGCCTCAATGTATTGATAAGCTAGCTCAAGCTGGCCTTAAGATATGGGTCCTTACGGGCGATAAAATGGAAACCGCGATCAACATAGGGTATGTTTCTGATCGGTTTTTCTAACTTATGTCCTAAGAATCCAAATCGAGACAGATTAAGGGCTATATATGTTTTTTATCGGTTTTTCTAACTTATGTCCATTACAGATTTGCGTGCAGTCTTCTCCGCCAAGGGATGACGCAAATTTGTGTTGCAGCAAGCGACGACAAGAACCATGACTCCAAAGACGGAATCAAACAAGACATTTTGTCGCAAATCGCGGACGCCACCCAAAAGATCAACACTGAAAGCGATCCTTACGCGGCTTTTGCCTTGATCATTGATGGAAAGAGCTTGGCTTATGCATTAGAAGATGACATGAAGCTTCATTTTTTGAATCTGGCCGTGAAATGCGCATCCGTTATATGTTGTCGCGTCTCTCCGAAGCAAAAGGCATTGGTATATATGACAATGCTTGATCCCTTGCTTGCAAGAGTTTGTACTTTCTTTTCGTGCTGATCAACTTATGTTAATTCTTGTGAGGAGGTATAGGTGACAAGGCTAGTAAGGGAAGGAACGGGTAAAACCACATTAGCTATAGGCGACGGTGCGAACGACGTCGGGATGATTCAAGAAGCGGATATTGGTGTTGGAATTAGTGGAGCAGAAGGTATGCAGGTATGATAAGAACTTGAGGATCATTGATCACTTTGTTTACTTGTCTTAAATATTTGCTTTTACAAGTTTCATAAGATGTCAATTTTTCTTAGGCTGTGATGGCAAGTGATTTTTCGATTGCGCAATTTCGATTCTTGGAGAGACTTCTACTTGTACATGGACATTGGTGCTACAAGAGAATTGCTCAGATGGTAAGATGGTTGTGACAAATCTTTCAAAGTAATAGAAATGTGTACTATTGTTGGGACATTTGGTAGTTACTTACTCTTTCTTACGTGCTTTTGAACATAGATATGCTACTTCTTTTACAAGAACATAGCTTTTGGTCTCACACTCTTCTACTTTGAGGCATACGCGGGCTTTTCTGGGCAAACGATCTACGACGATTGGTATTCGTTATCGTTCAATGTGATACTCACATCGTTGCCTGTCTTGTCGCTTGGCGTTTTCGAACAAGATGTTGCTTCAAATATATGTCTAGAGGCAAGTAGAATTGTTTTCAAAAGTAGTCAAGAATCTCAATTCCTACCTTACAACTTATCTTCCATTCATTTTACCAACAAAGGTTTTTTTAATGACGAGGAATCCACCTTCAATGTCACTAACAAAGAAGGTTGTTCTTGATTGTACTATTTTCAGTTTCCTTCACTATACCAACAAGGGCCCAAGAACTTGTTCTTCGACTGGTTTAGGATACTCGGTTGGATAGCGAATGGAGTCTATTGCTCAACCATCATCTTCTTCCTCACCATAGCCATCCACTCGAAACAAGCGTTTCGACCAGGTGGACAGACGTCCGACATGTCGTCCGTGGGGACCACGATGTTCACGTCCATCATCTGGGCCGTCAACTTCCAAATCGCCCTCACAATGAGCCACTTCACTTGGATCCAACACATTCTCATCTGGGGCAGCATTATCACATGGTACGTCTTCCTCGTGATCTATGGCTCGTTCGAGTTCTCGGGATACGGGTACCGACTCCTCTTAGAAGTCCTTGCACCCTCCCCACTCTTTTGGACTACGACGATCGTCGTCACAGCCGCTTGCAACCTCCCGTACCTCGCCCACATCGCGTTCCAACGATCGTTCCGGCCAATGGATCACCACATAATCCAGGAGATCAAGTACTACAAGTAAGTATACCAAGAAACCAACAATAATTTTGACAACCATAGAAGATAACATTACTTCAAAACGGAAACTTAAGTCTTTGGTATCTAGTCAAATGGTTAAGCCTTTAAGGGGTAGTAACCAGAGTTCAGCTCGACTCTCAAGGGCACTGCCCTTCACAAATAAATGGAAACTCCATGATCTAATATGTTTTTATATGACAGGAAGGACGTGGAGGACCAGAACATGTGGTCGAGGGAGAGGTCGAAGGCGAGGACGAAGACGCAGATCGGTTTCACAGCAAGAGTGGAAGAGAAGATCAGACACCTCAAGGAAAAGATACATAAAAAGTCGAGTTCAATGAATTCAAACTGACCAAAATAGAGGCAAAGTATGATGATGATGATATGATAATAAATGTTTTAGTTTAGTTTTGTTTGAAGTATATCTTTTTGTTAGAGGTCTTTAGAGATACTAGCTAGGGTTCGAGATTTGTACGCTAAACTCACTTTGTACTTATATCATGAGTCACTAATAGTTAGTAAAATCGAATCTTCAACGCCTAAAATTCGTTCATTCCTTGTTGTTCTTTCCAATAGTCCACATTTTGTTCAAGGCTAGCTCATGCCCTTTTCTATTCATCACCCTTTTACTTCAATTGACTATTATGTAGCAGGTTTACGCTATCATGCTATTATTTTGCCATGATCAAGAACTATCCTTACAACTTCGTAACCTTTCACTATTCACTTGGTGAAGCAAACGAGCACACGGCGTGGGGGAGTGAAGGGGCGGCGTGAGTGTTGGACGGCAAGATTGTCAAGGAAGAGGATATCGCCCTGCCTCCAAGGGATGGCGGCGCATTCCTCATCGAGGATCACCTGACACCCTTCAACCACCTCAGGAGGTATAGAGGAACCGTCTCCTAATGTGATCGGATTCTCTAACTCGTATCGTACATCCACATGGCTTGTCATGACTACCATCAAGCTGTTGAACCACATCTTACGCGGTACAAGTCGAGTGTTGTCAATCTTGATCCCGGGGAGTGGCTTCATTGCGATCTTCGCACCATACTCTACCCATTCTAGCTTCCATCCCGCCTCGGCCGCTCTGCCAATTCATCATAAATTAATTAATAAGGCGAGGTATTATCATATACAAAATCTTAGTAAAATATGTAAACCGACGTATTGTTGAAAAAAATATGCTAGAATGACAAGTATTTCTGAATAAATGAAGTATTTACTTCAACTACCGATCAGATACAAGAATATGTTGTAAAGCATGCGATCTCGATTCCTGGCTACGTACTTGTGTTCGGCTATAGTCTTGTCGTTGGTGGCGAAGGTGGATTTCCAGCTCTTGCCGATGGGGGATGACATGTCAACGTCGTGTGGAAGGAGTTTTTGATAGAGCAAGCCGTGCTCCTCAAGGCGGTGCATGAAATCGGGGTGCATCTTCTTCATTCTCTCGTACACAATGTGACCTAGTACAATGGGTGTCTCCCCTTTGCTTCCTGGCTCCACTTCACAATAAAAGAACCCCTTGTTTGGATGATCTTCCATCTACATACATATATATAACATTGCATGCATTTTCACTTAGCATCACATGGTTTTTATTATATAAATTAGTTATTTAATTGATTGGAGTTGATTGACCCGAAAAATGTTGTAGTTAAGCGTCCACGGATAGTACCCAATGCTTACCGATTCAGCTCAATCTTATGAATAGTGTGTTCAACCAAAAAATTAATTAATTTTGTGTGTGTAGGGATTAATTAGGACATGCACATTAAGTGAACATCTAATTAGTTATAACCTTTTCTTCGGTGTATTCATTATTTTTATTTTAGAATTTCAATTCTCAAATTAACATTTTAATAGTATGTACGTTATAGTCGCAATATATATAACAGTAAATATAATATTCCACAATGGTGTGCTTAGCACAGCTTTCCTCGTTTGTTCCATCGAGGCAAGTAAAATATTAGAGAAAGGGCATATTGTCCACAAAACCAAAGAAAAATACACAGCCAAAAATTTCCATCTCCTCTTGCATCCATTCACTTGTGTAACTTAAAGAGTCAACCTTAGTAACTTAGGATTTCTAGTCATAATTTCTAATCCTTAGTACATAAAATACAAACTTAGTAACTTACTTACATAAGCCATCTCGTTGTGGAAGTGCACAACGTGGTGCGGAGGGCTATCATTGGCCGTGTAGATCGGGCCGACGACATGCGTCCTTGGGGCGGCGACGCCACCAAAAGTGAAGGCCTCGTATCCAAAGCCGTCGAGAACGTCGTTGAAGTCGGATGCGGTGGCCACGTCGAACCCTCGGAAAAGGACGGCGCCGACCTCATGAAGCTTGGCCTCCACCCACGCCTTGTGGGCCCCGACCGCCTCGGCCAGGCTGGCCGAGGCGGACGGATGGGCCGGGGTGACCACAAGTGGAAAGGGGACGCCGTTGAGCACCTTTTGTTGGGGCACAAAAACTTCCTTGAACACCTCTTCTAAGATAGTTGAACCCATGTGTGTGTGTATATGTTAGTGGAAAATGAGATGGATGTATGTGAAAAAGTTGATTGGGCAATTTAAATAGGTGATGATGAGATAAGTAGAGACATATGACAAGATGATTGTATTAATTGTGTGGCCTCTAATGCTCTATAGCAGGAGTTAGTGGTTAATTGGATAAAAAAACGAGTATTTGACTCTGACTTTTCATAAATATGGAAACCAAAAACTTCAAAAGCGATAAGCTACAAGTTGATTGATGTTGTTGGTTTAATTTTTTTTTCCATTGTTAATTTGTGTTTTAATTTTTTTTTAATAATATGTTGACATGGCAAGCCACGTGATGTGGCAGGTGTGATGTGGACAATAAAGATTTAAAATAAAAAGAATTCATCGCCACGTCAGATTTTCGACCGCCACATTATTAAACCCGTCGGAAAGTATACCGGAAAATCTTCCGATATAGATTTTGGTTAATATTGGCATAGTTGGGATTGCTAAAGGTAATATTAAAACATGAGATTATTTTTGGTAAAAGGTTGATACTTGGGATTATTCCAAGTCATTTTTCCCAAAAAAATAGACATAGTACCCGAACTTGTAACTTTTTTTCATCCAGATCTCTCAATTAAAAACTGTTCTATTAAACCCCAAAACTTACTAATTTTATTCGGTTGAACCCCTATTGCTGACGTGTCATAATGCGTGTGATAAACGCCGATCTTGTGCACCTGAAATATTGTTAAAGCAAAACTTTAATTAAATAATAATATATTATTATTATTTATTTTAATAATAAAATATATTATAAATGATACATTTATATCGGTCAACCCAACGGGTTTCGGATTTCAATCCATTCGGGTTAAAACGGGTTTAGTTCATTTTGGGTTTTTAGTTCAAACTTTCGGGATTCAACCCTAAAAGTTTTCGATTGGTTTGGTCGACTTAGCCGGTTTGATTAAGTTTTTACAACTCTAATATCAATCATGTAAGAGTAATCCAAGCTCTGTTCGGTAAAAAAAGTTAACGCTGATGTAGTGCGACTGAAAATATTATAAAATAATAATTTAATTAAGTAATATTATTTGATGCTAAATGATATTTTATTGTAATGATAAAATCTATTATAAAAAAAGTATTGCGTGAGCTAAATCTTTTATTGGGTGTTTCGTACAATGATTTGGATAAAAAAATTATGTATAAATTAAATAAATTTTTTAACAATCTTACATCACCGCCACATCAGCTTCACATGTCAATGACATGGTGTTGGCATGGCGCTGATGTGGCGCTGATGTGGCACTGGCGTAGCATATGACGTGTGATGAGGACTTAATCGAACAAAATTGGTAAGTTGGGGGGTTTAATAGAACATTTCTTAATAGAGGGGTATGGTTAAAAAAAGTTACAAATTCAAAAGTCGTACATTTATTTTGCCAAAAGAAATATGGATAGGTTTAATTTGACTAAGTTATTAGAGCAATGAGCAATCGAAGAGCTTCTATACAGGATTATATATGTTCATATATACTTGCAAAGTTTGAGAATTTCATACTTTTTTTTATATCCAACACACATTCTATATCATTTTTTTCGTCAATGGTGAAAAGTTTTATTAGAGGAGAAGAGAGGAATACAGGAAACAAACCAAAGTACCCAAATGAGAATAAAGGAAAACAAATGAGCTCGTGAGGTTTGAAAAATTCTTCAAATAAATTTGAGCGATGAATTAATCAAAGATACTAGTACACATGCTAACTTGTAGTAGTTGATTGTATTAAATTTAATAATATTTTATATATATAAATTAAATAGCCTAGTTTTCATGCAAAATATTGAGGGAATAAGTTGGAGAACGTGCCTTGAGAATTAAAGAAAACTAGGTCAAATATAGAGAAGAATATTTGTGTAGAGGCGTGAGTGTTGGCTTGTTTGTGGAATCGTTCAAAGGTGGTGTTGTTTGATGAGTTTTGTGAGTAAGAGTTGAGTTATTTAGACAAAGTGTAGTTTAAGAGTGTGAAATTTATTTTTCTTCATAAGAGCACATTTTTAACGGCTCAAGAAAATGATTAAGCGAGTCAAGAGTATTCTTTAAATTCCGAACAAGCAGGATACTTGATGGGGATCGGAGTGGTTTTTATCCCTGAGTAAACTAGTTGATTTACAAAAAGTTTCCAAAAATTGCATTCCAAAGATCGTTCCAGCCAATGGATCACCATATAATCCGAGAGATCAAGTACTAGAAGTAAGCATATTTGTAAACATTGCCTAATTCTCGAATAGGACATAGCATATATACTATACGTAGAAAATAACATAACTTCAAAATAGAAACTCAAGCTTTTCGACATTTAGTCAAATGATTAAGCCTTAAAGGCAGTAACGAGAGGTCTTGGTTCGACTCTCGTGAGCGCTATCCTTCACCAAAAAATGGAAACTCAAAGCTGAATCGGAGTAACAAGCCATCGTGTCATGATCTAATATCGATGTGTATATAACAAGAAGGACATGGAGTACCAGAACATGTATGTGGGTGAGGGTGAGGTCGAAGGCGAGGATGAAGATGCAAACCGGTTTCACAACAAGAGTGGAAGAGATTATCAAGAGATCTCAAGCAAAGGATGGATAAAAATTCCACTTTAATGAATTTAAACGACGTTGCAAAATAGAGGCCAAGTACAACGATGATAATAATAATAAAAGGAATTTGTATAACACCACCCTTTTTTTTTTTTTTTGGTTCACATGGCTGTGCCACCGCCCAGTTCGGCCCCATTGGGCTACTAGCCCATGGGCCTACGTCTGGACCGAGGGTTAGAGCGGAATTAAGGCTTACCTCCCTCCCAACGACGTTGCGGGGAATCGAATCTTACACCTTGTGCAAGGGTCGTCCTACCAAGCGTAGCTCCGCGACCACTACGCCAACGCACCGTTGGTCTAACACCACCCATTAAGTAGCTGGTTAAAGATCGTCACCCATTATATGCCAATTTGTTTAATAGGGGATTTGCACAAATTACTCTAATAATAAATGATTCTAGCTTAACCTTGTAGGAAGTAAATCATGGTCTTTAAGGTTTTGAGTGATGCTAGCTAGGCTTACTTTACAGTTTTGTATGTTAAACTCCTTTAGTATTGGTAGTTAGTAAAACCTGGATCTTCAACGTGTACGTCAGTGCACAAAAAATACGGTCTCTAATTCGCTATTTGGTTGCTCCCACTTTACCTTCTAATCCGAGTGAATTAATAACCTAAATCTTGCAAAATATTTGACAAAGGGGGCGAGAACCCCCTAATCCACCTCTTTACCTTCCGATCCGACTAAATTAATAACTTAAATCTTGCAAAACAATGAACAGCGGGGGTGGAGACGCCCTAATTCAGCTCCGATACCTAAGTAAAAAGAATAGCCGTCGAACCAGTGTCGAAGTAAAGGGGAGCAGTTGCTAGAAAAGCTAGAAGATGCAAAAGTATGCTCCATACATGACAAATATACGTATTTATAATGAAAGAGAGAGGGTAAGGAGAGAAATTATATCCCCAAGCGATATATATCTTGCTGCCCAATCAAAGCGAAAGTTCTATCTTTACGATAAGATACAATCTTCCATTATAATGTTTAACCGTCACTTTTAATAAACTAGATAATAAATTACTTTAAAGATAAAAAAAACACAATAATAAAAGTATTTTTATGGTGGAATGTAATAAAAATATTAATGACGATTAATTTAAGTGCACGTTGTGTAGAATTCGTTCATTCCTTAATTTGTTTCAATTCCTTGTTGTTCTTGCCAATACTCGACATTTATTCAGGGTCGTGCCCATTTATATTTTTCACCCTTTTACTTCACCATACTATTACGTGACCGGATTGACCAAATTAAAACTATCATGCAAGCAGGTTTATATCACCATGCTATTATTTTGCCATTATCAAGAACCATCCATGCAACTTCTTTATAATCTTTCATCATTCACTTGAAGAAGGCAACGAGCACACGGCGTGGGGGAGTGAATGGGCGGCGCGAGTGTTGGACGGCAACATTGTCAAGGAAGAGGATATCGCCCTGCCTCCAAGGGACGGCGACACATTCCTCATCGAGAATCACCTGACACCCTTGGACCACCTCGGGAGGTATAGGGGAACCGTCCCCTAATGTGACCGGATTCTCTAACGTGTATCTTGGATCCAGAGGGCTCATCATGAATACCATCAAGTTGTTGAACCACATCTTACGCGGTACAAGTCGAGTGTTGTCAATCTTGATCCCGGGGACTGTACTCATTGTGATCTTCGCACCATACTCTACCCATTCTAGCCTCCATCCTATCTTGGCCGCTCTGTCAATTCATCGTAAATCAATAAAGACGAGATATTATCATATACAAAATCTTAGCAAAATAAGTATAAAACGACGTATTGTTGAAAAAAAGTGCTAGAATGACAAGTATTTCTAAACGAAGGAATGAAGTATCTACTTCGACTATGGATGTACATATCGACCAGATACAAGAATATGTTGTAAAACTCTCGATTCCTGGCTGCGTACGTACTTGTGTTCGGCTATAGTCTTATCGTTGGTGGCGAAGGCGGATTTCCAGCTGTTGCCGACGGGGGATTGGATGTCGTCGTCGTGTGGAAGGAGTTTTTGATAGACCAAGCCGTGCTCTTCAAGGCGGTGCATGAAATCGGGGAATTTCTTCTTCATTCTCTCGTACACAATGTGACCTAGTACAATTGGTGTCTCACCTTGGCTTCCTGGTTCTACCTCACAATAAAAGAACCCTTTGATTGGATAATCTTTCATCTACAAATTATGTGCAAGAAAATGCTTTATTAGTTACTAGTTGTACCCGTCGTGTCATGCACGACAATAACTCACGCTTCGTATTTTAAAAATATTTTTAATTATAAACAGGATATTATTAAGTAAAATAATATAATGAAAACTTTAGCAAATAAAAAAGTTATTTTCTCTAGACGAAAACAATTCTTTTTCATATTTGTAGTACAACACGTATAAAATTATTAAAATATAAAACATATTCTAATTATAGAATAATTTATTAAATAAATTTACTTACTTTTTCATCCTTTAAAATTTGTCTCTAATGGTTAATATATAACATTGTCCCTATTATCACAATTTTGAGACATTATAAGTCAATATAATATAAAATGAGATGTTTCAACTTATTTATTTTGATCAGTGATTATTTTTTATTTTAATACTATAGTTTGTTAGTATGAGATATAATTAATATGAATTGTTATTTAATTAAAAATATTAACATATAATATCAAAATTTAGAAATATAAAATGAGTCCAACATGATTTTAATGACTTTATATATTGAAATAAACAAAATATATTAATCAAAAAACATTTCATAATGAAAGATATAAGTTAAGTTATTATGAAAATAATAATATATAAGTTAAGTAAAAGATAGTAAATATAAACTGTTTTAAAGTTAAAAATAAGAATAATAAATAAAAATATTGCTTAGAGTGTATAAATAATAAGTACATATATGGTATATCCTTAAAACTTTAACATGTATCATTAATCACTATTTATGATTTTATTATTCTTCTCTCTGTTTTGTTTTGTTAATTCAATCCTCCATTTTGGACACACATGATTTGGGCCTTTACACGGTCCTTGGACCTTAGTAGTGTCAAAAGGGGGAAAACATAGATAAGGAAAGTTCAATTTTAATATATCCGGGTTCACAAATTCACAAATTATATTTTAGTTTATTATTGCAAACACTATTTTGTGCGTAAGACAATTTTAAAAAATTGACACTAGTATTTTGGAATTTTTATTTTTGATTGTCATGTTAAGGCCCCCAAATTTTATCTTGCCCTAAGGCTCTTAAAACGATTGAGACGGGTCTGTTTCTTGTTTGTTCCACTCACTTGTGTAACTTAATTTGAAAGAGTTAGGTCAACCAAGTATCCTATTAGGTTACTTATCGTCTGAGATCGGGAACACCATTAGGCTAACAATATGATTTTTTACTGTTATTTTTATTATTGTATCATCTAAATTATTAAATAATGATATAAATATACACTATATAATAAGAGGTTGATTTCGGTGAAAAATTTTGTAATCATGTAAGCTGAAAATGTGAACAAAATATATAAGTATTGTAAACAAAATCAATTTTTATTATGTCGTGTTAATATGTAAATTAACACAAATTCTCACTATCATGTGTTATGGACTAGAGTACTACCCATAAAAATATAATCACAAAAAATCACAAACATTTTTTGGTGTTCACGTCTTTCTGTTTTGATTTCACGTATATTTATTTATGTTAACGTATTTCTATTTTGTGTTCATTGTTTACAGTTTAACTTATGGGTTAACAAAAATTTTCATTTAATCATCATAACTATATATATTAGGTCATCAAAAAAAACTCTATATATCAAAGCGGATGTTACAAATAATATTTAGCACGACACGTGTCAAACTCTCATTGAACCGCATCACCCATATAAAAAAAATATTATTGAAATTGTATGTATAAATTTTCCTTAAAGATATAGTTAATTAGTCTTACTATATACTAAATTCGATATTAAATAATAATATAGAAAAATATATGACAACTAAAATTAAATATATAATTAAAATTATAATCCATAAATATTAAAATAAATTCTACAAATCTTAGGAGTATTCAATCCTCATACTCATACAAAAGTTATAATCCTACAAATCTTTGTTCGATATAAAAGAATATATTATAGCGAAAATACGGTATTAAAATAAATATTATAAAAAATAAATTAAATTAAATAATACAGGCGTTTATATCAAACTATTCTTCCAAAAAACTTTATATACCATATAAACTAAGGGCATGTTTGGTATCCAGCAATGGAAACGTAAACGGAATGGAAACGAACCTAGTCCAATTATGTGTCATTATACATTAACTGAAAAAAATATTTTAATTTGAAACTTTCAAATTTGTATGTCTAGAGAATGAATGAAGGGAATGATTGGGGTGGTTTGTTACCCCACCCTTAGATTAAGGAAACAAGTTGAGTGTCGCAAGAGGGCTTGCGGTAGTTTTTATATGAAAATTGTGGCGACTCATCATGTATCATGATGCTAATATAGTCTAGGTTCGTTTCCATTCCGTTTACGTTTCCGCCGCTGGATACCAAATGGGCCCTAATTTTTTTGTTGAATCAAACTAATACTAGTTAGATACTAAGACGTAGAATCAAACTCGGATTGAAACCGGATTTCGGTTCTATATATATTAGGATGAGATTAAAAAAATTAAGTAGGATTTTCGGTCGTACTTTCTAACCCGGCCTCAATGCATGTGTACAATCATACTCACATAAGCGCGCTTATCGCATCAGCTCACTGGTTAAGCACTCATGGTAGTATCATGAGGTCTCGGGTTCGAGACTCTAGGGCGGCGGTTTGCCCTATTTCTTTTAGAGCAGGTTAGTAACCAGTTCTCATCCCTTGTGGATGTTCTAGGCGAGCCCAAATAGTACTTGCGGTGACTCTACTTCTTACCTTATTAAGAAAACATCCCTTGTGGATGTTCTAGGCGAGCCCAAATAGTACTTACGGCGACTCTACTTCTTACCTTATTAAGAAAATAAATAAAAAAATACTCACATAAGCGACATCGTTGTGGAAGTGCAAAACGTTTTGCGGAGGGCTATCATTGGCCGTGTAGATCGAGCCGACGACGTGAGTCCTGGGGGCGGCGGCGGCAGCAAGAGTGAAGGCCTCGTATCCAAAGCCGTCGAGAACATCGTTGAAGTCATGGGCGTTGGCCACGTCGAACCCTCGGAAGAGGACGGCGCCGGCCTCGTGAAGCTTGGCCTCCACCCACGCCTTGTGGGCCTTGACTGTCTCGGCCAGGCTGGCCGTGGCCGGCGGCTGGGCCGGGGTGAACACAAGCGGAAAGGGAACGCCATTGAACACCTTTTGTTGGGGCACCGAAGCTAACTTGAACAACATTGTCGAATCCATGTGTGTGTGTATTTTGTTAGACGAAAATGAGATTAATGGATGTGAAAAAGTTGATTGGACATGCAGTTTAAATAGAAGACGATGAGACATGTAGTGAGTAATGACATATGGTGGCAAGACTTGTATTCACTTGGATGGCACTCGAGTGTTGACTCTTAACCTTTTATTAATATGAAAATCAAAAACCTCAAAAACGATCGGCGACAAGGACAACCAACTGATTCTAGTCTTCAATAAACTTGCCCTCTCACCTTAAACATTTCTTCTATTTTTTAATTGTCCACTAGTCCCACCCATTCATTATAGGGATGGCAGACGCAGGAAAATGTTAAATAGGAATCATAAAAATCTAAAAATAATTAAGTGAAGGCAAAAATATATGATAAATATAAAAATATAAGAAAAGAAGTCATCATATACCCAAAATTAAAAAAAGTTTCATTCTTTTTGGAAAATTGAAGTTATGAAGGAAAGTTTTGATTTTTGAAAATTGAAATGATATTTTAACTATTTTCTTTTATTTTTGGAAGAGGTATTCTAGATAGTGGGTGCATGTCCATCACTACAAAGTAAAAGTTTTTTTACTTCAATATTTTCAATATATAAAATGATGTCGTTAAATTAAAATTCCAGACAGAACCATTGAAAAAAAATCAATCCAAAAAGATGTCCTTTTTATGGCAGATATTAACCTCAATCGCTCGTCTATATCAAGTCCACAAACAGATAGACGAAATTGGGAGTTCAGACGTTGAGAAAGTGGGGTCCCAATCTTGAGACTCCCGTAATCCTCACACTATCAAACGCCGTTTCTTGGGGACGAAGTGGGATCACCGGATCCCACAAGACCCCACCCTCTTCCGCCTCGGCTAGTCTTCTTTAATATGGTTAGTTTTATCTTTGCACAATTGGTTCAAATGTTAAAATATTTGAGATAATACCTCAAGGTCACCGTTTTGAAATTCACGGACGGAAATTTACTCTTTCTTGTTAAAATGTGTTAGTAACCTGTTCTCATTGTGAGTGGATACTCTAAGCGAACTTAAGTAGTATTTGTGGCGATAATAATTCTTATCCGATAAAAAAAATATGGTGAGTTTTAATCTGACTCACTAGCTAAGTTATTAGAGCAATCTAAGAGCTTCTACATATATATATATATATTGATATTTGTGAATTTTGAGATTTTCATATTTTTTTTATCCAATAAATTTTCTATACCATTTTTTTTAATGAGAATGAAGGAAACTAAATGAGCTAATGAGGGTGGATCAATATCAATACATTGCGTCTTACCATTTTTCTATGTATATTCATATATTAATACTAACACAAAAAGTTTCATATATAGCTACTTAGGGTGAATCAATACTAATACATTGCGTCTTACATTTGCAAGCAAAAATGTTACAGGATGACACTTTTTGTACACTAGATCAGTTGGGTAATGATGTACGAATAAAAATACTTCAAAAGAAACCGATAAAACCAATATGAAGCCTTCTAGTAAGTATAAGACCTTTAATTCTCCATTATAGAAAAAGTTACAAAGATATTTCTTGGAAATACCCTTATCAACAATAATAGTCTCGAGTCTTGACTTTTAGCGGCATTGCTTCTAGAATTTAGGGTGAATTGGATGAATAATCTTTGTTTTAAACAAAGTGAAAAGCGAAATTTAGATTTGTACACCATATTAGACCGTTATATTCATTTAATATAAAAGGTACTCCGTTATTTAGCAAACAAATAATTCATATTATCAGAGCATCCCCAACCGATATGTTAAAAGTCTTTCTAAAATGAAGAAACAAAAGTTATTTTCTACAAATTTTTTCTACTTCAACTCCAACAGTTTCTCCATTTTTTAGAATATAATATTTCTTATTTAAGTCCAACCGCTTATCTATTTTGAAGAATTCAATCTTATAAACTATTGTTTTTATTTAATTGAAAGAAATGAAAATATAATACAATCTTGCTTAAAAGATACTTAATTTTTATTTATATAATAAAGAAGTAATTATACTAATATTCGTAATGTAAATAATGTCGGTTTTCTCAAGCACATCAATTTTTTTTTTGGTCGAAACTCAAGCACATCAATTGGGAGCTTGTTGTGAAGCATTAATTTAGTTGAGTTAGGTCTTTGTCTTCATGGAAACAAAATGATTAACTATCTATTGTTCAGTTTTTTTTTTTGGTCAATCGAAAGCTCTTGTTCAACTCTTATGGAATGAAACTGATTTTTTTTTCCATTGTAAGCTGATTTAATGGCCATCGATGCTCATTGAGAAAGGAAGAACAAGTAGTACGTAACTCATTGCATCATAAACAAAAATAATAACAGTAAATGAATCTGTTAAGATATTCAAGCAAAAAAAATTTAGATTTGACCAAAAAAATGATATTCAAGCAAAGCATCTGTACAGATAAAGATTTGCATACTGTTTTCAATCTTTTTACTGTATTTGTTTTGTATGTTAAATAAGATTAAATTGATTTATTATTGTCACAAGATTGAATTCGTTTTTTTTTATTTGAAGAAAAAAGTAAATTATAGAATTTTTAATTTTTAAAAAAATGCCCAAAAGAGCACCCATACTATTTAACTTAAATGAGGACATTCTGAACATTTGCAAACTTTTTTTGGGGCGCGTATGCTAATTCGCCTAAAATGTAAGTAGTTCGTACGAAGAAATAAAATTAAATTAGAAACAATACATAGTGGAAATGGAATCAATCACGATAAGCATCTTATGCATTAAGAAATGTAAAGTTGAATCGAGTATTGGGGAGCAAATGCGGAATAATAACCTTGGAGAATCATTCACAGCCAGAAAAGCACATGGAAGCAATTATAATCCCCACATTTATCGAATTATTAAACAAAGCTCTCAAATTTTGCGCATGTTAATCAAAGCTACGTTGGTGCGCAACAGTAAACAAATAGCCTTCCATGTTTATGTTTGACTCATGATTAGAGGTGTCAAACAGGTTGGGTCGGGTGGATTCGGGTTCGGTCTTTTCGGGTTCAGGTTGAGTGCATGTTCGGGTCAATCGGATTACAGGTCAAGCGGGGTCGGATCTTGACAGGGTATTGTGCGGATTTGGGTCGACCTAACAGGTTATTGTGTGGTGTCGAATCTCTTCCGATTCACTCCTCGAGCCTCATCGTTCGCTCTTTGCTGCACTGAAACGCCAATGGCTGCCGCTGGCACCACCTCCACCGTTGCAACCGCCGTCATTGCCTCCACCTCCTCTGCATTCTCGCTCTCCTTTCTCTTATCACACTCCTTTTCGATTTGATTTGACATGATCATTCTCGAAACATACATGTTAGGCTTCAATCTTTTTGTTGAAACTTGAATTCCAATTCTGTGACTGCAATTTGATAGTTGAGAACTATCACTACTTCTATTTATGTGGAAAAATATGCTTTGCCTACAGAATTGTTCAATTGACGTGGATTATACAAATTTATGAGGCAAGTAGAATATAAAAGTGGTGGAAACTGAATTTGGGAAGAAGAGTTGTTTTCGGTGCAAAAACAATTTATTTTCTTCCTTTTTCTTTTCTCTTCCTTTTTTGTTTCTGATTGTTGTTCGCGGTTAATTAGGGGAAAGAAGACAAAGTCATGGTCATTGGATTCAATTTGAAAGGAGAGGTATATATGACCTGGTACTTTGTATGATCGATGGATTGGAACTAAATATGGTTGTTTCTGTACTGGATTGTCTTATTTGAGAGCTTAGAACAATTCTACAAATTTTATATAGTTGTGATGACAGGTGACAATGACTTTTGATGGCAGGGACACCCTCAAACGAGCGTCAAAGTAAAGGGGGACAATTGCTAGAAAATCTAGAAGATACAAAAGTAAAAGTATGCTTCATACATGGCGAAGCTATGTATTTATAATGAAACATATAGGATAAGGAGAGAAAAATTATTTCCCCAAGCGATATCTTACCATCCAATTCAAGTGAGAATTTTTATCGTTACGATAAGATAAAATCTTCTATTATAATGCTTAACCGTCATTTTTAATAATATAATAAAATACTTTAAAGAAAATATGACGATTAATTTAGCAGCACGTAGAGTAGAATTCATTCATTTCTTAATTTATTTTCATTCCTTGTTGTTCATGCCAATACTCGACATTTTATTCAAGGGTCGTGACTCGTGCCCATTTTTATTCTTCACCCTTTTACTTCACCATGCCGTTACGTAACCGGATTGACCAAATTAAAACTATCATGCAAGCAGGTTTATATCACCATGCTATTATTTTGCCATTATCAAGAACCATCCATGCAACTTCTTTATAATCTTTCATCATTCACTTGAAGAAGGCAACGAGCACACGGCGTGGGGGAGTGAATGGGCGGCGCGAGTGTTGGACGGCAACATTGTCAAGGAAGAGGATATCGCCCTGCCTCCAAGGGACGGCGACACATTCCTCATCGAGAATCACCTGACACCCTTCGACCACCTCGGGAGGTATAGGGGAACCGTCCCCTAATGTAACTGGATTCTCTAACTTGTATCTTGGATCCACATGGCTCATCATGAGTACCATCAAGCTATTGAACCACATCTTACGCGGTACAAGTCGAGTGTTGTCGATCTTGATTCCGGGGAGTGGCTTAAGAGTGATTTTGGCCCCTTTCTCTACCCATTCTAGCTTCCATCCTACCTTGGCAGCTCTGCCAACTCATCATAAATTAATAAGCTAAGCCGTAAACGGCCTTTATATTAAAAAATATATATATAGAATGACAAGTATTTCTGAACGAACGAAATATATGTATATCAGATAGAAGAATATGTCATAAAACATGCAATCTCGAATCTTGGCTACGTACTTGTGTTCGGCTATAGTCTTATCGTTGGTGCCGAAGGTGGATTTCCAGCTCTTGCCGACGGGGGATGGTGTGTCGTCGTCGTGTGGAAGGAGTTTTTGATAGAGCAAGCCGTGCTCCTCAAGGCGGTGCATGAAATCGGGGTGTTTCTTCTTCATTCTCTCGTACACAATGTGACCTAGTACAATTGGTGTCTCACCTTGGCTTCCTGGTTCCTCCTCACAATAAAAGAACCCCTTGGTTGGATGATCTTCCATCTACAAATTGTGTGAGAGAAGATGCTTTGTAAGTTAGTTAGTTAATTAATTAATTATTAATTCGGAGTTTATTGATCAAGGAAATGCAAGTCTGAGTTAATTAGGACATGCAATATGCACAATGATCCACAATAGGTCATATAGTTTATATGAAGAAATTACATTTAATCACCCCTTAATTCACACTTATTGTATTTAACTATTTTTTCATTTAATTCAAATCCTAATAAGAAAGTCGAATCAAATTCGGATTGAAACCGGATTTCTGTTATATATATTAGAGGAAAAATGATTAAAAATAATCTCAAATATTAAGTTTCAACCAAAAATAATCCTAAGTTTGAAAATCATCATCAACGATACGAACTATCAAGAAATTAATCAAAAACGATCCAAAAGTCTTTTCCGACGTGTTTTCTGGTGGAATCGTTGATATGGTGATCGTAAATATTCCAACTCAGTGTATAATATCAAGTTGTTATATCTGATTTTCGATCCTCGTATCATCGATTTTTCACCAGAATACTCGTCGAAAAATGTTTCCGAATCGTTTTTGGTTAATTTTGTTATAATTCATATCAGTGGTGATGATTTTCAAACTTCGAATTATTTTTGGTCGAAAGTTGTGATGATTTTAAGTCATTTTTCCTATACGAGAACGAAATAAAATAAGTAGGATTTTCGGTCGTATTTTCTAATCCTCAATGCATGAATACAAACATACTCACATAAGCGACATCGTTGTGGAAGTGCAAAACGTTGTGCGGAGGGCAATCATTGGCCGTGTAGACCGAGCCGACGACGTGAGTCCTAGGGGCGGCGGCGCTAGCAAGAGTGAAGGCCTCGTATCCAAAGCCGTCGAGAACGTCCTTGAAGTCATGGGCGGTGCCCACGTCGAACCCTCGGAAGAGGACAGCGCCGGCCTCGTAAAGCTTGGCCTCCACCCACGCCTTGTGGGCCTTGACTGTCTCGGCCAGGCTGGCCGTGGCCGACGGCTGGGCCGGGGTGACCACAAGTGGAAAGGGAACGCCATTGAACACCTTTTGTTGGGGCACCGAAGCTAACTTGAACAACATTGTCGAATCCATGTGTGTGTGTGTATTTTGTTAGTCGAAAATGAGATTAATGGATGTGAAAAAAATTGATTGGACATGTAGTTTAAATAGGAGACGATGAGACATGTAGTGACTTATGATGGCAAGACTTGTATTAATTGGATGGCCTCTAATCCTCGATAGCACGAGTGTTGACTCTTAACTTTTTATTAATACGAAAACCAAAAACCTCAAAAACGATCGGCTACAAGGACAACCAACAACTGATTCTAGTCTTCGGTGGTGACCGCCGCGGTGATGGACGTAGGAAAATGTTAGAGAAGGGTCACAAAAACCTAAAAATAATTAAGTGAAAACAACAAATATACAATACAAATATTAAAAAAAAAGTTATCGTATACCAAAAAAAGTTTTTCTTTTGGCCTTTGGGCATTTAGTCAAACGGTTAAGCCTCTAAGGGTAGTACCCAAAGATCACCAGTTCGACTCTCATGAGTAGCGTCCTCAACCAAAAAAAAATTCCTTTTTTTTAGAAATTTAAAGTTATGGATGCAAGTTTTGATTTTTGAAAATTGGAATAATATTTTCGCTATTTTTTTTTCTTTTGAAAAAATTGAAAGAGTTATTTTAGACAGTGGGTGTATGTATATCACTATAAAGTAAAAGCTTTTGCTTCAATTTTTTCTGTATATAAAATGTTGTCTTTAAATTAAAATTTCGGATGGAACCATTGAAGAAAAAAATCAATCCAAAAAGATGTCCTTTTATGATAGATTTTAACCTCAATCCTTCGTCTATATCAAGTCCACAAACATATAGACGAAATTGGGGAGAGAGTGGGATTCTAAGCTCGAGACTTCCGTAATTCTCACACTATCAAACGCCGCTCCTTGGGGTCGAAGTGGGGTCACCGGACCCCACAAGACCCCAGCCCACAAGACCTCGCCCATATCCGCCTCTGCTAGTATTCTTCAATATGGTTAGTTTATCTTCGGACAATTAGTTAAAATGTTAAAATATTTGAGATAATACCTCAAGGTCACCGTTTTGAAATCCACGGACGGAAGTTTATTCTTTCTTGTTAAAATTGGTTAGTAACTAGTTCTCATTCCGAGTGGATGCTCTAAACGAGCTTAAGTAGTATTAGTGTCGATATTAATCCTTATGTGATTGAAAAATACAGTGAGTTTTAATCTTACTCACTAGCGAAGTTATTAGAGCAATCTATACACAGCTGTATATATTGATATTTGTAAAATTTGAGAATTTCATACTTTTTTTATCCAACACATTTTCTATATCATTTTTTAAAATGAGAATGAAGGAAACCAACTAAGCTAATAAGGGTGAATCAATATCAGGTCCTGTTTGGTTTGATTCCCTAGGAATGAGGAATGAGAATCATGAATAAATGATTCCAATATACTGTTTGGTAGAGAAAATTCTGGAATCGATTTCAATCTCAGAAATGGCTCATTCCGATGCTGCAGACTAATTTGATTCCAGCCGAAAATGGCAAGTATCATTCATTACAAGAAATATAATTGCTCATTTTGAATCCTAAAACTCCACAACCTTAAATTATTATTTCTAAAAGTCATAAACCCTTAAAATCATAATTAAGAGCCCTAAATCTTAAGAATTTTAAACCATAATTATTATGAATGGTTCATTCCTACAACATACCAAACAACAAGTCTCTGGAATGGTTCAATCCGATTCCTGATTTCAATCCGATTTCGACAGTGTTACCAAACGGGGCCTCAATGCATTGCGTCTTACCATTTTTCTATGTATATTCATTGATGCCCGGGCTTTTTACACACTTATTTTTACCTTTTTGCACCACGTCATTTAACGGCGACGCTATCCAACGACGCTTAAATATATAAAGTCAATATGAATAGTAATTAAAAATTTGGTGTGGCAACATCGGACCTAAAACGCCTTTAAAAGGCGTCGGCGTCACACACTCCCAAAACGCCATTTTTTTAAGAGAACCCTAATAAGTTTAATTAGCTTAATTGGTAATGACTCACTTTGACTTTTAAATGTATCCCAACTTCTAATCTTATCAACTGCATACACATATTTATTATCATTTTTATTACATGAAAAGAAGTGTTTAATTCAAAAAAAACTAAAATCTCAAGTATTTAGAAGGAAGAGTACGTACTTTCTAATTGTGCTAATGAGGTTTTGTGATTTTAATTGTCCTATTAAAATATATACATAGAAAGATTGGGACGATGGTAGGCGGCGTCCGTTGACGCTGTTGGGTGGGGTCTTTTGATGCCGTTTAATGGTGTCAAGTACCGGAACCATTTATAAAATTGGAATTTCCTTCTTATTTTATAATAAAACGCCAATAAATAACGTCGCCTTTAATTGGTGTGGTGCAAAAAGTTAATTTACTTGTGTGTAAAAAGTCATTGCCATTATTAGTTAATACTAATACAAAGTTTCATATATAGCCAGCTAGTGTGAATCAATACTAATACATTGCGTTTTACATTTGCAAGCAAAAAACCGACAAAACCAATACGAAGCCTTCTAGTAAGTATAAGGCTTTTACTTCTCCATTATAGAAAAAGTTGGGTGATGGTGTACAAACAAAAATAATTCAAAAACAACCGACAAAACCAATACGAAGATATTTCTTGGAATTACCCTTCTAGTAAGTATAAGGCTTTTAATTCTCCATTCTAGTAAGCCTTCTAGTAATTAAGTATAAGCCTTTTATTTCTCCATTCTAGAAAAACTTAGAAAGATATTTCTTGGAATTACCCTTAGCAACAATAATAGTCTCGAGTCCTGACTTTTACCGGCATTGCTTTTGGAATTTAGGGTGAATTGGAAGAATAATCTATGTATTAAGCAAAGTGAAAAGCGAAATTTAGATTCGTACACCATATTAGACCGTTGTATTCATTTAATATAAAAGATATTATTTAACAAAAGAAAAACGGTTTTTTTTATTGCGTGTCCTAACAGCACATGATAAACATATCAAAAAAAAGAAACTAAAACCCTAAAATAAAAAGAGTGAATCCGTAAAAAAAAAAAGATTAAAAAACAAAAAATTTAAAATTTACCAAATATTTACATTATTAGCTGCTTAATCGAACAAAAAATTCACATCACTATTGAACTCATCGCTTAGGTTCCGGTTCCTTGGGCTACTGCCTGCAATGTTTCTCTGCTAAGAATAGAAGTTCAATCAAAAACTTTTACCAAATAAAACTACACTGAACTTGATATAGTAGGATCAAAGCTTGGGTACGGACCATGTGATTCCACTTGACGTTTTTGAAGTTTTTGAAGCTCCCTAGTTGAGGTTATGGTCTACTTACCAATTAGTTTTGATCTCTAGATCTATGTGATTCTTAATTAGTGCTTGTTATGCACTTCAAAGTTCAAAGTTCAAACATATACGTAACGTATCTTAACGGTCCATTTCAATCATAACTGTATATTAAAGCGGAGGTTAGATTTAATATTTAGCCTGACACGTGGCACTTCCTCATTGGACCGCGTCACCCATCTTTAATAAAACAATTCAATTAATTTGATTGGTTGAAATTTTATTGTAGACCCCACATTAAATTTCTAGCCAATTTTTTTCTAAAATCTTTCTAATATATTGCTTAAAATAAAACAATAACAATTACAACTAATTGATCAATTCTTATCCAATATACTGAATCTATCTAATATACCAAATAGTATAGAATAATCTTATCCAAAAAAAAATCTATCTAACCTACCAAATCTATCTAATGTACTGTATGGCAAATATATTGTCAATTTGTCACGTAGGCACAAATTGATCACGTATTGATCAAATTGTTACGTAGGCACACAAAATTGATCACGTATTATCAAATTGTTACGTAGGCACAAATTGTTACGGGTACAAAGGCACAAATTGAAATTGTTACGGGTACAAAGGCACAAATTGTTACGTAGGTAAGTAGCTAGCTTATACAAATTATTCTTTATGTCTATATTTTTTATTTGTATGCTTTTTATTTGATCACGTATTATACTAAATTGTTTGCGTTTTTAATTGTTTGTATGTCGATTTCGGTATTGTTTATGTTTCAGGTCAATGATGAATAATAATCACAACTTTCTTAGTGAACTCACACCAAAAAAATAATATGAACTACAATATCCAAGTGTGTGTTATTACATGTATTATTACATAAATATTGTATCGTTAAAATAATTCCAAAAAGAAACAAATTATATACAATAATACAAGATTTTAGATCAAACTATTCTTTTGAATAACGTTATATGAAATTTAAGCAAATTTTTAGTTAGATCAAATCGTGCCTTGAAGGCACGGGCACTGATACTAGTTATCATCATAATCTCGTGCTATTGACGAAAGTGTCTCTTGTAGTCTTATGTGATCTAAACTTTTGGCACTTAATTCCAATGCACTCTGATTCTTGGGTTTCGCACTCCAACATCTGTGCTATATGGATCTGGAAACAATGAACCGGGCTTAAAATAAACTATGGACGGCACCGTAATCCGTACATATCAAGATGATCGGAACGGTTCATTTGTGCGGATCAGAAAACTGCAAAAAGTTATATCGGTAGATTGTAATGCCGCATATGAAATATTTGCGGTTCCACAAATTTATAGAAAAACCGAGAAAAGCGAGCAACCTGTGTGGCATGGGGAACCCCACAAGTTAGGGTTTATGTCACTTTATACGGATCCGGAATTCGCATAAAGTGTCGTATCCACCATCTGCGTTTTTTACCGATTCGACGTATGAGAGACGTTGTTCAATTCGACTTTTTCATTGCGACTTCTCACACGTATCAAGAGACAATATTGAGTTCAACTTTTCATTGAGATGTCGACATTGAGTAGCGAGACTACAGAGACGCCATCCTATAGCAGGTTGTCGTATTCGTCATGGTCATTTGATTCTACCGTTGGGAATGTTTCTCAACTCGGCATCAAACCGGTTAATAGAAAATAAGTTTGAAAATTTATATGTCATAGTAGGGTTAAATTTCACACTACTGTAGTTTATACGTGCCCATATTTTTTTAATGTATATCGCTAATTTCTATAACTTAAACGTTACATTATATACTATTGATAGTTATATGATAAATTATAATTCTAATTAAATGCTTATATTCAGCTATATATTATTGCTAATTAGCATTTATATTGAACTATATATTATTTCTATTTAATTTACTGTTTATATTCAACTATGTATTTTTTTTCTAATTAATTCATCATTTATATTATTGCTAATTATGCATTATGTTATTGTTGAAGTCTGAAAATCTCGAACTAACTACGGGACAAAATTATTAAACTCTCGGGCCTTTCGGCGCGCTAGAAACCGGCTCGTCTTACTTCGAGCTCTCCCACCCCCCGCGTATTTATTTTATTCTCTTTTCGGAGGCTTATAAGACTTTTTAAGGTCTTTCCCGTAAAAATAGTGCGAGCTCCTCGGAGACTCAAACACGCCGGGGCCCGTCCTTCGAGAACATGTCTCGGGACAGGCCTTTTCCGATCCCTTTTAATTTGGCCTTGCACCACTATATATAGAAAATGGAGTTGCTTGCTTACACAGCCAAGCTCCGACGTGGGATATCCCACTTTATGCCCTTATCGCGATAATGACCCTCTAAAGGGCCCTAATCGCGATATTGGCCCTAAGGTGCAGCTTGCCTCTGTATGCTCGATGCGGGACGTTACGTTCATACATGTTGCCATACGCGTGCATTTATTCATTTCGGTTATTCACGTACTTAGCGCGTTAAAAGCGTGATTAGCACCTTAATCTTTTATGTCAATATTATTTACCTCGTGCACAACGCGATGACAGATCCAGGTATCAACAGTTATATTATTTCTAATTTAAACGTTATATTAATATTACTTCTATACAACCATAAGAGTGCTTGTGATACGGTTGCTTGGACTTGCGTTAACCTTGTAATACTATCAAATAATGTAAAAAAAGATTTATTTTTTTGACACAGGAAAGAATTAGAATAGCAACTGAAGAACAAGAAAGTTATCCTAGGGCATCCTTGCGGATGAGGTCCAAAAGGACCGGATTAGTTTCGAGCGGGCGAGACGATACACCACGGAAGGAGACAGCAATAAAAAAGATTCTTTCTTTTTTAATGCCTTGATTGCTAAATATATTGAGATAAGATGATTTTGCATGTGTCATCCGAACATATCTATCTATACTATATATTAAAGCTAATGAATTTCGAGCCTTCACGTTAATTCTGGCCCCACTGCATACTCAATAAAAAACAATAGAGCTTTTATTTATGTTATCTAATTTTTAGATTTATTGTCAATTATTTATGTTACACGTTTACAAAAGTCTCTAAAAGTTTATCTTTTTTCCAAAAATTTGTTCAAAAAACATAAGATAGCATTCTAAAAATAATGTACAAGATCTCAAATAAAATCTAAATATTATAAGATCTTTATCCTATGAAAAAATACATCCCAAAAATTTATCAATCGATTTTATACTACGTTATAAGATTTAACCCTATACAAGATTTTTATTTAACACTTCAAAATAGACTCTCAAGATCAAACAAAATCTTTGGTGATCCTATGATCAAACAATGTCATATCAAACAAAAATATTTACACAAGCTAATAGTAGAGACTTTGTTATTCAAAGATTGGTAAGTACTAGAGTTACTTCAAAATTTAATACTCGATTGATTAATCAAAAAAATCAAAATCGAATAATATATCCCTTTTTACATCATATACATAAACTTCTTAACATCCTAATCAATCAATATAAATATGTATTATAAAACGCGATTGTTTTAGAGTCACCACGTTTATTATGACCCCACAATATATATCCTAAAAAAATTATATTTAGAAACTATGATTTGTTATATTATATTTAAAAAATATGATTTTAGTTTATATGGTAAATTAAAGTTATATATTTAGAAAATATAATTGTTAGGAAATCAGTATTATATTTATTTATGTAAAGTTTGATAATAAAAAATTATAATCTATTGAGACATCGATATTATGTTTATTATAATTTATATTTTATATTTTAGGTTGGTGTATAAGACAAGTCAAATTATTATATTAGCTAAAAATTATAAATTTGAAAATATACTATAATCACAAATTTTATGGAAACAACAAGTTAATTCGAATTAAATATAATATTAGTATCATGGTGTAGTATATCAGTACAACTTTATATCTTTTTATTCATTTAGATTATCTAATCTTTTATTTTATCTTTTTTTTACTCATCTAATATCTATTTTTGAAGTCATAATATTTATCTTTAAAACGTTCATAATAATCTAATTTTTAATTTTATCTTTTTTCTTACTCGTATAATATCTATTTTAAAATTTCCTTCAATAAAAGATACAAATTAATTACCTTGTTTTTTCAATTACATTTTAAAATTCAAGAAGTAGTTTAAGAATTTCAAATTTTTTTAAAAAATTTAAACTATAATCAGTTGGACCAGAAATGTCCGGTAGTGCTCAAGGGTAGAAAATGGAGAGCAAGTCCCATGTGAAGGCTCTCATCATCTTTAAATATTTAGCATATTTTATGTCTATATGATAACAGTTACATAAAATTAGATGAATGCCTAAAAACAAGTTAAGCTCTCACATATATTTGCAACAATATTCTCCAAGTAGAGTCGCAAAGCATGATCAAATTGAACCTGGACATCCTTAAAAGACACAAGAGAGCAAGTTCTAAAGGCATAAAACAACTTAACAACCCTGACACTACTTCTTACATAAAAAATTATAAATTTGAAAATATACTATAATCAAAAAAATTATGGAAAAAATAAGTTAATTCAAATTAAATATAATATTACTATCATGGTGTATTATCTTAATACAACTTTATATCTTTTATTCTTTTAGATTATCTAATCTTTAATTTTATCTTTTTTTTACTCATCTAATATCTATTTTTGAAGTCATAATATTTATCTTTAACACTTTCATAATAATCTATTTTATCATTTTATCATTTTTCTTACTCGTATAATATCTTTTTTAAAACTTCCTTTTGTAAATGATACAAATTAATAGCAGTATTTTTTCAATTACATTTTAAAGTTATTTATGTAAGAAGTAGTTTAAGAATTTCGAATTTATAAAAAAATATTTAAACTGTACTCAGTTGGACCAGAAATGTCCGGTAGTGCTCAAGAGTAGAAGATGGAGAGCATGTCCCGTGTGAAGGCTCTCATCATCTTTAAATACTTATCATATTTTATGTCTATATGATAACAGTTACATAAAGTTAGATGAAAGCCTAGAAACAAGTTAAACTCTCACATATATTTGCAACAACCTTCTCCAAGGAGAGTCGCAAAACATGATCAAATTGAACCTGGGCATCTCTTAAAAGACACAAGAGAGCAAGTTCTACAGGCATAGAACAACTTAACAACCCTGCCACTACTTCTTACATAAAAAACTGTAAACTTGAAAAAATACTATAATCAAAATTTTTATGGAAAAAAAACAAGTTAATTCGAATTAAATATAATATTACTATCATGGTGTAATATATCAGTACAACTTTATATCTTTTATTATTTTAGATTATCTAATCTTTTATTTTATCTTTTTTTTTACTCATCTAATATCTACTTTTGAAGTCATATATTTATCTTTAAAACTTTCATAATAATCTAATTTTTAAATTTATCTTTTTTCTTACTCGTATAATATTTATTTTAAAACTTCCTTCGGTAAATGATACAAATTAATTAACTTATTTTTTCAATTACATTTTAAAATTATTTATATAAGAAGTAGTTTAAGAATTTCGAATTATAAAAAAAAAATTAACTATACTCAGTTGGACCAGAAATGTCCGGTAGTGCTCAAGGGTAGAAGATGGAGAGCAAGTGTCATGTGAGGCTCTCATCATCTTTAAATACTTATCATATTTTATGTTTATATGATAACAATTACATAAAGTTAGATGAAAGCCTAGAAACAAGTTAAGCTCTCACATATATTTGCAACAACCTTCTCCAAGGAGAGTCGCAAAGCATGATCAAATTGAACCTGGACATCCTTAATAGACACAAGAGAGCAAGTTCTAAAGGCATAGAACAACTTAACAACCCCGCCACAACTTCTTACATAAAAAACTGTAAATTTGAAAATATACTATAATCCAAAATTTTATGAAAAAAACAAGTTAATTCTAATTAACTATAATATTACTATCATGGTGTAATATATCAATACACCTTTATATCTTTTATTCTTGTAGATTATCTACTCTTTTATTTTATCATTTTTTACTTATCTAATATCTATTTTTGAAGTCATAATATTTATCTTTAAACCTTTCATAATAATCTAATTTTTAACTTTATCTTTTTTCTTACTCGCATAATATTTATTTTAAAATTTCCTTCTATAAATGATACAAATTAATTACCTTATTTTTTCAATTACATTTTAAAGTTGTTTATGTAAGAAGTAGTTTAAGAATTTTGAATTAAAAAAAAAATTAATTGTACTCAGTTGCACCAGAAATGTCCGGTAGTGCTCAAGGGCAGAAGATGGAGAGCAAGTTCCATGTGAATGCTCTCAAAATCTTTAAATACTTATCATATTTTATGTCTATATGATAACAGTTACATAAAGTTAGATGAAAGCTTAGAAAGAAGTTAAGCTCTCACATATATTTGCAACAACCATCTCCAAGGAGAGTCGCAAAGCATAATCAAATTGAACTTGTGCATCCTTGAAAGACACAAGAGAGTAAGTTCTAAAGGCATAGAACAACTTAACAACCCCGCCACTACTTCTTAGGTAAAAAATTGTAAATTTGAAAATATACTATAATCAAAAATTTTATGAAAAAAAACAAGTCAATTCTACTTAAATATAATATTGCTATCATGGTGTAATATATCAATACAAATTTATATCTTTTATTCTTTTAGATTATCTACTCTTTTATTTTATCTTTTTTTTACTTAACTAATATCTATTTTTGAAGTCATAATGTTTATCTTTAAACCTTTCATAATAATCTAATTTTTTATTTTATCTTTTTTTCTTACTCATATAATGTCTATTTTAAAATTTCCTTATGTAAATGATACAACTTAATTACATTATTTTTTCAAGTATATTTTAAAATTATTTATATAAGAAGTAGTTTAAGAATTTCGAATTATAAAAAAAATATTTTAAACTGTACTCAGTTGGACCAAAAATGTTCGGTAGTGCTCAAGGGCAGAAGATGGAGAGCAAGTCCCATGTGAAGGCTCTCATCATCTTTAAATACTTATCATATTTTATGTCTATATGATAACAGTTACATACAGTTAGATTAAAACCTAGAAACAAGTTAAGCTCTCACATATATTTGCAACAACATTCTCTAAGGAGAGTCGCAAAGCATGATCAAATGGAACTTGAGCATCCTTGAAAGACACAAGAGAGCAAGTTCTAACGGCATAGAACATCTTAACAACCCTGACACTACTTCTTACATAAAAATTTATAAATTTGAAAATCTATTATAATCAAAAAATTTATGTAAAAAAACAAGTTCATTTGAATTAAATATAATATTACTATCATGGTGTATAATATTAGTACAACTTTATATTATTATTATTTTAGATTATCTAATCTTTTATTTTATCTTTTTTTTACTCATCTAATATCCATTTTTGAAGTCATATATTTATCTTTAAAACTTTCATAATAATCTAATTTTTAATTTTATCTTTTTTCTTACTCGTATAATATTTATTTTAAAATATCCTTCTGTAAATGATACAAACTATTTACCTTATTTTTTCAATTACATTTTAAAATTACTTATATAAGAAGTAGTTTAAGAATTTCGAATTACAAAAAAAAAAAATTAACTATACTCAGTTGGACCAGAAATGTCCGGTAGTGCTCAAGGGCAAAAGATGGAGAGCAAGTGCCATGTGAAGGCTCTCATCATCTTTAAATACTTATCATATTTTATGTTTATATGATAACAATTACATAAAGTTAGATGAAAGCCTAGAAACAAGTTAAGCTCTCACATATATTTGCAACAACCTTCTCCAAGGAGAGTCGCAAAGCATGATCAAATTTAACCTGGACATCCTTAAAAGACACAAGAGAGCAAATTCTAAAGGCATAGAATAACTTAACAACCCCGCCACTACTTCTTACATAAAAAACTGTAAATTTGAAAATATAATATAATCAAAATTTTTATGAAAAAAAAACAAGTTAATTCTAATTAAATATAATATTACTATCATGGTGTAATATATCAGTACAACATTATATCTTTTATTCTTTTAGATTATCTAATCTTATATTTTATCTTTTTTTTTACTCATCTAATATCTATTTTTGAAGTCATAATATTTATCTTTGAAACTTTCATAATAATCTAGTTTTTAATTTCATCTTTTTTCTTACTCCTATAATATTTATTTTAAATTTTCCTTCTGTAAATGATACAAATTAATTACCTTATTTTTTGAATTACATTTTAAAGTTGTTTATGTAAGAAGTAGTTTAAGAATTTTGAATTTATATAAAAAAAAAAGTTTTAACTGTACTCAGTTGCACCAGAAATGTCCGGTAGTGCTCAAGGACAGAAGATGGAGAGCAAGTCTCATGTGAATGCTCTCATCATCTTTAAATACTTATCATATTTTATGTCTATATGATAACAGTTACATAAAGTTAGATGAAAGCCTAGAAACAAGTTAAGCTCTCACATATATTTGCAACAACGTTCTCCAAGGAGAGTCGCAAAGCATGACCTAATTGAACCTGGGCATCCTTAAAAGACACAAGAGAGCAAGTTCTAAAGGCATAGAACAACTTAACAACCCCACCACTACTTCTTACATAAAAAGTTATAAATATGAAAATATACTATAATCAAAAATTTAATGGAAAAAACAAGTTAATTCGAATTAAATATAATATTACTATCATGGTGTAATATATCAGTACAACTTTATATTATTCTTTTAGATTATCTAACCTTTTATATTATCTTTTTTTTACTCATCTAATATCTATTTTTGAAGTCATAATATTTATCTTTAAAACTTTCATAATAATGTAATTTTTAATTTTATCATTTTTCTTACTCGTATAATATTTATTTTAAAATTTCCTTTTGTAAATGATACAAATTAATTACCTTATTTTTTCAATTACATTTTAAAATTATTTATGTAAGAAGTAGTTTAAAATTTTCGAATTAAAAAAAAATTAAAACATTACTCAGTTGGACCAGAAATGTCCGGTAGTGCTCAAGGGCAAAAGATGGAGAGCAAGTCCTATGTGAAGGCTCTCATCATCTTTAAATACTTATCATATTTTATGTTTATATGATAACAATTACATAAACTTAGATGAAAGCCTAGAAACAAGTTAAGCTCTCACATATATTTGCTACAACCTTCTCCAAGGAGAGTCGCAAAGCATGATCAAGTTGATCCTGGGCATCCTTAAAAGAGACAAGAGAGCAAGTTCTAAAGGCATAGAACAACTTAACAACCCCACCACTACTTCTTACATAAAAAATTAAAGATTTGAAAATATACTATAATCAAAAATTTAATGAAAAAACAAGTTAATTCGAATTAAATATAATATTACTATCATGGTGTATTTTATCGGTACAACTTTATATTATTCTTTTAGATTATCTAATGTTTGTATTTTATCTTTTTTTTTACTCATCTAAAGTCTATTTTTGAAGTCATAATATTTATCTTTAAAACTTTCATAATAATCTAATTTCTATTTTTATCTTTTTTCTTACTCGTATAATATCTATTTTAAAACTTCCTTCTGTAAACGATACAAATTAATTACCTTATTTTTTAAATTACATTTTAAAATTATTTATCTAAGAAGTATTTTAAAATTTTCGAATTTAAAAATTAATTTTAAAACTATACTCAGTTGGACCAGAAATGTCCGATAGTGCTCAAGGGCAAAAGATGGAGAGCAAGTACCATGTGAAGGCTCTCATCATCTTTAAATATTTATCATATTTTATGTCTATATGATAACAGTTACATAAAGTTAGATGAAAGCGTAAAAACAAGTTAAGCTCTCACATATATTTGCAACAACCTTCTCCAAGGAGAGTCGCAAAACATGATCAAATTGAACTTGGGCATCCTTTAAAGACACAAGAGAGCAAGTTCTAAAGGCATAGAACAACTTAACAACCCCGGCACAATTACGAAGGAGGAGCTCACATTGGGGGTCGTTTAGCCAATTGACCGCCTCCATTAATGCAATAGATTTAGAGACTCTCTTCAAGGCCAAGTCCCGGCTGAAACCCTCATCCAAGATCACCGACCCACCAAGGAGTTTGACCGCGCTACGTGGGCTGGAGAAACTCAAAGGGAAAACACCCTCCACCAAACTTCTAGGATCCTCCACGGGCCAGAAAAGCTCAATTTTATCAACACAATTAAGGAGGTGAATGTCAAAAGAAACAGACGCATCCACAGGGCAAGACAAATGAGAGGGAAAAACATAAGTGATATCAACCTCACCAATCCAACCATTAGGGACTAAACTTTTTAAAATGGAAGCCCCTTTTCTAAAGATATTATTATGTTTACCTTTGGTATTAAATCAATTTATACTTCTTAACTTTAAAATAACTTATATAATGTCATGTTCATAATAACTTAACTTTTGTCTCTCATAATTAAACAATCAAATTTTATTCATTTTATTTTAATTAATCTAATTACATTCTTTATTATCAATTTATTTAAAATATGTTTTGAATATTTTAAAATTTGAAAAAATAATCTATCATTTTTTTATATATTAGTAATTTTTTAATTTTCTTTTAATCTCTATATGTAAGAAGTAATTTAAATTTTTTGAATTAAAAAAAATCTAAAAATGGAAGCCCTTTTTATAATTAAGTTATCATTGTTATATTTGATACTAAAGCAGTTTATATTTATTATCTTTTACTTAACCTGATCAAAAAAAAATTATCTTTTACTTAACTTATATATTATCATGCTCATAATAACTTAGCTTTTATCTTCCATAATAAAATAACTACTATTATATATTGAATTTATTTCAAATATAAAGCCGTTAGAATCATGTTGGACACATTTCATATTTTAAAATTTTTAACTAACTAATGATCCATAGTTATTATATCTCATATTATTAAATTATATTATTAATATAAAAATATAAGATCAAACCAAATAAATCAATTATGACATCTCATTTTATACTATATTGACTTATAATATCTCAAAATTGTGATAATAGGGATAATGATCTACACTAACTTAGCCAATCGTACCATGCATGACCATATCTTAGATATTCATTTTGTTTAATACATTAAATTATTCAAGTTGTGCACATTTAATTTCATTTAATTTGAATTTACTTGTTTTTGTCATATAAATTTTGCTTATAGTATATTTCTTATTTATAATTTTCTCCTAATAAATATACTTAATTTGTCTTATAAACCAACCTAAAATATAAAACATAAATAGTTATAATATCGATGTTTTATTAGATCATATTGTCTTATCAAACTTTACACAAATAAATATAATATTGATGTCCTAGATTTTGATTTGATTTTTTTTCCAAAATAACTATAAAAAAGTATTAATTATAAAATTAAGAAACTTATTGACAAAATTATAATACTATAAATTTTTGTTCGATTAAAAGATTGTATTATAACATAATAATGTATCAATAAAAGAAATCTCAAAAGAAGGAAGTTATATAAAATAATATAATATTTTCTATGAAACTATTATTTTAGAAACTATATAAAATTTAATTAAATTTTTATTTAAATCAAATTATGCCTTTGTAGTAGAGGTGTCAAATAGGTTGGGTCGGTTTGATTCGGGTTCGGTCTTTTCAGGTTTGGGTTCAGTGCGGGTTTGGGTCAATCGGGTTGCAGGTCAAGCCGGGTCGGGTCTTGACAGATTATCGTGCGGTTCGGGTCGACCTAACAGGTCAAGAATTTGAGTTTAAATTAATTACCTTGTTTTTTCAATTACATTTTAAAATTCAAGAAGTAGTTTAAGAATTCCAATTTTTTTTAAAAAATTTAAACTATACTCAGTTGGACCAGAAATGTCCGGTAGTGCTCAAGGGCAGAAAATGGAGAGCAAGTCCCATGTGAAGGCTCTCATCATCTTTAAATATTTATCATATTTTATGTCTATATGATAACAGTTACATAAAATTAGATGAATGCCTAGAAACAAGTTAAGCTCTCACATATATTTGCAACAATATTCTCCAAGGAGAGTCGCAAAGCATGATCAAATTGAACCTGGACATCCTTAAAAGACACAAGAGAGCAAGTTCTAAAGGCATAAAACAACTTAACAACCCTGACACTACTTCTTACATAAAAAATTATAAATTTGAAAATATACTATAATCAAAAAAATTATGGAAAAAATAAGTTAATTCAAATTAAATATAATATTACTATCATGGTGTATTATCTTAGTACAACTTTATATCTTTTATTCTTTTAGATTATCTAATCTTTAATTTTATCTTTTTTTTACTCATCTAATATCTATTTTTGAAGTCATAATATTTATCTTTAACACTTTCATAATAATCTATTTTTTAAATTTATCATTTTTCTTACTCGTATAATATCTTTTTTAAAACTTCCATCTGTAAATGATACAATGATAGACACATATTAGGTAGTGTTTTAGGTCATGTTTAGTTAGGATTTTCATGGTTTTTAGTTTAGTTTTAGTTAGTTTTATTAGTTTTGTAGTTTGTTAGGAAGATTCGGATATCTACACCTTGTTGTGGTTTTTGATTGTAGATGTGAAGACAATAAGTGTGGAGGAGGTGAAGCCAAAGCATTGGAGAAGGCAAGAAGAGAGCCAAGCCATGAGATTACCCCAAGAGGTGATGGGAAAAGCACACTTGGATCCGGACTATGTATTAGAGTTGTTGTTTCGACACCTCTTGCTTGCAAAGGCTGGATCTGGAGCTATAGTGGTCGGATCGAGCTGATTTTGGTGTCATTGGAAAGCTAACTCGAAGAGCTACAATTCATCTTTTTACTCCGAGTCCAAATTCAAACTCGAAGTGGGTCAAAACAGCCTCTGAAGTGATACATGATGACCAGTGTTGAAAGCGCGGGCAGGAGGCCAAAGCGCGCCCGCGCTTTAGGGGTTCATCCCGCGTTTCGAGACCTGAGTCTCTGCCGTGAAAGCGCGGGCAAGGCATCGAAAACGCGACCGCGTTTCTGGGTGCTTGCCCGAGTTTTCGGCCGTGTCCGAGTTATGTGCGAGATTTTTATGGGATTATTTTTGGGCCTTTTGGGTTATCTTTTTAGATATATTTTTGGGAACCTTAGAGATATATAAATAGCTTTTGTTTTCTAGGTTTGGATTATCTTCATAACTCTTGACTTTGTTTTGGTTATTGAAGACTTGGAGAACAAGAACCCTATGGAAAACTTTGTAAGCTTTTCAATGTCTTTCAATAGCTAAATTCCTTTTACTTGACTAGTTAATTGAAGTTGTGAATTAAGTATTATTGTGAGATTTGATTGTTCTTAATTTCCCTTGATTAGATTGTTTTCTCTATGCTTGATTGAATAAGTTTGATTTAGGGTTTTGTTAGATTGGCCATCTAATTGAATCTCTAGGTTGAATTACAACTAGATCTTTCTAATTACTGGTTGGAATTAATTAGATCATAAGTAGAACCTTTAATCAATCTAGGACTGGTAGGACTAGTTGATTAGAGAAGAGAATTCAATTGCATGTTATTTAGATGTCTGGTTGCTCTGAATACATGTTTCTTTTGATGCTTGAGTCTTAATGTTGTTGTCAAGTTGAATCTAGGAGGTCTCTTAGGTTATTTGATAATTAGGGTTGTTAGTACCGGTCGGGCTAATAACTAGAATTGAAGTAGGATTAATAATTCCATGAAGTTGGGTTATTAGCATTCCACAATAGATTAGTCAAGGTAAAAAGAGAATTTTGATAATCAATGATCAATAATCGAATTCGCAATGGATGTTAACTAGTTGAGCATACTTCTCCTATATTTTATATCTCATCTTTTGTTTTGCATTCCTTAGTTTAGATTCTAGATTAATATTGAAAACCCCCTTTTCTAACTCTGAATAGCGTAGCAATAAACATTGAAAACCTGAGTCTCTGTGGGATCGACCCTTACTTCCCTACTACATTCCTAGTAGGTAGTTTGGTTTATTTTGATCGGTATTAGGGCGACTAAAATACCGCTTATCATACAAATTAGATATAATATTACTATCATGGTGTGATATATCAATACAACTTTATATCTTTTATTCTTGTAGATTATCTACTCTTTTATTTAATCTTTTTTTTTACTTATCTAATATCTATTTTTGAAGTCATAATATTTATCTTTAAACCTTTCATAATAATCTAATTTTTAACTTTATCTTTTTTCTTACTCGCATAATATTTATTTTAAAATTTCCTTCTGTAAATGATACAAATTAATTACCTTGTTTTTTCAATTACATTTTAAAGTTGTTTATGTAAGAAGTAGTTTAAGAATTTTGAATTTATAAAAAAAAAAAAAATTTAACTATACTCAGTTGCACCAGAAATGTCCGGTAGTGCTCAAGGGCAGAAGATGGAGAGCAAGTCCCATGTGAATGCTCTCATCATCTTTAAATACTTATCATATTTTATGTCTATATGATAACAGTTACATAAAGTTAGATGAAAACCTACAAACAAGTTAAGCTCTCACATATATTTGCAAATACCATCTCCAAGGAGAGTCGCAAAGTATGATCAAATTGAACTTGTGCATCCTTGAAAAACACAAGAGAGTAAGTTCTAAAGGCATAGAACAACTTAACAACCCCACCACTACTTCTTACATAAAAAATTATAAATATGAAAATATACTATAATCAAAAATTTTATGGAAAAAACAAGTTAATTCGAATTAAATATAATATTACTATCATGGTGTATTATATCAATACAACTTTATATCTTTTTATTATTTTAGATTATCTAATCTTTTATTTTATCTTTTTTTTTACTTATCTAATATCTATTTTTGAAGTCATATATTTATCTTTAAAACTTTCATAATAATCTAATTTTTAATTTTATCTTTTTTCTTACTCGTATAATATTTATTTTAAAATTTCCTTCTATAAATGATACAAATTAATTACCTTATTTTTTCAATTACATTTTAAAGTTGTTTATGTAAGAAGTAGTTTAAGAATTTTGAATTTATAAAAAAAATTTTTTTAACTATACTCAGTTGCACCGGAAATGTCCGGTAGTGCTCAAGGGCAGAAGATGGAGAGCAAGTCCCATGTGAATGCTCTCATCATCTTTAAATACTTATCATATTTTATGTCTATATGATAACAGTTACATAAAATTAGATGAAAGCCTAAAAACAAGTTAAGCTCTCACATATATTTGCAAATACCATCTCCAAGGAGAGTCGCAAAGCATGATCAAATTGAACTTGTGCATCCTTGAAAAACACAAGAGAGTAAGTTCTAAAGGCATAGAATAACTTAACAACCCCACCACTACTTCTTACATAAAAAATTATAAATATGAAAATATACTATAATCAAAAATTTTATGGAAAAAACAAGTTAATTCGAGTTAAATATAATATT
Source organism: Polygonum aviculare (assembly GCA_934048045.1). Taxonomy (NCBI): domain Eukaryota; kingdom Viridiplantae; phylum Streptophyta; class Magnoliopsida; order Caryophyllales; family Polygonaceae; genus Polygonum; species Polygonum aviculare. The sequence goes on from OW204027.1 coordinate 2,639,443, forward strand.
ACTATCATGGTGTATTATATCAATACAACTTTATATCTTTTATTATTTTAGATTATCTAATCTTTTATTTTATCTTTTTTTTACTCATCTAATATCTATTTTTGAAGTCATATATTTATCTTTAAAACTTTCATAATAATCTAATTTTTAATTTTATCTTTTTTCTTACTCGTATAATATTTATTTTAAAATTTCCTTCTATAAATGATACAAATTAATTACCTTATTTTTTCAATTACATTTTAAAATTATTTATATAAGAAGTAGTTTAAGAATTTCGAATTATAAAAAAAAATTTAATTGTACTCAGTTAGACCAGAAATGTCCGGTAGTGCTCAAGGGCAGAAGATGGAGAGCATGTCCCGTGTGAATGCTCTCATCATCTTTAAATACTTATCATATTTTATGTCTATATGATAACAGTTACATAAAGTTAGATAAAAGCTTAGAAACAAGTTAAGCTCTCAAATATATATGCAACAACCATCTCCAAGGAGAGTCGCAAAGCATAATCAAATTGAACTTGTGCATCCTTGAAAGACACAAGAGAGTAAGTTCTAAAGGCATAGAACAACTTAACAACCCCACCACTACTTCTTAGGTAAAAAATTGTAAATTTGAAAATATACTATAATCAAAAATTTTATGAAAAAAACAAGTCAATTCTAATTAAATATAATATTACTATCATGGTGTAATATATCAGTACAAATTTATATCTTTTATTCTTTTAGATTATCTACTCTTTTATTTTATCTTTTTTTTACTTATCTAATATCTATTTTTGAAGTCATAATATTTATCTTTAAACCTTTCATAATAATCTAATTTTTAATTTTATCTTTTTTCTTACTCATATAATGTCTATTTTAAAATTTCCTTCTGTAAATGATACAACTTAATTACCTTATTTTTTCAATTATATTTTAAAATTATTTATATAAGAAGTAGTTTAAGAATTTCGAATTATAAAAAAAATATTTTAAACTGTACTCAGTTGGACCAGAAATGTTCGGTAGTGCTCAAGGGCAGAAGATGGAGAGCAAGTCCCATGTGAAGGCATCATCTTTAAATACTTATCATATTTTATGTCTATATGATAACAGTTACATAAAGTTAGATGAAAGCTTAGAAACAAGTTAAGCTCTCACATATATTTGCAACAACCTTCTCCAAGGAGAGTCGCAAAGAATGATCAAATTGAACCTGGACATCCTTAATAGACACAAGAGAGAAAGTTCTAAAGGCATAGAACAACTTAACAACCCCGCCACTACTTCTTACATAAAAAACTGTAAATTTGAAAATATACTATAATCAAAAATTTTATGAAAAAAAACAAGTTAATTCTAATTAAATATAATATTACTATCATGGTGTAATATATATATACAACTTTATATCTTTTATTCTTGTAGATTATCTACTCTTTTATTTTATCTTTTTTTTTACTTATCTAATATATATTTTTGAAGTCATAATATTTATCTTTAAACCTTTCATAATAATCTAATTTTTAATTTTATCTTTTTTCTTACTCATATAATGTCTATTTTAAAATTTCCTTCTGTAAATGATACAACTTAATTACCTTATTTTTTCAATTATATTTTAAAATTATTTATATAAGAAGTAGTTTAAGAATTTCGAATTATAAAAAAAATATTTTTAACTGTACTCAGTTGGACCAAAAATGTCCGGTAGTGCTCAAGGGCAGAAGATGGAGAGCAAGTCCCATGTGAAGGTATCATCTTTAAATACTTATCATATTTTATGTCTATATGATAACAGTTACATAAAGTTAGATGAAAGCCTAGAAACAAGTTAAGCTCTCACATATATTTGCAACAACCATCTCCAGTGAGAGTCGCAAAGCATGATCAAATTGAACTTCGTCATCCTTGAAAGACACAAGAGAGCAAGTTCTAACGGCATAGAACATCTTAACAACCCTGACACTACTTCTTACATAAAAATTTATAAATTTTAAAATCTATTATAATCAAAAAAATTATGTAAAAACATAAATTCATTCGACTTAAATATAATATTACTATCATGGTGTATTATATTAGTACAACTTTATATTATTATTATTTTAGATTATCTAATCTTTTATTTTATCCTTTTTTTACTCATCTAATATCTTGAAGTCATATATTTATCTTTAAAACTTTCATTATAATCTAATTTTTAACTTTATCTTTTTTCTTACTCGCATAATATTTATTTTAAAATTTCCTTCTGTAAATGATACAAATTAATTACCTTATTTTTTCAATTACATTTTAAAGTTGTTTATGTAAGAAGTAGTTTAAGAATTTTGAATTTAAAATAAATAAATTTAATTGTACTCAGTTGCACCAGAAATGTCCGGTAGTTCTCAAGGGCAGAAGATGGAGAGCAAGTCCCATGTGAATGCTCACATCATCTTTAAATACTTATCATATTTTATGTCTATATGATAACAGTTACATAAAGTTAGATAAAAGATTAGAAACAAGTTAAGCTCTCACATATATTTGCAACAACCATCTCCAATGAGAGTCGCAAAGCATGATCAAATTGAACTTGTGCATCCTTGAAAGACACAAGAGAGTAAGTTCTAAGGGCATAGAACAACTTAACAACCCCGCCACTACTTCTTAGGTAAAAAATTGTAAATTTGAAAATATACTATAATCAAAAAATTTATGAAAAAAAAAGAGTCAATTCTAATTAAATATAATATTACTATCATGGTGTAATATATCAATACAAATTTATATCTTTTATTCTTTTAGATTATCTACTCTTTTATTTTATCTTTTTTTTACTTATTTAATATCTATTTTTGAAGTAATAGTTTTTATCTTTAAACCTTTCATAATAACCTAATTTTTAATTTTATCTTTTTTCTTACTCATATAATGTCTATTTTAAGATTTCCTTCTGTAAATGATACAACTTAATTACCTTATTTTTTCAATTATATTTTAAAATTATTTATATAAGAAGTAGTTTAAGAATTTCGAATTATAAAAAAAAAAAATTTAACTGTACTCATTTGGACCAGAAATGTTCGGTAGTGCACAAGGGCAGAAGATGGAGAGAAAGTCCCATGTGAAGGCATCATCTTTAAATACTTATCATATTTTATGTTATATGATAACAGTTACATAAAGTTAGATGAAAGCCAAAAAACAAGTTAAGCTCTCACATATATTTGCAACAACCATCTCCAGTGAGAGTCGCAAAGCATGATCAAATTGAACTTGTGCATCCTTGAAAGACACAAGAGAGTAAGTTCTAAAGGCATAGAACAACTTAACAACCCCGCCACTACTTCTTACATAAAAAGTTGTAAATTTGAAAATATACTATAATCAAAAATTTTATGAAAAAAAACAAGTCAATTCTAATTAAATATAATATTACTATCAAGGTGTAATATATCAATACAAATTTATATATTTTATTCTTTTAGATTATCTACTCTTTTATTTTATCTTTTTTTTACTTATCTAATATCTATTTTTGAAGTAATAATTCTTATCTTTAAACCTTTCATAATAATCTAATTTTTAATTTTATCTTTTTTCTTACTCATATAATGTCTTTTTTAAAATTTCCTTCTGTAAATGATACAACTTAATTGCCTTATTTTTTCAATTATATTTTAAAATTATTTATATAAGAAGTAGTTTAAGAATTTCGAATTAAAAAAAAATATTTTAAACTGTACTCATTTGGACCAGAAATGTTCGGTAGTGCTCAAGGGCAAAAGATGGAGAGAAAGTCCCATGTGAAGGCATCATCTTTAAATACTTATCATATTTTATGTCTATATGATAAAAGTTACATAAAGTTAGATGAAAGCTTAGAAACAAGTTAAGCTCTCACATATATTTGCAACAACCTTCTCCAAGGAGAGTCGCAAAGAATGATCAAATTGAACCTGGACATCCTTAATAGACACAAGAGAGAAAGTTCTAAAGGCATAGAACAACTTAACAACCCCGCCACTACTTCTTACATAAAAAACTGTAAATTTGAAAATATACTATAATCAAAAATTTTATGAAAAAAAACAAGTTAATTCTAATTAAATATAATATTACTATCATGGTGTAATATATCAATACAACTTTATATCTTTTATTCTTGTAGATTATCTACTCTTTTATTTTATCTTTTTTTTTACTTATCTAATATATTTTTGAAGTCATAATATTTATCTTTAAACCTTTCATAATAATCTAATTTTTAATTTTATCTTTTTTCTTACTCATATAATGTCTATTTTAAAATTTCCTTCTGTAAATGATACAACTTAATTACCTTATTTTTTCAATTATATTTTAAAATTATTTATATAAGAAGTAGTTTAAGAATTTCGAATTATAAAAAAAATATTTTTAACTGTACTCAGTTGGACCAAAAATGTCCGGTAGTGCTCAAGGGCAGAAGATGGAGAGCAAGTCCCATGTGAAGGTATCATCTTTAAATACTTATCATATTTTATGTATATATGATAACAGTTACATAAAGTTAGATGAAAGCCTAGAAACAAGTTAAGCTCTCACATATATTTGCAACAACCATCTCCAGTGAGAGTCGCAAAGCATGATCAAATTGAACTTCTGCATCCTTGAAAGACACAAGAGAGCAAGTTCTAACGGCATAGAACATCTTAACAACCCTGACACTACTTCTTACATAAAAATTTATAAATTTTAAAATCTATTATAATGAAAAAAATTATGTAAAAACATAAGTTCATTCGACTTAAATATAATATTACTATCATGGTGTATTATATTAGTACAACTTTATATTATTATTATTTTAGATTATCTAATCTTTTATTTTATCCTTTTTTTACTCATCTAATATCTATTTTTGAAGTCATATATTTATCTTTAAAACTTTCATTATAATCTAATTTTTAACTTTATCTTTTTTCTTACTCGCATAATATTTATTTTAAAATTTCCTTCTGTAAATGATACAAATTAATTACCTTATTTTTTCAATTACATTTTAAAGTTGTTTATGTAAGAAGTAGTTTAAGAATTTTGAATTTAAAAAAAATAATTTAATTGTACTCAGTTGCACCAGAAATGTCCGGTAGTTCTCAAGGGCAGAAGATGGAGAGCAAGTCCCATGTGAATGCTCACATCATCTTTAAATACTTATCATATTTTATGTCTATATGATAACAGTTACATAAAGTTAGATAAAAGATTAGAAACAAGTTAAGCTCTCACATATATTTGCAACAACCATCTCCAAGGAGAGTCGCAAAGCATGATCAAATTGAACTTGTGCATCCTTGAAAGACACAAGAGTAAGTTCTAAAGGCATAGAACAACTTAACAACCCCGCCACTACTTCTTAGGTAAAAAATTGTAAATTTGAAAATATACTATAATCAAAAATTTTATGAAAAAAAAGAGTCAATTCTAATTAAATATAATATTACTATCATGGTGTAATATATCAATACAAATTTATATCTTTTATTCTTTTAGATTATCTAATCTTTTATTTTATCTTTTTTTTACTCATCTAATATCTATTTTTGAAGTCATATATTTATCTTTAAAACTTTCATAATAATCTAGTTTTTAATTTTATCTTTTTTCTTACTCGTATAATATTTATTTTAAAATTTCCTTCTATAAATGATACAAATTAATTACCTTATTTTTTCAATTACATTTTAAAATTATTTATATAAGAAGTAGTTTAAGAATTTCGAATTATAAAAAAAAATTTAACTGTACTCAGTTGGACCAGAAATGTCCGGTAGTGCTCAAGGGCAGAAGATGGAGAGCAAGTGCCATGTGAAGGCTCTCATCATCTTTAAATACTTATCATATTTTATGTTTATATGATAACAATTACATAAAGTTAGATGAAAACCTAGAAACAAGTTAAGCTCTCACATATATTTGCAACAACCTTCTCCAAGGAGAGTCGCAAAGAATGATCAAATTGAACCTGGACATCCTTAATAGACACAAGAGAGCAAGTTCTAAAGGCATAGAACAACTTAACAGCCCCGCCACTACTTCTTACATAAAAAACTGTAAATTTGAAAATATACTATAATCAAAAGTTTTATGAAAAAAAACAAGTTAATTCTAATTAAATATAATATTACTATCATGGTGTAATATATCAATACAACTTTATATCTTTTATTCTTGTAGATTATCTACTCTTTTATTTTATCTTTTTTTTACTTATCTAATATCTATTTTTGAAGTCATAATATTTATCTTTAAACCTTTCATAATCATCTAATTTTTAACTTTATCTTTTTTCTTAGTCGCATAATATTTATTTTAAAATTTCCTTCTGTAAATGAAACAAATTAATTACCTTATTTTTTCAATTACATTTTAAAGTTGTTTATGTAAGAAGTAGTTTAAGAATTTTGAATTTAAAAAAAAAATTAACTGTACTCAGTTGCACCAGAAATGTCCGGTAGTGCTCAAGGGCAGAAGATGGTGGAGCAAGTCCCATGTGAATGCTCTCATCATCTTTAAATACTTATCATATTTTATGTCTATATGATAACAGTTACATAAAGTTAATTAAAAGTTTAGAAACAAGTTAAGCTCTCACATATATATGCAACAACCATCTCCAAGGAGAGTCGCAAATCATGATCAAATTGAACTTGTGCATCCTTGAAAGACACAAGAGAGTAAGTTCTAAAGGCATAGAACAACTTAACAACCCCGCCACTACTTCTTAGGTAAAAAATTGTAAATTTGAAAATATACTATAATCAAAAATTTTATGAAAAAAAACAAGTCAATTCTAATTAAATATAATATTACTATCATGGTGTAATATATCAATACAAATTTATATCTTTTATTCTTTTAGATTATCTAATCTTTTATTTTATCTTTTTTTTACTCATCTAATATCTATTTTTGAAGTCATATATTTATCTTTAAAACTTTCATAATAATCTAATTTTTAATTTTATCTTTTTTCTTACTCGTATAATATTTATTTTAAAATTTCCTTCTATAAATGATACAAATTAATTACCTTATTTTTTCAATTACATTTTAAAATTATTTATATAAGAAGTAGTTTAAGAATTTCGAATTATAAAAAAAATATTTTAAACTGTACTCATTTGGAACAGAAATGTTCGGTAGTGATCAAGGGCAGAAGATGGAGAGCAAGTCCCATGTGAATGCTCTCATCATCTTTAAATACTTATCATATTTTATGTCTATATGATAACAGTTACATAAAGTTAGATAAAAGCTTAGAAACAAGTTAAGCTCTCACATATATATGCAACAACCATCTCCAAGGAGAGTCGCAAAGCATGATCAAATTGAACTTGTGCATCCTTGAAAGACACAAGAGAGTAAGTTCTAAAGGCATAGAACAACTTAACAACCCCGCCACTACTTCTTAGGTAAAAAATTGTAAATTTGAAAATACACTATAATCAAAAATTTTATGAAAAAAAACAAGTCAATTCTAATTAAATATAATATTACTATCATGGTGTAATATATCAGTACAAATTTATATCTTTTATTCTTTTAGATTATCTACTCTTTTATTTTATCTTTTTTTTACTTATCTAATATCTATTTTTGAAGTCATAATATTTATCTTTAAACCTTTCATAATAATCTAATTTTTAATTTTATCTTTTTTCTTACTCATATAATGTCTATTTTAAAATTTCCTTCTGTAAATGATATAACTTAATTACCTCATTTTTTCAATTATATTTTAAAATTATATATATAAGAAGTAGTTTAAGAATTTTGAATTTAAAAAAAATAATTTAATTGTACTCAGTTGCACCAGAAATGTCCGGTAGTTCTCAAGGGCAGAAGATGGAGAGCAAGTCCCATGTGAATGCTCACATCATCTTTAAATACTTATCATATTTTATGTCTATATGATAACAGTTACATAAAGTTAGATGAAAGCCTAGAAACAAGTTAAGCTCTCACATATATTTGCAACAACCATCTCCAGGGAGAGTCGCAAAGCATGATCAAATTGAACTTGTGCATCCTTGAAAGACACAAGAGAGTAAGTTCTAAAGGCATAGAACAACTTAACAACCCCGCCACTACTTCTTAGGTAAAAAATTGTAAATTTGAAAATATACTATAATCAAAAATTTTATGAAAAAAAAGAGTCAATTCTAATTAAATATAATATTACTATCATGGTGTAATATATCAATACAAATTTATATCTTTTATTCTTTTAGATTATCTAATCTTTTATTTTATCTTTTTTTTACTCATCTAATATCTATTTTTGAAGTCATATATTTATCTTTAAAACTTTCATAATAATCTAGTTTTTAATTTTATCTTTTTTCTTACTCGTATAATATTTATTTTAAAATTTCCTTCTATAAATGATACAAATTAATTACCTTATTTTTTCAATTACATTTTAAAATTATTTATATAAGAAGTAGTTTAAGAATTTCGAATTATAAAAAAAAATTTAACTGTACTCAGTTGGACCAGAAATGTCCGGTAGTGCTCAAGGGCAGAAGATGGAGAGCAAGTGCCATGTGAAGGCTCTCATCATCTTTAAATACTTATCATATTTTATGTTTATATGATAACAATTACATAAAGTTAGATGAAAACCTAGAAACAAGTTAAGCTCTCACATATATTTGCAACAACCTTCTCCAAGGAGAGTCGCAAAGAATGATCAAATTGAACCTGGACATCCTTAATAGACACAAGAGAGCAAGTTCTAAAGGCATAGAACAACTTAACAGCCCCGCCACTACTTCTTACATAAAAAACTGTAAATTTGAAAATATACTATAATCAAAAGTTTTATGAAAAAAAACAAGTTAATTCTAATTAAATATAATATTACTATCATGGTGTAATATATCAATACAACTTTATATCTTTTATTCTTGTAGATTATCTACTCTTTTATTTTATCTTTTTTTTACTTATCTAATATCTATTTTTGAAGTCATAATATTTATCTTTAAACCTTTCATAATCATCTAATTTTTAACTTTATCTTTTTTCTTAGTCGCATAATATTTATTTTAAAATTTCCTTCTGTAAATGATACAAATTAATTACCGTATTTTTTCAATTACATTTTAAAGTTGTTTATGTAAGAAGTAGTTTAAGAATTTTGAATTTAAAAAAAAAATTAACTGTACTCAGTTGCACCAGAAATGTCCGGTAGTGCTCAAGGGCAGAAGATGGTGGAGCAAGTCCCATGTGAATGCTCTCATCATCTTTAAATACTTATCATATTTTATGTCTATATGATAACAGTTACATAAAGTTAGATAAAAGTTTAGAAACAAGTTAAGCTCTCACATATATATGCAACAACCATCTCCAAGGAGAGTCGCAAATCATGATCAAATTGAACTTGTGCATCCTTGAAAGACACAAGAGAGTAAGTTCTAAAGGCATAGAACAACTTAACAACCCCGCCACTACTTCTTAGGTAAAAAATTGTAAATTTGAAAATATACTATAATCAAAAATTTTATGAAAAAAAACAAGTCAATTCTAATTAAATATAATATTACTATCATGGTGTAATATATCAATCCAAATTTATATCTTTTATTCTTTTAGATTATCTACTCTTTTATTTTATCTTTTTTTTACTCATCTAATATCTATTTTTGAAGTCATATATTTATCTTTAAAACTTTCATAATAATCTAATTTTTAATTTTATCTTTTTTCTTACTCGTATAATATTTATTTTAAAATTTCCTTCTATAAATGATACAAATTAATTACCTTATTTTTTCAATTACATTTTAAAATTATTTATATAAGAAGTAGTTTAAGAATTTCGAATTATAAAAAAAATATTTTAAACTGTACTCATTTGGAACAGAAATGTTCGGTAGTGATCAAGGGCAGAAGATGGAGAGCAAGTCCCATGTGAATGCTCTCATCATATTTAATTACTTATCATATTTTATGTCTATATGATAACAGTTACATAAAGTTAGATAAAAGCTTAGAAACAAGTTAAGCTCTCACATATATATGCAACAACCTTCTCCAAGGAGAGTCGCAAAGCATGATCAAATTGAACTTGTGCATCCTTGAAAGACACAAGAGAGTAAGTTCTAAAGGCATAGAACAACTTAACAACCCCGCCACTACTTCTTAGGTAAAAAATTGTAAATTTGAAAATACACTATAATCAAAAATTTTATGAAAAAAAACAAGTCAATTCTAATTAAATATAATATTACTATCATGGTGTAATATATCAGTACAAATTTATATCTTTTATTCTTTTAGATTATCTACTCTTTTATTTTATCTTTTTTTTACTTATCTAATATCTATTTTTGAAGTCATAATATTTATCTTTAAACCTTTCATAATAATCTAATTTTTAATTTTATCTTTTTTCTTACTCATATAATGTCTATTTTAAAATTTCCTTCTGTAAATGATACAACTTAATTACCTCATTTTTTCAATTATATTTTAAAATTATATATATAAGAAGTAGTTTAAGAATTTCGAATTATAAAAAAAATATTTTAAACTGTACTCAGTTGGACCAGAAATGTTCGGTAGTGCTCAAGGGCAGAAGATGGAGAGCAAGTCCCATGTGAAGGAATCATCTTTAAATACTTATCATAATTTATGTCTATATGATAACAGTTACATAAAGTTAGATGAAAGCCTAGAAACAAGTTAAGCTCTCACATATATTTGCAACAACCATCTCCAGTGAGAGTCGCAAAGCATGATCAAATTGAACTTGTGCATCCTTGAAAGACACAAGAGAGTAAGTTCTAAAGGCATAGAACAACTTAACAACCCCGCCACTACTTCTTACATAAAAAATTGTAAATTTGAAAATATACTATAATCAAAAATTTTATGAAAAAAAACAAGTTAATTCTAATTTGTATAATATTACTATCATGGTGTAATATATCAATACAAATTTATATCTTTTATTCTTTTAGATTATGTACTCTTTTATTTTATCTTTTTTTTACTTATCTAATATCTATTTTTGAAGTCATAATATTTATCTTTAAACCTTTCATAATAATCTAATTTTTAATTTTATCTTTTGTCTTACTCATATAATGTCTATTTTAAAATTTCCTTCTGTAAATGATACAACTTAATTACCTTTTTTTTTCAATTATATTTTAAAATTATTTATATAAGAAGTAGTCTAAGAATTTCGAATTATAAAAAAAATATTTTTAACTGTACTCAGTTGGACCAGAAATGTCCGGTAGTGCTCAAGGGCAGAAGATGGAGAGCAAGTGCCATGTGAAGGCTCTCATCATCTTTAAATACTTATCATATTTTATGTTTATATGATAACAATTACATAAAGTTAGATGAAAGCCTAGAAACAAGTTAAGCTCTCACATATATTTGCAACAACCTTCTCCAAGGAGAGTCGCAAAGCATGATCAAATTGAACTTGGACATCCTTAATAGACACGAGAGAGCAAGTTCTAAAGGCATAGAACAACTTAACAACCCCGCCACTACTTCTTACATAAAAAACTGTAAATTTGAAAATATACTATAATCAAAAATTTTATGAAAAAAAACAAGTTAAATCTAATTAAATATAATATTACTATCATGGTGTAATATATCAATACAACTTTATATCTTTTATTCTTGTAGATTATCTACTCTTTTATTTTATCTTTTTTTTACTTATCTAATATCTATTTTTGAAGTCATAATATTTATCTTTAAACCTTTCATAATAATCTAGTTTTTAACTTTATCTTTTTTCTTACTCGCATAATATTTATTTTAAAATTTCCTTCTGTAAATGATACAAATTAATTACCGTATTTTTTCAATTACATTTTAAAGTTTTTTATGTAAGAAGTAGTTTAAGAATTTTGAATTTAAAAAAAAAAATTAACTGTACTCAGTTGCACCAGAAATGTCCGGTAGTGCTCAAGGGCAGAAGATGGAGAGCAAGTCCCATGTGAATGCTCTCATCATCTTTAAATACTTATCATATTTTATGTCTATATGATAACAGTTACATAAAGTTAGATAAAAGCTTAGAAACAAGTTAAGCTCTCACATATATTTGCAACAACCATCTCCAAGGAGAGTCGCAAAGCATGATCATATTGAAATTGTGCATCCTTGAAAGACACAAGAGAGTAAGTTCTAAAGGCATAGAACAACTTAACAACCCCGCCACTACTTCTTAGGTAAAAAATTGTAAATTTGAAAATATACTATAATCAAAAAATTTATGAAAAAAAACAAGTCAATTCTAATTAAATATAATATTACTATCAAGGTGTAATATATCAATACAAATTTATATCTTTTATTCTTTTAGATTATCTACTCTTTTATTTTATCTTTTTTTTACTTATCTAATATCTATTTTTGAAGTCATAATATTTATCTTTAAACCTTTCATAATAATCTAATTTTTAATTTTATCTTTTTTCTTACTCATATAATGTCTATTTTAAAATTTCCTTCTGTAAATGATACAACTTAATTACCTTATTTTTTCAATTATATTTTAAAATTATTTATATAAGAAGTAGTTTACGAATTTCGAATTATAAAAAAAATATTTTAAACTGTACTCTGTTGGACCAGAAATGTTCGGTAGTGCTCAAGGGCAGAAGATGGAGAGCAAGTCCCATGTGAAGGCTCTCATCATATTTAATTACTTATCATATTTTATGTCTATATGATAACAGTTACATAAAGTTAGATGAAAGCCTAGAAACAAGTTAAGCTCTCACATATATTTGCAACAACCTTCTCCAAGGAGAGTCGCAAAGCATGATCAAATTGAACCTGGGCATCCTTAAAAGACACAAGAGAGCAAGTTCTAAAGGCATAGAACAACTTAACAACCCCACCACTACTTCTTAAATAAAAAATTGTAAATATGAAAATATACTATAATCAAAAATTTATTTGAAAAAAAAAGTTAATTCGAATTAAATATAATATTACTATCATGGTGTAATATATTAGTACAACTTTATATTATTCTTTTAGATTATCCAATCTTTTATTTTATCTTTTTTTTACACATCTAATATCTATTTTTGAAGTCATAATATTTATCTTTGAATCTTTTATAATAATCTAATTTTTAATTTTATCTTTTTTCTTACTCGTATAATATTTATTTTAAATTTTCCTTCTGTAAATGATACAAATTATTTACCTTATTATTTTCAATTACATGTTAAAATTATTTATGTAAGAAGTAGTTTAAGAATTTCGAATTTATAAAAAAAAAATTAAACTGTACTCAGTTGGACCAGAAATGTCCGGTAGTGCTCAAGGGCAAAAGATGGAGAGCAAGTCCCATGTGAAGACTCTCATCATGTTTAAATACTTATCATATTTTATGTCTATATGATAACATTTACATAAAGTTAGATGAAATCCTAGAAACAAGTTAAGCTCTCACATATATTGGCAACAACCTTCTCCAAGGAGAGTCGCAAAACATGATCAAATTGAACCTGGGCATCCTTAAAAGACACAAGAGAGCAAGTTCTAAAGGAATAGAACAACTTAACAACCCCACCACTACTTCTTACATAAAAAATTATAAATATGAAAATATACTATAATCAAAAATTTAATGGAAAAAACAAGTTAATTCGAATTAAATATAATATTACTATCATGGTGTAATATATCAGTACAACTTTATATTATTCTTTTAGATTATCTAACCTTTTATTTTATCTTATTTTTACTCATCTAATATCTATTTTTGAAGTCATAATATTTATCTTTAAAACTTTCATAATAATCTAATTTTTAATTTTATCTTTTTTCTTACTCGTATAATATTTATTTTAAAATTTCTTTTTGTAAATGATACAAATTAATTACCTTATTTTTTCAATTACATTTTAAAATTATTTATATAAGAAGTAGTTTAAAATTTTCGAATTAAAAAAAAAAAATTAAACTTTACTCTGTTGGACCAGAAATGTCCGGTAGTGCTCAAGGGCAAAAGATGGAGAGCAAGTCCCATGTGAAGGCTCTCATCATCTTTAAATACTTATCATATTTTATGTTTATATGATAACAATTACATAAACTTAGATGAAAGCCTAGAAACAAGTTAAGCTCTCACATATATTTGCTACAACCTTCTCCAAGGAGAGTCGCAAAGCATGATCAAGTTGAACTTGGGCATCCTTAAAAGAGATAAGAGAGCAAGTTCTAAAGGCATAGAACAAATTAACAACCCCACCACTACTTCTTACATAAAAAATTATAGATTTGAAAATATACTATAATAAAAAATTTAATGGAAAAAACAAGTTAATTCGAATTAAACATAATATTACTATCATGGTGTATGTTATCAGTACAACTTTATATTATTCTTTTAGATTATCTAATGTTTTTATTTTATCTTTTTTTTTACTCATCTAAAGTCTATTTTTGAAGTCATAATATTTATCTTTAAAACTTTCATAATAATCTAATTTTTATTTTTATCTTTTTTCTTACTCGTATAATATCTATTTTAAAACTTCCTTCTGTAAACGATACAAATTAATTACCTTATTTTTTAAATTACATTTTAAAATTATTTATCTAAGAAGTAGTTTAAAATTTTCGAATTTAAAAATTAATTTTAAAACTATACTCAGTTGGACCAGAAATGTCCGATAGTGCTCAAGGGCAAAAGATGGAGAGCAAGTACCATGTGAAGGCTCTCATCATCTTTAAATATTTATCATATTTTATGTCTATATGATAACAGTTACATAAAGTTAGATGAAAGCGTAGAAACAAGTTAAGCTCTCACATATATTTGCAACAACCTTCTCCAAGGAGAGTCGCAAAACATGATCAAATTGAACCTGGGCATCCTTTAAAGACACAAGAGAGCAAGTTCTAAAGGCATAGAACAACTTAACAACCCCGGCACAATTACGAAGGAGAAGGAGCTCACATTGGGGGTCGTTTAGCTAATTGACCGCCTCCATTAATGCAATAGATTTAGAGACTCTCTTCAAGGCCAAGTCCCGGCTGAAACCCTCATCCAAGCTCACCGACCCACCAAGGAGTTTGACCGCGCTACGTGGGCTGGAGAAACTCAAAGGGAAAACACCCTCCACCAAACTTCTAGGATCCTCCACGGGCCAGAAAAGCTCAATTTTATCAACACAATTAAGGAGGTGAATGTCAAAAGAAACAAACGCATCCACAGGGCAAGACAACTGAGAGGGAAAAACATAAGTGATATCAACCTCACCAATCCAACCATTAGGGACTAAACTTTTTAAAATGGAAGCCCCTTTTCTAAATATATTATTATGTTTACCTTTGGTATTAAATCAATTTATACTTCTTAACTTTAAAATAACTTATATAATGTCATGTTCATAATAACTTAACTTTTGTCTCTCATAATTAAACAATCAAATTTTATTCATTTTATTTTAGTTAATCTAATTATATTCTTTATTATCAATTTATGTAAAAGATGTTTTGAATATTTTAAAATTTGAAAAAATAATCTATCATTTTTTTATATATTAGTAATTTTTTTAATTTTCTTTTAATCTCTATATGTAAGAAGTAATTTAAATTTTTTGAATTAAAAAAAAATCTAAAAATGGAAGCCCTTTTTATAATTAAGTTATCATTGTTATATTTGATACTAAAGCAGTTTATATTTATTATCTTTTACTTAACCCGATCAAAAAAAAATTATCTTTTACTTAACTTATATATTATCATGCTCATAATAACTTAGCTTTTATCTTCCATAATAAAATAACTACTATTATATATTGAATTTATTTCAAATATAAAGCCGTTAGAATCATGTTGGACACATTTCATATTTTAAAATTTTTAACTAACTAATGATCCATAGTTATTATATCTCATATTAATAAATTATATTATTAATATAAAAATATAAGATCAAACCAAATAAATCAATTATGACATCTCATTTTATACTATATTGACTTATAATATCTCAAAATTGTGATAATAGGGATAATGATCTACACTAACTTAGCCAATCATACCATGTATGACCATATCTTAGATATTCATTTTGTTTAATACATTACATTATTCAAGTTGTGCACATTTAATTTCACTTATTAACAAAATACATCATAATAGTACTATTATATTTAATTTGAATTTACTTGTTTTTGTCATATAAATTTTGCTTATAGTATATTTCTTATTTATAATTTTCTCCTAATAAATATACTTAATTTGTCTTATAAACCAACCTAAAATATAAAACATAAATAGTTATAATATCGATGTTTTATTAGATCATATTGTCTTATCAAACTTTACACAAATAAATATAATATTGATGTCCTAGATTTTGATTTGATTTTTTTTCCAAAATAACTATAAAAAAGTATTAATTATAAAATTAAGAAACTTATTGACAAAATTATAATACTATAAATTTTTGTTCGATTAAAAGATTGTATTATAACATAATAATGTATCAATAAAACAAATATCAAAAGAAGGAAGTTATATAAAATAATATAATATTTTCTATGAAACTATTATTTTAATAACTATATAAAATTTAATTAAATTTTTATTTAAATCAAATTATGCCTTTGTAGTAGAGGTGTCAAATAGGTTGGGTCGGTTTGATTCGGGTTCGGTCTTTTCAGGTTTGGGTTCAGTGCGGGTTTGGGTCAATCGGGTTGCAGGTCAAGCCGGGTCGGGTCTTGACAGATTATCGTGCGGTTCGGGTCGACCTAACAGGTCAAGAATTTGAGTTTTTAATGATTATTAAAATAATACTATCATTAAATAATAAAATTTAATAATAAAATTTTATTTTTAATAGATTTTTTAATAGTATTTTATTTATAATAGGTTTTATGATAAAACATATTATAATATTTATAATATAATATACTTATTCTACATATATATAGTATATCGGGTCGGTCGGGTCGGTCTCGGATTTCAACCCAATCGGGTTCGGGTTAATCGGGTTCGGTTTTTTCTTTACTCGCTATTCGAGTCGGGTTTCAACCCAAACAATTTTGGTCGATTCGGATCAACTTTTCGGGTCGGGTCAGGTTTTGACAACTGTATTTTGAAGTTACTGGGACAATACTAGTGTTATTCGTAAAGTAAACAAACAAATCCAAAAATTTGCGCGTTTCACTCGAATTTCCCCTAATCCGGTCCTTCGACGTCGTCGTTTCAATCGCTTATCGCATAAATCTACTCTTTCCTCTTTCAGAAAAAGAAAATCAAAAAGAAGGCGAGGAGGAAAGAGAGAAAGAGCGAGATGAGAAAACAGTTCGCTAATCGCTTCGGATTTGGGAGGATCAAACC
This sequence comes from Polygonum aviculare, assembly GCA_934048045.1. Lineage (NCBI taxonomy): Eukaryota > Viridiplantae > Streptophyta > Magnoliopsida > Caryophyllales > Polygonaceae > Polygonum > Polygonum aviculare. Next base: position 2,656,818 of record OW204027.1, read on the forward strand.
CCTGACGAATTCCCTTTCGTAGAACACCATGATTTCTTGATCTCCATTTTCCCCCTATTTTCACCTCTTCTCCTTCCTCTCTCCACCTCCACCTCCGCCGCCACCAACAGCCACTCACACGACGGGGCTACACGATACACGGGGATATAGTGGTGGTTGTTGTTGGTGGTCGGAAATGGAGGATTCATTGAATTCCCCCTCTGAAAGCTCGTGATTTCATCTCAATTTGAAGCAAAGTTAGGCCTTTTTACTTTTGGTGTCTGTTCGGGAGATTCGGATTCGGAGTTGTTTGATTTGGATGGATCCGCTGATTGCTAATAAGTTTCGGCTTGGCCAGAAGCTTGGGAGTGGCTCCTTTGGGGAGATCTATCTCGGTTCGTTGCTCTTCTCGTGTGGTAGTTCCTTTTTCGTTTGAGTCTGTGTTGTTATCGTGTTGATTGCTTTTCTTTTTGCAGGCACAAATATTCAGACAAACGAGGAGGTTGCAGTTAAGCTTGTAAGTGGTTCAATTTTGTCATTACTAGTCATTGATTGTGCTATGGGCTGATACTTGTGAGAGTTGCTCCAATTGGCAATGTAGAGTTTTGGTTATGGATTGATCTTGTAATATTGTAGTTATGTGGTGTATATGGAGAGTCATTAGTAGTGATGGAGTTGAGAGTAAGCATTTTACTGTAGTGTCAGGATCAAGTATTGGACTAGTAAGGATGACTTTGCTTTTGTTTTGTCTTGAACTAAACAGTGTGCTTTCCGAGTTCTCTCTAGTGTATTCTTGTTAAGGATGCAGCATTGGAACTTCTGTGTAGGGGTGGCCAGACTTCTGATTAGTAGTGTATTGTTTGTTGAACTTTCATCTAAATGAATCTTATGCAGACCTGGATCATTCTTAATATCTTCTTCAGTCTCACATGTTTTTGATAAATTTGATGCTGACTATGTAAGGTTACTAAGATACATTTTCAAAGATTTTATAGAAGTTGGCGTAATGAGCTTTTGCTATATTTAGTTTTGTTTTGAACCCAAAACTGTAAGTGGCATGTTCATTTATTGGCAAGTATGTTATTTCTCATTTAGTACTTGAGATGAACCTAGAAGGAACACATTGTATAGTATTAGTACTGTGGCAACGTACCTTGTGTAAGGTTGTTATTAAGTTGGGAATGAGATTCATGCTGATTTTATTAGATCTGTTCATCTGGTTACATATGCTATGTTCTTATATACATGTATATTAAGTAGTAAGGCTTGCCATTCTTATAAAGTATTCTACTCTATGGCTTTTTCTCTTGTCAATTTTAGAGCTAATCAATTCTCTGTTCTGAGTATTTCCTATAACTATTGTTTGTCCCCAGGAAAGTGTTAAGACAAAGCACCCGCAACTGCTCTATGAGTCAAAGTTGTATAAGATTCTGCAAGGAGGAAGTAATGACTGTTTTATGCTACCCATGTTTTCATTGAATTCATCTCTTCAGCTACCTATTCATTTGCGATTGTTTGTATTTTTGGCAGCTGGAGTCCCAAATGTGAAATGGTATGGTGTTGAGGGGGACTATAATGTCCTTGTAATAGATCTGCTTGGTCCCAGTTTGGAAGATTTGTTCAACTTTTGTAGCAGGAGGCTCTCTCTAAAAACTGTCCTCATGCTTGCAGATCAGATGGTAAGGCTGATTTTGTACTAAAAATGAATGCGATTTTCTGTTTTGTCTAAGATTCTTTCCCTTATAATGATGTTTTTCTTTCTTGCTTACTTAGATTAACAGAGTTGAGTATGTCCATGGAAAATCATTCTTACATCGTGACATTAAACCAGACAACTTTCTCATGGGTTTAGGCCGTCGTGCAAATCAGGTAGGCACAACTACTATTTCTCTTCACCTCGAGTGTACTTCCTTGCATGTTCTAGTATGGTGATGTAATCATATTTGTAGGTCTATGTAATTGACTTTGGACTGGCTAAGAAGTACAGAGACAGCACTTCTCACCAGCATATTCCTTATAGGTATATAATACATTGAATGCTCCTTATTATCTATTTATCTACAGTACATATTTTCGTTGTTCTTCCTAATTGGGAAGTTGTTCCTTCAAGGTATTTTTCCAAAGGAAGTTTCCATAATTTCACCCTATAATGCTCATCATGTCATTTTTGTTCTGCCCTAAAATCTCAACATTGCTAAAATGAGTTGCATTTTGTTGATGGTGAGAATTGTTAAGATGTCTCTGTTGGCTTCTTTGCTGTCTAGATCATATGATAGTGTTGTTAAACTTTGCTGAGCCTGATTTAATTGAAAAACGAATGCAATTAGACATTCTTCTGAGCCACATATAATACCATTTCAATTTGAGACAACTAGAAACCCAGGCAGCTCAATAACAAAATCATTGTTATATCAATTATGTCATCTGCAATAATTAGTGTATTGAAGAAACTGATCTGACCCTAAACTAAAGAATCTAATCTAAAAATAACATTCTAAGTGTTCAGGCATTCATTGTTGATATTCTGGGAAATAAATTTGTATGGTCTTCATCTAACATGGAATAAGAATATTAAGTTGGCAATCTGTGGTTTGCCTTGATGAGAATAAACCAATCTTACCTGTAAAGCTGCTGCAAATTATGAATATGGCATCATCTAAAACATGAATTAGCCAATCCATCTGTACCCATAGTTATATCATCATTTGCATCTTTGGAGCCAACTTGTTCATCACATTTGACTTTCTTATGTAAAACTTGTCCCAATACTCTTTTCTTCGGTGGACTGAAACTGAGCTATGCTAAGAACATACTTGAACTTGATGGTGCAGAGAAAACAAAAATCTGACTGGAACGGCGAGATATGCGAGCGTGAACACTCACCTTGGAATAGGTATTATTACTCAGCAGCTCTGGATACAATATCTTGAATTTATGCTTGCACACTTTTAGTCAATGTGAAGGCTTATATGTGATCTTATAATTTGTTCTGTGTTACAGAGCAAAGTCGGAGGGATGACTTAGAGTCACTCGGCTATGTTCTTATGTATTTCTTGAGAGGAAGGTTGGTATATATGTTATGTTCTGGATCCTTATTTTCTGCTGCCTTAAGTTTATTTTTAATAAGATATGTCTCTGTAGTCTTCCCTGGCAGGGATTGAAAGCTGGGACGAAAAAGCAGAAGTATGACAAGATCAGTGAAAAGAAGGTTTCAACTTCCATTGAGGTAACTTTCTGTTATGGGAGATGTGGAGCTATTTGATTTTCATGATAAAGCAAAGCTACATGAATTGGTTATGTTACTGGAATTCTGGAATATGTGTTTCTCAGGCTCTATGTCGAGGTTATCCCAGTGAATTTGCTTCTTACTTCCACTACTGCCGCTCTTTGCGGTTTGATGATAAACCAGATTATGCATACTTGAAAAGAATTTTCCGTGACCTTTTCATTCGTGAAGGTTAGTTAGAGACTTATTTTTCATATCTGGAGTCTTCATTCCTCACTACCATATAATTGTTTCTTATAGGGTCTTTTCTTCAATGAAATTTGTAACATCTATTTGTTTCACCTTCTCAGGGTTTCAGTATGACTATGTCTTCGACTGGACCATTTTGAAGTATCAACAGTCACAAATCGTTGCTCCACCTCCACGGGCTGTCGTGAGGATTTTAATCTAACACACAAATTGATACATCAATTTGCAAGATACCAGTTATAGAAGTTTGTCTCAATTTTATTGCAGGGTCCAGGTGTTGGAACAAGTTCCGGTTTGCTAAATACAGCTTCCAATATTGACAGACAAGGAGGTGGGTTTTTAACTGTACACCTTCACAGTGATTCATCTTTTTCATGAATGAGGTAAAAGAAAAATGAGCTGTATCTTATATTATGCAGTTGGTGAAGATGGAAGACCTGTGGGCTGGCCGTCTGCAGATTCCTCTCGAAGAAGAATAACTTCCACGAATTTATCAAAGAATAGAATCCCAGTTCCAAGTGATCCTGCTGCCTCTAAAGACCCTATGGTTCGGACTTGATCTTTTTCCACATGATATTACTTTAAATGTGTTTGATTTGCATGCTTCTCCCCTTCCATCGAGTTTAATGCTAAATGTATTGGTCATTTGGTTTAATCGACATATCTTTCTCTTAAGAAACAAGCTTATGAGAACATCAGTATGTGTCTATATATAGTTATATTGAAGTAAAATACTAAAATAAGCCAACAAACCCCTTCGAGTGATACCTTAAGTTTCTTTTATTTACACCTAGCTAGCTTGCTTGCAGAAACTTTAGCTGTCTGAAAAATGACATGGTCAACCAAGAGATGACGTTCCTTGTAAGCTTCAATCCAGTCCCCACGCATTGCTTTTTTGCTTTCTGTATCGTTTTTCAAATTTGGTATTTTTATCCTATGCCCTTATGATAAGAATCCATATTCGAAACTAATACCCTAAATTAGAACAGATAAACCCCAGAAATGTTTGGAAAATAAAGTCTGCACGAATGAGGTTTTATTCTGATTTACCATTACTATAATGTGAGGTTTTATCTTGTTCTTTTCTGGCAGCTATCTGGATCTGGTGCCGTGAGGGGGAGCACATCAGCAAGGCGCCCCATTGCATCTAGCAGTCGTGATGCAGCTCTTGACAATGAAATTGAACCATCTCGGCGCATTACTACAGATGCCAGCGTTGGGATTAGCCAGAAAATCTCCAGCGGAAGAAGAGCACCACCGCCACCCATGGAGTCAACCATTCGTGGTATTGAAAGCCTTAATGTCAATAGTGAAGAGAAAGCGGTGCACTGACTAAAACCCTTAAAAAAACAAAAAGTTCTGCAGGTAAATCGTTTTTTCTTTTGGGTTTTGGTCTCTACGATTCTTTGAGGTGTGTGTTCTTCGTAGCAAACCAGAGACCCAAGAACTCTTGAAAATTCTGAAGTTGGATGCAAATGGGAGTGAATTGGCCTTGTGAACTTACACCGGCCTGTAAAGAGTGGTTTTTGTAAGCTGAGCTCCCATTTGTTGACGGTCTATAACTGCATTTGCTCTTTGTAATTTTTCTTTTGTTATTGTGTTTGGTGATTGGTGAGTTTTCTTCTGCGGATTTGTTTGCATTTTGCCATCTTGTTCCAGCAGCTTCTGCGTCAAGTCTTCAACCTTGCTACAAGAAATTGGCTATACAACGCACCGTCGACATTCAATTTGCAGAATGTCGACGGTGTGTTGTTTAGCATCTCAGCTGATTTTAGGACAGTTTTGAAGGCATTCATTGTCAGTTACTAGGAATTGGTACATGAATTGTAAATGCATGAATGTGGTTAGCCTAAAAATTTGCTATTGATTGGCTGTTTCGCCATGAACATGTCAGTATGTCACATGTGTGACGTTGAAAAACAAACCTGTTATTGAGGCCTGAACATTAACTTATGTATAGGGTGTTACTGTTGCCACATCAATGAACTGTTCCAATATCGCCATGTGACAACCTTGATCTCAATATTCATTTACGTAGTCAATCACCTAATTTAAGTTTTTGAAATTAGATGCCTGATTTCTTTGTTTGATTAATATCGTTTAAGCCATGTAAAAGAACCATGATATACATCCAGGTAATGTACATGATAAAGTTCAAAACAAACATGGGCTTTTCATTTTTGTCAAGACATTCACCTCACTTTATAGTTTACTAGTTGTACCCGCCGTGCCATGCACGACTTGTATTTTTAAATTTGTTTTTGTATATATATATATAAAAAATGAATCTTGATGTGAATTGTACAATAAAAGCTTTTAAATAATTTGGTTTCATCGATACTATAGGATTTAATTGTTGATCAATTGAGAATATGTTATTATGCAAATCACATACTTATAATTTATAATTACTTATATTTTACTCCGTAGTATGCAAAACTCTAATTTGATATATCTAAATTAAATATGTAATTATTTTAATCATAATATTTAGTGAAAATATTTTGTAGTATGTGAAGTTGACAATGCTAAAGAAAATCAATTCCGGAACATGTACCTAAATAATCATACGAGAATAATCCAAGATCTCAATTGATGTGTACTTGATAAATATTAATTTGAGATGGAGAATTATATTGGAAGGACTAAGGAAGTGATAGCTAGGGGGTAGCAAAAAGAAATATTTGATTTCGTTTTCCTACCGATTAAATATACAACGTCCCAAGTATATCCATGTTTGAGTTGTAAATAAAATTATTTACGAAAAATAAAATTAAAGATAGATAATAGGGCTTTAAAGAAAAAATTAAGGATTAGATAATTAAGAAAAATAAGCGATATAAAGTTGTTATTATTTATTTGAGTGTAAAAAAAAATTAAAATCAAGCGGGCCCAGAATCAACGTGGAGGCTCGAAATTCTCCGGCTTTAATATATAGTCTAGACAGATACTACTCCGTATAATTTAAATACTGTAGGATAGACATAATCATACACGTACAAATGGACTAATCTACTCTATGATACAAAAGTTAACTAAAATAAAGAAACATAACTACTATTTAGCACACACTAAAACTACTAAAAACATTCTAAATTTACCTAATTTATAGATTAGTCCTCCTCCAAATTCCCTCTCCCCTTTCTTCTCTGTGTACGTTCCCCGTCTCTGTACGTTCTTCTCAAACAACCACCGGTGTCAGCCCCCGCCCAACGCTATTCGCCACCCACTGCCAGCCACCGCTGCCGCCCACTGCCATCACCGCTAATGTCCTCCTAATTAGCCCTAATTCATTTCAATCCAATTTTGATTGAAATTAATTTGAAAAAGCACACAAATACAACAAATATCATCGTTGTGCACCATCTGTACATGCATAATTTCAATCAATTTGTCCAATTTCACAACAAAATTGACACACCTATAACCCTAGGTATTTGTTGTTGCGTTTTTTGAAAATTGGGTTGTTCAATCAATTTGTCCAATTTCAATCAATTTTATCTTAATAAAGATATTCATCAATGAAAATTGAGTACAAATCATATTGAAAATAGCAAAAAGAATGGTGCTATACATTGCTCCGTTTTTTTGTGATACAACATTCTAGAGGAGAAGGGAGAGAAGAAGAGATTGGGTTTTTTTGAAAAAGGACTTGTATGTAAATTCCTTAAATTAAGTGTTGTTTTATCATATTTGGTGATTGATGATTGATGATTGTGATGATTGATGCCAATGATGATGATTTCATATGTAGCTCTTGAATGGTTGGAGAAGGAACCAACTGTCACAATCAGGCGCAAAGATTGTATTGATGGGTTTCTTGGCTCCGTGGACAAGGATGGATCCAACGTGTTTGTTAACTGGGTCAAGGACCACAATCTCAAAGCAGTAAGCATCCATCCAACCCTTATTTGCATTCCCTTTCGCCCGGGCGCATTTTGACTACTAATTCCGAACTGATCCTTCCTTCATTTTAGGTTTTGGTGCTTGGTATATGCACTGACATATGTGTCTTGGACTTCGTTTGCTCCACACTGTCTGCCCGAAACCGGGGTATGCTTCCTCCGCTCGAGGATGTGTTTGTACATTCTTCAGGTTGTGCTACATATGATCTTCCTCTTCATGCTGCTCAGCTCATCAAAGATGCAATACCTCATCCACAGGTAATTCTATCTTCCACATCCAAAAAACCCCATTTCTATGTATACTGAGTTTCCATTTCTTTTTTTTTCTTCCTTGTTTTGATTTGTGTACCCACAACCATACTCAGATCTGAGAACATTCTCTTACTTATATTCTGTTCTATCTTTAAACTATGAATTTTTTCAAATACAAGACGGTACCACTAAAAACTGAGAGTAAATGTACTAGTACAATAAGAGAAATTGAAAGTTATGTATACCCTTTTTATGCTGCATAAGACTTATAGAATTGGTGCCCTCTGGTGACATCTACGAATATTTTAATAGAATAACAGTACCCTGAACCTAGAAGGATTTTCCCTCTAGGGATTTTTTTTTCCCTTTCCTATGCTTCATATTTGAAAAATCAGTCTAAGTTGGTACCAGAAACTAAAGTATAAATTCTTTGCCCTGAGCACTTTTCTCACCGTGTTTCTTTTCTGTATCAAAGTCATCTTATGAAGCATTTCCTTGTCCTTCTGTGGCAGGATTTAATGCATCATGTAGGACTTTACATTGCTAAAGGAAGGGGAGCAAAAGTTATTTCAGAGGTTTCTATCATTGACTAGCCCTTGGCATGGTATCTGTGTGGAATTACTTCTCTACATCCAAACACCCGCCACATTCTTCTTTTTCCGCAGCCACAAGCATCTCTTTGGAGCATGTTTAAAATCCTATGTGTACCCGTTACAACACTTAATATACGTCCTAACTCGAGTGAACCAAGAATCCGAAAAGTGGAGCGAATGATTTTGCAATGGTCTTTTCTACTGTAAGAATTTGCATTTCTTTTATGGATTGAATAAATGAATTCGCATCACACTATTTGTTTGGTTGATACGTCGGCTATGAGTATGACCCAACTTTGGATGTCACTCCGGTTCAAAACTTCATTGTATAGCTTTGGACCCTCATTTTTGACTGAGATTTACAGTGCCATATAGCACTGGTTTTATTGTTTTTGTACTTGAATAGAGGCCTGTGTAAAACATATTCACTGCTGTGTTGCTTTTGAAGAAATGAAAATTGTGTATTGAGATAAGAGGATGTACAAAATCAACTCTATAAGAGCCTTTACAAAAGTGGCACCTAACCTCTAGCATAAAGATCACTCAAGATGGCATCAAACAGATATAACCAATGGCTTGAAGCCATATTTGAGAAGCAAGATCCCTTCATTTGGTTAGAAGAGTGGTTTTGAAGGAGTTGCAGATGCAATTGAAGCAATTTGTGATAGCAGTTGCTTCATCACAAATTGTGCCCAGGGGACAGCGTTCAGCGTTTCGCTAGCGGAGAGGTGTCGAATGGACACTTGGTCCAAGTTTGGATCAATGCTCGTCCACAACAACTAGCTAAAAAAAACTGAATATTAACAAGTGATGACTGTTTCTACTAGTGATCAAAGATCAAATCCTCGCCCATTTCTTAAGAACACTAGAAATACACAAACCGAGAAACAAATACCAAACACTTCCTTCATAACGCCTCTATTTTCTCTTACATTTTTCACTTAGCCAGCTCTCATCAAAGCAACAAATTATACAAGATAAGAACAACGACCCACATCAACATAACAAAAACCCAATAAAATCCATTCAACGCCATCCATAAACAACCTGAGAACAAGTGTTCTTGATCCACCTGAAACTCTTCCTAAAAGAGCCCTTCATCTTACCTTCAACAGTATAAACCTTGTAACTTGCAACCCTCTTCTTCCTCTGCAACTCCGGATCAGTCAAGTTCCACCCAAACCCCTTTGAAGAAGATCTTGCATAGCTTTTACTTTCAAAGTTGCTCTGAATCTGATTCTTCTTGGGCTTCAAATGGGTCTGGTTTTGGGGAAAGTATGAGTTGCTAGAAGCATTGGAGGTGGAAAAGGATCTGAGATCTTGCATGTTTGATGGGTATGTTCCACTACCATTGTTGTTGCTTTCTCTGCAAGACATGGATCTGAAGTTCTCCATTTTTTTTGTTGTGTTTTGATCTGTTATGGAAGAAAGGAATGAAAGGTTTTGTAGAATGGGATGGGTTTGCTTTTTTGGTTTGTGGGTTTGGTGTGATTTAGAAGCTTAAAGGGATCATCATAGTTTCGGTGGGAAAAAGTTGTTATTATAGGAGCGGTTTTTCTATTGTTGTGATTATTTGTTTTTGGTTGATTTCTTTTTGGGTGTGCGAAATTGGGGGAGAGTTGCCAAAAATTCTACTCCCTCCGTCCCTATTTGATAGTCCTAAAGCACATTTTTTGCGGTTTTTAAGAAGGGAATAAAGTAGTATTGGTAGAAGATAAAGTGTGATGATTGAGTTAAAGTAGAAATTAAATAGGGGTAGTTTTGTACTTTTATAGGTGTAAAAAGTTGAAAAGAGATAAAGTGGAAGAAAAAGTTGAATAATGGGGCTAAATGATGAACTTTAGTAGGGGTAATATTGTAAGAAAGTATTGATATAAAGGGAAGGGGGACAAACATTTAGGGACGACGGAAATAGAAAGGGGACGAACATTTAGGGACGGAGGGAGTAATAGAGATGGTTGTTTAGTGGGACAAGTAAGTTTGCCTTTGGTTTTGTTGGGTATGGAAATTAGGAATTAGATTTGGCTTAGTTCTCACTTTTTTGTAAAAACCAGAGCACACGATTATTAAAAAAGCAAAAATTGCAAAAATTAGGATTTGCTACACTTTCTCTTAAAAAGTATTTTTTCTTTCTCTCTAAGAATACGCATTAAAAATATAGATTTTTTAACATAATTGTTAAATGAGCAAATAGTCATGTACATTTTCAGGTTTAAGATGCTTCAATTGCTAACTCGGGCTAGCATGAAGCATCGACGAACGGACGAAATATGAGGTTCATCGTCCATGATATTGATAAGAAGATCTTTGGATTCGTCTCTAACTATTTGGTTATGTGACCTATTAGCTAGAACTAAGGTCTTGCACGCTTGAATGACCTCCTCATTTTAGAGTAGTGTCATTGATTCGTCAAATTTTGGCCATAGAAAAAAGGAGACAATATAAAAAAACGAGAAATGAGGAGTGAGATCTATGACCGGTCATAGTGATGATCAAAATAAGTTTGTGGTCTTGTATTGATACGGTAGCATTTATCACCTAAGAAATATAAAAGTTAATACTTTTAACATAAAAAAGATAAAAATATATATATATATATATAATATTATATGTAACGGTAAAAAAGTTTGACAACCAATAATCATAAAAGTCCTATTCTACGTGTGATTCATTCTTGATCTTTGCCCATCTTGTTTAAATTTGACTTTCGCGTGCAATCAAACAAACTTAATCCTCTATCAAGCTTTAATCCATCACCCTCAAACTTCAATTATTCGTTTTAATCTAAACACTCTGTTTTTAAGTTTTTGACCTAAACACACCTAATCCATTTTAATTTTAAACTTAGAAGAGCTGCCTTTTGTACACTCAATAGGTTAATGAATCAAGCATTAATTAACATCAATAAGTGTAATTTACACAAAACCTCGAGTAGTATCCGAATTTATGGGCCCACTTTCCAAGCCACTAAAAAACTCCATTAGATTTACTGTTTGGTATAATCTATGCCCTAAATTTTGGTGGAGGTCACTTCAAGACTACGTAGTTGTATAATAATTTTGGGGAATAATTTGATATTAGTCGGCGTCATGTTTGGAGTTTGTGAATTTCAATACATGGGCCACTAATGATACAAGATTTTGACCGGTGGATTTGGTCAAACTAAAGATAAAATAGTTGAGTTTGGTTTGTAAATAAGTTTAATTTAACGCAGTTTAAGGCTTGAAAAATAAAAATACTCGAGCTTGAGTATTAAACAAAACACTTGACTTGTTTGTTAATGCAAAAATTTGATTATTATAAGCATTATATATACACATGTAATTTTTATTTCACATAGTTTACTTTAAACTACGTAGTTTTGATGGTCTTGATGATCTGTCAAACTATGTAAGTTAATTTTTAATTTCATTTACTAGCATAAATAACTTATGAACAACTCAAACTGGATTTTTGAGCTCGATCCATTCGAGTTCACGTTCAAGTTCACCTGATATAAATTCAAGCCATTATATTTTGGTTCTAAGTATGATAAATTATGAGATCAGAATAATGACACTAGAACCTTACCTACTAAATGGATAATTTTGACAATTAATAGTAACATAGAATAGTAAAGTCGTATTTAATTTTGTAAGGAAATCTACGCTAGAACGTCACCGTTATATTACGATTGGTGGCACTAGCTAAATCATTCGATTTTCTAAACATTCTAAGTTTATCTTATTTCGTCATCTTTTGCTGCATTTTCTTATTCAATACATGGAAAAAATTATCTCTGTCAAACAGGCCAAGACTGACTACTATGACAACTCTTAATAATACAATTCGAAAGCAATTCTTTCACGTTCAATTGAACATATATATTTTATTATTCTTGAAGAATTACAGAACAAGCAAGTCAAATTTGGCAGTATTTTAGAACATACGGAGTAGTCTTTTTTTTTTTGAGCAATACGGAGTAGTATTTAAGCTTCTTATTTGTTTGCTTTTAAAAACATAGCTAAGCTAACTCATGAATGAGCTCAATAAAAAATTCCCCCTTCATTACCAAATCCTCATCATTATTGAGTATCATGATTGAGTAACAACAATAAATCAAGAATTTCCAAAAAACTAATGTGCAATCATTTTTCTCAATAACAAGGGAAGATATTTTTTTTTTGTAAGGTAAATCTACTACTCAAACTATAAATACCATCGTGTTCATATTATAAAAAGAAACCAATAGGGACAAAAAGTGATGGAGGCTAACTGCCCTACATTTATTGGTTTTTTGTTGGCATTATACAATCTATGAAATCATGGCACCGAAATTACAAGACTACAATTCATAAGATGCCATTGCAATTGATTTTGGACTTCAAGTTCGCAACCTTCAAAATTGATGAGTGGTGACATTAGTGTCCGGATTTGGACAAGAGGTGATCAGACACTCGGTTCGGGTCTATATGTTCGGGTCATTAACATTTACGGATTAACGGATCGGGTCATTGCGGATTTCATGTGGTTCAAGGTTCACGTCGACAACGGATCGGGTCATTGCGGATTTCATGTGGTTCAAGGTTCACGTCAACAGAGAACTAGTAAAAAAACATCGTCTTTTTTTATGTAATCATTAAAAATGTGCTTATAACGGAAACGAGTCGAGATCAACCTATCGAGTTTCAGATTTCAACGCAATCGAGTTTGAATCAATCGAGTTCGCATCCCTCTCTCACCCATTGATTTACCAATGAACATAATAGACTACGCCAAAATCAAAACTATGCACAAGTTCAGTGCACCAAGATTTTTAAACTAATGACATTCAACAAATCACAGCACTACCAATACCAATCCACATTCTGTGAACTAAAATCAAAATTGCAGAATCCAAATGTCGCCAAAAGGAATTAAAATACACCAACCCTATATACAAGGCTATACATAACTTTCAATATACAGATGAGGCAAAAGAGTTTTGACATACCTATACCGGTTACTTTGTATTACAAGAAAAAGCCTTTTCATCATCATCAACAACATCATCCCAAATCAGATAAGATCCGCGACGTTCGCAGGAAGTTCCTCAACGACGACATTATAAAACCTCTGGATATCGGCGAGCATCCTCTCGTCGTCCCTCGTCACAAAGTTGATCGCAACACCCTTCCTTCCGAACCTTCCACTTCGTCCGATACGGTGAAGGTAATTCTCGGGTTGGGTTGGGAGGTCATAGTTTATAACCAACGAAACCTGTTGCACGTCAATACCACGGGCCAAGAGATCGGTAGTGATGAGAACACGGGATGACCCGGATCGGAACTCCCTCATGATGATGTCTCTGGTGTTCTGGTCCATGTCACCGTGTGTCGCTGACACGGTGTGGTCCCGGCTACGCATGCTGTCGGACAGCCAGTCAACCTTGCGACGGGTGTTGACAAAGATGACACTTTGGGTGATGGCCAGGGTTTCGTAGAGGTCACAGAGGGTTTCGAGCTTCCAGTCTTCCTTGTCTATGTTGACGTAGAATTGCTTGATACCTTCGAGTGTGAGCTCGTCGCGCTTCACGAGAATACGAACGGGCTTGTTCATGAATTTTCGGGTTATCTCAAGGGCTTCTGGAGGCATGGTGGCTGAAAACACACCCACTTGAACTTTTGGGGGCAGCAGCTGGAATATATCATAGATCTACAGCCAATAGGAGAAAAATTCATGTTGGTGTATTCTCAAAAAAAAGATAGTTACTACTTTTGACACATAAAATCAGTATTGCTAATACAGTTTTTCTATTGTGTGCCTAAGCATCCTAAATATTGAAACTAAAATCCAAAAGTAAAAATAGTGAACCGTTACAAAACAAAAATTAAAAAACCTAAAATTCAAGATTTACCAAATCTTTCCATGAGTAGATGCTTATAGCGTACCCTTAGGGCACCTAAGTTACTCAGACACGGAAACGACAATGACATGCTGTGTATGAGTTTCCGAAACGAAACAGAAACGGGAAACACAGTCCTATTTAACAGAAGACTATAACTTTAGTTCAATTTTGGAGAAACGTTGACAAATCTAGGTTCTAAAGACATGGATTACAAAAATCGTGTAACATTACTGAGGAAAGAGCAGGAAATCTAGGATATACCTGATCTTTGAAACCGCGAGAGAGCATCTCATCAGCTTCATCTAGCACAAACATCTTGATGTGGTCAGAGACGAGAGACTTCCTCCTAAGCATGTCAAAGACACGGCCAGGAGTACCAACAACGGCATGAACACCGCTTTGGAGAATACGCTGATCCTCCCGCACAAGGGTCCCACCGACACAGACATGGACCTTGACTCCAAGATAGTCACCGAGAGCACGCATGACCTTTTCAATCTGCTGAGCAAGTTCACGGGTGGGTGCGAGTACCAGTGCTTGGCATTGGACCAGGCTGTAGTCAAGTTGTTGTAGAATGCCGGAGCAGAAGGTGGCGGTTTTCCCTGTTCCGGATTGCGCTTGTTGAATCACATCAAGACCTTTGCAGAAGGGGACAATCCCTCTCTGTTGAATAGCCGACGGCTTCTCAAAACCTGTTAGTATAATTCTTGCAATTAGAAGACAACAACTCCAAATACAAAATATTATAAACACAAGAAATGAGATTACCATAAGCATAGATTCCTCTAAGGAGGTTCTCTTGCAAGCCCATGTCATCAAAAGTGTCATGAACTTCATCATAGGATGTAAAGAATTCATCACTTTCAGCAAGCCTAAAAAATAAACAATTGAATGTGAAGTGATGAAACAATACAACCACAAATTTCAGAATTGGATAGGTCATATACTCACACTTCGGTCATTTTGTTATCATAACGGCGATCATCATACTGCGAACCTTCTGGAGCTTCACCTGCCATGCCTCTGCTCCCAGGGTATAGAAACAAAAGCGAATTACAAACTACAATGAGGTATTATGATGTGAAGGTGTGTTAGACATAACAAGAATTTCTTTAAAAAAAAATTCAATTTGAATTGAAAGGATAAAACTGATATCCAAAAGATACAAGATGTGAAATCAGAATTTTCAAACAAATCAAAGAACAGAAACCTTAGATGACATATCATAAACAATATATTAGTCACCATCTTACAGATAATGAATCTTTACTGAGGTGACAATGAATGGATTTTGCTATCCAATTAAATCTAACAATAAAGGGAAACTTGCAAATCACAAAATAAAGTGAGTACAAGCATTAAATCTTGATTTAATTTACTGTCTGGAGAAACATGCAAAGAGGAAAACAACTATCTGACGTATGGGAAACTTTCTCCTTCACCAGACACCCTTTCAAACCTCCAAAAGCAAAACCCAATAAACTACAATTGTAAGACAATTAGTTACACCTTGACAAGAAATTTTAATGTTACAGAAAAGCCAAACTTGCAAACCACAAAACAAGTGAGTGCAAGCATTAATTCCTGAATTAGTTAGTGTTTGGAGAAGATTGCAAGGGGAAAACAAGTCATCTGACATCTAGGAGATTGACTCCACCAGACACCCTTCCCAATCTCCAAAAATTTCCACCAGAAATCCATTCTTCAATCCAGACTAGTAATTCCAATCCCTAATAACTAAACCTAGCTAGGAGCTGTTCAAACTCAAACAAACACCATTAGAGTGAATGTATGACAAGGCAAGAGTAAACCCTGATAACCAAGTTTCTGACTTTAAACAGAAACCGGAAAAAATACTGAAACTTAGCAAAGTGTGTAGTAAAGATGAGGGATGAATGAGCTGGTGAAATATCAATGGAACAGTGGGAATCAGCAAAAGAATAAAGAAGAAGGAGGGAGTCCCAAGAAGGGAAGAACAAAGACGGCGCTCTTTCACATGATTCTTCCAAAGATGATTCTCATTCATTAGGTTTTCAATTTAGGGGATTACAATGCTTATATAGCAGTCCTATGTAAGGTCACGTGATAGAGAGCAATTACATGTGGATAGGACAAAACAGAATATAAAACCAGCTCACTAAAGGAGCAATTTGCTGTCATAAAAATTGGTCTTGTTTTCTGCTTTCTTCTGGCATTGTGTCCAACACCCCCCCTCAAGCTGGCGGGTAGTACATGCCAAGCTTGGAGAGCAGCTGATTTTGGTGAGGAGATGGAAGAATCTTGGTGAGCACATCTGCTAACTGAGTGGAGGAAGGAGTGAAGCAAAGTTCAATGAGACCCTCTATGACCTTCTCTCGAGTGAAGTGGCAATCGATTTCAACATGTTTCGTTCTTTCGTGAAATACTGGATTTTGTGCAATTTGGATGGCAGAGCGGTTGTCACAGTGAAGATTCACTGGTTTGAGAGGGGAAACATTCAGTTCTTGCAGCAACCTGATAAGCCAAACGAGTTCTGCAGTAGCTTGGGCCATTGCCCTGTATTCTGCTTCAGAGGAGCTTCTACTTACGGTGGATTGTTTCTTAGATTTCCAAGAGATAGGAGACGAGCCTAAGAGGATGAGGAATCCCGTTACAGATCTCCTGGAGGATGGACATGAGGCCCAATCTGAGTCGGTGTATCCTGCTAGAATGGGTTGATCGAAGCCACGTAAAAGTATTCCCTGACCAATACTGCCTGAGAGATATCGAAGAGTGTGTTGCAAAGCAAGGAGATGTGAAGATCTTGGATTTTGCATGAACTGACTCAGGGTTTGAACAGCGAAGCTAAGATCTGGTCTGGTGTTGGTCAAGAAGTTTAGTTTGCCAAGTATTTGTCTGTAAATTGTGGGATTTGGAAGTAGGTCACCTTCATCAGGAAGGAGTTTTTGGTGTAGAGGGAGAGGTGTGGAAGTTGGATTGGGATTTGGAAGAGGGAGATCCTGGAGTAATTCAGAAGTGAATTTCTTTTGGGTTAAAGCAATGCCTGTTGGAAGGTAAGTGACTTCAAGGCCTAAAAAATAGTGGAGCAGACCAAGGTCTTTGATGCTAAAGGTCTGGTCAAGGTAGGATTTGAGAAGGTTAATTGAAGTTGTACTAGTTCCTGTGACTAGAATATCATCGACATACACAGCAACTATTGTGATGTCTGTGTTTTTCTTGAGGAGAAAAAGGGAGTAATCATTCTTGGATTGGGTAAAGCCAAGAGAAAGGAGAGATGAGGTGAGTTTGTGGAACCATTGGCGCCCAGCCTGCTTGAGGCCATATATGGACTTTTTGAGACGATAGACATGATTGTTCGGGTTTGGGACTCCTTCAGGGAATGTCATATAGACTTCTTCATGTAGCTCGCCGTGTAAGAAGGCGTTGTTGACATCCAATTGGTAGATGGGCCAGTTCTTAGCTGAGGCAATAGCAAGTATAGTTCTGATGGTGGTCATCTTGACGACCGGTGAAAAGGTGTCGTGGTAGTCAATTCCTGCTTGTTGTGTGTATCCCTTTGCTACCAACCGGGCTTTGTATCTCTCGAGGGAGCCGTCAGCTTTAAGCTTCACCTTGTAAACCCATTTACAACCTACGGGTTTCTTTCCGGGAGGGAGAGCAACGACATCCCAAGTGCCATTGACCTGCAAAGCATTTAGTTCTTTTTCCATAGCAATGATCCAATTAGAATCTTGTGATGCTTGGTTGTATGTGGTTGGTTCAGTATATGATATGATATTGGCTACAAAGGCATGGTGAGAGGGAGGAAGAGTTGAGGAAAGGACACATCCAGAAGTGCAGGATTGTGAGGGAGTGAGGGAACAAATGTAGTCTTTGAGGTAGGTTGGTTGCTTGTGATCTCTAGAGGATCTTCTGAGGGGTGGGTGGTCTGGTTGTGGGATGGGTGCATGAAGGGGAGAGTTTGGGGGAGATGGTTGGTCTTGGTTTTCTGGGGAGTGGGGAGTAGAATGAAGAGAAGGAGAATCTGGAATGTTTGTTGTTGGAGGTGTGAAAATTTCTGTGGGGATATCAAAAGTTGGAATTGGAAGAGTGGCTCCATGGTTTTGATCAGAAGTGATGAAATGGTGAAAAGGGAAGTGGTGTTCATGGAATGTGACGTCTCTTGAGTAGAAAATGTGTTTTGTAGAGAGGTCCATCACTTTGTAACCTCGTTTTGCATAAGGATATCCTATGAAAACGCATTTTGTGGCTCTAGGTTGGAACTTGTCACGACCTTGTTTTAGGGTGTTTGCAAAGCATAGGCAGCCAAAATTTTTCAGGTATGAATAGTCAGGTAAGTGGTGAAAAAGAAGCTCATATGGGGATTTATTATGTAAGGATGGGAGAGGACTTCTGTTGATTATGAAGGTGGCCGTTAAGATGCAGTCCCCCCAGAAACTATGAGGAAGATTGGCTTGGAAGAAAAGGGCTCGGGCCACTTCTAGAAGGTGTTTGTGTTTTCTCTCGGCAACTCCATTTTGTTGGGGTGATTCAACACAGGTTGTCTGATGTATGATACCGAATTGATTGAAAAATTGTTGGGCCTCATGGCTTTTGAATTCTAAGGCATTGTTAGATTTGATTTTCTTGATTTTTGTTTGAAACTGGGTGCTTATCATGTTGGAAAAGTTTTTCAGAATAGAGATGGCTTCATGTTTGTGAGTCATAAGGAAAGTCCATGTGGATTTGCTATGGTCATCAACAAGGGTAAGGAAGAAACGGTAACCATTGTAGGTAGGGTGTTTGTATGGCCCCCAAGTGTCCATGTGAATAAGGTCAAAAGGGTTTGCAGCTGGGGTTGATTTATGAGAGAAAGGTTTCCTGTGTTGTTTTGCTTTGGGACAAATCTGACACACAAAATCATGTTTAACAAACTTGCTATTAGTTGGAATGTATTTCAGCTGTTCAAAAGATAAGTGCCCCATTCGACAGTGAAGGAGTTCTAGACTCTCCCCAAAACGAGAAACATTACATGAAGCTGATTGAGAAGGTAAAAAAGTGGAAAGACTAGGATCACAAGCAGTCTGGATCAGGCTTGGTTTTTGGTTGATGAGGTAGAGCCCTTGATCTTCATGGCCAATCACAACTGGCTCTTTCATCGAAGGGGCCTGAACAAGACAATTTTTGGATGTAAAGATGATGTTAGAAGAAAGGTGTTTGGTAAGTTTGCTAATGGAGAGTAAGTTGAAATGGAAATCTGGCACATGAAGCACGTCATTTAAAGTGATTTCAGATGAGAGGCAAACTGACCCAGTGTGTAGGATAGGTGTTTGTTTTCCATTAGGCAAGGTTATGGACAGAGGTTTATTGACAGGAATTAGGGACTTAAACAAGTGTTTATGAGGGGTTATGTGGTCTGTAGCACCGCTATCAAGAATCCAATTAGAATAATTGTTAGGAGAAAAGAGACAAAATGTTTTACCTGCCAAGAAGGCCGCATGGTTGTAGTTGTCTCCTCCTTGTTGTCTGTTGAGGAGTGATATCAGTTGATCGTATTGTGTCTGCGTGAATGATGGTGCTGATGTTGATGCACTCCTGGTCCCAGAAGTACTTGCTTGAGCTACCATCTTTCCCGGTTCCTTGCCCGGTGGATAGCCATGTAGTTTCCAACACTTCTCAGCCGTGTGCCCATTCACCTTGCAGTGTTCACAGTATCTCACTTCTCCTCTTCCGGGTTCTCTTCCTGGAGGGTAACCTATTTTCTTCCAGCACTTATCAATGCTGTGTCCCTTGATTTTGCAATGATCGCAAAATGGCACTCCTGTAGAAGCATTCGTTCCCTGACCTGGAGGATATCCGTGCAACTTCCAACACTTATCGGTTGAGTGTCCTCCAATTTTGCAGTGATCGCAGTAAGCTCTTCCTCCATTTATGTTGCCTTGATTGTACCTTTGATTGCTCCTTTGAGATGCCAGAGCCATTGATTCAGAATCTGAGCTCGTGTGGGAACTTATGTTTCTCTGTTGTTCTTCTTGAGCTATCATTTGGTATACCGCATTCAAGTCAGGTGGAGGGTGCATCATTAGTACATTCCCTTTAACCACATTGTAGCTGTCATTTAAGCCCATGAGAAATTGTATAACCTTCTGATCTTCCATGACTTTGTTGATAGCAACTGTTAAGCCACAACTACAAGCACATCCATCTAGCAGCAGCGAGTATTCATCCCAGAGTTTCTTGAGTTTTGTGAAGTAATTAGAGACAGTGTTTGCCCCTTGATTGAAGGAACTGAGTTCCCTTTGAACCTGGTATAGTCTGGTTCTGTTTGATTTTCCAAAACGTGTACCAAGTTCATTCCAAATCTGCGTGGCTGTCTTGCAATACAAAACTGATTCAGCAATATCCTTTTCCACAGAGTGTAGCAACCAAGAAATCACCATCGAGTTAACACGCTCCCATTGCATCATAAGCTGTGTTCCAGTGACAGGTTTTTGGCAAGTCCCATTAACAAATCCAAGCTTGTTTTTTGCATTAAGGGATACTTCAACTGATCTTTTCCAAGTGCCATAGTTTTGATCATTTAACAAATTGGTAGCTAGCATATAGTTAGGGTGATCTGAATGGTGTAGGTATAACTCACTTGAGGAAGGGTCTATGGTCTCATTTCGAGTTGACTCAGCTTGAGCTCTGTTCTCAGCCTCTATTCTGGCTCTGACTTCGGCCTCAATCCTGGTCCTCATCTCTATCTCTAGTCTGATGCGTTCCTCGATCTCCTCTTGGGTAGTATCGGTCGATGACATCCTTCAAGCAGCTGGCTCTGATACCATGAAACTTAGCAAAGTGTGTAGTAAAGATGAGGGATGAATGAGCTGGTGAAATATCAATGGAACAGTGGGAATCAGCAAAAGAATAAAGAAGAAGGAGGGAGTCCCAAGAAGGGAAGAACAAAGACGGCGCTCTTTCACATGATTCTTCCAAAGATGATTCTCATTCATTAGGTTTTCAATTTAGGGGATTACAATGCTTATATAGCAGTCCTATGTAAGGTCACGTGATAGAGAGCAATTACATGTGGATAGGACAAAACAGAATATAAAACCAGCTCACTAAAGGAGCAATTTGTTGTCATAAAAATTGGTCTTGTTTTCTGCTTTCTTCTGGCATTGTGTCCAACAAATACAGCTTGATTCTTATAGCATACAGCAATCGAAAGCAAAACTGCCTTCTTCATGATATAAAGTTCGAATCTTTTTCAGCCCATGGGTTTATATAAACAAATAGTCAATATAAACAGACCAAGGAGAGGAGCAGACAACAAAAACAAGCGGATATATGCAAAAAGATCCTATAAACTTCGTAAAGGAAAACCCGAAACTCTAAAGGGTGAAAAGAAGGGATTCATCATCTATTTGTGAAAGAGAAGAAGAAAGAACTTGAATTGGTGATTGTTGTTGTGGTTGTTGTTGTGGTTGTTGTATAACAGTGTAAGAGTGCGAAGCGAAAATCAGCAGAATGAAAGAAAGTGTGCAGACGAGGAAGGGCTTTAAGTGGCTTGCCCTAGGAAGTGCTTTGAGGAATAAGGCCCAACCAAAACTCGGTTTGGTTCGGTTTAGGTTTTATTTGGTTAGGTTAGGATTTGAACCAAATAAACAAATCTCTCAATATTTAGTTACTTTTGAAACAAGTAAAGCGAAATCCAATTAAAAACAAACCATACAAAACCGAATTTAAGCCAAACCCGGACTAAAAAGCAACAAAAACATAGTAATGAAACGAAAAGCGAAGAGAAAACAATGTAAAGAGGCGGATTAAAAGAAGAACCATGAGTGGCAAGAGTTCTAAAAAAGCAAGTAGAGAGGGAGAAGCAAAGAAGAATCTTGAGGAAAGCGAGGTAGTCGAACAACTCGAAGAGTAACCGTCGTCCGCGTGTACGTTTGCCTTGAGGGTTTGTCCGTCTGTCGATGAGATACCAACTCAAATCTAGGGTTTTGTCGATTTAGAAATTTGGAGTGGTGTGAGTCGAGAGATTGAAAGTGAAACTCAAATCTAGGACGCATTAGCGGCTTGGTTTGGGTATTTTTACTATTTTGATTTTAGTATTTTTTTAATATAAATTAGTTCAATTTAACCGAACCGAACCGAAAGCCGAATTAGTCTAAAAGTCTAAAACATAAAGCGAAGACCGAGCCGAACTTTCTCGGTTTAGGTTCGGTTTGGTTCTCATATTTGTCCGGTTTAACCAAACCGATGAATAGCCATACCCAAAACTATATCATAAATCTGAAAAAAAAACTATGAATATTAGTTATTATTTCATATATAAATTGTTTGAGTAATATATATTTTTTAATTTTTTTGAAAAGGGTAAGATTTCGAAATACCAAGAAGGCATAGTAGATCGAGAGATCGAGACAGAGCTCGGTAACCGGACAAACCAATATGAAAAAATAAGTCAAAAAGAAAATAATAACTAAAAAATATTAAGCCCTAACGGAGAAGAAGACGAGACTTCTGACACAATAGAAGAAAGGCAATTTCACGGGTTAGACAAATACCCAACACATGCGTGTAAAGCCGTCGGACCGCAAGACAACAAGAAGCCGATTTGAGGAAGTGGTGAGGGGTGACGAGACACATGAAAAAGTAGGAAATATATCATTTGGACAACATCCAAAATATTAACTTGAACCACTAACCTAAAACTTGACCTACTTGTCGAAGCTTGAAGTAGAAAGATTGGCTACCTAATTTCCTAAATAAATAAATCAAAATAATTTTTCTTTTCTATAATTTTCCTTTTTCACATGCTTTTCCAAAGCTTGAGTCTAATAAACATCTTTGACTTGACTATTGTTTGTACTAACATCCTTGCCTTGCAAGTAAAAAGGAAACAAAGATTTTTTTTTCCTTTTTTCCTTCTTTTATTTCTATTTTTCCATTTGATTTTTCTTTTTCAGATTTTTGTTTCTTCTTCTTTGACCAAGTTGGCAACAAAAGAAGCTCAATAGAAGGAGATCTATAATTGAATCAATAGAGGGAAACCTCTTCAAACATTTCATTGTCACCAATACTCATCAAATCTGATACAAGCTGTTCGGATTTGATTTTTTTATAAGGAAAGGTATTATGCTCGTCACAAGTACTACTGGTTACTAACCAGCTATAAAGATAATTGGGTAAATTGCCGCCCTTGAGTATCGAACTGAAGACATCATGGTACAACCATATGCTCTCAACCAGTGAGTCAATGCGTCAAGCGCATCCTTATCTAACGTATAATCAATCCTAATTTAAAGTAAAACAGATACAAAAATTACACCATGTGATATTATTGTATAAGTCTTTCATTTGTTTCGAAAGATAAAATGGATTGTTAAAAAAAATAGAATGGAAAATAAAAATAAAGTAAATATTTTAAAGAAATTAAATATGATAAATATTTCAAATAGCTATTTTAGTTTCAAGATGATGTTCCAATACAGTGGTAAAATTTGCTACCACCTTAGTGTTAGAAAGATAGATTTTATTTAGCTTATCTTATCTCTACAATAAAGTGATATCAAATTGATTATAAAATAACTAAAATATGATATATATTACATAAAATTGAATAATTATTTGGTTTTATAGAATCCAAGGAATAGATATAGTTTGGTGAAGCTTTAACTTAAATTACATATATTTTTAAAATATTTATTTTAATATATTAGTTTCTCATTCTATAGCCAACACTTGTTCGAATGCAAATCCTTTAGCTAGATAAATATGAAATTAAAATGTCAAAAATAAAATTCATACTTTTATTTTTTGTAAATTACTACCTGCTCAAAATGCAAATTCTTTGTGCCATTTGTGCTTCATGTTGTATGCAAACGTTTACCTTCAAACCAAATTATCTACATCACCCGCTATAGATGTCGTCATCCGTCCGAATCCAACTCACAACATTTGAGGCTTAATCGCTTGACTTGGAGATTTAAACACTCGCTATAGATGTCGTCATCCGTCCGAATCCAACTCACAACATTTGAGGCTTAATCGCTTGACTTGGAGATTTAAACACTGCCCAAATAGGCTTTTGTTTAAATTTAATTATACAAAAAAAAATAGCAAGAAGTCCAAGAACCCATGAGTCGGTCAACGAGGGCTAAAAGGTTTATACCCGAAGTGAACCAACCCGCTAAACCCGAGACTCATGAGGGCCAAAAAGGTTTACTAATCAAACCCGAAGTGACCCAACCCACCAAGCCCGAAAATCCCAATGACAAAGTGACCTCAACACAATGACTCGAACACAAACCCGACACGCTCGATTCATTTGAGCGGCCTAATTTAGATCCACGTGAACTTAGAGGTGAGATTTTGTTTCTTACTTTTGTGATTTGAGTTATACTTCAACTAGTTTTAACTTTTAACCATTCATGAAAACTGAGCAAGGGGTACATGTTCTTTTGAAAAGGGCACATAATCAATAATATCACAAATAGAGGGCTCAATCGGTTGATCGGTTACAACTTTACCACCAACGAGAAGAAAGCACACTCCCCAAACTTTCCAATGAATATAGATGAAGCCTATTTTCATTGGGTAAAATTCCGATAGATCAAAGATAAAAAAAAAAAAAAAAAACTAGAGAAGGTGCACAAGTTCAGAGCACCAGGATTCAAAACTAACGAAATTCAACAAATGACAACACTACCATAGCCAATCCACATTCTGTGAACCAAAAACAGAATAGCAAAATCCAAATTTAATCAGAAAGCTCCTCGAGTATATTATAATATTAATTTGCAGTATTCAGATGAGGCAAAGGAGTTTGACATACCAACACCAGGTTCTTTGTAGCCAAGGCCAAACCCACAAGAAAAAAAGCCTCTTCATCATCGTCATCATCAAGATCCAACTCAGATAAGATCAGCGACGTTTGCAGGCAGCTCCTCGACAACGACATTGTAAAACCTCTGGATATCGGCGAGCATCCTCTCGTCGTCCCTCGTCACAAAGTTGATCGCAACACCCTTCCTTCCGAACCTTCCACTTCTTCCGATACGGTGAAGGTAGTTCTCGGGCTGCGTTGGGAGATCATAGTTTATGACTAATGACACCTGTTGCACGTCGATACCACGGGCCAAAAGATCGGTTGTGATGAGGACACGGGATGACCCGGACCGGAACTCCCTCATGATGATGTCTCTGGTGTTCTGGTCCATGTCACCGTGGGTTGCTGACACGGTGTGGTCCCGGCTGCGCATGTTGTCAGTCAGCCAGTCAACCTTACGACGGGTGTTGACAAAGATGACACTTTGGGTGATGGCTAGGGTTTCGTAAAGGTCACAGAGAGTTTCAAGCTTCCAGTCTTCCTTGTCAACGTTGACGTAGAACTGTTTGATACCTTCAAGTGTGAGCTCATCACGCTTCACGAGAATACGAACGGGCTTGTTCATGAATTTTCGGGTGATCTCAAGGGCTTCTGGAGGCATGGTGGCCGAAAACACTCCAACTTGAATTTTCGGGGGAAGCAACTGGAATATATCATAGATCTACACAAGCAAGATGAGAAGAAAAAAAAAAATCAAATCTCAACAAATAAAAGTTGGCACTTCAAGAGAGCGGGATATTCAAAATGTACCTGATCCTTGAAACCACGGGAAAGCATCTCATCAGCTTCATCCAAGACAAACATCTTGATGTGGTCAGAGAAGAGAGACTTTCTCCTCAGCATGTCAAACACACGACCAGGAGTACCAACGACAACATGAACACCACTTTGGAGGATTCGCTGATCCTCCCGAACACTGGTCCCACCAACACAAGCATGGACCTTCACTCCAAGGTAATCACCAAGAGCACGCATGACCTTTTCAATCTGCTGAGCTAGCTCACGGGTTGGTGCGAGTACCAAGGCTTGGCATTGGACCAGGCTGTAGTCAAGTTGCTGCAGTATGCCAGAGCAGAAGGTGGCGGTTTTCCCTGTTCCAGATTGCGCTTGTTGAATCACATCAAGACCTTTGCAAAAGGGAACGATTCCTCTCTGTTGAATAGCAGATGGCTTCTCAAAACCTGTTAGGATAAATATTACAATTAGACAATATAATGAAGAAAATATCTGCAACTGAGGTTCAAAACTAGGCATCTAGTATTGAAGACTATACCATAAGCATAAATTCCTCTAAGGAGGTTCTCTTGCAAGCCCATGGCATCAAAACTGTCGTGAACTTCATCGTAGGAAGTAAAGAATTCATCACTTTCAGCAAGCCTGAACACCAAATACATGATTATGATGAGATGACAGAAAAACGCCAAAAGTTCAAAGAAACAAAAAAATAGTCATAGACTCACACTTCAGTCATTTTGTTATCATAACGGCGATCATCATACTGTGAACCTTCTGGAGCTACACCTGCCATGACTACACTCCCGAAGGATAGAAAAGAAAGTAAACTATGATGAGTACTTCAATATGAAGTTTTTGCCACACTCCAAACACAAAATCATCACAATTACTAACAGAAAGATTACAACTTATCATGATAACAAAATGTAACAGAAAACCCAACCTCACAACCCACAAACAATGAGTACAAGCCTTAAGCTCTGAGCTAATTGTTGTTTGGAGAACAAGGCAAAGGGGGAAAACACAACTAAATGACATCCTGGACAGTTAACCTTACCAGGCATGATTCCCACACTCCAAACACAAGAACAAAACACGAGTAATCTTACTTAACCCACGGTGTAAAAACAAGGAATGAAGATGTAACAGAAAAGCCAAACTTGCAAACCACAAAAAGTGAGTACAAGCATTAAATCCTGAATTTATTTGCTGTTTGGAGAAAAAATGCAAAGGAGAAAATGGCAATCTGACATCATGGAGACTCTCCTTAACCAGACACCCTTCCCAATCTCCAAATCCAAAACCCAATTCACAAAATATAGCCATCACGTTTATTTAATCTTAATTCAAGTTCAACTGTCAAAAATTACTTTACTTGGTTGGAGGACACTTTTTTATTGTGACAGAAAAGCCAAACTTGCAAACCACAAATAAGTGAGAGCAAGCATTAATTCCTGATTTAATCTATGTTTGGAGAAGATTGCAATTTGCAAAAGGAAAATTAGCCATCTGACATCTAGGAGATAAACTCTACCAGAAAGCTTCCCAATCTCCAAAATTTCTAATCCCTAAACATTAGACCTAACAACTATCAATAAACAATTAGTAAAATTACACAA
The DNA here is from genome assembly GCA_934048045.1 of Polygonum aviculare. Lineage (NCBI taxonomy): Eukaryota > Viridiplantae > Streptophyta > Magnoliopsida > Caryophyllales > Polygonaceae > Polygonum > Polygonum aviculare. The sequence continues at coordinate 2,684,079 of OW204027.1, forward strand.
CTAAATAAGATTCAACACTGTTTCAACCCTTAATAAACAACTACCCGGCCAAAAACATGAAACAGAAAACACAAAGCTCGATTTTTGCACCATAAGACAGTCGAAAGTTTGAATCTTTTTCTAGCACATAGATTTATACAACCAAAAAACCAAACACATCAAATAAAACATACAAATCGGAGCAAGGAAACGGAACAAACAACAAGAGCACGCGAATAGAACGGGAAAACCAGATCTATGCAGAAGATCCAGTAAATTTTGAGCAGGCAAGAACAAAACTTTAAAGTAAAGAAGGATTCATCGTGTAATCGATCTGTGAAAGAGAAGAAGAAATAACCTGAATCAGTGATTGACGATGGTGGTGCTGTGTAAGAGAAAACAAAGAGGGCGACGTGCAAATCGCCAGAGAATGGAAAAGGAGTGTGAAAAAGGTGACAAGGTGTCTTGCCCTAGGCGGCGTTCAACATTGGGGATTTCTATCTTGGGTAGATCTCAAGTTCTCAACCCAAGCCCAAGAAACCTCAAAAGCCCAAGACATGGTTAGTGCACAAGACCCACTATTGTTGAAAGCCCTAAGGGCATGTTTGGTTTGATTCCCTGGGAATAAGGAACGGGAATCAGGAATGAATGATTTCAGTATGTTATTTGGTATAGAAAATTCTGGAATCGATTTCATTCCCTGGAATGACTCATTCCAATGCTCCTGCCTAATTTGATTCCAGCTGAAAATGAGAGGTATCATCCATTCCAAAAATTATAATTTTCATCTTGAATCCTAAAACTCCACAACCTTAAATTACAATTTCTAAAAGTCATAAACCTTTAAAGTAATAATAAAGAACTCCAAATCTTAAGAATTTTAAACTAAAATTATTATAAATGGTTCATTCCGACAGCATACCAAACAACACGTCTCTGGAATGGTTCATTCCGATTCCTCATTCCATTCTAATTTCTGATTCCAATCCGATTCCGATAGTGTTACCAAACGGGGCCTAACTAGCTAGTTGATTGTCCAGAGCGTGTACGAGTAGACCTCTAAAAAACTGACCTGACCCGCAAATCCGACCCGAAGTTTTTGAGGTTCAACCCGAAATTTTGGACCCGTGATCTAGTTTCAACCCAACCCGATTGAAACCCGAACCATTGTGTCGGACTCGATTTTTTATAGTTTAAATTATATGTCAATATATAAAATTTGTTTTAAAATTATGTTTGATTTTATTATTTAAATAATTTATTATTTAAATAATTTATTATTATATTTTATTATTTAAATAATATTTTATTAAAATTTTGGTAAAAAAATTGATACTCTTGACCCGTTGCCCGTTGGGTTGACCCGACCCGACCCGGAAGCCCGCAACGACCCCACCCACTTTAACCCGTAACCTGATTGACCTGAACCCGAACCCGAAACGACCCGACCCGATTGATAGATCTATGTACGAGACATTATCGATAATGTTTTTTTTAGGTATAATCTAATTGATAAAATAATACATAATTGAATTAATATAATTTTGATTTTGATAATGTTTTTTATGCAAAATCATGAAAATACTTTTGCATCAAACATCGTGATTTGTTGTTAAAAATAAATCTATATATAATATTATTTATAAAAAAATCATAAATAAAGTAATAATAATTAATTCAATAGATAAGATTCGATTAAATAGAAATTTATTTGATTATATATAATATTATTTAAAATAAATATGAGTGACTCAATATCATTATTATTTTAATATCTATAGATGAAGTTGATAATATTATTTTAATCTTTTATAATCTTAGGGTCACTTTGGATTGCACAACTATGATGCAATATTGCATTACTCTAAAATTTACATTATTTTAATCTTTCATTTGTTTCAAAAGATAGAATGGACGGATTAAGAGAAAAAGATAGAATGGAAAATAAAACTAAAGTAAATATTTTAAAGAAATTATATATGATAAATATAGAGTTATAGAAAGATAGATTTTATTTATCTTTCCCTATCTCTATAATAAAGTGATATCAAATTCTTTCTAACATAATTAAAATATAATATATATTTGATAAAATTAATTATTTGGTTATATAGGATTTTAGGAATAAATATAATTTGGTGATAGCTAGTCGACTTTTTTGGTCTTTTCCTTTGGGTTGTTATTAATTTCTATCATTTGTGTTGTATATTTTTGTTTCAAACCATGTTAAGTTTTTGTTTCTTTCTTTTGGGTCATATTGGGCGCATTTCATCTAGGTCTGGAATGCCCCCATCCAGACCCCCCAGATCCTGCCTTGGCGGGATTTCCCTGGGTACATGTTGTTGTTGTTGTTTAACAACTATATATGTTTCTTCAAATATTTATTTTAATACATTAGTTTCTCATTCTAAAGTCAACACTTGTTCAGATGCAAATCCTTTAGCTAGATATGTATTAAACTAAAATGTAAAAATAAAATTCATACTTTTATTTTTTGTAAATTATTTTCTGGCCTCTGCTCAAAATGCAAATTCTTTGGTGTGTCATGCTTCATGCAAACTTTTAGCTTAAAACCAAATTATCTATATCACCCACTATAGACGTGGTCATCATACGTTCAAATCCAACTCATTTAATACACTTTTTTTTGGAGGGTTGAGGATACTACCATGAGAGTCGAACCGATTGATACGCTTTTTATTTGGGGGGGGGGGAGGATACTGCCATGAGAGCCGAACCGATAAACCCCTAAATACTAACATTTGAGGCTTAACCGCTTGACTTTGAGATTTGGATACTGCCCATATAGGCTTTTGTTTAACTTAAATTATACAAAAGAAATAGCAAGAACCCATGAGCTAGTCAACAAGGGCCGAAGTGACCCAACCTGCAAAACACGAGACTCATGAGGGCCGAAAAGGTTTACTAATCAATCCCGAAGCACCAAACCCAAAAATCCCAATGACACAGTGACCTCAACACAAATGACTCGAACACAAACCCCGACCCAATACTCAAACACAAACCCGACCCGTTCGATTCATCTGAGAGGTCACATGAACTCAGGTGAGACTTTGTTTCTTAGTTTTGTTATTTGAGAATTTTTTCTCTTGTGATTTGAGTTCCTTCAAATAGTGTCAACCATTCATGAAAACTGAACAGGGTACAAGTTCTTATGAAAAAGGCACAAAACCAAAATATCAAATAAAGGGCTCAGATTGGTATATCGGTTACAAATTTACCACCAACGAGAAGAAAGGTGCACAAGTTCGGAGCCTACAAGGGCAGAGATATATACCCAAATTTTACCAATGAATATAGCTGATGCCTATTTTCATTGGGTAAACTTTGATAGATCAAAGATTAAAAAAACACTAAAAAAAGGTGCACAAGTTCAGAGCACCAGGATTCAAAACTAATGAGATTCACCAAAATGACAACACTACCATAGCCAATCCACAATCTGTGAACCAAAAACAGAAATGCAAAACCCAAATTTAATCAGAAAGCTCCTCGAGTATATAATAGTAATTCCTCGATAACACATCCCAAAAAAGGAATTAAAATACACGAACCCTAAATAGAAGGCTATAATTAATTTGCGGTATTCAGATGAGGCAAAGGAATTTGACATACCAAAACCAGGTTCTTTGTAGCCACGGCCAAACCCACAAGAAAAAAAGCCTCTTCATCATCATCAAGATCCAAATCAGATAAGATCAGCAACATTCGCAGGCAGCTCCTCGACGACGACATTGTAAAACCTCTGGATATCGGCGAGCATCCTCTCGTCGTCCCTTGTCACAAAGTTGATCGCAACACCCTTCCTTCCAAACCTTCCACTTCTTCCGATACGGTGAAGGTAGTTCTCGGGCTGGGTTGGGAGATCGTAGTTTATGACTAATGACACCTGTTGCACGTCAATACCACGGGCCAAGAGATCGGTTGTGATGAGGACACGGGATGACCCGGATCGGAACTCCCTCATGATGATGTCTCTGGTGTTCTGGTCCATGTCACCATGGGTTGCTGACACGGTGTGGTCCCGGCTGCGCATGTTGTCGGTCAGCCAGTCAACCTTACGACGGGTGTTGACAAAGATGACACTTTGGGTGATGGCTAGGGTTTCGTAGAGATCACAGAGGGTTTCAAGCTTCCAGTCTTCTTTGTCTACGTTGACGTAGAATTGCTTGATACCTTCAAGTGTGAGCTCATCACGCTTCACGAGAATACGAACGGGCTTATTCATGAATTTTCGGGTGATCTCAAGGGCTTCTGGAGGCATGGTGGCTGAAAACACTCCAACTTGAATTTTCGGGGGAAGCAACTGGAATATATCATAGATCTACACAAGCAATATAAGAAGAAAAAAAATCAAATCTAAACAAATAGAAAAAGTTGGCACTTCAAGGGATCAGGGTATGCACAGATGAAAGTTCACAAATCTGGATACCTAGGAGAAAGCATCTCATCAGGGTATGCATTAGAATATACCTGATCCTTGAAACCACGAGAAAGCATCTCATCAGCTTCATCCAAGACGAACATCTTGATGTGGTCAGAGAAGAGGGACTTTCTCCTAAGCATGTCAAACACACGGCCAGGAGTACCAACGACAACATGAACACCACTTTGGAGGATTCGCTGATCCTCCCGGACACTGGTCCCACCAACACAAGCATGGACCTTCACTCCAAGGTAATCACCAAGAGCACGCATGACCTTTTCAATCTGCTGAGCAAGCTCACGGGTTGGTGCGAGTACCAAAGCTTGGCATTGTACCAGGCTGTAGTCAAGTTGCTGCAGTATGCCAGAGCAGAAGGTGGCGGTTTTCCCTGTTCCAGATTGCGCTTGTTGAATCACATCAAGACCTTTGCAGAAGGGAACGATTCCTCTCTGTTGAATAGCAGATGGCTTCTCAAAACCTGTTACGATAAATATTGAAATTAGACAATGACAATCGAATAGATAAAATATCCACAGCTGAGGTTCAAAACTAAGCATTGAGTAGTGAAGACAATACCATAAGCGTAAATTCCTCTGAGGAGATTCTCTTGCAAGCCCATGGCATCAAAGCTGTCATGAACTTCATCGTAGGAAGTAAAGAATTCATCGCTTTCAGCAAGCCTGAACACGAAACACACAATTATGATAAGATGACAGAAAACGCCACAACATTCAAAGAAACAAAAAAGACAGGTCATAGACTCACACTTCAGTCATTTTGTTATCATAACGGCGATCATCATACTGAGAACCTTCTGGAGCTACACCTGCCATGACTACACTCCCGAAGGGTAGAAAAGAAAGTAAATTATGATGAGTACTTTGCAATGAAGTGCTTTGTTCAAAAAATAATCAAAATTACTTAAACAAACATCAGAGCATATCGTGACAATAATATGTAACAGAAAACCTAAGCTCGCAACCCACAAACAGTGAGTACAAGCCTTAAATTCTGAGTTAATTATGGTTTGGAGAAGTAGGCGAAGGGGAAAAACACAATTAAATGACATCCTGGATATTTAACCTCACCAGGCATCATTCCCACACTCAAAACACGAGAATATCACATGTTTAATCTTATCTAACCCAAGGTGTAAAAATAAGGAATGAATATGTAACAGAAAAGCCAAACTTGCAAACCACAGAAAGTGAGTACAAGCATTAAATCCTGAATTAATTTGCTGTTTGGAGAAATATATGCAAAGGAGAAAATGGCTATCTGACATCACGGAGACTCTCCTTAACCAGACACCCTTCTCAATCTCCAAATCCAACACCCAATTCACAAAACATAGCTATCACGTTTATTTAATCTTAATTCAACTTCAAGTGTAAAACAATTACTTTACTTAATTTTTTATGTGTCAGAAAAGCCAAACTTGCAAACCACAAATAAGTGAGAACAAGCATTAATTCCTGATTTAGTGTTTGGAGAAGATTGCAATTAGCAAAAAGGAAAATAAGCCATCTGACATCTAGGAGATAAACTCCACCAAATAGCTTCCCAATCTCCAAAATCTCCAATCCCTAAACATTAGACCTAACAACTATCAATAAACAATTAGTAAAATTACACAACAAATCAAGACTCAACACTGTTTCAACCCTAGACAGTCGAAAGTTCGAATCTTTTTCTAGCACATGGATTCACACAGCCAAAAAACCAAACATATCAAATAGCACATGTAAATCAGAGCAAGTACAAAGAATAAACACGCGAACAGAACGGGGAAACCAGATCTGTGCAGAAGATCCAGTAAAATTTGAACAGACAAGAACAAAACTTTAGAGTAAGGATTCATCATGTCATCGATCTGTGAAAGGGAAGAAGAAATAACCTGAATCAGTGATTGTTGTTGTTGATGCTGTGTAAGAGAAAACAAAGAGGGCGGCGTGCAAATCACCAGAGAATGGAAAAGGAGTGTGAAAAAGGTGACGATGAAGGGCTTTAAGGTGTCTTGCCCTAGGCGGCGTTCAACATTGGGGATTTCTGTCTTGTGTAGATCTCAACCCAGGCCCAATAAAACCTAAAAAGCCCAAGACATGACTAAGTAATAATTCAAAAGTGACAGGACCCCCTGGTTGAAAGCCCTAACTTGGTTGTCGAGCGCGTGTAGTAGATGGATCTGAATCTTCTATCCAGCAAACACGTCTTCTTGAAAGTCCTCTCGTCAGTTATTTGTTGAAATTTTAATTTTTAACTTTAAAAACCACAAAATAGAGTGTAATTTTAAAATTTCGACCAATGATGGTTAAGGGAACATGCAACGGGACGTGTTTGATCTATCATTAGGAAATTGACATCCTAATTGCAAACATTAAGAGGTCATTCCAATGGTTGAAGTTTGTTTAATGGATGTTAATCTCATGGCTGGTAAAATATGTAAAATGGACCATGACTAGCTTATTGAGCGCATTCAAAATTGTCAAGAACTTATAGCTCTCATCCGTAAAGATGTTTTAGGATGGCCCCCATAATGGATTGTCACCTAATATGTACCTATTCAGAAAATAATATCCATGAAATTAGCAAAAACGATAATGATAATTAAAACATTAGTAAATTTGGATAATTGTTCATACAAACAACTTTTTTCTAATTAAGAAAAATGCTCCATTATACAATTTTGCATTTGAATGTCCGTGATCAAAACAATCAAATTTATTTATTTTACAGACAATATTTTAAAATACATATTATCAAATAAGAATAGAATTTTTATAAATCAACTTAGAAAATTATTAAAAAAAATTGCTAGTTTTTTTTCGCCAACCAAACTTTTTTATTAAGCAATTCAAACTTCAAAATCCACAAACAAAAGAGGAAAATACACAAGGAACTTAAGGCTTTTCCAAACTCCTAGCAAGGTCCTTTCTAACATATCTCAAAGCAAGATAAAGCTAGCAAAGGACTCGATGCCAAAACGAAGTATCATGCCTTCCTAAGGATCCTTGCACCGATGCTCCCCATCAGCACTCCCCTTAATCAGGTCACGGGACAAAGCCATACACAATACTACCCAACAACGTAACCCTCCCAAACAAGCATCATATCACACACCTCACACAAACAAAAGCTGAACACCCTGCAAGGCCCTAGAGTAGATCACACCCATAAAAGCCCAATATACCTAAGGCACGATGCTTAGACAAAGGCCAAACCCCTTCCTATCTTGCGTCCTCATACCAAGCACTCAACATATCAACATTAATCTTGCGTCCTATATTCCTATCTTGATAGTAGTTAGAAGTGTTTAATTTACTAAAATATTAGACGAGTCAATTGAGTCGGTTTAATCTGTTTAAGTTTAATTGTTTGAGGTTTGGTTGACTATTCAACTGAATCAAATTACATGTTAAACCAAATCGAGTTATGGAAGAGTCTCATACAAGGTCTGTTTGACCAACATATCAATAGTGTCATTTTTTAGATGTTATAATTATTATCAAATTACTATTAAATTATTAAATAACATTATAAATATGAAAATTTATTAAAGCTATTGAAAGTTAAAATTATATAAATGTATTAATAAAAAATACATATATAATGTCAATAGATTCAAAATCGTGTTTAGGTTGTTCATTCTTGAGTCAAAAGCGGGTTCCGATAAAAATTTGATCACGGATCGGTTAAGTCGGATTTATATTTACATTAAGAGTATTGTATATGGTATGATGTGTGCACTATTTTGTTTTATAGAAAAAAGAAAAGAAAAGAGAACTTCCAATTTTTTTTTTGGGAAATGCTAGACGTCTCGCACGATTTGCGTGAATTCCATATCGCCACTGACGTGGCGCGGGCCCCACGTGATCAGTCAGCATTTTTTTGTTAGAAAAAATAAAACGCAACTTTCATATATCCCAATTCCAGATCTAAAGAAATGGACCGGAGACGGCACCAGCGCGGAGGAGATGGGGAGCTGCGACGCGACGGGCGAAAGCGAAGGTGGCGAAGCGACGGCAACGTCGGATCTGGAGGGCGGAATGAAGACGGCGATGGCGACTCGTTCGGATCTGAAGGGCGGAGCACAGGCGGCGAAAACGGCGATGGCGGTGGTGATGGCGAGCGAAGGTGGTCTGGAGATCGGTACGAAAGCACTGAGCTATTGCCGGATCTGAACCTCCTCCCTCCTTCCAACTCTTCGAGGCTCACCTCTCTCCGCCACTGCCGTCGTCGCTTCCGACCGCCGCCTTCGACTCCGACCGTGGCCGCCGCCGTCTAACTACGTGTTTTATTTAACATTGAGAGAAGGTGAGAGGCCTGGACGAGCTGGAAAAGGAGATACACAGAAGGATTATATCCTACAAGAATTCCTGATTGTTTGGTGGATCTGCAGGAGACTTCTGTGTTACCCTTTGGCTAAATTTTTTTGTAGGAGATATTCATTTGATCTTTGCATGTAATTGAAAATTTTACCCCTATGAAAGGGAAGAGAAAAGAAAGTAGATTTCTAATTGAGTTCTGGCATTGTTACTCTAGTTAAAGAATCAGATCTCACCAGTTGAGAGTATCAGCAACCTCAAGCTCAAAATCTATTCAAGTAACACACTAATGAGTCAACATTCAACAACAAACGTGACCAGATCATAGAGAAGAGCACTTCTGTTGTTATCTAAGTATATGTTTGTTCAATTGTTAAGGAGAAAATAATTTGCGCTCATGATTTACTAATAGACCCTGCAAAATGTCGATCAATGGCTTCAATCAGGTTTCCAATTGTGGCAGACCTCTCCAAAACCCCTTCATCTTCCTCCTCTTCAGCCCCCTCCACCGACCCAATTTCCCCATCCTCCTTCTCCCCCTCCTCCAAATCAAACCCGGATCCAGACCAGTAGATCGAGAAGGACGGAGCGGTTTCCATCGCCGCCTTCATTCCGCCTTCCAGATCCGAACGTTGCCGTCGCTTCGCCGCCTTCGCTCCACCATCCAGATCCGAACGTCGCCGTCGCTTTCGCCCGTCGCGTCGCAGCTCCCCATCTCCTCCGCGCTGGTGCCGTCTCCGGTCCATTTCTTCAGATCTGGAATTGGGATATATGAAAGTTGCGTTTTACTTTTCCTATAAAAAAAACATGCTGACTGATCACGTGGGGCCCGCGCCACGTCAGGGGCGATATGAAATTCACGCAAATCGTGCGAGACATCTAGCATTTTCCTTTTTTTTTTTGGTAGAAAGAGAACTTCCAATTTCAAAAGCATAAAATCTCAAATATAATTACCTCAAATCTTTAGATGGAGTACATTGTTGAAAATAACATAGAGAATTAGAGATTGACTCGAGAATATTGAAAAAGGTCAAAACAGCAAAAGGACAGGAAACGAAAATTGAAGGAAAGGCCGATCATTTGAGCATTGGGAAGTTGAGACCTTCAACCCACCCTTCCTTTGTCCGTCTCTACCCTGCTATCAAGCAAATAGCCTTTATACCCATCTGGATCTGCTCAATTGCTCCCTTGTTTTCTCCCACACGAACCCTAATCCTAATACCTCGAATTCCGATCGAATCTCCCGTTTTCTGGGCGATTGTTCGACAGGAAGATGACTTACGCATCGCACGTGTTGAATTCATCGAGGAAGGTATTTCTTCTACCTACCCACAACCCAATTTCCCAATCTGAAATTCTGTATCCCTGTTTCTGTCTCTTGTTTATTCTTTCATATATTCTCAGCATGAGTTTCCAATTCTTTTGTTGATGTTATTGGTGGTTGTTGATTGGAATGTTGCTTAATTTTACTAGTAGTTGTATATCTGTGTAGTCCTAGCTGAAGGAATTGGTGATATGAAACGATTAGGGCAGAAAATTAATCTGATGTATGTTGGGAGTCTTGTGACACTCTTTGTAATTTTATTGAGTAATCATTCTGTTAGTCAAAGGGTTTTTGAAAGGAGCATAGGAGCTTAGAGTGTAGTTTAGCTTCATGAATGGTTCAAATGGGTCTTGCTTGTTCGGGAGGATTGTTGCCAATTTGCACATTGAGCTTTGTATTTTTCGAATGTTGTTACTACATTTGTGATTGTACATATAACAGTCCGTGGTTTGAAGCATGTGAAATGATAGCTGACAAAAAAAAATCGGTATGATACATTTTAACAGTTAGCACTTGGTTCCAAAGTATTGCGGCATGAGCATGCCAAGTTGGTTCGGTGCTTCTACCATAATGCCTACAAGTCTGCGGAGAGAGGAGAGAGTATGTTACTGATTCTTTCCTTTTTTTTTTTCCTTTATCGCTGTCTCTTTTCTGTTTGTTGTCGCAACAAATCAATGTGAACTTGGTAAGTAATTACTCTTTTGCAGCTTTTTTATTGGTGTTCCACCACGAGTTTAAGAAACTTGTTTTCCTTTCTGTTGGATCCCTTTGGAAAGGAAACATCTTTTCATCTTTAATATGTAATCTTTCAGTAGTACAAAACTGCACTAACTAAACTCCAATCCTAGTTACACAACTTAGGGGCTGCAAACGCGTTTTATGAAATTCAAAGTGGTTGTTATAAATCTGTTGAGATCAGATTATTTCTGTATTTTCTCACTACTGCATATTTAGGAACCTGAGCATGGGAGCTAATCTCTGATTTTGTATTGTTATACCAATGATACTATAAGCGAAAATTGATTGCACTTATCATAAGCTTTCGATTAATGAAGTTTTTGGTCAAGGCTATTGATTTGCTATCCACTGTTATTATATAATAGATGCTGTTCAGACTGGTGAACATGGAGCTTTCAATAGAAAAGAGGACTCTTCATTTGGATTGATTTCCAGTAAAGCCAACTTCCACCATTATGAGAACCAATCGAGGATTGGTGTTGCTCGGGTGGGCATTTTTGCTATTTGCATTTGTGTTTCTGATATTGCAAGCACTACTTAATCTTCTAGTAAGTGAACTACACTTTTCTAACTCTCTCTTGCTATGCTACGTAGATTCCATCAATGGGAATGGTTACACGTAATTATTCAAGTATCGGTAATGCTATCATCAACAACAGGAGCTTGAGGTATGCTTGTAGTTAGTTCTTTAAAAATCTATTTAGGTGGTTTGAAATGATTTCTTTTGTTACCTGAGGAAGAAAAGCCTTGATTCACATATTCTGTCTATACTTTCTTTGTTAACTAAGTTGGTGTACTTTGTTCTTTATTCTGACCTTTCTTTTGTCATTTTTTGGTTGAAATTTCAGTTCAAATTTGCCTTCTCACCGGAGCTTTTCATCAGCCTCAGGTATATTATAGGTCTCTAGGGCGTTCTTTTTTCGTTGCATATCTTGCTGTTGCCAGTGCAAAATTTATGTATTTCGGTATAAAATCGAAATGAAGTCTGTTTCACTGTATCAAATCACTTTCCAACTAGACATTAATATTAATTCCTGATTACTTTGCTCTCAGACCTGCCACCACTTCTGGAAATAGGCATGCCATCTCTTTCACCCACTATGTCAGAGGCAAGCCATTTCGAACTTTACAACTTGTCAGTGCCAAGGACTAATTTTGAAAGAAAAATTAAGAATGGATTTGCAATTTGCAGGGTAACATTGCAAGGTGGTTAAAAAAGGAAGGTGATAAAGTTTCCCCAGGAGAAGTGCTTTGTGAAGTAGAAACGGTATGGATTTATGTAGACTTGTTTTTGCTATTCATGTTCTATCTACTTTGTGATTTCTAACATTTTATTGACTTTGAATAATGAAGGATAAAGCTACTGTTGAAATGGAATGTATGGAGGACGGCTATCTGGCTAAGATAGTACGAGGAGATGGTTCCCAAGGAATCAAAGTTGGCGAGGTATTAATTTCCTTTTAGCTTTTCTTCATGTCCTTATCTCTGCAGTAATGAACATATCTTGAGACTTGAGCGTTTGCAGTCTTCTAGAGAGGAGTTTATTACATAACTGTGATTCTAGCATTAAAATATATGATTCAATATGTTTTCTTTTTGCTCTCTCTTCTTGGTCTGTCTTGCTGTACGATTCCACTCACTGTTGATGTGAGAGTAGCTTATTTTTTGAGCATAATTATCTTTATAGAGAACTAAGCCTCTTAGAAAGGTAATAAACTGCTGTCAGTAACTCACAAATCATATTTGTATAGCAAGGAGCCTTATTTAGCTAAAAGATTTTTAATACTGTTAAACATTGTTGTATGTGGGCACATAGTGCATGCCAATGATTGAACTAGCTCTTTCTGACTTGGGGGTATGTCATGTAATATCGTGTAGATAATTGCCATCACTGTTGAAGAAGAAGAAGACATTGCAAAGGTCAAAGATTATACACCTGCAGAGGCAGGGACATCTGGACCACCACCAGAACCTAAGAAGCCATCTGAGCCTGCTCCGCCTAAGAAGGAAGCTGCTCAACCTCCAGCTCAACCAGAGCCGAAAGTTTCCAAGCCCAGTCAAACATCATCAGAAGATCGCGTATTTGCTAGCCCTCTTGCAAGAAAATTGGCTGAAGATAGCAATGTGAGTAACAACAAGATAGTTTTCTTCCGCAAGCGCCAGTGATGACAATTGTGCTACTTTAGTGTGCTGCATTTCTTATTTTACTCTTTATTTCCAATGAAGGTGTCTTTGTCAAGTGTCAAAGGGACAGGGCCAGATGGGCGCATTGTGAAAGCTGATATTGAAGATTACTTAGGTAAAATTCTTACCCCTTTTGAGTGTGTAATGCAATCCAAGTAGTCCCCAATTTTTGATAAATGGTTATGTCAAGCACATTTTGAAACAATCAGATTCTATTACACTAGATCCGATAGTTGATTCTAGTTTTTTTTTTGTAATACTGATGTAGCTTCTAGCGGAAAGGAAGCTCCAGCAACAGCCACAGGTGCTGCTGCAGCAACAACGTTGGATTACACAGACATTCCCCATACTCAAATTAGAAAGGTACTATAGCAGATCTTTTTTCTCATACTTTGTTGAAGTTTTCTTTTTTGGCTTGTAATTCTGTTTTATTGTGGGCTTCTTTTTAGTGAATCTGATGTCGGCCTGTCATTTCTTTTGGAGTTTGTAACCTTTGACAGTGTGTCTAATTAAGCTTGTTCTGTTGAACCGTGACAGGTTACGGCCGCCCGCTTACTGATGTCAAAGCAAACTATTCCCCACTACTATTTGACAGTAGATACATGTGTTGACAGACTAATGGAGTACGTATTAGTTATTGTTCCACTTCTTTCCTGGTTCTCTTTCCATTCATCAATCTTACTTATTTTTACCTACTGCGATTTCAGATTGCGAGGTCAGCTCAATGTGCTACAAGAGGCTTCTGGTGGGAAGCGGATATCTGTTAATGATCTTGTGATCAAGGTACTACTTTCTATCTTTTTTTTAGTATCATCATCTTGATAATTTCTAGCAACAACCGCCTACACTGGGAGAAACTGCAGTTTTTCTCTTTAATAGACTATTGTACTTGGTATGAACTTTGACAAAATTATGTGTGAGAAATAGGGCTCTGCTAATTTGCAGACCCTCGAATTTCCTTTCAAATCTGTGCAGTATGCTGAATAGTTCATGTCATGGTTGCTTTTGTCCCCAAGCTAACTATATCTGCTTATCCTAGGCTGCTGCTTTGGCCCTTCGAAAAGTTCCTGCATGCAATAGCTCATGGACGGATAGTTGCATACGGCAGTAAGTGCTCATAAATGAGCAAAATGATCTTTTTTTTGCGTTTATACAAAGTTTGGCGTAGCAGCACTGCTGATAGGTTTTCACTCTCATCTTACTAAAATCCGTTTCTTTTCTTTGCACTGTCCAGGTACCATAATGTGAATATTAATGTTGCTGTGCAAACTGACAATGGATTGTACGTTCCTGTCATTAGGGTAAGCACGGACAGTTCATTCTTTCTTTGGAACCAAGGTATCAAATTGCACAAAAGAATAATGACCTGAAGTGCTGAGCAAAGTTGCTGAATGGATTGAAACTTTGGGACTAAAAATCGACTAATTGTTTTAATCAATTCGACTTTACGTCCAAATTTCAATTGACTGAATTTTGAAGAAAGGATAAAAAACCTCTTCATGTTTTTAAATGTAAAGCATATGGAGGCATGTGTTAACCAATATCTGTTTGGCATATTTGGATTTAAACCATGGGACGCCTTTGTGGAAATGAGTCAAATCATCTCTGGTTGCTTTGGACGGAACTCCACAAAATTTGTTTGCTTTGTCTCTTTGGATTAAAAAGTCCAAACTGTGTGCAATTGATTTCATTTTGAACATGATTTCTTTTGAACATAGTGGGGGTACACTGAAGCATTACACATGTTAAAATTTTCTCTTATAGTTTCATTCTCCATTTGATCGCAGGATGCTGACAAGAAAGGTCTTTCTCTGATTGGTGAAGAGGTTAAAAGCTTGGCGCAGAAAGCCAAAGAAAACACTTTAAAACCAGAAGATTATGAGGTCAAAATCGCACCCTTGACTGGCTACTAAACTAAGTACTCTGTATATATATCCAATAGTCACAGAACAATTAATATTTTCATTTCCACTGCAGGGAGGAACATTTACAGTGTCAAATTTAGGAGGACCCTTCGGCATCAAACAGTTCTGTGCCATTGTTAATCCTCCTCAAGCTGCTATTCTTGCAATTGGGACCGGTAAGATACTGTTAACCCCAATCTTCATAGGCTTCATTGGAGGTCTTATATCTAAGTGTTAACTAGAGGGAAAAAAAAACTTCCATTTAGTAGTTTTTCGGAATCATGGCTGATTTATGGGCAATAGATCGCATCAAACTGATGTTTAAGGGTTCGTTTGGTACACCACCATTATTAAAGATACTACAACTCTACAAGTGTTTTCAATGCCTTGATGCCATTATAACTCTATAAATAATAATGTTGGTCTTGCTAAACGAAAGCTAATGAGATTGATCTTCTTTGTTCTGGAACAGCTGAAAAGAAGGTAGTACCAGGATCTACTCCTGAACAATACGACATTTCTTCTTTCATGTCAGCAACACTTAGCTGTGATCACCGTGTTGTCGATGGTAATTTCCATTTCTTTTTGTTAGATCCATAAAGCTTATAAAACTGTCATTTGTAATTGTAATTTCTTTGCTCATGTAATATTTGTATTGTGCAGGTGCAATTGGTGCACAATGGCTTAAGGCTTTCAAGGGCTACATTGAGAATCCAGAGACCATGCTACTTTGAAGAAAAACTCCAAAGCAGTTTCTCTCTCAGTTTTCCTTTTTGGTTTTCATTCTTCTCGACCTAATATGGGTGATTGAATTAGAGGCTGAATGTGGGTTCGCGTCATGACCCCAGATAAACGCTCCCTCCTCTTCCCATTTCGTGTTAGGCGACATAAAAGCAGACGATGGGTACTAGTGTAGCAGTGCCCTGTTGATTTTGATAAAATGGCTTCAGCTGATAAACAATTCTTTCCATCTCTTAATAATTGAGGAAGAGTCATAACACAAAAAGTCTTGTTCCTTGTATTTTCAGGTGAAATCTGAAACTACGATTTCTTTTGATCTCGTTGATGAACCTTACTGAACATGTAATAATTTTACCACAAAAATTTTTGTACTCGTGCATGATTGATTGTCTGAAAGATGTGGTAAACCAATGTTATTTTGCTTGTTTCGTCCAGTTAACTCCAGCTCTTCCAATTTATACAGGCATGTAACACAGTTCACAATGCTTTTTCTTAAAGACTAGATTCAGATGACTCCACGTATACATTATTAGGAAGCAAACCTACTATAGCGTTTGTTCTTATGAAGCAAACCTAATAAAGCAAAAAACGCTGGTGGAATCGGACTGGATTCCACCCTCGCTAGCAGAACACGCTACGAATTTCACTAGTGCCAAATAAGTAAGTCCTATATTTTGGAGGATTCCACCCCCGCTAGCAGAACACGCTACAAATTTCACTAGTGCCAAACGACGGCTACAATAAGTTCTTATTACTAAATAAGTTCTTCGACCAAAAAAAAGTTCTTCTTACTCCCATGTTAGGGTTGTTAATGTCTCCACGTATACATTCTTATAAAGCAAACCAAGCAGTGAACAAGTTTTTGCTACTAACCCATGACTGGATTGTTAATGACTCAATCAAAACTAGAAGAAGATACACACAAGTCATCAATACTGAGATCTACAATGTTAACTACTTACAATGCAATAATCAACCAGTTTTGAGCAACTACAACTCACACTTAGAGCAAGAGCTCATCAGTTTAGGGCTAAACTAGTTTGCAGACAATGGTGTTATCAACAGGATATGAAAACTATCTTTCTAATTCACCATGTTTATGTGCAGTACTCCATTAGGAAATTCATCAGAACAGGTTTACTAAGTTCTAACTTCCAATATAAGTAAAACCCTCTGTCACCTTAGAAAAAGTCAGCTACTTAACAAAGACAATCTTTTCAATATCACCATCAGCCAAAAACTCAACTAGGAATAAACAAATGATAGTAAAAAAAACTCCTTAAGCAAAACTTGCACACTACCATGGAAATCTCTTTTGTTGACCCTCACCAAGCAAAGAATCATATAAACCACATACCATACTTGATCAAATCAAGGCCACAGAACACAAAATCAAGACAGATTCAATCAAGTTTGATCAACAAGCATGTGAACAATTGGAAAAGAAAGCCATCCTGGCTCTTCCTCTACAACCATTGCAATCAAAACACCTCAGTTCAAATTAACAGTATCGTGTCGTCCTCCTGTCGAATCTTATTCAACACCTAACACACTAAATAACCTCCTAAAACTCAAAGCATGTTCTTCCCATGCCAGCCGAAAGACTTAAACTTTTGAACTTGCTAGAACAAAGCAACATATATAAAACAATACCACGCCAATCCATCACATACAATCCCCTTTCTTCCTCCCCAAATTTCATGATCAAAACTGTGATTTCAAAGCATAAATAGATATAGCCAACAAAGTCAAAAGTACCGAGTTTCCGATCAAATCGGAACATATCTCTTGACCACCTGCTTCCCAACCACAGCAATCCCGGCCGCAATTCCACCAATCGCTCCGGCCACAACAGCAGATCTCGGTCCAGCCGCCGCCTTATAAAGCGCGCCAGTCCCCAATCCCGCCACAACGCTGTTCACCACATCATCCGTAGCCCTAATCGAGCCAATCCCGCTCTCTAGCGCAGCGTACATGAGCCCGATCACACCAGCGCGGTTTCCAAACGTCCTCCCAACGTGTCCGGAGCCGTTGAGGATCCGATTGATCCGGAGCTTCATCGTGTCGCCTGGCTCCGAGGCCTTGACGCCGTCGAGGAATCCTTTTCCCGCTCCGGTCACAGATCCGGCGAGGTACGCGCATCCGGTGTAGAAGGTGAGATTCTCCCCCATTGAGCGGCCATGGCGGACGGACTCCTCTTGGTAGAGGTACTCGGGGCTTGTTGGGAGTTGGTAGAGTCGCTCGTATTGGGAAGTCGGGACCTTGACGCTGTAGAGGCGGTGGTTCGGGCTGATTGTGTCGTCGGATTGAGATCGGTCTTCGGAGGGATGGTAGGAATCCATGGAAGGGAGGAAAGGAATGGTTTTTTTGACGAGCTAGGGTTAGGGTTTTGGTGGTGTGAGATCAGGGGGGATTTCTTGGCAGAGGAATTGGGGGAAGAGGCGACGGCGAGGCAAACCTCCTTCTAGAGAGATTAACGAGGAAAGTCGGTTTATATATGGGAAACTGAACCGGTTTTTTTTTTTATGTATCAGTAGTGAACCGGGTCGGTTTGATTTACGCGACACAAAACGACGTGTTTAGTGGGAAAATTCTTCTTTTTTGGGTTTGAATGGTCTTTTTCAGTGATTAGTTGACTGAAGTTTATGGATTTTGCTCTGACCAATTGGGGATTTACATACGAGTATTTGTGAAATTTATGAGAATTCAACGAAAAGTTGCAGGTCATCAATTGGTGCAATTTGGTGTGCAACAAGTTGCTTGGTATTGTTGGATGAATCATATGAAAATCCAGACTTTTTTGTAGTGTCATTGATTAGATCATAATCCCTGATTAGGTGAATGCGAAATTTGAGTTCTGTATGCGAAATTAGGGTTCATGTGTACAGTTAGCCTATTAGTTTTTTTCGGGGTTAAAAACGTTATTGTAAAGGTAAGGATGATATGGGCATTCTTTCGAAATTTCCTTACAACTTTACACATGTTCTATGATGATGAAGTGTTATCAATGTCAGTATTGTTGGCTACTGATTCCTGATTACATAAAAAATGCAATGAAAATGATCTTTAGTATTTTGCAACATTTTTTGGGCTACAATTTACAGTTGTTGGTTTAGTTGAATCATGGAATAGACTCAACCTGGCTCATCCTTGTGCTTCCCGGAGACGATGAGGTATAAAGCGATTCTTCATAGCTCATCAAGGAAAAAGAAGAAGACGTAGCAGACATAGCATAAGCACTTAAACGAGTCATCTCTGGTAAAACCTCAGAGCCAAGATCCGGCCTATCCCTCTTCCTCATTTCACAACACTTAAGTGCCATCCTAGCAAAAGATAGAGCCTCTTCTATGGGCCAACCTTCCACCGTTGGATCAAGTACCTCTGCAAAGTTTCCTTCCTCAATCGCATTTTCAACGGCGTGTGATAAACCCATTGCAGACCTTCCTGTGAGAATTTGAAGAAACACCACTCCCAAAGAGTACACATCTGATTTCACACTAAGCATCCCGGTTTGTTGATACTCGGGATCAATGTAGAAGAATGTTCCGGCTGCAGCCGTCATGTGGCATTGAGTCATGTTTTCTGCTGCAGATGGTGGGACCAACCGGGCTAGTCCGACATCACAGATTTTGGGCACATAGTTTTGATCCAACAAGATGTTGGCAGGCTTCAAGTCTCTGTGTACCAAAGGCTCTGGCTTTGTTGAATGGAGGAAATGGAGGGCGCTTGCAATCTCAGCTGCTATCTTAAACCGGATTCTCCACGGGATTGGAGGGGTGTTATCCTTTCGAAATAGGCGGTCTTCTAAGCTTCCATAGTTCATTAATTCATAAACCAAACATCCATACTCTGGACAAGCTCCTAGAAGTAGCACCAAATTTGGATGCTTCATTCGTCCTAGTACCTCAACCTGAAATGGAACAGATACAATCATAATGCAAGATATAAGACCATTTGTATCAGTGGCTTAAGTTCCTTTCTTGTCGAAATTCGGATTCACTATACCATTTATGTATAGCTTGTAAATATTAATGCACTAGGCTTAATTACCTCCTTTTGGAACTGACTTAGCCCTTGTGATACATCTGGTCTCAAAACCTTGATTGCAACTCGTTTGTCATCAAGTTTGCCTCTGTATACAGGCCCATAGCCTCCCTCACCAACCTTCAATGAAGCTGAAAAGTAATCCGTGGCAGTTTCAATGTCTTCAAGAGTATATTTTTTGTATTGTATAACATTCTTTATATTCCTTGTATGGTTTTCCATCGTTGCTAGTTGCTCGGATAAGTACGCAACTTCCATGGCAGCCTTCTGTTTGCACCTCTCCAACTCGAACTTGTTTGATTGGCTTGCACCGAGCTCCTTTGCCTGAGGTTATCGATTTAGTTACAAATTTTTGTTTGATTTTGATATATATATATAAATTTATATATATATACATATAAATTTAACGTCTTACCGTTTTTTGTGTTGGATGTGCTTCATTCTCAAAGAGTCTTAGAGCTTCCATGTTATGCTGTAATTGGAGCTTTAATCTCTCCATTTCAACTTCTGGGTCTTGCTGCAATCCAAAGTAAATGTGTTCAAATGTATATACAACACATTGATTCATTTAATTATATTTTATTTGATGTCAATTTTACTTACAGTGCAAATTGTTGAGCTTGAGCTACTAGTTGAGAAGGTGCTTTGTGATGTTTGAGAGGCTGAATAATGATTGGGCTCAATGGGCAACGAGCCTAAACTTCCTCTATAGCTGAAATTGTTTGGGGCAGAATCTTGAATCTTTTGGACTGTGGATTTTTGGTGTTCAGGGATCTTCATTAATTTCTTTGGAGATGGACATGTGGAATGCATACTCTCTCCTCCACTCATTCGATCAATGCTAACTCTGTTGTTGTGATAACTGCTATTATCACTAGATGTACTCAACCTGCAACAATACCAAAGATCAACGAATTAGAACAACTAGTATATATACTTGTGATTTGTTTTTAATGAAATCAATATACATAAGGTTTGTTTGGATTCCTAATATGCATTGTCCTGCATCATTTTGCATTGAATATCAAGTAAAATAATGCATTCTCCTCGATGATCCAAACGGATCCATAAGGTCATTGGTACCATATCTAATGAACCAGAATGACAATCAAGAAGCATTCATTCCGATTTCATGTTCCTTTGTCACTTATCCAAATTATGATTCTAGAAAAGCTAACCAAACATCAAATACTTAGAACCGTGCCAAAAAAATGAGGTGTCCATATAATAACCCTCAATTTTACGTAAGGGCAAAATCGTCATTTGCCCTTTATAAAATAGTAACTCTTTCAAACATTATATATAATGATAGTATGCCAGTAATATCCCTACATAAAAAAAAGGGGTGTTACGATCCAGCATCTTTACCATGAGTGGTTGGTAGATTCATGTAGGCTCGGTATGTGTTGCATTAACTGGTGCAACGGAGATAAGAACGAACTTAGCCTTGGCATTGACATTCTGTTGTTCAATGTGTCTCTGGATGCTAGCAAAGATGCGCTTACACCAGGCGACTTCGGTCCATGCATAGAGGTCGGAGTTGCAGATCCTGATACACTAGTTGTCCGGCTTTCCATCGTTCTAATGCTATGAACTTTGGCTTTTGCAACCACGTAAACCGCACAATACTCGGGTGCTAATTTGCCTAAATGGGTGGGAGTGTCAACCCCTTTCAGTTTCCTTGTGAGGATGTTGCGGTTTGAGGCCCCAACGACAATGCAACCAATAAGATTGGTTGTGATGTACTCAATTAGGGCGTTTGACACTTCGATGTCATGTAGAACGACTTCTTTTGCATCGATCTACATCACACAAGAAACCCGAATCAATGAAGGAGGAATAAAAGACTAGCATTGTTATAGGATTGAATGATTAGTGAAGCTATAGTTACCCCTTTACGAGCGCAAAAGCCTCGATAGGGAAGGAACAACTGGTGCATCTCTTCTTCGATTGGGGTGTGCCCTATTCTAGCATCTACTACAGGATCTAAAGAAAACAAGAAGGTTGAGAAGATCAATGCAATGTTGAATCCTACCAGATCATTTCTTTACTCCAAGGAATATGTGGTTATATTTCAAAATCACACCTACATATAAATATTATCCTAGGGAAACTTTCATTGACATTAGATTTTTACGTGCATTCATGCATGCCATATTGCTATTCATACAAAATGAAGAAACAACGGTCAACTATGAAGGAATTGGAGGATTAAGAAGGGTGCATACTGGAATTCAAGCTTTGGGTTCGGACATGAACGAGCAAAACAGGGCGACGAGGCTTCACCATCACAAGGTTATCAAGTGCCCATTTGAAGGCGTGTTCGCTGTTCTTGTCCTTGTCGATTCCGATCATGACCACATCGTTGTAGCCGTTTGGAGGGTTGGGATCCAAGGCCGCCATTTCAAAGCTTATGACGGCTTTGGACCCGAAACCCCCACCTGTCCCGACCAAAGACCTCAACACAAATCAAAATGAAAGAGGGACGTCTAGTCTAGAGCAAAATAAAACCAGAGAGAAATGTGGGGACTAGTTTGAATTTTGGAAATTATGGCCTCTCATTTTTTGGCTTGTGCTTGGAGCATAATGTTCCATATTTAAGAAGAGAGAATTTTGCTATTACGAGGTTTTTCATGTTTGGTATAGTTGTCTTTTGTAAGTGCTAAATTTTTAAGAAATTTTGTACACGGACAGTTTGTGCTCCTAAATAATCTTTTGTAAGTGTTAATTAAATCAAATCTACATTTTTTTTGTCATTAAATATAAATTATTCAATTCTTCCTAATTTATTCACAATATATTATATTATGTTATTATTGTTATATATTCTATTCAATTCTACTTATTATATTTACTCTAACCTCTCTTGCTCATTATTAAAATATCATATACCACCCCCGGGCATTGGTGTAATGGTTGTGAGCACTTATAGTATGCTTTTGGTCAAGGGTACGAACCTTGCCATTTACACTTTGTGTGTTTGTGTGTGGGCAAGATAGCGCTCCTTGATTGCAAACCTCCATGGGTATGGTTCGCCACTTTGCCTCTCTTCCCCCGATTTACCTCCTCCACGTGTTCAGGGTAAGGTTGCGCGGAGGCGCAAGACTAGTTGGGACTCAAGTATAGGAATACCTGTTATTCGAAAAATATATATCATACTCCCTCCGTCCCATAATGTTTGTCCACTTTCCTTTTCCGTCGTCCCAAAATGTTTGTCCACTTTCCTTTTATATCAATAACTTTTTCCAATCTTACCCTTATTCAATCTCTACAATTACCCCCATTATCCAACTTTTCCACCTACTTTATCTCTTTTCAACTTTTATCCCCTATAAATTTCCAAAAATAGCCCTAGTCAATCATTACTTACACCCACTTTATTCTACTTTTTCACGTTCCAATACCACTTTACACCTCTCATTAAAACCGCAAAAACCGTCCTTTTGGACAAACATTATGGGACGGAGGGAGTATATCATATGTTATATCATTAATATAATGATATATTAGTATAAAATATATATTATATTGTTATTAATTTTTGTGATTATTAGAATATTATATACTATATTATGTTATTATATATTGTTATGTTATTCAATTCTTTTTATTGTATTCACTCTAATATTATCTTCTAGCTATTATTTACCTATCATACATATATTATGCTATACTAGTTTAACATGTCGTGTCATGAACGACAATTTGACTTGAAAATATTAAATTATAATTATATATTTGTATTTTATAATCAATATTGATATGGAAAAGTATAATATAAGTTTTAATCTATGAACATATATTTTAAAAAAAGTGGTGTTGCTTTTGAAGTTCGTATAACTCAAAAAATACATAGAAGACATAATACTTACACTTGATTACATATATATTTTCTTTCTAAAACCTTATTATAAGAATCTAAATTGCTATACCCCATAATAAAAAATCATTTTTATTATTTTCATTTATTTTTATCAAATAGAATTATTTTTAACATTTAGTCTATATGTTACCACTATTTAATTATTAAGATATTATCTCAAGGTGTTTATTTAAGTAATTCAAATAATATATGTTTCTAATATCTATATATGTTGTGACATTTGATAATATCTTTATACCCAATAATATCTTAATAAAACTATTCTAACATCTCAATAATATCTTTATTTGATTTAATAAAAAAATAATATCAAATAAAGTTATTAAGATAACATCTTAGTAAATCAAGTAAGATCGGATAATATCCATCTAATATCTTCATAGTAGGATTAGATAATACCCTCTCCGTATATATTTGATGTTTTAGTTGATTGTACTTGTTTGAGAATATTTGATGTTTTATCATTTTATGTATCTAGTTTTTCAAATGTATCCTAAATAAATCTTTCCTTATAAGATTTTCTCTTTAAACCACTATGAAATTAGAATAATTCAATAGAGGTAATTAAGTAATTCTATAGACTTTCGTAATTTCTGGTTGAAATACTGAAACATCAAATATAAACGAATGGGTGGAGTATCATATTATGTAAAATAATATAGTTGATGGTGTAAATATAGAAAAATAACTTAGGTTTAAAATGATAAATTTATTTAAGTAAATCAATTAATAAAGTGACAAAATCAATGATTATTCTATTAAATATGATGTGGGGCCAAAATCATCCTGATGACTCGAAACTAGTCGGCTTTTATAATATACTAGGAAATGATAATTCATTCTTATATTGGATAATTCATTATATTATAATATATTTTTTTAATGCAACAACGATTTGTAGGATTACAATTTTTAGATAAGGATTAAATACTTATTTTTATCAATAAGTTTTTTTATTTTATAATTATATATTCTTTTAATACTTGTTTTGATAAGAGTTATAATATATTCTTTATTTTAATGCAACGTTATATTGTTTTCTTTAGTTTTACAATTAATGTATGAGGAAAGGATAAGCATAAGATGCATAACATATTAGATAGATTTTACGTTAAAAATATAACAAAATAAAAACATATCTTTAAGTTTAAATGGAAATAAGTAGAAAGAAGAATTCTAATGTAGAGTTTACAATGAAATTTCAATCAATTAAACAAAGTAAATTGTTATAATATATATATGGATGATGCGGTCTAATGAAAAGTTGACACGTACATGTCGACGTGTCGTTCTAAATATTATTTTTAATCTCCGCTTTAATATGTAGTTATGATGGTCAATAGATAACTTATGCGGGATGTAACGGTCTAGTTTTTAATAAATTTTATAACCCGCGTGCATTGAAAGCCAAAGGACAACGCCAACATATATAAATCAATGAGATGCATTTAATGATCTGGACTTGATGTATTGCAACATCGGCTGCAATGTAACACCAAACACCTAGCGTACAAACAATTAAACATGGAAACAAAGAAAATTCAACCCTACTTAATTATCTCTAACCATTATTTCCCTTATACAAAGAACTATTCTAGCTAGCTAGCTAGCTAGCTACACATGGAAGAACAGGAAGACGGCGAGGCGGTGGTTGGGAAGAGCTGAAGGGTCTTCAGCCTCTCGCGGTGGTTCGCCTGGTGGTGGCCGCTAGATTCGGAGCCTACGGACAACCATGTAACGTCGACCACCGACGAAGAACCGTCTTTCTCAGCTTCTTCCTTGTCACTGTTGTCACACCACCTTATGCTTGTTGTCATCATCTCTGGCCGCTCTAAGTTCCTCCACTGAAAGTCCTTCATTGCCTTCATATTCATTCAAGCAAAAATGTGAAATTTTCTTACATAATTGTGTTTTTTGTCTATTCATCTTTATCATTTTTAAGAAGCCATACTAGCATGGATAGATAACTGAATAAACTCCTCATAGATTTTAAGGTCGGACGTTCTAAAACTTTTAGTTCTCACTCGTAAAAATACTTTATACCATTCAGAACCATCAAGAACTTCGCGAACACGAGGTTGTGGTCCTCCTAATTCTTACCAACAAAGACTTAACGTGTAAAAAGAAATATGATTACCTGAGCGGGAAAGATGGGGCAAATTCCGGAAGGATATTGAGTAGGGAGGAAAACATAGTACAAGAGATTGTTATTGTTATTGTTGTTGTTGTGAAGAAGTTCTTTTGTGAGCTTTTGCTTCTCTCTAGCCTTATGGTTTTGGAACCAATAGAACACATTCTTGGACTCCACTTTGCCATAGTCCTTAAGCTGAGAAGTGATCTTATGTATCTGGTGAGATGAGGGTGTAGTGAGGCCTCCTTTGAACAACCCTTTGAGGATCATCACTTGCTCCGACGTTGGCCGCCACCGCTTGCTCAGGCTTGATGACGTGGCTTTCGGAGGGCCCATGGTGGTTGTTGTGAGGATAGAGACAATTGAAGTATGTGAGAGGATGCTTTTGTAGGGTTTGGAAAGTAGAGAGGGTTTATATAGAGGGAGACACAATAATGTAGGAAGTGTTAGTAGATGGATATACACGTACAAATTTAATTGTGACGTCTTCTTTGTTCTCTCAAATGAAACCTAGGCTACTCTAAATTAGTAAACTTGGTGGCCGGTGAGATATCAATTGTGATACTAGCTTTTATTGGGTGGGGCACCACTTTGGTGGTAAACAAATTAATGGGTGGGTGGCCCACTCACTAAGGACTATGAGTTAGGGGTGGGCACGGACAGAAAACCGGAAGTTTGGTTAGTCGGATATCGGTTAACCGGATATTTGGTTACTAAATTATGATAATCATTACCGAATCGTTAAGTAACGGTTAACCGATATCGGTTAACCATGAAAACCGGTACGGTAGATCGGTTAACCATTATTTGAAAGTGAAATTATTCATTTTACATGCATTTTGACAAATAAATATCGAAATATATGATATTATGATCAAAACACGTAGTCGATTGAAACGGATTGGATCGATTGAACAAGGTGAGTGGATGCGCCATTTATTAAGGTCGTGCTTTTGTGCGGTTGGAAAGCAACGTATGCTAGGTAGCTAAGTTAAAAGATAGAATTTTAGGCTTATCAACCTTTTCAAAAAACAAAGATATAATATCAGCAAACTAACGGGTGCAAGTGTGCAACTGCAACCTAGCTATAAGTTAATAAGTTATAACTAGTTATTCATTTAAGACACTAATTATTTTGGAAGATATTAATATTAAGCAGTTGTAGTTAATCGTATTTGAATTATAGAATAGATCTCTTATTAAAAAAGCCTAATACTATCAAATTATCTTATTTATATTATTTTATTTCTAAAAATATATATTGATATTTTATTATTCGGTTTATCGGTTAACCGATTGAAAAAATATGATTAACCATTACCGAACCGTTAAACCTTTTAAAAAACCGGTTGGTTAACCATAACCGTTTTTCCGTTTCTTCTCGTCACGGTAAACCGGAAAAAGCTTTCGGATACCGGTTTAACGGTTACGGTTTTTTTTGCTCAGCCCATACTATGAGCTAAGTAAATTGGCTTGTATCGATTGACTTGATTCAATGGTAAGACGAAGGGTGACATTTAAATCATCTAAGCGAATGGGCCGAAACAAGGATTGAACTCGAGGGCTCTCAACATTTTTCTTACCTCTTACCACTAGATCGTCTCATATAGGCCAATATAGTAAATGTTGTTCCTGGCCGGTCTAGCTTGAATTGGAGCTCTAAAGTATGAAACATTTAAACATGTGTATAGTATTAAGTGCAATAGCTAGTGGGCAGGGCATTGATTATATAGAGATTTAGTAAATTAATATGAACACTAAAATAAATTGACCATATTTAATCTTATATATAATTATAAAAGAAGGAAGATTTACCCAATCGCATAATTACAGGTAACCGAAAACTTAATTTTTTTTTCACGATTATAATATGTTATATAAATGATTATAGTACCTTATACACATGTTTTTTTTAAGTGTATCCATTAATTTTGAAGGTACTTAGGAAAACTGATGCATATACATGAAACCGATCACCTATATACATGATTATAATACGTTATATGTTATACATGATTATGCTACATTGTTAACATACTTTTTTATTGATTGTATTCATAAATTCCAACGGTATTTGTATCTACCTTTGGAATTCATAAATTCAATAATAAACAACATGTATATCAGGTACTATAAGAATGTATGTAAAAGTTGAATTTTTTGTTTCATATAATTACGGGATTATATGAATCTTCTTTCACTCGATCATCTAATTTCAGGATAAAATCTAATTTTATCGCGATCCGATCTGCCATATTCTCTTATTTGTAAAAAAACCTATCTATACATGTCCACTTACTCCACTATACTCCACCACTTACATAATTCACACATTGACACATAATTAATGAAATTATTATTTTAGAAAGCATAATGGGAGTATGTATGGCATGATCAACCTTAGTTTAGCTACATAGCTTGATCCCTCTCGACCAAAATCAACTTTAAATTTAACTGCGGTCATTTATCCAAGATTGTTAATCAATCCACAATATGTCATGATTGGTCACTTTTTTTTTTAATAAGAAAAAGATTAGGGTCGTCGCAAGTACTACTTGAGCTCGCTTAGAGCATTTACAAGGGATGAGAAGAAAATAGGGCAAACCGCCATCCTGGAGTCTCGAACCCAAAACCTCATGATACTACCATAAGTGCTCAACCAGTGAGCTAATGCAACAAGCGCCATGATTGCTCACTTTAATTTTAACGTAATTTCGGAGGGGGAGGATCACAAAATGCAAAGCATAATCATTCCTTCTTTTCTACCCTTATTCATGAGCCCATGAGCCCATAATTTCACTTTTTTCATTTTTCAATCTCACTTATTTACATACTAACATACATAATTCTAGTGTTTTTATACTTTATGAAAAGTGATTAAAATTTATAAAAAAATTCGTATTAGTGAATATGAATTAATAAAATTTTGGTGTAACTTTTTTGAATTAAAACAATGGCTATGTGAAAAAAAGAAAAGCATGTGCTTTCATTTTCTAAATTAACCAAAAATATATTTAATTTTGTAAGGATTAAAATATATGCAAAATTAGTCTTTATAGATAGATAAAAAAAAAGATATAAGTTTTCACATCTTTTTTGTTTTTGTTTTTTATTAGAATAAGCTTAAAATTAGCATTTATGTTATATGATATTACTAAATTCTACCCATTTATTTTGTGCCATGTGGCATTGCTTGATTGGATTTCTCTTACATGATCTTACTCACTCTTGTGCTAATCTTTCAATCTTTTTCACCTTGGGCTCAACAAATATCAACATATTAAGGCCCTGTTCGGCATAGGTTTACGGAGGTTTTTAAAGGGTTGTACAATTTAAAACCTACCTAAATAGATGTTTGGTAAGACAAGGTTTTTAGGAGGTTGAGGTTTTAGTAGGTTTTTGATGAGGTTTGAAAGGATAAAATAGAAACCTTGATACAGATAGGTTTTAGGAGGTTTTCGAAATTTTTTCACTGAATATTTTTGTTTTTAATAATATTTTTGGTAACTTTAAAGCAAAACCTACTTAAAACCTTGTAGTACCGAACATCATATTAAGTTTTAAAAAAAAAAACCTCTACCTATTAAAAAAACCTACACCTATCAAAAAAACCTCTTTACAAACCTACGTCTCTTCAAAAACCTAAATGTTGATCTATTCATGGTCTTGGTAGAACAACTCCCATTGGGAGTGCTCAATATACATATAAATGGCTGCGCACGTAAGCATTAGCGGGCATCAACGGCTAACGGTAACGGCCCCCTCTCAGCCACGTGCCAAGCTCATGCCCAATTAGAGATTTGGCCCCCGGTGGCCTTGTTATACTGTTTCTAGGTACATACGGAGTATATAAGACTATTTCAACTTGACCAAAAAAAAATAAGACTATTTCAAGGTATGTGTCATTCATACACATGACGTGTATATTCATTCGTAGTTGCTATTTTACCATTTTCCTACTATTGATTCATCTATCTTACTAAATGTATTTTGTAGGGCTCTAAAATTAAATGAAATGTTAAGTTTTAAAATGAGATTATATATAGAGATATCATTTGGATTTTATATCTTAATGATATCGATTATAGAAAATTTTCAATTTTCATGGTGTCATGTTTAGACTTGTCAATCGGGTCGACTGGGTCGTTCATACACATGACGCGTGGACGTTCATTAATATATGTAGTGATTATATAAGATGCTAATACTAGAAAAGTTTGATAAATCTTAAATTTGAGATTTTTTTTAATTTTCCTCTATAATGGGATCACTATTTCTTTTTTACGATTTAGTTTTCTTATTTAGTACGTTTATAATGTTCCTTTAAGACCCACCCTAGAAAAACCGACATATATATAACACGTACACATCGACACTATATTAGTACTCATCATTTTCCCAAATTAACATGCTCAGAAACGTGTCATGTGTATAACGTGAACATGGAACACAAACTCATATGCATGCATGCATTCATAATGTGGATTAGTAATGTAATGTCCCTTTCTCTCCAAAGTCCCCATGCTTCGATGACGCCATCGATCGGTGTTTGAAGATTTAGAAATTAATGTGTACGTAGTGTATGCCATGCATTAAAATCGGACACACGTACTTTCTCTGCGTGTATGACGTCGTCATGCTATCATGTATATGCAAGAGCCAAAAGCTAGAGCTCTATTACTATTAAGTACGTACGTACATTATTATATATCCATGCATGCAAATATGTGTGTAGGCTACGTGGGTGGCATAATCACAGCCTCGCTATAAATGGCCGACCTGCTGAAATTATTTAGTGTCCCTTCGGCAACCATACTCTCGTAAGCTTAGTACTCGCGATAGGCCCAAAACTTAAGTACATGATGTTTCAATTCAAATTCCCGATATGGGATAAATCTTTAATCTCAACAAAGCTTGAATATTCCACAAACTCAACTCAATTTAAATCTAAATCTATCAATGAATGGACCCGTAATATATATAGTATTAAGTTCAATAAAAAAACACGTACTTTTGTATAGAGGATCGCGGATGAATATGCAATTTTTCGTACACTAAATCGCAATAGAATCAATGATACAGATCGAAGGTATCAGGCCATCAACGACCTCACTCAAGTAAGTACTCAATCAATTGTCCGACCTAATTCTTGTTTGAAATATGGACTAATTAATCAAATTACTAAACTGACACATGTATCTTGTGCAGTTGTGCATGCGGTGAAAAAGATGAACTGAAGTTGCATTGTTGTGAAATGACATTGGCACAGGATTTTGTACCCTATTTACTGATTCCATGGCCAGGCCATTTATTAACCCTACTGAAATAGGAAATTCACAATGTCTATGTGAATACCGAGTTCATCTACAGTTTTACAAAAGAGCAGACCAAAACTAACACAGGACTTTGCAAATAAAGCAACTTAATTATTATATGGAGTTTAGAGAAATGTTAGAATAACTTCGAGCTAGATTGATGATCAACGAGAAAAGCTTGACACATCATCTTATTGGTTGATCGAGCATATCTTATTGGTTGATCGAGCACTACCGATAGTACTATGAGGTATCGAGTTTGAGACGTACGACAGGGTGACGGTTTGTCTTATTCTCTAGTTTTCATTCTTTGTGGATGCTCCAGAGACAAAGCCCAAATAGTATTTGTGGCCAACATAATTCTTTTCCTTATAAAAAAAAGATGATCAACGAGAAAAAGTGGCATTGTATACAGCCACGTATATGTGAGTTTTATCCTATTAATTTTTCATCCATATCCATATGTACTGCACGTATTTTTATGTGAATTTTATCCTATTAATTTTTCATCCATATCCATATGAAATTTCAACCAATTAGTCAAATTTAATTATTTTAATAAAGAGTGCCCTCAACCAAAAAAAAATATTTTAATATAGATGGGTGATGAGCTCTAATGAAATGTTGCCATGTGTCGTGCTAATTATTATTTTTAACCTCCGTTTTAGTATATAGTTATGATATGTTATAAGCAATTACCAACACGAAAACAACAAGTTTAAATTTGGCAATTGTATAAAGTTACTTACTAAAATTAAACAATTGTTAACGAATCTTTCATTCTTGGAAAAAAATGCACGAAGTAACTAACAATATGTAATCTTCTGATTCATTTTTGTTTTGATCAAATACAATGAATTATTTTTTATTTAGCAAAGGATTAATGTTTAACTATTTTTCCAAAACATTGTTATATTTTTTATCCACTTTCCACCAATTAAATGAAGTACGGTCACAATATGAGCCATAAAAATGGACTAGAGTATCAACATTACATAGCAACCTAATCTTTGGGAACTGTTGTTGAAAACAGATGAGCAAAATAACCCTAAATATGGGGTGGACGTCATTTTAAGCTATTGGCAGTCTCATGAGACAGATAACCAGCAATGATGACATTTAGAATCGATCTTGAGAAATATATTAAGATGACATACTACAGTTGCAAAAAACTGACCCAAACTCATCTTAATCCGAACGAAAATTTTAGGGTTGAAACTTGACTTGAAAAGTGGCGTATAAAGGAAAAAGTTGAACCCAATGAACCCGAAAACTAGGGCTGGCCAAAATCCGGTCCGAACCGGTTTTTTGGACGGGACCAGACTGTTCCTCGGTCCATGAAAATGGAGGTTCCCGATCCCGGTACAGACTGGATTATTATAAAATAAAATAAAATAAATAAAATAAAATAAAAGTTATATAAGTTTGATATAGTTTATTATTAATATTTAAGTTTCACATTTATATTATATACTTAATAATATTATATTTTAATTTTCATTAATGATATATGGTTTCTTTAACTATATTATAATTTTTTTATATAAAAATGTATATTTTCTTAGAAAAAACTATTTTTTTTAAATAAATATCCGGTCCAAAACTAGACCGTATCGGATTTTCACTATCCGGTCCCCGGTCCATAAGTTTCGGGCCATCCGGTCCCGGTCTGGTCCGGTCTTGAACCGGTGCCCACCCCAACCGAAAACCGATTGGTTTGAAACCCGTACCGCGCGTGTTGCATTGATCCGGTTTTTTATATATAGAATAGATATATTTTAGGGAAAATCCGTTTGGTGCCCTCAAGTTTTTGGCTTTTCCAAATGGTGCCTAAGTAAAAAACGTATTCCAGGAAATACCCCTGAACATTTGCAAAAGTTCGGCTAGTGCCTTACTTGTAATTTTTTTCTTATATTTCACTAAAATTTGTTTATTTTATATAACAAAAACATACTTTATATATACTAAGTTAAAATTCAATAATAGTATAATTTTTTTTTAATAATTTTACAAATATATTCTATAAAAATATTATTTAGCTTATGTTTTCAAGTTAATTTTTGTTATATTTATCAAATTAAAAACCAAAAATAATTCAATACTTATATTAAATTAATATATTATATAATTGAAGTTTATCATGAAAATTTTACATAGTATAACAATTTTTAATATCAATTCAAACTTTATATATACATATGTATATATGTTGATAGAATATATGAATTTTCATTTCTTAAATAATAGGGGGAAATACGAAATATTGTTTAATAATAGTAAATTTACTTTCTATACATATATATATGTATGAATTCACAATATAAATAAATTTTCAATATAAATATTAAAATATTTTTGGTTTTAGTTTGATAAATATAACATAAATTAACTTGAAACCATAGGTTATATAATATTTCTATAGATTATATTTTAAAACTTATTTAAATTATACTTTATATTGTAATTGATTTTTAAACTTTGTACTTGTAAAATTATTTTTTATCATAAAAAATAAATAATTTTTACTATAATCTAAGAGACATTTAAATGTAAGGGTACATCCAAACTTTTGCAAAAGTTTGGGGGTATTTCCCGGAATAAGTTTTTTACTTGGGCACCATCCGGAAAACTGGAAAAGCCAAAAACTTGAGGGCACCAAACGAAATTTCTATATTTTATTTTATATATTATAATAAATTTTATTATAAAAAACAATAATATTTTGACCCATTAGGTCGACTCGAACCTCCACAATAACCTCTCAGAACCCGGTCCAACTTGACTTGTAACCCGATCGACCCAAACCCGCACTCAATCCGAACCTTAACCCGTCCGAACTAAACATGTTTGACACATCTATATACTACGTACAATGATGATAATATTTTTTTGGTCGAGGAAGCCGGGCGAGACCTAGAAAGAGCAAAAAGAAAAAAGAGGCTAGAGGCTCACATCACGGACAATAGACTGTCCTCTAACAATGGGGCCGAACCTAACGGCGGGTCAAAAAGGAAATGCAAACCAACATCGAAAGAAAAGACAAGCCTTGCGAGGGAGTCGATGACATAACTCGCCTTCTTAAAGACATCAGTAAAACAGACATCCCGGTCACATCCAAGGAAGCCTTGACATTGATTTATATGTCTGGCTAAAGAGAGGGTAATTCGGACTAACATTTTTTCGAGATTATATGGATCACCAACGCATCCCATTCAAGCAAGACACGACGGTATCCCAAGCAAGACACGAAGATACCCCAGACTTCAGCCATCAAAATCAAGCACGAGCCAATTTTAATGCTAGTGATTGCTACTCACCTCACAAACTTATAAAGTGATTGCACCTTACCTCACAATTACTATTATTTTCTACAACTTCGAAAAGTTTAGGCCATTTTATACACTTTATATTTACGGTTAGTGGTTAACCAAATTATCTGGTTATAAAATTAAAATAATTGTATTCCTCTCTTTTTTTTCTTCTTTTTTTTCAATTCTCATTCTCCTCTCTACAATTCAAAAGTGAAAATAAAATGGATTTTGAAATCCAGCCGTTGACAGTCCGTCTGAACGTTTCATGGTGGGACCCACCAAGACCGGCTAATTTTTACCCTTTCTCCATAATACAACCATGATCTGTATAATTTTCACATACAATCCCATTCTAATTAGCAGCATAAATAAAACCGATTAATTAGATTATATAGTCTCAAGTAATTTCGGTCTGTGTCTTCAACTTCAAGTGCCCCCTTTGCCCCCTTTTATTTTGGGAACACGACTCTCAGCTGACCAGAGCCTTCTCCGCAAAACTTAAGAGAGAGAGAGATTCAACTCTGCAAGAAAGATAGAGAGAGACGTTATTCAGCAAGGCAAGATAAAAGCTCGAAAAGGGTTGAATTTGAAAACAAGAAGAGGAAGAAAGGCGAGAGTTTGAGTACCTGGGTTTCAAATTAATCGTTTGAATTTGTTCAGGGGCTTTCTCTGTTGCCTGATCTGGGGGTTCTGCTTCTTGTTTGCTCAAGTTTCGGTATCTGGGTGAACGGCAAATTGGGTATTTGTGTTTGTTGATGAGTTTGAATTGGTTCATGAGCTGAAGATCGAGTGTCGTTTTCTGCTCACCGGAGGAAGAAAAGGGAAATGGTACTAGTTTCGAAGCTTGAGTTTCTAGTGTTATTATATATGCCCTAGTTTAATTTTTTACGTTTCTGAAGTTTGCCCTCTTTTGTTGGAAGAGGCCAATTAGATTTCTAGGGTGGTGAAATATTTATTTCGGAGTTCATATGTACTTGCCCTATTTTTCTTTCTAATTCATGGCTGCAATGTTCTGTAATTGGGTTTCGTAGGCTTATTTTTGTAGCAAATTAGCTCAGTGAGGGTTTTTATTCAGTTTATTTCTATGAATTGGAGAGAAAGAAGAGAGATTGTTAACGTGTGCTAATTAAAGGAGCTTGTTAACATATGCTAAGCACAATGTAGTTGAGAAGTGGGTAGAACTAATGAAGATATAGGCATTTGTTTGTTTGCATTATTGGCATGTCTGAAGCAACTGAAGATTGTGAACTATGGTCAAGAGCGAGTTTAAGTGGAGTGTTTGGCCATCTTCATGCACACTGATTACTGATTGTTGTATCTAGTACTTAAAATTTGTGTTTACCCTTGCCATTTGCAGACTTCTCCAGTAAACATAATAGTCGGTTCACATGTGTGGATTGAGGATCCTAACCTAGCTTGGATTGATGGAGAAGTCATCCGGATTAAAGGTGATGAGGTTGAGGTTCAGACAACTAATGGGAAAAAGGTTTGTTTGTACTCTTCAGCCATCTGCATTATAGTCAGTCAGTTTCTGTGGCAACATTTTGTCACTTCATTTATTCATTAGGACAATGATGTTTAATTATTACTCTTGTTATCATTGGTTAGCTTAAGACATGAGTATGTTTTGTTACTATCTCAAGTTAATGGCATAATGCTCTGTCCAAAAATATTATTTGGGAGCCTGTTCACATGGATTTTTTGAGGGATAAGCTGCTAATTGTCAGTTGAAGAATGCAGACCAAGTTTGTCAAAAAGGCCTTTTGTTAGTATTTAGGGCAGTCTAATAATTAACTTGCATATTCTTTTTTTCCTCTTTTGACTAGTTGTAGTTCCATAAGGATGGAGTAGCATGTTTATTATCCTCAAAGTTGAAATCACTTCAAACACATTTGCAATAGCTGAATTTTTTTAGCTTGATTTCTTATTTAAAGGTTTTCTGGGAAGCTTATTAAGAAGATTAAAGCAAAATTGATTACATTCATTACCTATTAGAATATCATCTTAATTCTTAAAACTTCTAATCTATAGCAACACCTTGGACCTGTATCCAACCTGTAACTTCAGTGTGGCCATGCAAAATTCTTTGTGGACCAAACTGCTTCACATATTTAAATAAGTACAGTATTTATAAATTATATGGCATACCAAAATTAAGCTTATGTCATGTATCCAAGGTATTTAGGGATGTCATGTATAGAGGTATTTAGGGCTTATAGGTTTATCTATGAATAAACTATAACTAGTCAGTTCTCATAGTGCCAAACTCCTGATATGTACAAGAGGAATTGGTCTAGTGTACTAGAATGATCTGGAAAAAGGAGTACTAAATGAACTGAGCACTGGGATGTCCAAGGTAACTCTAGACTTCAGAGTGTATTTGGTAATGGAACTCCTTAAAAGCAATTAATACTTCAATTTAGGTTTTCTGTTTTCATAGAGGTATAATGTTTGATAATGCTTTTACAACCGATGTTTTGAAATCTTCTTAGAGGTGCAAATTGTCTACTTGGGTGGTGGATCTAGATTGCATGCTTTCTGTTCAACTTAGATTGCATCATTGTCCAAGGTAACTCTTTAGGTTTTCTGTTTCTATGATTGTGCTAAGGAACTAAATTTTTAATTTGGTGCAGGCTGTTGCCAAAATTGCTAAAGTCTTTCCTAAGGACACTGAAGCTTCACCTGGAGGTGTTGAGGACATGACAAGGCTTTCTTATTTGCATGAACCTGGGGTTTTGCAGAACTTGGCAACTAGATATGAACTAAATGAGATCTATGTGAGTCATAAAAGATTTTTTTTTGTGTTGTTATCAAATAATTATTATGGCTATTCTGTAACTAGCTATAATTTTGGCTTAAAATTTTGTCAGACATACACTGGCAATATCCTCATTGCAGTGAATCCTTTTCAAAGATTACCTCATCTGTATGACACACACATGATGGAGCAATATAAAGGAGCAGATTTTGGTGAATTGAACCCTCATGTCTTTGCAATTGCTGATGTAGCATACAGGTTTATTCTGCTCCCTTTTTAGATTCTGACCATTGCTGCATTTTCCTTCCTGACAATCTTTTTATTTGAAATTAGGGCTATGATTATGGAGGGAAAGAGCAATTCAATTCTAGTTAGTGGGGAGAGTGGTGCTGGTAAAACTGAAACGACAAAGATGCTTATGAGGTATCTGGCTCACATAGGTGGGCGCTCTGGTGTGGAGGGAAGAACTGTTGAGCAACAAGTTTTGGAGGTTAAGATTTTTTTAACACAATTTTTAAGTGCCCAATTTATCATTAGCATCTAAAGTTTACTGTAGTCTCAGCGGTTCAAAATACGTTTAATATCTGTCCTTGTATTGACTATTCATACACTTGTTGATACAGTCAAACCCAGTTCTGGAAGCATTTGGCAATGCCAAAACTGTCCGAAATAACAACTCAAGGTGCAACTAGCTTTCTAATTATACCACAGTAGTTCATTGAACCATAAGAAATTTCCATTTATGTAATAATACTTTACCACGTATGACATTGTAGTCGATTTGGGAAATTTGTTGAAATCCAATTTGACAAGAGTGGGAGGATTTCTGGGGCAGCAATCAGAACCTATCTTCTTGAAAGATCTCGTGTTTGCCAAATTTCGGATCCTGAAAGAAACTACCATTGCTTTTATCTTCTTTGTTCAGCACCATCTGAGGTACTTCTGCCATGGTTTTCTCTGTCTTTTGCGTGGTTTTTGATATTTGACTCACTGGGAGCCATACGTGCATAAATTTTAGGAAACTGAAAAGTATAAGCTGGGAAATCCAAAATCCTTCCACTATTTGAATCAATCCAGCTGTTTTGAGTTGGAAGGTGTTGATGATGCTGAAGAATATATAGCTCTTAGAAGGGCCATGGATATAGTTGGCATCAGCGAGGATGAACAGGTTTGTCTTTGATTTGTACTGTCTGCTTTTGTCTTGTCCAACTGTGTGATAACAAGCTGTTTCTTTCAGGAGGCAATTTTCAGGGTTGTAGCTGCCATTCTTCATCTTGGTAATATTGAATTCGTAAAGGGAAAGGAGATAGATTCCTCAGCTATCAAGGATGAAAAATCTAGATTCCATCTTAATATGACAGCTGAGCTTCTCAAGTATGTTGATTCTCTGCTTCACATTGTGGCTATTTTACTACTCTTTTGGAGCCTATTGTTAGTAACATTATCATTTTGTACTCATTTAATTAACCGAGATTGGTGTGTAGGTGTGATGCCCAAAATTTGGAGGATGCATTAATAAAACGTGTCATGGTGACGCCGGAAGAAGTTATTACGATGACCCTGGACCCTACGAATGCTGTTGGTAGTAGGGATGCCTTGGCAAAAACCTTATATTCTCGTTTGTTTGACTGGTAACTAGCTTAACATCCTGTTTTCTTTTTCAAGTTGTTTCCTTCATTACTGTAAAGTTCATTAGTTTGTTACTATGTAAATGCTGATATTTACAGGATTGTGGAAAAGATCAATGTCTCAATTGGGCAAGACCCCAACTCAAAATCGATAATTGGAGTTCTTGATATTTATGGTTTTGAAAGTTTCAAGCTCAACAGGTATGCTAATTTACTTTTTGCAATTCTTGCCTTCTTTAATGTGTACATTGGTTTTGAGCAGTGTTTTTGCAAGTCTTTCCTTGTTGCTATGGGTAGCAGTAGGAACTCATCTTTATTACATAACTTATGAGAGAGTTGAGCCTATGTCTGGGTTGTGGTCCGTTTCCCTTGTTCTCTTTTTTGTGCACTGTTTGTCTATGTCAAGTGACTTAAGAGTCAGCACATATTGCCAGGCGTGAGTTAACATGAACCAAGTATAACTGCTCACAAAAACTATAGAAAAAGGACTGTTATTTAGCAATATGTATCATGGGCTGCTAGCTTTAGGTATACAGCATGCACGTCATGATTTCTTTGGGTTGTTTGCTTACCAAGTTTTTAAATGCACAGTTTTGAACAATTCTGTATCAATTTTACAAATGAGAAACTACAACAGCACTTCAATCAGGTGAACTAGCTTGGCCATAAAGTTTTTGTTTTTCATCTTCATGTATGGTGTTTGTGTCTTGACTCTTGAGTTGTTGGATAACTTTTTTTTTTGGTGTGTTGGCAGCATGTTTTTAAGATGGAACAGGAAGAATACTCAAAAGAAGAAATTGACTGGAGCTACATAGAGTTTGTAGATAACCAGGATGTGTTGGATCTCATTGAGAAGGTTTAATATTCTTCTCTTTTTTGATGCCTTCTATAATTCTGCTTGAATCTTGTTAAACAGTATTCAAGCAACAGGAGTTTTCATCCAACTGGCAACTTTTAGATTCATTTTCTAGTGTACTGATAAATTCATTTTTGTGCAGAAACCTGGAGGCATTATCTCACTTCTTGATGAAGCTTGGTATGTTGCTACCTGTTTACTTTCTGTAAATGATAATAGTCTATCCATCACTCAAAATCAGAATTACGATATTGTAGTTCCAAGTTTTGGAAAAAGATACTGAATGATGTTGTTCTTCTGTTATGCAGTATGTTCCCAAAGTCAACACATGAAACTTTTGCCCAGAAGCTGTACCAGACCTTCAAAAATAACAAGCGCTTCAGCAAACCCAAACTTTCTCGAACTGATTTTATCATATCACACTATGCTGGAGAGGTTGCTTTTCTTGGCCTAACATCCAAGATGTTACTATAGGACTTGGCTATAATCTGCTTAAATCTCCGATTCATTTCACTTGAATTTAGGTTGCGTATCAGGCTGATTTGTTTTTGGAGAAAAATAAAGATTACGTGGTGGCTGAACATCAAGCTTTGCTGACTGCATCTAAGTGTTCCTTTGCGGTGTCTCTATTTCCCCCACTTCCACAAGACTCATCTAAATCATCCAAGTTTTCTTCCATTGGTTCACGCTTCAAGGTATTCTTGTAAATCTCATTTTGTTTTGATACATATAATATATTGATCGATTGAATGACCTTGTTATAGGAATAGTTACTTTGTGGAGTTAGTTTAATATTGTCAACATTAGACCTTACATAGGGGAAAATGATAAGTAAAAACTTAGAGGAGTCTGTCACAATGAGATCATTGTCATGTATAGCATCTAGAGGACCAAGTATTATTCTAAAAAATCATACTTATCCTCTGAAATTCATTATTAATGGCTTCATTATTTGTCACAGATGCAACTTCAATCTTTGATGGAGACCTTAAGTTCAACAGAACCACACTATATTAGATGTGTGAAGCCAAACAATGTCTTGAAACCTGCGATTTTTGAGAATGCAAATGTCATTCAGCAATTACGCTGTGGTGTAAGTCAATTCTTTTCGTTCACTTGGTTTTTTTTTTTTTTACCTGAGTGGCTAGTTCTAGATTTCATTATATCCCTAGTATATTTATTATTCTAAAGTACACTTTGCTCTTATGTTAATCAATAATTTAGGGTGTCCTTGAGGCCATAAGGATAAGCTGTGCTGGATATCCCACCAGAAAGACATTTTATGAGTTTCTTCTTCGGTTTGGTGTCCTAGCTCCAGAAGTGTTGGAAGGAAAGTGAGTTCTTACATCTTTTGACCGACTTAGAGGTTCATCATGAAAATGAATGATATCTTCATCAGCTTCTTTTATTAGTATTAGTAACTGACTTGTGAAATGCTGCTTTGTGTTCACTTTGGCAGCTATGATGATAAGATTGCATGTGAGAAGATTCTCAACAAAATGGGATTAGAAGGATATCAGGTGATGATTCCTTCTGGAATTCTTAACTTTTTGTGTCCGGTATTCTGTCTCCATAGTGTATGCAATGCATATGTTGTTCTTCTGTAGTAGTTCAATTTATAGATTTTGTCTTGTGTGCATCTTTCTTTCCAAGTTACTAAACTTTCGAGATATTGCTTTGCCTTTCTACTAACAGATAGGTAAGACAAAAGTTTTCTTGAGAGCAGGCCAGATGGCTGACTTAGATACAAGAAGGACAGAGGTTCTGGGAAATGCAGCAAGAACCATTCAAAGAAGGATTCTGACATATATCGCTCGGAAGGATTTCATATTATTGCGCGAATCTGCAATCAAGTTGCAGGCCCTTTGTCGATGTATCTTCCTTTGTCCCTTTGTATAGTTCTCTTTATTTTATTTTTATCATGTCTACTGAAAGAATTTGTACCATTATGTGAAGAAGCATAGCTTACATGCCTAATCAGTTTTTCATGTAATTGTCAGTATTTTAAAATCGTGTTACAAATTTTCCTGTGCTGATTTAAATGTTCTATCACTAGATTGCGTGCATGTCTTTAACCATAAAGTTGGTTTGAAATCTGACATCTATCTTTCTGACATACCTTTTTGACTTATTTTTGGATTCCACACTAAGTTTTTTCTTTTGCTAGTGTTGACATATTTACATTCTCATTGTGTAGATATTTCTGCTTGCAAGTTGCATGGGGAATTGAGGCGTCAAAGTTCTGCTCTTAGGATCCAGAAACAACATCGCAAGTATGTTGCTAGGAAAGCTTATACAGATATACAATCGGCTGCAATCAATTTGCAAACAGGCTTAAGATACATGAAAGCACGTGATGAATTCAGACTGAGGAAGCAAACAAAGGCAGCCATCCAAATTCAGGTATATGTTTTGTGCCTGATTTCAGAATAAGCATCATGTTATCACTGATGCACAACATAGACAGCCCTATGAAGCATCAATAACTATCCTATTCTTATCACAATGGCATTCAATTATTTATTCAGTCAAGTTTTGTGTTTAGGCTAAATGGCGTTACCATCAAGACTACTCTTACTACAAGAGACTCCAGAAGGCGTCTATTGTTACTCAATGTGGATGGAGGAGTAGAGTTGCTAGAAGAGAGCTCAGAAATCTCAAAATGGTAAGCCGGTGGATCCCATTCACTTTTTTTCTGTTAGATCGCAGTGACAAGTGTGTATAAGCATGAACTATCATTGATGTCTGCTTTAAAAATATTCTCTAGGCTGCACGTGAAACTGGAGCTCTCAAAGAAGCAAAGGACAAACTTGAAAAGCGTGTTGAGGAGCTTACATGGCGTTTACAACTTGAGAAGCGATTGAGGGTATTAGGAACTCTTTTTTGAATTAGGATGTACAGCTATTCAGTCTGAGTTTCTAGCATATATTGACTAAGTTTGTACAATTTCAGACTGACCTGGAGGAGGCAAAAACCTCAGAAATCACAAAGCTGCAAGAAGCATTACAAGCTATGCAATTACAATTAGCAGAAGCTAAGGCCATGGCCATCAAAGAAAGAGAAGCTGCTAGAAAAGCTATTGAAGAAGCACCTCCAGTGATCAAAGAAACACCTGTCATCATTGAAGATACAGAAAAGATCAATTCATTAACTGCCGAGCTTGAAAAAATGAGGGTATGTTGATCACTGTGGAGAACCCAGGAACGAACCTAAGAATGATCCATTGTTCTGTAATCTTTTCCCTGTGTTTCTCCAACAAGCTCCATGATATGAGTTTGATTTAAGGTATTTACATGCCATGAATTTAATCGTGCAGGTTACACTGCAAGCAGAAACAGTTTGCAAGGAAGAGGTGACACAAGCTCATGCTGCAACTCGTATCGAAAATGAGGAACTGCTGAAAAAGTTTGAAGATGAGAAGAAGAAATCTGACCAGTATCAAGAAAGCATGCAAAAGTGTGTATCTAGAGATCATGCTTTTTTTCACTATCAAGTATTAACAAGAGTTTATTAATTTGAAACTGGAAAAAAAAACTTACCTATTTTTAAGTGAACTGCTAGACTTGGTAAAATGAATTCCTTTAAAAGCTGGTTAATCTTCACATCAAGTTTTATGTTTAGTGTTGCTAACAGCTCAATAAGCAAGTAAAAATCAGTCTATGTCCCTGATAAGTCTAGTCATTTGAGTCAGATAAGTCGTCTTTCTTGTGGTGTAATTAC
Source organism: Polygonum aviculare (assembly GCA_934048045.1). Classification (NCBI taxonomy): domain Eukaryota; kingdom Viridiplantae; phylum Streptophyta; class Magnoliopsida; order Caryophyllales; family Polygonaceae; genus Polygonum; species Polygonum aviculare. The sequence goes on from OW204027.1 coordinate 2,727,367, forward strand.
TAGTTGAATTGTAGAAAGTTATTTATGAGTATGTATGTTAAGTTTGATGTTTGTTACAATAAATACCTCTTTCTTGCATGTCAGGCTTGAAGAGAAGGTCTCTAACTTGGAGTCTGAAATTCAAGTGCTTCGGCAACAAGCTCTTGTCATGTCACCGACAGGGAAAACTTCAGCAACACGACCAAAGACAACAATTATTCCGGTATGTTTCTTGTTGCAAGTTACTTTACTTTACGCTAACTCCAGGTCAATACTGGTACACATGGTCACAATGCTATAATTATTCTTGTAGTTGCAAAGAACCCCAGATAATGGAGCCCTGCATGATGGAGAGACAAGGAAAACGGTAAATTACTCCCAATAGTTTTGTTTTCACTTTGTATTCTTCTAAGTCATCTTCTTTTAATGCTGATTATCTTTCTTAATTGTTAGGCTCTTGCTCCGATACCTTATATGCGGGAACTTGAATCTGAAGAACGACCTCAAAAATCGCTTAATGAGAAACAGCAGGTATATTACAAATGTCTTTATGTGATACTTGTGCTATCGTTCACTAGCACCAATGTCTTCACCGCTTCTTGTTTAATTAATGGTGCAGGAGAACCAAGATTTGCTAATAAAGTCTATTTCACAAGATCTGGGATTTTCAAAAGGCAAGCCTGTTGCTGCTTGTTTGATTTACAAATGCCTACTGCAGTGGAGATCATTCGAAGTTGAACGAACCACTATATTTGATCGTATCATTCAAACAATTGCTGGAGCCATTGATGTATATTTCCCTGCAATAATAATTTCCAGGTAGTTAATTGTATTATAGGATACTTTGAACTAACAGTAGGTATCTGTGTTCAAGTTTCAGTCGCAAGATAACAGTGATGTTTTGTCATATTGGTTATCCAATTCTGCCACATTATTATTGCTTCTTCAACGCACACTAAAAGCCAGTGGAGCTGCTAGTTTAACTCCTCAACGGCGTAGAACATCATCAGCTTCAATATTGGGGCGTGTGTCTCAGGTTAGATTGCTTGCTATCTCTGTACATACCTTATTATCTTTGTTTTACTTAAATGCTGTCCTTCTTTGATATTTGATATTAGGGTCTTCGAGGCTCTCCACAAAGTGTCGGCGGCTTTTCATTTTTCAGCAGCCGGCCTTTGGGCGGGTTGGATGAATTACGTCAAGTGGAAGCAAAATACCCTGCTTTGCTTTTTAAGCAGCAACTCACTGCCTTCCTTGAAAAGATATATGGATTGATCAGAGACAATTTGAAGAAGGAAATATCTCCAGTGCTTGGCCAATGTATCCAGGTGAGGAAATTAAATAAAAAAGAGTTTATCTTCTTTTTTGGACAAATGAAAGTTGAAGACTAATATGCTTGAATGGACCAACTATATCATTTACTTCACAGGCACCCAGGACATCCAGGGGTGGTCTAGCAAAGGGGCGTTCCCAAGCTAATGCCGTAGCCCAACAAGCGTTGGTTGCTCATTGGCAGAACATTGTTAAAACTCTTAACAGTCACTTGAACACAATGAGAGCCAATCATGTAAGTGGGGCAACTTTAGACAGTGTTGCCAATGGAATGCCATTTAAACTGTACTCTTGAGTATCTTAAATGGGTTTGATATTTGCAGGTTCCTTCTTTCCTAGTTCACAAAGTGTTTACTCAAACATTTTCCTTCATCAACGTCCAGCTGTTCAACAGGTATTAAGTTGCTATAGTTTCCTAGACTGTAATCACTTGGCGTGCAATGTGAGTGGTTTACTATACAGTGCTGACTTCAATTGTTCCAAAATGTAGCCTTCTTCTGCGTCGTGAATGTTGCTCTTTCAGCAATGGCGAGTATGTAAAATCCGGTTTGTCTGAATTAGAGCTATGGTGTCGTGATGCCACTGATGAGGTTAGTTGAAAATGCTGTTGTCCTTGAGTTTGTTTTCATTTCAAAAACGTTATAGATGAAAATGTCTTTATAATGATAATGAAGAACAAAGCCTCTTATTATATGTGTCTGCTGTTATCAGTATGCAGGTTCCGCTTGGGAAGAACTCAAACACATTCGACAAGCAGTTGGATTCTTGGTTGGTTAAATGACTTTCATCTTTATTGGATACCTTATTGCTTTTGTTTTTCTTCAAAGTAATTCAATGTTGTTTCTCGTGAGCAGGTAATACACCAGAAGCCAAAGAAGCCCTTGAGAGAAATCACTAATGATCTGTGCCCTGTGAGTAGATATTTAAAAAAAAATCACATTTTTTGTGTTATTAATCATATATATAAATTCTACCTTTTGTGTGGTATGAGTGAAATGAACTGAATCAGTCTCAATGGTTTTCGTCGTCTTAGGCACTCAGCATACAGCAGCTATACAGGATCAGTACGATGTACTGGGACGACAAATATGGAACTCACAGTGTATCTGCTGATGTAAGTCATTTTATTCATCTTAACAATTCAAGTTGCAGGCATTTTAAATTTAATTCTGGGAGTTCATCATTATTCAACGGTAATGGATTTTATGTCTTGGCATGCAGGTGATTCAAAGCATGAGAGTTATGATGACAGAGGAATCAGGCAATCCTGTGAGCACCTCATTTCTATTGGATGACGACTCGAGGTAATTTCTTGAAAGCCTGATTTAGACCCTTATACTCACAAGCCATATTAACAGGGTTTTTTGTTTTTCTGTTGCAGCATACCATTTACAGTGGATGACATAGCCAAGTCAGTGGAACCAGTGGAGATAGTTGAAGTTGATCCCCCACCATTGCTTCGTCAGAACTCGAGCTTTGCATTTTTACAGCAATGATGATCCTATTATTGATGCCCCGAAACACGCCTCGCTCTAGCAGGAGAGCTTTTGCACATATATCTCTGGCGTGATGAAATTGTGTTTTGTATGTAAAAGTTTGGTTTCCTCTTCCCGGGCTTTGTTTTTTCCTTGTTCTGGGTTGGCTTTGGCTGGGTTTGTCTTCTGCTGTTTTTATTTGTGACTTGTGAGGGCCTTCAGCTGTCATTTTGCTGGCTATTACAGCCCCTGTTGATTTGTGGATCCCAATTTATTATTATGTACATTATTGTTATTATGCAGTCTAATAGAAACATACTGTTATTCATGTGTCAAGAAAGTATGTGATGTGTGCTGTCACATGTATAGATTGTGAATTTATGGGTACTTTTGGCGCAAACCAATTTTGATGTACAGAAAAATGCATTATTTTGTATGATGAATTGATAATAAAGGATTTAATATAATTTTGAATTGTTTTAAAAATATATATTATAATGCGGGATAATGCATCTTCCAATCCGATCCAAACAAACCCTTAAAAGTTGTGGATGTTTGATCAAAGCTTAAATGTTCTTCTAACGAGTCTAGAATTGAACTTCGAAGGTGTGCACAACTGTTTTCTAAGGCCATACAAGGTTAACATAGTTGAAATATGCGAGATAATGCCCTCGTAGTTGGGTTTTTGACCCAAGTCGTCGATGTTCAACAATGCATATTGTTGATTCGATTCAGCGAGCTTGCTTACTATCACCAAAACCCGTCCAAAGATGGGTTGCCCCGATGGTTCAATAGGACCGGACACGAACCGAATTTTAGGTCTATCCACCTGGCTAACCAGCATTATTTTATTTAAAAATTTAAAAATAACTAAATATATAAGTTAGTAGTAAGTACTATTTTTTCTTATTGATTTTATTTTTTGATCGATTTTTTTTCCTTATTGATAGATTAGTGGTAGATTGATAATTAGCATGGGATTGATATAATTTTTACTTCTTTTCTCAAAAAAAAAAGATATAATTTTATTTCTTTGCTCAATAAAAAAAAGATATAATTTTTATTTAAATAAAAATAATAATTTCCATAGAAACCAGCTTGGACTCCAAGTTCCTTGAAGTCGACCGACTACACTACAGTATTTATACAATTGATCCTTTCAGCCGAACTCGTAATTTCAAAATCCCACTCCGCATCGGTTCGCCCTCACTTTCCCTCCCTCCTCTCAAAAAAGCTCTCCCCCAATTGGATCCCCATAAACCCTAACTCTCTTTCTCTCTCCTCCACCGCCATCGCCATGGCCATGGAGTGGAACCAAGAAACCCTCCAATTCCTCTCCCACTCCTTCCTCAACACTCTCTCCCCCTCCCCCACCCCCCGCCGCGCCGCCGAGTCCGCCCTCTCCGCCGCCGCCGACCGCCCCAACTTCGGCCTCGCCGTCCTCCGCCTCGTCGCCGAGCCCTCCGTCGCCGACCAGATCCGCCACGCCGCCGCCGTCAACTTCAAGAACCACCTCAAGTTCCGCTGGAACCCCTCCGCCTCCTCTCGCAACAACGGCGCTCCCGCCCCCAATCCGATCCCCGACTCCGAGAAGGACCAAATCAAAACCCTAATCGTCTCGCTCATGCTCCAGGCCTCCCCCAAGATCCAGTCTCAGCTCTCCGAAGCGCTCGTCGTCATCGGCCAGCACGATTTCCCCAAGCAATGGCCTTCGCTCTTGCCTGAGCTCGTCTCCATGCTCCAGAAGGCGGTCGAGGCCGGAGACTACGTCGCCACCAATGGCATCCTCGGCGCCGTCAACTCCCTCTGCAAGAAGTTCAGGTACGCGTACCAGACCAACGATATTAAGCTCGATCTCAAGTATTGTTTGGAGAATTTCGCGGCGCCGTTGTCTCAGATTTTCGCGAGAACGGCGGCGTTGATCGAGTCGCGAGCCGCGGCTGGCGCGCAGGCTGGCGAGTTGAAGCCGTTGTTTGAGTCGCAGAGGCTTTGTTGTAGAGTTTCGTATTCTTTTAATTTCCAAGAGTTGCCTGAGTATTTTGAGGATCATATGGAGGAGTGGATGGTGCTGTTTGTGAAGTATCTTACTTCGGTTTATCCTACCATTGAGCAAGGCGGTGGGGACGGGCTTGCTGTTGTGGATGGTTTGCGGTCTGCTGTTTGTGATATTCTGAGCCTCTACATGGATAGGAACGAGGAGCCGTTTGAGAAGTATGTGGATACGTTTGGGAGGGCTGTGAGGGGGCTTCTTGTTACTGTCTCTGACACTCCTGGTCGAGATGATCTTGCTGTCACTGGGTGTAAGTTTCTGACTACTTTGAGCATGCGTAGTCCCCAGAACAAGCTGTTTGCAGAGGATGGCTCGCTAGATATGATTTGTGGGAACATTGTGATCCCTAATGTCATGCTGAGAGATGAAGATGAAGAGGTTTTTGACATGAATTACGTGGAGTTTATTAGGAGGGACATTGAGGGCAGTGATCTTGATACGAGGAGGAGGATTGCCTGTGAGCTTCTCAAGGCCATTGCTGCTAATTACAGGGAGCAAATCATCCAGATGGCTCTTCGTCTCGTACAAGGATTGTTGGCTAAGTTTGCTGAGAACCCAGCGGCAAATTGGAAGCATAAGGACTGTGCTATCTATGTGGTTCTGTCATTATCTGTTAACAAGGCCGGGGGTACAACTGTTCCTACAGGATTTATTGACGTGGGTAGCTTCTTTTCGTCTGTTATAGTCCCTGAGTTGCAGAGCCAGGATGTTAATGCGTATCCAGTTCTTAAAGCAGCTGCTCTCAAGTTCTTTACGGTGTTCCGTAGCCTGCTGCCGAAACCTAGCGCACTGGCCTTGGTTCCTGATGTGGTACGCTTCCTGGGTTCAGAGTCTAATGTGGTTCATTCTTATGCTGCCATATGCATTGACAAGCTTCTTCTGGTCAAAGAGGAAGGAGGTGGAGCTAGATATCTTGCTCATGATATTGCCCCGTTTGTTCCGGTCTTGATGACCAACCTTTTCAATGCTCTTAGATTTCCAGAGTCCGAGGAAAATCAGTATGTGATGAAGTGTATCATGCGTGTTCTTGGTGTTGCTGATGTTTCCAGTGAGCTTGCTGGCTCTTGCATAGCAGGGCTGACATCTATACTTAACAGAGTTTGTCAAAATCCCAAAAATCCCACATTCAACCATTATCTCTTTGAAGCAGTGTCTGTTCTCATCAGACGAGGATGTGTTAACGCTGCACTTACAGCGGCGTTTGAAGCTAGCCTTTTCCCCAGCCTCGAGACCATTTTGGCCAACAATGTCATTGAGTTCTTTCCTTATGCATTTCAGCTGCTGGCTCAGCTTATTGAGTTGAATAGGCCCCCACTCCCTCCTCACTACATGCAGTTCTTTATCGTGTGCTTATCGCCTGATCTATGGAAGAAGTCGTCAGATGTCCCAGCTTTGGTGCGCCTCCTCCAAGCCTTTCTTCGGATGGCTCCAGATGAACTTATCGGACAGGGACAGCTGCAACAAGTGCTTGGAATATTCGACAAGCTTGTCTCATCTCCTAGCACAGAGGATCAGGGATTTTTTGTTCTCAATACAATCGTGGAGAACCTTGGCTATGATGCGATTGTACCTTACATGGGCCACATTTGGGCTAGCCTCTTTAAACGACTCCAGAATAACAAGACTATGAAGTTTGTGAGGTGCCTTGTGATACTCATGTCACTGATTCTTGTGAAGCATGGCTGGAACAACCTTGTGGATAGCATTAATGCTGTACAGCCCAATTTGTTCCTTATAATATTGGAGCAGTTCTGGATACCCAATCTGAAACAGATAACTGGTGCTATTGAAGTCAAGTTGACTGCAGTTGCCTCTACAAGACTTATCTGTGAATGTCCCCTTCTCAAGGATCCTGCAGCTGCTAGACAATGGGGTCAATTGCTGAATAGCATTGTTACCCTCCTTTCAAGACCTGAAGAAGACAGAGTTACTGAGGATCTAGAAGTTCCTGATTTTGTTGAAACTGCAGGCTATACTGCCACCTTTGTTCGTCTACATAATGCTGGGAAGAAAGAAGACGATCCACTTAAAGACATAAAAGATCCAAAGGCATTCTTGGTGTCTTCCTTGATTGCTCTTCCTGGCTTCCCTGGAGCTTATCAGCAAGTCATCACTGAAAATCTTGATGCAGAAAATCAAAAGGCTTTGAGTCAGTGGCTTGGGATCTAAATCGTATAATTCAAGTAAGTAGCTAATTTGACATCTCTCTTTCAAGTCTCTTTGAACAGCTGTATTGAATCTGTTTCTTTTGATATGCCATTTATGCCCGTATCTTTGTGAATCCTCTTTTTGCTTAAGTTCACCACAAGGCTGACTCATTGTGTTAGGTAGTGCATTTTCTTACTCTAGGTTTATCTCTAGGAAACAGCTGTTGCTGCTTGTGCTTATTTTTTTTAATATATTATCCTGTCACTTATGCATAGGTGTGGTTGTGGAGCCAAATTGTAGTTATAATTTTTTTCTTCTTTCTCATGGTGGGCTCTTTCCTTCATATTGTGTAAAATGACATGTTTTTTGGAAGCTATAGAAGTGGTTCTGTTTTGGATCTATATAATTGCTTGCTTATGGCCTCATTATATGTGGTTGCTTGGAGTTCTGCCTACATGTTTTTATGCTTTTATTGACTTTTATACACACATTTATGTTTGTTTTTTATGCATTCTGCTTGAATGAATTGCCTAAACTATACTGCAACAATGTTTTAATTGAAGTCTGTTTTTGTTCTCTTAAAACTTGCAGGCTGTCGAAATTTTCAAGTATGCCTGAAGGCGAGTGCTTTGTCGCTTTACAAAGAGGGGAGGGGGTTTCACAACAGCGGTTAATGCTTGGGTCTTTGTGTTTGTTTGTTTTTTGGGTGGGAATTTAGGGTTCAAGAGTCTCTAGAGGTCCCAAATATAATCTTGGGTATAAAGGGTACAATTGAAGAAGAGTCAAGATTTGAGTTTGATTCATGGTTTTGCATTGTTCGGATTTACAATGTTGGTCTTGGTGGTCTTTATGAAATATGCATGAACCCTTTGAATTCTGATTCCATTTTTCTGTGGTGGAATATTGGTCTGATATGTGAAGAAGGTGAATAATTGTTATATAGAGTTGCTTTTTGGGTCGAATTGAATTGGTTTTAACTTGGCCATTGTTTTACCTGTTTTTTTGGTAGAGATTGTTTTACATGTTAGTCCAAAATCATCTAATAGTTTCAGTTTTTCATGTTCACCTATATATATACATTGATTTTCATAATTGATAAAATAGTTAAGATATTCAATAGAGATTTTTTAAGTTAATTTATTGTTAAAAAACATGCCTACTAGACCGTGAGTGGACCATGACACATTTACAACGTATAATCTATAATTTCGATACACTTACGGCTTACCCCAAAAGTTATACTAACGCTTAACATTTTAGGTTTTTTGCATCAAAATTTTAACCATTGAGGTTTTGGAAAAACCCTTATTTAATTAATGGGAAATTCCGCCCGATAACCACGAGGTTTTGCAAATTCCGCGTGGTACCCAAAGGTTTTCGATATTCCATGTGGTGACCACGAGGTTTTGCAGATTCCGCGTGGTAACCTTGGTCAATTATAAAAAAGTTAAATTATATAAAAAATTACCCATCTTTTCTACTTAATTACACAAATCACCCTTTTAAGTTTTTTTTTAAAATTATCTAATCTATTTTTATAAAACACCTAAAATCATAATTTTGGTATTATATTTTTTTATTTACTTTTTTTCCATGAAACTATATATTGTTATTTTACAAAATCTTATATTATTTTATTATTATAAAAAGAACCACATTTTTCAAATTTGTATAAAACAAATAGATCCTTTTTTCAAATTAACAAAAGCATACCTAATTTTTAGAATATTTACCATTTCTTATTAACAAAATATAAACTTGAACTTTATTAATAGTTGATCCTTTAAGAGGGTGTTCTTTAAAAGTTGGTGCATTAGTTCAAGTAATGTGTTTTTAAAATAATATAAGATTGTTTTTTCTTAACATAATGTACATATATCATGACATAAAAAATGTGTAAGCATTATAGGCTTTTTTACAACATGTACAACTTTAGGCAATTTTTTGTATTTTTAATAAATAACATTTCAAAATAAAATATGTATTAAGTAATACTTCTCACTAAGTATTTTAAGAAAATAGATTTAATAGTTTTGTTGAAAAAACCTATTTAAATGATACTTAAAATTAGGTATAATAAATTGTTTTTTATTTTTTCAACAAACCTATCAAGTCTATTTTTTAATACAAATTTGAAAAAAGTGGTTCTTTTTTAAATAATTAAAAACTATAAGATTTTGTAAAATAATAAAATATAATGTCATGGAAAAAGATTAAATAAAAAAAGATATACATAATACTAAAATTATAAAGTTAGGTGTTTTATAAAATAGATTAGATAGTTTAAAAAAGCCTAAAGATATGGTGGTTTGTGTAATTAAGTAGAAAGGATGGGTAAGTTTTTATATAACTTTAACTTTTTATAATAGACCAAGGTTACCACGCGGAATCTACAAAACCTCGTGGTTACCACACGGAATACCTAAAACCTTTGGGTACCACACGGAATTTGCAAAACCTCGTGGTTACCAGGCGGAATTTCCCTTAATTAATTTTAGGATGAATTACTTATTAATTTGTAATCAATCAATATATATTATAAAAGCCGACCGTTTTCGAGCCACCACGTTGATTCTGGCCCCGCATAATTTTAATTTTCTTTTCTAACTCAAATAGATAATAATAACTTTATATCTTTTATTTTCCTTAATTGTCTAATCTTTTATTTTAATATCTATCTTTAAGGTCATACTATTTATCTTTCTTAAGCATCAAATCTTTGATTTTATCTTTTCTCTTACCATATAATATCTATCTTTAAAACAATACATAGTGTAACCAATTTTTTTAAGATCACGTACAAACAAGCATCCATGGAGTTTATGTTATTAATTTTTTTAATAATCTTTCAATTGTACGTCAATTTGAATGTGATTATTTTACATCAACCTTGAGCAATTTAAAAACGTAGTGTAACCAATTTTTTTTACATTGTCTAACATCATAAGCTAATACATGTTGATCGATAAATTAATTCTATCCTTACCCTATAGATATAATATTAATTTCTATTTCTATTAATTCACTTTTTCATATTTACAAAAATCAACTATGTACTAATAGTAACTTATTATATATACATTATTTATTTGATCTCTTAATTTTATTTGGAAAGTTATAAGATAACACAAGATATACATACAATGTTTTTCACCAAAATTATTGAACCATTTTTATTTTAAAACCATATGAAATGATCGACATAATATTATACACATTTGAAGAGTTTTGTAGCTAATATAAAAATCCATTCTTATAATTAATTAAAAATATATAAGAATAAATTTTATATCTTAATGTATTATGAATTTATGGTAGTTTTATTAGTTTTTTGATAGTTTTTGATAATAAAAAGTAGTTTTTATTTGTTATATTTCAATTAATTTGATAAAATTATATTATCTATTTATGCAAAAGATATACTCAGTTTTTAAAACTTCGGCAAGATATTCTATTTTTTTAATATATAACTTAATTGAAAAACATGATTCTAATATATATCTTGAATTTTCGAAATATAATTACTATGAACTAACTATATAGTTGATTTACTTAATTAAATTTAGAATTTTAAAGATAAAATTAAAAAAAATGTAATAGAAATACTAATTTTGTTACTTTATTATTTGATTTACTTGAATAAATTTAGCATTTGTAAGCTTAAGTTAATTTTTTCTATATTTACATGATCTACTATAATTTTTTACCCATTATATTTGATTTTTTCTATCTTGATAACAAATTTGATTTTTTAGCCAAATAATAATTTCGATTTATATCTTGATAATGTACATCTTTTCATAATTTTTACTTATTTACAAAATAATCTCACAATTTTTCTCAAATTATACAAATGTCCCTTATTTTCCTAATACAAACATACAAGTGATCGTTTTTGAACCACCACATTAATTTTGACCCTATCTTTGTATCTCATATATGAAAAAAAGACTAATTTTTATTATTGGCATTATGTAGGGTTTTCCTATTGAGTTTCTTCTTATCTACTTAAAAGAAAAAGCTTTTGTCAATTAATAATTCTGAAAGCAATATAGGGAAAATCTTTCACAAACAAATTAAGAAAAATCTATGAATTTTGGATTTAACTTATTTCTTTTATACAAGTAAATTTGTCGTTTCCGACAATTTCTATTAAATTTTTATAAACTTTATCAATTTTTCAGTTGATGATTTTTTTTAATTATATTAACATATATGATAGTTGTTATTAATATATAATAAAAATTGTAAGTAAAATATCAATTTATATTCTTATAATCCAGTTTTATAAAAATGTACAAATGAGTGAAAAAGTTATGTCTTATATATATATCACTCTTTTTAAAAGATAAAAAACATTTTCATATTTTCCATATAAATGTATAATTTTATTTTAATATTTTTAAGTAAAATAGTCGTGAATGGCACAACAGGTTAAGCTAGTAGTATGTAATTCCACGTGGAGTCAGGAGCTTGTCAGAGTATTAATTACGTAGTATTAGGTTATATTTGAATGCGTATGGTGGTTTGCCCCGAATTCGGCTGGAATGTGGTGCTTAAGCCACATAGATTTTGAAGCTGCCCTAGCTCAGTTAAGCCTAGATCAATATGGATTATCACAAATCACTTGAACTCAAACTACCCTTGTTAATCTCCACCTTAATTATGCTCCTCTCTTTTACTTGTTTTAAACCACGCATATCCAAACCATGCAAACGGTAACGAATTAACTCCCTCCGGGGAGGAGCTCACGACAAGCACCATCGTACGTGCCCTGGCGGAGCTCGATCTCCTTGACCCATGGCTCCGTCCACACCCTTGCCGTGCTCGCTCGAGAGCCCTCTCTAGGGCACGATTCCATCTCCGTCATATGGCTTCCGGTTTAGGCAAGGCAAGATGGAGGAATCTAACGTAAGATCGATCTTGGTCGTCCAACTGGTGCTATCTAATGAAAAACATTTAATGCCTTTTTATCTTGCTTGTCGCTGAAATACCTTATTGAAAAAAGGAAATATAACTCAAAATACTCTTAAATACCCGGTATATATAGCAAGTTTAAAAATCGCACCAAACTATCGTAATATTAACCCGATATAACGATTTTTCTATTGTATCCTAAGAGCACATGATAAACATACTAAAAACAGTAACTAAAACATTAAAAAAAAAAAAAAATTAAGGTTTACAAAATCTTTCTATTATTAATTTTGTATGTACTCTTTGGACACATTGTAAAAAAATCCCCAAAATAAAGCTATTTTCTGGTATAGTTTTTAACAAGCTTGATAACGTGACGGTGAGAAACATGACATGTAGAAAATGAGTGCACCTTTCTTTAAATTTTCTTATGCCTTGTCATTATAAAATGTCATATATCTTACGTAAGGATTATACTTACTTGTTTGGTAGTCGGTATCATAATTTAACAAATTGGGATTTGATGAGTAGCTATACACTTAAATGTAAAGAAATTCATTTTTTGCGTGATTTTAACGCTCTGTCAAATTTTATGGATGGCTTATTACATGAACCTCTACTCTACGGGGTGGTTTTGTAAAATTCACCCCATTAATAACTAAATTCACAACATATAACTTAGACCATTTTATCCCAAACATATTTGTTTTAGTAAATTTTGTTAGAAACTATATAGACAAAAGTATAAAACTCTTTTTTTTTAAAAAAGGTAAATCGTAAAAACAAATTAAAAGCTCACTCACCTAAACCAGCCATTAAATTAACGAACGTGTACGAAAAAGGCCATGTTGAGTGCAACCCTCACTCACCTACCAAATCTATCCACTTGTTCATCCCTAATCACACTCCTGCCCTCCGCCACGTGTCACCATCATAACCATCCCGATCACCCTGATCAGATCCTCGCTATCATACTCCCCACCACACCCGATCCCTCCCCCCACCCTCCACCTGTGAGTGGATAAGCCTTCCCATGCTCCTCCTCTGCTCGGACAAACCAATCCAAACCGTAGAAGAACACAACGCCCCTGATTTCATTTCATTTCCCCCCAAAAAACCCTAATTCCCCCCATCCCTCTTTCTCTGTCCGTTTCCCTCTTGTCCCAAATCCCTCCCCCTTTAATGTGGGGACGACTTCATTGAAAGCTCTTCTTCTCGTTCTTGTTCATGTCTCCCCCCTGATCTTCCTCAGTTTCTGGATCCTCCTCCCATCAAGTATTCGACACAATCTCTCTCCTTTTCTTCCTCAATTTATTGATCTCTGTAATTGTAATCACTCTGTGTCGATCAATCGTTTAGATATGGTGTTTTTGTTCATAATCTGATCCCGATTTGGCCTTGTTTCCATTTGAGGAGGAGAAAGAATCATTCAATCATGGGGTAGAAAATCGAAAAATAGAAAAAATACGAAAACACGAACAAAAAAGCTTTTTAATTTTTGATTTCCTGTGGATTTGGTTTTCGTATGATGAGTTTAAGGGAGGCGGAAGAGGAGGACACCAACGCAGAAATCCATCTACCAGCCAACATAGAATGGGAAATGCTAGACAAATCCAAGTTCTTCGTCCTCGGAGCGGCCTTGTTCTCCGGCGTCTCGGCGGCGCTCTACCCGATCGTGGTGCTCAAGACCAGGCAACAAGTGTCCCACTCCCACATCTCGAGCTTCAAGACGGCCTTTCGAATCGTGTCGAACGAGGGGTTTCGGGGGCTTTACAGGGGGCTAGGGACCTCACTAATGGGCACAATCCCAGCCAGAGCTTTGTACATGACTGCCCTTGAGGTGACCAAGACGAATCTCGAGAATGCGACGCTCCGAGTGGGGTTTCGAGAGCCGACGGCCTCGGCTATAGCCAATGCTGGGGCTGGGGTGAGCTCGGCAATGGCGGCTCAGCTTGTGTGGACTCCGGTTGATGTTATCAGCCAGAGGCTGATGGTGCAGGGTGATCAGAGGAAGTATCTTAACGGGTTCGATGCGTTTAGGAAGATCTTGGTGGTGGATGGGGTTCGGGGGTTGTATAGAGGGTTCGGGATCTCGATCCTGACTTACGCGCCGAGCAATGCTGTTTGGTGGGCGTCGTACTCGGTTTCTCAGAGGCTCGTGTGGGGCGGGCTCCGGTTTTATGAGAATGGGTATAGGCCGGATTCGAAGACTGTGATCGGGGTTCAAGGCTTGAGTGCGTCCATGGCTGCTGGTGCGTCGGCTTTGATCACTATGCCGCTTGACACTATCAAGACGAGGCTGCAGGTTTTGGAGAATGATGAGAATGGGGGTCGGCGTGGTGGGCCGACGTTCGGGCAGACTTTGAGGAACCTCGTACGAGAAGGCGGGTGGACGGCTTGTTACAGAGGGCTGGGGCCTCGTTGGGCTTCTATGTCGGTGTCTGCGTCGACAATGATCACCACGTACGAGTTCCTCAAACGGCTCTCGACGAAAAATGACCAACAGGTCTTGACTTGATAGTGAAATGGTGGATTCCTTCAGGATAGGACAGGCTGAAGACAACAAAAATCAAAGGGTTTTGAACTTAGAAGTATCTTTTTTGGTAGATGTGCTGAAGATGTAATCACTCCCTGTTATGATTTATCTTTCAGCTGCTGCTTTGTTCTTGATTTTGGCTGTTTCTTCCTTAGGCTGTGATATATGCAAGTGATGGCAAGCTTTCCCATCAAATATACATACATAAATAAATGTTTTGCATGGCACACCGTTCAGCCTCTGGTATCTGTGCACAACATCAGCTATGGTTTCTTCAAAACCACTGATATGAACCCGTTGAATTACAATTGGATTGGATTGAATTGAATTTGAATTACAGTCGGATGATAAAAATAAAATGGCAATAGAAGCTCATCAAGCATTTGACTTTGAAAAATCTTAACCACACTAGAGAATCAAAGAAATTAACATCTAATCACAAGACTGGAAACTACTAATAAACTCAGGATTGTCAAAGTATCCATGAACTAGAAATGACAGTGGGCATCTAAATATGACTACAGACAGCACAAAGGGAAAAGGATTGCTGCATTCAACATCCTAGATAAAGGAGAGAAGAATACCATTCACAAGTTAAAGATGAGATCAGTAGTTAATTTATGGGGTATCTTCAATCCCCTCATCAGGTCCGAGCTCTCTTGTTGGTGCAAGAAGGGCATTTGTACTGCTTGATATGTTCAGCTCTAGCCGGTGTGATCTTCACGCATTTTCCATGGAACCATGTCTCACAAATGTCACAACAGATCCGGAACTCATTAGATGCATAGCTCCCTCCACAACCACCACACAAAGTATCACCATGCTCTCCTCCTTCTTCGTCTTCAAACACATCTTCTTCGCACTCCTCTTTCTCAGGTGTGGCCTTTGAGTTCTTGCCCTGGGATTCAGGTTGCTGGTTTTGTTTAGTAATCACGTGTTAAAGAGAAAGATGGATTTTCACATAGATTTGTTCTGAAAAGGATAAGACGTTGTTTATTTACCCCTTTGGAATTTGCTTTTGATTTGCTTTTGCTCCCATTTGACGACTTATCCTTCGCTGGCTTCTTTGCTGCGCCAGTCACGACTTCAAATAGAGTGGGGAGCTCATTTACCATGTTAAATAGCCGTTTCCTGCATTGCAAAGGAGCAGTAAGAGAAAGATGGTCATTCTAAAACTCAAGAATTGCCTTGTAATGCCAAACATGCACGGTTATACATCAAATTTACGAATGTATGGCTGGTTTGGACAAAAGGTTGAAATAAGAGCTTAAGCTTGGATATTCAGTATTCTTATTTTATAGTTTTGGGAAGACAAAATATGCTTCTTAGAATTTAAATCTCCAACATTATTGATCAGACTCACTAGCACATGGATGGTATTGACTAGAAAATACACGTACGACACACAGTAATCAAGAAAGAAACAAATTGCAAACTACGGAAAACTTCATCTAGAGGCGAGAATACTGGACATTACACTGATCAGAACTAAGCAAATTGAAGGAAAAGGCTCATTGGTTAGCAGACAATACCTGTCGGATCTGTCAAAACCAAATCTAGCACCGAAATAGAAGGCAACAGAAAGCAACCAAGCATCGCTGTGGACAGCAACGAGCGCTAACCAGTCCTGCTCCAGCATTCCATCTCTTGCAAAATTAATGCCTAATGCAGGCTCAGGAAGCTCAGGTGGGACTTCCTCGGCAGGTAAATTGACCTCCCACTCCTCATTTGGGTAGCCATACAAGCAGAGATTTTCTTTCTCTGTTGAGCACACACAACACAAATTCACACTCAATAAGTTTCACCAGGATCATTAGATGGCATTCAGAAAGGAAGAAAGCAGAAGCATTAATAACACTGCAAGTGTAACATGTCAAACACAACACTGTAATGAGACCAAATTTCTATTGTACAACTATCTTCACCATAAAGAATACCCAAATCAACCAGATATACAACTATCTTCAGTGGACAAAGTGTCAAAGGTATATAATATGCCATAGATTATTATGACAAACGCTATCCAGGAAGCATGTTTGGGGGAAAAGAACATGGTAGGGGGTAATTTCACATGAATATGCCAACTTTTACCTGTGTAAAGAAAGAATAGTCAAACCAGCTTTTCATTCTTTCTACACGGTCCTACTTCCTAGGTCACTAAAGCGAAATTTCAAGCGTAAAAAACGAAAGCAGAGAAACGAGAGAAATACAAAGGGGAAAACAGTTCCATCTAACACGAAGATGAACCTACAAAATTTCTAACCCAGCAACCAAACAGACTACAATTCAACACATTCGCATCCTCATATTGCGCAATAAAATCTGAACTCGGCGAGAAAGTGACAGAAAATTGAAACACAATGCACAACGACGAACTCCAATAAGGATAGAATGAGAGAGAGAGCCCTAACCAGGATCGCACTGATGGTAAAACTCCACGACATCTGCGATAGCAATAAAGAAATCCACAAATTCAGAACCAACTCTTGAAGATAGGAATAATCGAAATCCAACTGAAATTATCGCACGAATTGAAGAAAGGTAATAGCGAGCAATGACCTTTAGTGAGAGCCTTGATTATGGCGGTTCTTCGGGCCTTGAAATCCCTAAACACTTCGTCGACAGTCTTCGGGTTGCTCTGCACTCCGCCATCCATCTTGTAGTTGGAATTCGAGGTTTCACAGGCGGAAGCGGGTGAAACAGAGAGAAGGGAGAGGAGGAATGGAAGCAGAAGCACGAAGTTTGAGGGAAGTGCGAAAGAGAAGGGGGAAAGTGGGGGGTAAAGGCGGACTTCAAAGGAGGTTTAACTACGAAGCCTATTTTCTCAAATTAAAGGAAAAAAAAAACTCAAGATAGAGAAGATATCAATTTGAGATAGAGAATATTTAATAAATTTTATCTAGAAACATATCAATTTGGTGAAATTTTATATACCTTGTGAAGCAATAGGATTAGGAACACGATGTTACATGTAAAATTAAAATTTTTTCTATGTTAATTTTGAAATCTTAAAACGATTAATCCCAAAATATCTTTGGCAAATCCTACAAATTCACGAGCACTTGTCTCGAAATTTTAAGTTACATTAAGATAAATAACACGTAGTATAAAATAAAAATAAGGTATTTTTCTATTTTTGTAAATTACATGGATCCGGCCCAACAAGAAGGCCCGCCCATGAAGAAAGCAGAAGTCTCAAGCCCATATCAATTATGAATAACACGAAAAAAAAAAAGGGTCATGCTAGTTGTAACACACTAAAACTAATAAAAACATTCCAAATTTACCTTATTTACAACTTAGACCCTCTCTCTCAAACTCAATTTTCTCTCTTCTGCCTATTACGATGGTGGGGTAAATTTGCAACCATGGAAGCCTACAATTGGAGGTTGCTTTATGGACTATTTGGAGTTCTTCGTTAGTTGCGAACTATTTTAATTTTGTGTTTAATCTAATATTCAAAAGATTTAGCCCTAAATCGTTGATTTTAGTCGGTTTTAGGGTTCTGATTGCCGGCCTATTGAAGAATTTACCGTGAATGAATGCAAATGTTGATTAAACTCACGTAAAGAAGCAAAATCGAATGCATAGTGTATTTAATTGCATCAATTTGTATAAATTTGGATTGGAATTTGTATTAGAGATAAATCTAGGTTATGACAGGTCAACGACAAGAAGGTCAATTGGGGGTGGCTTGCAACCGATAGGTCACCAGTGGTTTGATCGATCGCATGAGAAGAGGGATCATGAGAGAAGAAGAAAATAAACCTTACTATTCATAACACACTAAATCTACTAAAACAACACAAATTTTAAGTAATTTGCAGAGAAGTCCTAACTCAAAAAAACCCGCTCTTTTCCTCACCCTCCCCTCTCTGCAATTCTTCGATAGCAAAAATGGAGCAGATTGTGAGACCATTTCTGTTGGTATTTTCCTATGTGATTTGTAATCAATTTTCAAAGACTTTCAACTCCTTTTATACATGTAAGGTGGATTTGAATCTTAAACTATAAAATTTCTCCTAATATGAAAAGTTTCGAAATCTAGGGTTACAAGTTTGGCAATTTTGATGTGAAATTGGACAAATTGATTGAAATTATGCATATATAGTGGTGAATAATTATGATCCTTGTTGAATTTGAGTGTTTTTGAATAAACTTCGTTCAAAATCGGATTGAAATGAATTTAGGGATTGAAAAGAATTTGGGGATTGACTGAGTTGGATTTAGGAAAGGAGGACGGTGGCACTAGTTGGCACTTGGCAGTGAGCGACAGTGGACGGAGGTATGGTGGTGGGTTGCTGTTGGCAGCGGTGGGTGGGGGCTGGCAGTGGTGGTTGAATACTCCGGTTAGCAGGCTTGAGAAGAACATGTAGGGCTTGAGAGAAGAGACAACAAGTGAAATTTGAGGGAGGACTAGTTTATAAATTATGTAAATTTGGGGTGCTATTATTGGTTTTAGTGTGTGCTGAATAGTAGTTATGTTAATAAATTATATGAAATTGGGGTTTTTTTAGTATTTTAAGTGTGTTATGAATAGTAGATTAGAAAAAAAAAACTTGGGTTCCTTTTTTAAATCGGATTGAAATGAGCACTTAGAAAAACTTTATCGTGACATGTGTTTTTGTAAGTTGTTTTTTTATTACCCATTTGGTAAAGTCTCATCTTGGCTATATCCAGCTCGATTCAAGTCGTACATTAGATTTTGGCGGCTAAAGGAATTTTTTTACATTTATTGGAGTTGAACCCCAAATCTCGTGGATATAGAGCAGACCGCCTACCATCTGAATCAACTCTTTTTGGTTTTTTTGTAAGTTGATGGAATGAACCACTCATTATAACTATGGTTTAAGTTCTTGACAAAAAAACTATGGTTTAAGTTTTAAGGTTATTAAGATTTTGGACCTTATAATTTAAGGTTTATAGTTTATAGAATTTATTATTTAAGGTTTAGGGGTTTTTAAAGTTCACAATGAACAACTAAAATTTTCTAGAATTCATGATACCATTCATTTTTTTATTGGAATCAACTTTATCAATGACTTATGATGACTCGTTTAGTTTCCAACCACGGAAAACTAAACGGAATAAAAATGAATCCAGTCAAGTTATGTGCCATTGTACATTAATTGAAAGAAATATTCTAATTTGAAACTTTGAAATTGTGTGTCTAGAGAACGGGTGAAGAAAATGATATGATTTAGGCGGTTTGTTACTCCACCCATAGATTAAGAAAATATATAAAGTATCACAAGGCCACTTGCATTAATTTTTGTATGAAAATTGAAATGACTCGTCTTTTGTGACTTATGTATCATGATGTTAATGTAAACTAGGTTCATTACCATTTTGTCTACGTTTTATTTATTAGATGCAGAAAGAGTCACTTATAGTAAGTAAGGAAGTCGATTTAAGATCAAATAATATATTGGAATGAACCTTTTTTGGTCGATTCGCATGCAAACAAGACCTTAGTAATTTCACTTCCGATGTTCCAAAAAATAAAATAATGGACGGACATGAAATAAGTACAGATAACTCGTTCATGAATCATGATTTGAATGAAAACTTTGATCATAAGTTCAAAAATGAAAAACCAGATGTATGATACAACATGTAGCCGTAATCGTCTGTCTTATTAAAGTTGAGCTAACAATATGGATTTTTTTTCGGTTTGATAGGTACATCGAGTAATTAGAATGAAAACTTATATATTTTGTGTACCACTCATCCTAATAAAAAAACATATCGTACACTTCATCAGAACTACAGATTTTTATTTTTTTTTGCAGGCTATTGCCTATTGGTTTGTCAAGATTGATATCATGCAAACAAAATTAGTACATACGGAGTACGTGCTTACGTACTAGATGAATTAAATGGAATAAAATCAATAAATTACTTAGATATATTTACGTGATGAGGTGTATGCTCTTTTTTTTTTTTGAAGAGGACATAAGTGTGTGATTCGATCTGATCTTTCTTTTTGTTTCTTCATCTTCATGGCTAGATCTTCGATCGCTTTACGATTTCGCTTATAAAAGTATTGTCTCTTGCTTTTTAGATTTGTAAGCTTTACGTATGCATGTTGATTAATTGATCAAGAGTTGATTGTATACCTCTTATAAGGGGAAAAAAACATTATATGCATGCAGATAATAATCTTTTTTTTTGAGCAAATGCAGATAATAATCTTATTTCGATAGCAAGAATTAATATCATCTTATTATCATATATAAAAATGTGACTGATCCTCGGTAGTGTAATAATTTTCAATATAATCTATATAGCGAATAATTACATAGGCTTGAGCAACATTTACCGGGCTAGTCCCGCAAATGCAGGGCCGCCATGATGGGGAACCAAAAAGTACAAGGCTGAGCATAGGGTTGAACCGAACCAAATCGAATCGAAAAAAGCAAACCAAAAAAATCAAACCGAAATCGAAACTGAATTTCTGAAATTTATAAAACCGAGAACCGAACCAAACTCCGTCGGTTTCGATTCGGTTCGATTGAATTTTCCAAAAAAAAGCGAACTGAATAGAAACCGAAATTCGAGAATTAGGTGAACCGAAAACCGAACCGAATACTGTATAAGGTTAAGTTTTCGATAAATATAAGGTTTTTCTTTGAAAATCGAAACCAAAATTCGGAAATTTATAGAACCGAGACCCGAACCAAACTCCGTCGGTTTTGATTCGGTTCGATTGAATTTTTCAATTCTGACCGAGCCGTGCTAGGTCCTATAATTACATTTACTGATTTCATAAAATGATATATATATATATATTTCACAAATTTTCAAATGCAAAGTGACCAAATTCAATTTTGAATCCCAAGTCCGATCTTAAAGTTCGAAAGAGAGAAAAAAATAAAAAGAGATCAAAGTGATGATAGGGTAAAAGAAAAAATGAAAAGGAAAGATAACATATATTTGAGAAATAAAAAGTTGTGCCAAATAGTTTGAGGCCACAAAGCAATTTAACGTAATATTCGGAGTGAAATCTATGGTGCATGCACGTGCTTTGTTGTATTTGAAAAAAAAAAGGTTCGCTAGGAGTGCATTTTATAAAGTGTGGATCGATATTTTTTTTGACGTTTAAATATAATTTTTTACCATCGATTGATCATAATTAACAATGAATAACACCCCATTGCTTTGAGTTATAATGACAAAGGTTCTATTTATCATATGTAAAGCACAATAATTATGAATATTTTAAAATTATTGTGACAATAAAAAGAGATGCTTATAGTTCGGTAGACATATGATTGGCTACTAAAGCCTATCTAAAGTAAGTTTGTTTGTTTATGTAGTTCTTTTTATCCATAAAAAACAAAAGGCAAAAGAACATGAAAGACTTGTTCATTAAGTACCAAACTTTGTGTAGTACTTGAGATGAAGAGGAATCAAAAATATTTGGTGACAAATTCATGTTAATTAGTGTATAAAAAAGTGATTACTTGTAGGTTTGGAGAGGAAAAGGTGCAAAATGTTGTTAAGGGAGAGACACGAGTGCTTTTAAACATGAATTAGTTTAGTTCCAATTCTATTCTTAGCCTCCAAGGAGACAAAAAAGAAGCTATACGTATAAAAGAAGAGACTTCTTAAAAAGTGTCAATATCTCAATGTTATAGAGCTTTATAAATTACAAACGTTCGGCGTATCAGCTTAACGGTTGAGTCTCATGGATATATCATGATGTATCAGGTTGGAGCCTCTAGGACAACGATGTAGATGTTTTAAACGAACTTAAATTGTACTTGTTCCGACTCTAATCCTTACCTAATCCACGAAGAAAATTACAAAAGATTTGGGATCAATTGCATCAAAATTCACATACTTGCCAACCGACAATACGTGACATGTGTAGGACTATCAACAAGTCAAATTATGAGTGAATAAATAGAACCGCTTCACCACCTCTTATGAGTAAACATGGTATCCATATATCCATTTGTCATTTGTAAGACGCTTCACCAATTATTTGTTTATTATTTGGATGACAGTACGTTAGGTTGGTGGGTTTTGATGGGAAATTTAAGATGGGAAATGGTGGGGAATAATTTTCTCTTGTTTTGTTGATTTTTGATATGGCTTTGAGTTAGATTTTACAAGAAAATTTGGATGGAAATGAGGGGAAAATGAATCTCACCAAATTGGTGGGTTTCGGTGGGAAAATGAAATGCTCCATCTCAAACGAAAAACGTGAAATAAAATTAATTCACATTTTCTCATCAAAACCCATGTGTATCCAAACATAAGAAATTCATATTCTCGTCTATAACTTTCTCATCTTTTCTCTTATCTTCCTTTCTCGTACATTACTCTCCTTTCTTTTCTCGTACATAACTCGCTAGATTTTAACATGCCTTAAATAATTTATGCTCTTTTTCTATCTTTTCAATGTATAGTTAGAGCTTCAACAATTAGTATTTTAACTTTTTTATTTGGCTTCCCACTCATTCACTAGAGCTTCGTATTGGGTAGCTACGTCTAGCTCGATTTGGGTCCCGTACCTAGTTTTGGTAGGGGAGTCTCTGAAACGGAATTTTTTTTACATCTACATGAGCTAAACCTCATACCATGTCGATGTGGCGGAGGACGCTTACAACATACAACATGAGACAACTCCCTTTGATAAAATATCGTAACTTAAAAAAATTCTATATCGGATTTGTTTACAACCTCAAAAAAATTGTGAGAGAATTTCTTATATTATTGATCCATTCTCCTTTTACTGGCATTTTATTAATTTTTTTTTTAAAAAAATGTTTAAGAAATTCAATTTGAGTATCGCTATTACATATGTTCTTAAACTATGTATACATAAAAGTTATAAGGTTTAGGGTTACCACATTGCGCACATAGGATTTTTTCATGTGTCATCCTCATATTTCGTCACTTAGGATTTTTCCACAAATCAATATATCGTTGTTCCACGTCACATATTTTTTTTATTAAGCCACGTCATATCTATTTATCTATGTCATATATATATATATATACGTTTATTAAGCCACATTATATCTATCTATATATTAAGCGATTTCAGTCTCATCATATATATTTGTCCACTTGAGATTTTTTCCATTTAGGTAAACGTAGAGATTTTACATGTGGAGAATTATATCTATAAAACTTGTAAATGTAGAGATTGTTTATGACTCTTTTTTTTTGTAGTTATACAAATATTATCTATACCTGTCAACCAAAAAAACAAATACTATCTATACTGTATTAATTAAGATACTACTTAAGAAAAGAAAGATTTTGATTATTATATATCTCGAAAGATATTCTTATCAAATAGTCAAAATATTTCATTTCTTAATTACTATGTTAATTAGTCTTTTTTTCTTAATTATAAATTTACAATTGAATTGCATGTTTCTTCAAATGTATACAAAATTTATTAAAACATTTTTTCACCACTTAAACATGATTAATTTGAATACTATGCTAAAAAAATTAGAATACTTAAAATATATCTAAACTTATGATATTTATTGAATTTCTTTAAAATCGTGTAAAACTATATTAAATAAAGTTTCAATAAAATCTACACAAGGTACGGATAAATATACTAGTTTCTATCTAATTTTTAAAGGATTTTTCTACCATGTGTCCTCAGGGCAAACTATAAGAGACTAATAATGGAAATATTTTATAAAATTTAACTTTTTAGTTTTCTATTTTTTTTTGTGACGGATTTACCATTTTTGTAGGGTTTTAGTTTTTGCTTTTGGTATACTTGTCATGTGCTTTTAGGACACACGATAATAAAATTGTTTTTTTAACTAAGTAAACATATTCAATGTACTAAACCTAGTGGTACGAAAACCATAAAAACCAACAATTGAAGGGACCAAGAACAAACCACAACCACTCTTCTCCCGAATCTCGCATGGACGGCCATTAAAATTTGTTTGAACCGGGCCCCTTTTTTGGTTCGAATGAAACATTTTTTTGCTTGGACAAACCATGCTAGTAAGCTACAACATACTTCGCGTAGGCCAACTGCCTAAATTCATTGTTTTTTTTTAATTATTATCATTATTATTGCAACATACAATAATGTAACGTAATCTTACAATGATATAATAGCCATTTAATTGATGACATTATTGATACACTTAACCGATATTTTTTGTAAATATCCTCAATCTTAAGAAAAATTGAATGATTTTTAATTTTAGAGACAAATCGTAAAATGATAATGGTTTTTCTATTATGTTGCCTAAAGACACATTAGAAGCGCACTTCCTTTATTTAGTAATGGAAAATAACTAGGATCGTGGAAATGACGTTTTGTAATAACTTTCTTTTTTTAAATGAAAAATAACTTTATTTTTGTTTGAATAAGTGAACTTCTTGTAGTAAAAGTCATTAATTAACACGTAGTATTTCTTATTGCACCGCATTCTATTGGTTCGGGGTTCCGGTTCGATTTTTTTTGCCTAAAATGATGATCCATATCCTATCCATTTTTACTCGGATATCCAGGAACATATATCCCTTCAAATCCGATACCCAAACTATTCATTTTGATTAAAAATGCTTAAAACAATAAATTACAAAGCATGTCCAAGTAGACCTGTCAAAAGCTGACCCGACCCGTAAACCCGACCCGACCCGACCCGAAATTTCTAGGGTTTCAACCCGAAAATTTGAACCCGAAACCCAGTTTCAACCCGAACCCGATAAACCCGAAAATTTAGGGTTAGGGTCAGGGTCAAACCCGCTGGGTCAAGAAATCTATAAGGCGGTAAACTTATTTTAGAATACACTCAATTATAATGAAATGACGGATTGACGGGTAATTGTGCACCCAAAGGTTTTAATTATATTACAATATATAAAGTTTATTTTATGAAATTATGATAAATTTTATTATTAAAATATTTAAAAATAATATTTTGTTATTATATTTTATTATTTAAATAATATTTTATTTAAATTTTAGTCAAAAAATTGATACTCTTGACCCGTTGGGTTGACCCGACCCGACCCGAAAACCCGAAACGACCCGACCCAGTTTGACCCGTAACCCGATTGACCCGAACCCGAACTCAACCCGAACCCGAAACGACCCGACCCGAACCCGCCCGACCCGACCCGATTGACAGGTCTATGTCCAAGCATTTAAAGGATTGATCATTTGAGACACGTTCTAGTGGGTCACAAAAGCCCATAAACTTCTATTGTCATTCGGAATCCGGAGGAAGAAAGATTTTGATCCATATGGGGAATTCTCGTTAGGGTGACAATTAGGAATATGCGGGTATGCAATCGCAACCGTATTTAAATATATATATATATATAATATAATATACAGATATCTATTTATCTGAAACTTCGATATGTATTTGATCTAAATATTTTGAAAAAGTAGCAGATCGGATCGGATACAGATCAATTTTAAATGGATTAATTTGAATACGGATAATAACGAAATCGGATCGACGAATATCTCGAATTGTATCGTTGGATCAGATTTCAGATTCACTACCCTATGTTCCGTAGTCAATTCCAGTGCGGTTCGATTTTGGTTCCGAACCGATTATTTTTTAAATTAAACTAGGAACCGCAATCACGGTTTTGTTCCTGTATTTCTTTAAAAAAATTATATAATCGACGATTTGACCCAATTTCTCGTTAAAACCGCTAGTTCCAGAAACCCCCGAAGCGAAACCGAAATAGTGAGTTGGCCGGAACCGCCCGCTCGATTCCGAGAACCACAATTTTTTCCTGGTTCGCTTTCGAACCGGACCCATGACAATCCCCATTTCATTTTTTCCAATTCCAAAAAAAATTCTAATATTTCCTTTCCAAGCAGATTCGAAATTATAAAAGCCCACTTGTAGAGTTCAAAAGCCTGAAGTACTAGGGTGGCGCAAACCCACACCCAAATCCTCCCTCCGCCGCCCACCCCTACACCGTCCCGCCGCCGCTACATGTCCAATACCCTCCCTCCATCTCACCATTATTTAATTACAATTTACCCACCCATTTAATATCTCAATTTTAAATCCCAAATCCTAATTAAATTCACCCTTTTTTTTACACTGCCCAATTTGCAGGCTCTCTTCTCGTCGTCCCAAATCTCAACGCTGTTGAGAGAGAGAGCGAAATCCCTAATCTCAATTCGGGGGAAAGAGAACTGACTTCTCAGAGAAGAAGAGCCTGAAAATGGCGATTCCTCGTCAATGCGTGTGCTCTTTATGGCAATAAATCTCTTCCTCTCCTCCTCTTTTCTCTGATTGATCCGCCATAACCTTACACTGTTTCCCGTGCTCAGCTTTTGTCATTCGCAATCCTCACTTTTCTCTCTCTCCGAATCGTCGTTTCGTGTCAAAGTGATTGTGGTACTCATTCGTCATTCTCACCCCCATTCCTGCTCTCCGCTCACCCTAGTCGGCCATTAATGGCGGCATTTAAGCCTTCCGCGTTGTCCCTTTCACCTCACGTCACTAGCTCAAATCGGAATTAGTACTCCTTTCGTGTTCTTGGAGCGGAAAAAGACTTTTTTGAGTTTTTCGCTTTATCGCCACTCCATTTGGACTCTTCTCGTTTGCTTAGAGTTAGATCCGAGATGTTGACCTGTATAGCCTGTTCGAAGCAGTTGAACAACGGATCTCTTCCGCAGCCGACGAATCAGGATGAAGATGACGTCGTTGCCACCACCCCTGGCAGGAAGCAGTCTATCAAAGCCCTCACCACTCATGTAAGGACATCGCTTTCACCTTTTTCTTGGCCTCGTATTGTCCTTTATATATACTTCTGCTTTTGCGTATCGTTTTGAGTTCTGCAAACTTCAATTGGAACTTTCTGGATAGTTCTTCTTAGCGTTTTCATGGACTGTGTGCTGTTAGATCAAGGGAATGGCAGTCAAGGCCTCTGGTGCATACAAGAACTGCAAGCCTTGTTCAGGGGGGAGGAATGAGAGCCGAAACTACGCCGATTTCGAGACGAATTCGGCTTCGGAGAGGTTCAATTTGGCGTACCGGAGGGCCGGGAGCTCGAACTCGACGCCGAGGGTTTGGGGGAAGGAGCTGGAAGGGAGGATCAAGGGGCTGTCGAGTGGGGAAGGGACGCCAGTGTCTTTGAGTGGAAGGACGGAGTCTGTGGTCTTCTTGGAGGAAGATGAGCCCAAGGAATGGGTTGCTCAGGTGGAGCCTGGTGTGCTCATCACCTTTGTTTCGGTCCCGCAAGGTGGCAATGATCTCAAGAGGATCCGGTTTAGGTGAAATTCTCACTCATTCTATATGCTTTATGATGCTTTTGATTGTAGTGCTTTTCATTATTCCCTTTAGTTCTGTGTTTGCTTGTTCAGTTGTTAGTGTCTGTCTCATATGGGCTGTTGTTATGTGTGGATGCTCAACTTCCAGCATTACTTACTTTTCCTCAGTGCTGATGAATTATGTATATGCCTACCTTGTTCTGCCCGTGTTGCATCATAGTTTTAACTTGATTGGTTCTAGTTTCCCATGGGTTTCATCATTAGTGTAAGGGTGATTCACTGCAAGGGGACATGATCAAATTCTACTCAAGTTATTATCAAATTCTATGACATGCCATATGGATCTCTGTGCCTTGAAAGAATTTGTTCATAGCTAGATACACCAGTTCCCTAGTGAAAAGTAACATGCTCAACAAAGTTTATAGTGATACACTCTACAGTGGTGTTTAGTTCTGTTAATACTTTTAGATATGCAAAGAGCTTCAGTGGCCTCTTGAAATGAAGATAGTATATCTTCAAACAAATGGAATTCCCCTCTTCTCTTTTCTTCGGGTCACTGTGCAGCAATACATACTTTCAAATCCTATGCCATATTTGCTGTGATTCAATGTCTCACAAGTCGTACAAGAAGATGCATGCTGTCTTTATAGTTTTTACTACTTGCTAAGTCAAACTGGATTAGTCCCTCGTTAGATAAAATTGATTCTGAGTTGCGGTGCGCCCCTTTGCTTTTTTCCTACTATTTCTTCAGCCGCGAGCTCTTCAACAAGTTGCAAGCTCAAAGGTGGTGGTCAGAGAACTATGAAAAAATCATGGAACTGTACAATGTTCAGAGGTTCGATGAAAGCGTCCCACTTCCAACTCCCCCTCACTCTGAAGACGACGTAAGTTTTTTATAGCTCATGCTTTAGGACTAGCTTGTTAAATGCATCGGTTTTATACCTCTGATATATATAATTGGAATCGTTTTCACTCATTTATCAGAACTCCAAGATGGGATCTGTAGAAGGCAGTCCAGCAACGCCTCCTCTAATAAACGAGTCCTTACCTCGAAAATCCCGCCGTCCAAAAGGGATGATGGGCTATTCCTCCTCAGACTCACTAGAGCAACAATCAAGAAAAGGCCGAAACCATAGCTCCTGTGGACTTACATCAACTCCCAAGCTCTCAAACACTAGTCCTGTAAAGACAGAGACGTCATTTGCTGATGCTTCTGCTAGAAGCAGCTCATCAAGAGATGCAGATCACTCTGGTGAATTCTCAGTCAGCAATGCTAGTGATGCTGATTCTGAATGGGTTGAACAGGATGAACCGGGCGTGTACATAACTATCAGAGCCTTGCCAGACGGCACACGAGAGCTTCGACGTGTTCGGTTCAGGTGACAACTTGATCTACCATAACAATGCTTCAATTTTCTATTAGAAATCTCTTAACTCTGATCTCACAGCCTAATAAAAGTAGGATCAACTTTCTTGGGCACATGTTAGGAGATTATGCTGAAATTAATAAATAATTAATTCGAATGAATATGTTTGCTAAATTTGGAATTATTAATGTGTGCCATCAGAAAAAGCTCTGTATGAAAACCTTGGTAAGCCCAGTTTGCACTTGCAAAGCTGTCTTCTGTCAAAAGCAAACAAGAAAAAGTGTGAAAATGAACAGAGAGCTGGATAGATCCAGCAGTAATGATGTCAATCTCATGTTAATCCACCCCATATGGCTTGGACCATTAGCTTGGACCCAATAAAATACACAGCAAGGTTATTATTTTAAGATACTAGGGAGTAATTTAACTCATAGGATTTATTTTAATCTGCATGCCCAGTGGCTCAGATCTCTGCTTTAACTTAAACAAATGATTTAATCTTTGTTGTGTGATGCAGCCGAGAAAGATTTGGAGAAATGCAAGCAAGATTATGGTGGGAAGGGAACAAAGCCAGGATCCAGGAGCAGTACTTGTGATATCACGGAACCGGCTATCCGCCATAGGCTCACAGAACTAGTAACGAAAAAGGCGGATGGTAAAGACACGGATTGAATACAGCAAGCACACATTCGGATCGAATACAGCGAGCTTATGAACGCAGGAAATTGTGGTTGATTTGAGAGACAAGAAGGTGAGAGTTTTAGTATGAAACGGGGTAGCTTTTAGATACTTAGAAGGGTAGTTGAAATCTACAGTCATACTTTGTAGGTTTGAAAGGACATGGACTGCTGGTGTTAAGGGACTTTTTCTTCATTGATGTAATTGTTGGTTGGTTGGTGTACATTTCGTCTGTTTCACAAGTTAAAACTGGTGTTTGGGAAGGGGAATAGAATTGGGTGAATCCGTTTCATTGTGTTTGATTCAAACAAAAAAGCTTATACAGTAGCTTGTTTCTTCATTGGTCTGATTTGCTCAAAGCCCATTAGACAGTTTTAAATCAAAAATCTGTCAACAAGGCTACTCTTGGACTATGGACTTGGCCCATTATGTGGGTCCTGCTGCCCATTTGGTTCCTGATCTCGCTTTAGAATGAAGTGCTTTCGGTGATCTTGAGGAGCTTAAAACGAGCTTAAGAGTTCAAAGAAAGCGGAAAGAAGACTTCGTTCAAGGATGAAAAATGGCATAAACTAGAAGTCCCAAAAGATCAGAAGGTCAAGAGAGAACTAGGAAAAGCTTGTAAACAGAAGGGAGATTTAACCGAGATGCCTAATAAAGGCGAAAACAAAGGAATCCTGTGGCCCTTGCACCGGTTGCTACAATTGGAAAGCCAACGACACTCGATCTTCCTTCCTCCTTCGGTTTTGAATTGATTAGAGCTTTCAAGAACGACAATGCAAGCGTATGGAGCTAGTGAGAAATCCTTAGAAAATCTCTCAAGGATGTCGAACAATCTTGGAATGAAGATCCGCTAGGGTTGCAAAGAGGAGTTCTATCTAACTTTGCCAAAGGGCCCTTCAATGATGTCGTTCAAGCAATTAAGCAACTTCACACAATCACACAATATAAGGATGTGCCAAGGAATGTGCCTAAGGAAAGAATCTAAAAAGACTTGGCCTAAATGGCTGCAACACGTTTCTAAATATCAGTACAATGTCTATACAACTTAAAAAACTTCAGAACTACAAGCTTTATGCATTTAGATACACTTCTCCCTCGTAGTTAAACCTCATCACGTAAACTGCTAGGTGATGATTTCGTGAGTTCGAGTCTCCTTAACCCGTTATAATCAGACCCGATCGACTAAAATCTCTTGGGTTCGAACTACGAGCTCTTGGGTTCGAACTCGAGACCTTAATTTGATTAAATCAACTCATGAAGTTTTACATAAATCTTATCCCGTTATAACCTTTGTTTTACATTTTTTTTCAACGGCACACAAAAAGCATATTTGTATTAATAAAACCTAAAAACAAAGGCATGTTTGATCGTTACATTTGTTGTCTTTGTCATTTAGCATTCATGAAAGTTGAAGGTTGGAGCCTTTGGTAAGAAGCAAGCAAGCCAAAAAAAGGACGAATGATGTGAGAACGAGAAGAATCTGATTAAGTGGATAGGAATGGAAGAAAGCACATAGCTTTTGGTTAGATTTTAATCATTCGTTTATGCTTCTTACCTATGTCATGTATTTTTCATTTTATTTCGTGGATCACTTGTTCGTTATAAGGTGTATCACCATGCGTACCAAATATACGTTGTGCTATCGCTAGGCGATCATGACCTAGTCGTCTACCGGTTTCTCCTCAGCATTACGAGCTGTTGTGTCTCCGACGGTATTTTTCTGAAGTATCAGTTTATCCTTCCTTCTATAAGTTAAGTTGATGGGCGTAAACCGATCTACCTAGTTCGTGATACATTAGGTCTTAAAATCAAGTATTATATTGCGTGTTAGGAATTATTGATGGCGAAGGGTTAATTGTCTCCCATTAGCACATTTCTACGCACTTCTTTCCCAACAAAGAGTAAATATTGGACCAAAAAAAGGCTAAGTGGAAGAGCCCACGAGTGGAATGATTGCAGATTATCACAGCCTGTTACTTTTGAATTCCTAAAACCAAATAAGAAAATCCATTTTGAGGTGTGTGTATGTAGGGAACGAATAAATTGTCTGCGGAACAATTTATCCATCCATTAAATCTTTGATTATGAGGGAAAAACCCGATAACTATCATGGCAATATATGAAGGACTTGGGTGAAATGTGAATGATCATTAAATCTTGTTTTTTACCTTCACTTTGTTATAGTGCTCAATCATGATAATTGTTTGCTAACTAGTAACCAGTGAAAAAAAATACGAGTGATTGTATTTTCTTAACCCTATTAGAGTGATTGTATCATAATGGAGTTGGTTCAGAAAATTAAACATTTCAATTTTATTTAAAGTTATATTACTCAACAAACACTCTCATACAATGTGGGGGCTAATTGTATATCACACGCCCCATAAAAAAGAATATGAGTAAAATTCTAAAGAGAAACAATTACTTGTAGTTGTAAACCAGAAAGCGGATTCATTAAACTTAACTTTGATGGTTCAAAACTGAACAATGAGTCAACCTCAGCAGAATTTGTTCTAAAAAACCATAACGCAGAAGTGATTAGCATGGGGGCTATGAAGTATGGATATAACTCAATTCTAATAACTAAAGCTCTCGTTCTACGAGATGGAGTCAGGAAAGCCAAACAACTTGGATACAAAAAGATAGAAATTGAAGGTGACAACTTGATGGTTATTGAAGCTACCAAGGGTACGAGAAAATGTCCTTGGCAAATTGACCTACTAATTTCGGACATCTGGGCTTTCCTCCAAAGTTTCGAGTCAATTCGTATCAAGCATGTGAATAGGGCCCTTAATGTCGTGGCTGATAAAATCGCGAAACTGGGCCACGACCTCCCTATTGATCGCATTGAGAATCATCAAGAACTTAATGTTCTCATCCGAAAGGATGTTCTAGGTTGTCCCCCATAAATGCGACACCTAACTATTACCTTATAAAAAACATTACTTGTAGTTGTAGTATAAAAATCCAAATATAGAAACTAAATCTTATTTTAGAAAATATGAATGATAGAAAAAAATTAATAAAATCCTATTATACCATGCTATATTATAAAGTATAACCCAAATCTTTACAAAAATTTGTAATAAAATAATCCGTTAAATTTTCTTAACTAGATTTCATACGATTACTTTACAAAATAATATTTACATAATAAAAAAGTATAGAATTACTAAATCAGTTAAACAAAATATAATTTTGTAAATATAAAAAATATTATAAAAATATGATATTTTCTATAACTATTTTAACTAATATCGTTAAATAATATTCATAAACAAGTTTTGAAAAACTTAAGTTACCATATCTGTTAAATAAAATATTATCAAATAATATATTTGATAGGAATTAATCAATCAAATAGTAATACATTATCAAAAAATTAGTATAATAATGATTTATTAAAATATACTATATAAATTTCAGATAATTTAGAAAAAATTTATTAATTGAATCTTTGTTTAAGTATATGAACTTTAGAGATTACCAACATAACTAATAAATTTATTACGGTTGTACACTAATGGTATAGAAATCTACTATAATACAGTATAAAGCGGAACCTATGTCTTTGTTAAAATTTGCGCCACCTCATCAACGTTGACTAAAAAATACTATTTAAGTTATGTAATCTAGGTTGAATAAAATAATGCTTTTATTTTAATAGTTAATAACAAAATAAAGTTATTAACCAAATATTAATAGGATTATGTACTATAATTGGATCACAAATCAAAATGGAAAATTATACTAGCTAGAATCTCTCTACATATATTTCCGTATCAAGAGATCAACTTGTGACCAAGGATGGAAAATTATTAACCAATTAAGATGTTATCAAATAATTCAAATTAAGAGCTCATCGAAAATTATCCTTTGCACAAATCTCATATAATTTATATATTTCAATGTACACGTTAGAAATATGAGGATGAAAAATTATTTTTTAAACATATCTCATATAATTTATATCTTTTCGTTATTAAAATAATCCCCATATAATTTTTATGAGTAGGTAAAAAATGGTTGTTACCCGAACATGGTACGGGTCTCCAACTAGTTATAAATTACAGTAGTTACTAATTCAGAGTGGTTTACCAACAAATATAGGATCTTAAGAGTTAAAGAGACATGATGTATCATCGACCAAAAAAAAGAGAGATAATGTATCATTCATTGTCCATTTGAAATTAGAATTTTGATTCACATATTCCATCAACAATGACAGAGATTAGAATCTGGATTAGTGATATCTTTCATATAAATATAGAATTAGGGGAAAGAATAATTAATTTTAAAAGCGAAATCATTAAAATCACGATACTCTAGGAAAATTTGATTGAATATCAACATCGAAGTGGAATTTTCCCTATTGAGTATCCTCATTGCACTTTTGGCAGGCCCATAGAATTTCCATGCACATGCGCATGCAATAATGATCGAATTAATCCACGAATTAAAAATCCATTCTTCACACCAAAATTCATAAATCCGCCCCTCATATTCACATATTTGCTTATAATTGTCCCTTGTATAAAAAGGTTTACATAGAACCATCCTTATTTATAATTTGGTGTAAAACCGTTGATGTTTTTATTTGTAATCCGAATATATATAGTAAGAAACCTCATCTTTATGAACGTCTTTTTCTTGTCTTCCGTCTATTTTGACTTGACAAAAAAAGTTTCATGAATTTAGAGATCTCATTTGTCTTGATTGATATGAAATTGAAATTCTTTCAAAACTTGGATCGAAAACTAGACCGGAACAATCCAGCTCATCGAGCTTTGGTCTACTCCAAACCAACAAACTTGGTCCTAATTATGAACCAAGTAGATCAAGAACATCGAAAAAAAATCCTTTTTATATTATTTGCTTTAAAAAACTACAATTAACATAAAAATAATTATTCTACATCACCCAAACTCTAACTAAATCCCATTGATGTTCTACATTGGGCATATAGTAATACAACTAAAATTATAAATAAACTATAAACTTAAAATATTTAATCCTCAATTGTCGATATACCTATAGTTCCAAATCCAAATACACCGAAGAAAGTACACGACAAACATAGTTATATTTGGTATTCTTTTATCGGTTTTTCTATTATATGCCCTAAGAACACATTATAATCGTACTAAATATAGAAACTAAAACCGTAAAAGGGAAAAAGTGAATCCGTCACATAAAAAAATCCAATCTATAAGAGTTATCAAATCTTTTCATTGTTAGCTTCTTACAGTGTGCAATGATAGAAAAATCATTCTTTTATTTTCATGTAAAATTAGATGAAAAAAAATGAGGAAAAGTTTGAAAAAATAGATTTTTTGGTCTCTAATACATTTTGTTTGTTTATTTAATATATATATATTTGAATGGTTGTTTTTTTGTTGGCAACAAATTATGAATATGGTATTGAATTGAACCGAAAGCAAAGCACAAACGGAGATTTTATGTAACCTTTTTTCTACAGGGGAACTTTGCGTAAATAATTGGATGATGTTATGAATTTAAAACATTATTTTTTTGGTTGAAATGAATTTAAAACATTATTAAATGCACATGAAAGTCCAGTAACACACACTATTGTCTATAGTAGCCAATAAAATATATCACGATAACCACGTCATCGTTTTCTGGTTTCAGTAACCAATCACATTCCGCCAGCTCAGCCTACTCACTATCCTCTCCTTTTCCATCTCTATATATAAAGCGACCTTCAGCAGTCTCGCACGCACGGATCCCATTTACAAATTCCAGTTCCTTTGTCTTCTTCACCGCCTGCCGTGGATTTCGGCTTTTCTCCTTTAATCATCCAGAAACAATCGATTCCATTTTGTCTTCACCTTCAATCTCTCTCTTCTTTCTCGGTTTCGCCTCCACCAACCGCCATTGACAGGCCTCTCTCGCATTGCGCTCAATTATTCACACAGACAAGAAAACAGAGCGAAAAAGCAACCGAAACAGCATCATCAATCAGGCCTTACTTTGTTGCTCACCTGCTTTTTTGCCATTTCTCTGTTCACTTTGTGTTTGAGCATGGACATCAACAGGTACAAAATCAACAGAGATCGAGATCCTCCGTCGTTCTCCTCCACTCTCCTCGACTCCATCTACCGCTCAATCGACGATTCCGGCCACGAACGGCCACGAGGAAGCTCGAATTCGAACTCCGAAGCGGCGATGATGATGATGATGATGAGTGGAAGCAGCTGCTATCCGGAGAGATCGAGATCTGTGAGGAGAGCTCGAGATCGGACCGTCGACCGGTGGATGGAGAAGACGACGACGACCGGACGCGAATCGCTCGAGTTTTCCGGCAAGATGAAGTCGTCGTCGATGAGCTCGTCGGACTCGAGCTCCGGCTTCGGATTTTCGTCTTCCGACACGGACTCCTTCGCCGGCGCCAGGAAGAAGGAGCGGTCACTGAAGCCGATCAGGACAACCGCCTCCGACTGCTCCGAAGCGTTTCGTCGGATTCCGATTCCTTCGTCGGAGTCCGAGCGTAGGCCGGAAGTATTCGTCGGATCTGGTGGCAGAAGGTCGGCCAAGTCACGAGCGATGAAGTTTTACGGTGACCTAAAGAGGATTAAGCAGCCGATTTCGCCTGGAGGCAAGCTAGCGACCTTCCTCAACTCGCTATTCGCCGTCGGCAGCACAAACTCCAAAAAGCAGAGGATCTCGATTCCGGCGACCGTTATCGACAATTCGAGGTCTAACAGAACGGAATCCAAGTCCAATTTCACACCGATTTCGACTCCGAGTTGCTCAACGGCTTCCTCCTACACCAGATCCTGCCTCAGCAAATCGCCGATCTCTTCCGGTGTGAAACGGTCGGTTAGGTTTTCTCCCTTGAGCGTGGTTCTGGATGAGGACGTAGATCTGACAGGCAAACGAGATCCAACGGCCGAAATTGAAAGCAACGACAACAGGAAATCGGTTGAGGAAGTGGCGGTGGATCTGATGCGAAACTACTATAGAAAATGGGAAGTGGAAGGTGCAAAGGAAGTGGAGATGATTGATGAGCAGGAGGATGATGTGGAGAGTTGTTGCAGTGCAGATCTGTTCGAGTTGGAGAATCTGAAGGAGATCGGAGTTGACAGGTACTGTGCTGAATTGCCTGTTTATGAGACCACTCATGTCAACACCAATCGTGCCATTGCGAGTGGCTTGATCGTGTAATTTTGCTGTCGAAACAGGGGAGAGGGGTTTTGATTAATTAGGGTTTACACGCGGAGGATTAATTTAGCTTTCTTTTGTCTAAATATAATTATGAGGTTTGTGATTTTTTTAAGCTAACATTAGCATGCATGTTAGTGGTGTATTAGCTTTTGATGTCCATGGCTATTATTGTGGTAGTACTTTTCACCTTAAGCTTAACCCTTTTTTAGAATATAAACCATACTCCTAAATTTTTTTTTGGCTGAAATAAACCATACTCCTAAATTAAACTAAATTAAATCATTCGACAAAATTACATAAAAGTCACATACAACAACAACATTTACCCAGGAAAATCCCGCAAAAGCAGGATCTGGGGGGTCAGGCTGGGGGCATCTCAGACCTAGATGAAATACGCCCAATACAACCCAAAGGGATAAACTAGTCCGCCTAAAAAGCCCTAACTAAAATAAAAAAAAAAAAAAGGGGGGGGAGGAAAAATAATAAAAATAAATAAATAAATAAAAAAAAAATAAAAAAAAAATAAAAAAAAATAAAAAAAAAATAAAAAAATCAAACTCTAACTGACAAAAACTCCATATGAAAAGCCCGCATCACCACCCAACTAACTAGCAGTCTACCACTCTGATCTTCTCCCTCCAGCTCTCCCTGATTTGAGCCAGATCCTCTGTAATCCCTAACAAGGAAACATCTTGCTTGATGCTGTCCAACCAACGCTTCTTCGGGCGACCTCTACTCCTCCTGAAAGCTCCCAAATTCAGCCGCTCGCATCTCCTCACTGTGGCATCTGGGCTCCGCCTCTGAACATGGCCAAACCAACGCAGTCTCGTTTCTCTAAGCTTGTCTCCTATGCTAGCCATAGTGGAAATAAAAAGTCCTCATTTTATTCATTTTTTTTTATTTTATTTTTATAATTAAACGACACAATTTACCGCCTTATTATCTCCAAGCCCAATGATCTCTCATCGACAATCGACAAAAGCATACCAAAATGCAAGAATCATAGGATTCATAGCCACAACTAGCTATCCGACTCAACAACCACTCTTTACGAACCTAAGAGATCAATCAACTCTCATTTGATCGATCGCTTCTGCTTCACCCACATCCACGAAGAACCCTAGGTGAGTCCATCCACAGCCAGCAAACTTCAAGTTAATTGGATTGACCGAAATAACGTGACAAGGTCTTGAATGTAATGATAATACCTTGTTCGGAATTAACCAAGCACAGCCATCCTTTCTCAAAGATTGTTGGCGTTAAATGATCGATCGCTTACTATAAACAGACTTGATCACATAAATTCCACTTTTCACTAGCATTTGATCTCCACTAACACTGGCTTAAATTATTTGTGGATTAAGATCACTATTATACTACGATATAGCCAAGTTAGGACTTAGGAAATTAAATATTGGGAGATGTAAAGTGGATGGTAGTGGGCATGGGATCTCTAGGAGATCTTTGTTGGGGTCGATTACCTTGTAAAGTCAATTGGTAGTATAGTGGAGTAGTATATTTTAGACTTTCAATTGATTTCCTTAAACATGAAACTTTCCTTTTATAAGGTTGTATTTCCCCCCTTAATTAGTCGCAATTTATTTCTCTTTCTTCCGTCCCAATATGTTTGTCTCGTTGCACTATTCATGCGTAGATTAAGAAAATAAAGAAGTTATTTTGTGTAAGAAAAAGTTGATGGGTGAAAGAAAGAAAGAGAAATAAAGAGGTAAAATATGAGTGTAGAAAGGTTGATGGGTGTAAAAAATTGATGGATGAAAGGAGAAAAGAGAAAAAAAATGATGGAAATGTAGGTAGGTAGAATAAAAAATGATAAAGTGTGGTTGGTAAAAGTGAAAAAGTAGTTGATAAAAAATGAAAGAAGGGGCGGTAAGACAAAAATTTTGAGACGAGAAAAACGACATGAGACAAACATTATGAGACAGAGGGAGTATGAAATAGTATAGATAATTGATTGGTTTAAAATTTAAAAATATTTTAATAAATATCTTATTGTATAATGATAGTATCCTAAATATATTATAATT
The DNA here is from genome assembly GCA_934048045.1 of Polygonum aviculare. Taxonomy (NCBI): domain Eukaryota; kingdom Viridiplantae; phylum Streptophyta; class Magnoliopsida; order Caryophyllales; family Polygonaceae; genus Polygonum; species Polygonum aviculare. The sequence continues at coordinate 2,766,328 of OW204027.1, forward strand.
TTGGTAATATATTGTTGATCCATGATAGATAAATTGTAGATTATGCTAGTATATTGTTGCATACTGATACTCGAACAACTTAAAAATACTATCATAATAAATATGTTTATGATAACATTGAAACTTTGAATGTAAATTTTTTTTGTTTTACATCATAGAGTTTTTTTACAGTCTCAACAAAAAAGGAAAAAGAAAAAAAACCTATATACAAATGCAATTCCGGGATATCCCAATATTTGAGGAAATCTCTTCAAGTTTTGAGGATTAACTTCAAAATAGAGATTGCAATGAAAAATCTATTGAACTTGAAAATAGGTTACGGATATTATTTGAGGAAATCTATTGAACCTATATACAAATGAAAAATCTATTGAACCTCAAATTAGGTTAAGAATCTCTAAAACGATTTTATTTAAAGATTTATGGATATTATTGGAAATGATCTTTTAAACCGTAGTTTCTAAATTGAGTTCTTATATATGATCTGAAGACATAGAATAGAAAAATCGTTTTTAACATATAAGCATTCCCTGTTCGGCATAGGTTTACGGAGGTTTTTGAAGGTTTGTACAATTTAAAACCTACCTAAATATATGTTTGATAAGACAAGGTTTTTCAGGAGGTTGAGGTTTTAGTAGGTTTTTGATGAGGTTTAAAAGGATAAAATAGAAACCTTGATAGAGATAGGTTTTAGGCCCTGTTCGGCATAGGTTTACGGAGGTTTTTGAAGGTTTGTAAAATTTATAACCTACTTAAATAGATGTTTGGTAAGACAAGGTTTTTTAGGAGGTTGAGGTTTTAGTAGGTTTTTGATGAGGTTTGAAAGGATAAAATAGAAACCTTGATAGAGATAGGTTTTAGGAGGTTTTCGAAATTTTTTCACTAAACTTTTTTGTTTATTGTTTTAATTAATAATATTTTTGGTAATTTTAAAGCAAAACCTATGTAAAAACCTTGTACTACCAAACAACATATTAGGTTATAGCAGGTTTTTAAAAAGAAAACCTCAACCTAATAAAAAACCTACACCTATCAGAAAACCTCTTTAAAAACCTACACCTCTTCAAAAACCTTGCTTTGCCGAACACAGCCTTAGGAGGTTTCCGAAATTTTTTCACTGAATTTTTTTGTTTATTGTTTTAATTAATAATATTTTTGGTAATTTTAAGGCAAAACCTACTTAAAACCTTATAATACCGAATATCATATTATGTTTTAGCATGTTTTAAAAAAGAAAACCTCTACCTATTAAAAAAACCTAAACCTATAAAAAAACCTCTTTATAAACCTACACCTCTTCAAAAACCTTCTTATGCCGAACACAGCCCTAAGCAAACCAAGTTGCTAACATGTTATATTTTCATTCCAATTAGGCGTCCACATAATTTTGTATACACTAATCTTATGTGTGTTTGACATAGTCCCACTCTTTGGACTAACAAAACGAATTAAGCAAGGATAAAATGTACAATGGGTGAATTACCACAATGGGTGAAAATTCGAAAAACAACTTGTTATATATTTGAATTACATAATGTTAATTTTTTGATAAAATCAGAAACAAACTTGTACATTTTTTTGATAAAATGATATGTTTCCTCGTACTCGCTTCACTTTTGTTTTTGTGCCAGGGTCATACACCCTTCTTGACACATATACAAGTTACATCCAACAAATAACTATAGTAAGATTATATAGCATCCGCTTGGCTGATCTTGTTAAGCTAGCTGGAGCGTTTTTCTAATACATTGTTTTCATCTAAAAATCCACACTCTATGGAGGGGTATGTAGATTCTTAAAAAGCTAGCTGAAAAACTACGGAAAAACTCAAACTAATTGAAAATCTACATATATCGAAGGGAGCTTACATCTTAAAACTAATTCACAATAAATGAAATAACCCAAGGACTTCTTACTATACAAGTTTTGTGGGAAACGTATATGTGGGTCACATTACAACACAATCATGTAATAGGCCGACCCATTAATTGTGTGAATGGAGGCATCGTTGTCCCGCAAATTACAGTTTTTACATGTGTCGTACCCGATTTTATGGTTTGCTTCCTTTTTCTATTTCTTTTGTAATTTTGTGGGAAATATAAAGGCATAGATCACATGTGGGCCTTCCACGAGAGATTGGGCCTGATGGAAGCCCTGAGTAGGTACCCCTTGGCCCAAACAATGTTGGGGCTACTAATAAATCACCTCACCATTTTTTCTTAACAAGGCTTTATTTCTTTTTGGTCGAAAGAGAGTCTGACACTTTACGATCCCTTGAGGGGATGTTTTATTCTGTAAGGATCTTATGCCTTTGGGCGAAAATATGTAAAATGATAATAAGAATCTGATCATTTCATACAAAAATTGAAAAAGGGGGATGAGTGAGTTATTGTTAAATTGTTTTGGAAAAAACATGGAGACATACACGGATGCGCATACGGGATGTACATTGGTTTTTCTGCGAATTTGTTTCAATTCATGCTCAAATTTGCACAAGCTTGTACTAAAATATACATTGAGTTTTTGATGTAAATTAAATACTTGCGGAAATATTAAGCGTGCGTAATACTCGTTATGGATATATATGTTCGTATAAACTTGTCCTTAAATCAATGTGTATCGGGCTCTTGTTGCGTAGTTGGACAAAGTTTCATGCACATCAATAATATTATCGATTATGCATGTGCTTTTCATTATGCCTTACTTTCGTTTTCATGCACACTTTGATAGGAATTCATGCACATTTTCTAAGAAATACCAATGTTTATGCCCATTTCGGACAAAACCAATTTACATTCCTAGAGTTGATAAATAGATATGAAATTCATGCACAATCTTTCAATGTGCAATGAAAAACTAATGCACGTTTTAGGTTAAAGCTTGTACACTTTCAACTTTATACTTAGCTTAAATTCCCTATTAAACTTTGATTTTCAAAGTGCATGATACCTGAATTCTCTGTTATTAAAAGAAACACTTTGATATATACAACATCAGCTTTCTGCATGCATGATTTTTTTGTAGTGGATACCTCAATTATTTGGCACTCGTTATAGCTATGAATATATACATACATACCCCACAAGAGAAAAGAATGCTGCAAAACATTGACTCCCAGTAAATGTAGTAATTAATACTGTACTAGCTTGATTATTGAGAATCCATGCATATATCTTTTGGGCAATCATATGTTTGTGATTAGCTGCTTATCTCAAACTCTTATCTTGCTACGCACACTCAGATTTTGTCTGCCACAAATG